>OZ025298.1:158957960-161357960 GCA_964019185.1 Maratus speculifer
AATTAAAATTCAGTAATACTGGTGTTTTTTCACAACAAATTGCGATAAAATAATAAAACAAATTATCTTTTAAAGCCATTTGGTTTCCGTATTCAAAACTGTAAATATTAAAACTCTGTGATGTTTAAAAGCTAAAAAAATCAGTAAAAGGTGAATTTAATAGATTGCTGTTATCACCGTCAAAATCACGTCAAGATTACGCAGACAATTTTATTCATTATAATGTGATACATAAATGACATTTCATTTCATATATATTTCATATTTCGCACACTGACAAATTATTTTTTTAAAAGCTATATTACTTCTAAAAGAATTTTTTTTTAATGTTTTATAGTTACAATAAAAAGTCCAAAATGATTATGCATATATATATTGATATATATATAATCTTTTAATTAATAAAACGTATCTGTAAAAATTTTAACTTAAAAAAATGTGCACAAGGATTCCAATAATACTAATTCTTGCTATTTGCTAAGTCTTTCAAAGGAAATGTCTTTTAGAATATTTTCACATATTTGCCTAGTTTCAAAGAACAATCATACAGTAACGCTTTTCATGTTTATTGCTCTCTTTTATATACTCATGCTACAAGCTGACTGGATTGATACCAAAAGGAAGTTTAATTTGATGCAATAATGCCTGCAAATATATTCCTAATACATTCTTCGCATTATCTGATACAAGAACAGTGTAAATAAATATTTTATCGGATTTTTGCAAAACACTCAGTATTTTGGGATACTGTCAGACAGATTTATCTTTTATCTAAAAGAAAGGCATTTAACGTCATCGTGCAATTCAATCGAAAACTTGATATAGAGATGCATTACTTTGTTACAATACTGTTCTTAGAAAAAAGAAATCTATTAGAATTTATCTGCATATAGAAAACATATTTCAGATACATGTTTCAAAGTTTTTTTTGTCGTTCATTTCTCATTTAAACAGATTTTCTTAAAACGTTTTTGAACATAAATTTTAAAGTTTAGCAGATGTTTTATTTCGCATTATTACAACTACGTTTCAATTTTTTTTAAATATTAAAGTTGTTTAGTAGCTTTTGTGCTCATTTTAACCACTTTAACACTTCGAATTTTTTAAGAAATGTTCCTAGAAATCTTTAATACTTTATATATGACTAACAGTCCAAATTTCATATTTCTAAGCCATTTAAGGGTATATTTCGATTCAAACTGCTTATTTTCCGATTTAATTTAGACTTCATTTTTACTCTCATATGCATCAAACTGGCAAATTGTCTTATTTAGAAAGTACAAAGGTGCCGTAATTGTCAATTCTTTGATAAATGCAGAAAATATTGCAAAAAAAGCAATCAAAAACGGCATTTTGAACAGATTTTCCCTTAGCGGGAGATCTGTGAACGAAAAAAGGGGTCATACTGAGAAGATAATTGTTTATAAATCAAATTCTAATGAATTGAGTGTAAAATACATCACACGGCACCTTGTAAATCTCTTCAAAAATACCCTCAGCAAGTTTCATGTTTCTACTTTTAAAAATGTGTCTGAAATTGTATCGGAAAATTTCGAGCTGTTGAAGGTGGAAAAGCGTTTTTTCGAATACACCCTTAAAACACAAAAATCACATTTTTAGTACAGTTTTCGATCCTGGACCGATTTTGGTGTAATGAATCGTGCATAATATGTAACCTATTTTTGATTAGAGGCGAACACCATTATTTTGATACCATAACTTTCACAATCGTCTTTGTAGTTTCAGAGATAGCCCTCTACAATTAAACAAGTGTTACCTTTTTATAATATTAATAAATATAGATATACATTTATATATATGTGATATTTGTCAGAATTAATAAAAAACCTATACAGAAAAAAATTGGCTTGTTACAAGCTATGCCCAACACAGATCAACCTTTTGAATGTCTGTCTGCTGATACTGTGGGAGGTTTCAATTATTATAATTCTACCAAAAAATATCTCCATATTATAATAGGCCATGCAACAAGATATGTCTGGGCATTTCCTTCCAAAAGTGTCACTAATTAAACTTATACCAATTGTTCAAAACAAATTTTCAATATCAGAATTCCTCAACAATTATTCTGTTTTATCAAAATTTCTAATGTACAGACCCCAAAAATGACAGGAATGCTGCCTTTACTTCTCAATATTAAAACAATTCCTGCAGAATCATAATATTAAGCAGCGTTTGACCACAGCCCATCAGTCGCAAACGAATGGAAAATGTTAAAGTGTAAATCAAACAATAGTAACTAGATTAAAGTGTAAAGTAAACTCGACCACTTCCAAAATTCCATGGACTAAGCTTTTAACTGTAGTAGTTAGTGAATACAATAATATCACTAAATTTCCACCTGCTTATTTACTTTTTGGTCAATTACCCTAGGACTCTCTCTTAAAACAAGATTATTACCGTCCTGTTAGTGAAACCCTTAAAATTGCTAAAGCACGAACTACTCAATTTCATTTAAAAAATAAAAAATATTATGACAGAAATTATGTCGAACAAAAATTTAAAGTTGGAGATCTTGTTATCTTTGAAGAATTCCAGTATCATATTACTAGTAAATTGTCACAAGCCTATGGTGGACTTTATAAAGTTCTTAACAAATAATCAGAAGTAAATTTTGAATTTGATAGGCAAAACCAATTAAAAAGTTCAGAAATAGTATCTAAATTAAGGCCTTTATACTCCTCTCATAATTCTAAATTAAGTCATGAGCAACAACCCCCTAAGTTAAAACTGTAGTTTAAACTTAAATCCTTAATTTTTACAATTTTTTTCCAAAAGTAAATTATTTTCATATCTTAACCCTCTCGAGCATACGGACCTTATATAAAGGTCGAAAAATTATTGCATTATTAAGCAAAATATTTTTGAGGATTCATTTATGGAGATTTGATTTTTGGAAAGATAATATCTAACATGCAGTATAATAACAAAATTAGTTTATTGTGGTTTCTCATTCGTCAAAAAATAAGATTTTTTTTGTAAATAATGAAAAATATTGAAAAATAATTTATGCTCGAGAGGGTTAATTCAGATAAAATCTGCAATTCATACAAAATGACAACCATATTCGTGACTGTAGCAAGTGTATCACGTTTCTGGAAATTTTTATGTTTCTTTGTTTATGCCGACGTAAAAAGGGCAAAATGAAGATTTCTTATCTTGTATTTTATTACTCTAATTATATAACTTAAAATAATATAAATAAATATATAATTTAATTTAATTTAAATCAGCATTTTTAAAAATTAAATTATTTTAATTTTTAATTTAACCTAGTTGTAAAATTAAAAAATAATTTATCAATTATTAACTTAAACATTCAACAGGTAAACAAATTTTTATCACTTTATGTTAAATTTTTATCTTCTAGTATTCCAGTCCAAGTTCATGTCAATTAGAATTTCGTTTTTTCTTTTCTATTCTCTTCTTGCATCTTGCAATGTTTCTATCATGGAAAGAAAATATTGATTGCGTAATTACTTAAGATGATTTAATCTTGTCTTTACTTTTCTTTATAATTTTATTTTTTTTAAAGAGAAAATAATAACTTAGAAGTTGGAAGGTCACTTTATTTCTCAAACATGAACAAATTTTTAATTTTATTTTTTTTACATATCTTGCTTAATCCAAATACGGGATTAAGTAGTTGATTACATAATTGATTACATTCTTTATTCTATTATACTTCTCTTCATTTTTCATCCCGAATACATGAGATGAGATAATCAAAATTAAGTAAAAGTTTTAGAGTTTAAAGAATAACTTTTGTGATATTTATTTATACTTATTCTGATATTTACATATACTGATACTTTTACTTACTATGTTCTTTATTATAATTATTTACTATTTGCATTGTTAAATTTTATTATTACTCGTATTACTATTTTATAAATTATGTTATTATATAAAAATATGATTATAAGGAATATTTTCCAAATGCTCCAAAAATGGAGCTATCGAGATTATTCTGGGATCCTATTAAAAAAACTGACTAGTCAGTTAAGAGACAGTTCAGAGACAGTTCAGAGACAGTTCAGATATATCAGCTTATTATTATTATATATATATATATATATATTGCTTCTTTCCTCTGTTTTCCAAACTGGCCTCTGCTGTTGGCTAAATCCTTGCGCATTGCACGATCTTGTATTTCACTGTTTAATCCAGTAAACTTCTTTACGTTGAGTCAGTGTAGAATTGTATGTCAAATGTAATAGTCTAATGAATGCAGGCCAAATCGTTTTATCGTAGAATGTTGATACATGTTGCCTTTTCAGAGACTCTTGAACTTTTTTCTGACGGACACTTACAGGTATATTCGCTGACATTTTAGTGATTTTTTAATACATTTCTTCATTTTCCAAATCGGGTTCTGCAATTGTCCAAAACCTTGCTCATTGCATATTTTTTTTTTACACCTATGATAAAAGCAATAAATTGCTTTGCACTAGGTCAAAATAGAAAAGCATAGGATTTTTTATAGTACAATAAAGGCACTCCAACATGTTTTACCGTAAATTTTGATATTTCTTGCCTCTTCAAAACCTGTTGTATATTTTTTTTTACAAAGGATACGTACATACATTCGCGAGCTTTTTAGTGATTTTTTATTATTTTCTCCAATTATCAAATTAGGATCTGCTATTGTCTAAAATCATACGCATTGCCTTTTCTTGTATTCCTACCTTTAAACCAATAACCTACTTTACCGTGTGTCATAATTTAACTACATGTATATTGGATACTACTTAGTTATCCCGTCGACCAATTTCGCCAAATTATACAAATCTCCAAATTAATAGCCAAATTATACACATTGACATAATTTTTTATTTTAAATTACGAAAAAACAAATAATTAGTAGAATATTAATAAACATACAAATAAAAAGTTGAAATAAAATTCATTTAATGATGTTTTAAACACGTGTATCGTATTTAATCTCAGTGAATGTGATATTGACGGTCGTCTATTATTGGCATTTAATCTTATAATTTGGCGATAGATTTTTGGTCGACGGGATAGCCAAGTAGTACCGTAAATTGGTATGGCATAAAAAAGTTTTATGGTAGAATGTGAGATCGTTTACCTCTTCAAAGATTCCTATGCTTTTTTTGCGTAGGACCCTTAGATTTTTTCGCAGACATTTTAGGGAATATTTTTTTATGCTGCATTTCTTCATTTACCAAAGTAGTCTATGTATGGTGTTAAACCTTGCTGATTGCATGTTCTTTTGCTTCTACGTCCAAATCAATAAAATGTTTTTCACTGAATCAGAATAGAATTGCATGCGAACAGTTATAGTAAAATAAAGTCACGTCAACGCATTTTACCGACAAATTCTGATGACTTTTGCCTCTTTAAAAAATCTTGCACTTGTGGAGAATCATTAGGTATATTCGCGGGCAGTTAAGTGATTTGTTTTTTGCTTTATTCTCCATTTATCATACTGGGCTCTGCTATTGGCTGAAACCTTTGCTATTGCATATTCTTTTCTTCTTACGTTCAAACTAATAAATTGCTTTGAACTGAAACAGAATATAACTGTACGTGAATTTTCATATTATAATAAAAAATTCTAACCCGTTTTACGATAGGATTTTTGCATTTTGTATCTCTTCAAAGAATCATGTACTTTTTTTTTTTTTTTTTTTTTTTTTTTGAATGACGCTTTTTTTCTATATCTGCCGAATTGTTCTCTGCTATTAGCAAAACCTTGCGCAATGCATGTTCTTTTTTCCAACATTGAAACCAATAATTTGCTCTACAGTAAGTCAGAATAGAACTGTATGTGAATTGTTATATTACAATAAAAGCACACCAATCCGTTTCACCGTAGAATGTTGGCATCTCTTACCTTTTCAAAGATTCTTGTACTTTTTTGTGGGACACTTAGATATATTTGTGGACTTTTTAATGATTTTTTGCATCTTTTCTCCATCTACAAAATTTTGCTTTGCAATTTCTAAAACCTTGCATATTGCATGTTCTTATTGAATACCTAAGAGGGTTTGCTCAGACAAGGAAATCATATGAATGTGAAAAATAACACTAGTAAGTCTTGATTACGTCTACTAATAACTATATCGTAATAATAATAATATATATTCTACATAAAAAAATATGAATTTATATCATAAAAAATATTTTGCTTCTAAGACGTTGTGTATTAATAAAATCATTTAAAATAAAAAAATTTTATTTACATGTTTCAACTCCTATTAATATAGTCATCCTGTGAATGTAAATATAAAAATAAAAATTACAAATACAATGAACATGAAAATTGGAATAAATAATTATTGAAAATAAATTAAATGTATCACGCGCTTTTTAATTTGGATATTTTCAATAATTCTTTATTCCGATTTTCAGGTTCATTGTATTTGTAATTTTTATTTTTCTATTTACATTCTCAGGATGGCTCTATTAATAGGAGTTGAAACATGTAAATAATTTTTTTAATATATTTTAAATGTTTTTATTAATATACAACGTCTTAGAAACAAACTATTTTTTATAATATAAATTCTTATTTTTTATGGAGAATATATATTATTAGTATTATGCTATAATGAAATCATATCAGTAGAGCAAAGTATTTCTTATGGTTGTCTTTGTTATGGTCTTCCAAAATACATTTTTTAGCCAGAAGAAAATAGATTTAAGTTACAGACTAAACACAGCCGATAGATCACAGACTGTCGCCTCGTGACAGAGAGCGGGAGAGAAAAAAACTTGGTGAGATGCACGTTGGGGACTTGCCCTCTAGCGATAAGCTACTTGTGAGATGGGATGGAGATGATGCATGTTCTTGTATTCCTATGTTTAACGGAATAAACTGCTTTACACTGGATCAGAATAGAATTCCATGTGAATTGTTATAATACAATAAAACGACGACAACCCGTCTTACCGTAAAATTTTAACATATCTTACCTCGTCAAAGAGTCTTGTATTTTTTTTTTTCAGAAAGGACCCTTAGCCAAGGTATTAGCATTTCATTGCCGTATCGGCGACTTTGATTTATTAAAAATGAATACTGGCTATGCAAGAGAGATGGAATAAAACAGAGTCAGCAACTCATTGTTGCCATTTTTGATTTAAATATGCTTTGATACGAACAGACATCATCAGATAGAAGAACAATTAATGCTTGATTGAAATTTGAGTGTAGTCCATGAAAAGGACAATAGAAAATACTGTTGCACTCTATTTTAAAAAAAAAGTGAAGCAGATCATTTAACGGTCTGTTAACGGTCATATAACGGCCATTATATTAAATGGTTTTTCAGTGATTTTTAGCTTCTTTTCTCAGTCTACCAAACTCGGTTTTTTAAGTGCTTTAAAGCACTAATTAACAATTTATAATATGATGCCTGTAAACATATGACAAAAGCTTTTTTTTTATTCTACATGAAAATATGCAAAAGAACTGTAATCAGTGTTATGTCGAAGAAATATCGAAGAAATAGAGAATATTAGTTCGTATTTCTCGCTATCAATGAATCTCTATTATTATTTAAGTAATAATGGAGATTCATTGATAGAGAGATATACGAGCTAGTAGTTTCTTTTGGTGATGTCGCAAATCTGGAAGAAAATAAATTGCAAAGGACGTCAACTACGCAAAGAAGTGCTTAACAGAAAAAAGGGAAACAAAACGAAGAGGTGATTATAAAAAAATAGAAATTAAGAATATTGGTCTTGGCGCTGTCCAAGAAAGAAAAAATAGATTTATGTCACCATGTGCTGTGCACCATGTCTGCTACTTGTCCATAATGGTATATTGTCTGGTAGTAGAACTTTAAAAAATTGTAATTAAAAATTAAATTTAATCGTCCACCGTGGAAGGGACGTCGGTCGGTGATATGTATGGAAATGCCTCATCTTTATAGATTTGCCTTTACCTATCTTTATATTATTTTTTAGAGATTAACGAAATATTCAAGAGAGAAAAAAAATAAACATAAAAAACTATTAATATTATTTAATTATTTACCAATAAAACTGAAGAATTAAAATAAATAAATAACTGACAACTTAGAAGTAAAAATTCGAACTCTTAATTCATTTCACTAAATTCATATCAATATTTCTCTAATAGTTCTTTTCAAATATATATTATTTTTAATTACATTTATATTGTAAAATATATAGTATTAATAAATCTGTTTTGTGTAATTTTAAAGTTAATCCTATAAAAACATAATACCAATTATATCTTATGCTAATACATACATACATGAAAGAATCAAAGAAGTAACATAAGAAATTTGTAATCATTTAAAAATCTAAAACATTAAATAAAATGTTAACTTAAACGTATTTTTTGTTAAAATAAATGAAATAATTGAATTAATTTTTAAGTCAAAAGAAATAGATTTACATCCACGCTTTGTGATTAATATACAAGTTTATCTAGGATAGGTGATTTTCTGTAATCAGAAGCATTAAATAAATTGAGAATATTTTTTTTATAGATACAATACAAATAAATAGATTTAACCAAAAATTACGGTATGTTACATTTACAAATTTTAAAAATTTTCAGTTGAAGTTATTCTTATTCAGAATTTTAAATTAAGCAAAATTTTGATTTTTTAAATTAAAGTACATGTAACTTTTTATAAACTGTATTGATGCGTAATATCCATAAAATAATGTATATAAGTATGAAGATATTTCATAATGCACGCCTATGACGTAACAGAAAAAATATTTTAAGTTAACATGATGTTAAAATTAAACTGTTGTTAATTAGTATGTTTTCCTAAACACCCAGTGAGAAAAATAAGGTGGTGTGGTGTAATAACGCCAAGTGCTAATATTTTACATAATTATGAAGTAATCGGTTAAATGACACACATGTGCTCTGCGCTTAAGTGTTTGAGTCATATAAATCGCAAAAAACAGCTTCAAGACAGCTTCAAGTTGATTTGTTTCATTTTTATGTCTTATTGTTTTTACAAGCAACTAAAATTAACGCTTTTGATCTAAAGTTTGCGAGATACGTTTTGTGATGTGAAGACTATTTTTTTTATCCTGAAATAGTTTGTTAATTACATAATTTGTAGTACATTTCATGGACTTTCAAAACATTGTTGAAGATTTTGGATATCTTCTCGGGATAATTTGTAATTTAAAATGTACAGCGCAATAACTATAACGGGGTAATAACGCCAATCCTTGGCACCCCGGTTGATTCCCTACAGTGGCCGAGCTTCATCCTAAATACTGATTCAAACAAACACAGTTAAAACTGTGCAATGTTTCTAATATTTCTATTTAAGCGGTCCTTTTTAAGCAAAAAGAAGTTCACGGTCTGATATTCTTTTGCCTCATCCTCCCCCCCCCCCACCCACACCACACCTTTATTTTTCTTACACTTTCACAAAAAATTTAACATTTTCAATAGCTTAGAATGCAATTTGTCAATTTTTAAGTTTTTAGAGTTTGTATTTTTAGAATTTGGCAATCTACACGCAATTAATCCATCTTGTTTCATAGTTTTGTTTGCATGGCGTTATTACCCATTTAGGTGGGTAATAACACCAAATAGCATTGGTCAAGAAATTATGCCATTATATTTTATGAATACATATCTGTTAAATTATTTTTTTTTATATAGATAGTCAATGACCCAGCAAGCACATAATTTTCGGCATACTATCGGTCCGGAGCCGTCAATGTCGGTTAAGTGTCGGTAGCAGGTTGGCAACTGAAACTTAAGAATCTGCTTTTTTGACAGTCGGTTACGGTAATCGGTCCACTTTTGGTTATATATCGGCTAGCGACTTATACCGGCAAGTGACGCAGGACCGATATCTGAGTTCTGATAGTGGACCGATCAGATTCGCCAACATCGTTCCGAATTCAGAATATTTAATCTTAACCGATTTTTTTTCTCAATTTTATTTGAGTTTGAGTTTTGATAAGAAATGTATATTTCATTAAAAATTCTGACAGTGATAAACAGAAAATATGTCAAAAATAACCTATATTTATTTATTTAAAAATATTTTTGAAGTAATTTTTAAAATGACTTACAATTATTTTAATCAAAAAAGAATTTTTAAATTTTCTCCTTTAAATTGTTATTCACTGTTTGGAACTTAATCATATAAAAACAGAAAAATAATTTGTAAGGTAATTGAATTTATTTTCTATTTAACTATTCATTTTCAAAGCAATAACTCATTTTCTTATTTTATTTCAATATTAATTACTAAAAAGTGCTTGAAATTATTTTACAAGGTAAAACATATAAAAGAAATCTACCCATTTTTTAAGATAAAAAAAAATCAGATTTTTTTTTTCTAAAATATTATCTCACAAACGAAAAATAAATTAATATTGCTATTTGATTTTAAGATTTAAAAATTATTATTGCAACAATTATTCGGAATTAATATTGCTACATAATAAAAAAAAATATTCTGCATTAAATCATGAAATGACTTTGAATTCTCATTCTAATTAAAAGTGATTAATTACCAAATTATTTTTTTATTAAATTAGTTATTTTACGTTTTAAATATATATTTCTTAATTTTTTTTTACTTTATTATTTAAAAGCTCTCAAAATACTTGCTAGAGTGTTTAACAGATGGCGTCACCAGAGATTTTTTTAGCTTGTGCCGGGCTTCAGTCGGTATTCATATGGTTAGCTATCGACATAGTTTTTTGCCGATACCGGACTGGCTGCGTGCCTCATGAATCGGCCGCATTTGCGCGGCGCGCAGCGTTTCAAAAGCGATACGGTACCGATAGCGGCAACCGGCATCGGTCCAATACCGCTTGCAGTGGCAAGCGGCCGATTGCTTACCGATAGCTCAGTGTTTGCAGGGGAGTTGCTGTATCAAATCATATATTTGTTTGAAAAATACAAACAAAAACTGAGCCGTGAAAATTGGTAGAACCTTAACGTGGCGTTATTACCCCAGGGAACTTAGTTAATATTTGGGAATGTTTGAATCTGAACATGTATCTTTCAAAATACAAATTTAATTTTTGGGCGGTGTACATTTAAAATTCAGTAATAAATAATGTATGGAGATATTTCATAATATACACGGAAAACGTTACAAAAATATTTCCAATTAGTAAGATGTTAATATTTTATTACCCTAACTACTCACTGTGATAAAATCGAGGTAAAAATATTTAATATTTTAACATGTTTGATGATTTGAGCAGTTAAATGTGCATTTTCTAAAGCTTAAACGTAATTTCTCGGAGAATTACATATGTTAGTACCAGTAACATACCACAAAGCAGTTATCATTAAGCTTTTTCCTAGACTTTTCGACTAAAAAAATCATATTTCAGTGATACCGCTCCTCCATTTAAATTATATTAAGCAGTGAAGTACAGTTCTTGACTTCACAGAAAATTATCAAAACCTTTATTTAATCAAAGAAATATTTAAAAATCTTATACAATATGTATATTAAAAATACATATAAATAAAAGTTATTTACTGAATGATTCACATTCAGAATTTGAATTCATACAGTTTTATTAAACACTATAAATAAATAAATAGGTAACAAAAACTACGCAATTATACATGACTTTAATGAATAAGAAATAAATATTTCATGTCAATTTGGCTAAAAATAACGAGGAAAGATTTACATGCATTTTCATTAAAATATTTTTCTATGCAAAGAATATAAAAGATATAAATGTATAAAATTTTCACCGAGAAAATGTTTATAATTTTAGATATTCGCCTTAATAAGCAATATTCACCTTTTGTTTATTTGTTTTATTTTTTTCTTGAAATCCTCACTTAAAAAAGAGAACAAAATTTATCTAAAATAAAGGTAAACAAACAAGCAAAAAATGGTATGAAATATTGAAATATTCTTCAAGTTATGAAAAAATGTTATACACTATTAAAAACAGAATAGTTTATAAAACAATAACTAAGAAAAACTTAGAAAAAAATACTGATTTTTCAAAGTTCTGCTTATAAACCATCAGTGTAACATTTTTTATTTCTTTTTCATTTTTTAAATTTTTTCTAACCAATTTTCATTTTTTTTCCTGGCACTCTTTACGCATATTTGAATAATAATTCTTTTCTGAAAAAAAGTTTGATGAATGCTTATCGGAAGTTTTTGAGCATGGGTAATTTGTGTAGAAAAATGTGTGTTGCATAATGACCTTTTTTTTTGTTCAGTACTAATATAAAATCATTTCTATGAAAGAGCTTCGTACAGTTAATAGACAAAATCTCAAATTTAAATTTTCGTTATTTATATTTTTGTAAGAAATAAACTAAAACATCTTGTTTTAGATGTAAAATCTAAACAATATAGGGTCATTTGATGTGAGTTGCATAAATGTTCATCTAAAGATAGATGTATTTAATATATATTAATATATATACAGGGTGTCCCTAAACTCATGGTACATACGCAAGGGGGTGATAGAACACATCAAGATGAGTAATAGTAAATGGGAAACCAAGGGTCCTAAACGTTTTCCAAAGGAGATATCCGCCATTAAAGTTTGGCGCCCAAAATTTCAAATAAACATAAAAAACGAAAAATTTGGTCAATTGATTTGCGGTTTTCATTAAAACTATTCTTTATGACGGTATTTTCTTGAAAATAAATTATAAAGATAAATTTCGAAAAATGCCGATAGAGGGCACTTTAAACTTTAGATTAACGAACAACTATTTTTTGCAGTTATTTTCTGCATCTCATTCATGGTTTGGTAAGCTTAGACTTAAACTTAAATTTTGAGCTTTAAATATGAATCGTTAGGAATGGTTAAAACACAGTTTAATTGCAACAAAACAATTAAGAAAATTATTATAATGTTGACGATTATCTAAGTTATAAAAAACAATAAAATAAATTAATTTTGATAACCCTTAATATCTATCTTTATTGAGATTAAAATTAATTGTCATACAACTACTTTGTTAAAATAGATTTTTTAAAAAGTATGTTAGTATCCTTTAAAAAAAATAAGTAAATAAATATGAATAATATTACAATAAACTTTTTAAAATCTCCTTAAAATGAAGGAAACAAAGCGTTTTAATGCATTCAACTCTTAATACACGTCTAAAATTTATTTTTATAGAACTGAAATTAAAAACTAAATATTCGAAATTTTGGAAATAAAGTCTGTTAAACATTTAAAACTCAATAATACTCAATAGAAAATAATTCTCTAGAAAAAATAATGCCGCGTTCAACATAAGGCCTTTACTTTAGACAATCATTCGAAAAAAATCATTCGAATTACAAATATATTTGCAAGCTCTGCATGTGCAAATATTTCGTAATTGTATTACACTACTGCAAGCTGTGATAGGACAGGTCCTTGGTTCAATCTCCATCGAGGGTAAGTGACATGTCTTCACTGTTGTTTAAATTAAATGTATGTGCTCTAGCCTGATGTGTCTTTGTCTAAAGAATAAAAATCAAAAAGATGCCAGCTTGTCTTTGAAAATTCTTTTTTGGATTTCAAGAAAAAAAAAATTATATAAAATATATATATATATATATATATATAAAGGAACTATTTCTGGAAAAAACGGAATTTCCCCCTCCCCCCGTTAAGATACGGAAATAGTACTGCGTCTAGATTACCAGTATTATTTCAGTTATTTAACGGAAATTTTTTTACACTGTACCTAAAGCGAAATATTGTTCAAACTGAGGAGAAATCGTTTGAAAATAAAGCTATGCCAATAGTAATAGCCAGCATGATTCCTCTTTTAAATGCGAAAAATGCATTGACGCGTTTTGGACTTTGGCATATTACTTATTGGAGAGACAATTTCCTACACTCTTTTTAAAACTCATCACTACTGTGGAAAAGAGTTAGTCAATAGTATTAAATATTCAGAAGACTACATAAAATATGCACAATCGTTCATTCTTATCAAACAACATAATTTTATCATTTATAGGTATTAAATTTGGTGTGGGGTGTCTGATTACATGTTCTTAATATAATAATAATAATAATAATAATAATAATAATAATAATAATAATAATAATAATAATAATAATAATAATAATAATAATAATAATAATAATAATAATAATAATAAAGTACGATATAAGAAGCATAAGGTTTTTCTTTCTTTGTTATTTTTAAATCTTCATTGCACGATTATTTTTTAATTTTCTTAAAAATAATATTGGAAATCACTATGTCGGTCCAATAATGAATAATTTTAATTTTAATTTTAATTTTAAAATTTCAGCTAAAATTTGTCCTATAAATTGAGATTTCTCAGCATTGTATTCCTATATTTTACAATTAAGTGGGCTTAAATAAATTAATTTTATTTGCTTCATATTGTTCTTTTTTTTTTATATCTATATTTTAAACTATTCACTAAAAAATAGAAGTAAATTTTCTTTAACAGCTTGATCAAATTTTTTTTTGTTTCGAAGAACAAATTCTAATTTTATTGTCAAATACAGCCACTTTTTAAGGACAAAATACGAGTTATTACATTCTTTGCACTGTTCTTCAAAAGTTACAACAATCATATTGGCCAAATTCATGACCCGTACTGAGAATTTTAGTGTTGTGATGTATATGCCTTAAGTGACACAGTGTGAACGGAAGGATTAATGCATTGCGAACTT
Source organism: Maratus speculifer (assembly GCA_964019185.1). Taxonomy (NCBI): domain Eukaryota; kingdom Metazoa; phylum Arthropoda; class Arachnida; order Araneae; family Salticidae; genus Maratus; species Maratus speculifer. The sequence continues at coordinate 158,972,619 of OZ025298.1, forward strand.
TCATTTTTATACAAATGCATGACTCTATCCCAAAGTTAGGCAAAATACATCTAAAATTATTTTCGATACAAAATACATTAGTTTTAGAACCTAAAATACAAAATACAAAATACTTTTCGAATTTAAAAAGTTCCAAATACATGTATTTTCAAAATGTGCCGTGCCCGTAACAGTTAGCTTGCCAATTTTAATTGAATCAGGCCTGACCGGACATGTTCTTCAGTCATTCCGGGCCCTCCGGACAAGGTATCGAGTTTTTTTTTTTTTTTTTTATTAACAGTAAGTGTATTTCTGGATAATACAATTAAAGCACAACAAAAGGAACTCTGAAAATGAATCTGTCTATAAATCCTGTCTTAAACAAGAAATGTATTGATTCATGCAAAATAAATTTAATAGCAAGAACAAAGAATATGATACATTTAGAACAAGCTGCTAAGAAATAAACCTGTTTATAATGTATTTTTTCTCCTATCCTGTGACATCCTTCTTAGAAGATTTTACTGTATAGAATTTAAAAGTTTATAGAATATAGACTTTTAAGTTTTACAGGCAAAAAAATTATATTAAGGCGGCTCCCATCTGCTCTGCTCAACAAGTGCAAACTGTTTATGTTCTACCTTAAAATCACCAAATATTACAAATCTATTTTTAACGAAAATATATAAAGCTGGAAGGCCTGATTTGGAATTGAAATGAGTTTTCCATTTTTTATCAATAAATTATCTGTTGAGTAATAAGTGATTTCGATCACGTGAAAGTATGATTTTCACCACAGTCTGAATCTTTATACTTCTTTTGCGAGGAAATTCGGTTCAAAACGCCCACTTTAACACTATTTTCTGAAAAATATATTGTGTTTGCAAATTATGGGAAAATGAGTGCGATTAAATATTTTCTGCACCTACTAGTTTCAAGCATTTCCTAATAAAAATAAATTAAAACATATGTCACAAAGTTGCCCCTTTTGACTAAGAACAGTCTTAATTATAACAAAAACTTCTACATAAAAATAAAGATTCATTTTCAAATCAAATATCGCAGTCTAAAGTGCTTTTTAAAAAGATAGTCGATAAACATGAAAAAATAAGTATTTTTGATCAGAATTCTTCGTACAAAATGACTTTTAACCACATCGACACATAAATTTATGTTTTATGGAAATTTAATTGGTCCGGGCTAATCAAGTTTTTGTACGAGCAGGGTTTGGCCAAACTTTTAGCTTTTATATCGAGCCGGGCAAATTCTGAGATTTTCCTTTTTGTATCGGACTGTGTTAATATTTCTTTTCTACGGATCGAAACTTTTACTTTATACTCGTCCGAGCCAATAATTTCTGCTTTGTATCGGACAAAAAATGTCTTTGTTCGGTTTAATCTGGACATAATAATTTTGGCCTTTACTAGACCTCTTATTAATGTTTACACGACGCAACTGTTAGGTGTTTTTGTAACACCGATTAAATACTTTGAAACTATAAATTATCAAAGTAAAGAAAAAAAATGAAATATAGATAAAGAAAATAAATCAATCTATTTGAGAATACTCTTTATAAAATAAACGAAGAATATTAAATGTATACAAAAATATAAAATCTTTCTTGGATATAATTCAGCTACATTTTAAACATTTGAGTAAAGTGTTATCAAAACTTGAGATACAGTTTTTGCGAAAATTGTGAAAGATACAGCATATCAGCACCTCCGTTTGGAAGAGTTACACCATTACCTAATATTTAAAATAACTTATGTATATGTGTAAATTTAATAAACCTAAAGTTTTATAAAATTCTGTGCATTAATTCTTAAGATAGAGCACCCATAAAATTTGATCATACACTGATAAACTCACAAATAGACATTTCCTTAAAAACTGTCAGTGTTCAGGACCTTCAATAATATAAATCCGTCGAAAACCTGATTTCGAATTTTTTCACGAATACAATACTTTTTTATTGTAAAGATACAAAAAAGTAAAAAGTGTGAGTGATTAAAATTCGAAGCGTCAGTTCAACAGTTATTCTTTGACGCATACATAAAAACATATATGTAAAATAATTGTACAACCTCCTTCGTTGGATGCTAGTTAAATATACAATAATAAATACATAATTCGGTTTGTTAAATTATAATTCGTTAATGCCTCGAATACTACTATACAAATACAAGTATGCTTCTCATGCATAATAATAAAAAAGAATTTAAAAAAGAATCTATACATATAATAAAACAGTAGGACCCGGTGTGTCTGTACATTGAAGATAATTGACAAAAATGGAGTCAGGGCGATAAAAGAAAACCAATGAAACACAAAAAAATTTTTTTTGAATTTTTTGTCTGTCTGTCTGTCTGTTTGTTCGAGGCTATCTTCGTAACTACTGAATGGATTTTTATGCGGTTTTCACTAATGAAGAATGCACACTCCCGGGCAGTGTATAGGCTTTGTTTCATCAAAATCGGACAACAGACAAAAAAGTAACAAAAAGAAACAAAAGAAACTATTAGGTGCGCTGCTCACGTTTTTTAGTACATAACGTTTTTTAGTACATATAAAATCCAATAGATGTCACTGTGCGATTTTAAAACGTGCTATCGTTATGTTTTCGCCAGTCTACTTAAGTATGAGAAAGTTTCAAGCTGGCTGTCGTTCCATGTGGTTTAGTCGGTAGAACGTCAGTGCGCCATACTGATGGCCCGGGTTCGATTCCCAGCATGGAATTTTTTTTCACTATGTTGGCATTAACGCCTATAAGCAATTAAAAGAATTTGAAATATTGTATTCAAGGCGAATTTTCTCTCTGGGAAAATTTCCTTGCATTAATATGTCAGTGTAATTTTTTTTTCGATTTAATTTTTTTTTTTCGAAACTTTGTTTTTCTTAAAAAATTACAGTAAATATTTGATATTTCCCAACGTTTTTTGAATGATCGACTTGCTTTTTTTTTTTAATGTATGTCTGAACCTTATCTAACTACTTCTTCAAGATTTCTTTAGATAAACCGACCAGCGTAGCGGGCGAAGGCCGCTAGTATTAAATAAACATGTTAAATAATTCCGTTTAAATCTTGGGAATATCATGTGTAGAAATACAATTTTTGGGGTATAATGATACCAAATAAGTTTTTTAAGGTAATTTTTTTAAGTTATGTTTTTTTCTTTTTCTTTTTGGTATTTAATAAATGTCTTCTGTGCATCATTCTTCGACATGGTCTGTTTTAAAAAGCCTTCAATCTTGAATGAGTCATTACATTAAAAATCAGGGGCGTGCGAAGAAAAAACTGCGACCGAGGCAAAGTTTTAATTTGGCGCATGCCCCTCCCCCTCCTACACACACACACCAACCAACTTCTTGTAATAGGGCAAAAAATAACGTTGGTAATATAAATTTGGCGCCCCTCAATTTCCGGGCCCGTGGCGACCGCCCCCTCCTCTTTCTCACGGCGCTGTTAAAAATACTTTAAATACTCATAACGTAATTTCCCGTCAGTTTTATTGTAGAGATGTATTTAAACATAAGCATACTATATTTGTAACAATGATTGGAAATTAAAATTGCTATTTTTATTTAAACATAAATACACTGCTTTCCTTGAAAAAATCACTTACTTTTTTTTTTTTTTGATTAATTTGCAAGTTAAATGCTAAACATTTTGAAAATCTCTGTACAATGAACATTGATTTCGGTTGATAGATAAATAATCTCGGGATACTCAGGATACATAAATAGTTTAACAATTAGCAATGCATAAATTTCTGTGCTTATAAATCTGTTCAAAATACAAAATAATGTTTCATTAATCTTTTGTACAAAAATATGAACATGTCCGCATATTGAAAATCATAAATATTCTTCTAAATGGGAAATAATTTTGTAATTAACCAAATTAACAATCTCATTTGTATTAAAACTTTCATCTGTAAATTCCATTTACTATGGAAACTCAAAAAAGAATCAAAATTTGGTTTCGCACTGCAATTTTCGTTTTGCTCCGATACTACTTTATATTTTCAATGTGCTATTTTATTTTAAACAGTATAAAATGAAACATAAATTGACTAAATAAAAAATTAAGTGCGAAATCACGCTATATAAATATGTATCTGCAGTAAGAACAGGTCTATAATCAAAAATCCAATATTTGATATACTCAATCGTAAATACAATTAATGAAAATCTTCATTGTGTATCAATAAATAGAACTACTTGTATAGTAAAATTGGCTCGCAAATGAATATCACGGGTAACTTAAAATTTACTTGAACTTTGATAAAATATATACAAAAAGACTAGAAAAGTAATGTTTCGATCAATGTATAACGGTATAAAATTAAAAATCTTACCATTAGATATTTTTTAAAGTTGATTGTTGCTTCAAAAGTTCCAATTGTAATGATAGATCTTGTTTTACACATTTATTACTTTAACATATGACATTATTATCAACAGAAATTATTTTTTAAAATTTTCCATATACTATAGCACAATGTGTTCTGTCGCAATACAGTAATTCTTTTGAAACATTATTTTTGAAGCTGGAAGAATATCAGACGTTTTTCCTCGAGACAAACATTAAATTATATTTCTTTCTACTACTACATTGTTTTTTTTTTATGGTTCTTTTAATTGCACTAGACACAGAAAAAATCTAAACAATTCTTCCTGTTTATCACACAGTAGTTTTGTCGTTCTGTAAGAATCGTTATAATTATAAAATCGAGAACTTTAGAATTATAACAGTTCAGCAAAAATGCCTAAGTAAAACAGAAGCATTCATTCTAATCCTTATCGTATCAGTACTTGTAAAATATGTTTGCATTAACTTTCAGAAGCGAACCCTATAAGACAAAACAAAACAGTCATTCTCGTATTATTCTTTTATGAATTTTACATCTGCGATTTTAACGAAGCAGCTGGAAACCTACAGAAATGTATTTTGAATGTGAAATGTACTTTCAAAATACAAAATACTTGGAAAAATCATCCCAAAATACATTACCAAGATACTTTCGTTTAGTCAGGTTAAAATACAAAATACAAAGTACAAATGTATTTTGAAAATGTATTTGAAATACATGTATTTTCGATACTGCCCATCTCTGCTCTATCCAATGAATTACTTTCTTTTTTTGTTTTACAGTATATCTGAATTTAAATACACACTATTTAGTAATTCAAGAACTTAATTTGATTATTTTTATTGTTTGAGCAAGTTCAGTACATGACCAATTAAACATTGCAACTCTCTTTCTGTCCTTAACGCAATCTATTAATAAATATACATTCTTCAATATTACTCAGATTAATCCTTATGATGGAAGCCTTAGTTTCATTTTGTGGTTATATGTATGCGTTACGTATTTTTTTACGGTACCGTACCTAAAACGTAAAAAAGAACCTTTATAAATCATTACAGAATCTGTCGGTCACAAAAATATTCAAAATTCAAAATGGGGAAAGTAATAAAAACTATTGACCTACATATTTAGAGAATATTAAAAAATCACAAATATTATACGGCATTCGTATACATTTAATGTTTTGATTGCACTGTGATAATTGATGAATGACAATATATTCTGTCAGAAATTCAAGGAGCAAAATGAATTAATCATAACATATTTGCTTTCATCCCGACAATATAATTAAAATATAATTTAATCTGGTTTATATTGTTTAATTGTAATATGAAAATATCATAGCTTAAACCTGAATTCTCCAGTAAAACAAAGAACCGTCTAACATGTCCAGTTTACAATAAAATAAATATCACTTTCTATATTTTAATGAATTAATTACAAAATAATGGTTCTAATTAGTTCAATGGCTTTAAATTTGAATCCCATAAGTTGTTAATCAGAATAACATACTTTGTAAATTTTGTAAATTAACGAATATTGTATCTGCTTAATCTCTTCAGTCCTGATGTCGCCTGGAGGTGACACTAAAAATCACCCTTTAAATTAATTTAATTTCTGTTAGAATTGCTAAAATTACATTTAGACTTTTTTAATAGATGTGTGCATGTTATAAGCATCGATATACAACCTAATACATGTTTGGAGATGTTTCATAAAACATTTATACTGGTTTTTGTGGTGCCACGTAAAATTTGTCTCAGGACTGAGGAGGTTATAGTACGAAAGTAAATACATTATTTTTTATGATCAGAAATCATATTACCATGAAGTTAATTAGCAAGTTTTATGATAAAAGAATTGAATAAAAAATTTCACTTTTAAAAAACTACTTTATTGCTTTCTTGTGAGAACAGTTAAAAAGAAAAAAATATAATAAATCTATGTCACCCAATAAAATGTCAGGCTGTAAGAAGATGAATATCGTAATGCATGATAAATTATATTTATTTTATTTTGTATATTTATTTACTAATTTTTTTACCAGATGACAATGTTATTTTTACACAAAGACAGAAAAATGGGTATTTATAAAATATAACCATATCACTTAATAATGCAAATAATGTATTACAAGCGAATTATCATTTTTTTACTTTCGCGATCTACAGTATAAATACCCAATTTTAAATCTTTTTAGCGTTTTAAAACACTTAACATTTTAAAACTTAATGTGATTGAAAGTTGATAGAAAATGCCGTAATATCTTTTTAATAAACGTTTGTATTTCAAGCTAACCCTAAAAATAGAAAAGCATACAATATTTTTTTCTATAACAATTACCATTTGTAAAATACATAAAATATTCTTACGCATACACAGTTTTCATTTAAAAACATCCAGATTCATGTGCATATAATGAATGAAAATTTGTAGATAAAATGAATAATAGACATCCAATGTTATGGGATTTTTTTTAAACATAAAGAAGTGACCTCTTATTTTTCACTAATTTATCCCTCCGGAAACAAAAATGAAGGCCTTTTGTCTTAAATTGAGCTATTTCCCCTTTTACAGGAAATATTTTCATTGCTGAACCGGTTGTAATTTTCTTTCTTGAAAACATGTGATTACATTCTGTGAGTAATTGATAATAAGAGAATATTTAATAATTTTGATGTTTCAGGAAATTGGTCTATTAAATTTTGTTTGTTATCAAGCTTATGAAAAGAAAAAACATGGTTTTAAAGGCTGAATTAAAGTAGAATAATAAGAATAAATTTTATAAAAAAATATTTTTAATAATATTATACAAATGCTTGTAATGTATTGTGAAATTTTAATAAAAAGAAAAAAAATATATATCCCAATTTAATTATGTTACGTTTTATTTAATTGTGAGAGACAGCATAGGCTTAGTTACACATTATTATAAAAGAATCAAAATAATTAAAACGAATAAATATCGATAATTTCTAAATTTATTCAAGTTACATTAACATTATAATTCGAAAATCTTAAATTGTTTTTTAATAACTATTGAAAAACATCAATAAATACCGTGCCTTCAGAACATATTTGTTATATATCCAATACCATAAAATACTATGTTCGTTGAAAATTAGTTGCATATTTTATCTATAATGTGGTCAAACATTAATTTATTTTCATTTTCAGAAAATAGGCTTTGCGCTTTTTTAAGGGGTAAAAAAAAACCTTTATCAAGAGAAGATTTTGTCTAATTCAAAGAAATTGTTATTAAGAAATAGAATCTAAAAAAAACTTAAAAAACAAATTTGTATGGGAAAATATCATAGAAGATTTTAAACAAACTTTATGGATCTTTTAAAAAAATCGTACAAATCTTGTAGTGATTGATGTAAACCAAAATTGTAAACCAATTTTTTCAGCTGTCGTTATAAGAAAGATACTGAAACTATTATACAATTGAAATCAAACAAAGTTTATTTGTTTATATAATTTCGATTATTTAATTTTTCATATTAGAATCTACTATGCCTGAATGAAACTGACACATTATTAAAAAAAGCCAAGAATACATGATATAACTAAAATACGGTATACTTTACTTTTTAATAAATTTAACCATACATTACGTGATGTTTCCATAATAATGCGTTAGCAAATTTCCAAAAATGTATGTTATATCTTAGAGTTCCATGTAACATTTCATAAATTCAAAATTAGTTTGAAATGAAAATACGTGTATTTGAAAACCTTTCAAAATAGCTGATATTTAGATGCAATTCTTGTTATTATTATGTCAGAGTACAAAATATGATGAAAGTTTGAATTTTTTTCAAGTATGAAAACATTTATCCAGAACGGAGCATTTGTAGTTCTTAATTGAAATTATAAATGCCCTAGACATCAGCTTCACTGAGAAATACATTGATATGGAATTCACATTATTTTCGATTAAAGTTCTGAAAGCTTTGCACATAAAATTTTACGTAAAAAATATTGCCGTGGGCTGTAATGTCGTCTAATTTTCTTGTAAAAATGCTACACACAAGGGAAAGTAAAGGGGAACCTTTTTCGTTGTTGCTTGTGCCTAGCTTTGAGACTTGGTACATTTTAAAGCCCTATATTAGAAAGCTTGTGAACCGAAAAATATCTACTAAAGTCTTATTTTTTGATTTTGCAGCATCACAACTTTCTGAAAAAAACTATTTCCGAAGCCACTTATCGGACTATTAACATGGCCTATTAGCCTATTAACATGGTTTTTCATAAAAAAAAATTTTAAATGTAAATTAGTTGATAAAAAATATAAAATATTGGAAAAAAATGCATAAATTAATTCAAACCATGCGCTGAAAAATAAACGACATCATATTCACATTTTTTGGCGCTGAAAAAGTTGGCGAATTTTCAAAAGTTGAGTATCCGGCAATCCTAGCCGAATGTTACTACCACAAAATAAGGCGAGCGAAAATTCGTAATGCCATATTTGGCAAAATAACTCTCTCTTGATAAGTAAACTCAGTTTGGATATAAACAAATAAAAATCCAATAATAAAAATATAAAGTATAAAAAATATAAATAATATGATTTTAACAGAGATTTTTTATCGGTTCTCTAGATGTTATGTGTGAAGGTACAAAATGCATCAGTTCTTGATGGTAGGTGCGAGGAACATCAAAAAAGTTGCCTTGTTAGATAATGATAAATTTTTTGTAGTTAGCAAACAGTTTAACTAAAATACTTGATCAAATAACAGCAGATTAAAATAATCTCATGATAATTTGTGATTTTAAAAGTTCTCAAATTTAACAATGTAAAATCATTGCATTCTAAAATTTTCCACTTAAACAAGATTATTTTCAAAATCAATTCCCCAATAAATTTAAAAAAAAATGATTTTTCGCCGAATAAATTTTGGCACAAAACATTTAATTTTTTTATACTTTAGCAGTCACTTTTAACGCCTAAAGATATATGCAGAATGGAGTTATAAATAAAGAGGAGGAAACTGATAGTTTATTGTCTAATAGTTGCTTGTAAAATATCTCAGGAAATTATCAGTAAGTAGAGGTTGAGTATTTTATTTTGGATTAACAATCTCTGGTTACCGTCGGAGGAAAGTTCTATCTGTAAATTTTAATTAGAAAATTTCGCTATATTTAAAAGGATTTTTCTTAAAATACTTCTTCTTCAAGTATGATAAAAGTTTCTATTTGTTATCAGTGGCAGTTTGCCAAGGCATTGTAATCTTTTTCACTCACACAGTGAGATGGGTGCCTAGATAGCCACAATCTGGCGGAAATGCAGGGCCTGATTAACACCGATATAAACTTCCACCAGTAAAAATGAATGTCACATTTTTTCATTGTGCATGACTGAAATTATGCATTAATAAGCAATAACAATTTTTGTGTCATTTTCAACACTGTATCATTGAGCAGTGCAAGAAGTTAAGTATAGAATTGAACCGCATTTTTTGTGTAAAGGTTTTGCTACGGTATCAAGCACTCACTGAATTTGAAAATAAATTTCCCAGAAAATGTCGCTATAATCCCAATTTCTATATCATTTTCAGTATTGTACCATCAAAAAGTGCATGAAGCTTTGCATAGAACTGAACAATTTTTGCGGGGTATGATTACATTTGGGTATGGCAAATGCGTTCTACCTGAATTTGAAAAAAAATCGTGGGCAAGGAACATTGTAATAGTGTTTTTTGTATCATTTTCTCGATTTTTCCTGATTCTACTGTTTTTCGGCACCTACAGAGGCGATAAATCTCGTCCTGCTAAGCCTGCTATTTGCAAACAGTTAATGATAATAGAATAAGTGAAAACTATTTATTTTAGTAAGAATCATGATCACATTAACTAGTTTTTACTCCTATTAATTGACTGAAGCAGACATTTAAGTTAAAAATCAAAGTCGGTATAGTACTGAATTAAACATTTTAAAGCATTAACCCCTTCGGAACGAGAGACCGGTATACGTGCCGGCACCGATTGTACTCACATACCGCGCGACTGGTATTAGTGGCGGCACTGTTTGTACTTACATCACAAGCAACGGGTATACGTGTCAATGAAACCGAGCGTTTTATTTTTCGCAGTTTAGCATACACAAACTTTATCCTAATTCTATTTGAATGTATATTTAGGAAGAAGACTTTACCTTCAAACGAGGAAAGGTAATGAAAACATTTTAAAAAAATCCGCGTGAATTTAATTTTTTAAGCAAATACTACAATGCGAAAAAGCATATTTTTTCATCACGTCTATGTGTTTCATAAATCTTTTTACGCGTCTAGTAAAACTTGGAAATAATTTTACTGCACTTGGGATGGAGTATTTTGCGGTTAAGGATCATTAGTAAGCATATTCGCATGCACGATTAACAAGACAAACATCTAATTGATTCTTTTTTCTCTCTCTTAAATATCGATCAGAAATACTTTAGTTGCAAAAGTCGACGTCATTATGAGTTCGTGTTTTCTTTCTATTAGAAGGAAAGATTTACCTATTTTATATTTTTATTTTGTTTCAGAACTGCTTCACAGATTAAAAAAGAAATGTTCTTAGTAACTGTGAGAGCTAATACGCTTAGAATATTCTCAGAACTGCCAAATTAAACATTCAGAATTGTTTCGGCAAAGCAAAGTTTTAAAAGCGTTGTTTGTTACTTTAGTTTTAATTAATGCATTTTATCTGCAGCAACTTTATATATTGTTTCAAATTAATCCATTTTAAATTACATCATCTATATCTATACAGTGCTCAGCAAAAGTTTAGACACTGGTGTTTTTTAATCTTTAAAGAAAAAATACGAACACATGAGTTTTACAAATGGCTATACTTATTTTCAAATACATTTTAAACAATGTAGAATAAAAATAATGGTTATAATATAAGATAATGTTTAATTTATTTGAAAAGAGTAAAATTTGCCTATTGCAAAAGTTTAGACGATTTTTTTATTTTTAGCCAACTGTTCATGGAAAAATGTAAATTTCCGAGTTATGATGTCACGTGTCTGAAGCATTTAATTATACCTCGATATAGCATCAATTAGTGAAGATGCCGCGAACTAAAAATATTCAGTTAGATGAGATAATTGAATTAGGAAAATTGAAATGGAAAGGGAAGATTGTTTCAGAAATTCCAGCAGCATTGAATCGTCCGAAGGTGTCTGTCTATGAAATATAGTCTAAGGATGACGCCTTCAAAACAAAATATAATCTGGAAGATCTTGTGTGACAATAAAATGAGATGGCAAAAGAATCCAGAAACTGACATTTACATAAATATTGATTGCTACTCACATTAAAAGTATGTCAGGGCTTTCTGTGTCGACGGCATGATTCGCTGATGAATTAAAGAAACAGGTACATCAATTTACATGAAAATGATAAAACAATCAGCTTTAAAAGCTCGCTACAAATTGGCGAGAATGCAATGAACTTGAAGACATACGTCTTATGGACCCAAATAGTATGGTATGATATTCAGTAACGAAAAAAAGTGGAATTTGAATGGCCCAAACGGGTGGGCATACCATTAGCACGACTTGCGTTAAGAGCCTGGGACTTTCCTAAGTCGACAACAAGGAGGTGATTTTTTTATGATTTGGTCCTCACTTTGCTTTAATTCTCGAGTATCTCAGGAGTTATTCAACGGTTGACAAGTAACACAGGACTACATACATATGTTGGAGATCTATTTTCAGTCATTTGATGAACTTTTAACTGGTTTAAAGTATGGATTTTACCAAGATAATGCGTCCATTCATGTTGCATACAAAACAAGAACTTCGTTTAACTCTGAAAATACTACTGATCTCAACTGGCCGACAAGTAGCCCCGATCTGTACCCAATCGAAAACATTTGTAACATCTTATGTCGTAATGTTTATGCAAAAATTTTGCTATACTTTTCTGTTAGTGAGCTTCGATCTGCTGTTGAACATTTTTGGTACGAAATAGATCCCCATGTGATACAGCATTTAGTTTCTTCGATGAAAAATCACATTCTTGCACTAACTGCAGAAAATATAGGTGCAACTCGATTTTAATTTGTAGTAATTTTTCTATAAATATACAAATTGTCTATATTTTTGCCACAATGTTAATTTTTTTTTTCGTCATTATATATTATGTAAAACGTAAAATTTAAAATGTATTGTTTGCAAATAAAGGATAAGTCACAAATAATGTATGACAGATGAATTGGAAAATTTCGGTACATACTTCTGAATATAGAACTATAATCAATCATTGTCTAAACTTTTGCTGAGCACTGTATATCGTATCTCACAAATTCATTAAAATGAAAAAAGTTAATATATTTGACTATATACATTAACGCAAATATTAGAAATTAATTGTTAATTTTGCCAGTTATAATTTAGTTCATTTATCTATACATATACATTTCCATTTCCAAAAATACTTTTAACATTAATGGCATTTGTGATCAGTTTATTTATCCTTAATTATCATTTTTATAATTCAATACACTTAATTTTATAAATTTAATTCTTTAAAACATTTTTTGTACATACGATATAAATAAAGAATTATTAAAATCAACATATTCACGATGAATGTATTTTAAGTCATCATTCAAGGTTTTATTATTATCAAATACTCTTTATGTGATATTTCTTATATTGCTATTGCATTACACATTGTTATTAAATTATTCATTTTTATGTGTTTTATAATTTTGGTTTCAAAAACAATTTTTACATTTAACAACTTTTTTAGAAATGTATATTTTAAAGTACAGTTCTATTTTAAACTGAAATATCAGAGAAAATACACGCTTTGATAGCCTGATGAGATAAAAACTCCTCAAATTACATTTGCTATATTAAACTAGATCAATTTAAACTAAACTAGAATGTTGGCGCCAAGGTATTCTTTGGGTTCAATAAAATCAAGCCAAATTGAATTGGACTAGAATAAACTAGATCGGCCTAGGATAAACTATTACAGACCAAAGAGTAACAGGCTACAATAGTTTATCCTATGTGCTTTAGGCTAAACTACTTTAACCTATGAAAATCAAGTTTGTCCTATGGGCGTTAGAATAGAGTAGGAAAAACTAGGAAAACACTAAAGATAGAAAAACTAAGGATCCCAAACATCTTCTGAAGGAGATAGGAGTCATTAGAGGTTAGGGTTCAAAATTTCAAATGATTATAATATACGGAAAAACTAATTTAACCTATGGGCGTTAGGATAAACCGGCTTGACCTATGAAAAACTAGTTTGGCCTAAATCGGGTTTGGTCGGTAACAAATATATATATATATATATATATATATATATATATATATATATATACAGGGCTTATCTAAACGCTTGGGCAAAACTTCAAGGGTGATAGTACACACCAAGACAAACAATATTAAACAGGAAACTAAGGATCCCAAACATCTTCCGAAGGAAACTAAGGATCCTAACCTTTAATGAATCATTAAAGGTTAGGGTTCAAAATTTCAAATGATTATAAAATACGGAAAAATTGGTGGATTCGTTAGCGGTTTTCACTAAAACTGTTCTTTATGTCAGTATGTCTTGAAAATAAATTATAAAGATAAATTTTGAAAAATGATGATAGATGGCGCTTTAAACTTTGGAACAAAGAACAACCATTTTTTACCGTTATTTTTTGCATCTCATTAACTTTTTTTTTTAGAAGCTTAGGTATAAACTTAAATTTTGAGCTGAAAATTGGAATCGTTGGGAGTGATTAAGTAGCGCTATTCTTCAAATGGGGCGCAAATCAATGAGGATCTTCAAGTTTCAAATGATTATAAAAAACGGAAAAATTGGTCGATTCATTTGCGGTTTTCCCTAAAACTATTCTTTTTGTCAGTATAAATTAAAAAAAAATCTGTTACAAGGCGCTTTGAACTTTAGAGTAAACCCAAAACTATTTTTAACCGTTATTTTTTGTAAAATGCTTGTAAATGCTTATATGTAAATTTTTAGCTCAAAATCTGAATTGTTATGAGTAAATTAAGTAGAGCAAAATTGAACTGTGTTCTAGGGGTGGGGAGGTTAACATTTCCACTCCTAAACACAGTTTAGTTTGCTCTTCTTATTCCTTCCAACGATTCAGAATTTGAGCTCAAAATTTAAGCTAAGCTCTTGCAAGCATTTAGTTAGATAGGAAAAAAAATAACGATTAAAAATAGTTGTTGGTTACTCTAAAGTTTAAGGCGCCCTCTAACGGAAAACTTTGAAATTTAACATGGATTTTCAAGGAAATATTTACATAAAGAATAGTTTTAATGAAAACCGCAAACAAATCGACCAATTTTTCCGTTTTTTATAATCATTTGAAATTCGAATCTCCCCCATCCCCATTGAACATATTTCAGTTTGCACTACTTAAGCACTCCCAAAGATTCTGATTTTCAGCTCAAAATTTAAGTATATGTCTAAGCTTCTAAAAACATTTAATGAGATGCAAAAAATAACGCTAAAAAATAGTTGTATGTTACTCCAAAGTCTAAAGCGCGCTCTATCGGCATTTTTTGAAATTTATCTTTATAATTTATTTCCAAGACAATTCTGACATAAAGAATAGTTTTAGTGAAAACCGCAAACAAATCGACCAATTTTTTAGTTTTTTATATTCATTTGAAATTTGAATCTCCCCACCCCATTAACGATAGTTCAGTTTGCACTACTTAAGCACTCTTAACGATTCAGATTTTCAGCTCAAAATTTAAATTTATGTCTAAGCTTCTAAAAACATTTAATGAGATGCAAAAAATAACGCTAAAAAATAGTTAACGCTAAATGTTACTCCAAAGTCTAAAACGGCCAAGACCTATTTTCAAGATTTATTTTCAAGACAATACTGACATAAAGAATAGTTTTAGTGAAAACCACAAATCTATCGATCAATGTTTCCGTTTTTAATGATTATTTGATATTTTGGACCCTAAATATTACTAGCAGCTATCGCCTTCGGAAAACGTTTGGGACCCTTAGTTTTTTATTTAATATTGTTTGTCTTGATGTGTACTATCACCCTTTAAAGTTTTGTTCAAGAGTTTAGATACACTTCGTTTGCAATAATAAAAAAAGAATTCGCCATTTTCTCGTATCGATTTCGTTCTAAACTCTTATAAGAATATGCTTTCTTTATTATTTTCCGTAATCTAATAATATTTAATTATCGGTAAAGTTCTCTTTTTTCTTTAATTCAGCATTATATATTATTTAATTTACTAAGAAGAACTAAAGTGTATTAATTCAACGCCATTATCTTATTTCGTAATATTAAAATAATATTATAATAATTAATCCATTTCCCCTTTTTTTAGAATAAAAATCATTTATCAAAAGCTTTAATTTTGTTTTATTATTTTTTATTAAAATTATTGTATGTTGGAAATTAAAAAAAAATCTGCACCTGCACTATTCATTCCTGTGTAATTTTGTATCCAACCGTTATTGGGGATAATGTACATGTCCCAAGCTCATCCTCCAGATCAATAAAAGTGTTAGAAAGTTTCTACACATACTTTCTGGTTTCCTTGATATGGCTTTACATGCTTGCGTTAGCCGGGAGGAGAGGCAAGAATCTCTGAGTAAGTTCGAAGCAGTCAGTTTTGGCGGTAAAAGATTAAGAATCGACTGAGCTTTCCACTGTTAAATTACTCACGGTGCTTCTCCGATTATTTTTTGAACGTTTTGCGAAGTTGCGATGTTTTTCCAGAGCCGGCCTTGCACAGACCCCCTTTTTATTCTTTTATTATTTACGGTGATACTGACTTAGAGAATCAAGAAGTCTAACAGTGATAATGGATTTAATGACTGAAATAATAGGATAAACAGCATTTACGTATTTTACGCCCAGGAGGTGATTTGGTTGTTCCACTTTTCTTGAATGGATTATTACCGGAGTTTAATATCATGTGGAGTGACTTCGCATCGTATTGCAACAAATAAAAGATTTATGTCATCAGCTCTTTATTATTTAAATGAAAACACCTTTCATCACATTCCGTCAATATCAAATTCCATCAAATTCCTTCCATTTTCTTCGGCCACGAATATCTGGGAAGTAATATGTTTCAGATGTGATTAATAATGACATATCGACCATCTACATTAATCATACCATCTTTTTCACTTTATCAGATCGTCGTACTTCTGCGGGAACACCCGTATTTCTTTACACACACACACACACATATATATATATATATATAGATCGATCGATAGATAGATAGATATAGATGTATATATTGGTACTTGCGTTCCAGAAGTTTTTCCTTTTTTTCTTATTGAAATTTTCGAATAAAAATTACTTGTTAGATATCTGTTTCCGTGTGCAGACAAGAAACCATAAAATACTGGTAATATATTTTTTAAAATATAAGAATTAATATTATAACACAAGGTCCACCAACAGACATTCAGATGGACAGACAGACACACAGGCGCAAATCGAAAAATTTCGTGCCTCCAAAGTAAGACTTAACTGGCGTTTCGTCAATTAAATAAATACAATGGCTACTACTTAATATTATCATTAAATTTTGCTTAGGGCGTGGTCTAGAAATAGAAATCGTGTGAAATTTTAAAACTTTCAGTACCAGTACATGTTTTTGACATCATATTTCGATTTTTAGGATACCCAAGGGAAAATAATTTAGTCCAGTAGTTTTGTAATTATTAAATTTTAAATTTTAACTTCTAATGTCACATTAAAAATATTTTAAAATAATTACAATTCATGTGCTCTTTAAGTATAAATCGAATATATAGTAGAAAAGAAGCGTTATAATTTTGGATATTTTGAATATTTATGGATTTTCATGTATGGAGCTTCTGGAAATAGATTTATGTTAAAAAATATACATTTTTTTTTGCAAATATATTAAAAATATCTATACATTTGAATGACATTAAAAATAGTATGATGTGTGATCTATGAATTCTTAAACTCATTTCGATCTAAAATTGCTTAAAATATCCGAATTTAAGATCACATCTCTTATCTTAAAGTATTTTATAATCTAAGCGTTGGTTCATATTAAATTTGTAGGCGTTTGATGCATTTTTATAGATACACTAGCAGGCTATGCCCGCTGCGCTGGTCAATATTTCAAACAGTGTTGCCAGTGGGCTACTTATTTTAAATTAAGATTTCTTGATTAGTACCATTTTTTTGAAACGGTGAAATTCCGTTTATTTTTGCCTTTATTAATATGTCATTAAATACTGCGCATTTTACTATTTCAAATAAGTGGTGCCAGTCAAGAATCTGAATTTAAAAAAAAAGTAGCCCATTTGGCAACACTGATTTCAAAATCAGCCGTGGATGAAACGAACTGGTGAATTTAAATTTGCATTTTAAATAATTTGGACCTCCAGCAGCAACTTGCTCATTGCTGAAAACGATTTAGACACCATTGTGATATTAAATTATCTTAAACGTTGGACAAAAACCTGCTATTTAGAAGTAACTATTTTAGTTTATTACTAAAAGTGCACATTTGGAAGCGAAATGAGGCCATTACGGCAACAGGATTTAAAGTTTTCCCTTATCTGAAGAAATATTAATTATTACAGTCGTTACCACGGTACAACTTCTGAAAAATTTCTTCACAACTTTTCATTATGTGAAGCCAGGAACCCAAAGCTTCTCCCTACTAAAAACTTTATACATATATTAAATTTTGTCCGCGTGATAAAAGGCACAATTATGCAAGAATCATCTTCAAACTCGTCAAGTACATTGAGGTGGTTAATATCTCAGTGGGAATTGCAAATGAGCGAAATCGGCCCAAGGGGGTGGTAATTGGGAAGAGTTCAAAAATTTGAATACCACCTGAACATGGCTTTGACAAAACCAGCTCTTACAAAACAATGGCAGGAAAAAAAAAAAAAAAAAAAAAAAAAAAAAAAAACATTTTTCGTTACAGAAAGTTGCCAACGATAAAAAAAAAAAAAAACCCACACATTAAAATTCTCACTACAGCAATTACTTTATTATTGCAAAATTTCCTCCTGAAAAATGAAAAAAAAATTATTAATAAAAATTATTAAATTGACAAAATTTCCGTATTTGGAAAAAACTTTAATCGATATTTATACTGCATTTTCCCTACTTAAGTATAGTGAAAAAACTTTGACACAGATGTCATGTATGCACCACATTGGCGCTATTTTTTTCTGGCGCCAATTTTGAGAAAACTTGGTTTTTAATTACCAATTTCATAAATATTTTTTAATTATTTTCTACTAGCAGTTACCCGTGACTTCGTTCACATAACATTTAAAGAAGAAATAATTGATCATCAAGCAAAAAATTTCGATGATGAAAAGCATGTGTAATTAACTTTTTATCGCGAATTTATGGCAAAAAAACTTCTGATAATCCCTAGTTGCTAATTTGTTTGCTGGTCAAAAATTTCCTTTCTGCGATTAATACTAATAGATAGAAACATTCTTGAATTCTTTTGTTCACCCTGTAGTTTTCCAAGTGCCTTTAATACACGAAAGTATCTTTCTAAAATTTATTTCAAACAAAAATGTTTTGTATTACTACCTAAATTACATTCTCAGAAATTATCATCCGAAGACAACCTTGTATCCAATTCTTTGCGGGACCCTGTTTATCATTATATATATATATACTACAAACATTTCTTAGTTTACTAAATGCAGTTCAAAATAAAAATGCATATTTTATTTAAAAACCACCTTTAAGTAAATTACGCTCATATTCAATAACCTTTCCGAGATCTTTTGTGTAACCCTGTATATCTAAATTTAACTATTTATACTATTACCTTTTATACTCTCCATTTAATATGCATACATTTAGCGAAACTTAAAAGCACATATCGTAATTCAAAATGCATTTCATCCATGCAACAGTCATCATCCATGATATACAATACTTCGGATAGAATATATAATATTTGAAATCTTTTGTGTGTCCCTGTAAATGCTATGCACTTCGTATTATGCATGAAATAACTTACATTAAGCCTCAGCAACATATATCAATTTGATTATACATGAAATCGTTTACCATAATTAAAATATGTCGGAAACTGTTCCTCCCTTTATTCCTATGCAATGGAATTCTTCTGTCTGATCCTGTAAATGAATAGTAAGTGCCCTTTTCACTACATACTTTACAAAATGCATATTTTAGTGAACTTTGTAAATGCATATAAATTTGAATATGTTCTACAGGCTGTAACATCGTTAAATTTAATTAAAACGATTTTTCCCATAATGCCGTAATATAAGGAAATGTTTTGACTGTCCCTGTAAATAAACTAATCATGGTAGAAACTTCATTTTCAATGGGTATTTGTGCTAGGTAAACGTTAATAATGTCCAAAAATTTCATGGAAATCGGAATATATTTACGAAAGTTGCAAAGCGACCAGACAGACAGACAAACCGAAAGCATAATAACTTTTCAACTTTGTTCGAAAGTGTTAAAAAATCGAGCCAAAAATATATTAATCAATGATTTTATTTTTCACCTTTTCCCCACAAAAAATTTCTTCCATTGATAATTATGAGTTTTGAATAAAAATATTCATTTGTATGTAACTTATAACTTATTAATTAGTATAAGTAAAAAATATTTCTGATTCATTTTAAATATGACGTCATTATTTATCTCGCTGCATTAGCTACTGATATTCATACCCCTTGTATTTTTAACGACTGCTATAAAGTACCTGTTTTATTTCAACTATGACCTCACATTTTCATGAGTGAACCATTTTATTAAAAATATAATTCTTTTTCATCCTTTTTACTTTTAATTTATGCCACCATATTTTACACAAAAATTCCCATTAACTAAACAAATATCCTTGTTAAATGTATTATAAAAAAAATACACCTTTTATTTTTATTTCAAACATGACGTCATATTTATTTTCTTTTAAATTATTTTATTATAGTTTTTTGCGTGGAAGTTTTCTATTAAAAATTCATTGCCGCTGAAAAATTATTATTCCAATTTTTTATTTTCTTGGCAACAGGAAAGGAAAATGGTTAAATTTTATCTGAAAAATGCCTATTGATTTTGTATGAAAAAATAATTAAATTTTGAATTATTAAGGAAAATATTTGAATAAAATAAATAAAAATTACCCTATTATTTAATCCGGACTTCTAACTTTACGTCTGCAAAATTTCAAAGCAATCGGTTCAGTAGTTACGGCGTGAAAGCGGAACAAACAAACAAACAAACAAACAAACAAACAAACTCACTTTCCGATTTATAATATTAGTAAGGATTCGTAATTATGTAAAAGCATAGCACCTACAGTCGTCCTTCAGTCCATCCGCTTGCCTCATCTGTAGTGACTAGTGTCTATCTATCCGTCCGTCCGTCCGTATATAACCGAGCAAAAATTACCCAACCGAATTGCTTGAAATTTAAAATGTATAATTGCTGCATAATCTTGTCGAGTCACTTCAAATTTTATGAAAATCGGATGTATAGTTTAATTACAGGAACAATCAGAAGTATTCCATTACATTATGACAAGTGGGGAAAAATAGTTTTAAGGCATTTAATGTTGTTACACTCTTTCGAACATTATAAAATTGATATTCATCTATAAAGTCTGTACTAAAATATACATGCTGTACAATCTGTGGTGCAAAAAATAATTGTTATTCATTTACAGGGCCACACAAATGTATTCCATTAAATAATGGTTAAGAGGAAAACATCGTTTTAATAATATTAAACTATTTCACATTTTATAAAAGTGATGTACGTTGGTGAGGTTTACTACAATTTATTCACAGTATAATAGGAAAAAGATAGTATTTACAGTGATGCACAAAAGATCCGAAGTAGTGTATACTATTACATCAAGATCTGTATATTTAAAAAATTTCCTTATACTACAATCGCACTCAATTTGCTACGCTTTATTTGCAATTTACGAATTGTTATATTCAAAATATATTTTCAAGAAATTAATATTTTTAACTTCTTTTTCCTTCTTTCTCTCCTTAAAAGATATCTCATTTTTTCTTAGTTTTGAAACTATTTCTAAAATCTACGCTTAATTTTATATGAAATATTAAAATTTTACTCTCAGTTGGTCAGTTTTTAATACATAAAATATTAAATTAAGTACAAATTTTAGAAATATTTGGAAAATAAAAAAAGACACATCCTTTAAAAAGAATAACCAAAAAGAGAAATCAAAAATACTAATTAGCTGAGAAGATGTTTTAATCAAAAGAATGGATCGAAAGCCCATAGACTTAGCATTAATGAGGGGAATTCGAAAGCTGAGGGATTAGCAGCCTTTAAAAATTACCTCCATTGTAATCTGTTTTGCTGCGATTAAAAACTAATTTAATATCAAGAGTCCAAATATTTTAACCCTTTCGGGTCCGATTTGATTTCAGTTTTTAGAAAAAA
Source organism: Maratus speculifer (assembly GCA_964019185.1). Classification (NCBI taxonomy): domain Eukaryota; kingdom Metazoa; phylum Arthropoda; class Arachnida; order Araneae; family Salticidae; genus Maratus; species Maratus speculifer. Next base: position 158,994,410 of record OZ025298.1, read on the forward strand.
TTACTTTTACATAAATAACATTAACACTAGCTACCCATATAGATTAATTAGTGTATAACGAATATTTAATTGTCTGAAAGATAACGAATGTCGCTATCTTGCTTACTATTCAATTAATATTCATCTGGCAATAGCCTAAAGAAGAATTTTTGGAGATGTTTAGAAAATATTGTATTACAATAAGATTTATCTTATATTAGAACTTTCCAATACTTCTTACGGTTTATTACACATAATTCTTTCAGGAAAGTAACTTTTATTTTAAATTCAATGAGCGAAATATACAGGGAGATCCAAAAGAGAGGAGGAGCATTAAAAATTAATAATTTGAAAACGAATCAAGATACAAGGTATCGATTGCACCAAACGGATGGAAGAAAAGTCGGGTTTTTGGTGGCAACGAAAAAAATAGTTCTGTTGGAATTTGTTGAGGTAGCCTTGCAACATGCAAAAGTGACAGTCTGGTGTGGCTTCACAGCGGATTTCATAATTTTTTCACTTTTTTCAAGGAAGTCACACAGACGGGTTTCACATTCTATGACTTCTGGCTGTGAAGTCAAAAATGTACCGCGACTAATCGGCATCACCAGCAGAACTGAAAGATGTCATCCGCCAAAAATGTGTCTGCCAGAAATGTAAGAAATGTAACTAAATGCTGTAACTAAAATGTAACTAAATGCTGTAAACAGTGTGGTACCTCGTCTCACAGGTGTACTTCTGATTTATGAACATCACATTGAACTTTTATTGCAGTACTAATTAACTGTAACTAAGCTGACTTGTAAGTTGTCAACATTTTTTTATTTGTAAATCATATTTTGGTGCAATAAAACAATATAGAGTCATTTGTTCGTCGCCCACAGAACTAGTTTTTCGTTGCCACACAAAACCCGGTTTCTTTTGCATCCGTTTGGTGAAAACCGTATTTTTTATTTTGATTCGTTTCCAAATGATTAAATTTTAAAGTTCGTCTTGACTTTCTGATCACCCGGTATGTTTAAAATGAAAGAATCGCAAACGGTGCAAAGATAATTAATAATAATTACACTTATTATTAATCCTAAGCATAAATGAAGTCATATAGTAAATGCATGGACTAACATTACAACATGTAAATAGTAGTCAAAGTATTTTTTTAAAATAAAATAATATTAAATTAAAAATCATGTACTATTGTTAGTACAGCAGACAGAAAATGGTTAAGCTTTTGTCATTACAATATTAATTGATCGAAGGATCTCAGAATCTGATGGTAAAATTTATTAACGATTTCAAAAATGATGTCAAAATTAGATGTTAGTAAAAATATATTCTAAAGTTTGGCATTCCTAATAAAATTGCAAAAGAATTTTAAAAGTGTGCATTTTGAATTTAGAAATTAAATAAAGATAAAAAATATCTTTAAATAAAACATGGAAATCCCAGCAGGGGATTAGATATATGATAAAGGAAATGTCTGCAAAATGATGAAACAGAAACTCAGTCAAATGTATTTATCCGAGAACTAATATAAATGCACAGCGAGTTTGAGTTTTTTCTTTTTTTCTGTTATTTTACTGAAAAGTTTAACAGTGCAGTAAAATTTCGATATACATGCATTTTCTACCTTTATATCTGTGGCTTCCGGTAATAATCAAGTAAGGCACTTCTTTAAAAAAAATGAAATAATGTAGAAAAATGTAACTTTAAAAGTGTACTTTCATCTGCCATAGTACTGAAAATGAAAATCGAATACTTCCCTTTATAGGACAACTAAATTTTCATTTAAAAATTGAAAAAAAAAATAATTGGTGCTCAATTAATAAAAATCGTTTTTATGTAACTATTTTGGCAAAACAAGAGGTTCTTAAATCCTAATTGAATGTAGTGAGAATTATTCAGTTCTATTCTATCTTATAAAAGTAATGATAAAAAGACATTTTTGAAACATTTAAAAGTTAATTACATCAAAATATTAAAAATTTGCCTTACCTGGTTATTACCGGAAGCCACAGATATTATCTTCAATATTCTTTAGCGATTAACCAAGGGCATGCAGTTAAAACGAAAGTTCCAAAAACTATTATTTTTTAGTTAGAAATGTAATTAAAACGATAATTTAAAGACCGTAATATGTATAAATGAAAAGTAATATTTATTTACTGATTGAATAACTTTTGTCTATATGTACATGTATATGTTTTTTAATTCTGGTCTATTATTGCATTTAATTTACTCCAACAGAATTAAAAATACACATAAATATATCGTAATATTCAGCTAAAAAATATGCATCAAATTAAGAAAAAACACATATAACATATTTTTTTTGTTTTCCATTTTTATTTAAATGCATGTATAACAACAGCAACGGTAAAAACCAAAAACAAAACGTAGAATTTTGTTTTTACTATCTTAAAAAAAGTATAAATCCAATTTAAAACCTCTTATTTAATATTATTTCTTTAAAGCGTTTTTATCTGAAATTTCCTTTGCAGAAAAGGGAAAAAATATATATATATTTTTGAAATAATGAGAGGGATATAGCAGGAAAATAAAAAATACAATTGTTAATTTTCCATGGTATTCCCATTTATTCAAAACTGAAAAACATTTTTTTCAGATAATCAAAATGTATTCAATCCATTATTCCTAATGTATAAATGATTTAGAAATTCAAACTGTACAAAAAGAACAAACAATTACTTTTGTATGATTTCATTTTGTATATCTAGTTATTAATAGGTAACTATTTATTAGAGATTTATGTTAAAAAATATATTCATCTGTTTGCTGTTAAACAATAAACATAAGAAAATCATATAAAATAAATAATAAGGATATAATAACACAGATAAAGAGCTTAAGCTGACATTAAATTTTATTTCTATTACTGAAAAATCCTTTTCTCATGTGGTTATGCGTAAACACACGTAGTAATAAATATAAAAATGGAAGTATTTTTTTTTCTTTACAGATTAAATAAGCATTATAAGCTACAGATCTGCAGTAGTTGCAGATATTTATTTATCGTTATCTCTTTCTTTGCTTTTTAAAATTCTAAACCTCTCAGAGATTAAAAAAAAATAACACCTGATACATACATTGTTTAACAATGAAAATATGCAGCAATTTCAGCAAATAAAAAAAAATTCCAAATATGATGATTATTGGCGTTAATATTCTAATTACATACAAGCCGAAAAAAACTAAATTTTTGTTCTTGCTATGCTTTGAAAAAATATTAAATCTCTTTAGTACTATATTTTTTAAAACATTTTTCTTTGCCTTATGATCTCGTTTTCTTAGAAAATATTTATAATAATTGAAATGATAATAACATCACGAAGAAACATAAACCATCAACCATTTGTTTATTTTCCCTCCCAATACAGTCTTTTCAAGCTAGAGATGTTTTCGGATATTCGAAATGTATTCAGTTTCTTATTATTTGTTCTCAATTAAAATAATAATAATAATAATAATGCGTTGCAACTGAACGTAATGAGCAAACATTTACTTTTGCGTAATTTTATTTCCCAGGTGTATTTTTTAAAATAAATATGCATTAAAGATCTATATCCTAAGAACAACATAGTATACGTTTTCCAAATTATTATAATTATTTTGTTTGCTACTACAAGTTTAAACAGACACAATCATATTAGAAATAAAACAGGAAACATAAATCCCGTGTTAAGCGTAGATTATGAATGACTTTGCAATACATATTCACTTTAACAATCTTTCGCTGTTTAAGGCTGTAGGAATCTGTAATGAAATGTTGATATATATATATATATATATATATATATACATCCGTAAAACATAAAGCTTTTCGACGTCGTAGGTTAAATCTCAAGGAGATATTTTATATTTTCGTTCGCGGTCATGTAAAATAGTCCTCGATTAAGGAACACTTGTCTTTTTTTTACAGTGTATAAGGGTAGGAAACTTTTCCGACACGACTTTATTTTTTATATTTTTTCTTAATTATTTCTACCCATATTATACACTTTCTTTAAAACTTTTGAAACCTGTAAAGTCCTTTGGAAAAAGTCTTTAAAGAAACTATGCCCTATTTTGTAAAAGATATGGGCACACTCATCGTTTCAAGCATTTTATGATATCATGATAGTTAGTAAAAAGGTTTGAATTTATTCTTGACCGGAGAGAACGTTAAATAAATTTTCAGTCATAAAGTGCCGGAATTTGGTAAAAACAACTGAAAATGATTCGTTCAACACATCACCTTCCTATGTTAGAAGAACTTGGCTGACACAATGCCGAATGTCTACTAAGCCAGGGTAAAAAATGACATGTAAGCCAAATTTTAATGTTCAAAAATGTTTCTTTTATTTTTCCCATTTTTAAATAGAAAGGCGGGTGGCAGTTTCTATCACGCTTTCATTACATGGATTGGTGCCTCTTGCATCTTAACCCTTTGCGGCGCAGTGGTTTCATAGATATACCACTTAATTTTAATTCGCAAACGCCACATTAACAACGGAATTTTCTTTAAAAAATTATGGTTTATTGAATCAGTGTTGCCAGATTGTAGAAAGCCAATTTCCCCAAATTTTCTGAAATTTTCCCCAAATCAGGGCTTTTTTCAGCAAAAGTCCCCAACGCAATTTCTACTCAAAAAGGCAAGTTCCCAATTTTCAATTTTCCGTTATAAAAATTTTTTAACAAATTTAAACTCAAATTTTTCCCCAAATCAAGCATTTTTTTTAAAAAATTCCCCATTTATGAAAAAAAAAAAAAATAATAATCCCGAGAGAATTTTTCATGTATGTTCAAAGCTAAAAACAAAAAAGAAAAGTTATGAAATTGTTTTTATTTTTGTTGTATACATCTATACTATTAAATGAAATGTATTTCTGTGCTGGTGTTTCTGTCCGTATTGACAAGAAAATCTGAATCACTTATTTGAAAATTCAGAGGAGGGATAGCTCAGTGCAGATCATGATGAATCTGTAGCACATATAAACGGTGAGCACGACACGAGAATGATTTATTATTTCTGTATTTTATTTTCGTTTTCCAAACTAAAATCGAATTCGAGACAGATCCAGTATTGGTTAATGTCTGAAAGTAAAAATTGAAATTGTGATAACAATTACCCAAGTTTTTCCCCAAATATGTTCATAGTCCCCAAACATGTCCCCAAGATTCACTTGTCCCAAAAAAATTCCCCAGGAAGTTCAAAATTCCCCAAAATGGGGACAAAATCCCCAATCTGGCAACACTGTATTGAATGCGCGAAATATAGCACTTCTTTATATACAAATAAAGTTGTTTTCAAATTCCGGTGTCAGTCATTAATTCCAACACTTAAGCAATGCATTTGTCTTGCGCCGCAAAGGGTTAATACGATTTCGAGTTTTTTCTTCATTTTTTAGTTATAGTAATGGTTTGATAAGAGGGATTTATAAAATTTCTTTCTTCAAGTTATTTACTTGGTAATTGAACAATTTTTGTTGATCTTTTTTACACATATATTTTTTATCTCTCTTTTTCTATTTCTCCCCCTGTAAACTACTTCCATTACCACTGATAAAAAATACACATAAGCATTCAAATATAAATGTATTCATCCAATTGAGTAAAAAATGTATATGACATGATTATTTCTTTCTGTTTTATTTTAAATACATGCAGAAAATTAACATAAATATCAAAAACAAAACTTTTTCTTTTACTATACAGGAAAAATATTAAATCCAATTTAATGGTACATATTTTTTCAATTTAATGTTATTCGCGGAAATATATTTAGATTGCACTGAGAAAAAAAACATTATTTGAGATAATAAGAGGAATATCATGGAGAAATATAAACTCCAATCATTTGTTTATTTTTCACAATATGCTAGGTCTTTTAGAATAAAAAAGCGCCTTTTTTAAATATATGAAATGCATTCAATCCCTTATTATTCATACTGCATTCAAAAAACATAGTATACTGAAATTGGGTATAATGAAGAAACATTTACTTTTGTATGATTTTATTTTCCAGAACTAGTTATTAATAGGTAAACGCTTATTAAAGATGTGTGTTCAAAAATTATTCATTTGTTTGTTGTTACATGCTAAACTGAAAGAAATCGTATTATATATTGAATAAAATAAAAAAAAAATGGAAAAATACATATAAAGAGATTAGGTTAACATAAAAATTACATTTCTATTATTAAAAAGTTTGTTTTTCAGGTAGTTATTCAGAATTAAAGGCAATAATAAATACAAATTTCGGAGTATTTTTTCTTTACTGATCAAATAAAAATCCCTTTTTTTATATAATTATACATATTTTTACTTTTCGATATTCTTTTTATTGTCTATCAGTATAAAAAAAACACAGATAAAAAAAGCTTAAAAACATAGTTTAAGAATGAAAAAGAATAAAAAGGTAAATAAGATGGTTGTTTTAATTTTCTTTTTATTTACATACGGGCAGAAAACTCACCACAAATAATTATAATTGCTATGTAAGGAAGCTAAATCATTTGTAAATCATAGATTACGAAACACATTCCAATTCAGATATTATAACAATCCTTAGCTATTTAGAAAAATAAATAAGATATATTATTTTTAGAAAACACGGAACGTATTTGAAATAGAGATTCTGCAATCATCGCCGACAGTCGCAACAGTACTTCAATATTTTGTGGATAAATACTTGTATTCGTTTGTACATTTTTGTAAATCACCATCAAGTTTTTTGTACATGGCAGGTATTGAATGATTATATTATTCAGGAGAAACACGCTCATGTCTGTTGTGTCTATAATTATCATCCATATTATTATCATCCATTCTTTGTGTGACCTTGTATATGTTTTTATTTATATTTTACGAACATCTTTTAGCATGTTGAATATAGTTCAGCCTCGATACATTAATATGAAAAGCATAACTCTAAAAAATTCACGTTCATATTCAGTAATGTTTAAAATTTTTTATGGATATATTTTATATGTATATCGCATTTATATAGGCCCCGTAATATCAAAGTTAAAACAACTTAAAAAACATATCATAACTGAAAACCCACTTTTGTGAATTACCAATTATAGATAATATTTCGGATACTATACCATATCCAAAATATTTTATGTGCCCTTGTAAATGAACCTTATCCTTATATATATTATTATCCTTATATATTCCTTTAATCCTTATATATATTATAAATGTGAAAATGTGTCCGAAAAATTGGAATGAAATTGGCTTCAAAACGGATGGATTAATGTCTTTGAATTTTTGTATATAGATAAATTATTGGCCTGAAATGAACATAGGCTAATTTTTATTTATTTTATTCAAATATTTTTCTTAATAGTTCAACATTTCACTATTTTTCATACAGAATAAATTGAAAATTTTTCCATAATATTTAATTATCTTTCGTTTATCGTTGCCAAAAAATAAAAAAAAGATGGAATATTTATTTCGCTTCTGTAATTAATTTTCAACTGAAAGATTTTCACGTGATAACACAAAATGAAATAAATGAATGGACCCTATTCTGTTTTTCGATTCGAGGTTAAAAACCGCTCCTTTATCAACTGTGACATCAGAGGAATACTGTTTTTCTTCTTATATCACGCAAACTATTATATAAAATTTCTTTTACACTTAGAAGACTTCACAAAAATATAACTTCACACTTTACAAGAATATAAATATTTTAGTAGTTTTTCCAGATATTAATCCGTAATCAAAATGAACATTTTTCTTTCTTCCGGTTCGAGGCTATATAATTCAACTTTTTACCAATTGTGACGTCACAGGAATACTTTCCATTAAGAATTTTAAAAATATCAATGTAATGTCATACCTGAAACAAAATATAAGTTTTCAAGTTTTCATTTTTAATAACACAATGTAATTTTGAGTAAGTGCTAAAAAGAGACGACCGTCACGTCATATATTAAAAATAAAATAAATATATCTGATGCTGCAATGAAATGAGATTGAATTATGATATCAAAAGTTCATATTTAAAGAAAATTAAGTTTATCGTCTGAGCGTGGTTAATATAAATATTTAATTCTAAAATGAAATAAGTTTTTTTTAAAGGTTAAATATTAAATGACTAGAAAAAGTTAATAATTTATACATATCGTAAATGACGTAATGATCGATCAAAAAACTTTTGATCATTCTTAGAAAGAAATGTTATGGTATGCAAAGCATATGTGTACAAGTTATACAAAAATGCCACCTAAAACACAGTTTTGTAGTACATTTTTCCTAACAGTTTTTTCTTTTTACGGAAACTACCTCCTTTTTGACACTTTCTAACATGGTCTAAAAGTGTTTACGACTTCAACTTGTCTGTATACCGGATGCCGAGTGCCAGGGGTTAGCCGTCTGTTTGTCCGTTTTTCAACTTGAGTAAATATAGTGGATTCATACGAAAATAGCATACTTTATTGCGATTTGCCAGAATACGTGCGGCATTGAAAATGAACCAGGAAGCAATTATAGCTGAGTCACAGGAGCACTCAAAAGGAGACTTTACATTATGGTTTAAGGCGTAAAAATCATTTGTGGTGTATTTTGATAATGTTACATAATTTTAAATGTAATGAAATTTACATGTATTTTTAAAGTTTACAAGAACATGGTTACTATCGAATATGTTAAGTGTAGTACTTATAATGTGCGTACAGGGAGCTCAAAAGTATTTCAGTATATCATGGTCTGTGAAGAAAAAACCATTTGCAGCGTATTTTAATAATGTTATTTTATTAAGGTTATTTTAATAATATAAAAATTGATATCAGTTTCTGAAGTGAACTAAAAAATGATTTCTGTAGAAATTGGGGTGAAAAGATTTAACATTCACTTACAAGATCACAGAAAAATGTTCGCTAATATACTAGTCTACGGGGAAAATACATTCCCAGCAGCGTATTTTAATTTCGTTGCGTTATTTCAAACATGATGCTATACTGAGATAATCAATACAATGATAAATACTGAAATTTACTACAATATGCTTGCAGTTAAGTATGATTTGCATCACATTTGTTGTTCATTTACAGAGACGCATAAAAATTTTTGGTTATGTGTCCAGATCTCAGATATTGTATCCAAAGTATAGTCTATTAGAAAAGATTGCTGAAGAGCTTTTTCAATTATGGTATGTATTTTAAGGAAAACTAATGCAGCATGAAGTTCAGCTGCATTTGGTAAGAGATGTCTGTAGAATTTAAATAAATCATGTATCGAATTATAAAATAAACTGGATATATAGTCCCCTGTGCAATAGCGATTCCCGTAAATATGAATTCAATAATTTAAATCGGGTTTTTTGCTTGAATACTTTAAGCTAAATATGCGGTTGTATAAATAATTGCACGTAATATACAGGACTGTAAAAAAAAATTCAAGTAAGTTTCTGTCTATTATTAGAAATTGCTAAAGGTGAATTTTAATCTTCGTTATACTTTTTCTAACTAAGCAAAATTTTAACATTGTATTTAGACTATTTACAAACACATAAATCATATACACAACGGCAGAAAAGAATGGGCCGGCGAAGTTATGTATTATGGAAATGTTGGATATTTTTTTATTACCCAGGTTTGACACATGATTTTTCTTTTTTTGATATAGAATTCTGAAATGCACTAAAATGATTTCTGTACAATTGGGGTGCATTACAGTTGTTCTACAACATAAGTGGTTACAATTTCATTTTCGCGATTGTTCATATTATCTAACACATTTCCCTTTTATTTGACTGAGTTCTTTAAGTCCCTTATTAAAAAAAACTACTGCATAGCCTCCTATAAGATATGTGTTATATATATTTTAAACTATTGTTAATGAAACGTTTTGTTTAATTAAAGCTTTTATTATTATTTTTTAATGCTACGTGAACGACGTCACAGGTAACAGCTAGTATGAATATATAACACAAATAAAATGACTTTTACTGCAGGTATCTGTAGTAAATCTCAGGAAGGTGTATTATTTTCAGTATGTATTTGAAATAGTTCAACATAATTAAAATGCACTAAAAATAGTTCAATTCTATAGACCATTACGTAAAGTTCTTTTGTGTGGTCCTGAAAAATAAAAAATATTTTTCACCCCATATTGTGTACAGAATGCATATATTAGTGCAATTTAGAAATCCATATTAATTTTATTACGTTTGGAATTGAGAAAAATATCACTGAAATTCGACTGAAAGGATATTTTTTTATGCACCGTAATGTGAAGGAATGCTTCAGTCCGTCCATGTTGAAATACTTTAATCTGTCCCTGCAAATGTACTGTTACAGCGTATATAGGGTTCTTTTGATCTTATGTCTAGACAACTTCAAACTCTTGTCTCTTAGAAAAGTACAAAATAATTTATTTACAGCTCTCCAGAACAACAGAGTCTTCGAAACTCACAAATATTACTAGATATTTAAAAATAACTACTCAAATATATTGTACAAGTACACATATAAATCCCAGAGACTCTTTATACAACATCTCAACACTAAATAACATTCAAAACAACGTAGATAAAACTCAAGCAAACTTGCTTAACAATCGCCTAGTTGTTCACTCAATGACTGACTGACAAATAATAACAACATCAGCTCGTATCGGCTCTCCTATATATAGTCTCGCCGCATGCACTGGAAATTTCTACAACCTTCTCGAAAAATCCAGAAAACCACGGAATAACATTCAATGTATCAGTATATCTAAAGGGGGTTACCATAGAGAGGGAAGGGTTACCATCGCCAACAATCGCAAAGTTTGTCGCAAACTTGGCGATATATCGCCAAATTTGGCGACCAAAACTAGTCGTCAAAAGTAAAGCCAACTTGGCGATATCTATAATATTTCGCCAAGCTGCCATACATATTCACTGAAAAATAACAGACAAGTTTGTTTGATAACAGAGACAATGTAACAAAAACTTATATTAGTGAAGGAATGGAACTTCATAAGATTATTTACATTATTTTACAGTACAAATACTAACTATTTACAAAATTCGTAACAGTACTGATAAATTAATGCACACATTACACAAATTATTCCATAGGCACTGATTATATTAAAAACCACTTTATTAAAAGAATAACACTCACTCGCAGCTCACTGCTGCATTATCGTCTGCATTTATCTCAAACACAACTTTAGAATAAAAACAGAAAAAACGCTTCACTTCTCTTCACTTTCTGGACACTGAGATTTTAATTATAGGTAGCACGGTATCGTCTGCCTACATGGAACATACCGGCCCCCATTGACATGTTTCACATTCAATAATAACTCTTTTTTTACCAAGTACACTAATTATACAAATAAATACAAAAGACCACTATATATTTTTACTCAAATATAAAAATTGAAAAAAAAAACAATATAACACTCACACATATATATTTATCTTTTATCCTTTTTTTTTTAAGTACTATGGTTTTCAGGCATAGGAAAATACATAATTTACTAATCGATCTTTTAAAAATTCCATTCTGAATTTTTACCTGAACTACGCGAAATTTCTCATCATTACCGTAATATACTTCAATAATTCTGCCAGTGGCCACTTATTGTTTGGTGTATTTTCCTCTACTAACAACACTAGATCTCCTATTTTTACATTATCCTTTTCAATTCTCCACTTACCAAATCTTACAATTAATTTCAATTATTGATTAAATTAAATAGTTCTTTAAATTTAATTTTTTAACAATTAATAAATAAACTTTTTAGCCTTTGCTTTAAATATCATTTAAATTTTAGTGCTAAACAGAAATATTAGAAAGGAGATAAAAGTGATAAGGACTGCTAGTATCCTTCTGATGTTAAATCCTATCAAACCCCCCCCCCCTCTTAACACTTTTATCTAAAAAGGAGAGGCGACTACAAGAATATTAAAATACACCACTATAGTTTTAATCCTCTTAAGGATAGCCTAACACACTAGTGCATCCTGACGATGTCCATATTTAGAACAAAAAAGGATAACATCTTAAAAAGGATCATTATCTCAACAGCACTTAATCACTTGTACACTAACTCCAAATATATTAATAAATCTTTAAAGAAGACACAATAACCGGGAATAAACAATAAAAATAAGCCAAAGTTTCAACTTAACCCAACACCTAAAATATTCAAACATATTTATACACAAAATAAAAACTTTTATATAATATTTACACACATTAAAAAACAACTTTTACCAGGTAGGTAGTCACTTAAAATTACTCTCATACCAACAAGATCCACTCGATCTGGCTCCTAGGTTTTAAAACATATTCAAAAATATTGATATATACTGCTTTTATATACCTTATACACACTTGAAAAAACCCTACAAATATTTCAACAAGAACACAGCATGTCAATATCTTACACTTATTAAACCTTTTCAATATTGTAATATTCATTAAACAATCTTCAAAGTCCATAATAGGAAGAAATTTCAATTATCATATACATTAATAATAAATCTTACACAATTAACTGTTTTAAACAATATAAAAATATTATTTTCACATTTTGAATAAAAAGATCAAAAATCTTTAATATTCACTTATAAATTTAAGAATAGAGGAACCCCATGATTAAATTCAAAGGTAACCAAATCTCATTTTTACAACATACAAACTTCCCAGTCTGGCATCAACACATGACTCCATTCTCAAAAATAATCCTATCCTTCACAGCAGCCAACTTTCAATGAAAACGAAGTTTCAGCTACAACATCTCCTAAGAATCCAGAGGACACATATAATTAAATTGGTACATAACATTCATACAACTTTCAGCGCCGTGTACACCCGGCTACCCTTTCACTCTCTCCCAATTTGCCTGGGGCCCTAGGTCTTCATACCTCACTCTCTCGAAAAACATAAAATCACATAGGCAAGAGTTGTAGCACGGATACAGATTACTTTAATTCAGACAATCAGAAATAAACCTCAAATAATAAACTATTGTTTTCATACTTAACAGATTAGGACAGATTAACCAATGTTGACACCAAGACCACAGAAACTCCTTATTGCCGAGAAATAGTACACCAGCACAAAAACACTTTCACAAAAATTAGACTCTCCTCACAAGCCGGCTGACACTACACAGCTGACTGAATATACTATCACATGATTGTTTCTGTCACTCAGCGAGGAGCAAAGTTAACATCTGAAAATCAATCCCCCTCCACTAAAAACAGAAACATTTACCAAATTTAACATCAGTTTTCAAAACAAATATTTTCATTCCGAAAAATCTCCATAAAATATTCAAAAATTCAGCCCAAGAATTGAAAACAAGCAATTCCATGAGAGTCCATCACATACTAAACACCTCCAACTAAACCAAGTTTAGCCCATAGTGTTCATTCGCTCTTACACTACAACATGGTTCCAACAAACTATTGCTCTTATATTCACTGGAGATTGAATTTTATCTGACCAAGTCTAACACATTTAGAAAACTTGACAAGCCAGCTGAAAGATGTTCCTTCCACATTCAGGAGACAATTCTAACAACTTCAAAAAAATGCAATCCTACAGTTGAATCTAACACAAAATATTTACTTCTGTTCTATTATATTAATATAACAAAACCTTTATTAATTTATTTCCATATCTATTTCAACATTTCACAATTGCTTAAATTCAATACCAAAAAAAAAAAAAATATCCGCAAAAAGATCCATCAACTCAATCAAAAAATGGATCAGATCTTCAAAGACTCCTTCATCAAAAGAGTTGAATTTTTAGCCTTACACGTGATCAACTTTCAACTTCCAATTAACAAAAGTCAACTTTAAAAATTATTTCTCAAATTAGCACTGAGCAGGCATGACACTAAACAACTACAAAAAATCCTTTAACCAAAACTCTATAGCAAAATTTTCCAAATTCTGATTACACCAACTTGCTTAAACCATACTCTACTATGACAACTACCTCTCAACCAACAGAAAAACTTCAGCGGATCTTCAAGCTTTCGTGGGGTGGTCATACACTATTCACTTAAGATATCCAACGCAGAAGATTCTACATTTCTGTTCACCAGAAAGGGTAAGTAAACAATTTAAATCTTTAAATGTACTGATCCCTATAATATGCTATTCTCAAAAGACATGACAATTGTACTGCCCACAACGGAAAACCTATAACAACAACAGCAAGCTATCCACAGAGAACTTAATGTATATATTCAATACTTATTCTAATTTAATATTTCCAATTTGGGTATTTGTGTAGCACCAAGTTTCGGGAACATGCCTTTCACATTTCCCAAAATGGAACGTATCTATTGCTGTTTTTGTGATTTATATTCAAAAAATATTGCAGAATTACAGAAAAACTACATACTAAATACACTATACTTAAAACAGAAATAAACAAACATTAATTATTCATTTTATCTGTAAAAATAAATCATATTAATACATATTTCATTAAACATTTGCATATACATTTAACAGGACAAAAATAAATGTACCAGACCAAACTCGAAAATCCTAACACTTAGAATGGTGGATCTCTTCCATGGCTCTAAAACTCTAAATCAACTCTAAAACTCTAACTCAACTCTAAAACTCTAACTCAACTCTAAAACTCTAAATCAACTCTAACACTCTAAATCAACTCTAAAACTCTAACTCAACTCTAGAACTCTAACTCAACTCTAAAACTCTAAATCAACTCTAAAACTCTAAATTAACTCTAAAACTCTAACTCAACTCTAAAACTAAATCAACTCTAGAACTCTAAATCAACTCTAAACAACTCTAAAACTCTAAATCAACTCTAAAACAACTCTCAAACTTTAAATCAACTCTCAAACAACTCTTAAACTTTAAACCAACTCTAAAACTCTAAATAAACTCTAAAACTCAAAAAAAAATCTCTAAAACATATTACAAAAATTATTATTTTTATGAGAACTCAGAAAAAGAAAAGAAATATTTATCTCCGATTATAGATTATATGCACTAAATCAATGACTGGTGTAAAGTAAATAATAAAATTCATTCAGTAAATAAAAATTCAAATTTATTTAGAATATTCTGTACTTAATATACCAAAATTTTTGTGAGGTCATGTTTCCTTAAATCTAACACTAATAATCAAGAAACCTCCCTTACTGAAAAAAATATACTTGATTTTTTAAAACATAATATGCTAAACTTTAAGATTATATGTATAAAAAAAATACCAAACTTTTAAACTAAAAAGAATAGGACATAAACTCCAGGAAATCAGCAAGATCAAGTAAACCTCTGGTGCCATGTCACAAAACAAAATATAAAATATTAAATTACTCAAAAATATCTATAAACTTTCATTAATAATTCATAAATCTCCGCCCGTAGACAGCACCAAAAACTGATTTCTGACCATTTAAGCAGCTTATAAGTTTTTTAAAAACTTTAAATTTATTAAAAATTTTAAATATATAAAAGAGTCTATTAAAACATTACACACTTTATTCAAAGTTCAAATATACTCTCAAATCTTATATTTTTCAAAAATCCTCAAATGCAGGTCTGTTAATTAAATATATATATAGATAGATAGATAGATAGATGTAACAATTTTTAACTTCATTACACTTAAACTTCAAAATTAAATTTAACAATTTAAATTTAAAAATATAGCAAAACTATTAAGGTTTTAACACTTCATTTTTAATAAATATCTCTATATAATATTTTTCACATAAACTACTTAAAAATTTATCCATTTAATTATTTTCTATTAAACTAAAGAAAATCATTTCATTTTCAATAAAAAGAATTTTAAAAATTTCACTTTTACTCCAGAAGTCCTCCATCACACAAAGTACCAGAACCGATAGTTCTGTCGAGAAAATATGCAGAAACGTCATGGCCAAGTAGATTCCCAGTTTATCAGAGCTCTTGAAGGTACGCAGGATACAGTCTGTCACAACTAAGTCCATGATTTCTTGGAACAAAAGCTCATTCATAAACTCATTTCAAGCACTGTAGATCACAGTTCATGAACTCAAAACTCATCAGGAAAAAACTCATCAGGATGAAGTCCTCTCAGGCACCATAAGGCATCACAGCAAAAAGTTCAACTGGGCAAATCGTCATAGGCTATGTAGAGCACAGTTCAAGAAACACAAAGCTGAAAGGTTCTTGTGAGCATTCAGGGCAATCAAACTTTCATACCACCCACACACTTCACTTGCTGCACCATGACATTCACGACAAAAATGCATAAACTCCAATGTTTGGGACGCAGACCATACTCAGGTCTTATCGTCGTTCTTCACACTAATAGAAAAAACCAGCACTGTCTCTCTGGAGACGATAAACTTTTCAAAAAATCAGCACAGTTCCTCTTATCACATCCCAGGAAAACAGACTGAAAACTTTATTCTCTCAATATGCAAAAAGTTCACTCAATATACAAAAGGCCAACTTATTTGTGCATATCTTAATCACACAATATTTTAAACAGTTCATCTTCAGATTTAACCAACATATGATTTCTTTAATTTTAATTGGAAAAGTCATTTCAAAGAAAATTTTCATGAAATATGAAGAGCAGCATCTAAACTTTTGACTGCTTCCAAAAAGCATAGTTCCAAAATAATTTCGAGCGATCGGTATCAAAACAAAATTTGTTAAAATATTCATTAACTCTTAAAACAATATCTTCTTAGACACACTTCATGTATTTGAGCACAACACTTCACTAATTTAAGCAGAATATTATTCGAAGACTCTCATGTTGAACGTTGGACAGATCTTTAATAGAACTCTTAACATAACATCAGCACATATTTCAAATTCGATGATTATTCACTCAAATAAATAATTATTTTCACCTTCCGGAACGTCGGACCATGTAAAATTATGCACACATTACACAAATTATTCCATAGGCACTGATTATATTAAAAACCACTTTATTAAAAGAATAACACTCACTCGCAGCTCACTGCTGCATTATCGTCTGCATTTATCTCAAACACAACTCTTCACCCCAATTCTGACAGCCTTCGAGTTCGAAAAGAGGCGGAGCATAGCTCGTATGTTACATCATTTTGACGTCAGCGTTCGATAAGGTGTATTCTGGGGCACTTCTTTTCGAACTTGGCGAAAGTTTAGACACGAAAATTTATTTCGAATGTTTACATTTTTTCGAATGCTATTATCGCCATCTCAAAGTAGGCGAAAAGCCAATTTCGAACGCGAGTTTTACGTTTGTTTACATGTGATAGGACATTTTAATAAGTAAATTTTTAGTATTTTTCAATGTTAAAACATTTTTATTGCATTTGTGAAGAATATTATAATATATTTGGTAAAATTTTCGCTTAAAAAACGAGTATTTATTCTGTTATTTTGATGCGTGGTGGATTTATTTTTAAATAAATTATGTACATTATAAAAAAAATATATTTTATTTTTTGAAAAACAGATATTTGGAGATAAATTTAAAGTTGCAGAATTCGTTGTAAACTCAGATAAAATTATACACTATTACTTTCTTGTATTTTTGAAAAATTGTGAAGAATAAAATATTTTTAACTCCATTTTATTTATTTATTATTATATGCTACAACTACTTTTTCATGCATTATACTGTTTTATCAAATTAATCAGAAACTGTCTAAAAGAAGCTTTGTTACTGACTAATAATGTATTAATTTGAATTTCATAGATATATTTATAATATGCTATTACTGATGACATATTTTTTTCACTGCCACTATTTCAAATAAATTTATCCCAAATATTAGTAGAGATATGCCATTATCATTATAATAGTTGTGATCACAATAATAAAAGTAGTTGCCAGTGGCAGTGCTGTGTAAAAGTGATATTCGAGGATTGTTTTCTTTATTTTTAAATCCCCCATAATACATCTATTACTGTCTTATATAACTTCTGCCTCCTTTTTAAGTTAGCTTTTAAACTACATATACACATTAAACAAATTATTAAATTTTTATATTCTTCTTCAAATTTTAGTATAATAATCAATGTGTCAGATTTACATTTTAATAAACATGATATAAGAAAATAAAGTTCATGAATGCCTCTTTTAAAGATTGTAGCAATTTAGTTCTATTTTTATTGCTACATTTGAATGGCTTTGTTATTAAATATTTATGTATTCCTAATAACATTAAAATAACAAGGCAAAAACTGAATAATAAATGCATGGCAGAAATTAATTATTGATTTTTTTTATATTGCATATTTATATAGTAAAAATAATTTAAAAATTAAAATACAAGTGAAAAAATACTCAAAAATATTAATTTTGATTAAAATCTTTTTTATTACAGCTTCAAAATCAATTTCATACCTATATAAATAAATTTTTTATTGAATAATAATAATAAAGCATGTTATAAGAATTTTTCATTAAAGATGTTAACTGATTAACTTAATTTTTGCAGTTTATATTCCTTCAAAATGTTTTTTTTTTTTTCCTTTTTGGGAGAAATTTTTAAATATGTTTATTAAGAATGTAAAACTTTTATTCACGTGCTTTGTACATTAATCACATACATATAAATATACTAGAAAAAACTTTTGACTGTAAATGTAGAAAATTTTAACTTTAAATTAGTCATTAAATAATAATAATAATAATTCTTGTTAATTTTTCAGAAATTGTTCAAGTAATATCAAAGGCAGACAATTTTTTACTTGGACATATTTATAAATTGAATATATATATATCAGGACTGCAAAAATCTAGAAGCCAGCAAGCAGTCTGTCGCCACTAAAATAAAAAAAAAATTTCTTTGCTTGAAATTTAAAAGTATTCTTACATAAATTAAAATTAAAATTCACAAAATATTAGATGAAAAATAATGAAATAAATTAAGTGGTGAGAGACATCCTAGTATGCCTAGATTTTTGCATCCCTGATATATATATATATATTTTAAAGACAGTACTATGTTTTTTAAAAGTATGTGTATCTGTTTTTCAAAGTTTTGAACCACTATTTTAATAAGACACATGATAAATAAGAATTAATTGATGTTCCTGTAAAAATACCAGCAAAAAGAAATGATGGTTATGAAGTATTGTTAACTAAATCAGTATTTGAAAACTTGAAAAATTAAACTTGCAGGAATTTTGTTTCATTTTGGGAGGTTAAAATTTTTCTTTACTCATTATTTTTCATAGAAATCTTAATTTAACACGAAGGTAATAATACAAACAATAATTATAAATAAATAAATAAAAAGACAAAGAATTTTAAATATATTTGTACAAAAAAATTGATTTCAAATGATTCTTTTTTGTTGATGGGAAAGGGGGGGGGGCATATCATTTACATTTTATTTCTCTTTTTTATAAATTTACTGCTTTTAACAACATGCATTTTTTAATCTTATTTGCATGTTGTTTAAATAAATATTTACATTGCCAACCTTACCTTAATGACTGTGAATAGCTTAAATAAGTATCTCAATATATCAATTGCACAATTAAATTTGTAATTGTTTATGTCCCTGTCACCCAGTTACAATAAATATATTTTATCCTGAAGCAATGCAATTTAACACCAATAATGTATAAGATATGAAATGTTATGATATAACATAAAAATGTGCTTTTATTAATGTACTGAAAAAAAATCATAAAAGCATGAATTGCTGAAAAATAATATAAATATTATATTACCAGTGAAAACAATTAATAACATTGAAAGCTTTTACTGATTATCTCTGTATAAAGTCAAACAGCTCTGATGCTAAATATAAAGGTTAAATTTTTTGGAGATTTTGTTAAAGCCCTTTTTTTTTCCATTTTAAAATATGCCCTATTAATTAGATTTATAATCATTAATTTATACTAGCAGGGGAGACCGAGCTTAGCTCGGTCAAAATTAACTTTGTGTTCAACTCGATATAGTATTTTCACTGTATCATTAACTCTGTATTATTACTGTAAAACATGTTTATAATAGTATTATTTAGAAAAACAATCAATAAGAAAACTATGTTTTTATGTGCATATTTATAAATTTTATTTTATTTTAAATTTTACAACGAAAGGACATCGATCTAAATCACTTTTTTAGCTCGACTCTGATTGGTTTAACCATGTATCTCGAATCCTCTTAAGAATGTATAAAAAAATTCTTTACATTCTGAAAGACAATATATTTTGCTCGATATAGCTAAATTTGGAGGCATTCTTTCATTTGGCTCCAAATACGTGTTTTGGTTTTCGTAATATTTATAGTCGATTTTTTGGCCATATGTCGCCAATATTTTGTCAAATATCACCAAGTTATTGGCTTTTGCCATATTCTCGTGACCCTGACCCGTATTACCCAAAATGAGCCACTAATCAAATTTGATCAAGCATGTGACATAGCTCAATCGTCTTCAGGTAATCAAAAACAGTAGAATATAAAATTGAATCAAAATCGTTCAAGCCATTTTTTAGGTAAAATTAGCTTGGCAGCATTCAGCAATGAAGCGAAATGACCCACTAATATAATTTTGTTTAACATGCAACTCAGCCCAATAGTCTTCTCATGACAAAAAACGTTTTGTTTCAAAATTTAGGTAAAATTGATTGAGTCGTTATTGTATATAATTAGAATGACCCTAGCTCATTAAGACCCAAAATGACCCACTAATAGAATTTTCGCGAGCATGTGTCCAAGCCAAATGGTTTTCTCTTGCTCAAAAACGATATAATACAAAGTATAGTCAAAATGGTGAGTACCATTTTCTATATAAAATTAGCATGACCCATCATGACCAACAAATGACCCTTATAATCGAAATCTCTTAAACGTGTGGCCTAGCTCTTTAGTTTTAGCATGCCGAAAAACATTAGATACAAAATTTAGATAAAATCAATTGAGCTGTTTTTTAGATATAGTTGGTTTGACCCTGACCCCTTATAATCCAAAATGACCCATTGATCGAATTTTCACAAAAATCTGTCCTAACCCAATGATTTTCTTGTGACCGAAAACGATAAAATACAAAATTTAATCAAAATTGCGCGAAACGTTGTCAAGATAAAATTAGAATGACCCAAAAGTGGCCCACCAATCGAAATTTCTCGAACATGTGACCTACTCCAATGATTTTCTCATGCCAAAAATATGTTGTATACAAAATTTTGTTAAAATCGACCCACCCATTCTTTAGATATAGCTTGACCTTGACCCATTAAGACCCACAAATGACCCTTATAATCGAAAGCTCTCGAATATGTGACTTAGTCCATTAGTTTTCTCGTTTCTAAAAATTGTTACCTACAGAATTTCGTTAAAATTGATCCTGCCGTTCTTTAATTATACATAGCTTGACCCAGACCCTTTATGATCCAAAATGACCCATTAATCGAAATTTTTCGAACATGTAACCTAGTCCAATGATTTTATCGTGCCAAAAAAATGTTGCATACAAAATTTCATTAAAATCGATCCACCTGTTCTTTAGATATAGTTTGACCATGACCCATTATGACCCATCATGACCCACAAATGACCCTCATAGTCGAAATCTCTCAAACATGTGATTTAGCCCATTAGTTTTCTCATGTCAAAAAACCGTCACATACAAAATTTCGTTATAATCCATCACGCCGTTCTTTAAATATAAATAGCTTGACCCAGACTCTTAATGACCCAAAATGACCCATTAATCGAAATTTTTCGAACATGCAACCTAGTCCAATGATTTTATCGTGCCAAAAAAATTTTGTATACAAAATTTCGTTAAAATCGATCCACCTGTTCTTTAGATATAGGTTGACCATGACCCATTATGACCCATCATGACCCACAAATGACCCTCATAGCCGAAATCTCTCAAACATGTGATTTACCCCATTAGTTTTCTCATGTCAAAAAACTGTCACATACAAAATTTCGTTATAATCCATCACGCCATTCTTTAAATATAAATAGCTTGACCCGGACTCTTAATGACCCAAAATGACCCATTAATCGAAATTTTTCGAACATGTAACCTAGTCCAATGATTTTATCGTGCCAAAAAAATGTTGCATACAAAATTTCGTTAAAATGGATCCACCTGTTCT
This sequence comes from Maratus speculifer, assembly GCA_964019185.1. Classification (NCBI taxonomy): domain Eukaryota; kingdom Metazoa; phylum Arthropoda; class Arachnida; order Araneae; family Salticidae; genus Maratus; species Maratus speculifer. The sequence goes on from OZ025298.1 coordinate 159,016,461, forward strand.
TTAGATATAGGTTGACCATGACCCATTATGACCCACAAATGACCCTCATAGTCGAAATCTTTCAAACATGTGATTTAGCCCATTAGTTTTCTCATGTCAAAAAACTGTTACATACAAAATTTCGTTATAATCCATCACGCCGTTCTTTAAATATAAATAGCTTGACTCAGACTCTTAATGACCCAATATGACCCATTGAAATTTTTTCTCGAACATGTAACCTAGCCCAATGTTTTTCTCGTGCCCGAAAACCATAGAATGCAATTTTTAGTCAAAATTGCGTGAGAAAATCGCTAGATAAAAATAGCATGACCCACAATGACCCCAAGAATGACCCACTTACCGAATTTTCGCGAACATGTTACCTAACCCAATGGTCTTCTTGTAATCCAAAACGATACAATATAAAATTTGGTCAAAATCGTTAGAGCCGTTTTTTAGATAAAAATGGCTTGACCCATAATGACCCCAAAATGACCCACTAATCGAAATTTTTCGAACATGTGACCCAGCCCAATAGTTTTCTCGTGCCAAAAAACGATTGGATACAAAATTGCCTTAAAATCCATCCAGCCGTTCTCTAGATATAAATAGCTTGATCCTGACCCATTGTGACCCAAAATGACCCAGTAATCGAATTTTCCCGAACATGGGACCTAGCCCAATCGTCTTCTCGTGCCCGAAAATGGTAAAATCCAAATTTTTGCGAAAATCGTTAGAGCCGTTTTTGAGATAAAATTTACCCCCCCCCCCCACACACACACACACACACACACAATTTTTGCTCGCATTATAGTATAAGATATATCAAGTAAAAGCTAAGTTGCATTAATGAGCTTTTTGATTTTTAGAACTATCAATAACTATTTTAATAAGATGAAAGGGAATGAAAAAGCACTTGTTTACATGTAAATATGATGTTAGGGTTAGAGGTAGTAGGGGGGATGGGGGTAGATATTGGTGTGCTGTGATATTGAATTAGCGATTAGAAACATTCTAAAAATCTGACTTGCAAGAATTTTATTTCTTGCAAATGTATTCAGTAGGAGAAAATGGGGGGAAATGGGACAGTAGCAGTGTTCTCGCTGACATTTGGCCAACGTTAGTAATTTGGCTAATTAAAAATGAAAAACATTCGCCAAATGAAAAAAGTATTAGCCAAATAGATTCGCCGTATAGCGCACACACACACACACACACACACACACAAAAAAAAAAAAAAAAAAAAAAAAAAAAAAAAAAAAACATTAATCCTTTAATGTACCCATTTTTTTTTTTATATGTTCTAAAATAACCTAAGTTTTTTTTAACTGCGTAAACGATTGTTATTAATTTCAACCATCCGCTCCATATATGAAAATATGCGTATGTATGAAAAATGAAAAGGAAAAGAAAGAAAAAGCAAAAATTGAGCTCTAGTAATTTGGCGAATCTAATCGCTTGTTTACTCGCCAAATGAAGAATTTAGTCGCAATTTGGCGCAATGGCGAGCGACAGCGAGAACACTGGACAGTAGGGTTTTCTCTTTATATTTCATTCTAAACATTTCATTAATTACACATTAGATGAAGCAATGCTATCTAAGTCTTCAGTTGTAAAAAGTAGTAGATCTGCTAAGCTTGCAATTATATATAAAGAAAAAACATTATTTCAAGAATGTAAACCAAATTTGCTTCATATACTTTTTATGCTTTATGTATATTAATGATTTGTTTAGAATAGATGTAACAGCTTCCCTACTTATATAACATTATGCTGCATATTATTAACAACTAGTGTAGATGCCTGTCCAAGGACGGTAAGTAAAAATTGTGTTTGTCTTATAAATTTTAAAAAAACTCATTAAAATAATTGACAATATGAAAGCATTTAGATGAGCAAAGTTCGGCTAGTTTATGTTCTAATAAACACACTATTAGCATTCACAATACTTCTGGGTAAACCAGATTTTGTGGCTAATATACCATAACAAAATTAAGATTTCTTATTAAAACAAAATTTTAAGAAACTTGCAATAAAACTGCATAATTAAAAATGTTTGTTGCAACTATTGAAACAATATTAATAATTATTGCTATTTTTATAGCACTTTTTATTTTACTTTAAAATTTTATTCCCCCCTTTTGTTAGCAAATTTCTGTTTCTGCTGGCAGGCTTCGGATGCACAGAGACGAGATACTCGTCTCAGTGGGAGCGTCAATTTCATCGACAGTTTTTGGAAGGAAAAACCAGTTAGGCATGCTATGCGGGTACACTGTGCTTTATTATATAGAGATTTAAACTATACCTAGAGACAGCATTTTTGTTTATACAAGAAGTTAAACATAAAAGAAAGTAGGGGGAGGAAAGGCCTAACCTATATGAGCTATTTTTACAAATGAATAAGCTATCAAAAGCTTTTGTTTTGGGGGGGGGGGGAGGGGTGAATTTTATTTTCAAATCTAAATACATTCGAAGGGATACCTTTGGGGAAAAAGTAAAAAGTTTATTTTTAGTTTCTCTTAATGAAATACTTACTACTCAGAAGCAACACGTTCCACTCACCACGTAAATATTTTGATTCTTTAAATATATTAGTCATCTTGATAAATTCATAAATAATAATAAGATTTCTTTCAACTCTTTAAGCAGAATTATTGTGATTTTTTTAAAATTTCAAAATTTAAGTTTAAAAGTACAATTTCAAAGTAAAATATCCTTCATTAAAGTTAATAATTAGAGAACCTTATCGAAATTTATCTGGGAAAAAAAAAAAAAAAATCATTCACTAGATTAATCTGAACTATTTTAAGCATATAAAAGTATTGTTATATAGTAAAACAAATTAAACAGTATAAACAGAGATCTAATTTAAAAATGTGAATTTACTTTTACTTTTGAAAATATTAAATAAAATAAATGTCTTGTATTGTACGAGCATTCTCCTTACTAATAATAGTTACAATTTAATAAGTATCCTATCTATTTATTACCTTAACTTACACTTTCTCTACTAGTGATTTTATTTTTAAATGTTATGTTCTGGGTTGGGGAAATACATCATTTTATTCGCCTCTGGCGAGTGAGTTTTCTGATAGGTCGAGTACATTTTTAGGTAATCTTCGAAAAATCCAAACTACAGAGATATGCCAAAAAGTTATTTTTTTCTTTTCTAGTTAATTTATATTTTGGTAACTTTCTAAATTACATTATATGAAGTTTTATTCTATATTAAACTTTCCTTTCTTATATATATTTCTTAATTTTATGTATTAAAAAAGCAAAAATGCATTGTAGTAATAGAAATTAGCTATTTTTGCAGTGACGTAAATTTTTTTATGACAATTTTCAACTCTTTGTTGCATTTTGCTGGCTGGTAAGAATTTCAGAAAATTCTCCACCTCTAGTTATGCTCGATTTTAATAACTTAAAAAAGCCTCTCCCACTTTTAATATTTACAATGCATATTTGAACAAACATATTACAAGATATATTGATAAAGATTTAAAATAGTTTTTTTTTAAGTTAATCTAAATCATTTTTTAATAGGAATATTTGAATCTTGATTAAAATTAAGAAATCCTGCCATTTAAGTAAAATATTTATTATAACACTAAATATTAATGAATGAATAAACTTTTTTCTTTACCCTGTCAAAAAATCACCAATTTAATCCGAGCATTTCCTCGATTCAATTAGGCAAAAATTAGGGATGCACCAAATAGTGATTTTGGCCAAATATCGAATATTCGGCCGACAGATGAACCGAATACCGAATATTCGGCTAGCCGAATAGTAATTGTTGGGCCGAATAGATAACTATTCAGCCGAAAACTGAATATTCGGCTTTCCAAATACTTTTTATATTTCAAAATTTAAAGGTGTTAAAATGTTACTTTTTAAAAGAGTTTTACATAATATTTAATAAAAGAAATTTACATTTTGATAAACAAGAGCTTTTTATAAGAACATTTAGTATTGAAAAAAATCTGCCTTGAGTTATTTAAGAAGTGCAATTATGAAACTTTAATTAATAAAATTTTCTACGAATCAAAACAAACATCTTAAAATCAAATAATGAAAAAATGGCCGAAGAAAAATTTTGCAATCTGATATTGTCTTTTTTAAATAACTCAAGGCAGATTTTTTTCAATATAAAGTACAAATACTTTCAACTTAATTCTGAATAAAAGCATGTTTAGCTCATAGTTCTTTTCTTATGAATGGTGGTATTTTCCACCCTTCCCATCATATCATATTTTACAGATACCAAAGCATGTGAGTTGAAATTATGTTATCTTATTCATTGTTAATGTAATAAACGAACACACAAGTTCTGACCTAGAGTGAGATGAAATACAATGTACTTATGACTCAATAAGTTGATTATGATTATGGTTTCATGAACAAAAATTGTCTGCCTTGATAGCTATTACTAATCTCAAAAGTTTTTCTTTTTTTTTCTTTTAAAGGACTTTTATTTGGGGAAAAGCAAGAAACAGATTATTTACTAAACAAAATTTAGAAACTTGTATCTGCACATAATTTATTCTTAAGGAGAATCCTAATAAATCACCATTTTAATCCTTCTCATGGTTAATTTTCTTAAGTTATACTTTACAAACAGCAAATAATGAAAAAACATTCTATTTTATTTAAATATGATTTTGTTTCTAATTATTTTAAATATAAATTAAAAAATTGACAGTTACATGTAGAAATAATAAAAAGTTTTTAAAAGGTTTTTTAAGTATTGGATTTGGCCATACCGAATAGTTTAATATTCGGCCTAACCGAATATTCGGTAACATGGCCGAATACCGAATAGATACTGAATATTCGGTGCATCCCTAGCAAAAATTTCTGTTTTAAAAAACAAATAAAATATTAAAAATTCTGTAAAAGATGCTCATCCTGATCCCGAAGGGGTTAAATGAAATAAAAAAGCATTTGTTTACATGTTAAATATAATGTTAGGTGGGTAGGAAGGATGAGTATTGATGTAGTGTAATATTGAATTAGGCATTGAAAGCTTTCTAGAAATTAACTTTCACAGAAATCATACGCATAGTAACACCTCTCCCACTTTTAAAGTTTAAAATGTATTTTTGGACAAACATATCTTTTACAAAATATCTTAACATTGATTTAAAATAAAAATTTATTGCCAAGTCAATTTAAATATTTTTTTTAAATTGGTTGATTTACATTATGATTTAACCGTTTGACTGCTACGCGGCGCAAAAGCGCTGCGATAGTTTATCTCGAAAACCGCGGCGCAGCGCTTTTGCGCTGCGAGTTCTTTATAATACAAAAAGAATTATTAAAATTGATTGATATTTGTCTAAATAACAGTGTTTTATATGACAACATTATTTTTTCCTTTAAAGAAATCAAAATATGTACCGCAATTTTCGTGCATTCTTGCAAAAATTGCTTAGCACTAAAACGGTTAAATAAACTCATCCTGCCACTCATTATAATGAATGAATAAAAAAATATGAACTTTTATCCTTACTCCATCAAAAGATCACTTCATCAGTGCTGAGTAAATTGATTGAATTCCTCACCTCCAAGCATACACATTTTAGTTTCACTGGCAGAAGTTTACAAACCTCAGCATCAAGACAAGAAAACCTTCAATTTGTTTTAGTAAGCAATTTTTGTTACATTGTGCAATACTTAATAAACAATAAATTAATTACTTTATGGATTTCTCTCAATCAAAACTACATTTTTCTTATACTATTGCATAAATAAAAGTTGCATTATTTATTCTTGTAAAATGCACAAGCCACTAAAATTCAGTGCTCTTCAGTTATTCAAAGAAGCGATTTGAAAATATGAAGTACTTTCATTTTTTTTTTTTTTTTTCCCATGATTATACTTTCAAAAAAGAAAATAATATGTTAAGAGTTATGAAAGCTCAATGCATATTGTTTTCAGAAAGTAATCTGCATTATATTAAATTATTATAAAAAGCATTAAATAAATAATAATTTTAAAGTAATCTACAAATTCAAAACTGATAACTTAATCTACTAACAATGATCATTTGAATGTTTATAATTCCCACATTGTATTTTAATTTATTTATTTCGTCTAAATTGAAAAATTACTGTTATTAAGCAACGCTAAAGTAAAAAATTTCTCCTACAACAGCAAGATTTTTCAGCTGTAAAGTAATAAAAATGCATGTAACTTACTTCCTACCTATTTAAGTTCTTAGATGGCATATAACATACTCCACAATGGAGTATAACATTTCAGACTTGCATCTGGTGCTAGAGATCCATTTTTTTCACCTTCGATCAAAAATAGAAATAACTGAATTTTTATTGCCAAAGTATGTGGAGTGTTTAATCAACACACATACATGAGGCAATATTTATTCAGTGAAAAGTTTGTTTAGCAAAAAAATACTCAGTACATTATACTTCAGTCAGTATGCAGACACTCTGGAAGAATCTTTTCATAATAATAACTTCAATTAGAGTAATCCGATTGTAAAAATTAAATAATTTTACACATCAAAATTATCCTCGCAACGCGATTTATTTATAAACAAAACACTCAAGCCGCCATTGAAAATGTTTGAGATGAAACTACGATTCGATAATGATTATATCGATTACTTTTTAAAGAATTTCCATTGGATATCTGGATCATCTTGATCATCGTAATCAGTAAAAATGACGTAAATTTGGGAGGAGCCATTCACGCCTTTTCGAACGGCATTTTGCGGCCGTAATCACTTTCGAACATACGAAAGCCTGATCCCAGAATAGCATTTTTTCGAACGTGCGAGTTAGCATACGACACGAAAAGGGGCGTTCACCTGACGTCATCTCGAGCGTTCGAATTCTTCTCGTGTGCTGCGGGAATCGGCATCTTAGAATAAAAACAGAAAAAACGCTTCACTTCTCTTCACTTTCTGGACACTGAGATTTTAATTATAGGTAGCACGGTATCGTCTGCCTACATGGAACAAGTACTATAAATGCGACAATAGGGATTATGCTACAGTAAATATCAAAAATATATTAAAATTACTAAGCAATCTTAATATTTTTACGAGTTTTAGAATCTGTTCAGTCAGATATTCTGCCAGAAAATTTGAAAGCATAAAAAATTTTCAACTATGTGTGAAATTGTGAAAAATTGAGATGAGGGAAATTTTCCTTGCAATATGTGCTTATATTTCTATCTTTTAAAACTTTGTTTATGACACAGTATTCTGTCAATATAAATGCATTATCTTTTATACTTTCTAAGTGGTCCTATTTCATTATTAATTTTTCTCATAATGCATTTAGTTAAAAAAATATACGAATTAATAATTTTTTTTAAGACAGATATTTTATATGAAAATGATTGCATGTTTGTGGCATTTTATGGTGAAAAAATATTTAATTTCAAATATAATTCCATACCCATATACACTATGTATATATGTATACAAGGTGAAAAAAAAATCAACAGACTCTTGATTATATGACAATTGGTGAGACTGGAATTGAAAGAAAAATTGTTTACTCTTGGTTTATTTCCAATAAACTCGGTTATTGTCAAGTGTATTCCCAAAACATCTGGTTTAATTCTTTATTTTCGGATTAAAACCGAATTTTTTCTAGCCTTTGCAGAATGCTTGAGCAATGATCAGTAATGTTGCTACAATCTTTTGAAATATCTGAAATATTAATTTAAGTAGACGCACTACCTTGAAATTGATCAAAATATAAATTTTCTTTTATTAATATTAACTGAAAGCTTCTTTATTTGTAAATATTTTGATACCTCATTTGTGCCTAGATATATCCGAGATATTGTAAACTTTCTTAATAGATCCAGAGCACATACCCATACAAATGAAAACTTTAAACTGGCTTATCACCGAGTACACATTTTTACAAGTTGATTATTCGATAAACACTAAAGCTATTTTTACTAATTTAGATAGAGATTTGAATTTTTTTACTTGTTCTCCATGGGGTATTTAATGATTTTGTGTATGAATTTAACATTCAAATATATAGTTATTTTTTTTAAATATTTATATTGAGAGTTTTTCTTATTTTCTTTATCTTTCCATATACACCAGAATAAATTCACATTAAATATAAAATCCCCTGTATCTAGAAATACAAATAAAGTGTTCTGTAGTACATTCTACTGAATGTGGGAAAAAATCCAAAATATTCATATTTATAAAAATAGTAGGGATTTTTTTTAAAAAAAGTTTATATTTTTAAAGTTACATTTTAATAAAATTGGCTCTTTTCCTTTTTTGATAAATTTAATTTAATTTTTAGTATTAGGTATTATGATACAACATATATTACAATATCATTCAAAATTGAAGAGATTGGTTTCAAAGATACTGTGCCACCCTTAAATGAAAATAGCCAGCCTTGAATAAAACTTAAAATTCTAGTTTCTCTTTTATAGATCCAAAGATTATATACGATAATTTATAGAGAGTTTATAATTACTTTCATGAATCAAAATTCTAAGGCGACGTATTCATTTATTGAATTAATGTCTTAAAATAAAGCCAAACCAATCATTAGCGTATTCAGATCACCAAGGTCCAACCACTTCAGAGCTCAGCAAGATTATAATCTGCTTTCTCCTTTTTCGAAACACCTTTGTATCCCTGGGGGTCAGAATCCCCTCTCCTTTAATAGAGAATGTCGGCGATAAACAAGAAACTAAACTTGCAAATAACTCTCCTTTTCTGTTTAAAAATAAAAAGAACTAAAATCTAGGTCAATATATTTCAAGACGATATTTACCTTTGATGTACCGTTACGATAATTTCTTATTCCTAAAACAAACCAAACCAAATCAATAATAATAAAAATAAAAAAACATACACACAAACAATTAAAAAAAGAAAACTTGTTTTTCTATAATTATATTAATTTTATGTATATAAAAAAGAACAAAATATTCGAAAATAAATAAATTTACCTATTTCAGATTAAATACAACCCAAGGAATTGTTTTTCAATTCCCAAAACTTTTAACAAAACACTGTTATCTGAGGGAAATAAATTTAATTTACACATAGCCTCCTATGAGTAATTCATATAACATTCTTGTTTGATTAATTTGTTAATATCTTTCGCAAATCCCTCGTGAAAAGTTTAATTGCATAGTGCTTCATTTTTAAACATTAAACCATAGAAAATATAATATACCGTAAGACTGAACAAGGAAAAATGTCAATTATAAAAATACAATGCTCAGGAGATAAATAAAATGGCAAAATGATTCTAACATTCTTCACATTTTTTATCCTTTTCTTTTTTCCGTATTCATTCCAAAATTATGATTTCTAAACAAAATAACGTCTTGCTTCTATCCCAACTCCTTCATATCGTTGCAAAATCTTTATGCAATTTAATAAAAAGCAAACAAACAGTTTTTCAAATTCACTATATCGTTTTAGCAAAGATTAGTTGACGTTCCGTAGCCTTCACGCCATGAGTCTTCCATTTACGTTTCAAATTTGATTTTAAGCGTTTAAAGTTTATGCTTTCTTGCTCCTTTTTTAACAATATGACATTCCACCATTTTTAAATTATTTTTCATTTAGAAATTTACTTACCTCAACTTCAAAATTTTTTTTTCCAGTTTTTCCAAAGAACATTTATTTTTTCCACCGGAATCTTCCCTTTTTCCTTTCATAATTACCTACGCATCCGGCAATACATTGTCGTTTATTTCCTGGAGATTAGTTGACAAATATCGTTTTTCTTCTATTATTCTGTCTCAAATCAACCTTTGATTTGCATCAGTATTTTCCGTTCTGTCTGAACGTATTTCTGTGAATTACACATTTAATACTTTTGTTCTGAGTTTTAAGAACCCCTGGACAAATAAAATGGTTCAAAATTTTGAGTTTTTAATTATCGACCTAAAAAATAAAACTAAAAGATTATGGTGGAATTATGGATTTAAAAGATTCCAGTGCTACAAGGTTTTAAAGTAGTATATTTTAAGCACTGTCGGTGTGTATATACTTTTTTGGCCTTTTTAAAAAAAAAAAACTATTTTTACTTTCTTCTATCTTCAGTAGAAGAAAATATTGTAATCTAATTTTATTTCGACTTCCGGTTTTCGACGGGTTTACACGTTTTAGAGGTCAGAAATTCCAAAAACATGTTTTTACCAAGAGTCTGTATGTTCGTGCGTCTGTATGTGTGCCCGTATGTTGCCATTCTACCCTCAAAAAGTATAAGAAGATATACATAGAATTGAACCAAATTTTAAGTAAATGTTTTTGGTTGTGGCAAGCAGATTCTCTTTTAATTTTGAAACATTCCGCCGGGAGAGGGCGCTGCAGTCGTGATTTTTGTGCCATTTTCAACAATGTACCGACTAATAGGGTGCGACGTTATGCATCGAACTGAACAAAATTTTTTGTATAAGTGTTTGGTTATGGCTAATTGTTCTTCCCTGAATTTGAAAAAAATCCGCGGGAAAAGGACACTGCAATATCGATTTTTGTGCCATTTTCACTATTTTACCACAGAAAAATGTATGAAGTTATGCATAGAATTGAATGAAATTTTTTGTATAAGTGTTTGGTTATGATCAGCACACCCTCCCTGAATGTGAAAAAATCCGCCGAAAGGAGGCATTATAATCACGATGTATGTGCCATTTTTATTTATTTTGCCATTAAAAAATGTTTGAAGTTATGCAGAGAGCTGAATTAAATTTTTTGTGTATGATTTTTTAAGGTATGGCGAGTAGATCCTGCCTGAATTTGAAAAAAAAAAAAAAAAAAAATCCGTATCGTTCTAATGTTCATTAGTTTGTGCAGATACAGAAACTCATTTTTACTCCGATTAATTGACTGAAGCAGAAATTTGAGATGAAAATTAAAGTTGGTACAGTATTGAATTAATAATATTAACGCATTAACATGTGTAACTAAATTTTGAAACATTAAAATGTACATATGAGATAGAAGAAAGTTTTGGGATTGGCACATCCAACTAGTTTGTAATGATTTGTACACTTTTCTAAAATTCTGTGTTAGATAAACAGTTGAAACTTCCCAACATTGTGTAACTAACTTGTTTCTTTTAAAGGTATCGAACATTTGAGGTCTGAATATAAAATACTTTAAAATAATGAAAAGTATTTTGTTGAAATTTTTAGGGTGGTCGAAGTCTTCTAGTAAAATATTTTTATTTCTTTTACGCAAAATAAAGATTGCTTCTTATTATTCCCAAACAGCATGTTTTCTGTTATCACCAAAATTTCACAGTGTACGCATGAAATTAATTTCATGCATAGACTTAAAAAAATCCGTTAAATTTACGACAAAAACTAGATGGAATAAAGAAAATTACGTCTAATTTTACTGCAATTTTTATGGCAAGAACTGCTAGCAGTTTTTGCCGCAAATTTAACAGATTTTTTTTACAGTGTAATTGCGTAATATTTCAAAATTTAGATGATAATATTTGTATTTTTATATTCTCTGTCGATGGCAGTGTTAACAGTTGAAAGTATTATGGATTAAAGTAATTTAAATCCATTTAAAATATTTTTGTCATATTTTTAAGAAATGTACACTGGGAAACATGAAGTACATCTGAATCTTTTTATTGCTTGAATTACCCATCTTATTATTCGTTCTCTGAATCTTTCCACAATGCCAAAAATTGTAATAAAACCTTTAAAAAATAATAATTTGAAAACAAACTGTGATAAAAATTTCAAACAAATTTCATTTAAAAGTGCTTTTTTTTTATCTACGCAGCGGCGCAAAAATTTAAAATATTCAATGTTTAGAAGTTTTAAAATTTGCAGTTACGAAAACTGTAAAACTGAAATTCCATTTAAAATTTGTTTATGATGGGTCCAGGAATATTAATGTTTAATCCATATCGTACGTAATACGTGGCGTTTAAAAATCAGTCTGATTACCTCAAAACAATAAAAATTCATATTTTAAACTGTTAAAGTTTTATATCTATAAACTACTGTTTTTTTTTTCTGTTTTTTTTAAATCATTGTTTAAATTATGATTAATGTATGGCGTACGTAATATATGACTCGTTATGATAATCATAAAAATTTTACTTATTATTATTATTAATTTAAATATAGAATTTATTTATAAATCTTTAAATTTTAGTCTTTGAAAATATCAATTTCCAAATTTCGTTGTAATTTGTTAAATTAGAATTTTGTTACTTCATATTTTTTTCTCTTTGGTTTGTTTTCATAATCTAGCTTTCAAGCAACTGTTGTCATAAAATGACCTCTTGTGAAAATGCGTTTTTCTTCATGGTGGGTTTTTTTCACAATTTCTCGGATTTAAATTATTATGATTCTCGAGCCGTTAAAGGTAAATTCTTCAAACTTGGAACATGTCTTTTTTTATTATTTTTCTTTAAATATGATATAGCAAATTTAATAAAATATATTTCCTTTTGAAAATTTCGTTTAATAAAAGTTGCGACACATTTTTTTTTCAATTTTTTATTTTATCTATATTTCTATTTTCAAGTTAAATACTATGTCTATTTTTATTAGGATGAGCGAAGCGAATCTTCTACTAGCCCACTCAAATTACATTTTGTTGTACACTTTACAAAAAACTATTCAATGTTTTAACTTCAAATTAAACATAAAAATAAATTATGATCTGAAGATTTGCAGAATATATTTTTTACAGTAAAACGTTAAAAAAAATTATTATTTTAATTAATTTATTTTACTTGCATTTCCAATACGGACGTATTTTAGCAAATAAATAAAAAATGAAACGCGTACATTTTCAGAAAAAAAGTATAAATCATGGAGTAAGTAATTATAGATAGAATCATGATTAATTTAATAAATAAAATATGTTTTCATTATTCCGCAAAATCGTTTGCACAGATGACACTTAAACATTTTAAAAGAATAGTATTATGGATACTTTTTTGTAAAGTGGCAACAAAAAAATAGTAAACAAATAAAATTAATTGTTAAATTTTTTTATATAAATGAAAAATTAAAAGAACTGCGTAAAGTTGTTGCCTCGATTCAAGCTCTTTATAAATGTACTAAAGAAAGTTGGCCGAATCAGAAACGACAAATGGACGTTAACCATTTCTTACTTTATCATTTGGATCTAAAGTAATGTTACGTTCTTATTTGTAGACCGAAAAAGGTTTAGTGAACGGGACTTTAGACTTTGTTGCACGTATTAAAGGAAATCACAAGCCACCAGACCAGATATCGCAAAAAATAATGGATAAATTTGAATTCTACAGTAATTTAACTTATAAGAATTGATGCGTACCAGTTCCCCCAATAATTAAATTCTGAAAAAATGGAAGCATAAATTGTTCAAGGAAAGAATTTCTTCTGCAGTTAGCTTTTGCTGTTACAATTCATAAATCCCAAGGTTTAACATTAGACGAAGCAGTTTTAAATATTGAGGATATATAGACACCAGTTGGCTTAAAAATGTACGTAACGTTGTCGAGAGTGAAAATCCTTCAAAATTATGCATTCAATAGAAATTTTATTTACGAAAAATTCTACAATATCAAAAATTATCATACGCTAATATGTATAAAAACGAAGAAATTAGAATGAAAAGTTTTACAGTTAAAAATTCATAGTATCAACGAGAGCAGATTTCAAATGTTTTTCCAGAAAATAGGATTTTGAAGCAGTAACTTTCTTCAAGCTCTCTTCAAATATATTATTCTAAAATAGCTATCAAAGATTATCTGATGTTAATTACAAAGATTGGAAACATACATATTTCACACAACTTTAAAAAACACCAGTGGTTACTGGAAATTGTAAAAACATCTTTAAAAGAGCTTTTAGTTGAAAATTTAAAAATATTTTGTAAAAGTTTGCTTCGAAAATATTTTATTATGCCAGTCTTACATCATAAATAAAAAATTAAAATGCGCCAAAACATAAAATAACTTTTTTTTTTAATAAAGATGCAAAAATAACATTAAAAAAATATTGTTACTTTCAAATATCTGTTTTATAAAATAATGCTTCGCGAATCCAAACAAAGCATGGCTTGTGCTAGTGTTAAATATTTTGCAAAATCTGCTTTATTTCACTTGACGTTCCACGTGCCCTTAAATATTTTTCGCCCGATTTTGAAGAATTCATTTCCCTTTTTTGTGATGCCTCAATATTCGTAACGAAGTTATATACACTGTAAAAAAATCTGTAAAGATACTAAAAGTTTTTTTTTTTTTGAAACTGAGATTCCTAGAACTTTTTAATGGCAACCGCAAAAATTCATGTAACAGATACAGATTTGCACTTAAAATCAACAAATCTGTAAGGTTACTAAAAATTTTTTAGAAAGCTTGAGATACCTAGAATATATTATAAAATTGCAACCAAAGTTACAGATAAAATTTTAGTAAGATAACCATAACTTTAGTAGATTCATTTGTAAAGTTATAGATTTCAGTAGCTTTACAGAAATTAGTTTTGTAGATTTGCATCTTTTTTTAGGTGCGTTCGTAATTATGTAAATACGTAGCACCTATTGTTGTCGCTCAGTCCGTCCGTCTGTCTGTCTGTCCGTCTGTCTGTCCGTCTGTCTGTCTGTCTGTCTGTCCGTCCGCATATAACAACGCAAAAACTACCCAACCGAATCGTTTGAAATTTAAAATACATAATTATTACATAATTTTGTCGAGTCATTTCAAATTTTATGAAAATCGGATGGATAGATCAATTACAGGGACAATCAAAAGGATTCCGTTACATTACGGTCAATGGGGAAAATAGTTTCAAACGCATTTTAATCATTTGAAATTTAAAACGTATATTTATTACATAATTTCGTCGAGTCATTTCAAATTTTATGAAAATCGGATGGAAAATGTCAATTACAGGGACAATCAAAAAGATTCCGTTACATTACGGTCAATGGGGAAAAAAGTTTCAAATGCATTTTAATCGTTTGAAATTTAAAACATATATTTATTACATAATTTTGTTGAGTCATTTCAAATGTTATGAAAATCGGATGGATAGATCAATTACAGGGACAATCAAAATTATTCCGTTACATTACAATCAATGGGGGGAAAAGTTCCAAATACATTTTAATGGTGTTACACTTATTTGAACATAACAGAATCGACATGAATCTATGAAATATGTACTAAAAATACATTTTGTACAAACTGTGATGGAAAGAATATTTATTATTAAATTACAGGGCCACACGAATGTATTCCACTAAATAATGTTATACGGGAAAACATTGTTTGGGGGATGTTTTAATTATATTAAACTAC
Source organism: Maratus speculifer (assembly GCA_964019185.1). Classification (NCBI taxonomy): domain Eukaryota; kingdom Metazoa; phylum Arthropoda; class Arachnida; order Araneae; family Salticidae; genus Maratus; species Maratus speculifer. The sequence continues at coordinate 159,031,745 of OZ025298.1, forward strand.
TTCACATTTTATGAATAAGATATACGTTACTGAAGTATAATAAAAATTACTCCCTGCATATTTACAAGAACACAAAGATTTCGACCATTATACTGTATCCAAAGTACGCTCTACTATATCAGCAAGATCTGAATATTTTAAAACTTTGTTATCGTACGAACGCACCTCATTTGCTACGCTTCACGTGCAATTTCCAACTTGTTTTTTTTATACAGTGTACAGATAAAATGTTAGTAAACATACAGATTTCAGCAACTAATTCGGATTACAGATTTTTTTTGACAGTATACTGTGTTTCTACTACCTTTCTATAATTATTCCCCAAATGACTTTTTCTATGGTGTTTCCGTTGTTTTCTTGTTTTTTTAACCTTTTAATATTGATGGTACATTAAAGTATCACTGAAAAAAAATTATATAAATTCTATTTTATTTATCTTAAGTTAAAGTTTATTTCTCCTTTCACACAAAATACTCTGCTCGATTAAATTTAGAGACCGTAAAGAAACAATCGATGTTAAATATTTCCAAAAAAGGAGAATTCTCTTAATAATTTGCATAAATATACATTAATACTAGTTGGATGTGCCATTCTCAAAACTTCTATCTCTTCTATCTTATACGCACATAGTTACGCATATTAATGCTTTAATAATTTTAATTCAATACTATACCAACTTTGATTCTACTTCAGTAAAAACGAGTTTCCGACTCTGCACGGGCCGATGGACAATAAAATGATTGGCATATGTTTTTTTTTTCAAATTCAGGGAAGACCTACTTTCTATGGCCCCACCGGTGGCCGAGAGGTTCGGACCTCTCAACTGGTAGACGGCAGGTGCTGGGTTCGAACCCAATCGCGGCTGTCAGCCTAACCGCTAGGAGTTTTCGTGGTTTTCTTCGAACGTTGCGTAAATACGGGTTAGGTTCCCTTAGAAAGACCCCCACGAAGGGCACTCCCCCCCTGGTCCTATATCCCTAGCGTAGATAATCGGACGTCAAAAATCAACCAACCAACCAACCTACTTTCTATACCCCAAAATAATCATACAGAAAAATTTTAGTTCAGTTCTATGCGTAATTTCATATATTTTTTGATGGTAAAATAATGAAAATGGCACAGACATCGTGATTATAGTGACCCCTTCCAATTGATTTTTTTTTTTCAAATTCAGAGCGGAATTACTAGCCATAGCCAAACACATACACAAAAAAATTCGTTCAATTCTATGCGTTACTTCATACATCTTTAGGTGGTACAATATTGAAAATGGCACATAAATCGCTATTGCAGAGCTCCCTACCGGCGGAATATTTCAAAAATGAAGGAGAACCTGCTTGCCACAACCAAAAACATTCACAAAATTTTTGGTTCGATTCTATGCATATCTTCATATATTTTTTATGGTAGAATGGCGACACACAGACAGACACACAGACACACGGACAGACAGACATTTTGTAGAAACATGGTTTTTGAACTCTGTTACCCCTAAAACGTCGAACTCTGAAGTCGAAAACATTTCGATTGCAATACTTTCTTCTGTTGAAGATTAAACAAAGTAAAAAGTTATATGAGGCACTTTTAACTGCAAAAGCATTCCATTTATAGAGTGTATAATGATGCATTTTAATACAATGTTTCTGGATTATTAGTCTTATAAATACGTGCAACCGATAATTACCGATAATTTCCGTATAACTGTGCAGCAGATGTCCTCTGTTGTAAGTAAACAAATTTCTAACCAGACAAAAATATTTATTAACATGTGTCTTAAATCATTATGTGTTTATATAAATTTATTTATGATAAGTTTTTTTATGGAGAAAAAAATTGCTCATTTTACTTAGGTCACGCTGAAACTATTATACGGCAATTATTGACAATTTAGCAGCTAGGATATAAATTTCGTTCATTCTTTGAAAACCATTTTACTTACCCATCATACGTAGTATAGGGTAAGTCTTGCAATCGTTTTGAAAATCGAAAAAATTTTTTGACGGATTTACACGTTTTAGACAGTGGAGATTCTGAAAAACATATTTTTAGAAAAAAATTTTGCCGTCCGTCTGTCTGTCTGTCTGTCTGTCTGTCTTTAAACGCTCTATCTCCCGAACAAATTGAGAAATAGACTTGAAATTTTGTATGTAGTTAGTATGTGAGAATGGGACGAACCCTATTTAATATCAGCAACCTCGATTATCCGGAACTATTTTTATCGGACTCTCGAAAAATTCGTTCTGATCAAAGGTATATAAAAATTTTCGAATTTTTTTATTCTAAGGAATGGACGTAAAAGGCAATAAAATAACACACATTTTGCATATAGAACGAAGTCGATCGGATTATTAGTTGCCGAGATATTTGTAATCTTGTTTTCCACATTCTTCGATTTTTCATGACCCTGTATTTCATTCAAATTTCAATTCAGAAGTATATTTTAATTGAAAATGAGACGCTTAATCCGACGCAGTTAATTGTCAGTTAATAGAATTATTATTTTTGAAGTTATAAGGATGTTTCTTTTACGCAGTTCGGTACTACTTGAGTAGTTTGGCGTTTTATATAATTTGTTGAAATTGGTACATCAGCAGTTCTTTAATATAGCATTACTATGTATATTAACAATATTTAAATTTTGTTTATGAATTGCAATGCATTGTATAAATAGTTTCACATGTTTTATTTTCATATACATATCCATGATGGGTAAGTATTACGATGGCCCCCAACGACTAGTTTTTATTACAAATGAATTTTCTCTGTTTAGTAATTCGAAGACATCAAAATAATAAAGAAATTCATCTTCTTAATGTCGAAAGCTGTTTATATTTAATAAAAATAATTTCTGAAAGGAAATTAAATATTTAAAATAAATTTTAATATGAAAATGCAAATCTAAAATAAGCTCATCATTTCTTGGTTATATGCCAGTTTCATCAGTTCAGTTTTTCTTTTATATTTATTTATTATTTTATATTAAAGAAAACAAAAGCACTTTTAAGCCCTTTTAGATAACTAAATACATAATATAATTTATGAACTGAAAACTACACTAAGTGTAAATTACTTTAAAAGATGACAAAAAATATTTTTAAAAAGATGTTAAATTACTTTTAAACCTTCGTACTTTCAACTGCAAACATTGCCTTTGGCAGAGAATATAAAAATATAAATATTAGCATTTTAATTTTCAAATGTCTTTTATCCCAGAAAATGTAAAGAATTTGGATAAATTTACTTAAAGAAACATATTAAAAGTAATATTCCACTTTCCACAATATCTACATTTTATTTTCCTAATGTTTTCCGTATCTAGAAACTGATTTTTCCTTTCACACCATTTTAATACCAATTACGTGGCAATTCATTTTTAAGAAATTAATATTTTTATATTCTCTGCCGATGGCAGTGTTTACAGTTGAAAGTACTAAGGATTAAAAGCAGTTTAACATCATTTAAAATGTTGTTTGCCATCTGTTAAAGTAATTTACACATAGTGTAGTTTTAAAGTTACCTTTTTTAAAGATGAACATAGTATTCTACTTATTTATTTGCCGATAATTTATGATTTTCATTATAATCATTTTCCGATACTACATCTGTTTCACTCTGCGTTCTCCGTTATGCTGATATCCCGATTTTAGTAATCTTTCCATAATTCGTTAAATGAACCCAACATTAATTAATGATAATCATTATTCTGTATATTTGGTGCAAGAAATGGTCTCCCAATAGTTATCGTTTATTGAAGCGGTTTAACGCTAATTGAAATGATAGGGTTTCTGAATGTACAGAATAATTTAATAAGTATGCTTTACAATTTGATCATGAAATCTAATGCTTATCTAAAACACATTGAATCTACATCATGTTTAAACATGAATTTTATTATTTAAACTGCATTTTTTTAATCACTTTATATAAGAGGATGTCAGTTTCAAAAATAGAACTTATCTAAAAAATCAAATTTTGAAAAAAAATTACAAAAAAGAAAATCTTTGATGACCACTATTTTTTTTCATTGTAGATTAAGATTTTACAATGCCAGAAATCCAGGATAAAACTATTTTTTTTCTAAGGTTGTGTTGTTTTTTCGGCATAGGTTTACCAATAGAATAGACTGGTAGAGAATATACGATCTTTAGGGGCAATCATAATTAAATAAATAACCTAACAACTATAGTCGTCGCCTGGTTCGTAAAATTATTTTGCAATTTTATTAGAAATATTTTTAAAAAACTATTTTTTTTTTAATTTGGAATAATTTGAAAAGGGAGAAATCACCTGCTCGATAGTAATGGGAATTTTTATCGACTTTCCTCGCTGAATCATAAAATTATTTTGAATGCAATAAGAAAAACTCAGTTAGTAGGGTGCTCTCCTACTATCAAGAGATTTCGAACAAAAACCTGAAGACGGCTAGGAACAAAATGCGTAAAAAGAAAAAATATATATACGGCAGTATAGAATTACTCAAAAAATTCAAATTCTTTCAGACTCACTAAAGTTTGAGTGATTTACTGGCTTTGAAAACTAAATTAAATTATCATCATTTAAAATAAATTAAGAGTGTCTTGTGTATTTTTAACGATGTTAATATACAGAGTCTATTGTAAATTTACAGAATAATTTCTCTGTTATTTAATTACTCTCTGTTTTTCTAATCTCTGTAACTTTACATAAGTCTTAAGATAATGAATTACCCGTAGACTCTTTATAATTTAACACAAAATGTTTTAACAGTGTAGAGTTTAGAAGACATCTCACGTGATATGGCCAAGGGATTCTGTTAGGTCGTTCAGGCGAAATAAAATTGTTTAGCAAGAATATTCAGGATTAAAGCAAATAGCCCATTTTTAGTCATACAAAATCATAAATACCAAGCAGTATGAGAAATTATGTCATTTATTGTTTAAAATTTGCATTTACAAGAAAAGTACAAGGGTTAATACAAAATAGAGGGAAATTTACAACTTTGAGGCCGTTATCTAGTGTCTTTAACACTAGACCTTCAGATAGCGTTACATTGACAGCGCTATCGAACTAAATCGGGATTGTGTACAAAATAATTCACTCTGCCTCCAAGAATAGAGTATCTTACGGAAATTCGGACTTAACTCTCACAGGTGTAGAAAAATTATGATCATACCCTAAGAGCATGCATGGTCACAGTAACGTCACTGTGAGTCACTTTCGTCACATCACATCTGTGACCAAAATGCCACCACTCAGTGACGCCACATTGTGACTGAGATGTGACTTTTTTAAAAATCTTTAGAAATTTATAAATATCCTTCAAAACATGTTATTTACTTTAAAAAACATGTTTCTGGCAATTTAAATATCGTCGCTTTTGTCACAGTTTCGTCACAATGTTAATGACAAATCAGTCACAAATGACACATTTGTCACAAATTTGTCACATTGTGACCACTTTGTGAAACGTCACAAAAGAGCTCTAAAACGGCCATAACGACTTCACATTTTAGTCACTGTGATTTGACATCGACGTCACGTGACGTCATATCGACAATCGATGGTCACAAAGTCACAATGTGACTTCACAACTACGTTGCAGTGACGTCACCATGCTTTACGGGTATAATGACGAAGTGATGCACTGACGCCAGAAGTTGCAATTGAATTTCATAGAAAATGAAAAATTGTTTCTATAGATAACATTATAAAAGAAAAAAAATATTAAAATGTTCTCGGTTCCATTTGTCGGTTTGGAATTAAAATTAGGTTCTCTCAGCCACGTGGACATCGAAGTTGAAAGGATTAATCACCAGTTGGCCAGCAAAACCTTGAATGATTTCTACTGAATAGTGTTCAGGTAAACTATCCAACACAGAGTTGTGTCGAAACTCACATCGAAACATTGCAAATTCCATCTGAAAACAACGCAATGAATTGATATAGTGGCATAACGAGAAAGCTGAATCAAATATCGCCCTTGAGGGAAACGATCGTAAAAAAACGCTTAGCATAACTGAACTCCAGCTTGAGTTTCGTTGCCAAAAATTTGCGATTCAGTCTGCTAAATTTAGTTTAATTCACAGTTCTCATTTTCAAAAGAATACATTCCATTTTAGATTTAAATTATCATGTGAAGTCTGAATTTAAAATAAAAATAAACAAAATCGTACAAATTGCATTTGTTAAAATTATTCTTAAGTAATACTACTGCAGATAATTCATTGTTTCTTAAAGGGGAAAAAATGGAAATCATCTGAAAATCAATCAAATCGCATTAAAATAAATATTATTTTTAACATTTATTCGTTATATATTCGTTTAAATATTATTTTCGCTACATTATTTAAAAGTATTTCTTTAAAAGTATTTGCTACTTATGCTATTTATTCTCTAACTGTATTTACTTCTAAAGTTACTACTTCTAGTTTCATTGGAAGTAAAATACGAGCCGAAAAAGAAAATACATTACAAATTTGCTACTTATTTATCTTATTTTAGTTCCGAGTAACACGTCATATATGTAGAAATCAAAGCTTCTAGTAAATTGAAATAGTTTAATTGATGTTTACTCCTATTATATTTGTTTACAGAAGTAAAGGAAAATAGTCTGAGTAAATTGTGAAGCCAGCGTCTAAAGAAATTCGAATCTCACGAGGTTAAATATGCTATTTTAAGTTGCAAAGGAATTATTTGTTATAAATCTATAGTTCAGATAAAGTGATAAACAAATTGAGGTTTTTAACTTAAAATATTTATATCGTTAAATTTTACAATTAAATACTTTTTTAAAAAATATCTACTCATGTTTTTGAAAAAAAATTGTTGTTTATGAACTGTTGTTGTGTAAATAGTGGTTTAGACTTTAAAAAAATACTTAATGAAATAAAAATTTTAAGCTCAGAATTTTCTTTTTTTAAGAAGATGTTTTTTTAAACAACAATTACAAACACAACAACAAAGTTTTACAAATGTAACACTCTAAATGTGTTATATACAGTGCGTGTAAAAACTATAAGGATAGCAAAAAATATTAACTTTTTTGATAAATTTCAAAACAAATAAAACTTTTTTTTCATATAACCTGTATCATTAAGATGAAAAGCTAATAAAGAAGTCAACAAAAATCAACTGTCAGTATTTTGTTATGAAAACAAAGTAATTTTGTGATTTTTACTTGTGTAAAAACTATAAGGACACCAAAGAATATTAATTATAGTAAACAAACAAACAAGTATTTAATATGTCATGCCCTCATCTACGAGTTTAATGACTGCAAATATTCCATCAGTCCTCAGCATCATTAATTTTCAGTTGTACTACTCATCTTCAATTGTTGATCTGAATTCAAATTCTGAAGAAAAATGGCTTCTGTTTTTATAAATTCATCTTAATAGATCCTTCTATAAGTTATCGATAGGATTTAAATCAGGGTTTATGAGCAGCAATTGTAAAGATTCAATATATTTGCAACATGAATTCATGTTGCAATTTGAATTTCTACAGAAACTGTCGTTAAAAATGTTTAAATGTGCCATTAAACGGGAATTTTAGCCCATTAATAGTAAGTGGGTCCTCTCATTAAGGGGCAAATGCGGTCCTCATTTTAGGGTAACTAGGCCTAGGATGTCTCACATATCACACTAAGTAAATTTAAATATATTTCTATATTGTGACAAAAAATTCCCAAATTGCCTTAAATTGCTACAATACAAATTATTATATATATTTATCCCAGATTAATACGGAGGGAGTGTCACTTTTAAAAATCGAAAACAAAAATTTAATTAGGCCATTTGTAAACAACTCAAACCTCTTGTTAGAAAAACAGCCATGCTCACTATAAAAATATCGGGTCTATGTAAACCACTATTAAATGCCTAGTTGTGAAAATTAGAAGGACATATCAATGTTCTCTTTTTGGCAAATCTACAAAAATGAGGAAAAAATTTGTGTATGTGCGTGTCTTAGCATAGTGTTATTTTGAAACCACTACAAGGAGCATTATAAAATTGGGTTGCAAGGTATGGCTGTATCAGTAGTTTTATACATTGAAGCTCGATTCTGGATATTTTTTTCTTTTTTTTTTTTTTTTTTTTTGTCATTTTTAGCACTGTTTTCTTGTTTGAGGTTATTTTTCTACATTAATTAATAATTTTCTACATTAATAATAGGCTCATTTAACTTGTTTTTTTTTATTGTTTTCCAAATTTTATTTCATTCTAACACCAGGGGGGGATTAATATCTCGAGTTTTATGGATTCCATTTCAACGGAATTTTTCTTTTTATTCAATTTACGATTCTCTTCACGCATTTCATCTCAGCACGCTTGTCATACAATGCTGTATTCATAGAAACCCGGGCCGAATGTGAAAGGCAGCGGGAACTAATCCTAGAGATTCTTTTTTGAGTGATTCTTTATGTTTTGAAAATTCGAATATTAATCTAAATTTCAATCATTCGCGGTTTTTTTCCTTGAAATACTGATTGCCTCGGACAACGCCGGGCGAATCAGATAGTTCACTAATAATTGATATATTGTAAAAATAACCATTATTGACGTTTCTAAAATTTCGGATTTATTTACAAAAAATTACTTGATTTATATTACTACTTCTATTTAATAAGTAAAGCTGTGAAATAAAACTTTGTTGTTGTTATTTCATAATTAAAATCTTCCTTATTATCAAAGAAATTTAAATAAACCATTCGAGGATAAAATATTACTTATTAAATAATTCTTCGATAGTTGAGTTTGTATTAAAATAATTAAGACATCTAGGATAAGTTTGACGTAAATTTGACTTTGTAATGTAATTGTATAATTTTCAATAAGTTTTAACATATATCTAGGCTCACTTTTATCAATAGTGGCTATAGCAATTATTTTTATATGAATTTTTATAAAAAGCGACATCTGTTAAAAAATATTCATAATTAATGTAACTAACTTTCAAATATATTATTTGTAAGCATCTCTTCAAGATTCCTTTCAAGATTCTTTTCTCTTCTTTTCAAGATTGCATAAAGTTGAGTGAAAATCAATAAAAAGGTAAGAGATTCCTGAAGCCTACCGTGATTTACATTATCATATGCTATAACAATAATAATAAAATGCCATGCATAACAATTCTCTGAAAAAAGTCATTGTTAATGCTTACATCTAATATTTTGATGTTGGAAATGAAATAATGAAAAAAGCTAAATTATTTAATATCAGAAAATATCAATGATATACAAATACTACAAGAATGAGATAAAATTTCATGAAACGTGTTATAAAATTCTCTACTAGATGAATGTATTCGAATCACGTTTCACTGAAGCTGTAAAAATATCTCTTAGTGTACACGCAGAAAAAACTTCTTTTATAAGAGTCAATTTAAAACATTCCTTTCATTTATTTATACTATTAAAGCAATCTTTAAAATACTTTTAAATAATGCGACTACAGAGGAATTGCAAACGGGATTACAATTTATTCTCTTTCTCATTCAAGTATTTTCACGAAAATGTTTTGATATCTTTATTAGGTTAAGGATACAGCTCGACTTTTACAAAATTAGCCGATATTAATAAAGGAAATATTTTAATACTGTTTCTATGTAGGTGATATTAGGGAGTGTTGACCCTATTGGAGGCTTAACCCACCCTACAGTTTTCATATTTAAAATTATTTCAGAGTTTTGGCAATAGCTGACAACCAAAGCTATTGAAAATGCTCAAACAACTGTCTCTATTTCATGTTGATAATTGCAATAAAAATGAAAAAAATAATTTTGAAGGATTTTCCCTTGTCAGGTACCAGTGGCTGACACTGATATCAGGATGCAGTAACAATTATTTGATTTTTAATTTTTATGACATGAAAAATGACTTGCAACTAGGGCATCAAACTTTACTTCATCTGTTTTGGTTTTCAACAATGACAATAATGCTCTTCTGTGCATAAAATTAAAAATGCAAGACAGTATCGTATAATTTATATTAAGCCTCAGTGACACACATGAGTTTTATTATGTGCTGGAACGCTCTATGCACAATTTTTTATTCTAAGAAACTTTCTTTTATTAACATTAATTTTCAGTATGGAGATTTGATGGGAATTAGTATTTTTAATTATTATTAATGCCGTTCAATTTCGTATAGTAAGCACCATGACTCTGGACACTCGTGGAGCAATTCTTAGATAATTAGCTCAATTAAAATTGCTAAAATAGATGATATTGCGCTGTGTAAAATTTCGTTGCACGAGTTGTCTTATGAGCCATGCAGGGATTAGGTTACCAAGAAAATATTTTCGATTTATTAATTAGTTGGCTAAAATATTTCATAACCTACCCTGCAAAGTCAAGTTTAGTCATTTCAAATGAAGTCATTTCAAAGAATTAAACTTACTAAAATATAATAAATAAAAATTAATACTACATAAAATTTTATTTACATTTTATATTTACAAGACTTTAAAATAAAATGAATGCAATTACAAATTTTTTAATGGGATAAGTCCCTCTTAGTTATTTATAATTCATATTACAACATGTATACACATATAAAAGCGTGATATTTTCACTCAAGATATTTATATCTCATCAATAGGTATGGAACTGTAAAATTAAATGATTTATAGCTCTTTGATCTGCACTGTTCTCTGCATTCTGCTTTTTATTTCAATGCAATCGGGGCAGCACACATCGTCGGAGGTGGCCGTCCGGGATTCATGACCCCTCTTTACGTCCTTCACTGGTTGAGTCTTCTCAAGAGAGAGTACAGAACTAAAATATTTTACTCCCCATCCAAAGAGAAAAAAAAATCTTTTTACTGTGATTGGTTGGCACGCATCTGGCCCCTTTTCCCCTCTGTAGTAGCCTTTGCCCCTTGACCTTTGCTACACCTCTTGAGGATATTTTTATAGTTCCTTATACTCAGTTCTCATGAAATTTCACAGTTCCCTTCCAGACTGAAAGACATTTCTATATTTTGACCAAGATGACACTATAGGATTTGTTGTTTTGTAGTTCCCAGCTACCCTGACTGTCCCAAAAGCATAAGGTAGTAATTGTATTGTGTACTTTCCACCATTATGTATGGAACAATTTAATATATTAAAAATATGTCGCACACCATTCCCCCCCTTCACCATTATGTACTGAATTCATTTGTGTGGCCCTGGAAATGAAAAATAGCTATATTTTCACCACATGCTTTATAGAATGCATATTTTAGTACATCTCGTAGATGCATATAAACTTTAATATGTTTGACAGGGTGTAACATCTTTAAAATTCTTTTGAAACGATTTTTAATGTAATGGAAAACTTTTGACTCTCCCTGTAGATAAACTAATCGTAGTAGAAACTTCATTTTCAATACAGTTTGTGCTAGGGTTAATGTCAATAACGTCTAAAAAAATTAGGGCTATCCGAGTGTATTTACAGGGGCTAGAGTGAGTGCGGCCAGATGGCGAGACGGCCAGACTAACCGAATGCATAAGCACATTTCAATTTTCTTGGAAAGTGCTAAAAATGTTTTGGATGCAGTTCCAGCATTGAAAAGTATCAACCGAAGTACAAATGTAACAACTTAACTTTAAGTGGTGGTTTGCGATTCAAATGACTCAAAGCTTTTCAGCATAGAACTTGTTTTGTTATTTTTTCTCATTCTTTTATAACTACGCGTGATACAATCATTAAAATCAACGTTTGAATACACAATAACTAAAAACATTTAACAAACGTATACGTTTCACGAGTACTAACACTCGCTTCCTCAGTGTTCAAGCGGTAAAATGTTAAAAAAGAAAAAAGAAGAAAAAACTGTCAGCAAGTCAGAAATCCAAATGATTGCAAACACAGAACCAAAATACCATCAAACTTCAGTAACCAATAGAAACAAACCGGAAATCAAGTTTCGTGACATAACAAATCTATCCAGAAAGTTGAGATGTACGGTACGCTAGATAAATCATTAACCAAGGAGTTTTTACTTTATTAATATGGATTGTTAAAAAAAACTAAATCAAGCGGAGTAGTGCATTTTTCGGATGATCGTGGCTGAGTAAAATTTAAATTACTAGTTTTATAAATATTCAAATCATGGTGAAATAGACGTTGCACTCTTATACAAAAATGCATGAATAATACAAATACAAAATTTATTACGATTACTTACATATTTAAAAGACCAAGCTGTTTTTTTAGTCATCAGCCCTGAAATTACTACTCGACCGATTTTGATAATTATTATTTTTTTATGAAAGCTGTTTATATGTAGATGTGCCCATTTTAATTATTTTTAAACTTATTTCCATTTTTATATTTTATTTTTAATTTTTAAAGCTCTTTTATGAAATTTCATCAAAACAGTGGCAACAGATTTCTTTCCATTGCTGCAGAAAAAAGAAAAATAATGACAAGTTGAATGTAGATTCTGCCGTTGCAGAATTCAGTTTGCCTCCGATTAGAAAAAAAAAATTGATAGAGGTCTTTTAGAAAGGCGACCCAGTTTAGAATGCAATGAACTAACTTCATTTTTCTTGTGTTTATCAATATAATAGCAAACAGAATGGCGTGAAATACCCAATTGAATAACAATTTCTCTCTGAGACATTGGAATTGCGGAATAATAAAGAGATACAATTTGACGTGCTAATTCTTCATTGACTAGATTCATCAAAAACGGATTTTTTCTTTAGTTTAAACGCTTTTTTATAGACTCTGAGAAAAAGGAAATGCATTTTAACAGTTAAACGAGTGGAATCCAGTCGAATTCGACGAATGAAATGTTTAAACGTCCCGATCGATTTGGTTAAAAAAAAGTAATTACATTATTGAATCAATATATAATAAATATATTTCCAAACTTAATGTCAAGTTTGCCAGTTACAATTTTGCATGCAAATATTCGCACATCTTCAGTTAAAATTGTAATCTGAATGCCGGCGAAATCCAGAAATTTTATTTTATATGCACTCACAAAAAAATAGTTTTATTAAAAAAAAAACTAATTTCATTTTTACTGTGACATTATTTTCACTAACTGAAGTCATCTGAAAGTAAAATCTCAATCTCAGGGTCCATAATGAAAAGAAATATTGAAATGTAATATCGTTATGGGTAAAAATGCGATGTTTTAAATAGTGACGTCATTTTCTCTTCAAATGTTTTTTAAAAGTTACTGTTATTAGTAATATGAAAAAGACGTCCGTAATAATATTGTAATTCCCATTTCTATGGTTGCTGAATGACATCATTTTCCTCATTTGAAATTTTTCTTATTTTGCTTTAGAGATTAATATTTATCATAAATTATTTTCTGTTATTTTATTTACATTATTAATATTATTTCTCAGTAAATATTTTCTTTACCTCAATTAGTGCATAAATATACGCAATCATTTTGGAAAATATTTTTTTATTATTGAGAGAAAAGTTAAACTGAGTTACCACCCTTTTTAACAAATATCGTAAAAAGCATTTAAAATTAAAAATAAAATATAAAAAATTACATAAATTAAAAAATAGCTAAAATGGGCACAACTATAAATAAATAGCTTTCATTTAAAAAAATAATTATCAAAATCGGTTGAGTAGAAATTTCAGGGCTGATGACACGACATTTTTTAGCTTCTCTGAAAGAAATAGCATCGGAGGCTAATAACTTTCCTCCCGCGTGATATTAAATCTCAACACTATTAAGAAGTTTATAGCTGAGGACATCTTATTTAATAAATTTATTCACATTTTTCATGTAAAGCTTAGTTTTTAATTTTAGAAAATTTAGAAAACTAGGAAAATTTAAGTTTCTAAAATGTAAGAAAAAATTATTTAGTAAGTGTATTAAGTAAACTTTATAAAAAATATCTTACTCATATTATTATGTAAAAAAAAATTATATTCAAAATGTGTGTTAACAAATGCCATGGACGACGTAAAAATAAATTTTTGAAATGAAAAGCTTGAAAAAAAGAAGATGCCATGTTATATGCATGTAAAGTTTCTTTTCATTCATTTACTTTACTAAAGTAATACTTTAAAGCAACTCTAAAGAAATGAACTACGTAGGCTTTCTGAACAAGATTACATGTTATCTCCTTCAGTATTCAAATATTTCCTCGAAACTCTTTTGATATCTTTATTAGATTAGCATTTTACTTTGACTCTTATTTTAAAATCTATGAGAAAAAATTTTTTTCGATTACTTCTACGAGAAAAAAAATGATTGATAAATTTATAGAACGTATTGGAAATATTCTTTAAGGAAAAGTTTATGAAGAGTGTACTATTTGCACTGTTAAAAATTTTCTGCGAAATCACGGAGAATCGACGGGTGATCCATTTTCTTAAGTCATGTAAAATTACAGATAGTAGAAAAACAGAGATTCTGTTATATATCAGAGAAGATCTTCTGTAAATTTGCAATAGAGTTTGTAAATTAACATCGTTAAAAATACGCAAAACTCTGTAAATTTACTTTTAATGATAATAATTTAATTTAGTTTTTAAAATCAGTCAATCACTAGTCCTTCTGTGATCTTCAAAAGACTTAAATTCTTCGAACAAATTTGAGCTGCTTTATATTTAACATCAACGCAATTTGCTTCTAGCCGGGTTTGAACCCAAGACCTCTTGACAGTGTAAGAACACCTTACTGCTTGAGCTATAGTAGCGATTGCTATTGCGTACATAGTATGACTTTTCTCATTGAGTGGATGAAAATCCTCATTAAATCAGATAAGACGATTTTTCAATTTCTAAATTATTTTAAGTAAAATAAAAAAAGATCTTTTAATGAAATTTTTTTCTTTAATATTTCTAATAAAATTGCAAAATAATTTTATAAGTGTGTATTTTGACTTAAAAGAGAGATAAAATGAATTTTAAATATAGACATGGAAATTCCTACAGAAAACTAGTCGTAAGTTAAGGGAAATCACAGTAAAATGATAACCCAGAAACTTAGTAGTATACATTTAACCGAGAACTAGTATAAATTTACAGAGAGCCTCGCTTCCCTCCACCCGGGTTTTTAAAGAAATGTTTAACAGCGTATAATATAATACATTAAACATTTTATTTGAACTATGTAAGTTTAGTGAAATATTTTAATATTCAATCTGTCATGAAAATTATATTTATTCGAAGTTCATAAAAATAAATTTTAGTTTTTTCAGCAAACTAATTATGTGTATTATACTAAAAAGGTACTTTATAAATATACTAACATATTCTTACACTCTCTATTTTTTTTTAAGTTATGGACGAAGTTGGAAGACAAAAGTGGTCTTCCAATTTCGAAATAGCATTCAAAGTTACAACCTTCATCACTTAAATAGTTCTTTTGAAATCCTTTAGTAATTTTATAAAATTTTTGATATAATTTGACTTTTATTTTTAAAATTAAGAAACAATAAAAGTAACATATTTTAAAAGAAATATTTTAAGTCCTATGAGTATAAAGAGTTTTGTACTAAAAAATTTATCAAACTTGTAAAAAAAGGAAAAAAACCCATAAAAGGTAATTTTTAAGACATATTACCTGTACTTAAACATAAATATTGTTATTACAATTTAACAACAACAAAAAAAAAATATATAGAAATATCTTTTGATCAATCCTTCTTATAAATCCGATTTAATGTTGTAACGTTATATACACATTGAGTGTCATTTGTAACGATTGGTTGGTCGTGGTGGAGGTTAAATGCAGACATACTCAGTAATTAAGATAAAACAACAAAGTTTATTAAAATGATGAGGGCTGAAGGGAAGTGAAGCAAGTCTTAATTTTACACAACTGAGAATACTATGAAAAAACTAAACGCATACTCACAGGCTCCGGCCTAGCTCAATCGTGGCACCTTCTAATACTTCTCACTATCTCTTGGCTGAGCTGCTAGATAAAGCTTAATTAGACAGCCCGTGGCTCTGTGTAATTCTTTATTCACAAATAATCAAAATGAAGTTTCTTACCACGGCCAACTCTCAAGTCAAATATCGAAACTCCTTTACACTTCACTGGAGGCCCGCTGCTACCTTCAATTTGCTAGCACTTCGCTATCTAATGTCGATGCCAGAGATACTCACTCGCTGGCTAACGCCACAGATGCTCACACGCTGGCTAACGCCACAGATGCTCTCTGGCTGGCTAATGCCAGAGACACTCTCTCGCTGGCTAATGCCAGAGACACTCTCCACACACTCACACCCAAGCTTTTATATGCTACAAACTGAGATACTTCACATTAACATATTACTAATAACCGCGAGCTAACTGCAGAATCCGAAAGAGCACACACACTCTAGAAAGTTAAAGTAAAAGAGAGGATAGATGTCGCTTTTACGCGTACACATGTTAAATTATTGACGTCACGATCTCAGAAATACTAGAGTGCCTTTATGATAAAGGTCACTCCCTCACAACCCCCCCCCCTCGGATTCCGCAGAGAAAAAGGACTGGGCCAAATGCATGCCCAGGACTTTTTCTTGTTATAAATTTCGAGCCGTAAAAAAACACAGTGATGGGTGAAATTTAGAGCCGAAACATAACTTTTAAAATATTAACTTTAACCCATCACACCCAAAAAACCTCAGTTTGCCTCAAAAATTCACATATTCAATCCAATCATTCTTCTATCTTACAAATAGCCTCCGTAAAACTTCCAAAAACTCGTAAAACTTTCAAAACTAATTACTTCTTCTTTCAAAACAGCCCACTCCACTGGGAGTGCTAAAATTTCTCAAAACACTAAACTTCCGAAATTTTCCTCAATATTGCAATACAACTATAATTTTACCAAAAATCTCTCCATAACTTTCCTAATACTAGAATTCGCACCAAGTCCAAAAAACCCAATGCGCAAAAATTTTCCTCATCCAAATTCCGAACTCATCTAAAATTAAATTTACTTCATACTAAAATAACCCTTCTACTACGTAATACCTACATACCCATTAGCCAATGAACTAACTCCCAAAATTCTTCAGAACTTAACTCCACTTTAACAATAATTGGGGCACATACGTACAGCGTCACATCGCTGTGCTTATGCAACAATCAAAAAATATCAAATTTACAAAATGACTTCATCATGCTCTTCATCTGTATTAACTAAAAGAAAAATAGCAGAATGAATACATAACACAGGTATACTTCCCTGCAAGAAAATCACATTAACATTCAATTTTAACACAATACAATTTCAAATTCAAACGCAGCTTAAAACTTCGCAACTTGCGGAAACCATTCCCAACTAAAGTACAAACGTAACACATAAAACACGAACGGTAAGAAGAAAGTTAATTCATTAAATGTTAGTACAAGAGATAGAAACGCGTGTCAAGGACTTCTTGACTGCAAAACACGTGCGCGCCTGAACCGCGGCGCGTGTACAAAATAACCCAAATTACTATCTGTACTTTCTGAAAATTTAAACATACATTAACATACATTTTATAACACATGAACAATATAACAATATAGTAACATTTTTAACAAATAACATAAAAATTTAACAATAGATCCAGAATTTTTAAAAGCAGTTAAGACCAAAATCTCAAACATACATAAAACTAACAATTTTGCAAACAAATTTTGAACACAATTAAGCACTAATCGTGAGTCCGTCAAAAAATTCCAAAAATGGCCAAAAGTACAAAACAGTCTCTCTGCTTTCTATTCCTTCACATTGCTACCACATATATGCACTCTAATAGAAATTTAATAAAGAACATTATCACCCAATCATAGAGATGATTCGCTGCTAGCCGGCTTCATACTACAGGATGGCTTTCACCTCTTGTCCCAGAAACCTTGTACGAAGGATCTTTCGTCATCAGAACTGTACGGTGACGCCACAGTTGACTTTCGTGCCTGCAGCCTGGTTCTGAATGGATGCCGTGGGATACTTGTAGGTTCCGCTCGACGACTTTGCTCTGGCCGGTTCGCTGGGGTCACTCCATGGCGAGATTCACACTGTTGATGCCGGTAATCTGAGCGTTGTCTCCTCTTTCTAGACGCACCCGAAGTTACTGAAGATCCTAGGCCACGTTTCTTTCCGGATCTATGCTGTTTCTTATTAGGCAAAAATTCGGAATTTAAAGTTCTTTTAAGAGTTTGACGAGTGTCCATACGAAATTTTTTCCGGGGATTAATCACTGAAGATGGTGAACTATTAGATAATTTATGTTTGTAAGGTTGCTGTCTAATAAGTGGAGGAACGGGATAGTTTATAATCTTTTGTCTTTTATGGCACACAGAGTCTGATGTATTTGACACTGTTCTCTTATTTTTATTATCATACTTTGCTCTCGGATTGCTAGGCTTTCGACTTCCAATAACAGTTTTTGGAGCTGTTTGACCAAATTTTCTTCTTGAATATTGATGAAAAGAATTAGATGAAGAAGTGCTGGACTCGGGACACTCATTGGATCGGGAATTTCGCGAAACACCACTCGACACATGAGAACCTTCACTACCATTTTCTCTAAACTTATAAACTCTAACCTGATCCAGATTAACCGTCATTCTTTCACCATTGACATCAACAACCAAATTATTATTTCGAACTTCCAAAACTTCAAACCGACCTACAAACTTCGGACCAAACTTAGCTACTCTCTTTTGACGACTTGAACTTAACCAATGCTTTTCTACCAACACAAAATCTCCAACTTTCACTTCTAACTCCCTTCTACGCATATTATAATACTGAGCTTGCTTTTCTTGCGCTTTTCCCATCTGAACCTGAGCTTCCTTAACCAACCTCTCAATATCCTGGCACATGTACTGACTTTTCGCATCTGACACCATAACTAACCTTTGGAATGGAGTAATGACTTTTCTACCCAAAAACAATTCAGCCGGCGTTTTCCCCGTCGACTCGTGAACTGCCGTACGAAGTGCGTACGCAAAATGCTGAAGAAACTGGTCCCAATTTGCATGATGAGAACCATCATACGAAGAAATCATTTGAATTAATGTACGATTTACATGTTCAGCCATATTAGACTGAGGACGATACGGAACAGTAAAAGAATGATCGATCTCCAGGTTCTCACACAGGGCCTTAAATATATCAGAAATAAAACAAGGGCCATGATCGCTCACTACCCTAATTGGTGCACCATATTTAGAAATATAATTATCGAAAAATGCATCGGCAACTGCAGGTGCAGAAGCCTTCCTGAGGGGGACTAACTCTACCCATTTACTAAAATAATGAACTATAACTAGTACAAATCTATATCTTTTAAGATTAGACAATGGATAAGGACCGATTAAATCTACACCTACACATTCATTAGGAAAATTTACTTTAATAGGAATTAATTTCCCAGCTGGACTTACATTTTTATAATTATAACGTTGGCATGTGCTACAGCTGGAGACATAAGCGCGCACTGCTTCCCGCATTTTAGGGAAGTAGCAGGATTCACAAATTCGAGCATAAGTTTTCCTGATTCCTAAGTGACCTGCTAATGGATTATCATGAAATTCTTTCAAGATGGCCTTACGAAGACTAGCCGGAATAAAAACTCTTAATTCACCACGTGAATTTATAATTTTAGAATAAAAAAGAAGACCATCAATAAGCTTAAAAGATTGGGACCATTTCTCAAACATAGGCACATATGCGCTCGGGACATCATCAGGATTTTCCAAATAACGATACAAACTACCAAACTCTTCATCTTGCTTCTGTTCCCTTATCAACTGCTCTCGTGACCTTAACACCAACGAAGATAATGCACAACACTTAATTTCCTCCGTGACCTCTAAACCACCATGCGGGTTTCGAGACGAAGCGTCCGCTACCGCATTTTCCTTGCCAGCCCTATGTTCTATAACAACATTATACTCTGCTAACTTCAAACACTATCTGACCATACCAGACGACAAACCCTTTCCATTAGTTAACTTTGTCAAAGCTGAATGATCCGTAATGACTTTAACCGGTATATTAGTGAAAAAACAACGAAATTTATTCAAAGCCTAAATTACTGCAAGACACTCCCTTTCCGTAATCGAATAATTCCTTTCCGCTGCATTTAAAATTCTCGACGCAAACGCTATAGGTCGACCTTTCTGTGCTAACATCGCTCCAACCCCCACTGCACTCGCATCGCAATACACTTCAAACTGAGACGAATAATCGGGGTGAGCCAAAACAGGAGGGGAAACTACTGCTTCTTTTAATAACTCAAACGACCTCGGAGCCGCTGATGACCATACAAACTTCACCCTCTTCCTTTTTAAATTATACAACGGTTCACATAACTCCGAAAAACGTGGAATGAATTTGGCAAACCAAGCCACCATCCCTAAAAATGTCGCCACTTCCTTACTATTTTTGGGGGACTCATTGACGTAATTGCCTCAATTTTCTCATTATCTATATTAATACCATCACGCGTAATTTTAACTCCTAAATATTTTATCTCTTTTCTAAAAAATTTACATTTTTCTCAATTAACTGTTAACCCAGCATCTCTTAACAACGTAAATACTTCCCTCAATAATCTTAAATGCTCTTCAAAAGTAGTTGCCATTATAATTATGTCGTCCAGGTAGACCAGGACACCCTTACCAATCAAAGGTTTAAGGATATTATTCATGGCCTTCTGGAACGTTGCCGGCTCTCCCGATAAACCAAAACTCATTCTTTTAAAAGCAAAACAACCGTCCCGAGTAATGAACGCAGTCTTCGGCATGTCCTCCGGCTTCATTGCAATCTGAAAATAACCCGACGTAAGATCCAACGTTGACATATAATTCGTACTCGTTATATTAGACAAAATGTCATCAATAACTGGAATAGGATACTGAGGGTATTGCGTTATCGCATTTAACTTTCTATAATCTACTGCAAACCTATATGCCTCCGGATTATCTAAACTTTTCCCATTATTTTTACGACATAACACTTCTGGCGATGCAAAAGGAGACTCAATTGGCATTATAATATCGTCCGCTAGCATTTTTTGAATATGATAATCAATTATACCTTGTTTAACTTTATCATAACGATATGGTTTACTAGCAACAGGTGCTTTTAAACCAGTATCAATCTCATGCCATGCAACATGCGTTAAACCCGGTTTATCAGAAAAAACCTCTCCAAATTCATTCAAAAACTTATTAAACTCCTCCTTCTCGATTTTACTTAACCCCGACTCCTCCAAATTAACTGACACTGAAACATGCTCTTTCTTACTCACATTCTCATCATTATTCACGATTAACGACTTTTTAAAGAAATCCAAACTAATTCCTCTATCCTTCATATAATCCACACCAACTATACAATGCACTGTTAATCCATCTAACACACAAAACTCCCAACATGTCTTAACCGAACGAATTTCAACTTCCAATTCTACTGAACCTTTATTATCGCAAGCTACTCCCTGTGCCGACTGAACCACCAGACTTGACCTCTTCAACTTCTTATACGAAAAATATTTCCGATAACAATCAAAAGAAATGAACGACTTATCTGCTCCTGTATCGAAGACACTTTTAACGACAATACCATCTAACACAATTAACACTTCAGGTAACTCAACCGGATTAATAGTAATTTTATTCAAACTCACAGAAGGCTTTTCCGATTTAATCTGTGACTGCATACCTTCCGAAATACAGTCACCTACCAGTTTAACTGACCCGACCTCTGAACACATCTCTTTTGCATTGACCTATTTTCCAAATTCTCATCCGAAGTTAATCTCCTTACTTGCGAAGAAACATTGCTGTCCCGTACTCCCTCTCTCCGATCATAACCACTATTCTGTCTAATTCCATACATATTTCTCTCACCACTTCTAAAACTATTAGCACCACCACAATTCCTATTACCATTACTCGTATCCGACATATTACGACAAAATCCATCATTTCTATTACGCAAATTATTATCCGGAAATCGCTGTCCCCCTCTCAAAAAATTACGATCCCCCTCATTTCTCAAATTACTATCCCCGACAGGTCTCTGACGAGGGCTACGCAAATCCCGTTGATCCGAGCTATGCCGAGTCTCATACTTCGATAATATCTGATGCATTTCTGCAAAATTCTTCGGTGCTCTAACTTCAATAAAGTCCTGTATATTCGGATTAAAAAGAGGAAAAACAATGTTCAACAATTCCTCAAATGTGATATCTAAATCTAATTTATTTTTTAGTTCAAGCTTACGTAGATAAAATTTTGACGCCGACTCATAAATATTCTGCTTATTACAATAGAACTCTTTTCTCAAAATACTTTTATCTTTAATGGGAGGAAATGCCTTCTTTAACTCAATCACAGTTTGTTCAAATTTTTTCGCTTCATCAGTAATCAAAAACTTTCCTATATTCTCTAACCACAAAAGTGCTTCGCCCTTCAATGAGCATTTAAGCACCACGTATCTACTTTTCTCAGGTATATTATTGAACAAAATATAATCATCTAGATTAACTAAAAATTCACTAATATCACCCTCACCGGTGAAATATACCCGTGGCACAATCTCACAATGTCCGACATTTCGTTGGGCGCCATTTGTAACGTTATATACACGTTGAGTGTCATTTGTAACGATTGGTTTGTCGTGGTGGAGGTTAAATGCAGACATGCTCAGTAATTAAGATAAAACAACAAAGTTTATTAAAATGATGAGGGCTGAAGGGAAGGGGAGCAAGTCTTAATTTTACACAACTGAGAATACTATGAAAAAACTAAACGTATACTCACAGGCTCCGGCCTAGCTCAATCGTGGCACCTTCTAATACTTCTCACTATCTCTTGGCTGAGCTGCTAGATAAAGCTTAATTAGACAGCCCGTGGCTGTGTGTAATTCTTTATTCACAAATAATCAAAATGAAGTTTCTTACCACGGCCAACTCTCAAGTCAAATATCGAAACTCCTTTACACTTCACTGGAGGCCCGCTGCTACCTTCAATTTGCTAGCACTTCGCTATCTAATGTCGATGCCAGAGATACTCACTCGCTGGCTAACGCCACAGATGCTCTCTCGCTGGCTAATGCCAGAGACACTCACCACACACTCACACCCAAGCTTTTATATGCTGCAAACTGAGATACTTCACATTAACATATTACTTATAACCGCGAGCTAACTGCAGAATCCGAAAGAGCACACACACTCTAGAAAGTTAAAGTAAAAGAGAGGATAGATGTCGCTTTTACGCTTACACATGTTAAATTATTGACGTCACGATCTCAGAAATACTAGAGTTCCTTTATGATAAAGGTCACTCCCTCACAATATAGTAAAGTTTTTGATTATTATTTATATCTAACTTTAGATTCATTTATTAATCAATAATGAGCATTAAAATTGAATATCATTAATTATTAAAACAACAAATTCGTTCAACAAATTCATTAATTATTAAAACAACATTTTTAAATAACTTTCACCGACAATTAATAGATTTTTTTCATACACAAATTATTTTTGTCTGTAACTATACGAGAATTTTTTTCTGTCAGTAAAGTCGGTATTCTCAATATAATTGTTAAAGGTAGTAAATTTAATCAGAAATTATTTTATTGAATTTAGATTGACTAATTTACTTCTCTTATTAAACAGATCAACAGGGAATCAATTGAAACAACGTAAAGTGCATCTACAGGGTGGGGCATAAAGATCTCCCCATTTTAAGAGGCCAATAAAAATACATAGGACATTGAAAACAAATATTTTATGTTCGCATTTGGAAAAAAAATGTTTTCCATTAATTTTTACAATCTGTAACAATTTTTGCTGTTTATTTCGAAATTTTGTTGTACGAAAAATGATATCGTCTAAATGTTTTCCTTCGATCTCTATGCACTTGTAAAGTCTTTTACGGAAATACAGCATAACTTTTTCCACCATTGCTGGAAGAATTACTGCAATTTCAAATCGAATAGCACCCTTCAGTTCTTCGAGTGTCTTAGGACTTAGGTATATGTGTGTAAACTTAAGACTTCAGGTAACTCCACAGGAAGAGTGACGATATCGTTTTTCGTGCAACAAAACCTAGAAATTAATAGCAAAAATTTTTACAGATTGTAAAAATTGATAAATGGCAGACATTATTCTCTCCGAATGTAAACATAAAATATTTGTTTTCAATGTGCTATACAGTTTTATTGACCTCTTAAAATGGAGACATTTTTATGTCGCACCCTGTACTTTAAAATCAGAAAGTTTCGTTTTCAAACCACGCCAGGATAACCATTACATTAAGATATGCTTTACATGACAAAAAATATTAAAACTTTAAAACATAATAGTATTCATAAAACGCATGTATAATATTTGCAAAACACTGAATGTTAAGTATTCTGTTTAAAAGCTCACACTACTGACTGTAAAAGACCCGGATGATAATGTAAAGTCTGTGGAAGCATTGTTTTCAAATATCTCGCTCAAATTTTAATATTTTGACATGATTTTTTAATAGGATTGGTTATATTCTTTTTACTTTAGAATAATTTCAGTTTTATAACCGATTCAAACGGGTTCTGAATTTTAAAGTATTTTAAAAATATGAAATCAAAATGGAAAAATACTTCTTTCAAAAATCACACTATGGAAAATACATGTTTCCATTTTATATATGCCTTTCACAAATCCTTTCACAAATGCTGTTCTCTTCAAAAAAGAGGCCTTAGCTCTTCAGCTGCGTGTTTGGGAGTCGGTTGTTGTATAATTCCATTTCCTTCTTGTTCAAAATCTGAAAGTTCTTATTCTTTTTCATTCATTATATCAGCAATAATTTGTTCATCTGATATGTTTTTCCGTACAAATCACTTCTAAATCCACATTCAAAAAGTCCTGGAATGAAATTTTAGGTAACTGTGGGTTTCTTTTGCTGAGTTCATTTATGAATATCCCATCTTCATTCATGTCGTCGACTACATTTTTTCGATTTTCTTCAATTAAGTTTACTAAACTATGTTTGTTGAAATTATTCAGATATTATAGTCACTTGAACACCATTCCAACACTCTTAAAACCACAGGTTGCATATGGAAATCCGAGGAGTGAAACGCTTGTGTTGTGAGCAACCCCACTAGGGGAGACATCATTGCATCTCTAGGGCACAACACGGTACCCTATGGGGTGCAATTGGGATGCCATGGGGTGTCCTAGGGGTGCAATTGAGGTACCATGGATATTCTTAGGGGTGCCCAAGTGGTGCAATTCTGGCTCCCCTAGGAGTGTCGCTCACGAGACAAGTGTTTCACTCCTAGGAGTGCAATACGCAAACTGTGGTTTTAACAGTGAAGCGCTATCGACCAATACACCGCATTTAGAACATCAATTCCGTATGGCTGCTCCAGCTCCAAGTCTATGACTACTCTTTGTAAAAGCAAAACAACACATTCATAGAATGCACCTGCTATATTGTGCACCTTCCGGGAGTTTAATTGGCGTTGGCATTTCGTTATGATTAAAGAACAACAACAAAAAAAAAAAATAGAAATATGTAAGTTCGCAAAAAAAGATATTTTTAAAACCTTTAGTTCATAAATGGCAGCTAAAAATTACATTGAGTCAATGGGAACTTTTTCGGGACTACTCTCTAGTTCATAAAATAGAAAGTGTTCGCTAAAAAGAGGTTCGTAAAAACGTGAGGCTACTGTAACTACAAATGTACAAGAACAATATCAGAGGGATGAAAATTGTAAAGTCATAAAAGGACCACTATATTGTAAAAAGAGTTAAATAATTTTTAATCTACAAAAATATGATATAATCACTAATAATAATATACAATAAACATTTTCGAGTTACGCACGATTTTAAAAGCGTTATTTGTCTTTTAAAAACTGAAAAACCAATATATTTTTGCGATTTACAGAAAAATGTGTATCGTAAAGAAACATATGTCGCTGCATATTGTGTAATGAACAAAAATAACATAATATATATATATTGAAAATGTGTATGTAATTCGAGTACATGTCAGACTTTATGATTTTATCTTAAAATATTTGACTTAATCACTAATTATATGTTATATACGTTTAAAAATATTCTGTTACAAGAATTTAAATCTCCTTTTATTTATAAATAAGATCTTTTAAATTAATTACATTTTCCGTAGAATATCTTTCGAAATAAAATAGAGAAATATTTTATCTGGACTAACACTTTTTTAAGTAAGAAGGAACGCTTAATGTTTCCTCAGTTGTCACAAATTCTTTTTTCAATCTTAAATGGGTAAAGCCTGAGAAATATATACACTGAAACTCTCGGAAACAATGTTGTAATAAAATAAAAGGTTTTAAATCGTTTTAAATGTGGCAATTCTTAAAATAAATTCTAACATCGTTTTATTATTTTCTGTAACTAAATATTTCTTAAGAGATTGAGTATCTTTATTCCTTTAAGAGTTTCATTTTTCAAACTTTTACAATCTTTTAAAGAATTTAAAGCATTGTATCAGTTTTGATTTCTTTATAAGTGCATAAGTATGTAAATATACAGAATATACAGAGAAAAAGACCCTGATTTCAAAATTAAATTTCTCAAAAACGAAGATCGATAGTATTATGCTTTTTAACTGCCTCAAGCGAAGAAGTGGTAGCTGGAGCGGTGGTTTTACTTCAGAGGCGAGATAATCAAATTACTCTGATCTTCAATTAAACAAAAACGTTTATTTTTTTTAAATATATTTTTTAATAATATTTTTTAGTATATTTAACAGATTTAATCTAGATTATGTAAAATAATGATTGATTTTAAACAACATAAAATAGAAACATTAGTCCAATGATGAATATTTCAATCAGCAGGCGGCAGCTGTATCACATATAGTCTGAAATTTGACCCGATGCTCTACTCTGGATAGCATAGCGCTTCCAATCATTTTAACTTATCCGTGCTCCGAGGATCATTCGTCTAGGATGCCTCAGATTGATTCACGTACCTTACGGCCCAGGCTGTCGGTACTCCTTGCTCTCTGCTTCTGCGGGGGGCTTCCTTCAATGTCCTGTTGATCCCGGAGAGCAAGTTTTGTTCTTTTAGAGCATTCTCCAATCAACTCTTTTCACTCAGAATCCTTTCTCTTCTATCCAACATCTCGTCTATAGCTCTGCTTAATTCTCAGAGAACAATGCACTGTTTCATGCTACTTAGAAGCTATATTTTATGCCCCTTCCGAATCCGCATTTTCACTGGTCGTAAAAGTATACTTTTTACACACGGTCCTCCTGGTGCACATTCCGTGAGACTTTTTTCTGGTGTTCCCACGTTCGGGAACACGAAATTGCTCCCTGGGAGGACGATTTCAACTTCGCTCTATTTCCAACGATCATCTTTAAGTTATGAAGCGTGAATGAGCACTGCCCTCGATGGCTGTGCGGTGACTTCAATTGGATCGCGCCTTTGACAAGTGTTTCAATCCGTCACTCGTTAGTGATGGAGTATGTTCTTGACGTTGCCGATACCTCGTTGTCACATAACTTCGAAGGAAGTCTAAAAATCTTACAAGTTTGTTTAGTAGGTAAGCTGTAAAAATGTTATACAGAAGTTTCGAACGGTGAAAATTTTGAAAAGATTATGTTCTGGTTGCAAAGGATGCTTGACTTGATATTTTTTAAAATTTAGATTGCTTGCAGAGAACGAGTCTTTGGCGTACAGTGCCGTATTTAAAAAAAATTTGGAAATAATTTTTTAGAATTTCGGAAATTCCAAAAATTAATTCCAAAAAATGATAAAATATGGCATTGTACGTCGAAAGACACGTTTTGAATGGTTAACATTTTCCTCGGACATGAACCCAATCCAGCATATTTGGGACAATCTAAGCAGGCGAATTGCTCACCACCTACTATTTCCATAAAATCCCAAAAAATGGAGAGCTCTTTTGGAGAGGTTGAACAAAATACCCCAACTCCTCATTAATAGCGTCATTGACTCAATGCCGTATAATGTTCTAACAACAAAAAACATTCCATCAAAAAACTTTCTTTTTTAAATAATATAATTTTAAATGCAGTTTTAAATGTTTTGCAATCTATAGTTGTTTCTTTACACCTAGGTGTTTTTATAATTTCGTTTATACGGTAATAAATAATATGAAATTCCGATAAAACAAAAAACTAGTTCATAATGATTTTTCTTGAAAAAATCTGAAGAATTTTTTTTTTTTATTATGATGAGATTTTATTTTATTTTATTTTTAAATTTTAATAAGCAATTTATCAGAATGCTAACTAAGAGCAGAGCAAAAAAAGTGAAAAATGTTCAAGGAGAGAATCGAATCCAGAACCTTTGAAATAGTGTTCCAAATAGTCTACCATTTAAGCTGCGAGCACGAGGCTTTGCATATCTCTCTCATATATGTTAGTAAGGATACAGCTGCAGCACAAGATGGAATTGTCTTAATGAGCAAACAAACCTGCGGCGTAACATGAGACACAATAAATCCAACATCGGTGAATATTTACATATTTTTAATTAATTTTGAGGTGTGAAATTACTTTTGAAATGATTGAATATTTTTTAATAAGCGGTTTATTACAATACTAACCAAACACCAATATTTTAAGCCGCAGGATTGTGTGAAGAGTCACGAAGACGACTCCATCTTGTGCTGCAGTTGCAGCCTTATCAACATATCTGAGTGAGATATGCTAAGCTTGGCACTGCCCTAGCTTAATTTGTAGATCACTTGGAGCGCTATTGCAAGGTTTCCCGATTCGATTACTCGGTGTGGATATTTTTCACTGCGTTGATTCTACAGTTACAGGGTAGATCTCCATCCGGGCAAACTCGAAATATCTAAAAACAAAATAGAGAATGCATTACTCAAGAGCATAGCAACATTTATAGAAAATATTTCTGAGGAATCTTGGTACAGCGTCCGTAAAAAAGGTTATGAATACTTCGTTACTTGGCGATTTTCATCGGTTAGCGACGGAATATAATTTTTTTATGTCAAATATATTTATTTAATGATTGTTGAACTTGTTTTAATAAATTTAACTTAATTAAATTTAATTTGTCAGTTTTAGTTTGTTTTACTATAATATTATCATATCGATATTTATATATATTTATAATGAAATGTAACTATCAAAAATTATGATTTAAATCCAAAATTTAAATTAATTAAAATTGTTTCAAGTTCATTAAGCTCACTAAGCATTTTCGATTATATTTTTTATTATTGAAACGACTTTCATCAGGCTTTTATCTTTGAATACGCTTAAATGTATGAAAATATTTATTTCAATATAAATGTTTTATATATGAAAATATTTTTTCAGGTATAAATTAAGTAACTGCAGCATCAAGAAATATATATTTGTTATACAATGTATATACCTATATATGTATATTAAAATCTCCCATTTTAAGTTTAAATTCACTAAATACCATTATTACGTATTCTAAAAATCAGTTAAAGAACAATTTTCAGTTAAATAAAAATGGTTTGCGTTGGGTGAGGAACAGCGCTGCCCCCTACATCGCGGGACGTTTCACGCAAATGCATTTATTTTAACAAATGATGATCTACTATAAACTTATTATAGATAATTACTACGGCTTAATAAAATAAATCTTCTTTATTTCTTTTTATAACTTAGATAATCGTCAGTATTATAATAATTTCGTTAATATATTTCAGATATGTTTTAAATTTTATGTGCTGATTTCTTAAAGTAAACAGATAAAAAAAAATTAAATCAAATTAAAATTAAAATGAGAAATGCGATTTTTCGCATTTAAAATCTCCTTCAAACTAAAAATATGATATAAATAAGTTAAATATTACTTTAAAATCCCAATGAAAAATAAATTAACTTTGCTTTTCAACTATCTCAAACTTAAAAAGAATTTATAAAAAATATTATTTTTAAATACTTTTTTTTAATATCGGAAAAATATCTTACCCTTTTATTATTAAAACAGAAGGAAATAGAGAAAAATATTGTAGCGAGTTATAACAGCTTTATTTATTATTTGATTTATGACTTATTTATGACTTTGATTTATAAACAACTAGATATAATATTTTTCAATTCCTCTTATAGATGGCGCCATGACTATTATTAGTTAAAATACCCATTTAACAGCAAAACTCTTTAGTAAATATTGGGGAATTATAAAATTTGAATTCAATATAAAACCATATTTAGGTGATATATAGGAATATCATTTATAATAATTTTACTGGGACAAATTTTACAACAATTACTGATTTTCTGAACAGAACAACTATTTCTAAACATCATTTACGAAACTTGTACTGTTTCGAAAGCAATATAGAAATATTCCGGAAAATTGACGAAAGACTTACTGGATTTATACGGATATATGATCTCAAAATGTCAATTACGGAAATTTTACTGTTTTCTCGGGAAAATGAAACCATTCCCTGAAATTTTACGGACAAATTTTTGTATATTAACAGTTTTTTTTTTTTACAGTGTAGTATGGAAACCTTCTTTGCTAGTTAGCACTGTGATTGTTCACATATAAAAACATTCAATCTATTTCAAGTGTAATTTTACTTCTGGAAACTAATTTAAAAACTGAATAGAATTACAAGAATCGTTAGTTTGAAATCGGCGAATGGGTAAATATATTGTCTAGTACTATATTACAGCTCAATTAAATTTCATTCCAAAATGAGAACCTAATCGAATTTTAAAAACAATAAAGTGTCCCAATACTCATTAAATTTAAATTTCAGATATACAGATAATTTTTATTAATAAAATGGATGAAAAACAAATGTTTGTCATTACTTGTTTTTAAGTACAAAAATAAACTTACCTTGGTATTTGAAAGAAATTTATCAAGATAATCCAAATTTTAAAAAATATTTGCTGACATAAATATTATTTAAATATGGAAGAGTTTCTTTAAATATTTATAAAAGAAATACTTCTTTTCCATGTATAAAAAGATTAAATTTTAGAAAAATTCAATGGGCAATTTTTTTAGATTATTAAGCATTTAATGGTTGCTTATTCTTTACCGTCCCATTTAGTACTCCAAACAACAAAAGTATTTCCATTAAATAAATAACTATTTTCCTCGATAATTTATCTTTAAGCTCAATTTTAAATTGTTTGCTTTTATGTTTATTTCTTTCAATGAAATGTACTTCATAGTTTCATCCTTAAACTCAATTTTAATCCTTAGCTCCTGAATTTTAATCCTGAGCTTCATCCATAAATTTAATTTTTAAATGTTTGCTTTTATGTTTATTTCTTTACATGAAATGTACTTCACAGTTTCAACATATAAAAAATTCCCAACTTATGCGTTTTAATTAAATTACATTTGCTTACACTTACGTTAAATTAAATTACTATAAATTTGTATTTTCTTCTGTATAGTTTTAATTATTAACTCCATAGTTATTACTGCACATATAAAAAACACATTTTTCAGGATAAATATTATACATTAAATTACCTATACTTGTGTAATTTAAATCAAAGTATTTGTGTAAGCACGTATTGCGTTATATGTAAGATAAATGTAAAAATCAATACACAAAATATATATGTAATTTAAATAAGTGTAGTACTATAAGACTCATATATAATAATATAAGAGTTAATATAGTCTAGTTAATCAATATTTTTATACTCTTTGCTTCCAGAATTGTAATCTTAATTTATTTTAAGTACGTTTTCTCGCATAATTTGCATTTTCCCTCAAATAAAATTTGAAATAAAACCGAAATAAATTTAGTCTGGTCTCAATAAAGACTGTTTTTACTTTAAATAAGGAGCTCTTCATGTTTCCTCAGATGCGACAAATTCTTTTCTCAATCTTAAATGGGTAAAGTTCAATTATACATATATGCAATTATACTCAATACACATGGAGAATTATATACACATTGAAACCCTGGGAAATAATGTTGTAATAAAATAAAAGGGTTTAAATCTTCCAATTCTTAAAATATGTTTTTACATAGTTCTTTAATTTCTAAATATTTCTTAACAGATTAAGATATTCTTAAGAGACTATTTCTTGAGAGATTGAGTATTTCCATTCTTTTAAACGTTTCATTTTGCAACATTTACAATCTTTTTTAAAAACTGCAAACATCGTGTAAGTTTGCATTTCGCAAGCAAGCTTTATATAAATAGCCTTAAAAGTGAATAAGCATAAATATATGTACAAATGCATGCACACAAATACATGAACGTGTATATTACTA
Source organism: Maratus speculifer (assembly GCA_964019185.1). Classification (NCBI taxonomy): domain Eukaryota; kingdom Metazoa; phylum Arthropoda; class Arachnida; order Araneae; family Salticidae; genus Maratus; species Maratus speculifer. The sequence continues at coordinate 159,063,918 of OZ025298.1, forward strand.
TATTGCTTTCGAAATTATGTTTTATCAATTTAAGTTTATTTGAATTGTAATTTTGTAGAGTTAATTTTTTATGACAGTATTCTAGAAATTTGGACTGCTTCAACTGTGGGTGTGGTGAGAAAAATGGTCAAATTTGGTTCAAAACACTTATTTAGAAAATATTGTTTTCAGACTAAGATGTTCCTAAGCCAAAATTAAAGATATTATGATTTGAAGGATGGATTTACATTTATTATTAATTAATAAAATTAATTAAATTAAAAGCACTCATTTGTCGAATATCAAAGTTATCGCATCGATATCGCGACAGCTTTAATGGTTTAAAGACTTTAATTCAGAAAGTTCTCCAATTCACTTGAATTTTGTTACATTTGAGTAAAAATAATACTATAAAATATTTCATAACTTAAAACGTATTGTTTGAATTTTACTGAATGACAAAACAACCATTTTGTTTATTTAAACGCAATCGAATTTCAAATAAGAAAAAGGATTCAACAATTTATTATTAAAAATTCGATTTAACATTAGAACGCCGAGAAATTTTACGCAAGTTTTATAAAATACATTTAAAACCAGAAAAATTATTTAAAATTATTTAGTTTATTTCCTTAAATCATTTCATTGCAACACTTTTATAACACATTACTTGGAGATTTTTTTGGTTCGAATCGACAATTAGTCCACTGATCGGTTTCAAATTGACACCTGCCCGGCGTTCTAGTGTTAAAGGATCTACATATTTCTAAGTGTAAAAAAAAATTCTTTAAAAAATAGTATTAAACCGAGAAATGAATTTGCTTTTAGATTCAAAAGAAACATGCACAGATAATTTAGATTATTTTAAAAGATCCTTATAATCACTCTTTCTTGGAAAAAAGGTGATCTTAAACCGAAGAAAAATAATAACTCTTTTCGATTCCTAAAACTCTACTGTTTCAGTAAATTCAATTTTAAAAGATTTTAAAAATAATATAAAAGTATTCAATGGTTCCCCAGTAGCCAAACAATATTGGGCCAATATTGGCTACATCTTGGAGCAATATTGTCATATTGGCGCATTATTGGCATGAAATATTGCTTCAATATTGGGGTGTTTACATTTTGCCCTTATTTAACCAATATTTACAGCCAATATTATGCCAATATTGGGGTGTCATTGGAAATATTGGCAATAAAACGCCAATATTGGTTAAATATTTGGATATCATTCGAAATATTTCCAATGTAACACAAAAATTTGTAAAATATTGGCGTTTTATTGGCAATATTTTCACTGAAACCCCAATATTGGCTGCAAATATTGGCTAAATAAGAGCAAAATGTAAACATCCCAACATTGGAAGAAGATTGACGTTTTATTGGCAATATTTCTAATAAATGAAATATTGGCGCAACGTTGGACCAATATTGGTTTGCTACTTTATTCATACTTTCCTTTGTAGTATAATTTTCTAAACATCAAAATACATCCGATGAAAAAGATAAATGAATTGTTTCATCGATAATGTATCTTTAATTGCATGCTTAAATTGTTTTCTTTACGTTTATTTTTATTACAGCAAACAATTTTTAAACTAAGGATCCACAGAAACTCGTTTTTAAGATCTAAACTGAAACCGAAATCAAATTTCGGTGATTTTATATTTTTGGCGGAAAACTAAAAGTAAAACGAAAAACAGAACGTCTTGGCATGATTCAGTAGTTTGATGAAATGGGGCGGGTGATTTATTGTTTTTGTAAATCAAAAGTAAATTTGAGTTACACAATAGAAATGGTATTATCAGCGCCGTGCGAAAGGGGGGGGGGCGAAGAGAGCTGTTGCCCCAGGTGCGGAAACTTAGGGGGCGCCAACTTTGCCCCGGGTGCAGCTTTCTCTTCGCACGCCCCTGGGTACAACTGTTCCAGTATTTGCAACCGAAAAGAATACTCTCCCTGGCAAGTAACGCTACTCTTTATCAGTTCCTCATTCTTTATTGTTAAGTAAATTATGATGTGTTGGAATTGAGATTCATTTTATTCAAAATGGCTGTATGGGGCACATTGACATAGTGTATGTCGGGACACATTGATACGTATCAATGTGCCCCATGATAGCTACAGGCAACCCAAATCTTTTCTAGTTCTTTTTTTCATTAAATTTTATTATTTTCTTTTATCATACACTCCTTAATCCAACCATTTTTCGCCAAAAATTTCTAATATTAATTTTTATTGAAGTGAAATAGCTCTAACATTTTATGTTGATACATTTTACAGTATTTCTGCAAACAGAAAACGTACGATTTACCCAATATCTAGTACTATTAGATTTCACAAAAGAAAAAGATGGCAGCCTGGAAAATTTCGAATTTATATTGATTCACCAAAGAAAAGAGTATCTCCGACATGAGAAATGTTAAGTAAATGGAACAAGCTGCAGAAAAGCAAAGAATAATTATATTATAAACAGAATTTTCAGTATAATTATCCTTAATTTTCTGTTAATAAACTAATTGACAAAGAGAAACCTGGTAATTTTTTCTTTTTTTCTAAGAAAGAAGATAATGCTGGAAATGAAGTGCGAGATATGACAAAGTTATCACAGCCAACAATCAGACAAGGAACAGTTAGAACATCAAGTCATTATTCATTTAATTTTGATTGTTTTAATACTTCTTACAAACAAATTGTCTGTGATTTGAATTTCTATAAATAAACATAAAATGGTTTGCTCACTAATTTTCTATGAAAAATATGCACTGGTGTCATTTTGTCTCCATTTTTCCCAAACGTATCAAAGTGTCCTCTGAGATGTATCAATCTGCCCCGGGATGGGGAACACTGATACAAATGACTTTTTTTTTTAAACTACATCCAAATAGACTATATAAAACAACTATTGTACATTTTTATAACACACTACACACGTTTTGCTAACACCACATGGCAAAATAACTTGAAATTTCTACTTTCTGAACGCCAAAATTGTTCTTAGAAAAAACTGTATGTGGCATCGACATAAGATATAGCCTATGTTTCATTCGGACCGAACACCATCATTTTGGTACCATTACTTTTGAAATCGCTTCGATAGTTCGGAGATTACCGCCTACAAAATAAACAAACTTTATCTCTTTATAATATAGATATAGATTACACTAAAAAATTATAATCTATATCAATAAATATTTAATTATTCTGATATTATTCTTAAAGATATAACTGAATGAATAAGAGTAACATAACTAGTAAATAGTTTTCGATGTTACATTGCATATTAGTAGTTTCGTAAATACAACCTCGATAAAAAATATAGTAATTTCTTATTCTATTTTTATATATGTATATTAAGTAATGTAATAAGATGTTTTAAAGTTTTTATTAAATCTTTCCAATTATGGTTAGTTTAATGATTATGTAAAATGAAATAAAACGATTAGAAAGTTTTCTAATCTATTTTTTTAGTTATAGAAATTCTTTTCTTTTCAATAAGTTCAAAAGAAGAATGTCTTTATTTTATGTTTTGCGTCAATAAAAACGATCAAAATAGAAATCGAAATAAGATTTTTTTAGGTAGATATGAACATAATTTAATTAAACTGAATAATTTATGCTCGACTGATTAAAATGAGAAATTTCTTGAGATAAATAATACAAAAACTTTGGCTGATCAATTCTTAAACTCTTTCAATTAAATATAAAAATAATTATCTTTTGTACGGAATTGCTTTTTCCGTTTTAATATATTGCCAATAAGAAAGGGGTAAGGGATTAATTTTGTTATCCTGTGATATAACAATAAAAAAATATTGAATACATTGATTTATTTATTTTTACTCTTTACACATTACTTGACATAATTTTGTTATTTTTTTTTACTATAACACTGACTGAAACAGTTTAAGCATCAAGTTTTTAAAAAAAAATTCTATGTATTTTTTTTTTCTAAGTTATCTTTTTCGTTTAAACACGAAAAAATTTTCTTTGATTTGCTCATTTAATAGAAGCTGAAAACTTTCTAGAATTATGTGAAAAAAAAAAAAAAAAAAACGGAAAATCTGCTCAAATAACAACAAAAAAGTCTTCCAATGAGAAAGGTGTCCAGGAAACTTGCTGCTTTTACCCTTTATGCTTTTTAACACAATAGATCTATTAAAGTGTCAATGCGTCAACATACAGTGAATATTAAACATGCACCTTTTTAACATATAAAACATACGTTAAAAAGGATTTCAAAAAGTATACAAATGTATATTAACATTTGCAAGGTTGAAGGGATACTTATAATGACAGTTTAAAATACTTCGAAAAAAATCCCTGTCGGCTGGGCCTATAGTCGGAGGTAGCTTTCGAAGAGTGATCATTTCGACAAAAAAAAAAAATATATATATGATTAGAGATAAACCCAGTTTAATAACTTCATTTGGCCGTTTATGAAAAGTTTTTAATTTCATTTTTCTGCAAAAACTGGTTTCATCAGAATAATCTTCAGAAAAATTCAGCTCAAATGCCCATTTTGACAACATATTTTGAAATAGATTCTGAATTTATTCAAAAATGGACCAAAACAGTACATTATACAGTTCCTAAATAACAAAAAACTGTCAGTTGAATGCATTTGAGAAGAAAATTAAATTAAAAAAGGAGTCATTTGTTGTTTGAATACATCCTTAATTCTTTAATCATGATTGCTTCAAAAAATGTTGTGCGAAATACTCACTTTGACAGCATTTTTAAAAATATATTCTATCTTTATCAAAAAAACTGGCCAATACGTCACAGTATGTAGTTCCTAAATAAGAGGATCTGCAAATTGGATGCGCTTGAGAGCGAAAATGGATTTTAAAAGGAGTTATAAAAACGCAATTTGCTATGTGAAAACTTACTTAAATTTTCAAATCACGAAGACTTCGGGAAATTCTGTTCAAAATACCCTTTTTCGTAGTCTTTTTCGAAATATATTCTGCCTTTATCAAAAAACCGATCAATGCATCACATTATATAGTTCCTAAATAAGAAGATCTGTAAATTGGATGCATTTGAGAGCAAAAATGGATTTAAAAACGAGTCAGAAAAAAACGCAATTTCTTATTTGAACACTTCCTTAAATTTTCAGTCACGATGATTTCTGAAAATTCTGTTCAAAATACCCTTTTTGGTAGCCTTTTTTGAAATATATTCCGTCTTTATCAAAAAACTGACCAATGCATCACATTTTGTAGTTCCTAAATAAGAGGATCTGTAAATTGGATGCGTTTGAGAACAAAAATGGATTTAAAAACGAGTCACAAAAAAAACGCAATTTCTTATTTGAATACTTTCTTCAATTTTCAGTCCCGATGACTTTCGGAAATTCTGTTCAAAATACCCTTTTTGGTAGCCTTTTTTGAAATATATTCTGTCTTTATCAGAAAATTGACCAAAGCGTCACTTTATACAGTTTCTAAATAAGAGGATCTACCATTTGAATGCTTTTAAAATCAAAAATGAATTTAAAATGAGTCAGAATATAAGCAGTTTGGATTTGAGGTTTTTTCTCCAACTCCTATTTTTTTTAATTTCTTTTTGCTATACGAATTGGTTCTATGAAAAACTTGTCAATATAAAAGTTGTAGATATTTTTGAGAAGATGTAAAATAAATTTAATCAGATTTGATATCTTAAAAATTGACGGAGTTATGGATTTTTCTCTTTTTTCAGCGCCCTTTTTCTTTTCGTTTTTAATTTTTCTCATCGGTAAAAGTCGGTCCTATCAAAAACTTGTAAATACAAAAGTTTCAGATAAGTTTAAGAACATTTACAAAAAATTTAGTTGGACTTGATACCTTGAAAATTGACGAAGTTATGAATTTTTTTCTCTCAAAATCCCTGTTTTTTTCGCCCCTTGAGCCCACTTCTAAATTTATCAAAAATCTGCCATGCATAAACTTTTGGCCCATTTTTAAGAAGTAATATAAACTTTAAACCGATTCGATATCTACTTTAATTAAGAAGTTATGGCGTTTTTTCAGTTTTCACAAAAACGCCCCCTTTTCCGACTCCCTTGGTCCGATTTTACCCATTAACGAACTTAGCGAAGATTTTATCCCCATTCATTTTATGCACCAGTTTGATGGAGATTGGTGAAGAATTATAGAAGTTATCGTGTCCATAAAAAAGTGATACATATATATAGATAGATAGATAGATATATAAACTGGTGCGATTGCAATAGGTAGTATTTCTTACGAAATCTGCCTAATTATGCACTATACTTTTATCTAAGTTAACGGTTAAATTTTTCCACTTTTATACGCACAAATAATAATAGAAGTCTTCCAACAGCGTACAGATTCTGTTTTCAAAATGGGTAGATGCAAGGTGTTGGGTTCGAACCTGTGTCGCCCTCATCGACCTTAGTCTGAGTTGGTTGGTTGTATTTGAAACAACCAATTATCAGCTCGAGGGATATAGGCCGTAAAGGGGAGGAGTGTCTTCCGTGGGGGTCTTTCTAAGGGAATGCATACCGTATTTATGCAAGGAAATCCAAGATTCGAAGTAAACCACGAAAAACTTTGAACGATTAGGCCGACGACCGAGATTGTGTTAGAACCCAGCATGTGACGTTTCGACAGCAGTACTTCTCGGCCACTGGTGCGGCCGATTTTAGCCTGGCAGATTTTGATGATTTTCTTCGAAACTTGAGAAAATATGGATTATAATTCCACAAAGAGACTTCCGTGTACGGTAATAACTATCTAGGCCAATATTCCTTGCATAAAATGTAACATAAACATTTAAAATCCATGTAAACATTTTCTGGATACGCCATCAGTGAAAAAAAATATATATTTTAACTCTTTATCTACCACATTATGAATTCATGAAAATTTTCTAAAGCAGTTTAAAGCATTTTACGTAGATTGTTTAAACTAAATTAAAAGCTTTACGTAATCATTTAATAGATTTTTGAATTATTTTAGAAGGATTTGAATGATTTAGAAAGATAAATTAAATTTCAATTTATAAGGATTTTGTGCAATATTTATTACCCCCACTGAAATCTTTTATTTTAAACTGTTTTCTTAATATTTTGTAGAATTATAAAATTTACAAATAGGATGCTCTTACAATATAAATCTAACAATATTCCCGAAATGAACCCCCCCCCCTCCCTCAGTGCTAAGAAAACTGAAAATATACAAAGGCAAAAGAAATCATCCTTTTAAAAATATTTTTTGTTTTGTATAACCAATAATGCTTTTACAACAAAAAAGTAATGTATTTATAACTCATTTAAAACAGTATTACAACTAATTGAAGTATCAAAAGAATTTAATATTAAGGAATTTTTCTAGTAGTTATAGGTACCGTCGGTAGATAAAGGGTAGTTTATCTTGCAATTAAATTTATGTTTTAGTGAAAAAAAAGATTTAATCGAACAAAAAATAGAATAAATTCGCGCATTTAAAAGCTAATACTTTTTTTATTTAAAGGAAATAATTTCTAGACCATGAGCTAACGGTATCCTGAGAACCTGCTTTCGTAATGATAAAATAAGAATAATACAACAAAAATTGGACTTTTATCCTTTTGCTTCAAAGATAGTATGCATAGTGTACATATGATTTATTCATGTATGTTTAAATTCAAACAAGTTCTAGAAATAATATAAGTATTTTTACTTGTAACAGACGTTATTTGGAATATAGAAGACAAATGGTTGTCGTTATGTAAGACACGAAATATGAAAAAGGAAAAAAAACCATTCTCACATATGAAATAGGATATGGGAGCGTTCCAATATTTTGCATTTTTCTTTGTGATAAGAAGTAAAACTTAAGAACTGCAATGAAATTTAGCATAAAGTCTGCATTTTCTAAATATATTGGTATAAATTATAATTCAAAATGTGAGAAAAAACTTGTATTTTATTTTGTTCTTTAATTTACATTATACTTTTCCACTTTAAAATTACTCCTAATTATTCTGTATATTATGTAAACTATCTACGACATTTATGACTAGTACATAAAGTGAGAAATGCAGCAATTAATGACGATATAGTAGACAAGAATGAAAAAAGTCATGCATAGAACATAGATTATAATACACTTTCCAACACATTCAGAATAAGTAAACAAATCTGTAATGTAAGCCTTTTAATAAGTTAAAATATTATATCTAATTCAATAATAAGGAAATACGGAACACCTGTAAAAACCCAATTTCAGCTGTTTCAGTCTACAATCGTAAAATTATTCGAATTCTTTGAGCAGCACTGTGTATGAGATATTTAATTGTATTTATTAAATACACGTATGGCAAAATTTATTTCCTTTAGGAAATACTCATATACATTAGCTGTATACTTTAGTTGCAAATTTCCCTTCAGAAATTTCCGCTAATAAGGAGAGTGGTGCGTGAACTCTTTTCTACATCTCTGTACATTAACTATAGAGTTTATATACAATATGTAAAATGCTCACAAATTAGAAATTGTACATGAAACGTAACAAATAAGGTGCGTTCATACTGTATACCAGGTTTAATAAACATTCAGAACATGGTATACGCATTTTCCAAAATGCCTGAATACAAAACTTAATACTACTATCTATATTAAATTCAGTAATATGGAGATAATATGACCTTTAACTTGACTTTTAACATAGTCACCATGACTGCCTAGAATCAATACTTATCATGGGATATGGTTGAATTAGTTACACATGATAGTATTTAATAGAATGAAAAAAACATTTATTAATTTCTTTTTAAGTATTGACTTGGTTTTCAAAAAATTTGAAATGGCTAAATAAAGTTTTACAAAGAGTACATATATTAAATTTCACAACATTCTGTTGAATCGTTTTGCGCTGTTATGAGCGGACAGACAGTTATAGAAATAGACCTGATGATGATTATAGATGCTACGTACTTATACATTTACGAAATTTCCTCATAGACGATAATGTAATAAACTATTTTTGAGTATCTCTGCAAATGAGCTACAAACACTACATTCATTCATTTCCAAGAACGGCATAATAATCCTCAATATCATTTATCAATTGCAGAAAACATTTTACTATATTAACGTAAGTTAGAATTCGGGAAGATAGCTAGATGGCCAAAATATCAAACACTTTCAAGTAATTTGGAAAGTGTTAAAAATGTAAATTTTACTCAGAAAAATCCTTATTTAATACAAGTATTTCAAATAATTAAATTGTTTTAAGTATCTTCTTAGGTTAATGCAAAGCAAAAGTGAGGTTTATTTGAATCTAATCCGTCAAATCTGTGCCTATTCGTTACCCAGGTCGAAATTCATGCTTGTATTTGTTTGCTAGGCAAGCACCAAGTGCTATAACCCAACAAATAAAATGGCATAAACTATCATTACACATTGCTGGTTCCAGCAGAATATCCAGCAATTCATGGTGTGTATTGGCCCACTTTGCTGGAAATAAGCATGAAATGCTTGCATATAGCTTGCCATGCCTTTTTTGTGCATGCTAGCGATATAGCATGTGACGCTAGCTAGCATATAATAGCGTGGAAATCTAGCAGACATAGCAATATCTAGCAATAACAAGCATATTTAGTTGCTGGTACAAGCATAAATTTTGACCTGGGTACTGACGTTCAAATGCTAACATACGTTCCATATACTTTTTAAAGATAGTTTTCTGTTCTATGATTCATTAATTTTACTGAGTTCCTTCTGTGTGAATATATTTTAATGAGCTATTTTAATTCTCCGTTGTCTGAAGAAAAAATAGATTAATCTCCATTACGGAAGCACTGGTGTACACGCATGTTACCACATGGCAAAACAGCATAAACTACAATTAATTCAATAATACTTGATCCGCCTGGCTTTGCCCGAACTCGTGATTACAACTTAAAATAAACCTAAGATATATACTGAAGGATTTTACATTTTTAAACGAAAATCTGGATAAAAAGAAATTCGAAGAAGCGTTCTTCAACATTTTTTTTTCTCCATCGTCGACCATCGGATGCTTTTAACATAAAGTTTCCGAAACCTATGTACTGTTTACGAGGTAAAATACTGATATTTTGTTTTAAAAAGCAGCATTTTTCTTTTCACTTTTGCATCATATTAAAATCCCATGAGAAAAAATGCAATTCACATTCGTGACTTCCGAAAAGAAAGATATTTCAAAGGGTTAACATTCGTATATTTTAAACGGATTGAACAGTTGGAAATAAATCGAATCTGTATGGAGTTCATATTTTCTCTTCTTCCTATTTTGATTTCACAAGTGAATGCGTAACTTTGAAGCATATCGTAAACAGGAAGGTTGTCGTGCACATTAAAATTTAAACAAATAATCGTTACTCTATATGTTCTTTGAAAGTTTCACGAGTAAAAAAATGTATTTACCGTAACATCTGGGTGGTGAAATCTCTTTTAAACTTTCACCTATTTTTACATCGAGTCAGTAGTTATTTTTGTCTGAATTCTTTGAAATTTGTATGCATTTTAAATATAATATTTTTCTATTGTTGAAATATAATATGTTGTCGTAAATACATTAGCAGAATACATCCATGTGTTGACGGTCGGAGCTTAAAAATTGCAGATTTTGTAAAAATACTAAATTTTTGTAGATGATATAAAACAAATAGCTCAGAATGTGTATTTTTAAAAAAGTAATTCTAACATGTAGTACTTACTTTTAGCTTTAAAAAATGGAATGTCTCCATTAAAGGCGAAGTGGCCTCCAGTTACAAGTGTTTTTGAAAGAGTTAGCATTCTTATTTTCTTTAATACAAAATATACCGTCATAGAAAAGAAGGTGCGCGGTTTAAATATGTACACCCCTGGACAAAATTATAAAATCATACATTTTTCATTTTTTTTAAATCATAATACAGTGAAACCTCCAAATAAGGGACACTCCGAATAAGGGACACCTCTATTTAAGGGACAAAAGTTACGGTCCCAGTCCCTTGGTATAGGAAGCGTAATGTATTTACCTCTAAATAAGGGACACTCGATTTAAGGGACACTTGAAAATGAGATAAACCCTTCCGACTAAAGCGTTTCTTACACAAATTTTATTTAGTTAACACCACTTTAAAAAAAAGTTTCCTTCAAGTACATAATTTCAAAAAAAGCTTTAATTAAATAACAAACTTTATTATCCTTTATTACTTACTGGTATGACAAAAACAAATTTTGCAAAGAAAAATGCTGCCCAGTCACACTGGTTATATGAGTGCAAAATGTTAAAGGGGTTGATTTTTGCATTTGAGATAATGAAGCAGTTAGGTTGGTACAGAGGTATGCAACTGATGAGCATTTATTTATCCACAATTCAGATGAAAATATTGAAGTGTGTTTATCCCTATTAGAGCAGGAGGTGGCAGTGCAGTTAATAATTTCATTGAATTCACAGCTGAAATTCCAGAGTTGGTTAAAAGTCGATTCATAAATTAAAATTCAATTGATCTGCCAAATCATATCTAGGTGAAAAACACATATAAACCTGATTTTAGTGCTTGATTCGTAAGTTTGTCATTGGGGTATCTTGCACCCAGTCCTCCATATATTCATAGATTTGAGTGCAGGAAAACATAATGGTAAATCTACGAGTCAACTCCTAAATTCAAATTTTTAGGTGTTTTCCACCAAAATAAATCTTAGTAGACCAATTGCGTCTAACATGCATATTGAGTTTTAGCTAATTCTAGAATTTCTGTCGTGAACTCGATGAGGTGATTGTCTGTGCTGCCACCTCCCAGTCTATATTAAAAAGAATGCTGAAATTGTGAGGGATGACTCTGAAAATGAAAGAGAAAGGAAATTTGTGAAATAAATAAAATTTGTATTTGTGTAACAAATACAAATCAATAATTCTACAAATCATTTACTAATTAAGTAATCAATTAAAAAATTAAATTAATTCTCTATTACTTTTGTGCCTAATTAATGTAATTTATAATCCTCGGGTACATTTATCTTCAATTTTAATATTTTGTTATTTTTTATGTCCTTATTTTTTATGTCCTTGATTAATTTTAAAAAATGTAAAAACTCCGAATAAGGGACACCTCTATTTAAGGGACAAAAGTTCCGGTCCCATGGGTGTCCCTTATTCAGAGGTTTCACTGTATAAATAATCATAATGATATATATATATAATTTTTATGTAACACAACTATAAAGAGAAACAAATTATTTAAATAAAAAATGCTTACCTTAAAAAAATAACATTATGTCAGACCTGGACAAAATTATAAACTAAAATTTAGGATTTTCTATATTCTGGTATTTGTGATCTGTACAAATGCACTTTATGATAAAAAAACTAATAAATAGAGACATTAGGGTTCAAAAATCCAATACTGAAATGATATTTTTTTTTCTTCGTCCTTAAGCAGTATGACTAAATCTGTATTCTTATGCATAATTTTAACCATTAATAATTTAGTTATTATTAGGCATTATTTGTTTTTCATTTATGAATGAATATTTTCAATTAAAATCCTTTGAGCGTCTTTGAGCAACTTTGAAGTTGTTTTCTCGGTATTTTGTTTTATGTGCTCAGAAAATATTATTTTTTTTAACATTATTAAAAACAAGTTTGAAATTCACGTAGCGTGAAGCGTAGCAAATGAGGTGCGTTCGTACGACAATGAAGTTTTAAAAATATAACTCTCATATATCAATCTCATAAAATTGTAAAAAGTGAATTATAATTAAAACGCTCATCAAACAATGTTCTTCCTATACCATTATGTAATGGAATACTTTGTAAGTCAATAACAAATGTTCTTTGCACCACAAATTATGTAAAATATATATTATAATAATATGTACTTTATAGTTGCATATAAATTTTATTAAGTTCGAATGAGTGTAACACATTTAAAATGCATTTGAAACATTTTTCCCCATTGGCCGTAATGTAACTGAAGACTTTAGATTGTCGCTGTAATTGATCTATGCATCCGATTTTTATGAAATTTGAAATAACTGAACAAAATTATGCAATAATTATGCATTTTAAATTTCAAACGTATAAAATACAATTGAAACTCAGTCAGTGCATATCCATTACAATGTATATAAATTGAAGAAATTCTTCAATTTAGCAAAATTTCTTAGATAAATTAATTAAAATAAAGCTAAGATATATTTTTTTAAATGTTGCTTAAAATAAAAATGATAGTTTGAAATTGTTTAAATTCAGAACTAATAGTTTGAAACGCTCTGAATGCTATAATAATCGATTTGTTTAATAAAACTATATTAAATATAACTAACAAAAATTTTCAAAACAGTGAATACAATAAAAAAATTTATACATAAAAATTAGTAAACAAAATGTGTAAGAAATTTAAGTAATTGTAGCAATATACGATTCTAACTTAACATATTACGGTTAATTAATACTTTTTTAATTCTATATGTTAAAATATACTCTAATTCGAAAATCAGAATTTCATTTTAATCTTAAATAAGTTTTCTGAAATTAATTATACTTCCTCTAAAATACCTTTCGAAATAAAATTCAGAAATATTTGCGCTGCTTTCAATAAAGATTTTTTTTTATTTTAAGTAAGTAGGAGTTCTAAATGTTTCCCCAGTTGTCCCAAATTCTTTTACAAATTTTAAATGGATAAAGTTGTAGAAGTATCTTAGCTGAAACTTTCGAAGAGTTTAAATCTCCTAATTCTTAAAATTAATTCTAACATTGTTATTTTTCCCTGTAACTAAATATTATTTTTACCTTTAAAAAATTCTTTTCTTAAACATTTCCTACTTAAAAAAAAAAAATCCAAGAATTATGTTAGTTTTCAGTTCATATCAAGATTTTTATTAATAGACTTAAAATATTAGCATAAAGATACTTAAATTAGCATACTTAGCATGAATTAGCATACTTAGCATGAATTAGCATACTTAAAATATATAAGCATAAAGATAAGTACAAATATATGAACATATAGATTATTTATGAAATTATTTTTATTAATCGAAATTTATTTCAATCATAATTTTGTACCGTTACGTGTTAAGACCACATCTTTGGATTTTGTTTTTTTTTTAAGTTTATCACTATTGCTGTCAAATTGGTGAGAATGAATTTCATATCTAGTATCAAATTCTTAGCTGGAACATATAACTTTTAAACGAATATGCCCCTGCGGCAAGATTAAAAAGAATATTTTGGTTTGAAAATTTCGAAGCACTTATTCATCAAATGAATCAACGAAAAGTAGTACATAGTTACTAAGTTATACAAGGTATGCCAAAATGAAAAGGGGAGTTTAGCTGTAGTTCGTTGTAGAAGTATCAAATCGCAATGTGTCAATGTGATGCGGATGGCGATGTGGTACTTCCTGAGAAACATAGAAACTTGATGGCTTCGTAGTAATATCCTCATTTCACGAGAGTTTCCAAAGTTGGTGGAACTATGGATTCTTCCAAAAAAGCACAGAGGTTAATTATTCAATTTCGTACCGCAGAATGGGGGCATGCTTCCCAAATTTATCATAGAATGAAAGAACTATACGGATAAGCCGTGTCTCGGATATCTTCGATTCCTTAAAAAAATTTGGGGACGAGCGACACGTTACGTGCGGCAAAACGGCTTAAGAATCCTTGTTTATTATCACTAGTAAAAATGTACGGTAAAATTTGCTTTATTTAATCCTAGCATTTTTCGATTTAATAAGGCACAAATTTCTGTTTTTAAAAACCGGTGACAAAACATTAAAAATTTCGTAAAATGCTCCCATCGTGAAGGGTTTAAAGGTAAGAGATTCACCTGTGAAAAGGGCGTGCAAGACATCATGGAAAACTGGATCCTTCAGCAAATTACGCGTTTCTACGATGGAGTCATCTCCTCCCTTTTTTATACTCCCAAGGATCTGTATTGCAATGTCCATTATATTTATATATAGTTCAACTGTTCCACAAGCACTGTGCTTATAATTTTGATATTAAAATGTATTCACATGTAATTGTAATATCCTTTTCATTTGAGCAACCTTTATACAAGAATTGTATAAATTCTTAAATTCCGAAAATTTTTCTGTTAAATTTTTCTAAATTCAATTAATAAGATATGTAAGATATATTTAAAAAAAAAATGTTGCTTAATCCAATATTGATAGTTTGAAATTGCCTGATACGAAACTCTCTGAATGACGTAATAATTGTCATGTTTAATAAAGCGCAAAGAAATAATAATTAACAAAAAATGCTCAAAGTAGAGAATAAAACAGACAAGCATGAGTCTTCCAAAATGTATGCTTTTACAAAAAAAAAGCATTTAATAACAATAAACATTTTATTATTAAAAATAGATTTAAAATACTACATATTTCTGATGTAAACAAAATTTATATCAGATTCTCGTATTAAACTAAAGAGAGATTTATCTTTAAATTTAAACCTATAATATCTACAAATAGTTTCGATACTTTTAAAACATTCTTAATCTTTTTTTTTTCTTGGGAAAAATAGTAACTGTAATTATTTTCTAAAACTTTGAATTCAAGAAAAATTCAATGTTCAAAGTATTTACTTCTTACATGAAAATCTTCAACGGTTGTTTATTATTTCTTGTTCATACAACTTTCTAAACAGAAAAAGATATGCAATTCAAAAGAAATTGGTTTTCTTTTTCTATAATATATTTTTAAATGCATTTTTTAATATTTTGCGTTTATGTTTATTTCATTACACCCATCAATCATTATAATTTAATTTGTAAGATAATAATAAGTAAAAGGCAATTCTGTTAAAATAAATCACTTCATCATTATGAAGTGTAAAATTATCACATGAAAAAAACTATTATAAAGGGATTTTATTATCTAAAATGTCTCAGTTTGAAAACTGTAAAAGGCAAATATTTCGCCCATCAATGTACAAAACTTAATCAAATTAATCCCAAACTGATAAACTAGTAGAATTTAAACAAGTTGGAAATTGCACGTAAGTGTAGCAAATGAGGTGCGTTCGTATGATAACAAATTTTTAAAATATCACTCTCATATATCAATCTCATAAAATTGTAAATAGTTAATTATAATTAAACCAAATAATGTTCTCCCTATACCATTATGTAATGGAATACTTTTGTGTGGCCTTTTAAATCAATAACAAATGTTCTTTGCACCACAGATTGTGCAAAATGTATATATAATATGTGCTTTACAGATAGATATGCATTTTATTATGTTCGAATGAGTGTAACACCATAAAAATGCATTTGAAACATTTTCTTCCATTGACCGTAATGTAACGGAACACTTTTGATTGCCCCTGTAATTGAACTACGCATCCGATTTTGATAAAATTTGAAATAATTCGACAAAATTAGGTAATAATTATTTGTTTTAAATTTGAAACGATTAGAATGCATTTGAAACATTTTTCCCCATCGACCGTAATGTAACGGAATACTTTTGATTGTCACTGTAATTGATCTATGCATCCGACTTTCATAAAACTTGAAATGACTCGACAAAATTATGTAATAATTATGTATTTTAAATTTCAAAAGATTCGGTTGGGTAGTTTTTGCGTTGTTACATGAGGACAGACAGACAGAGAGACGAATAGACAGACGGACTGAACGACAACAATAGGTGCTACGTATTTGCATAATTACGAACGCACCTAAAAACTGTTGTATAAATTAAAGCTTAATATTTAAGCATTACTAATTAACGCACAATTAAAGCAGAATAAACTGGAATGTGCATAAGCAAGAAAAAAAACTTCAGATATACTCATATTTGTGATTTAAAGAACATTAATAGAAATAAACGAACCACAAACGTTTTTAGCTCACAGGCTATCATAGCCTGAGAGCTTATGTGCCCGCCCGTTCTGTATGTATGTTCGTTCGTGAGTAACGCGATAACTATGATAAAAATGTCCGATCCACTTGAAATTTGGTATATAGGTATATCCTGACAAGGCGCTTCCCTGATTAGTTTTTGGAGTTCATTCGATATGTATAAGAGGGGAAGCGGGGGCACATGCCCCTCCCCTTAATTGATATAAATGGGTTTTTCATGCAGAGTTAATTTTTGTTCAAAATTTAGATGTAGTATCATCCTGATGAGGCGATTCCGTGACTGTTATTAGGTGTTCATTGAATAAGTATTAACAGGGGGAACGGGGGTTCTAATGCCCCTCCCCTTAATTTATATATATGTGTTTTTCATGCAGAATTAAGTTTTCGTTCAAAATTCAGATATAGGATCATTCTGTTGAGGCGACTCTGTGACTGTTATTAGGTGTTCATAGAATAAATATAAACAGGGGGAACGGGGGTTATAATGCCCCTCCCCTTAATTTATATAAATGGGTTTTTCAAGCAGAATTGTCAGACTTCGTTCAAATCTCTGAATAGTTTTGGAAGTTTAATGGTTAAGTATAAAAGAAGGGGATAACTCCTCTTAAGTTATATAAATGCTAAATGTGTTTTTATTAAGAATTATCCGATTTGCTCTGAATTTTGGATATAGATTTTTTAATATGATAAAGCATGTCCTTGATAGTTTAGGAGGTTCAATGATTAAGTATAAAAAAGGGGAAGGGAGAGAGCTGTTTCCCCTTCTTAATTTCTTTTTTGAACGGAATTAACCCTTGAAAATATAAGGCTGTAATGTTCAATTAGTATGCGTAGCCTATGAGCTCAATGCCATCAGTTTAACTGGATAATATTCTTTTTATTTCAATACTTCTCTTTAAGTAAAATGTTAACTTTTGTAATCATTTAAAACTAGCTGACCCTCTCGGTGTTGCCCGGGTCCGTGATAATAATGTTAAAGGAGCCTGAATTTTTTTAAATTTTATCTCTAAGTCGAAATACATGGAATTACGTTATCTGAAATGTGCTGCCGTGTGTAAAATTGGTTTAAAATATGAACAAATAATATTTAGCGGTAAAAATATTTAAAGAGACTGCAATGGGAAACGGATGAGTAATGATTCAGTTAGTAATTAGAATTTTGAAAATCTGAATGTCAGATACATCGGGAGAGACTTTGGGCTACTCTCAAGAACATTTTGAACCTCATACGTGCCGTAGACTTTGTAAGTCATCGCACAAAAACATACACACACACAGAAAGAGCGTTTTGCTATTTAATTAGTGTAGGTTACCATGGATATTCAAAATAATTCCTTTACTGCTAATTCATTAGTTTTATGGTTTTTCTCTTTTTTACATGCAATTTAGAAATAGATATGACCATTATGCGTACAAAAATGTGCAATATTTATAAATCTGACAAAAAATCGATGTTAAGCGCAGAAAAAATCGAAAAATCGTTAAAAATCGCACCGATAATCTCATTGATAATCGCTCAAGTTCAAAAATCGTAGCAGACAAAATTTAGTAAATTTAATAGCTGAAAGTTCGAAACAGTTTTCTTTTTATCATTGTCAAAAAACAAACACAAAATATGAAAAATACTAAAAATCGCTAAAAATTCAAAAAAATTGCTGTGCGAAATCCGAGTAAACGTTATTGAAAAAAGTACAAAATTTACTACAGTTGGTTAAAAGAATGAAATCGTATTCCTCTCACTAATGTGGAAACAAGTAAGAAAAAAATCATGCGTTAAGCATAGATTATGAAACACTTTCCAACACTTCCTAATATATGTAACAAAACTTTGTTATTTCGGGAAATAGGATGCTACTGTTGATGGCCAAATAAGTATTCCAATACTTTTGAAGAGCGCTGTATTTGATCCGTCGGCTGATATATATGTACTATATGATAGGAAAATTTAGTTTAGCAAGAAAATGCCTAATTAGTTAAAATTTCTCTTTCAGCATTTTATTCTAAAAGATGAAAGACACTTGGATACTTTTGCTCAGCCCTGTAATTTAACTAGTACCTTTATTACACGCCAATACTTTAATAAAATTTAGTTCAAACAAAAACACTCTTAAAGCTACTTCGTTCTTAAATCACATTTCCAAAAATTATCAATTACGGTTGACTATGTAGCTAATTCTTTGCGGCGTGACCTTGTATATCATTTTATCTATATTCTACAAACATTTCTAGGTAAACTCAGAGCATTTCAACGTAAAAATGCATAAATTATTTAAAAAAAAAAATACTTTTAAGTTAAATACCCTCACATTCAGTAACCCTTATGAGCTCTTTTGTGTAACCTTGTACATCAACTATATATGATATCTGTTTTGTGCACATGGTGTTTGTTTTGGTTCGGGGTTTGCACGATTGGTCAGTATAACTTGGGTAGGGTGTCAGACTCCTCTGGCGGGAGGCATTTTTTGCCGATCCCACCGAAGCTTGCATACACGGGCTTCTGATTGGTTGAATAATTTAAAGAGCGATTGTCGTTTGTAAATAAATCATTCTGAATATGGATGTACGTATTAGGGGTGTATATGGGTATATCATATTAAAAAATTAATAAGAAGAAATTAGATTTTTTAAAAAAGTGATATAGAGAAACTGTGTAAATATCGCGTATTAGACGCCGTAAAAAGAAAATGTTTGATTATTGTTTGTAAATAAATTGTTCTGAATGTCGATATACGTATCAGGGACATATTTGTGAACATCACGTTAAAATAATTAAGAAGAAATTCTAATTTTATTTTTATTATTTTTTTTAAATAAAACAAGAAAATTGTGAAACATTATCATTAACTTCCTTAATTATAAATTTCAGAAAATCTTTCTTTTTATCAATACATAAATATATAGAATCAGAAGGAAATTAATAAAAACCCGTCTTTTAGAGGGTTTTCAAACAAAATCTGATTACTAAATAAACGTAAACTCGAAAAGGAACCCCCCCAAAAATCTCTTAAAATTATTCAACCAATCAGAAGCCCGTATTTTCTTCCCAATGCTAGCTTCGGTGGATCGTCAAAAATGCTGGCGGGAGGCTTCATACATTAGTCTGAAATGGATGGGGCGTATAAATCTACTTGGCCATGCTTGGGCAGGGTATCAGAGTCCTCTGGCCGGATGCTTCATACATTAGTCTTAAATGAATGAGCCGTACAGATCTAGTTGGCCATGCTTGGGCAGGGTATAAGACATCAGAGTCCTCTGGCAGGAGGCTTCATACATTAGTCTGAAATGATTGGGTCTATAGTTCTAGTTGGCCATGCTTGGGCAAGGTATCAAAGTCCTCTGGCGGGAGGCTTCATACATCAATCTCAAATGGATGGGCCTATAGATCTAGTTGGCCATGATATAATATTTCATTTATTCCAATAAATTTTTTGCAAAGAAAAATTCCATCAGCTTATTCCTTTATTTGGCTGACTGTGTGTTTCTATAAAGAAAATTTTCCACTCTGAGAACAATTGATTGGAATAATGGTTGTTTCCCTTCATTATTTTTGTGATTCTCTACGGCAATTTTAACATTCTTAACCCTTTAAATCCCATGATGGAACACATTCTAGAAATTATGTAATTCAGAAAACCTGATTTAACACTAGGAAAATTCTATGGCTAATTTTGTTTTATTTAAATACAGAATATTCTGTTATTAATTAAAGCATATATTGCTGTTTTAATTGTCTGGTGGTAATTAAGATATACGAATTAAAATATTTCAAAATAACCCCGGCGGTTTGGGATCCAGAGAGTTAATCGATAACTATGTTAGTTGTTCCTTCTATATTTATTTCCTCGGGCGTTTTTCCCTCCTCTTTATTTTGCCCCGACAAATTAGGGAATGTCTTTCTACGCGGGATTTTTCATTCATAAAAAAAGGTCGTCAACTTTCGCTTTTTCCCTATACTATTTCATTTTTCCTATTTTTTTTCCCATATAGTTTTGTAATTCCCGTTTTTTCTAGCCTGTCCTTTTTAGACTGGACTTTTAATGCACCCGTCGCTTGTTAGAATAACAAACTGCATAAAAGAATCCTTCCCACATATAATTTCATAGTATTTTATTAACACTTTCCTTACAAAGTTGAAAAGTGTTTATGCGTTCGGTTTGTCCGTCCATCTGTCCTCGCTCTAACTCCCGTAAATATATTCGGATTGCTATGAAATTTTTATACGTTATTATGGAGATTCTTCTTATAAAAGTTCTTTCGAACACATAAGTAAATAAACTCGGAGGTAAATTAAATTCTTACACCGTTTTTAAACTTTTAAATGACTTATATTAAACGTTAATATTTACAATAAAGATATTTACATATTAATATTTACAATTCGAACATTCAAAAGGAAACTTTAATTAAAACATCTTAATCGCGTCATCTTAATCAACATTCTTCTAAAATCAACCCCAACTCTCCCCACATTCCATCCAACGATCTCTTCCGTTCATTTCTTTTTTCTTCGGCTTTTCGTCTGAATGGAGTTTTTTCAGAAAATCGTCTGCTTTCTAAAGACCTTTTCTATCATAGTTGCGATATGAAGAACCTTACAAGACATGATACTTGGCTGTTGGAGAGAGAATCGCTCCCACAACGGCCGTCCTGACTAGGCTTTCGTCCTCGAATGCTCGTCCCTTTGGAGGCAGCAGCAGTTGGATCATCTGGAAAGATAAAGAAAAAAAAACACAGCAGCATCCAAAGTCTTAATTGAAAAAAAGAAGTCATTATTCAAATTGTTTATCAAAGCTTAGATTATTTCTTGAAAAAATTCATATATTTTTTTCGCGTCTTTTCGTCTTCTCTTTTTTACGTCCTTTCATCTTCTTTTATCTTACATCTTTTCGTCTTCTTCTTTCATACGTCTTTTCATCTTCTATTACCTTACGTCTTTTCGTCTTTTCTTTCTTACGTCTTCCGTCTTCTTTTATCTTACGTCTTTTCGTCTTCTTTCATACGTCTTTTCATCTTCTTTTACCTTACGTCTTTTCGTCTTTTCGAGAATAAAGTTAAAATTCTATTAGTTGTCAGTACAGAGGTTTGTCATAGTTGGTATAGTGTCACAATCGGTGAAATTCTTTTTTTTTTCAAGCTTCGTCCGTCCACGGCTTCATGTACTCTGCACATGTACTGGTGACCATGGGTCCTTCGTTGAATCCAAGTTTCTTTACATCGTAGGTGTCATTATTTTTTACTTTTATGACTTTTTACGGACCTAAATATTTTGGTTTTAACTTCAAACCTGGACCTTGTTGTGTGCGTTTTATAGCAACCACATCATTAATCTTAAATTTGTTAGCTTTCTTTCGTCTGAGGTTGTAAGGTTTACGGTTCTCTTCTTGGACTTTTAAAATCTGTTTTTTAGCATTTTTTCTCATATCTTCGCGATTATTTGTAAAATCAGATTGCATTTCAGCATTCAGAAGACTAGGAATTTCAATGTTATTTTTTAGTTTCATTTTAGTACCAAACATCAATTCAAAAGGAGTTGTGCTTATACTTCTCTGAAAAGTCGAATTTATCACCTGTTGGACGTTGCTTACATGTGTATACCATTTTTTAGGATTATCGACAGACAATTTAGACAGAACAGATATTATGACAGAATTTAGACGCTCAACTTGGCCGTTAGACCTGGGTAATCCAGTGGTAATCGGGATATGTTTAATATTTTCATTGATGCAATAATCTTCAAAAGCTTTAGAGGTAAATGCAGGACCTTTATCTGATATAATTCGAACTGGATTTCCAAAGATAGATTTTTAGATTTCTAATTTAGAAATTACTTCGGCAGTATCGGTAGATTTTGTGGGATACAACCAAACAAATTTTGTGAATGCGTCAATGACCGAAAGGATATGTTTGTAATTTTTATTAGTGCTTTCTAATGGACCTAAGTGATCAACATGGTACGTATGTAATGGAGTTTCTTCTTTTTCTATTGGGTGAAGTAAGCCTTCTTGTTTACCACATTTTCTATTAACTAAAATACAGGGAACACAATTTGCTATACATTTCTCAATTTTTTGTTTAACTTTAGGGATGTAAAAATCATTTTCTAAACTTTTCTCTGTTCTTGCAACTGCGTAATGACCTTTTTCGTGAGCGGCCTTGATTATATTCATTTGTATGTCTTCCGGTACAACTAATAAATCATTACCATTAACACATTTATAAAGAACATCATTTTTAACTAGATAATCATCATAAGATTTCACCTTTAGGATTTCTTTTATTGTTTTAATATGGTCATCGGTTTCTTGAGCTTGGATAATTTTTAAAGTTAAGCTATCTTGGATTACCATACAAATAGGATACCTACTTAATGCATCGACATGTCTCATACTGCTACCCTGTCTATGTTCAATAACATAATCAAAATCGGATAACATTATTGCCCATCTAGCTATTTTTGTACTCATTTCTTTTTTATCCATAGTCATTTTAAATGCATTACAATCGGTTACAATTTTAAATGGGATACCTAGCACATATACTCTAAACTTTTTCAGGGCTTCAATTACAGCTAAAACTTCTAATTCGTAACTAGTGTACTTCCGTTCAGCTTCGGTGGTTTTTTTACTTGCGAAATAAACTGGATGAAATTGATTATCTACTGGAGATTGTTGCATTAAAACAGCTCCATAGCCATCAATACTGGCATCACAATGGATTTCGGTCGCACTTTTGGGATTGTAAATTAAAAGTACTGGTTCTGACGACAAAATACGTTTGAGTTCATTAAAAGCTCTTTGTTCTTCTATATCGAATTTAAATTTTGAATCTTTTCTTAGCAGGTCACTTAACGGTTTAGCTATAACCGAATAATTTCTTATAAATTTTCGAAAGTATCCTGTCAATCCTAAATAACTTTGAACATCTTTGGTACACTTTGGTTCGGGAAAATTTATTACTGCTTTAGTCTTCAGTGGAGAGGGATACAATTTACCATTTATGATTCTATACCCCAAGAAATCAATTTCACGCTTCAAAAAATTGCATTTTTTAAGATTTAATTCTAATCCATATTCCGATGCAGTTTCGAGTACAAGTTTTAATTTTTCTAGACCTTCAGCTTCGTTTTTAGCAGGTATTATTAAATCATCCATATAAATGACAGCAATGTGATCTTTTAATAGGTTTCGAAATACATTATAAATATACTTTTGAAAAACACTAGGGCTATTGGTCAACCCGAATGGACATTTCAAAAATTCGTATTGTCCTTCATGAGTAACAAACGAGGTGTATTTCCGCGAGTCTTCTTCAACATCTACATGAAAGAAACCGTTTTTCAAATCTATGGTGGTAAATACTTCGGCAGAATGTAATTGGTCTATTACATCATCAATAACTGGCAAGGGGAAATGCTCACGTACTGTCTTTTTGTTAAGACATCTGTAATCAACACAAAGTCTCATTGTGTTATCTTTTTTCTTGACTAACACAACCGGCGAAGAAAAATTAGAAGAACTTTCTCGAATTATTCCCTGAGCTAGCCACTCCTCAATTTGGTTTTCGACTATTTTTTTCTCGCATGGCGGTAATCTTCGAGGAGAAGAACGAACTGGGATTTCGTCAGTTAAATTAATTTTCATTTTAACATCTACTGTTTTAGTTTTAATTGGTACATAATTTTCAATTAAAGAGTATAACTCTGAACGTAATTTTTTGTCAGCAATGTGAGTTAAATCAATTTTAGGCTCATCCAAAACATTTACAATATTAACTAAAAAGTCATTAGACTGAACTTCAGCTTTAAACAGTTTCACTTTATTCTCAGAAATAGTTTATGTACCTTGATGAATAACATCAGTGCCAATAATTAAATCGAAATTAATGCAACTGTCCTTAACGACAAAAATAGTAACTTTAAATTTTGAACCATCTACTTCGATTTCTGAATTGAAACAACCTTCTGGTTTAATTGAGGCTTTTCCTAGACCGGTCAAAGAGATACTCGTAGGTTTTAATTCTACAAAGTTCTTCAAATTATCATAAATACTTTTCTTTAACAAAGTCTTTTGGCTACCAGTATCTATTAAAGAGATTAAACGCAAAGAATAAAGCTTTATCTCTTTCAGAATTAAATCTTGGGATGTAATAATGTTTACTTGTGACTGAGCATTTTTAACACTTGTATCTTTAGATTTATTACATTGAAATGATTTATGACCATAAGCGTTACAAGCAAAACAAAGCGGCCCTTTATCTTTATTTACACAGTTAATACTCATATGATTATTCCCGCCACAATTAAAACAACGCATATTTGGCTTTACAGGCTTAAATTTGTTCTTAACTTCAACTTCGGATTTAATTTTAGGCTTAGCTCCTTCATATTTATGAAATTTTGCATTTTCATACTCCGATCTTATTTTTTCATAAATCTTTAATTTTTGTTTAAATTCAGCAATATTGGGACAACCATACAAAAAAGATTTTTTAGAAATGGGGTCATTAATTCCATTTATTACATACTGAATAAGGGCAGAATCTTCAATATTGCCTTTTGAGCATAATTGTTTCATATTTAAAAAATATTCATCTAACGATTCATGTGGTCTAATTTTTCTTTTGGACAGCAATTCGTGTAATTCAGCTGAATTGCACGTTTGACCAAATTCAGATATGAGTAGGGCTTTTAATTTAGACCACGAATTAATATTTGTTTCACTTTCAAGAAATAATTTTGCTTTGCCTGTCATACGGCGTTTAGCCAAAATCAATTTGTGCAAATCACTAACGTTAAATAATGAAACAATATCTTCAAAATTGGCAATCCATTTATTAATATTTTGTACTTGAGTACCTTCAAACATTGTAATCATACTTTCAATATCATTAATAGAAATGCTTGGTTTAATAACATAATCAGGAATTAGAATTTTCTGATTTTCATTACTTTCACAATTAGAACTACCAGAATCATTTCTCACATTATTCTCAAAAACAGTTGAAATATTTTTAGTTTTATCTTGTAAATCATCATTAAATTCATCAACACTTTCGTCATCACTAAGAGTACCTACATCGGCTATCATATTAATTTTTAAAATATTAAAATCACATAAACTAGAAATTATTCTGGCAGCAATTTCATCAAAAGTTCCCGAATTATTTATACACAAAACATTGCAAATGGTAATTAAGTCGTTAACAGAAAAATTATCTTTAATTTCTTTGAATTTAGTTTGATATTCATCGGAATCTACTTCAAACGTAAACCCAGTAAAATTCCGAATTCTACGTCGATTATTTCTGTCACCGATTTCTCCAAAAATTAATTTGTGCAATATCTTAATACTAGCTGATTTCTCAGTTTTCAAAGAAAACTCTAATTCCTTTAAATCAACTAATTTTTCCATTATTGAAAAGAAAAATGAAATAATAAACTCACTTCATAATCAGATGCTCAGCTTCACACATTTAAACAGCATTGTTGTCTCAGTATCCAACAGCTTCATATCATTAAACATATCAACCATACAAAAAAGATTTCCTCATAATAATTTCCAGCAAGGATTCCATCACAATTCTAAATAATAACGGCTTCCAGATTATTTAAAGTATATATATATTTCTTCTCTGTGGGCGTTCGTTTGTCTCGGTTCTGACACCAAAATTTATGGAGATTCGTCTTATAAAAGTTCTTTCGAACACATAAGTAAATAAACTCGGAGGTAAATTAAATTCTGACACCATTTTTAAACTTTTAAATGACTTATATTAAACGTTAATATTTACAATAAAGATATTTACATATTAATATTTACAATTCGAACATTCAAAAGGAAACTTTAATTAAAACATCTTAATCGCGTCATCTTAATCAACATTTACATTTTACATTTTACATGCTTTGAGGTAGACGCTACAGCTATTCGCCGGCATAACCTCCAATGATCACAAGAAACCACATAGAACACTTTATTACAGAATATCCGGTACATCCATTATCACAGGGACAACACAAGACACCCATGCCGCTAGCTGGACTCGAACCAGGGTCCAGCGGTGTGGGAGGAGCTGACGCTACCAACCAAGCCGCTGGCTCGGCTTAATCAACATTCTTCTAAAATCAACCCCAACTCTCCCCACATTCCATCCAACGCAACGATCTCTTCCGTTCATTTCTTTTTTCTTCGGCTTTTCGTCTGAATGGAGTTTTTTCAGAAAATCGTCTGCTTTCTAAAGACCTTTTCTATCAGAGTTGCGATATGAAGAACCTTACAAGACATGATACTTGGCTGTTGGAGAAAGAATCGCTCCCACATTATTGAGTTTTCCCCTAGCACGAACCCTATTGAAAATGAAGTTTCTACTATGATTAGTTTATTTATTGGGATAGTCAAAATTTTCCGATACATTACGAAATATGACAAAACATTGTTTCAAATGAATTTTAAAGACGTTACACCCTGTCAAGCATATTCAAATTTTCTAACACTTTCAAGCAAAGTTAAAAACTGTTTATGCATTCCGTTTGTCTGTCCGCCTGTCCGTCTGGCCGGATGGCCGTCTGTCCGTGATCTAACTCCCGCAAATATACTCGGATTGCTATGAAATTTTTATATGTTATTGATGATTACCCTAGCACAATCCTTATTGAAGATGAAGTTTCTACTACGATTGGTTTATTTACAAGGATAGTCAAAATTTTTCCGATACATTACAGTCTATGTGAAACTTTCGTTCCAAATGAATTTTAACTGTGTTATACCTTGTCAAATATATTCAAATTTATTAAGACTTTCCAACAAAGTTAAAAACGTTTATGCGTTCAGTTTCTCCGTCCGTCTGTCCGTCTGTTCGCGCTCTAACTCCTGTAAGTATACTCGGATTGCTGTGAAATTTTCATATGTTATTGATGTTTAACCTAGCACAAACCCTATTGAAAATGAAGTTTCTACTATGATTAGTTTATTTACAGGGATAGTCAAAATTCTCCGATGCATTACTCCGTATGGCAAAAAATCCTTTCAAATGAATTTTAAAGGTGTTACACCTTGTCAGACATATTCAAATTTATTAACACTTTCCAACAAAGTTGAAAAGTGTTTATGCATTCGGTTTGTCCGTCCGTCTGCCCGTCTGTCCGCGCTCTAACTCCCGTAAATATACTCGGATTGCTATGAAATTTTTATATGTTATTGAAGTTTACCCTAGCACGAACCCTATTGAAAATGAAGTTTCTACTATGATTAGTTTATTTACAGGGTTTAGTCATAAGTTTTCCGATAGATTACGGCCTATGGCAAAAAACCATTTCAAATCAATTTTAAAGGTGATACACCCTGTCAAATATATTCAAATTTATTAACACTTTCCAACAAAGTTGAAAAGTGTTTATGTGTTCGATTTGTCTGTCCGTCTCTCCGCGCTCTAACTCCCGTAAATATACTCGGATTGCTATGAAATTTTTATATGTTATTGATGTTTACCCTAGCACGATCCTTATTGAAGATGAAGTTTCTGCTATGATTAGTTTATTTACAGAGATAGTCAAAGTTTTCCGGTACATTACAGTCTACGGGAAAAAATCGTTCCAAAAGAATTTTAAAGGTGTTACACCCTGTCAGGCATATTCAAATTTACATGTATTCTCAAAGTACACAAAAATATGTATTCTGTAAAATATGCATCGAAAATAATAGTTACTATTCATTTACAGGGCAACCCAAAAGAATTCCATTAGCCAATATTAAAGGGGGGGATTGTTAGCGTTATATTTTAATTATGTTAAACGATTTCAAGTATCATAAAATTGATACACGTTACTGAGACTTAATATTTAACGCATAATATAAAATGCATAGAATTTACAGGGTCACACAAAATAGTTCAAATCTTATGTTCTTATCCGAAGCTGATGGATGGATAAAATGCATTTTCAATTATGATCTGCATTTTTAAGTTTTACTAAATGTCTGTAAATTATATGGTGAGTATAAATGTTCTACTTTATATACAGGGTTACACAAAAGAGTTCTTAAAGTTTACTGAATGTGAGGGTAATTAACTTAAAAGTATTTTTTTATAATTTATGTATTTTTACGTTGAAATGCTTTGAGTTTACCAAGAAATGTTTGTAGAATATAGATAAAATGATATACAGGGTCACGCAAAGATTTAGCTACATTGTCAACTATAATTGATAATTTCTGGAAATGTGATTTAAGTAGTTTTAAGAATGTTTTTGTTTGAACTAAATTTTAACAAAATACTGGCGCGTAATAAAGGTACTAGGTAAATCAAAGGGCTGAACAAAAGTATTCAAGTATTTTCCATCTTTTAAAATAAAATGCTGACGGAGAAATTTCAACCAATTAGACATTTTCTTGCTAAGCTAAATTTTCCTACCATATAGTATATATATATCAACCGATGGATCAAATACAGGGTTCTTCAAAAGTATTAGAATACTTATTTGGCTGTGGACAGTAGCATCCTATTTCCCTAAATAACAAAGTTTTGTTAAAGATCTCAGCGAGTGTTGGAAAGTGTTTCATAATCTATTCTTAACGCATGATTTTTCTTACTTGTTTTTATAAACTTTAACCCTTTCTACGGCAGATACACATCCATTTTTCAAACATATAGTTTGTTTTTAAAGAGTTTTTTTTTAATTTTTTACTTGAAAAAACTTGCTAAGAATAGAGAGAGGATACATCCCTCTCAAAATTTTATAGCATTCTATTTGAAGCCGCTTAACCCTTTTACGTCCACAATGCCCCTCAACATTCAGTCCGATCTTCCGTTTCTTTTTAACAAAATTTTTAATACTTGTAAGTAAAACAAGTTGAAATTGCACGTGAACGTAGCAAATGAGGTGCGTTCGTACGATAACAAAGTTTTAATAATATTCAGATCTTGCTGATATAGTAGAGCGTACTTTAGATACAGTATTATTCGTCGAAACCTTCGTGTTCCTGTAAATATGCAGGGAGTAATTTTTATTTTACATCATTAACGTATATCTTATTCATAAAATGTGAAGTAGTTTAATATAATTAAAACACGCCCCAAACTATGTTTCCCCGTATAACATTATTCAGTGGATTACATTTGTGTGGTCCTGTAATTTAATAATAAATATTCTTTGCATCACAGATTGTGCAAAATGTATTTTTACTACATATTTCATAGATTCATGTCAATTCTATTATGTTCAAATGAGTGTAACGCCATTAAAATGCATTTGAATTTTTTTTTCCATTGACCGTAATGTAACGGAATCCTTTTGATTGTCCCTGTAATTGATCTATGCATCCTATTTCCATAACATTTGAAATGACTTGACAAAATTATGTAATAAATATACGTTTTAATTTTCAAACTATTAAAATGCATTTGAAGCTTTTTTCCCCGTTGACCTTAATGTAACGGAGTACTTTTGATTATCCCTGTAATTGATCTATCTATCCGATTTTCATAAAATTTGGAATGACATGACAAAATTATGTAATATTTAAGTATTTTAAATTTCAAACGATTCGGTTGGGTAGTTTTTGCGTTGTTATATGCGGACGGACAGACAGACAGACGGACAGATACACGGACAGACGGACGGACTGAGTGACAAGAATAGGTGCTACGTATTTACATAATTACGAAGGCACCTAAAAAGGCACCCATATAAACATTTTCTAGTTCTCATCCCATGTCACAGCATTTATATTTGATGCATTTAACCCTTTGCTACACACATAGCTGCGAAGACTCCAAAATAAATATTTGCTTTTTGTTCCATGTAGGCAGACGATACCGTGCTACCTAAATTAAAATGTCAGTGTTGAGAAACTGAAGAGAAGTGAAGTGTTTTTCTGTTTTTATTCTAAAGTTGTTTTTGAGATAAATGCAGACGATAATGCAGCAGTGAGCTGCGAGTGAGTGTTATTCTTTGAATAAAGTGTTTTTTATATATAATCAGTGCCTATGGAATAATTTGTGTAGTGTGTGCATTATTTTACATGGACCTCCGAGCCGTAAGGTGAAAATAATTATTTATGAGAGTGAAAAATCATGGAATTTGTACTATGTGCTGATGTTATATGAAGAGTTCCATTATAGATCTGACAACGTTCAACATGAGAATCTTCGAATAATATCGTGCACAAACAAGTGAAATATTGTGTTTAAGATGATCAATTTAAGAATTATAATGAGTCTTCCTCGGAATTTCGCAGCGATTTGAGTGAGGTAAGAGCAATTTTTTAATTTATTTTGATTTAATTATGTCTGTTATTGATAATCTAAATAAACACCAGCTTAAGCTTGTAGTTGAGGAATTGGGTTTAACTGCTCCTGAAAGTAGTAAAATTATTGATTTAAGAAATATTATAGAGAATAGTGAATATTACTCAAATGAGCAGTTATTAAAAAGCATCGTTAATTCGGTTGTTGAGGAGTATAAATCACGAACAGAAACTGAGAAAACAAAATTAGAATTAGAAAAAATTAAATTAGCGCAATTAGAAAGGGAGTTAGAATTACAAAATTCGAAATTTGAAAAAATTAAACTAGCTCAGTTAGAGAAAAAATTAGAAATAGCCAAATTGCGTAAAGAATCTCGGGAAAATTTGCCGTCTGTAACAGAAAAATCGGAAACGGAAATAGGGAACAATAACTTGGAAAGTTTTATTAAAAGTATTAAAACTTTAACTATTCCTTTACCAACGAGAGCTGAGTCATTTAATCTTTTTTTCAATCTCTTGAGAAAGCGTTTCGAACTAAAAATGTACCTAAAGAGTTTAAGGCCGAAATTCTGTTAAATATTCTCGGCGAAAAAGCGAGCAATTTAATGATCTATTTATCAGAGGAAGAGTTGATTAGTTATGATAAATTGAAAAATATAGTGTTAAGGGAATTTCAACCTACTGCACAAGAATGTTTAAACAATTTCAAGAGTGCACAAAAATTACCGTCGGAAAGTTACGTTCAATTTGCAGCTAGGCTGAGTTCAATTTTTCAGTATTACTGTAATTTGCGTGAGGTAAATGATTTTAAATCATTATGCGATCTGATTGTTTCAGATAAAATTTTCAGTTCTTTAGATCGCGAATTAATGAATCATATCGCAATTAAACAATCAGAGTCATATTTTAAACCACAGCAACTAGGAAGAGAATGCGATATTTTTTTGTCGATTAAAAATAAATCTAAAGGTGAATCAAATGTGTATTCGAGAAACACGATAAATGAAAATAAACGTATAGCGACAAATAAATTTCAAAATCGGCCTCAAAGGAGCGCTTCAAATATATTTTTTTCGGAAACAAAAAATGTCAAATGTGTCTTGTGTAAATCTAATGAATATCACGGTTTACATTCTTGTCCGCAATTCAAAAAACTGTCCATTAAAGATAGAGTAGAAGTTGTGAAATTAAATAAAGCATGTTTCAAATGTTTAAATTATAACTGTTGCGCACAGAAATGTAAGTCTAAAAATTGTGCTAGATGTAACCTACCGCATTCTGAGCTAATACATTTTTCTAGAGAAGAAAAGGAATTAAATAATCAAAATAAAAATGTTGGTCATGTGTTTCAATCGGCTGCAGGAATAAAAAATTCACAACCCGAGGAAATCCTTTCCTACCCTCCGAGTCAGACTGTCGCCTCTAGTTTTGTGAAAAATAAAACAAACTCCGTTTTATTAAGTACGACGCGTATCCTCATTAAAGATAAGTTCTCGGAATGGCAGGAAGTTAGATGCTTACTAGATGTCGGTTCACAAGCATGTTTGATTACTTCGCAGTGTGCTAATCGATTGCAGCTTAGAATTAATAAAACGAATACTTTAATTTCATGTTTGGATGACACTTCTATGACAATAAAGGGCTGCGTAAATACAAAAATCGCGAATAGAGATAAAAGTTTTGAAAGAGAATTGACTATGCTAGTAGTAAGGAAAATTACAGATTTAATTCCACAACAAGTGGTTAACATAAATGTTGAAGTACCAGATTTAACTATTTTAGCAGATTATAGATTTAATTTACCTGATAAAATTGATATGTTGTTGGGGGCAGAAATATTTTATGAGTTATTAAGACCGGGACAAATATATTCTCAGAGTTCAAATTTACTTTTGCAAAATACCGTATTTGGGTATGTGGCTAGTGGATGCATAGAGCAGGAAAGTGATGTAAAAGTTCATTGTGGGCTAATTCGGGAGGAAGATTTAAACCAAACATTAAAAAAGTTTTGGGAAGTTGAAAACGTCGAAGTAGAGTTGTCAAAAAGTAAGGAATTTGAGATATGTGAGCAACATTTTGCGCGTACGCATTGGAGAAATGAGGAAGGGAGATACGTGGTGAAAATGCCTTTAAAGGAAAATCCTTCGTGTTTAGGCCAATCTAGGGAGCTTGCTCTTAAAAAACTCAAATCGCTGTGGACTCGCTTATCAAAAGATAAGAAATACTTCAAATTGTATAAAGATTTTTTAAATGAATATGAAATGTTGGAGCATATGAAACAGGTTAAAGAAGTGAAAGAACCTGACGTCGTGTATTATGCTCCACATCATGGCATTTTTAGACCAGAAAAGTCCACCACAAAACTGAGAGTTGTATTTAACTGTTCTGCCACAACAACAAATGGCACATCACTTAATTCACTGCAATATAATGGCGGTGTTATTCAGAATGATTTATTCACGATTATGGTTAGTTTTCGAGAGCATACTTATGCACTGACTGCGGATATTCAAATGATGTATCGAATGATCAATATTGATCCTGGTAAGCACGCATTGCAGAGAATTTTGTGGAACGATAATTTCGAAGAAGAGCCTAAAATTTTTGAACTACAGACCGTTACATACGGTACGGTTAGTGCGCCTTATTTAGCAATGAAAACTCTCAACCAGCTATCGTTTGATGAAGGAGATAATTATCCGATGGCAGCATCGGTTCTTCGAGAAAATATTTACATGGATGATATTTTGTGCGGTGCACCTACGCTTGAAGAAGCCAAAGAGTTGCAGCGGCAGCTCATAGCGATTATGCATAAAACAGGTATGAGACACCATAAGTGGTGTACAAGTGATAAAAATCTTTCGCTGACATATAAAGAAGGGTGTAATTTTGATAATGAAGTTGAAACAGAACAGTTCCGTAAATTATTTATTGGCGGACTCAATTATAAAACTACAGAAGAGTCACTCAAATCTCATTTTGAACAATGGGATGAAATTGTTGATTGTGTTGTGAGGAGGGAACGCAATAAACGCAGATCACGTGGATTTGACTTTGTGACATTTGGACGTGCTCATATGGTTGATGATGCTCAAGCTGTTA
Source organism: Maratus speculifer (assembly GCA_964019185.1). Lineage (NCBI taxonomy): Eukaryota > Metazoa > Arthropoda > Arachnida > Araneae > Salticidae > Maratus > Maratus speculifer. Next base: position 159,098,077 of record OZ025298.1, read on the forward strand.
GACCTCATAAAGTTGATGGCCGTGAAGTGGAGCCTAAGAGAGCTGTTCCTCGTGATGATTCAGATAAACCTGAAGCACAGATGACTGTTAAAAAACTGTTTAAGGGACCTTCATTTCTTCAGAACAGTGATTATCCTCAACGTACAATAACCATACCAGAAACAAATGATGAGTTCAATAAAGAGCTCAAATTTAATGTTAAATCCTCGAATGAATTTAATGTTATAAGTTGTAATATCACCGAGAATTGTTTTGTATATAACTTGATTAATCTTAGTAATAATTATTTAACGATTGTGCGTATTCTTATTTATATTTTCAGATTTGTGATGAATGCAAGAAACCCGCTTTATAAAAGCATTGGACCATTGAGTACGTCAGAAATGGAATTGGCAGAGAGCTATTTAATTAAATTAGTGCAAAATGAAGCCTTCAGTACCGACATACATAGTCTTCAGACTAAAGGATCGGTAAGTCCGAGTAGCAAGTTAAAAGGCCTCAACCCTTACTTAGATGAATTTGGAATTTTAAGGGTTGGTGGCAGGTTAAATAATAGTAATTTAAATTTTTCAAAAAAGCACCCGGCGATTTTACCAAAGAGTAATAAATTTACTGTAATTGTTATAAATTATTATCATAAAAAATATTTGCATGTTGGTGCGTCAACTTTACTATCCTTAGTAAGAAATAAATTTTGGCCAATAAATGGTCGTGCAATGTGTCGAAAGGTGGTTCATCAGTGCATTCCATGTTTTAAAGCTAAACCAGTTATTGCAAATCAATTGATGGGCGACTTGCCCAGGGATAGAGTCCAATTAGACTATTGCTTTAATATTTCGGGTGTTGATCTGTGTGGGCCATTTATGATCAAAATTGGTTATGCACGTAGGACCATCTTACAAAAAATTTATGTCTGTATTTTTGTTTGTTTTGTATTTAAGGCTATACACATAGAAATTGTTTCAGATTTAACTTCCGAATCATTTATTGCGGCACTGAAAAGATTCATAGCACGCAGAGGTAAATGTGCCAAATTGTATTCTGATAATGCAAAAAATTTTATTGGGGCAGATAAAACACTTAGAGTCTTTTATGAATTAGTAAGAAAACCTGATGAGAAATTAGCAGCATATTTGTCTAGTGAAGGCATTGAGTGGAAATTTATTCCCCCCAGATCACCCAATTTCGGGGGTCTTTGGGAAGCCGCAATAAAATCCTTTAAATTTCATTTTAAGAGAATTGTGGGAGGTGCTAATCTCACTTATGAGGAATTTCTTACAGTAGTGATACAAATAGAGGGAATATTAAATTCGTGGCCTTTGAGTCCATTATCAGATGACGCAGATGATTTTGGAGTCCTAATTCCAGCTCATTTTCTTATAAACAGACCATTAAATGTCATTATTGAGCCTGATTTAACCAATATAAGAGAAAATCGCCTCAAAAAATGGCAAAGAATAACTAAAATTGTACAACTTTTTTGGCGCAAATGGCACCATAATTATTTAAGTGAATTACAACAGAGGGGTAAGTGGAGATTTGAAAAGGATAATGTAAAAATAGGAGATCTAGTGTTAGTAGAGGAAAATATATCAAGCAATAAGTGGCCTTTAGGCAGAATTATTGAAGTATATTATGGTAATGATAAGAAAATTCGCGTAGTTCAGGTAAAAACTCAGAATGGAATTTTTAAAAGATCGATTAGTAAAATATGTATTTTACCTATGCCTGAAACCCATAGTACTTAAAAAAAAGTGTATATATATATATGTGTGTGTGAGAGTTATATTGTTTTTTCTTTCAATTTTATATTTAAGTAACATATATAGTGAACTTTTGTATTTATTTGTGTAATTAGTGTACTTAGTAAAAAAAAAGAGTTATTATTGAATGTGAAACATGTCAATGGGGGCCGGTATGTTCCATGTAGGCAGACGATACCGTGCTACCTAAATTAAAATGTCAGTGTTGAGAAACTGAAGAGAAGTGAAGTGTTTTTTCTGTTTTTATTCTAAAGTTGTTTTTGAGATAAATGCAGACGATAATGCAGCAGTGAGCTGCGAGTGAGTGTTATTCTTTGAATAAAGTGTTTTTTAATATAATCAGTGCCTATGGAATAATTTGTGTAGTGTGTGCATTATTTTACACTTTTAAAGGTGTTTAACATTTTGCAAATAAAGAAAATGGTATATAGAGAGTGAAAAAATTTTCATTAATAATATTTCATGGTATTTTAAAAATTTTAACCCTCTCTACGCCAGAGACACATCCAATCTCAAAACATATAATTAACTCTTAAAAAGTTTTCACTATTTTTTACTTGAAAAAAATTTGCTACAAATGGAGAGTGGATAGACTCCTCTCAATAAGATATAGCGTTCTATCAGAAGCCGCTTAACACTTCGGCGTCCACAGAGCTGTACATCATTCACTCAAAATCTTTTGTTTCTTTTTCAAAATTTTAAATGCTTGTAAGTAAGAAAAGGCACCTATATAAAGATTAGGGAGATCTCATCCTATGGCATACATTTTCATGTAATACATTTAAACTTTTACAACACACCAAGCCGCGAACAATCCAAAAATACCGTCTGCTTTTAAGTAGGTTTAACGATTTGCAATTGGAAAAAAACTGTTATGGATAGAGAGGGTAATAAAGTTTCCTATAAAGTTTTTTTTCCTATAAAGTTCCCAATAAAGTTTCATCGTATTTTATTTTATAAATTTTAACCCTTTTTACGCCAGACACGCATTCAATTTCCGAACCTATTGTTTGCTTTTAAAGAGTTTCCAAAATTTTTTATTTTAAAAAAACTTTCTAACAATAGAGAGAAGATGGAAGCCTCTCAATAATTTAAGCATACTAATTGAAGCATCTTAACCCTTGGTTGTCCACAGATCCGCTCAATATTTACCAAAAATCCTCCTTTCCTTTTCAAAATTTTAATTAAAAAATTTCAACCCATAGAAAGATTTGGAAGTTCTCATTCAATGTCATAGCATTTATATTTGATACATTTAACCCTCTGCAACACACACAGCAGCGAATTCCCCCGAAATAAATGTTTGCTTTTAAAAGAATTTCACAATTTGAAAAAAAAAAGTTTTATATAGAGAGAAAATAGTTCCCTACTTATCTTTCACAATATTTTATTTTATAACCTTTAACCCTTTCTACGCCATACACGCATCCAATCTCCAAACATATAGTTTGTTTTAAGAGTTTTTCGCTCCAAATTGAACTTTTTTTCAAAAAGTTTAAATACTTACAAGTAAAAACAAGTTGGAAATTGCACGTGAAGCGTAGCAAATTAGGTGCGTTCGAACGATAACGAAGTTTTAAAAATATTACGTTCATATATCAATCTGATAACATTGTAAATAGTGAACTACAATTAAAACGCTCATCAAACAATGTTCTCCTTATACCATTATGTAATGGAATACTTTTGTGTGGCCTTGTAAATCAATAACAAATGTTCTTTGCACCACAAATTATGTAAGATGTATATTATAATATGTACTTTATAATTGCATATAAATTTTATTAAGTTCGCATGAGTGTAACACGATTAAAATGCATTTGAAACATTTTTCCCCATTGACCGTAATGTAATGGAATACTTTTGATTGTCCCTGTAATTGATCTATGCATCCGATTTTCATAAAATTTGTAATAACTCGAAAATATTATGCAATAATTATGTATTTTAAATTTCAAACGTATAGAATATATTTGAAACTTTTTCCCCATTGACCATAATGTAATTGAATACTTTTGATTGTCCCTGTAATTGATCTATGCACACAATAATCAAAAAATTTGAAATAACTCGACAGAATTATGTAATAATTGCGTATTTGAAATTTCAAACGATTAAAATGCATTTGAAACATTTTTTCCCATTGACTGTAATGTAATGGAATACTTTTGATTGTCCCTGTAATTGATCTATTCGTCCAAGTTTCATAAAATTTGAAATAACTCGAAAAAATTATGTAATAATTATGTATTTTAAATTTCAAACGTATAGAATATATTTGAAACTTTTTCCCCATTGACCATAATGTAATTGAATACTTTTGATTGCCCCTGTAATTGATCTATGCACACGATTATCAAAAAATTTGAAATAACACGACAGAATTATGTAATAATTGCGTATTTTAAATTTCAAACGATTAAAATGCATTTGAAACTTTTTTCCCCATTGACCGTAATGTAATGGAATACTTTTGATCGTCCCTGTAATTGATCTATCCATCCGATTCTCATAAAATTTGAAATGACTCGACAAAAATATCTAATATTTATGTATTTTAAATTTCAAACGATTCGGTTGGGTAGTTTTTGCGTTGTTATATGCGGACAGACGGACGGACGGACAGACGGACGGACAGACGGACGGACTGAACGACAACTATAGGTGCTACGTATTATATAATTACGAACGCACCTAAAAAGAGGCAACCCATAGAACGATTAGAGAGTTCTTATCCAACGCTAAGCATTTTGATTTGATACATTTAACCCTTTGTAAGGCACATAATCGCGAAGTTTCAAAAAATATTTGCTTTTAAAAAAGTGTAACAATTTGTAAAAAGAGAAAAAAAGTTATGAATAGAGAGAGAATAATTCTTTAACAATATCACATAGTATTTTATAAAATAAACTTTAACCCTTTGACTCCAGATACGCAATATCCAAGCCTATAAGGATTACATACATATAAAGAGTTTTCAAGAATTCTTATTTAAAATAAATTTCTAAAAACGGAGAGAGGATAGAAGCCTGTCAATAATTTATAGCATTCTATTTGAAGCCGCTGAACCCACAAAGCCGCTCAACATTTTATCAAAATTTTCTGTTATTTTTTCAAAAAGTTTAAATTCTTGCAAATAAAAACAAGTTGGAAATTGCACGAGAAGCGTAGCAAATGATTCGTACAATAACGAAGTTTTAAAATATCACTTTCATATATCAATCTCATAAAATTGTAAATAATTACAATTAAAATGCGCACTAAACTATGTTCTCCCTATACCATTTTGCAATGGATTACTTTTGTGAGGCCTTGTAAATCAATAACAAATATTCTTTGCACCACAGATTTTGCAAAATGTACATTATAATATGTACTTTATAGATGCATATCAAATTTATTACGTTCGAATGAGTGTAACACATTAAAATGCATTTGACACATTTTTCCCTATTGACCGTAATGTAACGGAACATTTTTGATTGTCCCTGTAGTTGAACTATGCATCTGATTTTGATAAAATTTTAAATAACTCGGCAAAATTATGCAATAATTATGTATTTAAAATTTCAAACGATTAAAATGCATTTGAAATTTTTCCCCCTATTGACCGTAATGTAACGGAATCCTTTTGATTGTCCCTGTAATTGATCTATTCATCCGATTTTCATAAAATTTGAAATAACTCGACAAAATATGTAGTAATTATGTATTTTAAATTTCAAACGATTCAGTTGGGTGTTGTTATATGCGGACTGACAGACAGACAGACAAACGGGCGGACTGAACGACAACTATAGGTGCTACGTATTTACATAATTACGAACGCATCTAAAAAGGAAATCCATAGAATGAATTTGTAGTTCCCATCACATGTCATAGAATTTTCATAAAATACATTTAACGCTTTGCAACGCTCAAAGCCGCGAAGACTTCAAAATAAATGTTGCATTTAAAATAATTTAAAAATTTGCCAGGAAAAAGATGTTGTGAATACAGAGAGAATATTTTTCTAATAATATTTCATAGTGTTTTATAAAATAAACTTTCTACGCCGGACACGTATCCAATCTGCAAACAAATAGTTTGCTTTTAGAGAGTTTTTCAAAATTTTTTAATTGTAAAAACTTGTTGAAAATGGACAGAGGATAGATTCCTCTTAATAATTTATAGCATATATTTTTTTAAACAGCTTTTTTAAACAGCTTAACCCTTGCTCGTCCATAGCGCAGGGGCTATGGACTATATTTCCTTTTTTTATCAAAATGTTTAAGCGCTTGCAAGTAAAAACAAGTTGGAAATTGCACGTGAGGCGTAGCAAATGAGGTGCGTTCTTACTATAACGAAGTTTTAAAAATATTATTCTCATATATTGTAGCGACGAATCGTCACAACATTGCTAAAATAAATATGTACATATAAAGAATGATTAAGCACAACTAAAGCGAAAATACATAAATATTTTTATATGAAAAAAAAAAGAAAAAAGAATCATTGATTAAAGTAAAGTTTTAAATTTATTTTATTCACTAATATCTATTTTAAGTTCGTTTCATTCTTTCAGGTAGTAATAATAATTTCAGGTTTCAGGAAAAGATGAAGGCTATTTGTTGTTTGTAATTAAAGCTATAAACTTTATGACTCTATAAAGTTCGGTAAGAACGAACGGTTAACAATGAACACCCAAGTAGAGATTCAATTGCTCACCATAAAACTTCAGACGTAATAATAGCAAGGTTGTAAAAAAAACCCAGACTGTCGCCAATATTGACATTACGTGCAGAAGTCAACAATAAGAGAATTTACAGCCGGGTAACGCCCACAGAAGGGAGGCTAGGAAGGGGTCCGACGAGTTGATGCAACCCGTGGAAAGAAAAAATAAAAAGTTTTTGCTAGTGGACAAAAGGGGTGTAGCCCCTACTTGGACACGGAACCAATGAGATGTGAAAGGGCGATTGCCCCAATGAAAACGTTTGCAAATAAACCAATTAGATGAAATAAAAAAAAAAGAAAAAGAAAAAGAAAAAGAGAACCACCTCAGAAGAGAAGGTAGAAGTCAACAGATTCGGAAGATTTTTTTTTGCTCTCCCAGTATGTCGTTACGAAGCAAGGACTCCTAAAAGAAACCATTCAACTCCGATGTGTTCATCTTTGATGCCTAAGATTTTGGAACAATATGAAATCGATGTGTTCATCTTTGATGCCTAAGATTTTGGAACAATATGAAATCGATGTGTTCATCTTTGATGCCTAAGATTTTTGGAACAATATGAAATCGATGTGTTCATCTTTGATGCCTAAGATTTTTTTTGGAACAATATGAAATCGATGTGTTCATCTTTAATTACTGCTACGCATTATGATGGAAAAATCTGACTCGCGAGACTTCAAATGTGATGTCTGAAATCGATGTGTTCGTTTTTAATTACTACTACGCAATATGATGGACAATTCGGACTCACGAGACTTCAGATGCTACGCACAAATTGATGCGAACAGTTTAATTACTGCCACACATTATAATGGGCAATTCGGACTTGTGAAACTTCATTTGTGCTGCGAGAGACTGCTACCAGTTATGTGTTTTGACAGATCTTCAGTGGATTTAGCCGACAGATGTTCAATAATGGTGAGCAATTAATTTTTCTCTTGTGGTGTTATATTTTTGAGAAATGTTTTTTTTTTGTCAATTGTACATGTATATATAAAGAGAAAATTTTTTTTAAGATAAAAATTAATTTTTATTTGAAAATTTAAAAAAATAATAATAAAATAAAATAAGATAAATTAATATAAAATAAAAAAAAATAATAATAAATAAATAAAAATAAAAATAAAAATAAAATAAAGAAGAAAAGTGAATAATAGGGAAATTTTAGGCTATGCCTTCTTAGTTGTGCTGTGAGAAATTGTGTAGGTTTATGATAACATGAAACTTAAGAAAAAAATTATTATTATGAAATGAATACATTTTTTTTGAGTGGTGTTATCTCACTGTATTGATAATTATGAAATCAATATTTTGAATGGTATTTTTTTTATTGTATTTTGAATAATATTTGTTGTTTGAAATAAATATTGGTGTGTACATAGATATCCTTGTTTTCTTTGATATTTTCTCTTCTTTATTTCTATTTAAGTAATTTATAGATGCAGATTCTAAATTATCATAATTATATTTTTTTTTCGGAAAACAGTTGTTATTTACATTCATATTATCTCTTTTAAAATCCTGATTTGCAATGTTGAACGTTAAATAAGTGGAATCTGAGATATTGCGATGTTCCTTTATTTAAATTATTGCTAAGTTTAAAAGAAAACAATTTTCTTTTTGGTAATATCCAGAACAATCTTTCACAACGCGGATTGGGATATTATCTTAATAATATTACTTTATTAATACTAACCACTATCTTTCGCGGACCTTGTAATGCGGTGGAATTTTCATCACAACATATATCAATCTCATAAAATTGTAAATAGCGAATTACAATTAAAAAGATCATCAAACAATGTTCTCCCGATACCATTATGCAATGGAATACTTTTGTGTGGCCTTGTAAATCAATAACAAATGTTCTTTGCACATCAAATTATGTAAAATTCATATTATAATATGTACTTTAAAGTTGCATATAAATTTTATTAAGTTCGAATGAGTGTAACACCATTAAAATGCATTTGAAACATTTTTCCTCATTGACCGTAATGTAACGGAATACATTTGATTGTCCCTGTAATTGAACTACGCATCCGATTTTCATAAAATTTGAAATGACTCGACAAAATTATGTAAAAATTATGTATTTTATATTTCAAACGATTCAGTTGGGTAGTTTTTGCGTTGTTATATGCTGACAGACGGACAGAGAGACAGACGGACGGACTGAACGACCACTATAGGTGCTACGAATGTACATAATTACGAACGCACCTAAAAAAAACGCAATCCATGGAAAAATTAGGTGGTTCTCACACCATTTCATACCAATTTGATTTGATATATTTAACCTTTTACCAGACACATAGCCGCGAGTTCTCCAAAAATAAATGTTTGCTTTTAAAATAGTTTAACAATTTGCAAAAAAAGAAAAAAATGTTGTGAATAGACAGATAATTGATCCCTCATAAAAATTCATAGTAAGGTGGTCTGGGGTAATAACGCCAAATGCTAATATTATGCATAATTATGAAATAATCTGGTAAATGACACCCATGTGCTTTGTGCAGAAGGGTTTTGAGTCATATAAATCGCAAAAAACAGCTTCAAGTTAATTTGTTTCATATTTAGGTCTTATTGTTTTTGCAAGCAACTAAAACTAACGCTTGATCTAAAATTTGCGAGATAAGTTTTGTGATGTGAAGACTATTTTTTTTATCCGGAAATACTTTGTTAATTACATAAATTTGTAGTACATTTCATGGACTTTCAAAATGTTGTTGAAGATTTTGGATATCTTCTCGAGATAATTTGTAATTTAAACTGTACAGCACAATAACTATAACGGGGTAATAACGCCAATCCTTGGCATTAATACCCCGGTTGATTCCCTACAGTGGCCGAGCTACATCCTAAATACTGCTTCAAATAAACACAGTTAAAACTGTGCAATGTTTCTAATATTTAATTCTATTTAAGCGGTCCTTTTTAAGCAAAAAGGAGCTCACGGTCTGATATTCTTTTGCCTCATCCTCCCTCCACACCACACCTTTATTTTTCTTACACTTTCAAAAAAAATTGAACATTTTCAATAGCTTAGAATGCAATTTGTCAATTTCTAAGTTTGTAAGGTTTATATTTTTAGAATTGGGCAATCTACATGCAATTATTTCATCTTATTTCATAGTTTTGTTTGCATGGCGTTATTACCCATATAGGTGGGTAATAACGCCAAATGGCATTGGTCAAGAAATCACGCCATTACATTTTATGAATACATATCTGTTAAATTATTTTTTTTTTATAAACATAGTCAATGAGTTGCTGTATCAAATCATATATTTGTTTGAAAAATACAATCTAAAACTGAGCCGTGGAAATTGGTAGAACCTTAACGTGGCGTTATTACCCCAGGGTACCTTAGTTTATTTTGAAAGGTGAGTTCGAATTCAGTTAAATAATAGTTCAATAAAAATTGATGCCTACCTTGCTATGCGTTTTCTTTGAAGATAATATTTTTTTTCTTCACTTAAGGCAACTTTCTGTACAGCTGGAAGAATAATGAATTAATATTTTATTAGATATTATGTTCTTTAGAAAAAAATGACCTAGTGACTTCTGGTTTCTGTTCACATCCTTTTTAATTTACATAGATTTGAAGAAAATTACAGAAGATAATCACTTTTACACACACAAAAAAGAATGAAGTGTAACTTCAATTTTATATTTTAAAGTTTTAAATAAAGTTTTAAAAGTTTAAAGTCACGGAGCTAATAATTTTGCTTCCGTTAAAACAGTTTGCGAGACTGTCAACAAATCCCGCCCAAAATCATTTCTAAAAAGTAAAAGCAGCTCTGCAGAAAATGTGACGTCAGTAGAATGTTTTTAGTGAATTCTTTTTCGTCTTAGGACAAGACTTTCGTGGTGCTGCCATCTTGCGCAACACTTTGGAAACAAATAAGTTCTTATGAAGAACAGTCCTTTTCCAATTTATTTTATAACCTTTTCTGCGCCAAACACACATCTAAACTCCAAACGTATAGTTTGCTTTGAAAGAGTGTTCAAAATTTTTACTTGATAAAATTTGCTAACAGTGTAGAGAGTATACATTCCTCTCAATTATTTATAACATTCAAATAGAAACCGCTGAACCCTTGGACGTCCACTGAACCGTTCATTATTCACTCAAAACCTTCCGTTTTTTTTATCAAAAAGTTTAAATTCTTGCAAATAAAAACAGGCAACCTATAGAAAAATTAGGTAATTGTCATCCCATGTCTTAGTATTTTGATTTGAATACATGTAAAACAGTTTGGAAATTGCACGTGAAGCGTAGCAAATAAGGTGCGTTCGTACGATAATGAAGTTTTAAAAATATCACTCTCATATATCAATCTCATAATATTGTAAACAGTTAATTACAATTAAAATGCGCAACAAGCAATGCTCTCTTTACACTCATTATGTAATGGAATACTTTTGTGTGGCCTTGTAAATCAATAACAAAAGTTCTTTGCACAACAGATTATGCAAAATCTATATTATAATATGTACTTTATGAAGCATATCAATATTATTATGTTACAATGAGTGTAATATTATGAAAATGCATTTGAAACTTTTTTTTTCCATTGACTCTAATGTAACGGAATATTTTTGATTGTCCTTCTATTTGATCTATGCATCCTATTTAAAAAAAAATGAAATGACTTGACAAAATTATGTAATAAGTATGTAATTTAAATTTCAAACGATTAAAATGCTTTTGCAACATTTTTCTCCATTGACCGTAATGTAACGGAATATTTTTGATCGTCCCTGTAATTGATCTATCCATCCGATTCTCATAAAATTTGAAATGACTCGACAAACTTATGTAATAATTATATATTTTAAATTTCAAACGAATCGATTGGGTAGTTTTTGCGTTGTTATATGCGGACAGACAGACAGACAGACGGACGGACTGAACGACAACTATAGGTGCTACTATTTACATAATTACGAACGCACCTAAAAAGGCAATACAATGAAAGATTAGGTATTTCTCATTCCATTCCATGACATTTTCATTCAATACATTTAAACTGATACATTTTACCGTGAAGACTCCAAATTATATGTTTGCTTTTAAAAGTGTTTATCAATTTGCAAATTAAAAAAAGAGTTATGAATAGAGAGAGAATCGTTCTCTCATAATATTTCATAGTATATTATTTGAGAAACTTTAACCCTTTCTACGCCAGACACGCATCTAATCTCCAAACATATAATAAGCTTTTAAACAGATTTCAATTTTTTTTCACTTGAAAAACTTGCTACAGATGGAGAGTGGATAGATTCCTCACAATAATTTATAACAGTCAATAAGAAGCCACTCAACCCTTGAGCGTACACAGAGCCGCTAGGCATTCACTCCAAAATCGTCCTTTTCTTTTCAAAAATTTTACACTCATTCATGTTTTTAATTTTCAAATACTTAGAAATTTAAAATGACAACACTTAGAAAGTTAATGTTGTTCTCATCCCATGTCATAGCATTTTGATTTGATACATTTAACCATTTGCAACGCACATAGCCGCGAAGACTCCAAAATAAATATTTGCTTTTAAAATAATTTAAAGATTTGCAAATTAAAAAAAATGAATAGATAGAGAATCGTTCTATAAATATTTCATAGTATTTTATAAATAAAAATTTAACCTTTTCTAAGCGAGAGAAGTATCAAATCACCAAACATACAGTTTGCTTTTTAAATTTTATAAAATTTTTACTTGAAAAACTTTCTAACAATGAAGAGAGGATATATTTCTCTGATTAATATATAGAAACTAATTATATGCCGCTTAACCCTCGGGCGCCCACAGAGCCGCTCAATATTTAATCAAAATAGTCCTTTTCTTTTACTAAAAGTCAAGGTTTGTCCAAACTGTTTCCTATCCTTGAAATACTCAGTGTAAAATGAAATGGGAGATATACATTCGTACAATCAATAGGAAATTATGGATAAGAGTTTTATTCGAAAAGGTTTCAAAAGCCTCGCTCGAATAGGTCCTGAAGAGCCTTGTTCAAAGAGGTTTCGAAAACTTGTATTCGAAACGATTTGGAAACGCCTTATCAGAAACAGTTGTAAAAAGGCCGAAATAGAAAGGCTTTTGAAAAGGTTTGCGGGAAAAGGATGTGAAAAGCCTTTCATGAAAACATTTCGAAAAGCCGTACCTGAAAAGGTTTGTACAAGGTTTACTCGAAAATAAAATAGTTTTACTCAAAAAGGTTTTAAAAATGCCACTCAAAAAGAATTCGAAAAATTTTATCTGAAAAGGTTTTAAAATTACTAATTTGAAAATATTTCTGCTTATAAAAATCACTTTACAATAAATAACGTTTCAATTCTCCTCGCACAGAATCAGGCATGAGCTATATTTTATGTCGTGTATAAGTATGTTATAGAGAGCAATTTTTTTTAAATTTGTTTCTAGGGTTTATATCCGGGGAACTACTGAACCGATTTCGAAGTTAATGGTACCAAAAAGACGGTATTTACCCGGAATAAGACAGGAGCTATATCTCGTGTCTTGCACACCTATATTATAAAGACGATTTTTTTTATTTGTTTGTAGGCTAATATCCGAAACTAGAGACACGATTTCAAATTAATGGTAATAAATAAATGCTATTTGTCCAGAATCAGACATGACCTATATCCTATGTCGTGTACACGTATATTATAAAATGGAATTTTTTTTAGTAGGGTCTTAACTCCGGAATTACTAAACAGATTTCGAAAGCAATGATACCAAATACAGGGTATTTACTTTGAATCAGACATGAGCTATATCTTATGTCGTGTATACCTATATTATAAAGAGGAAAATTATTTTATGTGTAAGTAGGGGAAAATATCCGGAAAAACTGAACCGATTACCGACTGAACCAAATAGATGGATATGATTTGCCTGGAATCAGACATGAGGTATACCGTATGTAGTGTATGCCTATATTATAAAGAGGAATTTTTTTTATTTGTTAGGAGAGGCTAATCTTCGGAACTACTGAACAGATTTCAAAAGTAATGGTACCAAATTGATAGTATTTGCCCTGAATAAGACATAACCCATATCTGATGACGTGTATACCTATATATAAAGAGGAAATTTTTTTAGTTGTATGTAGGGGCTAATATCTAGAACTACTGAACTGATTTCAAAAGTAATGGTACCAAATAGATGGTTATGGTTTGCCTCGAATCAGACATGAGCTGTATCTTATGTCGTGTATACCTATTTTATAAAGAGGAATTTTCTTTATTTGTAAGTAGGGCTTATATCCGGATCTATTGAACCGATTTAAAAAATAATGGTACCAAAAAATGGTTATCGTTTGCCCGGGATAAGACATGAGCTATGACGTGTATACTTGTATTATAATGAGGAAATTCTTTTATATGTTAGTAGGGGCTAATCACCTAAACTACTGAACCGATTTCAAAAGTAATGGTAACAAATAGATGGTATTTGCCCATAATTAGACATAGACTGTTTTTTATGACCTGTATACCTATATTATAAAGAGGATTTTTTTTATTCGTTTGTAGAGGCTAATATCCGGAACTACTGAACCGATTTAAAAAGTAATGGTACCAAATAAATGGTATTTGCCCGGAATCATACTTGAGCTATATCTTATGTCGGGTATACCTATATTATAAAGAGGAAATTATTTTTATATGTTAGTAGGGCCTAATCTCCGGAACTACTGAACAGATTTTAAAAGTAATGGTACCAAATAGATAGTATTTGCCCTGAATAAGACATAAGCTATATCTGATGAAGTGTACATTTATATTATAAAGAAGAATTTTTTATTCGCTAGTAGGGGCTAATATTCGGAACTACTGAACCGATTTAAAAATTAATGCAACAAAATAGATGGTATTTGTCGTGAATAAGACATACACTATATCTTATGTCCTGTATACCTATATTATAAAGAGGATTACCGTAAAGTATGGTAACGTCACTGCAACGTCGTTGTGAAGTCACATTTTGACTTTGTCACCATCGATTGTCGATGTGACGTCACGTGACGTTGATGTGAAGTCATAGTGACTAAAATGTGAAGTCGTTATGGCCGTTTTAAAGCTCTTTTTTGACGTTTCACAAAGTGGTCACATTGTGACAAATTTGTGAAAAATGTGTCATTTAGGACTAATTTGACATTAACATTGTGACGAAACTGTGACAAAAACGACGATATTTAAATAGCCAAAAACATGTTTTTAAAAGTAAATAACATGTTTTGAAGGATATTTATAAATTTCGAAAATTTTTTAAGAAAGTCACATCTGTTACAATGTGACGTCACTGAGAGGTGGTATTTTGGTCACAGATGTGATGTGACTAAAGTGACTCGCAGTGACCTCACTGTAACGTCACTGTGACTATGCATGCTATTAGGGTTTTCTTTTTATCCGTTAGTAGGGGCTAATCAACGGAACTACTGAACGGATTTTAAAAAAACGGTACAAAATAAATGGTATTTTCCCGGAATCAGACATGAGATATATTTTCGGAACTACTGAACCGATTTGAAAAGTAATGGTACCAAATAGATAGTATTAGTCCTGAATAAGACTTAAGCTATCTCATATTGTGCATATCTATATTATAATGAGGAAAATAATTTTATTAGTTAGTAGGTGTTAATCTCGGGAACTACTGAACATATTTCAAAAGTAATGGTACCAAATGGATGGTTATGATTTGCCTGAAATGAGACATGAGCAGTATCTTATGTCGTGTATACCTATAATATAAAGAGGAAAATTATTTGATTTTCTAGTAGGGGTAATACTCGGAACTACTGATCCGATTTCAAAAATAATGTTACCAAATAGATGGTTATGATTTCCTGGAATCAGACATGAGCTGTATCTTATGTCGTATATACCTATATTATAAAGAGGAATATTTTTTCATTTGTTAGTAGGGGCTAATATCCGGAACTACTGAACAGATTTTAAAAATAATGGTACGAAATAAATGGTAATGATTTGCCCGGAGTCAGACATGATGTATATCTTACGTCGTGTATACCTATACTGTAAAAAGGAAATTTTTTTATTTGTTAGGAGGTGCTAATATCCGGAACTACTGAACCGATTTCTAAAGTAATGGTACCAAATAGATAGTATTTTCCCTGAATTAGACATAGGCTATATCTTATGACGAGTATACCTATATTATAAAGAAGAATTCTTTTATTTGTTTTTAGGGGCTTATCCTCGGAACTACTGAACCGATTTCGAAAGTAATGGTACCAAATAGATGGTTATGATTTGCCCGGGATAAGATATGAGCTATGACGTGTATACCTATATTATAAAGAGGATATTCTTTTTACTGGATAGCAGGGACTATTATCCGGAACTACTGAACCGATTTCAAAAGTAATAGTACCAAATAAGTGGTATTTGCCCGGAAGCTAATTTCCGTTTACTCAAGGATACAGCGCTTGGCGAAATTCAAGGTGTGCCAAATGCTATTCCACCCATCAGTCACTCCTCTTCCGAGATTCCTTGATAACATCGTACAGTGTCGCCATCTACTGAAAAAATGTATTATACAAATAATTTATTTGAAAAGAAAAATAATAATAAATTTAATGGAATTTTTTTTATATATACGACCAAATATTAATTAAATATAAACGAGTAACTTGTTGTGTTAACTTAATTTGTAAATTTTAATGTATATTTCTTTACATTCTTTATAGTATTTCAGTTTATAATGAATAATATAATAATGAAAAAATAAAAAAAAGAACGAAAGAGAGCTGTTATTGTATTCGGATAAATTACATGATAATAGCTAAAAATAAATTTTATTTTGTTTAATTTGTTTTCTTGTTAAGTATCAATTCAAGAACTTTATAAGAAAATACTGAGATCTGTTATATCAAATTTTTATTTATTTATTTATTTTACTAATGTGATATAAATCACCAAGTATAGCAATGCACTAAGATTGATAAATTAAAACTTCTTAATGTTGGAAATATATATGAATATATTCATAAATATCAACATATGTGCATAGTATGTATGAACTTATACATTCATACATGTCTGATTAAATATTATGTATGTGTATATTATATAGTTGTTATATAGTTAGGTCATTTAATTATATAGTTAGAAAATGTACATAATTTCGATATCATCTGTTCCGATCTATTCAGATTTAGATGTTGTACAAATATATCATTAACGTTGATAACATATTAAAAAAAAAAAAAAAAAAAAAAAAGTATAGTTTCCAGATTCTAAGAATCATCAAAAAAGTATATATTTCAATTAATAATAAATTGTGATAAAATTAAAATATTTTTTATACTTGGAAATTTTTCATTTGAAATAAAATATGTTTAGGAATTTACACCAACTTTTGTGACACTGATTTAATGCACCCTTCCTATTCATAAATTGATAAGTCTAAACTAAATATACATGCATATACTGATTGAATTTGTACAAAGTACAAATACAAAACAAAGATCACGTTTTATATAAAAAAAAAACCCACCTTAAAAGTTTTTATCTAATATAGATTGTTTTTTTTTTGTTTTTTTTTTTTATATTTAATATCTTACTAGACACTGAAAATTGAAGAGAACTAATAACAAATCACTAAACGAAAACATTAAAAACATTAATTATCTGTTTAAATGATAATACTTATTAATACTAGTTATATATGTAATAATTAATAATGTTAATTAATATAATTTTATAATTATATATATATATATATGTATATATATTAATATTAATTAATAAATAGTTAATATTAGTTATATATATTTAAATATTGATAATTTTTTAAAAGAAAAACTTAAATTATGTTTGTAGAAGATTAAAGATTTTCCTTTTTTTTTTCTTAATTTATTATCATTAATTAAGTACATAGAAATATTAAAATTTGAATATTTATAATTAATATTTTTATGTTTCACTACTTTATAATTGTAAATGAAACAGTAATTAGTAAAATAAATACTAATAAATATTATATATATATATATATATATATTGTGTGTGTGTGTATGAATGATGCCTCATTTTAAAACATAAGAACTTTAATAAATTGGTTTTACTAATTTGATATTCATCTCTTACAACACGGTGGTAGCATAACTAAAATAAAAATATTTTTTTATTTCATTTTAATAATTATTGTATTTTAAATTATATTTATTTAATTATTAAAAAGCAGAATTTAAAAACTTATATTAATTATTTAAATTTATTTCAAATTAAACTTTATGTAATTAAATTTTAAATTAAATTTTATAACTTAATTGTAATTAAAATTTAATTGTCTAATTGACAATAAAACTAATACAAAGTAACTGAGTTTTGTAACATTCTTTATTGATTACTTAAATAAAAATCAAAACAAAAATCTACAAGAGCAAGGACACAACTCGCAATCTTATAATTACAAGCTTTCTGCTTTAACCACCTCGCTATGCCTCTGATACTCTACAACAGCTTCCAAGTGCCTCATATACGATAACATTGTAAGTAAAATGTCTGAAGCAGCCATGATGCGCGAGAAAATGCGTAGATGCTAGTCAAAACATTTGGCACACCTTGAATTTCGCCAAGCGCTGTATCCTTGAGTAAACGGAAATTAGCTGCCCGGAATCATACTTGAGGTATATCTTATGTCGTGTATACCTATATTATTAATTAATTTTTATTCGTTAGTATTGGCTAATATCCGGAAGTACTGAAACGATTTCAAAATATATGGTACCAAATAAATAATATATTTGTCCGGAATCAGACATGAACTGTATCTTATATCATGTATACCTATATTATAAAGAGGAAATTATTTTTATATGTTAGTAGGGGCTAATCTCCGGAACTAGTGAACAGATTGCAAAAGTAATGGTACCAAATAGATATTATTTTCCCTGAATAAGACATAAGCTATATCTGATGATGTGTATACCTATATTATTAAGAGGAAATTTTTTTATTTGTTTGTAGGGGGTAATATCCGGAACTACTGAACCGATTTCAAAAGTAATGGTACCAAATAGATGGTTATGATTTGCCCGGGATAAGACATGAGCTTTGACGTGTATACCTGTATTATCAAGAGGAAATTCTTTTATTTGTTAGTAGGATCTATTCACCTGAACTACTCAACCGATTTCAAAAGTAATGGTACCAAATAGATGGTTTTTGCCCATAATAAGACATAGATTATTTTTTATGTCCTGTATACCTGTATTATAAAGAGCATTTTTTTTTATTCGTTAGTAGGGGCTAATATCCGGAACTACTGAACCGATTTCAAAAGTAATGGTACCAAACAAATAATTTATTTGCCCGGAATCAGACTTGAACTGTATTTTATCCTATATCATGTATACCTATATTATAAAGAGGAAATTATTTTTATATGTTAGTAGAGACAAATCTCCGAAACTACTGAACAGATTTCAAAAGTAATGGTACCAAATAGATAGTATTTGCCCTGAATAAGACATAAGCTATATCTGATGACGTGTATATCTATATTACAAATAAGATTTTTTTTTATTCGCTAGCAGGGGCTAATATCCGAAACTACTGAACCGATTTCAAAATTAATGGAAGAAAATAGATTATATTTGCCCTGAATAACACATAGACTATATCTTATGTCCTTTATGCCTATATTATAAAGATAATGTTCTTTTTATTTGTTAGTAGGGGCTTATCAGCGGAACTACTGAATGGATTTAAAAAAAAATATACAAAATAACTGGTATTTGCCCGAAATGAGACATGAAGTATATCTTATGTTGTGTATACCTATATTACAAAGAGGAATTTTTTTTATTTGTTAGTTGGGGCTAATCTCCTGAACTACTGAGACGATTTCAAAAGTAATGGTACCCATAGATTATGAAGCACTTTCCAACACTTAATGAAATCTTTAACAAAACTTTGTTATTTAGGGAAATAATAGTGTATAGCCAAATGTACCCAAATATGTATTCCAGTACTTTTGAACAGCACTGTATTTCACATGTCAGTTGATATAATGGGAAAATTTAGTTTATCAAGAATGTACTCAGTAGCTTGAAATTTCATTTTAAGCAATTCATACTATTAGATGGAAACATACTTGAATACTTTCGTTCAGCCCTGTAGTTTACATTGTACCTTTATTACACGTCAGCATTAGGCTAAAACTTATTGTAAACTAAAGCATTTTTAATACAACTGAAATCACATTCTCACAAATCATCATTTATAAGCGTCCATGTACCGAATTCTTTGCGTGGCCATGTATATACTTTTATCTATATTCTCAAAACATTTCTCAGTAAATTGAGTGAAGCTCAGCGTCAAAATGCATAGCTTATTTAAGAACCACGCTTAAATAATTTACGCTCATATTCAGTAAAGTTGGTGAGCTCTTTTGGGTAGCCCTGTATATCAACTATAACATTTATACACACCATATAATGTGCATATATTTAGCGAAATATAAACGCGCATATCATAATTAAAATGCATTTCATCCCTCAATCAGCCATCATCGGACACATATACAGTACTTTGAAAGAATATACTTGTTGAAATATTTTGTGTGGCCCTGTAATTGCTATGTACTTCATATTATGCAAGACAGTAGCGTATAATTTATATTAAGCTTCAGTGACGCATATCAATTTTATTATACATGAAAAAGCTTAATATATTTTAAATATGTCACACACAATTCCCCCTTTTACCATTATCTAATGGAATTCTTTTGTTTAGCCTTGTAAATGAATAATATCTACATTTCACCTTCTATTTTATAGAATGCATATTTTAATATGTTTGACAGTGTATAACATCTTTAAAAGCCCTTTGAAACGCTTTTTCCCGATAGGCCG
Source organism: Maratus speculifer (assembly GCA_964019185.1). Lineage (NCBI taxonomy): Eukaryota > Metazoa > Arthropoda > Arachnida > Araneae > Salticidae > Maratus > Maratus speculifer. The sequence goes on from OZ025298.1 coordinate 159,118,448, forward strand.
TAATGTAATGGGAAACTTTTGATTCGCCCTGTAGATAAACTAATCATGGTAGAAACTTCATTTTCGATAGGACTTGTGCTAGGGTATACGTCAATAACGTCCTAAAATTTTATGGCCATCTGAGTATATTAACGATTTTTCCCCATGGGCCATAATGTAATGGAAAAGTTTTGATTTTCCCTGTAGATAAACTAATCACGGTAGAAACTTCATTTTCAATACGGTTCGTGATAGGGTAAACATCAATAACGTCCTAAAATTTCATGGCAATCCGAGTATATTAATGATTTGTCCCCATATGCCGTATTGTAATGGGAAACTTTTGATTCTCTGTGTAGATAAACTAATCATGGTAGATACTTCATTTTCATTAGGGTTCGTGCTAGGGTAAACCTCAATAACGTCCTAAAATTGCATGGCAATCCGAATATATTAACGATTTTTCCCCATAGGCCGTAATGTAATGGGAAACTTTTGATTTTCTCTGTAGATAAACTAATCACGGTAGATAATTCATTTTCAATAGGGTTCGTGCTAGGGTAAACCTCAATAACGTCCTAAAAGTTCATGGCAATCCGAGTATATTAATGATTTTTCCCCATAGGCCGTAATGTAATGGGAAATTTTGATTCTCTCTGTAGATAAACTAATCATGGTAGATACTTCATTTTCAATAGGTTTCGTGCTAGGGTTAACCTCAATAACGTATAAAAATTTCATAGCAATCCGAGTATATTAACGGGATTTAGAGCGCGGACAGACGGCCTTCCGGATATCCGGCCAGACGGGCAGAAGGCCAAACAAACCGAATGCATAAGCACTTTTCAACTTTTTTGGAAAGTGCTAAAAATCGTCTGGAAACATAAAAAGGACGCTAAAAATCTTCAAAAAAATTAAGTACAAAAAATCGAAAATCAGGCGTCGAGGTGCAAAATTTTAGGTATTGAAGTACCATCCCCCCCCTCCCAAGTGTTGTAACTACGGTGCAGCGATCTCTTAACCGCCCGAACGCCGAGCCAAATTGTAAAATTGTAATGTTGTTTTATCCGTAATTTATTAAAAATATTAAAACAAATAAGAAAAATCATGCGTTAAGCATAGATTTTGAAGCACTTTCCAACACTTAATGAAATCTTTAACAAAACTTTGTTATTTAGGGAAGTAATAGTTTATAGCCAAAAATACCCAAATATCTATTCCAGTACATTAGAAGAGCCCTGAATTTCATATGTCAATTCATATAATGGGAAAATTTAGCTGAGCAAGAAAATACCCAGTAGCTTGAAATTTCTATTTCAACAATTCATCCTATTAGATGGAAAAATACTTGAATACTCTTCTTCAGCCCAATAGTTTACATTGTACCTTTATTACATGTCAGCATTAGGCTAAAATTTATTGTAAACTAAAGCACGTTTAATACAACTGAAATCACGTTCTCATAAATCAACATTCATAGGTGTCCATGTACCGAATTCTTTGCGTGGTCCTGTTTATCCTTTTATCTATATTCTGCAAACATTTCTCGGTAAATTGAATGCAGCTCAGTGTAAAAATGCATAGCTTATTTAAGAACCACGTTTAAATAATTTACGTTCATTTTCAGTAACGTTGGTGAGCTCTTTTGGGTAACCCTGTATATCATTTATAACATTTATACACACCATATAATGTGCATATATTTAGTGAAATATAAACGCGCATATCATAATTAAAATGCATTTCATCCCTCCATCAGCCATCATTGGACACATTTACGGTACTTCGGAAAGAATATACTATTTGAAATATTTTGTATGGCCCTGTAAATGCTATGTACTTCATATTATGCAAGACAGTAGCGTATAATTTATATTAAGCTTCAGTGACAAATATCAATTTTATTATACATGAAAAAGCTTAATATATTTAAAATATGTCACACACAATTCTCCCTTTTACCATTATATAAGGAATTTTTTGTTTGGCCCTCTAAAAGAATAATAGCAATGATATTTTTACCTTAGCAATAATAGCATTTTTACCTTATATTTTATAGAATGCATATTTTAATATGTTTGACAGTGTATAATATCTTTAAAATTCTTTTGAAACGATTTTTCCCCATAGGCCGTAATGTAATGGGAAACTTTTGATTCGCCCTGTAGATAAACTAATCATGGTAGAAACTTCATTTTCGATAGGACTTGTGCTAGGGTAAACGTCAATAACGTTCTAAAATTTCATGTCAATTTGAGTACATTAACGATTTTTCCCCATCGGCCATAATGTAATGGAAAATTTTTGATTTTCCCTGTAGATAAACGAATCATAATAGAAACTTCATTTTCAATAGGGTTCGTGATAGGGTAAACGTCAATAACGTCCTAAAATTTCATGGCAATCCGAGTATATTAACGATTTTTCCCCATAGGCCGTATTGTAATGTGAAACTTTTGATTCTCTCTGTATATAAACTAAATATAGTAATTACTTCATTTTCAGTAGGGTTCGTGCTAGGGTAAACCGCCATAACGTCCTAAAATTTTATGGCAATCCCAATATATTAACGATTTTTCCTCATAGGCCGTAATGTAATGGGGAAATTTTGATTATCTCTGTAGATAAACTAATCATGGTAGATACTTCATTTTCAATAGGGTTCGTACTACGGTAAACCTCAATAACGTATAAAAATTTCATAGCAATCCGAGTATATTTACGGGAGTTAGAGAGCGGAGAGATGGCCATCCGGACATCCGGCCAGACGGAAAGACGACCAGACAAACCGAATGCATAAGCACTTTTCAAGTTTGTTGGAATGTGCTAAAAATCGCCTGGAAACATAGAAAGAACGCTAAAAGTCTCCTAAAAAATTAAGTACAAAAAATCGAAAATCAGGCGTCGAGGTGAAAAACTTTCGATATAGAAGTACCTTCCCCCCCCCCCAAACGTTATAACTCTACGTGCAGCGGTCTCTTACCCCCCCGAACGCCGAGCCAAAGGATAAAATTGTAATGTTGTTTTCTGCGTAATTTATTAAAAATATTAAAACAAGTAAGAAAAATCATGCGTTAAGCATAGATTATGAAGAACTTTCCAACACTTACTGAAATCTTTAACAAAAGATTGTTATTTAGGGAAATAATAGTGTACAGCCAAATATACCCAAATGTGTATTCTAGTACATTAGAACAGCCCTCTATTTCATATGTTAAATTTTACACTCATTCAGATTTTTAATTTTCAAATGCTTACAAGTTTAAAATGACAACACTTAGAAAGTTAATATTGTTCTCATCCCATGTCATAGCATTATGATTTGATACATTTAACCCTTTGCAACGCACATAGCCGCGAAGACTACAAAAAAATTTGCTTTTAAATAACAAAATTTGCAAATTTTTTGCAAATAAAAAAATGAACATAGAGAGTATAGTTCTATAAATATTTCATAGTATTTTATAAATAAAAATTTAATCTTTTCTAAGCCAGACAAGTATCCAATCACCAAACATACAGTTTGCTTTTTAAGTTTTACAAAATTTTTACTTAAGAAACTATCTAACAATGAAGAGAGGATATATTTCTCTGATTAATTTATAGAATTAATTTAAATGCCGCTTAACCCTCAGGCGCCCTAACAATGAAGAGAGGATATATTTCTCTAATTAATTTATAGAATTTAATGAAATGCCGTTTAACCCTCAAGCGCCCACAGAGCCGCTCAATATTTAGTCAAAATAGTGCGTTTCTTTTACTAAAAGTTAAGGTTTGTCCAAACTATTTCCTATCCTTGAAATACTCAGTGTAAAATGAAATGGGAGATGTACATTCCAATTAATAAGAAATTATGGGTAAGAGTGTTATTCGAAAAGGTTTCGAAAGCCTTGCTCGAACGGGTGCTGAAGAGCCTTGTTCCTAGAGGTTTCTAAAACATGTATTCGAAACGATTTTGAAATGCCTTATCAGAAACAGTAGTAAAAAGGCCGAAATAGAAAGGCTTTAGAAAAGGTTTGTTCGAGAAGGGTGTGAAAAGCTTTCCATTAAAACATTTCGGAAAGGTCTTAGATGAAAAGGTTTGTACAAGGTGTGCTCAAAACGATTTCAAAAAGGTTCGCCTGGACGCGTTTTCGCAAGGTTTACTCCAAAAGGTTTTCACAAATTTAATCAAAAAGAATTCGAAAAGCTTTATCTGAAAAGATTTTGAAACGACTAATTGAAAATATTTCTGCTTATAATAATCACGTTACAATAAATAACATTTCAATACTCCTCGCACAGAATCAGGCATGAGCTATATCTTATGTCGTGTGTAATTATACTATAAAGAGCAATTTTTTTTTAAATTTGTTTCTAGGGGTTTATATCTGGAACTACTCAACCGATTTCAAAGTTAATGGTACCAAATAGACGGTATTTACCCGGAATCAGACATGAGCTATATCTCGTGTCTTGCACACCTATAATATATAGAAGAATTTTTTTATTTGTTTGTAGGCCAATATCCGAAACTACTGACACGATGTCAAATTAATGATAAAAAATAAATGGTATTTGCCCGGAATCAGACATAAGCTATATCTTATGTCGTGTATACGCATATTATAAAATGGATTTTTTTTATTTTTTAGTAGGGCCTAAACTCCAGAATTACTAAACAGATTTCGAAAGCAATGATACCAAATACATAGCATTTTCTTTGAATCAGACATGAGCTATATCTTATGTCGTGTATACTTATATTATAAAGAGGAAAATTATTTTATGTGTAAGCACGGGCTAAAATCCGGAAAAACTGAGCCGATTTCAAAAGTAATGGTAAAAAATAGATGGATATGATTTGCCTGGAATCAGACATGAGGTATACCGTATGTAGTGTATACCTATAGTATAAAGAGGAAATTTTTTTTTTGTTAGTAAGGGCTAATCTCCGGAACTACTGAACCAATATCAAAAGTAATGGTACAAAATAGATAGTATTTGCCCTGAATAAGACATAAGCTATATCTCATGTCGTGCATACCTATATTATAATGAGGAAAATAATTTTATTAGTTAGTATGTGTCAATATCAGGAACTACTGAAAATATTTTTAAAGTAATCGTACCAAATAGATGGTTATGATTTGCCTGGAATTAGACATGAGGTATATCGTATGTAGTGTATACCTATAGTATAAAGAGGAATTTTTTTTATCTGTTAGTAAGGGCTAATATCCGGAACTACTGAACCGATTTCAAAAGTAATGGTACCAAATAGATACTATTTACCCTGAATAAGACATAAGCTATATCTCATGTTGTTCATACGTATATTATAATGAGAAAAATAATTTTATTAGTTAGTATGTGCCAATCTCAGGAACTACTGGACATATTTTAAAAGTAATCGTACCAAATAGATGGTTATGATTTACATGGGATCAGACATGAGCTATATCTCATGTCGTGTATACCTATATTAAAAAGAGGACATTTTTTTATTTGTTAAAAGGGGTTAATATCCAGAACTACTGAACCGATTTCAAAAATAATGGTACTTAATAGATGGTCATGGTTTGCCTGGAATCAGACATGAGCTATATCTCAGGTCGTGTATTTCTATATAATAAAAAGGAAAATTATTTGATTTGTTACTAGGCGCAAATCTCCGGAATTACTGAACAGATTTCAAAAGTAATGTCACCAAGTAGATAGTATTTGCCCTGAATAAGACCTAAGCTATATCTGATGACTTGCATACCCATATTATAAAGAGGAAAATTTTTATTTGTTTGTAGGGGCTAAAATCCGGAACTACTGAACAAATTACAAAAGTAATGGTACCAAACAGTCGGTTACGACTTGCCTGGAATCAGACATGAGCTATGACTGTGTACATGTATTATAAAGAGGAAATTCTTTTATATGTTAGTAGGGGATAATCACCTGAACTATTCCACCGATTTTAAAACTAACGGTACCAAATAGATAGTATTTGCCCTGAATGAGACATAAGCTATATCTGATGACGTGTATATCTATATTATAAAGAAGAATTTTTTTTATTCACTAGTAGGGGCTAATATCCGGAACTACTGAACCGATTTCAAAATTAATGGAACAAAATAGATTGTATTTCCCCTGAATAAGACATAGACTATATCTTATGTCCTGTATACCTATATTATAAAAAGGATTTTTTTATTCGTTAGTAGGGATTAATGAGCGGAACCATTGAACGGATTTAAAAAAATGGAGCAAATTAATTGGTATTTGCCCGGAATCAGACATGAGGTATACCTTATGTAGTGTATACCTATATTATAAAGAGGAAATTATTTTTTTTGTTAGTAGGGGCTAATCTCCGGAACTACTGAACCGATTTCAAAAGTAATGGTACCAAATAGATAGTATTTGTCCTGAATAAGACTTAAGCTATATCTCATATCGTGCATACCTATATTATAATGAGGAAAATAATTTTATTAGTCAGTAGGTGTTAATCTCAGGAACAGTGATGGATGGTTATAATTTGCCCGGGATGAGACATGAGCTATATCTCATGTCGTGTATGCCTATATTAAAAACAGGAAATTTTTTTAGTTGTTAGTAGGGGCTAATATCCGGAACTACTGAACAGATTTTAAAAGTAATGGTACAAAATAGATGGTTATTATTTGCCTGGAATCAGACATGAGCTATATCTTATGTCGTGTATACCTATATTAAAAAGAGGAAATTTTTTTATTTATTAGTAGGGGCTAATATATGGAACTACTGAACCGATTTCAAAAGTAATGGTACCAAATAGATGGTCATGATTTACCTGGAATCAGACATGAGCTATATATTATGTCGTGTATACCTATATTAAAAAGAGGAAATTTTTTTATTTATTAGTAGGGTCTAATATATGGAACTACTGAACCGATTTCAAAAGTAATGGTACCAAATTGATGGTAATGATTTACATGGAATCAGACATGAGCTATATCTTATGTCGTGTATACCTATAATATAAAGAGGAAATTTTTTATTTGTTAGTGGGGACTAATATCCGGAACTACTGAACCGATTTCAAAAATAATGGTACCAAAAAAATGGGTATGATTTGCCCGGGATAAGACATCAGCTATGACGTATATACCTGTATTATAAAGAGAAATTCTTTTATATGTTAGTAGGGGCTAATCACCTGAACTACTCAACCGATTTCAAAAGTAATGGTACGAAAGAGATGGTATTTGCCCATAATAAGATATAGACTATTTCTTATGTCCTGTATACCTATATTATAAAAAGGAAGTTCTTTTTATTCCTTAGTAGGGGCTAATATCCGGAACTACTGAACAGATTTCAAAAGTAATGGCACCAAATAGATGGTTATGATTTGCCTGGAATCAGACATGAGCTATGACGTGTATACCTGTATTATAAGGAGAAAATTCTTTTATATGTTAGTAGGGGCTAATCACCTGAACTACTCAACCGATTTCAAAAGTAATGGTCCCAAAGAGATGGTATTTGCCCATAATAAGACATAGACTATTTCTTATGTCCTGTATACCTATATTATAAAAAGGAAGTTCTTTTTATTCCTTAGTAGGGGCTAATATCCGGAACTATTGAACCGATTTCAAAAGTAATGGAACGAAATAGATAGTGTTGGCCCTGAATAAGACATAAACTATATCTGATGACGTGTATATCTATATTGTAAAGAAGATTTTTTTATTCGCTAGTAGGGGCTAATATCCGGAACTACTGAACCGATTTAAAAAAAAATGCTACCAAATAGATGGTTATGGTTTGCCTTGATCATACATGAGCTATATCTTATGTCGTGTACACCTATATTCTAAAGAGGAATTTTTTTTTTATTAGGAGGAATAATCTTCGGAACTACTGAACAGATTTCAAAAGCAATGGTACCAAATAGATAGTATTTGCCCTGAATAAGACATAAGCTACATCTGATGACGTGTATACGTATATTATAAAGAGGAAATTTTTTTATTTCTATGTAGGGCCTAACATCCGGAACTACTGAACCGATTTCAAAAGTAATGGTACCAAATAGATGGTTATGATTTGCCTCGAATCAGACATGAGCTATATCTTAGGTCATGTATACCTATTTTATAAAGAGGGATTTTTTTATTTGTTAGTAGGGGCTTTTATCCAGAACTACTGAACCGATTTAAAAAATAATGGTACCAAAAAAATGGTTATGATTTGCCCGGGATTAGACATGAGGTATGATGCGTATACCTGTATTATAAGGAGGAAATTCTTTTATATGTTAGTAGGGGCTAATCTCCTAAACTTCTGAACTGATTTCAAAAGTAATGGTACCAAATAGATGGTAGTTGCCCATAATAAGACATAGACTGTTTTTTATATCCTGAATACCTATATTATAAGAAGGATTTTTGTTATTCGTTTGTCGAGGCTAATATCCGGAACTACTGAACCGATTTAAAAAAATAATGGTACCAAATAAATGGTATTTGCCCGGAATCATACTTGAGCTATACCTTATGTCGTGTGTACCTATATTATAAAGAGGATATTATTTTTATACGTTAGTAGGGGCTAATCTCCGGAACTACTGAACAGATTTCAAAAGTAATGGTACCAAATAGATAGTATTTGCCCTGAATAAGACATAAGCTATATATAATGACGTGTATATCTATATTATAAAGAAGAATTTTTTTATTCGCTAGTAGGGGCTAATATCCGGAAATACTGAACCGATTTCAAAATTAATGGAACAAAATATATGGTATTTGCCCTGAATAAGACATAGACTATATCTTATGTCCTGTATACCTATATTATAAAGACCCACATAGCATGCATGGTCACAGTGACGTCACAGTGACGTCACTGTGAGTCACTGTGGTAACGTCACATCTGTGACCAAAATGCCACCCCTCAGTGACGTCACATTGTGACTGAAATGTGACGTCACATCTGTGACCGAAATGCCACCACTTGTGCAGTGACGTCACATAATCGCAGTGACGTCACATTGTGACTGAAATGTGACTTCACATCTGTGACCAAAATGCCACCTCTCAGTGACGTCACATTGTGACTCAGATGTGACGTTCTTAGAAAACTTTAGAAAATTACAAAAATTCTCCAAACCATATTATTTACTGGTAAAAAAATGTGTTTTCTGGCATTGCAGAAGAATATTGTGCAATCGCTGTTATGTCACACGTTACATGCACTGCATGTAACGTGTACGTCATAATCACATATGTGAGATAAACCTCCCATCATATGAAACTAAGTACCCAGCAATGAACCTATCAGTGAAATTTCCATTTAAGGAAATTTCTCGTTACACTTAAATGCTTCGTTATGAAAAAAATATCGTTGAATAGAAATCCACGAAAATTAATGAAATTTGTATAGTAAACTACAAATAAAAATGGAAATATTATAAAACTGTGTTTTAATTTGGATAGTAATTTTTGTTATGCAATGTAACCACATAAGAAAAAATTCATTAGTATAACATCTAAAAAACCACGTAATAAAGGAAGGGAAACAAAAACTGAATCGCAGCGTTCTATTTCTCGTTTTCTCTTGTATTTCAAATCGAAAAATTAAAAAAAAATTGGAATATTACTTTGTGTGAGATCTCTTATGAAAGATACACTCATAAAAACTTTCGCATCTTTTTTAAGTATTCAGAGAATGGACCTATAATATTTTCGCGGAACTAGAATCCCTTTCTTAGCATATCGAAAAATTTTCGCATTTTTTCCTTTTTATTTAAAAGATAAAATAAATACATAATTTCAATTCATACAATCCGCTGAAATATATTCACCAATCAATCTTAACAGCAATTTATCCTTTTGAATATTGTGCACGCACGAAAGTGCAACAAATTTTGCTAAGAAGAATTTTTTTTAATGTGAATATTAATTTAAATGTTAATTGCGTTCTAAATGAAGGTTCAACAGAAAATTAAAAAAGTAGATAATTTCATTAAATATGGGCTTCGTTAAATCAAAGTTCCACTGTATTTCGAAACTAATTGAAAGTAAAATAGAAATGCGTGAAACAAAAATTTTACTCAAAATTTTAATTAGGGATACCCTCATAAAACTAATGCGCATGCGCATTCAACTTATAAATCTTCGAAGCTCAAACAACCAATAATAACAAAAAATCACCTGCTTAAAAAATATCGTTTGGCAACAACCAGAATAGTTGACACTAGTGTATTTATTCTTTAGAATATTAGGCCAGCTGCTCTAGTAACTTTGTTATGATGTTATGTGTGTATATTTATTACGTAAGTTGAAAATTTTTAAAAAGTTATGCAGAAATGCGATCAGTTGACATTTTATATAAAATGCCGGTTCGAATAAATACATTGTCAGTGGCGTTTCGTTAATATGAGCGCGCCAATGTCATTGTACTTCATTCGGACATTCCGACTTCGAAATTATCTTCCCTATTTGGATTATGAAACTTGAATTAGAGGATAATGCCGATAAGAAAGAGGTAAGAAAATGTTATTTTTCCTGCTTTTTTTATAATGATTTCTGTGAATTTCGTAAAAAACATGTTATAAAAGTAATAAGTATCATATTAATTTAACTTTTTTGAATCCACTTACCTTAGTAAATTCAATAAATTTAACATTTATTTTGTTGAAATACGGAACAGCATGTCAACGATTTGAAAATAGCTAATAATATTATTTTTAAAATGCACTTTAATCACATTTTTTAATGACATGGTTAAAATCACATTTTAATAAATTAAAAAATATACACATAATCAAAAGTTAACGTTATAATTAATATATAAAGGAGTTTGGGTTTGTTTAAATGTTGCAAATAGTGATAAATATACTAATTTATGCACTAATATTGCAAAAATACTTTTGTAAAACTTTTTTATTACCTTTCTGAATTTCTCATAATCCCAAAAATTTGATAACTGTAATTCCATGACATTTATTATTTTAAACCATGTATCTAAAATAATTAAGATATTCATTTTGTGGTAATAACAAGTATTGATTTTAAAAAATGAGTAATTATCGCATTATTTTATTAATTTTTGATATCTTAATTGTTGTTAAATTGTGTTGAAAATAACAATTTTGTTTCATTAGTATGTGTTCATTAAATCCTGGTTCTAAATAGTCATAAAAACAATTACATGCTCACTTTTGTGGGATGTACATTGCTGAAATTTTTAGTGTTTAATGTATTTCTATTATTTTCAATAAAATTTTGTCTAATATTGGGAAGTGAGGCTGAGAATACTTAAATATTATTAATAGATTCATCTAATACAAAAAAAATGAAATCTAATAATTATAACTATTAATAAGGAAACTTTAAAAAAAAAATTCCTTAAGGATGTCATTTACCGGCACATCTATACTATATGACATATACAATATATATATATGAGTTTAACTACGAATTTAAAACTTGGTGTAATCATACATGCGCACAGGCCACTATAGAAAGAAAATAACTAAGCGTAATACTAGAACTAATTGCCTCATCTTTATTTGTACTCGATTTTCAAATAAAATCTGTATATTACGAATATTGCGCATAAACTTCACGTAGTTTTATCAAAAGATGATTCTATATTATATTTAATAGAATGATTTTAATTGGTAAATTAATCAAACGAATATTAATTTTCCAAAATGAGTAAAAAAGTGTTTAGGTTAGGATTCGAACTAGAGACCCTCGATGTATGCTGCCAATGCTCTTCCAACAGAGCAACTTAGCACGCACAATTCACCCGGAAAAATATCATTATATACTCATACGAATAGTGTGCATTTATCATACGGGTATTTTGAAAAAAAATTAAAGTATTATTACATAGGGTTATATATAAGAATGATAAGTATGCGTTCGTATTCACTGTGTGAATTGTGTGCGTCAGATTCTTCCAGGATAGTTCAGTCGACAAAGTATTGACAATTTGCGCGAAAGACTGCTTAGTTCGAATCCTGACCTGGACACTTTTTCAATCAGTTGGAAAATTACAACAAAAGATAATTAAAAGATATAGGGTAGATGCTCCAGTTTTGGCAGCTGCAAAAGTTTTGGCCACATTGGAATGATTTACCCTCTATTTAGGCTGTAAATTGATTTTAACAAATTATATGCATTCTTACTCCTTAATCTAACACTCTTTTATTATTTCCAATCCCATTTGTTTATTTTTTGATAAAAAATGACTTGCAAAAAAATGTGTAAAACTATAGTTTACACTCACATATATTAAGGTTTTTGCTTAGGTAACAATTTTTCACAATCTTTCAATATTAGGCATTTATCGAACTTTATTTGTTCTGAAACAAATTGCTATGAAGCTTTATGAAGTAGGCTTTCTCTCTGTTGCAATTTCATATTAAATTATTTATTTTTACAGCTTAAAGTAGGGGTGGCCAAAACTGGTGCTTTAAATTTGCTATGTGTACCAGTTATGGCCATGGTGTGGCCAAAAAAGGCACAACATTATGCTCCACTTTTGGCCACAAGACTAATTATAGTGAAAATTTCAGCAATATATTTAGAAATGTTTTATGACTTATAAATTTAAAAGTTCAATAAAATTACAGCATGATTTAGTGGTTTCTTGTATTTTTTCAAAACAAAATGAGGAAGTTGCATAACTTTTGCAAAATTTCAAGCACATGAATTTAGAAATAACAAATAATGTGAAAATCTTTATACTTTAAATAGGATTCATTTTAACAAGTTTAAAAAAGACAATTCTGTACTCTTAAAAATGGTCTAGATTAAACACTGTTATAAGATAGGAAGTAAAATTATGGCTTTTCAAAATTCATTGTCAGCTTTTCAAGATGGTTAAGTTTAGTAGTATCTCGTTCTATCTTGCAACACAAGTTTACAGAATGGAGACCAGTTTTTACTATTTTTGGATCTCAAGTAATAGGGTTGTGCTATTTATGATGGCCAATTATCTATATGAGAGATATGGGCCGAAAAGAAGGGGGATGCCCTCTGTGAAGGTCTCTCTAAGATCCTAGCCAATATTTACACAAGGAAATCTAAGGTTTGAAGAAAACTAACTCCAAATGATTAGGCTGACAGGCAGCTAAGTACGAGGAATTAAAGTTTAAAATCAGTTGAAGAAAATGGATTTTAGAGATTGTCAAAATACTATTTCATGTAAAAATGGAATAATTTCAAGATTCTAGTCATATAACTGTAAATATTGGTATAGTATAACATATGATATATATAAATGAAATATGCAAAATGTTAAAATAAGCTTTTTATGTCCTATAAGTCTTTTTATGAATTAAATATATTTTTTGTTTTTAAATTTAAATGTTCAGTTAAAATCAGCTTAAGTATATTTTATTCGATGTTTTTATGATTTCATTTAAAAAAATGCAAATCTTTTTTATACAGCAAACAAATATGTGTGTGGTAAAACAGATTTTGCACAAAAATGCTTTATTTTTACTTATTATCAGTTAAAGTGTTTGCAAAATTACAAGATATTAGGGCGGCCAAAACTGGTGCAGGGGTGGCCAAAACTGGTGCAAATTGAAAGAAATTACTTAACGAGTTATTACTCACAATCTAAAATATTTGATAGAAAGTTATTATAATTAACAGAAAGACAAATAAATTTACTAAAGAATACTGTTATTGCGATTTAATATGCTTTATTCAGTCTAAAACTATAAAATTTCCATTTCAACTTTTCTCTTAATGTGGCCAAAACTGGAGCATCCACCCTATATATTTATAGACATCAGGATTATTGGTCAGAAATATTGGCAAGCTGTACAGTTTTAGATATGTGCTGAAATTTGTGGATATTAAAGCGAGTAAAAGTTTTTTAAAAAAAGTTCAAAAAGATTAAACAGTTTGAACAACATATTACAAAATGTGTGTCAGTTATAAATAAAATTGAAGCTATGCAATTTTCAGCATGTGGGGAAAATATATAAATATTTTTGAACGGCAATATTTTTCAAATTTTAAAAACAACGCCAGAGTTGTAAGGCATGTGAGGTAAATCGAATTTTTAACTTTAATTTAGAAGAAAGTCTCCTTACTGCAGGTAACTATTTTTATATATTATACAGTATTTGTTCATAAATTGTCAATATATGATTTTAGGACTCAAACCCTATTTTAACAGGAACATGGCGTGGAGTTATAGCTTCAGCAGATCCTGTTTCTTTTAAATTGTTAGAGAATCGTTTAGAAAAGTTAAATCGTCACAGAATCATCACAGTGTTAACGAAAGTTTTGTCACAAACGATCTGCAGCGTGAGTCTAAAATAATAGGACAAACTTTAAGGGAGGTGGTAGAGCTCACTATAATAAATAATTATGGCATAGAAATGTATGACTGGAAGTGACGCGATAAAACGCCACACTAGTCACTGTAAAATACACGGATTATAATGTTAAGTGTATGGGAGCGCTATTTTCAAATATCTCGCTAAAATTTTAATATTTTCGTATATTTTTTTTCCATAGGATAGCTGAGGACGACCTGCAACTGGGCTGGTTTTTACTTTTTTGATTTTGGTTAGAGATTAAAAGAAAAATACTTTAACTTTCAGAACCAGTTTAAACCGGTTCTAAAACTGAAACTATTGTAATATAAAAAAAAATATAACCAAAATCGAAAAAGTAAAAATTAGCCAGGTTGTGGATCATCCTCAGCTATCCTATGGAAAAAATATCATGTAAAATATTGAAATTTGAGCAAGATATTTGAAAACAACGCCTTCCCCCCATAGACATAACATTACCATCCGGGTCTTTTTTGGTGACTAGTGTAGCGTCTTGACGGGTCACTTCCAGTCATATATTTCTGTGCCATCATTATTTGTTATAGTGAGTCCTACCGCCCCCTCAAAGTTAGTTCCATGATTTTGGACTCACCCTGTATTTCACAATTTGGTCACAATGTGACTTGAAAGCATTGTCACTTTCGTCACAATTCCGTCACAATGTTAATGACAAGATCGTCACAAATGACACACTTTTCACAAATTGGTCACATTGCGACGTCACAATGTGGTCACAATGTGACGTCACAAACAAGCTCTAAAACGGCCATAACGACTTCACATTTTAGTCACTGTGACTTCACATCGACGTCACGTGACGTCACATCGACGGTCACAAAGTCACAGTGTGACTTCACAACGACGTCACCGTGACGTCACCATGTCTTACGGGGAGGATTCCCGTAAAGCATGGTGACGTCACTGCAACGTCGTTGTTAAGTCACATTGAGACTTTGTGACCATCGATTGTCGATGTGACGTCACGTGACGTCGATGTGAAGTCACAGTGACTAGAATGTGAAGTCGTTATGGCCGTTTTAGAGCTCTTTTGTGACGTTTCACAAAGTGGTCACAATGTGACAAATTTGTGAAAAATGTGTCATTTGTGACTAATTTGACATTAACATTGTGACGAAACTGTGACAAAAGCGACGATATTTAAATAGTCAAAAACATGTTTTTTAAATTAAATAACATGATTTGAAGGATATTTATAAATTTCTAAAGATTTTTAAGAAAGTCACATCTCAGTTACAATGTGACGTCACTGAGAGGTGGTATTTTGGTCACAGATGTGATGTGACCAAAGTTACTCACAGTGATGTCACTGTAACGTCACTGTGACCATGCATGCTATTAGGGTTTCCTTTTTTTCGTTACTAATGGCTAATCAACGGAACTACTGAACGGATTTTAAAAAAATGGTACAAAATAAATGGTATTTGCCCGGAATCATATCTTATGTAGTTCTTGCCCGGGAATATCTTACGTAGTGTATACCTATATTAAAAAGAGGAAATATTTTGTATTTTTTTAAGTCGTCAGATTTTAAAATATTCATCTTTTATATAAACATTTTAATAACAATTTTAATTTTTCTAAAGAAAGGTGTTATAGTAAAAATAAAATACAATGACATGTTTCGGAACCGTCAAATAAGTTCCGTAGTCATAATATAAATAAAACAAAATTTCAAAATATTTCTCGGAAAATACAAATGACACGCGACAATGAGATATAAATAACAAAAAAACACGCGCTCTATTGCAAAAAATTAAATTAAAACATAGACCATGATCTAAAACTTAACTAAAAATAGTTAAGTTTTAGATCATGGTCTATTTGTTAGTAGGGGCTAATCTCCGGAACTACTGAACCGATTTCAAAAGTAATGGTAAAAAATAGATAGTATTAGTCCTGAATAAGACTTAAGCTATATCTCATATCGTGCATACCTATATTATAAAGAGGAAAATAATTTTATTAGTTAGTAGGTGTTAATCTCAGGAACTACTGAACATATTTCAAAAGCAATGGTACCAAATAGATTGTTATGATTTGCCTGGAATCAGACATGAGCTGTATCTTACGTCGTGTATACGTATAATATAAAGAGGAAAATTATTTGATTTGTTAGTAGGGGCTAATAACCGGAATTACTGATCCAATTTCAAAAGTAATGTTACCAAATACATGGTTATGATTTGCCTGGAATCAGACATGAGCTGTATCATATGTCGTATATATCTATATGATAAAGAGGAATATTATTTTATTTCTTAGTAGGTGCTAATCTCCGGAACTACTGAACCGATTTTAAAAATAATGGTACGAAATAAATGGTAATGATTTGCCCGGAGTCAGACATGATGTATAACTTATGTCGTGTATACCTATATTGTAAAAAGGAAATATTTTTATTTGATTTGAGGGGCTAATATCCGGAACTACTGAACCGATTTCAAAAGTAATGGTACCAAATAGATAGTATTTGCCCTGAATTAGACTGAGGCTATATCTTATGACGAGTATACCTATATTATAAAGAAGTTTTCTTTTATTTGTTTGTAGGGGTTTATCATCGGAACTACAGAACCGATTTCAAAAGTAATGGTACCATTACTAGATAGAGTAATAGATGGATATAGATGGTTATGATTTGCCCGGGATAAGACATGAGCTGTGACGTGTATACCTATATTATAAAGAGGATTTTCTTTTTATTCGATAGTAGGGGCTAATATCCGGAACTGCTGAACCGATTTCAAAAGTAATGGTTCCAAAAAAATGGTATTTGCCCGGAATCATACTTGAGGTATATCTTATGTCGTGCATACCTATATTATTAATTAATTTTTTAATCGTTAGTATTGACTAATATCCGGAAGTACTGAAACGATTTCAAAATTTATTGTACCAAATAAATAATATATTTGTCCGGAATCAGACATGAACTGTATCTTATATCATGTATACCTATATTATAAAGAGAAAATTATTTTTATATGTTAGTAGGGACTAATCTCCTGAACTACTGAACAGATTTCAAAAGCAATGGTACCAAATAGATTTTATTTGCCCTGAATAAGACATAAGCTATATCTGATGACGTGTATACCTATATTATAATGAGTAATTTTTTGTTATTTGTTTGTAGGGTCTAATATCCGGAACTACTGAACCGATTTCAAAATTAATGGAAGAAAATCGATTATATTTGCCGTGAATAACACATAGACTATATCTTATGTCCTGTATACCTATATTATAAAGAGGAATTTCTTTTTACTTTTTTGTAGGGGCTAATCAGCGGAACTACTGAACGGATTTTAAAAAATGATACAAAATAACTGCTATTTGCCAGGAATGAGACATGAACTATATCTTATGTAGTGTATACCTATATTACAAAGAGGAATTTTTTTTATTTGTTAGTAGGGGCTAATCTCCTGAACTACTGAGGCGATTTCAAAAGTAATGGTACCAAATAGATAGTATTTGCCCTGAATAAGGCTTAAGCTATGTCTCATATCGTGCATACGTATATTATAATGAGGAAATAATTTTATTAGTTAGTAGGTGTTAATCTCAGGAACTACTGAACATATTTTAAAAGTAATCGTACTAAATAGATGATTATGATTTTCCCGGGATCAGAAATGAGCTATACTTCATGTCGTGTATACCTATATTAAGAAGTAAGAAAAATCATGCGTTAAGCATAGATTGTGAAGCACTTTCCGACACTTAATGAAATCTTTAACAAAACTTTGTTATTTAGGGAAATAATAGTGTACAGCCAAATGTACCCAAATATGTATTCCAGTATTTTTGAACAGCCCTGTATTTCATATGTCAGTTGATATAATGGGAAAATTTAGTTTAGCAAGAAAGTACCCAGTAGCTTGAAATTTCTTTTTCAGCAATATATACTATTAGATTTAAACATACTTGAATACTTTCGTTCAGCCCTGTAGTTTACATTGTGCCTTTATTATACGTCAGCATTAGGCTAAAATTTATTGTAAACTAAATCACTTTTAATACAACTGAAATCACATTCTAATAAATCATCATTCATAACCGTCCACGTACCGAATTCTTTGCGTGGCCCTGTATATCCTTTTATCTATATTCTCCAAACATTGCTCAGTAAATTTAGAGAAGCTCAGCGTAAAAATTCATAGCTTATTTAAGAACCACGCTTAAATAATTTACGCTCATTTTCAGTAACGTTGATGATCTCTTTTGGGTAGCCCTGTATATCAACATAAAAAGACACTTTGTGTGCATCAAAAGAATATGGCACTATTATATTGTCATAAGTTCACTCAGAATTCAAATAATAACAAGTAGGAGATTCATTATGACTGTGAAAAGGGATGTGTTTATCTTTGATTAATATAGACTTAAACGTTGGAGAAATGGTTATGCAATGTTTGTTTATAAATTCAAACCCAAGTATGGCTTGAAAATTAACATTCTTTATATCAGTAAGATAAAAGACATGATGGAAAAAGTACTTGTCAATTTTGAATGCAATCTCAAAACACATCCTCTAAAGAAAACTTTAGAGTTTATGGTTGATACTGACACATTTCTAGATAAAATTTTATAATGAATTTTGGATTTAATACTATTAAAGCATTCCTGATCCAAAAGTGAGAAAGTTGAGCCGGCAGCAATAAGAGTGTTAATATTTCATTATATTTTACATTGATAATTATACATGGCAGGGATTAAGAGTTGTCAAAGGAGCTACAAATTATGTGTCGTTCTTGTATAAAATCATCAATTTCAGGAGGATGTTTCGATGCCAAAGATTTATAAGAACAGCAAGATTTATTAAATGTTGGTTGCACTGGAGATGTTTGTACCGCAGTGGTAGAAAATAAAGTAGTTGAAGAATTTTTGTCAGTGTGACGCTTGTTTTTGTCGTCAAAACAATGTACTGACCGTGAAGAAATAGTATGGGAGAGAAGGCGGTCAGTAGAACCAATCTCCCCTATTTCTTTAAATGATCGATGTTATCATTTTTATTTTCAGAAAGAGAAGCACAGTTTTTCTTTCTGTAAGAATTAGACGAAAAATGAGAGGTTTGATTTTGTCTAGATGCATTGAGAACATTTTTGAATTTGTAACATCTCTCCAATACGGTGGTAGAATCTTCCGCAAATTGCGCATTGAATGACATTTTGCTTGTGACAAGAACCTGTAGAATTTTTCTTGCGAGAAAATCTGTCAAAGTTAGGTTGTAAAAAAGGTCGCTTTTGATGAGGTTTTTGCTGGCGAAAGTTTGTTTTGTATTTATCCGCAACGTTTTGCCTGATAGGTGAAGTAGGATAAGTTATATGTTTTTTCTTAATATTTCTAAATCTATGAAATTCTTCATTTTGTGTTTCTGATGTTGAGAACACACTTTGCGAATTTACATATATTTTATCCTTTGTACGTCTTACAGGAGTTTGTTGAACCATATTCAGAGAAACTTTTGAAGTTTCATCAGCTTTTTCACTATTCATGCATTAAATTTTTGTCAAAATTTTCATGAGACTTTCGTGGAGGTGGTGAATCGTAGATTTCTTGTAGAAAATGTGCTCGTTCAAGAGCTAAATCAAATGTGAAAATATTTTCTTCTAAAATTTTTCTTTTGATGTGTTTAGGCAAAGCCTGAAGAAAGTGAGTGAATTTTAGCGAATTTACAGCAGCTGGTTCCAATTTGGGATACGCAAGCCGAAAATGTCTATCCAGACGATATGCAAAGTTTTTAACTGATTCATTTGAATCTAATTTTAGATTTTGCAGAGATTTGAGAGAGTTAGGTTTTTTTTGTCGGCATGGAATAGTCTATAAACTCCTTTCGAATCGCTTGAAAGTTACCATTCTTGAATTGAGACTGTGTTTCAAGAAAAAAGAGTAAAGCACTACCTTCTAGTTTTGATTTAAAAAGAACAAAAAGCTCTTTATCAGTAAAAATATTCAATTCCTGTAAATCGGATAACTGATCGATAAAGAATTCCACAGTTTGTTGATTCCCATCGAAAGGCTGAATCAATATTTAACTTAGCTTTCGGAGGCATGGTGAGAAAATTAAAACAAATTCTCAATAAATATCACAATAATATTGTCTATAAATTAGTTACGTAAAAAAAAGACTTAATTGGATATATTTTCTAAAATAATGTCAGTGGAATGGAATATTTTTCTCTTTTAGAAAGTAACATCTGTTTAACACACCTCCTTCAGTAAATAACATGATAACCAATTTTAAAAATTAAGTACTGCATGATAAGAACATATTAGTATTTGTAGAATAAAATGAGAAAATTTTTATTATTTTTTTTATTACTTTTATATAATAAAGCAAAATATATCTTGATAACTGTCGTATCGAATAGGTTTCGACGAGTTCACGGTACCAAATAAAAGGTAACTGTGGTGTCTGCTTGGAATGTTTTTGCCGTTCCGAGAAACTAATACTATTAATTCCAAAAGGAACATTGACTTGCGTATATTTGCGTTGTTTTGGCCAGAAAAGACCCATGGACATGACAGTCATTATTCACCAACATATGCACAGAAGTAAAATCAAATTAAAGGAAAAATAAAAGAAAAGTAAAAACGATTACCTGGAGGAACTTGAAAATAGAATTAAACACACAAACAGGAGGATGCACAGAATTTCTTCTTCAAAAGAATTCTATTCTGATGGTAAGATCCTTTTTTGTTTTGAAGAATAAAGATACTTTGCTTTCAGGAACATTCATTTTTTTAGAACCCTGCCTTTAACAGGATCTATTTTAATATATAATTTGATGACAAACACATACTTAACATGATGAGATTTCCCTTGGAGGATGAGGAGTAACATATCACCCTTGTCGGAAACGGAAGAAAAATGGCGCACCTAAAAAAATCATCATTATTCGAAGAATTTCCTTCATTCTTCTAGTCCCATTCACAAGAACCCTTTAATTGTCGCAAGCAGAACATAAGGAGTCCATCAAATCATTACAAATTTTAAGAATTTCACTTTTAATTTTATATTTATTTTCGTTGAAAATATCCAACTTCGCTGGCTCCGAACACCGCTGATTCTCTCCAAGCAAAAACCCGCACACCTGCGAAGATAGGGAGAGGGTTGTCATAATACCATAACTCGCCAATTGGCAGAGTTAAAAAAGGAGGGAGAAATTAAGGAGGCCAAACGGGTAAAGGAATGCGGTAGGAAAATTGAATTTTTAAGATTAAAATTTTATAGCAGTTTAAAGATACGACGGCAATAAAGCAGGCAAGTATTCACTTGTTTTAAATTACGTATCTGCTTATTTGAATCTGATTGGCAGGAGGAGGAGTCAGAAACAGGAAGTGACAGAAATTTTAGAATATTGTAGATTGTTCTAGAAATATCTTTCGCTGGAAGTAACGAATTCAAAATCATTTTATCATTTTGAAATAAACGAAAGGTTACGTAAGAAAGAAAAACTTACAGGTGAAGCTTTAAAAGGCAAGAAATAAAATAAATTTTAGAATGCAAACTTTAAAATTAAATGAATAGAGATTAATAACATACTTGATAAATTAAATTGAATAAAAATATGGCAGTGGTTATGAGTAACCACAAAACTATTCACCGAACTTTATTGTCAGGGGTTGTATTTATGTAAACATAGTACACATATTTGTGAAGGTGTTAACGATTCTGTGAAAATTTTAAAAGATTTTTGTTTTTCACATGGAAAGTTTTCAATCAAATTTAATAGAGCTTTCCGAAAATGTAACAAATATCGTAAAAATAGTTTAACGCAATTAAAACATGGATATATTGAAGTTTGGATGAGGTATGGGCATTTGTATGAAATGCTTTTTAATTGTGCAAGCGTAAAAGATTCCAAATTTGTTTTTAAATAATTTAATCGTCAGCTGTTTGGGACAATTTTTATAAAAATTCCAATCAAAATCTGAAAATTCAGAAAGATAGGAGTGATGTAGTAAATCTTTAGCTTTACTATAAAGACTTTTTGGCAATTTTTCAATCAGATCACTTTATCTTTCTCAATTTTTACAATATCTGACTGGACGTTTTACAGAATTTGCCCAAAATATCTGAATACCGATTTATGAAGAAAAAAATTTGGAGTTTAACATAAAGGCACAGTTGAAAATTATTTCTTACAAATACCCATATTACATCAATATTAAACATATTCATGTTTTAAATTACATTAAACTGTTTCTAGTGTTTTCGGCAGGTTATGGGAATATTCTGGTAAATTTGGTTGAAAATTCTTTATTCCATAAACAAAATGTTTTAAATTTTGAACAGAAACATTAAGATGTTCACGAATATGACTGCTATACTTGCACAAATGTCCACAAGCATTGAAAAGTACCCACATAGTACTTTAACAGAATGACAGGCCCTAATGATTCTATTCTGTTATATGGGTGATCATAAACATCATTTTATTATTAAAAATATTTTTATATCCCTAATTGATCTCCCGGTTAAATCTTTATTGAGGCATGTGGAAACAAACGTGTTATTTTCATCCTACAAGTTCAAGAATCATTTATCAAGAACTTAGGTAGGCATTTTGCTAAATGTGTAAAATCGAAAGCATGTGGTCACTTATCTTTAATTTTTTAAAACCAAATAGTAAATTAAATCCGTTTATTGTTATTTTGTCTTTAACTTCAATTTTGGGATGTTTACTCTTAATGTTTATTTCGTTCTATTAAACGTACTTTGCAGCTTCAGCGTAGTGAAATATAATCAGCCAATGCCGTTTGCTATTATGGTTCGTTACTAAAATATTGAGGGAGAAAATGTAATTTATAAAATATGTTAATATTTAAAAACTGCAGATTGAACCCTATTAAAAATCAAGATATTTTGCTTAAGATTTTATTAAAACTTCAACAAAATTAAAATAAAACCAAGAAAAAACAAATTCCTTAAAAGAGAACACAACAATAATAATAATAATTATAATAAAAACAGACAATTATTCAACAGATGAGGTTCTCTATTTTAATTGTAACACTTAAACTTTGAAATTCGCTTTCTTGTTTTCCAAACAATTTAATTCTGAATTTGTATTTTTATGTGTAATTTTAAGTAATTACACAACAGTCATTATTAGACATAATATATTTTCCAGTTTTAGCATAATATGTTTTTAAATAACCTACATTTATAAAAAAATAAAATCAACGTAATAGCGTTAGCACATACCGTACTACAGTTAAAAGAAGCACAAAAGTTATTGGGATATGTATGGATATTTTTTAAATAAAGGTAGTACTATGTGATTCGAACTTGAAATATCTCTGTTAATAAATATACTTCATATTCTATAATTAAAATGCATTCTATTTCAACAATTGAAAATCCTTTTTAATTCTACATAAGTTTTACCAGATTAATTAAATTCTCGTTGGAACATCTTTCGAAACAAGATGGATAAATATTTGGTTTGGTATTAGTAAAAACTTGCGAGTTCTAAGTAAGAAGGTATCCTTTGCCTCAGTTGTGAAAAATTCGTTTCTTGATCTTAAATAGTTGTAGTTAGACAAGTATCTATACTGAAACCTTTGGAAGTAATGTTATAATAAAATAAAAGCGTCTTAATCTCTCAATTGTTAAAATAATTTCTTCGTTCTTGCAATTTCCTGTGGCTAAATGTTTCTTAAGAGTTTGAATCTTTCCATTTCTTTAAATATTCATTTGTCAAAAACTTAAAGTCATTTAAAATAAGTCCAAGAGTTTGGTAAGTTTTTCACTCTTTGCAAGCATTAAGTAAATATCTTTAAATATGCGTAAGCATAACATATATGTAGAAATGCAGGCGCACAAATGTAGGGATTTATATATTACTGTATAACTTTTGAAATATCGTTTTATTAATTAAATTAATTGCCATTTTGAATGAATTGTTAATTTTTTTCGCCGTATTCATGGGATTTCTTTTTGAATGCTGATACTTTGGGTGTTAACTTGTGAATTATGTGGTCTAATTTGTCTTGAGTCATTTATGTAATTTTTTAAAAACTAAGATGATTCTGAATCAAATTGTAATGAAATTTTGGTTTAAAGAATGTATTTATATGCATTCTTAATTAATACATTAGTCGAATAAGACGGACTTACCCGTGAAATTTCACAGCTAAAATCATCTTGATATTATGACTTACATAAATGGTAGAAATTCTTTGATTCAGGAAATTCTCTAATTCAATTACATTCTTATACATTCACGTAGTTAAATCATTATAAAAAGTATCATAACTTAAAACTGATAATTTAAATTTATTGAATGACAAAACAGACATTTTTAACATACTAAAACTCAATTGAATTCTAAACTAGTCGTGAGGGCCATTTAATACTTACCCATACATACATGCTATGAAATATAAAAAAAAATCAAGTAATACCGAATTGCGTAAAAAAAAATTTCATTCAATTTCTTATAATTCCAAAGATAGAAATTGTATTAACTAACTTAACTAACATCTTACTGCATTGGATTAAGCGATTCATTTCCAATAAAAATCTATCTTTGAATTGAAATTTGAATGATATACAGACTCGCGAAAATTAGAAGAATGCGGAAAACATAATACAGATACCTCAACAACTAATTACCAAATCGACTTAAAATTTTATACAAAATTTATGTTTTTTTATTGTCTTTAATATTCACTCCTTTAAATAATAATAATAACAAACGAAATATTTTACGTATCTTTTATCAAAACGAATACTTCAAGAGTCCAAAAAGAATAGTTCCGGATAATCGAGGTTACTGTTAGTAAGTAGTTTTCTTTCCATTCTTACATAAAACGTACATACCAAATTTCAAGTCCCTATCACAATTTGTTTGACAGATATGTGTTTACAGACAGTTGGACACACAGACGGACGGACAGAATTTTTTTCTAAAAATTTGTTTTTCGAAATTTGCAATGTCTGAACCGTGTAAATCTGTTAAATTTTTTTTTCAAAACGATTGCAAGAATCACCCTATACTACGTATGATGTGTAAGTATTTAAAAAGAAAAAAGTCCTTCCAGCAGTGCCGGGAGGAAGAGGTAGCTTTCATATGCGTACTTATTTATTTTAAATTAAGTTATATAAATCAAATATACGAAGCTCAAAATAATGGAACACGATTATATAAGATTGAATACTAGTTTTTGTCAATTATTAATACTATTACTGAATATTAATAGGTATTTTTAGAAATTAGTCATCTTTTATTCAACTTTGTTTTAGTTTAAGCGATTTATAGGGTCGACAAATTCCACGATATCCATTTTAAAGCAACATGATTGATAAAAAACCCAATCAGCTTAATCGAAAACTTAATTAATGTGAACATGCACACTCACATCGAAATCGATTAATATATAAGAGTGCTGTCGCGGACAAATTGACTTTTCAAAAAAAATGTCACCCACATTAGAAATTTAAACAGCTATATCCCAGGCGTTTTTCAAGGTAAAGACAAAGCAAAAAATACTCCGGAATTGAATATTAAGATAAATAGTTTAGAAAGAACCTCTTTTCAATGTATAATTTTTTGTTTATACATCATTATACATTTAAAAGATTTTTGACAGATTTAAATGGACGCTATTTTGAAACAAGATGGCGGATAAAGTCGGCCCGTGAACTCGGTCAAGACATTGGCATGTACCATGAATACACGGAGTTATATCGAAATGAGTTTATAAATATGCGTGTTAACGCGTGACAAATTTCAGACTGTTTCAAAATGTCAATCACACTGGGAATTGAAAATGCTAAAACTCAGCCATTTTTCAAGATATAAATGAAACAAAAAACGCTCTGGAATTTTTGTATCAAGGTCAAAACACAAAAGAAAAATCTTTTTCAATATCTTAATTTTTGCACCTAATTTTAAACTTTAAATTAAAAAAAATAATATTCCGAAATTTTGAAACAAGATAGCGGTTGGAACTGGTCAACGAACTCGGTCCAGACATCAGTATGTCCTATCTACGCACCAAGTTTCATCCAAATCTGTATACAGATACGCGTGTTATCACGTAACGAAAACCAGATCATTTCAAAATGTGAGCAACACTAGAAATTAAAAGTACTATAAGTCAGACATTTTTTAAAATACAGATGAAACATGCTTTGGAATCTTTGTATCAAATTCAAATGCATAAAAGAAAAATATCTTTCAATTTCTCAATTTTGTACCTAATTTCAAATTTTTAATTTTTTTAAATAAATTTAAATGGCTGCCATTTTGAAACAAGATGGCGGATATAACTGGTTAACGAACACGGTCCAGGCTTTATTATGTACTATGTACATCTCAAGTTACATCCAAATCGATTTATAAATACGAGTGTTGACACGTGACAAAAATCAGATCGTATCAAAATGTCAGCCATAAAAAAAATTCAAAGTGATATAACTCAAACATTTTTTAAGATACAGAGTAAAAAGTGTTCTGGAATCGGTGTTTTGGGATCTAACACATAAAATAAAAATATTTTTCAACTTTTAAATTTTTCGCATTTAATTTAAAACTTTTTATTTTTTAATGGCCGCCATTTTGAAACAAGATGACGGATGATGCTGGCCAACGAACTCGGTCGAGATATTTGTATGTACTATGAACATATCAAGTTTCATTCAAATCGGTTTATAAATACGTTAGTTATAGCATGAGAAAATCAGATCGTTTCAAAATGTCAACCATAAGAAAAATTCAAAGTGCTATAACTCAATCACTTTTTAAGATATAGACAAAGTAAAAAATGTTCTGGAATCGGTATTTTAAGGTCTAACACATTAAAAAATATATTTTTCAACTTTTAAATTTTTTTTGCATTTAATTTTAAATTATTATTTTTTTAATTTTAAATGGGCGCCATTTTAAAACAAGATAGCAGATGATGCTGGCCAACGAACTCGGTCGAGATATTTGTATGTAATATGTACATACCAAGTTTCTTCATATCGGTTCATAAATGCGTAAGACAAAAATCAGATCGTTTCAAAATGTGAGCCATAAGAAAAATTCAAAGAGCTATAACTCAATTATTTTTTAAGATATAGACAAAGTAAAAAGTGTTCTGGAATTGGTGTTTTAAGACCTAACACATAAAATAAAAATATTTTTCAACGTTTAATGTTTCACATTTAATTTTAAATTTTAAAATTGTAAAAATTATTTAAATGGCCGCCATTTTGAAACAAGATGGCGGATGATGCTGGCCAACGAACACGGTCGAGATATTTGTATGTACTATGTACATACTAAGTTTCATTGAGATCGGTTCATAAATACGTTAGTTATCGCATGACAAACATCAGATATATATATATATATATATATATATATATATATAAATATATATATATATATATGTATATATATATACTTATATATATACCGGGTGTCCAGTAAATGACTGACCCATTTTGAATGTAAATAACAATAAAAAAGAATATTGTCCAGTTAAACTGATGGCATTGAGCTCACAGGCTACGCATACTAATTGTACATTACAGCCTTGTATTTTCGTTAATTCCGTTCGAAAAAAAAATTAAGAAGGGGAAACAGCTTTCCCCTTTCTCCTTTTTTATACTTAATCACTGAACCTTCTAAACTATCAAGTACATGCTTAATCATATTAAAAACCTATATCCAAAATTCAGAGAAAATCGGATAATTCTTAATAAAAACCCATTTAGCATTTATATAATTAAGAAGAGTTATTCTCCTCTTTTATACTTAACCATTAAACTTCCAAAACTATTTAGAGATTTGAACGAAATCTCACAATTCTGATTGAAAAATCCATTTATACAAGTTAAGGGGAGGGGCATTAGAACCCCCGTTCCCCCTGTTTATACTTATTCAATGAACACCTAATAACAGCCACGGACTCGTCTCATCAGAATGATCCTATATCTAAATTTTGAACGAAAACTGTTAATTCTGCATGAAAATCCCGTTTATATCAATTAAGGGGGGGGGCATGAGCCCTCCGTTCCCCCTGTTTATACTTATTCAATGAACACCTAATGACAGTCACGGAATCGCCTCATCAGAATGATCCTATATCTAAATTTTGAACGAAAACTTAATTCTGCATGAAAATCTCGTTTATATCAATTAAGGGGAGGGGCATGAGCCCCCCGTTCCCCCTCTTATACATATGGAATGAATTCCAAAAACTAATCAGGGAAGCGCCTTATCAGGATATACCTATATACAAAATTTCAAGTGGATCCGATATTTTTATCATGAGTTATCGCGTTACGCACGAACGAACATACGAACGTACGAAGGTACATACAGAACGGAGGGGCACATAAGCTCTCAGGCTATGATAGCCTGTGAGCTAAAAAAACTGTTTGAGATAAAAATGCGCGGCTTGCTGTATTGTTATAATATATAAATAAATTTTAAAATATGCACTTTTTTAATGTAATATAATAATATTTAAAATAATATCTCAGTCTCAAGACTGAGGCGGGGAAATATAATACAGATGGTTCAATCACAAATATTATTTTAAATCACTTTCCAACCAACGTACCCTATTTCTGAAGCTGATTCGAGAGTGGATTGAACATAGAGATTCAGATTCGACAAATATAGTTTCAGATTCAACCGAAAATCTCATATTTATGAAAATTAGAGTCATGTCTGTATTCAAACAGCCTGTTACCGCCAGCGTGATATTTTTTCCGAAATTTGAACTATATTAACAATGTACATGTTTAAAAATTTATTGATTTTCTAATAACAATACCGAAAACCGCGCATTATTATCTCAAACCGTTTGTTTGTTATTTAAGTTCAAAATGGGTCAGTTATTTACTGTACACCCGGTATATATATATGACAACATTTAAACGGAGAGTGGTTTTGGGGTCTGGGGGTCATGATCGGTGAAAATGTACCAAAATTTTCTGGAAGTGCTTTCCTCCGGACGGCTGCAATAGGTAGCTTTTTACTTTTTGTAATGAAAGCTACTTAAAACAAAGAACAGAACCAAATAGCATAGAGGGCAAAAATTTACGCATTTTAAAACCGCATAGTTACCATTTTATTATCATTAAGAAGTATCTTTAAAATATCTTCAAATTTTTTATCTAAACAAAATTTATATAAATCTAATGTTAAACTGAAGATAGAGTTATCTTTATTTTTAAAGTAGCATAGACAAGTAATATAGATCCTTTTTAAAGATCCTTATAATCATTCTTTTTTGGAAAATATACTTTTTAAATCTAAGAAAAGTGATAACGCTTGTCATTTTTAGATACATTTAAGGTTAAGAAAAAAAATCAATGTTGAAAATGTTTCCTTTGAGTACATGAAAGTATTAAACAGATGTTTTTTCTTTCCTGTTTCGTACAATTTTCTAAACAGAAAAAAAAATATTATAAAGGGAATCGATGTTTATTTTTTAATTTTACCGATAATATCTAGGAAAAATAATCGGAATTAGGAACATCTAAGAACATCTTTAATTGCAAGCATTAAATGTTTATTTTATTTTTTACACAAAACGGACTTTATAATTTCCTTTCTAAATGAATAAATAAAAGCCGTTTCGTTTAAAACAGATGACGAATGTTATTATGATTTCTATTATGTATACGAGATGGAACCCGTCGAAATTGGACAAAAGAAAATGTTTAAGAAAGAGCTATTTCATTGATTTATAATAAAACTACAAAATTAGTTATAGTAAAAAATACATCTTATATTGGTCAGTCTAACTCTCAAACAAATATTATTTTAAGCTAAAATTAACAAAAAACTATAAAACTCAATTATCTAAACTATTAAACGAAATAAAACTGAAAGTCACAGGATTTTATGACAGATAATATTTTAATTTCTATTTTTTTTTTCTTTTTTTTTCAACTTTAAGAGAAAAAGGAGTGATTCTGTTGTCACAATTACAAAATTGGTACTAAAAATTATAAAAAAATTATTATCTCAAAAATAAATTGAGATACATCTTTGAAACAAATTGCATTTAAAAGTAAATTTTTTTCTCTATACGGCGGTGTAAAAATTAAAAATGTACCATGTTTAGAAGTGTAAAATTTGCGGTACCGAAAACTGCAAAAACCGAAATTGCATGGAAAAGTGTTGTGAATTTTAATTTCTATTTTTGTTTTCAATTTTAAGAGAAAATGGTGCAATTCTGTCCATAATTACTAAACTGGTACTAAAAACTCTAAAAAAATTAATGTTTCAAAAATAAATTGAGAGACAGCTTTCAAACAAATTGCATTTAAAAGTAATTTTTTTCTCTATACGACGGTATAAAAATTTTAAAAATACGATGTTTAGAAGTGTAAAATTTGTAGTAGCAAAAATTACACAACTGAAATTGGTGGGGAAAGTGTTGCCATTCGAAAAATGACGTATGCATTGCGCACATACAGATTTGGCCTTTATAATATAAATAGATGTTATAAAATCTAAAGAGATTTTATAATTAAAAGCCTTAATTTGAAACATTCGAATTACGAAATATTTTGTATAGGAATTTATTAAAACTCATTTAAAATCCAAGCAACAAAAATTCTAAAAAGTCCTTCCGGCAGTACCGGGAGGAAGAGGTAGCTTTCACATATCTTAATTCTTTCTTTATTTATTTTAACACGTTCGCTGCCGCTTATAAGAGGATATGATGATAATTAATACCGCACTGTAGAAATGGATTTGTCCCCGAATCCGATTTACTTTTTATAACAAAGAATCAGTGAAAGATTTTCCCGCGCCAGCGCGTGACTGGATATTGGACATCACCCCACATCACGCGGTGGCGCGTGAGTGGCCACTTAACGTTGGCGTCATATCACGCGCTGAACGTGTTAAATTAAGATATATTATTCAAAAATACGAAGCTCAAATTAGTGGAAATCGATTATATAAGATTGAATATTAGTTTTTGTCAATACTGAATATTAATGGGAGTTTTTAGAAATTAGTCATCTTTTGTTCAAGCTGGTTTTATTTTAAGCGATTTATAAGGTCGCCAAATTCCACGATATCATGAAGTGTATGCTATTTTAAAACAATATGATGGATAAAACAAACCAATGAGCTAGGTCAAAATCTTAATTCATGTGCAAATTCATACTCACAACAAAATCGATTAATATATACGAGTGATGTTGCGGACAAATATTTTTCTTAAAAACTCTCACCCACATTAGGAATTCAAACTGCTATATCTCAGGCGTTTTTTAAGGTAAAGAAAACAAAAAATACTCATGTATTAAGATCAAACACTTCCGAAAGAACGATTTCTTTCGATTTCTAATCTTTTGTTTGTGCATCATTATACATTTAAAATATTTTTGACAAATTTACATGGCCACCTTTTTGAAACAAGATGACGGACGGAATTGGGCAGTGAAAACAGTGAACTTGTCAATGAAACCAAATGACCATTTGGTTTCTACTGATTTTATGTGTTATGCACTCTCAAAAAAACTTCCGTCTTTTCACAGAAAATGCACTGGCAGCACTGCTGCCAGAAATTGTCTGTAAATTGACAATTTTCCGTTTATTTTTTTCTCCGTCAAAAGAGGAAAAATATCCGTCACTTGAAAAAAGTTTGGAAAAAATCAATGCGGAAGAGGCGGGGATCGAACTCACGACCCCAGCATTACCAGACCAGCGCTCATCCACGGCGCTACGGTTGCCCATGATGATTGTGCTTTAAAATAGAACCGTTCATTTCATATAGGTGTGGGTTGGTGTATTTCGTTAAAAAGCTTTTAATAATGCAGTTAATCTCGGAAAGATTTCATATTTAATGAAACTGTGGCTGGGTTTTTTTTACGTTTAGTATTAATATAGTATAAAAATGTGAATTTTAAATATATTACGTAGAATGTTAGAGAAAAAACATGGATGTTCTATTTGTGAGAATTTTTGAACGAATAAAGAAAGTAATTGTTATTTATTTTTAAATTCGAAAACATTTTTGTCTTTTAAAACTAAATTAGAAATTTTAATCAATAGAATATTTTTGTTTTTCATTTTAAAAATAAATTCGAACTTATTACTAACAGACCAATGCGCATGCGTGCTAGATATAAACGGAATCTTTTCCTCATTTTTCGACGTTCGAAATGAACTCACAGAACAAATACGTTTTCTGGGAGAACAGAAGTTATTTGTGAAAAAATAACGATAACTTAGTGTATATTGACGAATGTTTCTGACAGTGTGAATACGGTTCTTATTATTGATCCGAAACATGTCAACATTTTTAATTTTTATTTGTGACACCTGTTTTAAGTAAATAAATGTAAAATGTTTTTATACGTAAATTTCACACAGTTTCAAAATGTCAACCACACTGAAAATCGAAAGTGCTCAGCCTATAACTCAGCTATTTTTCAAGCTATAGATGGAACAAAAAATGCTCTGGAATCTTTGTGGCAAAATCAAACACATAAAATGAAAATATTTTTCAATATTTTCACCTTTTTGTACGTAATTTTAAAGTTTAAATTAAAAAAAAAGTTAACATTCCGCCATTTTGAAATAAGATGCCGGATGGAACTCGCCAATGAACTTGGTCCAGGCATCGTATGTAATATGTACATACTACGTTGCACCCAAATCGGTTTATAAATACGCATGTAATCACGTGACGAAAATCAGATTTTTTCAAAATGTGACCAACACTAGAATTTTAAAGTGCTATAACTCAGCCATTTTTTAACTTACAGACGAAACAAAAAGCGCCCTGGAATCTTTGTATCAAGGTCAAACGCATACAAAAAAATCTTTTTCATTTCTCTTTTTTGTACCTAATTTTAAATTTTAAATTAAAAAAATTAAATGGCCACTATTTTGAAACAAGATGACGGGTGGAACTGGGTAACGAACTCGATCCAGGCCTCAGTATGTACTATGTTGGTCATTCCAGGCAAAATAGGCAAATTAGCTGTGGCTGCCATGTCACGGATTTGAATGAAAATTGGCATATGAGTACAACATGTTTATTTATGAAGAAATGCAAAATATGAGATTACAGGACAGATTGTTTAAGCATGTATACTCACTTTAAAAACTGATATAAAATCGAGTTCTTGTTTACATGCTTTAAATTTCAATCTGTATTATTCGCGTTAGGAATGAAAAAACTATATCTTAAATTATTTTCAGATAAGAATGGATACTAAGTAAGAGATTGGCGTAATTTGGGATTTGAATTTTTATTCCTTACTGAGAAAAAATAAGAAAAGGAAAAATTTTAAGAGGAAAATTCAATATTTCTTTTGCTTATAAAAAATTTAGGACATGTGTTATGCCGTCAAAACTCTTTGACATTATATATATAAAACCCCTCCGTGTATGATGATTCCGGGGACAACCCATCCATGAGAAAAATAAACCTATTGCAACTGCGTCCACGTTAGGCTTAACTATTCCGAGCTGTTCACAAATATTCTAACTGTTCAACTTATGAAGATATACATGTGAAAGATTTATTCATTACTCATTTTCTCTAAAACCTACAAAAACTATTTAATTATAATGTTTAAGTTCTAAATAAAACAACCAGCAATTACGGAAAAAACAAACCAAACAAACAATGTAAGCAAATCAATACTGTTTGCCATTCAAGAATGACAAATTCCGTGATTGAATCTTTAGAATGACTCCTTTGTAACATAACGACTCAGGAATGATCAGGCGCGTTCGGGATCTATGCGCGCTAAGCGCGCGCGCTCAGGAGGCAGAATATGTGGAGTGGATCTTACAGCAGGATAGTACTCGGTAAAAACTCCTGAGTTCGCGCGCGAAGCGCCTGTATCTCCCAAACACGTTCATTGTTTTCGATCATAGAGTGTTTTCTTTTAAGTATTAGCTAAAAAATGGGCCAAAATAGGAAATTTTTTTTATCCATTTTAGATATTTTTATTATTTTCTTTCAGTATTTTTCGATATATTTTGGCTGTAGTTTCACAATATATTCTTTTATAATTGATTTTTTTTGCCTTACTTTATTCTTTTAAAATTTATGTATTTACGATTTGTTCACTACAATCCCCCCATCCACCAGACAGTTTTGTTATAGTTTTAAATGCAAATTTTTGTTAAAATTTTCTTTTTTTATAGATTTTTTTCCCCTTGTTTAACTGCTGTATTTTAAAAAATTGTTTAAGCCAGTGGCTGATTGACCACAGTTGTATTTTTTTTATCATCCCTTTAAAAATGCAAACACGTCATTTTGACGGGCTGTCTTCTAGTTTTAGATAAAAGTATATATTTTGAACACAAGAAGATTCATATATGCCTTTTTTATTCCTTAATGTGAAAAAATAAATAAATAAGGAAAAAAAAGGACACGAAAAGGCAATATTTCTATTGTTCTTTTAATCATGAAGGAAATCTCTTATATCATTTCAAATTATTTGATATTAAACATAAAAGTGTCTATTTTAAATATTCAAGCGCTACTTCTCGCCTTTTCTTCTTTTCTTTTTTTCTTTCAGACTTATATTAAAAGCGATGAGAAATGAAGAATTAATTATCTAGTATTGTTAAAATCCAATAGATGGCAGCACTATTTTAAATTGAAATCGTACAATATTTTTAAAAAAGCGCGTTAATTCAAAGGGAAAATCGCGTAAAATGTAACAAAAATACATTTTGGAATCATTTTTTTTTCAATGTTAGGAATGAAAATGCACTATTAAACTTTTTCGAGCATATTATGGACTCATTAATCTTTATGTCTGTGCAATATTGTTAGTGACGAACCTGTCCTTTAAATATCATTTGATCTTAAATAATAGAAAAAAATACGATTTTGTATTTTTTTTTTTTTTAAAGTTTCTAAGTTTTTTTGAAGATGAAGGAATTAAATGATAATTTTCAAACTTGGGGAATTCAATCTTCATATATAATACTGTATTATGCACCAATTTCTCACTTGTTTTATCATTTTTATAATGTTTCGAATTTTCTCAAAATTCACAAATTTTCAACTTTAACAACCCATTAAAAATTAATTACGTTGTTACCAGATTGCTATTGCTAAATAAATAAAAAGATAATTATTCAGAGGTTATAAAATTGCAAGCCAAATTCATTTATGTTAAATATTTTTCAAGATACAGGTCTTTAAACTTGACACATTGGACGATTGCACACATGCCGTTCTACATCACAAGTTTTTTACAAGTCCAAAACTGCTAAAATAATTTATTTTTTGTCAAGATATTTTGCAGAGCTCTTTTTGAATATGAATAAAACCCGTGTATCAAATTTTATTAAAATCGGTTAACATGGGGCCACGACTTTTTTCACATTTTTGCTCATTTGACGTGGAATGACCCATGTACACACCAAGTTTCATCCAAATCGGTTGAAAAATACGCGTGTTACCACGTGACAAAAATCAGATCGTTTCAAAATGTCAGCCACACTAGAAATTGAAAGTACTATAACTCAGTCATTTTTTAACATATAGACAAAATAAAAATTGTTCTGTAATCTTTGTTTAAAGTTCTAACACATAAAAGAAAAACATTTTTCAACTTTTAATTTTTTCGCATTTAATTTTAAATTTAATTAAAAAAAAATGGCCGCCCTTTTGCAACAAGATGGTGGAAGGTGCTAGCCAACGAACTCGGTCGAGACACATACCAAGTTTCATTCAAATCGGTTCATAAATACGATAGTTAAAGCATGACAAAAATCAGATATGTATATATATATATATATATATATATATATATATATATATATACAGGGTGTTTCAAAAATGACCGCTATATTTGAAAAATCAATAAAAATTAAACGGGCAGCGATAGGAATGCACCGTTTGTTGCAACATGCTTGGTACAACAGCAAGTTTCAGGCAAACTAACTTTCGAAATTAGTTACAATTTTCAACAACAGATGGCGCTGCAGGCAATTTGAAAGCTATAGAAAAAATCACAGTCTGTGAGTTTGCCATTCTGTAAGTCTTCTTTCTGCTGTAAGCATATATTGTTAACAGGTTGCAAATTTGCTGTGAAAAAAATTGTTTATTCCTTAGAACAGAGGTTTTTTGACTTAAAAAATCAGGTGTACTGTAACAATCCAGAAACAATCGAACAGCTGAAGCACCACATCTCTTCTGCATGTGAAGTCATCCCGCCTGACACGTTTACAAAGACTTCTGGTAATTCCGTTCAGAGACTAAGCCATATTATTGCTGCGCATGGTAGATATGTGGAAAATATTGTACTTTAGATTTTTTCTAGGCTGCAGCGCCACCTGTTGTTGAAAATTGTAACTACTTTCGAAAGCTCGTCATCCTGAAAATTTACTGTTACCCAAGCATATTGCAACAAACGGCGTATTTATATCGCTGCCCGTTTAGTTTTTATTGATTTTTCAAATATAGCGGTCATTTTTATATAGCGGTCATATATGTATACAGGGTGATTCAGCTCGTCGGTGACAAACTTTAAGGATCGATAGAGCACACCTAGACGAACATTTTTGAATAGGGAATGTAGGGTCCCTGACGCGATGGTAAGGCGCTAGGCGCTTTCGAAAATTTGGGTGCCGAAATTCGAAACGTCATAAAAACTAGGGAAATGGTTAGATTTTCTTGCTTGTTGCGTCGAAATGATTCTGTTTGTTTAGACTTTCTTCAGTACCAATTTGATAAGCGTATCTCTTAAAACATGGATAGGGGGCGCTGCAGACTTTGGAGAGCTAGACAACAACTTTAAGCCCGTTATTTTGATAATTTAACACATGCTCGCCAAAGTTTATACTCTAACTTAAAGTTTGAACCCAAAAGTAGAGCCCTGCAAAAAGCGTAAGAGCCGGAATAAAATGTCAAAGTACGGGGTGGTCGAAACTCGAAGGCTCCTAAGAGATAAACAAACAGATTTCTTGACTTATGGCATGCATTTTCATGATTCTGTTTGCTGGGGCTCTCTGAAACTCAGTTGAACGGTACAAAAAGAAACATCGACAGGGGGCGCTTTGGGCAAAAAACATAATTCGTTGACATTTCGGACGCTAACTGGAAACGGGGCGCTACGATCAGTTAGAAACAAAACAAGAGAGTAATTTACTTATCATAAGAAGCTATTAAAACTGCAGTTTGTTTGTTTTTTTTAACAAACATAGCTGGTTTCAATCATGCACAATGCGCGCAATAAAATTTACATAAGGTGCTTTTTGCTGATTTATGCAAAAGATATCGTACCATATCGATATGCAAAAGATACGTAATGCGTAGACGACAACGCGAGATGACGTAGTTGTATGCGCAGACACGTCTTTTGAACGTGCGGTACCTACTTAAGCTTCGGGTTACTTGTCTGCAGATCGGTAGTAGGATGGAACGGTACACAAACTCTGAATTGGCTGACATGCATTTGGCGTATGGCGCTGCTGGTTGTAATGGACGAGCCGCTCAGCGGTTGTACGCCGAGCGTTACCCCAACAGGCAAATCCCCTGCCATGCCTTCTTCGCTCGAGTACACCAGAGGTTGTCCACAACGGGATCTTTCGACGGAGGCAGGCCTGAACGGGAGCGATCAGTGAGCACCCCCGACAACGAAGATGCTGTGCTTAACCTGGTTGAGGACAACCCAGGTCTTAGCACGAGAGATATCGCCAGACATGTTGGCATTTCGCAAGCAACTGCGTGGCGCATCTTACGTTCCCGGAATCTGCACCCCTACCACATCCAGCGGGTGCAGTTGCTCAGAGAGCAGGATTTTGGCCCTCGAGTGGAATTCTCAAGATGGTACTTGGCGATGAGATCCAGGGATCCCCGTTTTGTAAACAGCATTTTGTTTACGGACGAGTCCACCTTCAGCCGGGAGGGAATGTGGAACGCCCACAACAGTCATGTGTGGTGTGATGAAAATCCACATGAAACCAGAAGCCGAGCAGCCCAGGAGCGTTTCTCAGTAAATGTGTGGGACGGCATTCTGGAGGATTGCCTCATTGGCCCTTATTTGTTACCTGAACGGCTGACAGGTGGAAATTACCTGATTTTCCTGGATCAAGTGCTGCCGCAGCTTCTGGAGGAGGCGCACGTACCCGAAGGTTCGCGTCGCCAGATGTGGTTCCAGCACGATGGAGCTCCGGCCCATTACACGAACGACGTGCGTCTCCATCTAAACGCAAGGTATGGCCAGCGGTGGATCGGGTGTGGGGGTCCAGTTCACTGGCCTGCCCGATCACCAGACCTCACCTGCTTGGATTTCTTCCTTTGGGGTTACCTGAAGGCCGAGGTATACCATACACCTGTCAGCAGTGCTGAAGAACTTGTGGCGCGCATTGTGGCAGCTGCAGGGCAGATCAGAGATACTCCTGGCATTGTTGGAAACACACACTCCCCAATGCGACGGAGGTGCGAAGCCTGCATCATGGCCCAAGGTCGAAATTTCGAGCATCTTCTGTAGTGTTATTTTTTGTAAATAAATTTCCAGTATCATTGATGTTTTTGGTCTAAATTTATTCAGAAGTGTTGAGCAGAGGTAGAACATGTGTTTTCATTATTACTAACTGATCGTAGCGCCCCGTTTCCAGTTAGCGTCCGAAATGTCAACGAATTATGTTTTTTGCCCAAAGCGCCCCCTATCGATGTTTCTTTTTGTACCGTTCAACTGAGTTTCAGAGAGCCCCAGCAAACAGAATCATGAAAATGCATGCCATAAGTCAAGAAATCTGTTTGTTTATCTCTTAGGAGCCTTCGAGTTTCGACCACCCTGTACTTTGACATTTTATTCCGGCTCTTACGCTTTTTGCAGGGCTCTACTTTTGGGTTCAAACTTTAAGTTAGAGTATAAACTTTGGCGAGCATGTGTTAAATTATCAAAATAACGGGCTTAAAGTTGTTGTCTAGCTCTCCAAAGTCTGCAGCGCCCCCTATCCATGTTTTAAGAGATACGCTTATCAAATTGGTACTGAAGAAAGTCTAAACAAACAGAATCATTTCGACGCAACAAGCAAGAAAATCTAACCATTTCCCTAGTTTTTATGACGTTTCGAATTTCGGCACCCAAATTTTCGAAAGCGCCTAGCGCCTTACCATCGCGTCAGGGACCCTACATTCCCTATTCAAAAATGTTCGTCTAGGTGTGCTCTATCGATCCTTAAAGTTTGTCACCGACGAGCTTAATCACCCTGTATATGTCAACATTTGAACGGAGGGGCGGTTTGGGATCTGAGGGTCATGATCGGTGAAAATGTACCAAAATTATTTTCCGGAAGTGTTTTCCTCCGGATGGCTGCAATAGGTAGCTTTTTACTTTTTGTAATGAAAACTGCCTAATATAGAACCTAATCGAATTTTCAAAAATTTTACATTTCATCAATGAGGATTAAAATGCTCACATACCGAAATTTGTTACATAAGGAATATTAATAAAAATGAACGAAAAGCAAACTTTTTTCAAAAATATTCTTTAAGTACAAAAGTGAATTTACCTTAATATTTAAAAAAAGTGCATTCAGATAGTTTTTTTTCAATTTTTAAGTGTAATACTTATTTTGAAAAATTTTATTTAAATATAAAAATAATAAAGCTGTTGCATATCTGAATGTACTAAATTAATGACAATTTCAATGGCCCAAGGGCCTTTTAGCGTACGAAGAATGTAACGATTATTTATTCTTTCTAGTTCCATATATTTTTCAAAACAATCGCAGTCTTTCTAGTTAAAGTAAATTAATTCCGTCGAGAGTTAATTATTCTTAATTGTAATTTGCAATTGATTGCTTTTACATTTGCTTCTTTATGTAAATCGAACCGCCTAGTTTTATGATAGCGAAATTAAAACTATCCAATACTGTCAAATTTAATATCACTTGCCATTATTATTCGTTCTTAAAATATTGGGTAAAAAAAAATAATTAAAAGTAATCTTTAACAATTTCCAAAAAAGTTGAAAAATGTTTATGTCTTCCGTTTGTCTGGCCATCTGACCGTCAGTCCGTCTGTCCGCGCCATAACTCTCGTAAATATTCTCAGATTGCCATGCAATGTTTAGATGTTATTCATGTTTACCCTAGCACGAACCCTATTGAAAATGAAGTTTCTACCATGATGAGTACAGGGTTAGTCAAAAGTTTTCCGTTACATTACTGATTATGGAAAAACATTGTTTTATATGAATTTTAAAGGTGTTACATCCTGTAAAACATATTCAAATTTGTATGCATTTGAGAAGCATACTAAATTATGCATTCTGTAAAATATGCGGTTAAAATAATAGCTATTGTTCATTTTAAGGGCCACAGAAAAGAATTCCATTACACAATAAAAATGGGGAGGGGGGGGGGATGTTTGCGACATATTTCAATTACGTTAAACGATTTCATGTATATTAAAACTGATACCACTTAGACTTAATATTTCATGCATAATATGAAATGCATAGCATTAACAGAAATACACAAAAGATTTGAAATAGTACATATTCTATCCAAAGTACTGCTTATTAATTGAGGATTGATGGATAGATGAAATGTATTTTTAATTATAATATGAGCTATTAAATTTCACTAAATGTGTGCATATTATATGGTGTGTATAAATGCTACAGTTGGTATACATGGTTACACAAAAGAGCTCGTAAATTTTACTGAATATGAGTGTAATTTACTTAAAGGTGGTTTTTAAATAAGTTATGCATTTTTTTATTGAACTGTTTCAGTTAACTAAGAAATGTGTGTAGAATAT
The DNA here is from genome assembly GCA_964019185.1 of Maratus speculifer. NCBI lineage: Eukaryota > Metazoa > Arthropoda > Arachnida > Araneae > Salticidae > Maratus > Maratus speculifer. Next base: position 159,159,525 of record OZ025298.1, read on the forward strand.
AGATAAAATGATGTGCAGGTTAATGCAAGGAATTGGCTACATGGTCACCTATGGATGCAATTTCTATAACTATGATTTTAGTAGTTTTTGTGTCTTGTTTAGTAGTTTTTGATTGAACTAAATTTCAGCAAAATACTGACGTGTAATACAGGTACTGGGTAAACTATAAGGCTGAACAAAAGTAATCAAGTATGTTTTCATCTATTGGTATAAATTGCTGATTTTATAAGAGAAATTTCAACCAGTTAGTCGTTTTCTTGCTGAACTAATTTTTGCTATTATGTAGTATATATATCAGCCGACAGACTAAATACAGTGCTGTTTAAAAGTATTGGAGTACATATATGAACAGTAACATCTTATTTCCCTAGATAACGAAGTTTTGTTAAAGATTTCAGGAAGTGTTGGACAGTGTTTCATAATCTATGCTTAACACATGATTTTTCTTACTTGTTAATTCACAAATAGCATATTGGACTATACCCTATGGCTAATTATTTTGTCTCACAATAGATTAAACTCAATCAAAATTCAAACAACAAGAAGAATCACCAAATGTAGAACACAATCAAACATTTAACGAGATAGAAAAAATCCTCCGTAAATCCTCCATAGATTATGAAGCACTTTTCAACATATTCAGAACAATGTAACTTATTTAACCATATGGAAATACATAATGACTTCAAAACCGTATCTCATCTATTTCCATCTACAGTAGGGAAATTATCCGAATATTTTATATGACCTGTGTATGATATAGAGATTTATGTTTATTAAAAATATGTGTTCGAAAATTTAGTTCATTTAAGAGATACATATTTTTCAGTTGAAAATTCCCATTGAGCAATTTCCTCTAATAAGGAGAATGGTGTGCAAGGACTTTTGTGCAGCCCTGTATATGAGATATAGAATTTATATGCATTTAATAATAATATGCATAATACTAATTAAATTTAAGAACGCGTACCGGATGTTAAAACGTACATTCCAGTAATTATTATTCAAAGACTGTACTGTTTCTGATTTCTTTTGTGTGTCCCTAAAAGTTAATAAAGGAATGTTATGAATGCTCTGTTTTACATGATCATAGTGAAATTGAGTGATTTATATTAGTTTCAATACATTTGAAATAGTGTAATGTTCTTAAATACTCTCCAAACTATACCATAATTCAATGGAATTCTTTTGAGTGTTCCTGTAAATAAACCATTAATCGTACATATTTCATATGTATACCAAACATGCTTTGGTGACCCTAAATAAGCTTTATTAATTGCATGAAAACCTGAGTAAATTTACAGGAGTCAGAGCGTGGATAAACGTACAATCAAACCGAATGCATAAGGACTTTTCAGCTTTGCTTGAAAGTGTTAAAAACGGTAAATATCTTGATTAAAATTTAATCCAGGTTTAAGAAATCATGTGTATGATAAGCGGGAAAAAAAAAGTATTGCTATAAAAGCTATGTAAACCTGTCATTGAACGAAAAATAATATACTTTATGCTAAACGGAATAGAAAAAGATATTTTTCATTTTATAAATAACTACAACATCTTTATCTCTCTGAATTAATTTCAATAACTTAAGTAAAAATTTAAATAATTTCGATATTTCTTCAAAAATTTTAAATTTAAGAAAAATTCAACGTTGAAGGATTTTTTGTTTTGCATACTAAAATATTAAACGATAAACTATTCTTTATTGTTTCGTTTAATTTTCCGGATAACAAAGGATTTTCGATCCGAAAGAAATTACACTTCTTCATGGAAAATTTATCCAGAATTTCAACTTTTCTTTCTTCTTTTTTATAGCTGCATGTGAAGTTTACTTGGTAAGCCATTTTCAAATTTCGCTTACATATGCTGACCCAGAGGAAAAAGAAGAAAATTCAAGCATATATTAATATTTAAAGTTTGATTTGAGCTATGCATTAGCTAAAGAAGATTACATTGAATATTTCTAATATGGAAAAATAAAAAAAAAACCAATAAAATTTTTTGAGATATAATTTTTTTAAATTTTGATTCTAAGCAAAAATGCCTGTCCCATTCGAAGTTTTTTAAATTCGAGCTACTTTTTTCAAATAAAAAGGTTTAATTATTTTAAATATGAACTGTTAGTGTTTTATATTAATGAAAAAAATTCTTACAAAAGATATTTTCTTTAAGAAATTACCAAGAATCTTTTGTCCCTCACTTTGTGTCAAGTCCGTTACCATGTGATTATTTTAGTCAAAATAGGTTTTGAATGCTGCCTAAAGTTTGCAGCAAATATTCGGAGATATAGCCCTCTCACTGACAAGCCCGTCTATAGACTTTCCCTAAGCTCCTTGTTTTACTGCAGTGCAAGTAATAATTAAAATGATATAACTCAGTAGATTTAATGGATTTTTAATACATTGTGCAATGATTAACACACTCAGGGATAACAATCATATTCGTAAATAAGATTTTTCTATAATTTTGAAAGAATCACATTTTTTTTAGCAATTAAAACAAAAGGCTGATAAAACAACATTACAATTTTGCCCTTTGGCAAGACTGACAGAGGGTTAATTAAACTTTTCACGCAACTACTAATTGCCATTTTTTACTCTTCAATTGTAAAGTAATAGTGGCAAGAATAAGCTTTTATGAAGGTTGGTATTTTTTTTCACTGTCAAGTCTGTTACCATAAATTTTAATATTAAAATAATGATTTTTGCACTTTTGTAATTAAATTTTATTTACTAAATAATTTAATAAGGTATGTGCATTATTATCTAAGTTAGAAATTATACAAGCTAGTTCATTTCTCATAGTTTTATTTGAAATGTGAAGTCCGTTACCATGAAATGTAAGCGATGAAATGTAAGCCGTAAGTAAGTATACTAAATAGTTTTAGAAGGTATGTAAATTATTATCTAAGTTAGAAAATATACAAACCAGTTAATTTTAATAGTTTTTTTAGTTTTATTTGAAATGCCAAATCCGTTACTTGTCAAGTCCGTTACCATGAAATGTAAGCGAATGGTGAAAATGGCCCTGGTAGTTTCGCGATAGGAAATTAAGGGAAAGACAACTAATTTAAAATAAATAAGCATTCGCATTATGGTTTTCTGTTAGAATATTTCTTACCATTTCCGGTAATAATATACTGTAAAAATTTATAAGGGGGTGGAGGAACTAACTACATCAGACCTTTTAAATTAGTGATATTGTTATTATTATAGCGAGTGAAATAATAATAACCTAAAACTTTCAAACTCAATATTACATCAATTTGATCCTTTCTACATTTCTATATATTAGATTCTATCTGCATCATTAAAATTTATAATTTGCCTTTACTTAAGTGAACATTTTAAATTGGCATGGAAAAGGTAGTAAAAATAAATTTGAAGAATAATAAATCCCATCATAATTTCAGAATGTTTATTTAATATTTGATAATCTAAAACTCTTTGAAAATTTTGCCTTTAAATATAGATTACGATACTGTGAAATTTCTAGAGCTTGTAAAATAGCTAATGTGTCTGTTATCATTATGAAAATCCACAAAGTAAAGCTGAAAGCAATGCTTCGATACTTTGCAAAATTGGAAATCAACCTATGGAACTCATAAAGGATAGTTTAGAGCTTCCTCACAGCGATCGATTTTAAGTCACCGTTAAGCGAGTTATAATTATGGCAATTACGTTGGTATCGCTACAAAGATTATTTCAATAAGGAGAAGCAGAATTAATTAAATTTCCCATTATTCATGTCATTAGCCGATTGGAAGTTTCAGATAAATGTGGAAAATTTTATTTTTGAAAGTTAATACAATACATTTATTAAATAAAAATAACTTAAGTTTTTAATATTTTCTCTTAATCGATTTAGGGAAATAATCACAGAATTTTTTTTTAACTCATCACATCGGTACAAAAATTATTGATTTTTTGGAGGTATTGCACTTATTCTAAGTCAACACACTGATGATTTCGTCCCGATTTACGATCGCCACTCGTTCAGACTTTAATTTTTTTTTTTTTTTTTTTTTTTTTTTTTGCCATGCTATCGCCAATAATACAAATCCGTGATATCAGACACGATGTGTGAAAATGATTATCGAAAATTCTAAACATATTCAATTAATATTATAGAACAATTTATTTACAAATTAATTACATAGATACTAAACATTATTTATTTTTTTAAACGTTCGGATATAAACGACCTGTCCCGATGCTATGTTATGTATCAAGTACTTCCTGCGCAGTGGATCAACTTATAAAAATACCCAATTTCCTTTTTACTCTACCTTATCTCTGTAGGTTTATCAGGGGATCACCCTAGACCTCCCGTTGCTCATTCCATTTTACTCCCGAAAACTTAACCAAAAACACGCCAGCATCACTTTTTCAGGTTTATGCCAGAACTCCTCGTTTCTATCTCAGCTATTCCTCAAGAGTGATAACAACATAAAACTGGGATACCCCAGGAGTCTACCGGGATAACTTTCTCTTATCCAAATTTTTTCCCTCAGGTCGCATTCACTACCAACCAGATAGCCCCTGGAATTTCTTTGTTTGACTTATACGTAATCTATATTCTTGATTACAAAATTTTACATTGGGGCATTTCCATACAATAAGATCGAACCATAATCACTCGCATCTCCTTAAAGATATGTTAAAATACTACTTTAAACTCAAGTACACAGAAAGTAATACACATGAAATGCAACAAGCAAATAAAAAGATAATATCAGATAACAGTAATCTTAATTAGTTACCTACTCCCCAGCATTAGAACTTGGCAGGAGATATATGCTATTCAGAGTTAAAAGAATACACAAATACGTATTCACAAAATAGAGCTGTCCGTTTTTTTAGAAGTGTTTGTTGTGAACTTTTTACCGAAAGTTTTTTATGTATGTCCATGCATAAGGCTTAATGAAATTCATCAATTTTCATATTTCTTGCGTCTTTCTTTGAAGACTTGTTGTAGTAATAGCCCAGTGTAACTAGTGCTCCGTAAAATCGTATGTCTGAAGTTTTTTCTATATATTTTCTTTTTTAGGGTTGTTAACTCAAAAGAAAATTTAAAAGAATGAAACTCTTATAGGATTTTTGCTCTTATAGTCTGTCTGCCAAGACTATTTTTTCAGGAATGGACCGAGACAACAAGTTGATATTAATATCAAATTATAAAGTGCATGGCTCCATAAAAGTTTAATATTTTTGAGTATCTAACTTAATGTAAAAACATTGTGTATGGAAATGTCAATTATATTAAAGGTCAATTAATAAACCAGCATATAATTATAAATTAATGATTTTCAGAAACTTTACGTATATTCTAAAATTTTTTTTCCTCGTACAAAATTTTAAGATTCTGGGTCAACTTGAAGTAACTTATAGATTCTGAAGAGTCAGTATTAATGCTGTACGTCTCTCTATCAAGATTGTTTTTTAGGTGCGTTCGTAATTATGTAAATACGTAGCACCTATAGTGGTCGTTCAGTCCATCCGTCTGTCCGTCCGTCTGTCCGCATATAACAATGCAAAAACTACCCAACCGAATCGCTTGAAATTTGAAACACATAATTATTTCAAAATTTTGTCGAGTCATTTCAAATTTTATGAAAATCGGATGCATAGATCAATTACAGGGGCAATCAAAAGTATTCCATTACATTACGGTCAATGGGGAAAAAGTTTCAAATGCATTTAAATCGTTTGACATTTAAAATACCTAATTATTACATAATTTTGTCGAGTTATTTCAAATTTTTTGATAATCGGGTACATAGATCAATTACAAGGGCAATCAAAAGTATTCAATTACATTATAGTCAATTGGGAAAAAGTTTAAAATGTAATTTATACGTTTGAAATTTAAAATACATAATTATTACATAATTTTATCGAGTTATTTCAAATTTTTTGATAATCGGGTGCATAGATCAATTACAGAGGCAATCAAAAGTATTCAATTACATTATGGTCAATGGGGAAAAAATTCCAAATGTATTTTATACGTTTGAAATTTAAAATACATAATTATTACATAATTTTGTCGAGTTATTTCAAGTTATATGAAAATCGGATGCATAGGGAGAACATTGTTTGATGAGCCTTTTAATTATAATTCACTATTTACAATTTTATGAGATTCATATATGAGAGTAATATTTTTAAAACTTCGTAATAGTACGAATGCACCTCATTTGCTACGGTTCGCGTGCAATTTCCAGCTTGTTCTTAATTAACTAAAGATATAAAGTTTATACTAATATCAATCACAATGATGTATCGTCACACTGTTTTATGAAAAGTTTGGGCTTCTAGATTAGCCTTACTCAAAGCACATAACCACGAAGCACATAATCACTAACCCATATTTATACAATTAATTGAGATGTGAATATAAAATTATTTAAGATCTTTAGAGATATTTTAATTATTTCCTTGGTAAGATAAAGTTTGTGCTGTTACTTAAAATTAACTTAAAATTATGTGAAAAGCCGTTTCCTTTAACAAAATTTCTTTTAGCACATATAGTAAAGATAAAATGAACTTTTTTGAGAGAGAGGGAGGCAAAACGGATGGAACTCAAGGACGCTGGTAAATTAATATAAAATTTTGAAGTACGTCAATTGTGATATCGTGTATCAGATATTTTTTAAATTCTGAGTTAAATGACATCATCTGTAAGTTTCATTCTGCAAGAATAATTTTTACAAAGTTGCATCAAGTTACATGGATGTAAAGTCAAAAATTATACTGCAGTGTAAACTTTCTCGAAAAACTTAAATTGTTTCACGCTGTTTTTTTTTTTTTTTTTTTTTTTTTTTTAAGGAGGTGGTGGTAGTATTTTAACCCAGAGGATTGGAACTGAACTTTATTATATAGAGGTCAAGTGGGGGATTGCTTATTATGTATTTTTTAATTCTGTATCGAATGACACTATATGAAAGTCGACGCAATCAGGTTTTACCAGTTTTAAAGTGAAAAATTGTACTTTATTATTGAGCACAATTTTTTTACATTTAATTTACGTTCAAAACATGTTATTTATTTTGCATTAAATAATCTCAAACTCACTAAGCGTTCTTAAAATCTATAAATCTGTCAAATCTTCGTCATCTGAGTCTTCTTCAAAGTAACCAAATTTGTCAAAACTCACACATTCAAAATTTTGTTGCCATAAAATCAATCATGACTTTAAATTCATAAAAACAGTAACTTAGTAACAAATTACAATATCGAATAGTGGTTGGTGTCATTCATTCTAGAATTTAAAAAGAAAAAAAAAACACAACAAACAATATCCCACTTTACATATTTATCAAAATTGTGTTGTCCCTGTGTGTTAAAAGGCACCCTTTTCACTAATAAAACGCGATGTAACTATTTTTGTTTTTCAGAATGAAACTTCGAGTCTTAATTTTTAGTAAAAAATGAAATTCTAACCAGATTTTCAATACGGACCATCAGTTGCTATAAAAATGTATTTCATGTGCATTGGTATAAGTTTTATCATCGTATTCATAAAACCTTTTGAAAGTTTGTAATAAATAAATAAATAAATAAATGAAATCGTATCGACTTGCGGACGGTGTCATTCTATTCAGAATTTCAAAAAATACAAATTACACGGTATCCAAGTTGACCTATTTATAATTTAAAAATATCTATATTTTCTCCTCTTCCGAAGTTGAAGAACTTCCTTTTGCCTCCCCACCATCCACAAGAACATGGTAAAACACCTTTATTTTTGTTACTCCGAAAAACAAAATTCGTACCAAATGCTGGTGAATGACCATCAATTGTCTCTGTCGAAATCTATTTTACATTATTTGTTTTCCCTATTTGTCTTACTATGATGTAGACATTTCTTAACCTTCAATATCAAATAAACATTATTACAAATATAGTTTGCACTACTTATTTTTACAATTAAAAAACTTTTTTTCATTGAGTAAGAGATTGATTTATTAAAGAAAATGTCCCTTTGTTTCCTTTTGGAACTTGGGAATTCTGCATGGTTATATTATTATGTTTTATACATTTTACGCAGTTAATATTAGTTTTCATAGAATTTCGCCGAAGCAGAAATTGACACCGAACACATTTTACGGCTTTATTGTCAATCAACAAACTTCTCGGCAGATTTCTACAGCATTTCGAATAGAAATCTTCTACGAAGTTTATTATTTTGAAAGAGAATGTTAAATATTTTGGTAGTACTTCTTCTTTGACAAACTTCAACTTTAAAGATAATCGTAACTTAGCCGTATTGTTATTCCACTTATGTTATTCTAATAAATGTTTTTTATCGTTTCTAAGTATGTTGCGGACCGCTTAAAGACGGAAACATACTTTTGTAGCCCGCGACAATAAAAGTTTGAGTACGGCAGTTCTAGCTCACTACAATAAAGAGTTACTATCTTAACTCTTTAAGCGTCTGGCCTATTTTTACCTTTATATTTAATAATTTATAAAATAATACCTATGAAAACTATTTGCATGAGAATTGTTTATGATTACTTTACATATTTTTTTTTATCTTATGCACTTAAAAAAAATAACATTTATATCAGTTTGTATTAAATCAGCAATTGATTTCCATGATTACACGACGGAAAACCCGGTTAGGCCGCTTAAAGGGTTTAAAAACAATGTTTTACTTTGCATACAAATACATTCTTCCAATATATATCATGCTTTCCTCTGGCGCGAAAAAAACAGAAAATTTGCACGAAGAAAAATCTTGTAACCCAAGCAAAGAAAATAATCGGAAAATCACCAGCTTAAAATTCCATGGCATTTTTTACGTAACAAATTCATCTGACAATCTGTCTGTCAGAATTCTTTAACTGTAAAAATCGGCACAATATATTCAATTGAATATAATGTTAAATAATAATATCCACGACCACATTTTTTCCGATATTTTTCAAGTTTCCAACTTCATGTTCACTCCTAATTCAATGGAACACAAAATCATGGCCTTAAGACAACATTTTCCAATATTTGATTTTTTCATAATCGAGATACAGTGAAATTAAGGAATTGAAGACAAAATTTCTATTATCTCTCTTCGATATATATACAAGCTAAGTGCCAAATTAAAACAAAAACAGTACTAAGTAATTAAAAAAAAGTAGTACTAAGAGAAATACAGTTGTTATAGACAATTTTTCTATCATAACATACTTTATGATGTAATCAATTCTTTCTCCCCACACAAGCAAATCTTTTGGATTTTTAAAAGGTATCTAAATAAATTACGGATTTCCAGTAACAATTAAAAAACTCGAGATACAAGGAAATAGTTCTTATTTCTTATACTATATTTGTTAATTAAGTAGATGATTATTAATTTTTATTTTGATATGTCATACTGATGTAAAAACCCCAAGTTGTGGATGTTACACGTACAGTGGATTGCCAAATTATTAGCAAAACTACATTTTTTCTCAGAGGCAATAATGGTTTAATGTTTTTGTACTGGCAACACTTACAGGTGACATTTGACAGGATTCGTTAATCGTTTAGGGATTCTCCGTGCATAACATGCGTTAGGGATGTTCTCATGGAATTTGGTGATTTAAATGTTTCCAATTGTTTATGATGAATTCGATTCTCTGAGAAATCTACCAAAAGAAAACATGACAAAAGAAAAAATATAATACAAGCCCTGATTATGGTCTGGCTTAATAATGAGTATTTAAAAGGAAAGCGTAAAATTATGTATACACAGCATGACAGGAAGAGTACAATCCATAAAGGAAGATTCGACGAAATAATAAGGAATTTGTCTTGGAACATTCGTGTTGATTTTTTTTACAATAAATTTCTACTTTATGGACGAAAATTTGTTTTTTACTTATAAGTATTCAATCCATGCATATCGAAACTAGTTTAATAATCCACCAATAAACAACAACAAAACAAAGTTTTGTTTTTCTTCACAATGTAAAATTTAGGCGAGTAATTAATAATTTGGCCACCCATTGTAATTTGCTTGTTTAGAAGCGTTCGTAATTATACAAATTCATAACATGTATAGTCCTGCTCTGGTTCTGGTCCGTCCGTCTGTTTGTTCATCTGTTCGCATATAACAGCTAACAAATTGCCAAGCCTAACGGTTCAGAATTTATTATATATATATACAGGGTGTCCGAAAAGTCTGGAAACGGTCGAATAACTCGAAAAATACATATGAGATTGAAAAACGTAAATATACGTGTTAAATATTTTTAAATAAACTACTCAGTGATACCAAATTTGACCTTCGTAACCGACCCCCTGGGGGTCAGAGGGGGTCCAACTTTGAAATCTTAAATTATAACCCCTATTTTTTATTGCAGATTCGGATTCTACGGACAAAAATACGTAACTTTTGTATCTGATGTTTATTTCGAATCCTCGTTTATCACGGTGTAGTTGAGCATATTAAATCGATACATATTTCTGCTTTTCCAACGGGATTTTCCCTAATCGAAACTAATTGGGGAAAATTTATGACATCAAATTCCTCGTCTTTTGCAATAATAGCGTTTCCTGAAAATCACCCGTGCCGATTATTTCGGTAGTGCTACACAGTTAAAAATTTGATCCATTTGCTGTAGCGTCACTCCACAGCTTTTATAGAATATCTCTTTCATGACCAATGAGAATGTTCCATAACACAGTAAAGTACACTGTAAAAAAATTGACCCTTTTGCTGCATCGTCACTCCACCGCTTTTATAGAAAACGATTACTTTACTGTGTTATGGAGCATTCTCATTGGTCACAAAAGAGATATTCTATAATAGCTGTGGAGTGACGCTGCAGCAAATGGGTCAAATTTTTAACAGTGTAGCACTATTGAAATAATCGCCACGGGTGATTTTCAGGAAACGCTATTCCTACAAAAGACGAGGAATTTGACGTCAAAAATTCTGCCCACTCAGTTTCGATTAGGGAAAATCCCGTTGGAAAAGCGGGAATATGTATCGATTTAATATGCTCGATTACACCGTGATAAACAAAGATTTGAAATAAACATCAAATACAAAAGTTACGTATTTTTGTCCGTAGAATCCGAATCTGCAATAAAAAATAGGGTTATAATTTAAGATTTCAACGTTGGACCACCTCTGACCCCCAGGGGGTCGGTTTCGAAGGTCAAATTTGGTATCACAGAGTAGCTTAATTAAAAATATTTAACACGTATATTTACGTTTTTCAATCTCATATGTATTTCTCGAGTTATTCGGCCGTTTCCAGACTTTTCGGACACCCTGTATATATATATATATATATATATATATAATAGTTGCAGAATATGTTTAATATTTGACATTTTATAAAAATTAAATGATGGCTTAAAAATATATTAATAAAAGTTTTCTTTATTATATTACGCTCTATCACACGGAATTATATTCTAAGAAAGGTAATGATTCTGTGTTGCCAAGGTGATTGCATCTTATTTAAGATTGCGTAATATTGTTTCCATATTACTGAATTTAATATACACAATTGTAATAAACTTTGTATTCCCGCATTTTTGCATGACAGTGCAATATCTATTGTACCAAGATATGAATAGGTATAAAACTAGTTATTGGACGAACTCACCTCATCAACAACATTTGATGCACAATTTCCGATTTGTTCTTTTTTACTTTTCTGGTACTAACTTTTATAAAAGATGGTCGGTAATCATGCAGCTTTTATATGGTGTTAACAATTACAGATTTAGTTTATGTTAATACTCTTTTCTGCGTAGAAAATAAGAAAAAAACCTCCATGAAAAACCCATTTATATCAATTAAGTGGAGGGGCATTAGCCCCCTCCATTCCCCCTATTATACATATCGAATGAACTCCAAAAACTAATCAGGGAAGCGCCTAATCAGAATATACCTATATACAAAATTTCAAGTATTTATTTATCATGGTTATCGCGTTACGCACGTCCGCACGAACGAACGTACGTACATACATACAGAACGGGCGGGCACATAAGCTCTCAGGCTTTGACAGCCTTTGAGCTAAAAAACCACTGGATTAGTGAACCTATTTGACTTCTCTTTTTTGAAGAATTTACACGTTTTGGATCATGTAGAACACGATATGACTATTTCTGGAAAATGTTAGTACTTTATTAATCTGTATGTAATAAAAACATCGTGGCCACTCTGTTTAAAGAACTAATGCACAAAATTTTATCAAAATTCTAATTCTGCCAGAGATTGACATAATTTTTTTCTGATTGTCTTTGTGTTTAAATATTCCATCAGACGGTTCTTCTATTTTATCTATTTCACGCTTCCTGTGATGGTTATATCTTGGTATCTATGAAATGCAATTTCAGCAAACGTAATTTGTAAGATTGTTTTTCAAAATATTCAAATTAAATATGATTTTCTTAACATAGTTTACTAAAGAGGGTTTGGTTTTTTTGGTTTATTTTGTGTCGGCTGATTATTTACTCTATGATATAGGCCCAGGGGAAATGCCCTTTGTGGGGGTCTTTCTAAAGAAACCTAACCTGTATTTACGCAAGGTTAAAAACAAAACCTCACGAAAACTCCGAATGGTTAGGCCGACGGCTGCGATTGGGTTCGAACCCAGCACCTGCCATCTACCAGTTGAGAGGTCAAAACCTCTCGGTCACTGGTGGGGCTACTCAAGGGGGACTTTATAATATTTTTTCGTGATGAGCTATATAATTGTATCTCAGTTTCTATTAGATATAAATGCGCGAAGATTATGTTTTCAATTATTAATTAAAAATATGAAACTATGCATGTTGGTCTATTTAAATAATTGATAGGGAGATAACTGTTGATACAAGCTCATTTTTATGCACTGGATTTTTGTGCAAATTTCGCAGAAATACTTTGTTATTTTGTAAGATTTTGTGTTAACAGTGCTATTTAACTAAATATATCAGTATAATAGAAATTTTTTTTTGTGATGGTCACATCGTACTAGTTAACCCCTTCGGGACGGGAGCATTTTACAAAATTTTTAATGGTCTGTCACCAGTTTTTAAAAATAGAAATTTCTGGCTTATTAAAGTGAAAAATTGTTCTGATTACATAAGGCAAATTTTACAGTAAAATTTTTCTGGTAGGGATGACAAAATTTTCTTAAGACTTTATACGTGTCGCTCGTCTCCAAGGGGTTAAAACAATCATCATACTTTGTATATATTTTAATACGCATGAAGTAATTAACGTGATTACTTGATTAAACACTCTCAGAAACAAAAAATCCTCTCATTTTTGATGATTCGACAATCTTTGAGTCTTATTTCGTCGTTTTGGAGGTCATTTCGTATCAAAGTCACGTGACTTTTTAAGAAACGCAAACTCTCAAATATTTGAAGAAAGTTTTTGATCAATCACTTCCAAACTTAAAGCATTTTAAGGAAACTATTACGGTAGTTGTTTATAGAAGGGCCCGCTACTGCACCTCCTCAAATTTTTCGATGTTAACAGGTAGATATTTGATTGTTTATGTTAGTCCTGTAATGATTAACTTTAAAACAGCAGTTTTTTGCATTAAAGAAGCATTGAAATGAAGGTAGTTATTATTTCTTTATTATTTATCGTATTATTAATTTTTTAGCTGTTTAAGTTTTTAGGAATGTTTGTTATTATTTTTTATTTATTTATTTATACTTTATATTTCCTTATGGTTTAATTCGAAAAGAATAAATTTCCTGTGTTCTACAAAATATTACAAAAAGTAAAAAAAAATTAACTACCGGATTTATTTTCATTCAAGAAGTAAATTTTTTTTCAATCAAATTAAAAGATGCATAAATGTTCTGTCTCTCCTTTATAAACAGTAAAATTTTATTCACCTACTCAGAGTGATTATCTGAGCAACAAATTTATCAAACTTATTGTAATAATTCATCATGAGTAATACTATCACAGTTGTAAAAGTAATAAAATATCTCCCAATATGCGCTTCAAAATTTGTTATTTATCAGGAATCTATTAATCGGACCATATTCTAATCATTCATTTAGCAAATATCTCTAAAAATTTATTTAATCAAGCCATATTATAAATATTCATTAACCATAAGGAAGTAATAAAAATAAATTCTCCTTATTAATTAAACTTGCAAGAATTATAATAGTATCGATAAGATTACAATTTACACTGTAAATATATAAACCATAACATAATAGACTATAAGCTTCTAGAATCACATCTACTCGAGCACGCTATGACGTGTAGCAAGAGTAACGGGCTCCCGCACTGGAGGTTGTGTGTTCGTATCCCACCGAAGACGTTAGTTTTTTTGTCAATAAATAGAGGAGCTTCTTAATTGTTCGACAGATGGCACCACCAGCCCTTTTTTGACGAAATTATTGATGGAATTAGTATCGTCAAAAACCGAAGAAAGTAATTTCATCAATTTGTCGAAATATTCGCTCGGAGCATTTCCCATGAAATGAAAAATAAAGCAAGAAAATTTTGTAAAATCTGAGTATGCATTTCTATGTGTGAATTTATATGATCTTATAGTGTGCTTAAAAAAGAGTGAGATTCGATAAAAAAAACAGATTATTTTAAATTTTAATTACTTAAAAGGCGTATACCAACAGAGTGAAAAAATGTCCAAGTTATAACTCGAATCAGATCCATTAGTATAACACACCGACATTCTAGCAACTAAACGATATGGAACGATACCCAGTCTGACACTTATCATTACAAATGTTGGCAAGTCTACAATCGCCGCTCATGATGGAATATTTTTAACATGAAACTAATGATAATCCAGCATCGATGAAATTGAATAAATCTGCATAATTAACTTTTTCACTGCCGCGACCGGATATATCCGATAACTAGGCTGCAGGTTTCACTGCAATTGAATCTTTATTTAAATTAATACCACAAATATAATCTAGTTTTAAGAAATTAAGTTAGGATTGACACTTTCAAGGCATTACAAAAAAAATTATACATATTAGAAAATCCCTCTTTTATTAACATTTAAAATAAAGTAAGGAGAAAACAAAATTAAATTTTTGTCCTTTTGCTCGGCGGTCAGGTGGTTTAGGAAATGTGCGAGAAATGTTCTACAGAAAAATTTCCATTAATCACGTAGATTTATTCAACAGGACAAAAAATGAATGCGGATATATCATATTTAAAGAAAATAATTCCTTCAATAAGTGTCGTAAATGTGTGAATCAACTTCATGTGAATAAAATAACAAGACTATAAAAGGATTTATTTTATTTTTTTATATCAAAGAAATACACAGCGTACGTATGCATTATTCATGCATCTTCAAATGCAAAGAAATTCTAGGAATGACCAAAGTATTTTTACTTGCCGAAGACCTTATTCGGAATATGGAAGACAAATGGCTGTCATTATGCAAGACATGAAATATGAAAAAGGAAAAACATCCCTACAAATGGAATACGAAATCGTTCCAATATTTTGTATTTTTCTTTGTGTTCAAGAATTAAAGTTGAAGAACTTTAACGAAATCTTTTGTAAAATTTTAAGATGCAAATTTACTTCAATTTTAATATAGTATTTTTAAAGGTGTTATTCTGTAATTTATTTTAAAATAATTTCGATTCATTCTGCAGATATTATTTCAATAATCTACTGCAACTATAACTAGTACAGAAAAAGCGAAAAAAGTGAGAAATATACATTTTTTAATTTTTGTATCACAGCAAAATTGCATGGCAGAAAAGAAAATTTGCCATGATTGACTTCAAGAAATGAATATTTCTCAAAGGGTTAGTATTTATATTTTATAAACGGATCAATCCGTTGCACTAAAAGAATCTGCACGTATTTCGTTATTTTTTTCTTCATATTTTAATTTCTTAAGGCATTGCGTAACTTTAAAGCACATTGTAAATAAGAAGAAAGAAGATAATAAGATACATTAAATATTTTAAACAATAGGAGATATTGCCTATGCCTTTTAAAATTTTTATGAGTTAAAAAAAAAAATTTCCCTTATCCCGTGTAAAAAATGCCCCAAAATCATTTGATATTGACTAGTGTCACAGATTCTAAACAGTCACATCTTTCTCATATCGAGTCAATAGTTAACATATTTTTCAACTTAACTCAAAATTTAGTCTTTATTTAATATAACGCTTCTGAAGTGTTAAATTTTGGATATTTGATCGTAGAGGCATCATAAAAAGGAATTCGCGTCTTCACATTCTGAGCGAAAATATTGCAGATTTTTTTAAAATTAATTTTATTTATTCGAATGTTTCATATTGATAATGTGAATTAGGTGTACGAGAAATGTGTAATGTTAAAACTCCGATATCCACAAAGACCCCTCCTCTAGTGAAATTGATACTATCAAATCTGTCATTAAGTCATCATACATTATTCCTGCTAAATTAAAGAGGTCTCTTATTCCTTCAATTGCATATTGTGCCAGGTTTTATGCTTTACCAAAGATCCATAATCCTGACATTCCTTTTAGACTAATTATCTTAAGTATCGGTGCGGCTTCTTATAAACTTGCAAAATATCTAGTTTCCATATTTTCTACCCTCTCAAGCAGCAATTCTTTCACTGTTAAAAATTCTTTTGAATTTGTTAAGAAACTCCACAGTTTTATAGCACAAGGCCACATGATGGTTTATTTTGATGCTTCTTCATTATTTACTAATGTTCCTGTCGAAGGGGCTTTATATTGCCAGAAGAAAAGGCTCTGTGAATATCATTTTTCTGTTTTTGAAATCGAGGAGCTCATTCTTCTCACTCGTGCTTGCTTCTGTCAAAATATTTTTGTATTTAATGGGAATTTCTTTCGTATGACTGGCGGTTTGGCTATGGGTATTCCACTTAGTCCGATTTTATGCAATTACCGACATGCACTATTTTGAAATAAAATTGTTCGAAGACTTAAAATTTCGGTTTTATGTTCGTTACGTAGATGATATCTATGTTTTAGTTGAAGTGAATTCAGATATTAATCACATTCTCTAAGTCATGAATTCTATTGATTCTGGCATTCAATTTACTTTTGAAGTTGAATCCAACAGTTGCCTTTCTTTCCTGGATGTCATTGTTATACGCAATGAAGATAAATTTCTGACTACTGTCTTTCGCAAGCCTTTTGTGGTCAGAATTCCACATTATAAATATTTTTTTTCCTCCTAATCAGAAATTTACGGCATTTAAAACTTTTAATTTCTAGGCTTCCAATATTTATTCAACTCTTCAGTTACTTAGTGATGAACTTAATTATCAAAAGCTATTGCTGTTGATAGTAGTTATTCCCCTAATATTATAGATTCAATCATAGAAAATTGACAAAATCCACCCAATCTGAAAGAAAATTTTTTAATTCGAACTCCAATATTTTGGTTGTTTTGCCATTTTCCCCAAAAATCAGTCAGCAAGTTGCTAACGTTTTTAAACGGTTCGATTTCAATGTTATTTTCTCTCTGTTAATGAAATTGCTTTTTCAAACTTTAAGCATTCCACGATCGCTTAGATAACTGGGGCTATTTACCAGATTTCTTGCCAATGGGGTCCTTCTTATATTGGCCAGACTAAACGTGCTCTCAGATTTCGTTTAAAGGAGCATAAAATGTATATTAAAAATCAAGAGCTTAAACGCTTCTATTGCTCAACATGGTTGGTCTTCACAACATAAGTTCAACTTTTCTTCAGCCACCATTATCCATAAGTGTCCTTGTATTCTTGATCTTAAGTTTTGAGAAGCTTACCACATCATTAAAAATTCTCACTCATTAGTCAATGACTTATCATGTACTCCTTATTTTCCAAGCATTTTGAAATCTTTAATTTAATGCTTTTATTTTTTTCCTCGCGTTTTAGTTTTTGTTTTGTTCCTTCTCTGTTAGATGTCACTACTTGTCCACCCAGATATTTAGGCTGCTTTCTTCTCATTGGTTGCTTTTCTTTAGGCGGGATTGTTCATGTAGTGGTATATAAGTGTGCACTTCTCTGTTCTTTGCTCAGTTTTGCTTTTTTTAGCTCACTGAGTTTTGCACTGATGAAGAATCTCGATAGTAGATTCGAAACAGTTGTTTGCTACCTTTTTATATATTATTTGTGCATTTATAATCGTTTGTTTTCTATTTTTAAACATTTTTGCATAAAGGCTTTATTTGCTATTTTAAAGTGTTGAAGTATTTTCCATCTATTAGAATAAGGTGCTGAAAGTAAATTTTCAGTTAGTGTTGGAAAGTGTTTCATAATCTATGCTTAACGCATGATTTTTCTTACTTGTTAAGCCTATTCCTTGTATATATGCGTGTATATTAGAATTTTCACAAAAGGTTTAATAAAAGCCTTTTTAACTTGATCGAATTTTTTTTTTTTTTTTTCGAAAAACGAATTCTAATTTTTTGTTAAATGCAGCCATCTGACATGGCACGTTTTATTTCATTCTTTGTATTGTTTTTGATCAGCCCACTAAAAGTAATCTTAATATTATCTGAAAAAAATATCCACTTTCTTCAGAAATTCTACAGAAAGTATAAGGAAGTTTGGTGAAGAAGTTTTACCATAAAGCAATCTGTCGTTTTTTTAAAGATAACCTTAAAAAATATCTACAGAATTTTTTTTTAAATTGGACCAGTTCCCTACAGGTTTTCTGTAGATATTTTCTTAAGATTTTCTTCAGATTGTTTTTAGTGGGGCAGTTACAGCTATAATCATATTAGCCAAGTTCATGGCACATAATGAAAATTATAGTGTTTTTAAGTATGTGTCAGATGTGACACACTGCCCAGTGAAGAATGAAATATTCCTTTTTTTTAACTTTTAGAAGCTTTTTGTAATAAGCAGAATGAGTTTTCTAAGGTTTTTCCATACTGATCTTTTTAACCATTAGGTAAAAGGCGTTTCTTTCAGTCTAGAATATCTGAGAAATATTTGAATCGTTGTGATGCTCGGATTTTATTATTTTTCAGATTAGTCCATGTTTAATCCATGCCGTACGCAATATATGACTCTGCTATTACGTAAGACACGCTTTAATATCATAAAAAGGATGTTTTAATTAATGGAATATTTCTGTTGCCACAATGACAAAATAATATTAAAAATTACAAAAAATGATGATAATAACTCAAAAACAAATTGAGATGGAGCTTTCAAACATATTGTATTTAAAAGTACATATTTTTTTCTTTACAATGTTTAGATGTTTAAAAATTTGCAGTACTGAAAAATGAAAAACTTAAATTTCATTTAAAATTTGTTTATATTTGGCCCAGGGATATGATTTTTTTATCCATGTCGAAGGTAATATATTGTGAGGGAGTGACCTTTGTCATAAAGGCACTCTAGTATTGAGATCGTGACGTCAAAAATTTAACATGTGTAAGCGTAAAAGCGACATCTATCCTCTCTTTTACTTTAACTTTCTAGAGTGTGTGTGTCTCTTTCAGATTCTACAGTTAAGGCTCGCTGTTAGTAGTAATATGTAAATTTGAAGTATCTCAGTTTGCAGCATATAAAAGCTGGGAGTTTGAGTGTGTGGGGTGTGTCTCTGGTGATAGCCAGCAGAGCATTAGTCAGCGAAGTGTGTTTCCCGCTGGTATCTAGCAGATTGCAGGTAGCATCGAGCCTCCAATGAGTTGATAAGGAGTCTGAGAATTCGAATAGAGAAGTTGGCAGTGGTAAGAAATTTAAGAGTAATTGCATTTGATTATCTCAAATTGAATAAAGGATATCTACAGCCACGAGCTGTCTAATTAAGTTTTATCTAGCAGCTTAGCCGAAGATAGCTGAGAAGTAATCAGAGTTGCCCCGATTGAGCTAGTCCGGAACTGTGAGTATGCGTTTAGTTTTTTCGTAGTATTCTCAGTTGTGAAAATTAAGAATTGCTCCACTTCTCTTGAGCCCTTATAGTATTTAATAAACTGTGTTTTTATCTTAATTCCTGAGTATGTCTGCATTTAACTCCCAGCACGTGCACCCAACCGTTACAACATGACCTAGTTATTATGATGTTTAGTATTATTATTTTAAATATAGATTTATTTATAAATCTAAAATTTTAGTCTTTCGAAATATTTTCCAAATGGTTGTTGTAATTTGTTAAGTTACATTTCTTTTTTTTGTCACTATTATTTACTTAACTGTTCATTATTATTTACTTAACTGCACTATTATTTACTTAACAGTTTCCCTTCATAAAATCAGCTTTTGAAAATTTTAATGTCAGTCTTAATCAAAGGATTTTTTTTTTTTTTTTTTGTATGCCAGACGACGTAAATGCGGAATGATGTAAGTCGAAGCAACGCAAATCAAGGTACAACTGCAATATAAAAACATCTTCGAATCATAAATTCCGGATATTTACTCTTGCTATCATTTACGTTTTTTTTGACGAAATTGATCTATCAATCTAGCAGAAGGTCAAACGCATAACAATGCGAAATACGTAAGATATATTGAAAAGGATTGCAAAATGTACACATAATGTGAATTGACATTTATAAGTGTGAGCGTATACTCCAATGAACGAACTAATTCGGGAAAATATGTACTTCTTTTTTATGCATATTAAATATTAAAACCCTCCTCTTTTCTCACGCGAATAAATGCGGTCGTAACAAAACGGCATACACGGAAAAATTTTTTGTTGAAACTACTAAATTTTGGTTAATATAGCCCCCATCAAATATTTTGTTTGGAATGATTAAATTGTGGTTATACTAAGAAATATTTTTGTTAATTCAAGAAAATTTTGGTTAAAATTTGGTTATTCCAAAGAAAATGTTGGTTAAAATTTGGTTATTCCAAAGAAAATTTTGTTTAAAATTTGGTTATTGCAAAGTAAACTTTTCGTAGGGGCTATATCAACTAAATGTAATAATTTTAAGAAAACAGTTTTTTTCTGTGTACAGATTCTGCTTTTAAAATTGGCATAAAAACAATATTGCGCTTGTCGGCCTTATCTATCGAAGTTTTCAATGAATTTCTTTAATTCTTGAGTGATCACGGTTAGATTCCCCCAGAATGTGTTCCACATTGGGTTATACTCAACTCGATCAATATTCACTGCTCAAGAAATTGTGCATAACAAATATCAACCAACTGACAAAATAGAAACTGAATTTGCATCTGAAAATGGTATTCTAATTTTACAGGAGTGGTAAACTAGTAATTTCCCAAAGGCAAAGCAATTTCTTCTTGTACGAAGTATATAAGTACGAAAATATATAAATTTCTACTGTAAGGCTTTAAAGAATAGTGATTTAAAATATTTGCTGACCCTCGAATCGCCTTTTTTTGCAAAAATTTTCGTTTTTGTCTTTATTATTTTAGGTTAAAGATCAAAAATTTATGATTTCAAAAATCTTTTACTATTCGTTAAACAATAACCGAAGTGAAAACCAAATTACAGTCCAAAATATAAAACTTTATCCGTTTTTGTACTATATTAAATCTTCATTTGTGTTTTCTGGAAAAATTCGTTTTTCATAGTTTACGTTTACGAAAGAATTACAAGAAACCTAAGGGTGCAAAAAAATCACAAAAAACCTCATTTCTTAATAAGCTTTTAAGATATTGAAATAAAATTTGTTCATGGAGTTCTCCTTATCTATTGGTATTCATTAAACAAAATACGACTTTTAATTTTATATATATATATATATGTATATATATATATATATATATATATATATATATATATATATATATATATATATATATATATATATATATATATATATATATGTGTGTGTGTGTGTGTGTGTATATATGTGACATTTTAAAGTTAGGAGCCAGAAACATCATCGCCAGGGTCCCCGTTCTTTGCACAGAAGTCATGGCCAGCGAGGGAAAAAATAAAAAATAAATAAATGTAGAATATCCAGTAAATCACTCATTGGTGGCTGTAAGTTTATTTATTCAACTGTAGTCATTATAGAGGTAAAAACTCCTTTTTGCAAACGATCTTTTACCGAAATGTCCAAAAAATATTCCATCATTTACTTCAACCAGCCGTACTCATCGACGAAAGAACTCCAGAATCTCTCTACTTCTCATCTCGAGACTTCCACCTTTAAAACTAAAAAGGAAATTCTAGAACTTTCTGTAATCTCAAACCATCATTCTTTTATGTAAACATTATTCTTGTCCAGCTACGAGATTATTTTCCAAAAAGGATAAATTTATTTTTAAAAAAATATTATTTAACCAATTTATAACTGAATCGGGATTTTTTAGGCAGACGACTTTTATAAATGATTAATTTTAAGAGAAAAAGAAAAGGAAATGAATTTATTAATATGCACACTATCGAAGGTTGACGTCGGAAAAATAAATAAATAGATAAAATAAAATAATGATATTTTTTGAAAGGTATGGTTTTGGAATAAATTTAATAAGACTTTCTTAAAAAGGGTTGATAAAAACATAGAAGAAATCAGTTTTATTTGGAATATTAAGAAATAAAGTTTTAATTAAGAATATTTTTAATTTAGAGCCATCTTTTTTTTAAATTTACGCATACTTGAATAATGTTTTTTAAGGCAAATTAAGAATTTATATCGTCTGCATACAGATTAACAGATTAGATCTAGAAACAAGATTTTAATTTAATAATTTGAAGTAAGTACAGAAAATTAAGATAGTATAAAGGTTAGTTTTGGCGAAAAATTTTTAAATTTGTAATATTATCCCCCTCCCTCCCCGAAAATTTGTATGAAATTGATAGTTAAATAAAACTACAAGTTCAGACAACAGAAATATAATAATTTAGAAAAGTTAAATTTTGGAATAAAACTGTTAAACTCCGGAAGCGAAGAGATGGAAGAAAAGAAAATTAACGCAATATAAAAAATATTAGCGATTAAAATAATATATTTAAGAGGAAATTAATCTGAATTAAATTTACGTAGGAGCATTTCCCTGAAAGAAATACAATAATGTTACAATATCACTTACCATTTGTAAGTGCATAGGAGATAATACATACAATAACAGTAAATAAGTTATGAATAAGCAAAAGACATTAAAGATATAATAAAAACAATAAAAATTCGTTCTCATGGAAGTTTAAATAATTACAATGACTTAATGCATAGTTTATTTTAAATAAGTCCTTTAAATGAAAAAAGTCTTTCAAGAATATATAAAAGAGTCTTTTTCAATGTCCAGTGAATACAGTCTCTTTAATTAAAGATCTTCAAATCTTGTTTAATCTTTGTTTTTTATTGGGTCCCAACATTTTTTAATAATATGTCAAATTTCTAATAATAAATATTGTGGTGGTTACTCGATAACCCCCCCCATATTTTTATTTTAATTCAATTTTATTAGCTATTTTATTTCCTATCATCTCCTTTTTATTCATGTTCTCAATTTAAATATTATTTTGATTTCGTTTCTTTTGATGTCGTCGCCTGTATATTTTTCTTCCTTACCTAGCTATCGAATGTTCTAAACCGGTAAAATCTTGTTTGAATTCATTCCTTCCGGCTTGGAAATCTTTCTAGAACAATCTCGATCGTTCTATGGGTGGTATTTCCGGTTAATCTGGCACTCCCCTTGACCTATCAAATTCAAATCCACAGGTGACGTGATTTAACCAGCTAAATGCCTGGCCACCTTCTTTGGTCTTCATTATTTAAGTGTTTTATCAATTTTTTTTCCTTATTGGATTCATATTTCACTATACATTAAATCGTAGCTTGGCCTATTTTCCCTCGCTCTCCTCATTCGAACGTTGCCAACTTGGCGTATTCCGGGTTTACAGTAACCCTTGTTCTTTTCTCCTTCCTGGCTCTGCGCCACCAGTGCAGTTGCGCAGTTGGAACTCAGTTGAGTTGGATGCAGTTGGGTGTCACCGATGCAGTTGAGATGTGCCGAGAAGTTCCGTAGATGCCGAGATATTTAGCGGACGCCGGGGCAAGTGTGCCCGCCTCGAGGCAGTTGAGCGGACGCTGTAAGATGGAAGGCAAATCCTTCGAATCGTCGTTATGTTGCGAAAAGCGATGCACCTCTACCGCCGCGACCTAAGTCCTTTGGGTTTTTTTTTATTCCGGCTACTCAATATGTTCTAAGAGTTGTCATAGTTTATCTTCAAAGAATCTCTCTTCCATTTATTTGCAAGTGTATTCAACCGATTTTCCATTTCATCATTTTTAGTGAATTCATTTTTCCTCTGAAAAGAATGCAGAGAAAGTGATTCATATATGAGATATGTCATAATTTAATTTCCTCTTCATTTCATGATTAATCGGTCATAAGTATATATATAATTATCTGGGCATAAAACGGCATCCCCAATTGAGAATATTGAATACCTTTTTGTGATTTTTACAGACATATTCCTTTTGAAGTAATATCTAATTGATATTCTGAGATAATGTTGTTTTCATATCGTTCAAGAAAAATGTTATCATGTTATCAAAAATGCATACAAATATATATATGAAGAAGAGTTGTGTTAAAAATATGTCGACTTATATATATCATCCTTGTGGAGCAATTGTTGTACGAAAAATAATAATAATTCTACTTATATAAGTTTGTGCATGATAACAAATGAATATATATATATATATAAATATTCAAGTCATGAAGAATTTCACAAGTGATTATAAATAAATATGCTTGTCTTCTTCAAAATCTTCTCTTCATTTTATTGTGTCTATGCCTATTCATTTGTCTACCTGAAGTTGTCTTCATCAGCCAGGAAATCCAGGTAACTTTTCTTCTTATCACTTTATATTCTTACATCTTTGCTATGAGTTAATATTATCATAGTTAAGGATTCATTATTAAGAAAATATCATGGTTGCCTTTTGTCATATACTTTTTATTTAAGGGTCTTTTGCTGGCCTCCATCCAATGCAATGTCATTTACCCATTATTACGATCACCTAATCTATATTTGAGATGAAACAAGAAATAAGTGTTCTCATCTTCCCATCTAAACACAACAGTGTAATTTTCTTTGGTGCAGTGACCAACGCGTGACCATCTATTTCCTTTGCTGCCATTGTATTTTCGTTATCTATACATATTTTTCAACAAAAAAAAAGATTATATCTTCATTATCTTCATTATCTTCAATTATATCTTCATTATTTTCAAATTATATCTTCATGCAGTGATCAATATTTTATATTTATATTTTCTTGAGTGTGGTGTAATAAATGAATGCATAATATATTATGATTTTATGCTGAAATAATAATTTTTTTTTGGAGCAGTACATTATATATAACATAATTTATTGATATATTTTTCTTGCCATGATATAATTTATAACTAATATATATATTATTTAACGGAGGTGCTGGTAAACATAATTGTTTATTTTAATATAAATTATTCTCTTCTCATAAATATAAGAATATATGTTTTGAGCCATATGATATATATATTTGCATAAAAATTTTTGGGCCATATTCTTTTGATCTGATGCTAACAAAGATATGTTGGTATTTTTCTTCTCTTCGTCATATAATTATTCTTCTTCTTTATATATAAAAATGATGTATAACGTAAATGAAATTCGTTCATATTTTGAATAATGGGTCAATTTATATATTATTTATTATGTGACCAGTCTATAACCAAATTTAACCTGTCATTTATTGGGCTCTCAGTTTAATTATATCATCATGCCCCCCAAGTCTAAATTAAATATTGCAATACAGCCATTCGACGGCAACCCTCAGACTGTGGAATTCTTCTTTGATCAATTATCTGATATGCAAGAGTTAAATAATTTTTCCGATAAAGAACTTTTTGTTCTCTTCAAATCGAAACTTGAGGGCAGCGCCTTACTCTTCTTTCTTGAAACACAGTCTCAGTTCAAGAACTATAATTTCCATGACATTCGGAAAGCTTTTATAGACTATTTCTTACCTTCAAAAAAGACTGTTTCTCTCAAATCCTTGCAGAATTTAAGCTTAGATTCAAATGAATCAGTCAAAAATTTTGCGTTTCGGCTGGATAAACAACTTCGGCTTGCATACCCTAAATTGGATTCTTCTGCTCTCAATTCATTAAAGTTCACTCATTTTCTTGAGGCTTTGCCTAAACAAATTAAGCGAAAAATTCTAGAGGAAAATATTTCATCTTTTGATTTAGCTCTGGAACGAGCAAATTTTCTTCAGGATATATATGACTCTCCCCCTAAAAAATCTTACGAGAATTATAATCAAGCCTATTGTTTGGATTCTGAAAAAGTCCATGATAATTCTAGTGCTTCTAATAATGTTCTCCATAAGACTCCTATAAAACATACGAAGGATAAAATTTATGTCAATTCTCAAACTGCCTTCTCACCTTTGCAAATTCCAAAAGACAATTCTCATGCTTCTAGTAATTTTAAAAGAAAAGCTAGAACATATTCTCCTTCTCCAAATAGACAAGAGGCTACAGATAAACATAAAAATAATTTTCGTCAACATAGATTTTATCGAAAACGTCCTTATCATCAACATACTTTGGACAAATTTTCTCACAAAAAAAAACACTGCATCCTTTTATCACAAACGAGATGTTGTGCAGTGTGCGTTCTGTGGAAAATTCAATCATCGTATGGACACGTGCTACAAATTTAAAAATATTATTAGTGCTTCCAATCAAAACTCTTCATCTCAATTTTCGGCTAATTCTGACAGAAGGAAAAACTATACCTCTTCTGAAAATAAAAACAATGTTTATCATTTAAACAAATAAGGGAGACTGGTTCTACTGACCGCCTTCTCTCCCGTAATTCTCATTCAGGGTCAGTACATTTTAGTGACAAACATAAACAACAATTTGACAAAAACTCTTCAATCACTTTAGTATCATCCACAGCTGTCCAAACTTCCCCTGTATTACCTAAATTTAACAAATCTTCATGTTCACATAATTCTTTGACATCCAAACAAAATTTTGAAATTGATGATGATGTACAAAAAAGACATGTCATATGCAGTTCCTTTAATAACTCGTATGTTCTTCCATGCATACTGATAAACATACAACATAATGAAATATCAGCGTTAATTGATACTGGATCAAGTTTGTCACTCTTGGATCAAGAATGCTTTAATAGCATTAAATCCAGGCTTCACTACAAATTCTTATCCAGAAATGTATCTGTATCTACTATTAATTCTAAAGTTTTTTTCAAAGGATGCATAGAGATTGCATTTAAAATTGATAAATTCTTCTTTCATCATGTCTTTTATCTTACAAAGATACAAAATGTTCATTTTCAAGCCATACTTGGATTTGAGTTTATCAATAAACATTCCATAACCATTTCACCAAGCTTTATTTCTATCTTGATTAAGGATAAACATATTCCTTTTCACAGTTATAACGAATCTCCTACTTGCTATTTCATGAATTCTGAATATACTTATGATAATTCAAATGTGCCATATTCTTTAGATGTACACAAAATGCCTTGTTATGAAGATTCTATATCAAATAATCTAAGTAATGGTACTTATACTGATGATTTATATGCAAATTATGGTGATACAAATTTACAATTGTTCAACAATTATACAACCTATCCTTATAATTATAATTTTCAAAATAGTGGTTTATTTACAAATAATATTGCTAACACTGCTATGAATTTTCATAATCCTTATATTGATGGTAATTTTACTTATTTTTCTAACTATGTTCCAACTGATTATGGTAATGTGGTGAACTATGTATCTACTAATGATAATATACCTGGCAAGAATTTTTCATCTGAAAATACTAATGATCTTAGTTATGTTGGTGAAAAACAAACTCATTTAAATATTGGTAATAAAATTTTAGTGAATTCCAACATGGTACAATTACTCAATAGGGAATTAATTCCCCCTAATTCATTAGTTTATTTACATGTCAAGTACTTGAATCCTCCATCTGAATATTTTATTTTCAAACCTTCTTTAAAAAATAAAGGTCTTGTTTTACATGAATCACTGCATTCCAAATCTTCAATTCAAAATAATTTATTTTTGGTTGTATGTCAGAATATATCAAAGCTGGACATTCATTTAAATAAAAATTCAATTATTGGTGAATGTATTAATGTAGATGAAAAAGATATTGAGGAATACTCTTTTGATTTAGACTTTGAACACGAATATTGCAATTTAATTTTACCATCTGAAGAGATTAAGAGAAAACGTATCCAAGAACTGTCTCCAAATGACTTTGATCTAAAACACTTACCTCCTCATGAAAAAGAACCTTTAACAAAATTATTGTGTAGTAAAGCTCTTGCTTTTTCAAAATCTCTTGATACTTTAGGTCATACCGACATGGTTAATCCTCAATTCACAATGCTAAATTCTCATCCAGTCAAAACCCTACCTTTTCCTGTGCCACAGGCACTTGAGCAAGAAGCTCTTGACCAGATTAATCAAATGTTAAATGCTGGCATTATTGAGAGATCAAATTCATCTTGGGCCTGTCCCATGCTTCTTGTTAAAAAGAAGAGAACTGATATGTCAAAACCTCAAAAGTATCGTTTGGCTCTAGATTTAAGATTGCTAAATTCCATTATTATTCCATCTTCATATCCTCTTCCTATAATTCAAAATCTATTGGTGCAATTATCAAAATTTAAGTATTATACTACTCTTGACTTGCCCTCTGCATACTGGCAGATCGCTGTACCTAAAGATATGCAGGATAAGCTCAGTTTTACTACTCCATGGGGAATTTTTACCTACTTGCGTCTCGTGTTTGGCTTGAAGACAGCTGCAAGTACTTTTCAACAATTAATTGACTCAGTTATTCAATTATCTCAAATTGATTCCTGTTATGCATACCAGGACGACATTGTAGTTGGCGCTAATTCATTTGAAGAAATGACCATGAAACTCACAAAACTCTTAGACACTCTTATTGCTAATAACATTACTCTGTCTCCTGAAAAATGTGCCTTCATGCAAACTAGTATTAACTTTTTAGGATTCCAACTCACAGATCATAAAATTCTTCCCATTACAAGTAACATTTTAAAAATCACTTCTTTTCCAACGCCTAAAACCAAGAGGCAAACGAAAAGTTTTATAGGTTTATGTTCATTTTATAGGTCAATTATTCCTAATTTTGCTAAATTGATTACTCCTCTCATTGAAGTCACCAAACCTAAAAATAAATTTTCTTGGAAAACTGAACAAGAAAATGCATTTAAAAAATTACAAGACATCTTCTTTCAAAAACCTATGCTCAATCTTCCTAAGTGGAATGAAACCTTCTATGTCAATACAGATGCATCAAAGACAGCAATATCAGCTGTTCTTATGCAGAAATTTGATGGTGAACTTAGACCAATCTCCTATTATTCCAAAACTCTATCTCAGTCAGAAAGACAGTACCCTGCCATCAAATTGGAACTTTATGCCATTTACAAAGGCATAACAGCTTTTAAATATTATATTTTTGGTCGACCCTTTATTCTATTATCTGATGCCAAACCTCTTAATAATTATAAAAAGGCTACATCACCAGCTGATATTACTACTCGATGGATGTTAGAACTGTCAGAATACTCGTACACATTCCAACATGTTCCAGGCAAAGGAAATGTCTTAGCAGATTTTCTGAGTAGAACACCTCACATTCCTACTGAAGATCTCCATAATAATCCAGATCTTATTTCTACACAAGAACCACTACCAATTGTAGATAATCAAAAAGATTTACATAATGAAATTCCTCACTTTCCATGTGGTTTAGTTGACAAAATGCACCACACATGGCATCTTCAAAGTGACTCTTCACCTCCAAATAATGATAATAATCAAGATCCATTATTAGAAATTCTTGATCACACCATCTTCTCTGAACAACAAAAAGATCCAAAAATCAAACAAATTTATGAAGATCTTAAAAATAACAAAAAATCTAAAAGTTTAAATGGCTACTATATTAATCCAAGTAATGAGTTACTTTGCTACAATGGACATTTTTCTTCAGAAGATATTGAGCTACATAAAGCTGTTTTACCTTTGTCACTTAGAGCAAAGGCCTTAAGAATTGCTCATGTTACTCACACTGGAATTCATAAAACTATTGTTAACTTAAAGAAAAGATTTACCTTGGAAAACCCTTGTTTCTGATACCATTAATTATGTCAACTCTTGTGAAATTTGTTTAGTAAACAAAAATCATAAAAAAAATACTGCTCCATACTTACCAGCACCACTTCCAACAGCTCCCAATCAAAAAGTCTCTATGGATTTACTCGGCCCATTAAGAAATCGTCAATATGTGATGACTATCATAGATCACTTTTCTCGTCATTTAGAATTATATGCCTTGAATAATATCAGTGCTGAGTCTGTTACAAAAGCTTTATTACATTACATTTCCACTCATGGAAAACCCGAATTAACTCTCACTGATCATGGCTCTCAGTTCACTAGTGATATGTTTTCTTATTTTAATAAAAAGCTTGGCATTAAATTGGAACACAGTTCTGTAGCCCATCCCCAGGCTAACGGATTAAGTGAACGAGTTAATTCTCAAATAAAATCGTCTGTGAATACAATGGCTTCCCAAGGATGTGATGTGCCAACTGCTCTAAAAATTCACCAATCCATATATAATGCTACACCTCATCCAGCTACAAAGTTTACTCCAAATCTTCTTCATTTTGGAAGAGAAATAAATGACATTTATGCTAATTACAAATCTCAAGCTTCCTGGAAAATTCTCAATACTGCCTATGAAATTCATAAATTAATGGATGTTATTGAGAAATTATACTATCAAGCTTATAAAAATAACGAATCTTCTAGGCAAAAAGTGTATCAAAAATCGAGAGAAAAATTAAAGTTTGCCAACATCAATGTTAATGACATTGTTTACGTAAAATTTCCCACTGTGTTTAACAAAAAGGTACAAGGCCCATACGTGGTGAAGAAAATAATTTCTCCTGTGCTTATTCAAATTCAAGATTCCACTAATAGTCACGCTTCACCCATGTTGATTCACACTAACAGAATCTTGAAGCTTCAAAAGAGAAATGAAACATTACAATATCCTTCAGTTTCTTCTAAAAATGCATCACATGATCAAACAGCTGTTGATAATGCATCTTCTACTCCTGTGAGACAACTCTCTCCTACTCAAGTCTCTAATCATGATGCTGCTTGTAACACATCTCCTCGAATTCTTTCTTCTTCTAAGTGCCAACAAACATCTTTATGTTCAAGTAAATCGGTACAGTCACAAGTTCCTCTTGGTGGCACTCACACTGATGTTAGAAACAAGTCTACTCAATATAAGAATTATGATCTTCGCCCTTGCACTCATAAAATGTATAAAAAATGAACTAATCTTCTTTTTCCTTTTTCAGGATGACTCTTGATTTGTAACATATTCAGTCAATACTAGTTAGACTGATATTCGAGTAAGAAGAATGACTGTGTAATTTTTTGTTTTCTTCCTCCAAGCTGCAGGCAGCTGTTATTTTTTCTTTTAAGTCTTCTTCTCCTTGAGGCAATTCAATGGTCATCCTCCAGATGTATGTATTGTTTTAATATTTTTATTATTCACTGTATTCATTTCTAAACCATAATTATTGTAATAAGTATATTCTCTCAAATATGCCATATACTACTACTTCTAGCCTTATAAAGTTTTTTTTTATTGCAATAGTTGGTGCTAAAAAAAAATTGAGAAAGAATTTGTCCTTTTATATTCTTACTAAAATATTATGTCATTATTTAAAGTTATTTTTGACAAATGTTTATCCTACTAAGCAAAGTGGATTATAATTGATGTAAAGTAAACATAAATATGAGTACTCATAAAATCATTTTCCCTATTGTGACTTATATAATAATTTCTCTTTACAATGCATGCATGCTCTAACAATTAACCTCTTTTAACAAAAAATGAAAATGCATGATAAACTTATCCATACTAATAATTTTACTCTTATTATTGAAATATAGAAAAATGAATGACTCAGAATAAGTATTATTTTTTTGTATACTTCTGAGTATTTGAAAGTTATTAAAGATAAAAAAAAAAGGTTTTTGTTATACTATAATTATACTTTGGATCCAAAGATATTGGTTGAGTCATTATATATTGATAAAAAGCAAATACTTGATATATGACAAATACAAAAATGATCACTTGTTATTTAAAAAATGTTTGAAAAATTGCAATTAAACATTCAAAATATCTTATATAAATTTTTGACAATTGATTTTTGTTTGTAAGTTGACATTATCGAAGTCATATACAACATTGACATATTCATATAAGTTCCTTTTATCAGAATATAAATATCTTATGTTTTATGTTTATTTTGAATGAAGTGTGGTATTAAAAGTATTTATGCAATTATTGTCAATTTATGCTGAAAGTGTTCAAGAACATTCTTTTATGAGAGTGTAAACATTCTCTCTTTGAAAATTATTATATTCATTTTAAAAAAATGTTTTTGTTGGAAAATAACATTGTATTTTTCTACCAATTTACATAGGCCTTTGGAATTTCTTATATTTTTCTTTGAAAATGTTGTTATTGAATGATGCTAAGATTAATCAGTTAAGATTGCTTAAAAGCTTTAAAAGTTGTTATATATTGATAATGTACATTTTTTTTATGAGAGTCTAAATATTCTCTCTGTACCATTTGTATGTATTTTTCTTTTTCAAATTTTCAACTTACAAATTCATTCAATTTATCATGTGTTATTTGAAACCATCCAATTTTTTATATACAGTTATAGTATGATTCATATACAGTTATAGTTTGACTCTTTTTATTGTCAACTGGAAAATATACATCTACATGTTCTTGTGGTATACTCAAATATTTTTATATATGCTAAAGCATTTAATTATCATATTGCATTTTGCACAGCTTAACAAGAAACTGTTCATAGTTAAAGACTGTTGTTTCAGCAAATATATATAAACTTTAATTTTTTTTATACATGATAAGTACCTCTGGAAGAAACTTTGTATACCTTCCATTTTTAATATTTGCTATATTTGGTGTATTAACATAACGACTACTACCATAATAGTAATTATTTTTATTATTTAAATATCATGTAAAACAATTATTTCTATTCATATAACTATTTCTGGTACATTTATTTTGTGTAATTATTTTATATCTTTGTACATGTTTTAGAAAATATTGTTTCGATGAAAAAATTATTGAATTTTTGTCATCTCTCCAATATTTTCTTTTGGGGAGGCCCGGGTAGATATGTGGTGGTTACTCGATAACCCCCCCCCATATTTTTATTTTAATTCAATTTTATTAGCTATTTTATTTCCTATCATCTCCTTTTTATTCATGTTCTCAATTTAAATATTATTTTGATTTCGTTTCTTTTGATGTCGTCGCCTGTATATTTTTCTTCCTTACCTAGCTATCGAATGTTCTAAACCGGTAAAATCTTGTTTGAATTCATTCCTTCCGGTTTGGAAATCTTTCTAGAACAATCTCGATCGTTCTATGGGTGGTATTTCCGGTTAATCTGGCACTCCCCTTGACCTATCAAATTCAAATCCACAGGTGACGTGATTTAACCAGCTAAATGCCTGGCCACATTCTTTGGCCTTCATTCTTTAAGTGTTTTATCAATTTTTTTCCTTATTGGATTCATATTTCACTATACATTAAATCGTAGCTTGGCCTATTTTCCCTCGCTCTCCTCATTCGAACGTTGCCAACTTGGCGTATTCCGGGTTTACAGTAACCCTTGTTCTTTTCTCCCTCCTGGCTCTGCGCCACCAGTGCAGTTGCGCAGTTGGAACTCAGTTGAGTTGGATGCAGTTGGGTGTCACCGATGCAGTTGAGATGTGCCGAGAAGTTCCGTAGATGCCGAGATATTTAGCGGACGCCGTGGCAAGTGTGCCCGCCCCGAGGCAGTTGAGCGGACGCTGTAAGATGGAAGGCAAATCCTTCGAATCATCGTTATGTTGCGAAAAGCGATGCACCTCTACCGCCGCGACCTAAGTCCTTTGTGTTTTTTTTTATTCCGGCTACTCAATATGTTCTAAGAGTTGTCATAGTTTATCTTCAAAGAATCTCTCTTCAATTTATTTGCAAGTGTATTCAACCGATTTTCCATTTCATCATTTTTAGTGAATTCATTTTTCCTCTGAAAAGAATGCAGAGAAAGTGATTCATATATGAGATATGTCATAATTTAATTTCCTCTTCATTTCATGATTAATCGGTCATAAGTATATATATAATTAT
This sequence comes from Maratus speculifer, assembly GCA_964019185.1. Taxonomy (NCBI): domain Eukaryota; kingdom Metazoa; phylum Arthropoda; class Arachnida; order Araneae; family Salticidae; genus Maratus; species Maratus speculifer. The sequence goes on from OZ025298.1 coordinate 159,193,722, forward strand.
CTGGGCATAAAACGGCATCCCCAATTGAGAATATTGAATACCTTTTTGTGATTTTTACAGACATATTCCTTTTGAAGTAATATCTAATTGATATTCTGAGATAATGTTGTTTTCATATCGTTCAAGAAAAATGTTATCATGTTATCAAAAATGCATACAAATATATATATGAAAAAGAGTTGTGTTAAAAATATGTCGACTTATGTATATCATCCTTGTGGAGCAATTGTTGTACGAAAAATAATAATATTTCTACTTATATAAGTTTGTGCATGATAACAAATGAATATATATATATATAAAAATAATCAAGTCATGAAGAATTTCACAAGTGATTATAAATAAATATGCTTGTCTTCTTCAAAATCTTCTCTTCATTTTATTGTGTCTATGCCTATTCATTTGTCTACCTGAAGTTGTCTTCATCAGCCAGGAAATCCAGGTAACTTTTCTTCTTATCACTTTATATTCTTACATCTTTGCTATGAGTTAATATTATCATAGTTAAGGATTCATTATTAAGAAAATATCATGGTTGCCTTTTGTCATATACTTTTTATTTAAGGGTCTTTTGCTGGCCTCCATCCAATGCAATGTCATTTACCCATTATTACTATCACCTAATCTATATTTGAGATGAAACAAGAAATAAGTGTTCTCATCTTCCCATCTAAACACAACAAATATTATCACTTCAAAAATTAATAAATAATAATATAGAAAAATTTAAATAATAATAATAACAATAATAATAAGTAGCATAATAAGACTCCATATCCTAATATTTCTCAATAAGAGTATAATTAATACTAAACTTCATTATGGAAATCATAATGATAATAAATAATAAAACAAGAGTATAATCAAAAGAAAATATCACAGTTTGTTTATTATTGATAGAGAAAATATTGGTTGAGGATAAAAATAATTACATAGCAACTAAATAATTTTCTTATCTTCCAATAGCATAAGAAAGTATTTTTTGCTAGCCGAAAGTATAAATAAAAAAAAATCATAATAATTCCAAAATCCAAATAAAATTAAATCTAACTATTTAGAAAATGGACTCTCAACCAGTATTTCCTTACAATAACTCCTCTCTGATACTCTTTTACAAAATTGTCAAATTTGGTTATAAGTTTTCAAATGCCAAATGTAGAATAATGTTTTATCTACACATGGTTTATAAACTTTAATAATAAAATACAATAGGAATAAAAGGTGTCATTCTTAATTGAGAAATGGAAATAAAAATAGTGTGCTTTTTTGAAAAACTTTTAATATCTGTAGTTTTCACAATCACTGAAAATCACATATTATGTTATAGGTTTGAGTAGAATCATTAGATTTTATAACTGTTATAACATAAATATCTGCTGAATAAATAGAATAATACTAATGTCAAATACATGAGTAAATATAGTTAGACTTATATCCACTTAAAATTAATTTATCAACATCAATTTGAAAGTTTTTACAAGCAAAGTGTACACCTTATGCCTGCATAAGGAGCCCAATTTAACCCCCAAAACTCCCAAAAACAAGTAATATACTTGTTGGCCACCAAGAACATACCTGCTAATGTTGAAAATTATGGTGATAAAATATTTAAAGAATAAGAATTAAAATTTAGTCTACTGTCTTGACTTCAGTTTGATCTAGTGATTGTGATTGTATCTGAGGATTTGTTTGTTTTTTGGGTTGCTCATGAAGCAGTTTAAAATCTTCTGGTGAAAAATAGGGTCTTAATTTAGAAACATGCACAATAACGGAATTCTGTCCTGTCTCATAATTAAATTTATCTATTTCATAAGTTACATCAGAAAGTTTATTTATAATTTTGTATGGTCCAGAGAAAGTAGGTTCTAATTTTCGAGTGTTAGGGTATTTAAATTCTTCATAAATTACAGAGTCTTGTATTTTTAATGGGCATTCGACAAAATTTCGATCATAGAGCCTTTTACTTTTAGGGTGAAATTCCTGAGTTCGCGCTTTCGCAATTTTGAGGGCTTTGTCTACTGGAGTTGTATACATTTTAATTGCCTCACACAAAACCATTACCCTCCATTTTAAAAATCTGAATCAAAATTATCGTGAAAATTATAACTATATTTAGCTGCTAACTTTAACCAGAAATTTTATCTAATAAAAATAGAAATTGTAAATATCATAGTTATACCTTAAATTGGGATCAACTTTTTAATTCTATTATTTTATAAATCATAAACAGATACAGAAATTTTAATGATAGGTAATTTCTTACTTAAAATCACAAAATTTACTAAAAAAATTAATCATATTTATCAGTCAAAACTCTAGCAACAGTTTTGTACAGTTCCATCTTTCTTACTGAATTTAAATAAATTATAAGAATCCGGGAACCAAAGCTCACTGTCACTAGAAATTCTAACAAATAAAGGGAAAAAAACATAAATGTTAACTTAGTTTTATAGCTCAAATGTCTAGTAATAGCAACATGAATATGAAAATACTGCATTCTGAGAATAGTTCTTGATAACAAACAAATATCAATAAATTAGAAAATGTACTTTTTTAAAAATAACTTGAGCTTCTTGGTTTTCTATATAATTCCTTATTATTACAAACTTGCCTTTAATCGTGCATAAAAATATCATAATAGTCTTAATAAGTAACAGTAAATATCTTAAGAACATCATACTCCTCAATTAAATCCTGATCGTAAAATCATTCGCAATAAAGTTCAAAGTTAATGATTTCTATCAATTACATATTTTTTCAAAATTACTATATCAGATCCATAACATACAATAAATAATAAAATAATAAATTAATTAGTAAATTAATAAATTAACTTCAAATTACTCTCATCAATAAAATAATAAATAAATAAAAAAATAAATACATAATAAATATTTTTTCTCAATCATAAAAAGAATAAAAATAATAATCAAAACATTTAATAAAATAACTTACAGTTTTTTGAAAAATCTTCAATAAATTCAATCGTCTTTAAATTCCTCATCAAATATTTCTTGCATACTCACCACTTTGAAGTCAATAATTTTCAAAAATTTTCCTATGACCATGAATACTGAATCAAAATTTGTGCGCACAGATCAACATCAAGCGTCAGGAAATCCACATCAGACTCGAAGCGACTAGCAATTATTTCAGATTAGCATCTTTCCGAGCATAGTTGTAAAGTTCTTTAACAGGAACACACGCCATTCCACAGATTCAGTTTGCAATCCGAAAAAGTCACATAATTATCCTGTCGGCTCTAGAAAAGACTGTGACATTTTAAAGTTAGGAGCCAGAAACATCATCGCCAGGGTCCCCGTTCTTTGCACAGAAGTCATGGCCAGCGAGGGAAAAAATAAAAAATAAATAAATGTAGAATATCCAATAAATCACTCATTGGTGGCTGTAAGTTTATTTATTCAACTGTAGTCATTATAGAGGGAAAAACACCTTTTTGCAAACGATCTTTTACCGAAATGTCCAAAAAATATTCCATCATTTACTTCAACCAGCCGTACTCATCGACGAAAGAACTCCAGAATCTCTCTACTTCTCATCTCGAGACTTCCACCTTTAAAACTAAAAAGGAACTTCTAGAACTTTCTGTAATCTCAAACCATCATCCTTTTATGTAAACAGAATTCTTGTCCAGCTACGAGATTATTTTCCACAAACGATAAATTTATTTTTAAAAAAATATTATTTAACCAATTTATAATTGAATCGGGTTTTTTCAGGCAGCGACTTTTATAAATGATTAATTTTAAGAGAAAAAGAAAAGGAAATTAATTTATTAATATGCACACTATCGAAGGTTGACGTCGGAAAAATAAATAAATAGATAAAATAAAATAATGATATTTTTTGAAAGGTATGGTTTTGGAATAAATTTAATAAGACTTTCTTAAAAAGGGTTGATAAAAACATAGAAGAAATCAGTTTTATTTGGAATATTAAGAAATAAAGTTTTAATTAAGAATATTTTTAATTTAGAGCCATCTTTTTTTAAATTTACGCATACTGGAATAATGTTTTTTAAGGCAAATTAAGAATTTATATCGTCTGCATACAGATTAACAGATTAGATCTAAAAACAAGATTTTAATTTAATAATTTGAAGTAAGTACAGAAAATTAAGATAGTATAAAGGTTAGTTTTGGCGAAAAATTTTTTAATTTGTAATATATATATGTGAATTTAAGAGCTTTTTTTTAAAAAAATACACATTTTTCAAGAAAAACCATGTTTTGTATGCAAATTTTAGCATTTGTCAGTAAATTAAAAAAGTACTGTCAATCTTTTGTTTCATAACATAGATAATGGGTTTGTTGGTATACTGTTGAAGTAAAAAATGAAATATATTGAAGAGATTTTGTTATAGAAGGTTTTGCATTAACACAATTTGTTCGCAAAAAATGAAACTTAATATTATCTGAATTTAAAAAGGGTACTATTCTGTTATCCCGTCGACTAATTCGCCAAATTATACAAATCGCGAAACTAATAGCCAAGTTATGCATATTGACGTAATTTTTATTTTAAATAACGAAAAAACAAATAATTAGTAGAATATTAATAAAATTACAAGTAAAAAGTCGAAATAAAAATCACTTAATGACGTTTTAAACGCGTGTACCGTATTTAATATCATTGAATTGACATTCACAATCATCCATAATTGGCATTTAATTTTATAATTTGCCGATAGTATTTTGGTAGACGGGATAACAGAGTAGTACCTTAAAAAGTTAATTAAAATTTAATTTAAAATGTATTTGAATTCATAGTTTTATTCCCTGTTTTAACTAAAAACACGTTTATAATGGAAAAATTATATTAAAATTAATTAACTTGAAGGTAGGCACCTATCTTCCTAAATAAACTTGAGTGTCGAATTTAATCTGAAGAAAATGATTACTTTCTCCATCAATTTCCGTTACATGTTTGAAAAGTTTACCGTCGCTATGCACCATATTCATTATTGATCTTTATACTGAAGAACAGCCTCATAGTGAGTTACGTGTTCCTCTAACAGCACTAATGTATAGCTGCACTGTGGAGCTTCGAAGTTCTATCGTTTCAACATAAGAAGTACTAAAACAATGAAAGACGACGTACCTGTTCATATTCCTTTTACGAGAGTTAGAGCGCGGACAGACTGACAATCAAACCGAAATCATAATCACTTTTCAACTTTGTTGGAAAGTGTTAAAAAGAAAATTTAGTACATGTTCCGGTATTTAAAAATTCACACATCATATTTAGAGGAAATAATTTCTCCAACAAATGCCATGAATATTCTGTGGACCTCCTTTCATGTGGATAAAATAACAAGTCTGGAAAAGGAATTTTTTTAATTTTCTTATGTCAAAGAAATACGCAGTGTACGTATGCATTATTTATGTATGTTTAAATTCAATGAAGTTCTAGGAATAACGAAAGTTTTTTTTTTTTTTTTTTTTTTTTCAGAAACATTATTTTGACCATAGAAGAACAAATGGTTTTCATTATGTAAGACATGAAGTATGAAAAAGGAAAAACATCCCCACAAAAGGAATATGACGCGTCCCAATATTTTGTATTTTTCTCTGTGTTGAAGAAATAAAGCTGCTTAACTTTAACAAAATTTAGTATAAAGCTTTAATACATCTTTTTTTTTTAAGTTTTAAAATAGCATAAATAAAATAAGTTATTGTTTTGTTTTTTGCTTTTACTTCTTTTTCTTTTGAAAAATTATTCTTTTTCCTATTCATTCCGTATTTCTTATCTCAATAATCTATGGCATAAAAATATAACTTGAAAAAAAGAAAAAAAAAGAAAAAGAAAGAAAGAAAGAAAGAAAAATTGTTCATATTGTAGAATATGAAAATTTTACTCTCCCAATTCATAATTAAGTGCAAGTAAAGCAGGCTACTAAATTGCTTTAACAATATTACTATGATAATTTAAATCCCATTTGAGATTTATTCTTAAAAAATGTTTCAGATCTATATGTAGTAGTTACTGCAATTTAAATGTTAACATTCATTCCATGTCCTATTAGAAGGGAATTTTCCGTGTGATTAATTTACTCTACTGAATTTGTTTTGAATGAAATGTTAGTGCATATTTAACATTGCTATTATTAATTCTCAGTTGTCTCAGGAAAATAAAGTTTTGTCTCCTTTTTCGGTGACATCGTAATTTTGTAAATACGTAACACCTATGGTTGTCGTTCAGTCCGTCCGTCTGTCCATATATAGCAACGCAAAACCAACCAAATCGTTTGAAATTTAAAATATATAATGGTAATATAATTTTGTCGTGTCATTTCAATTTTAACGAAAATCGTATGCATTGTTTAATTAGAGGGACAATCGAAAGAATTCCGATACATTGCAGTCAATAGAAAAAAAAGTTTCAATTGCATTTTAATGGTGTTACACTCTTTCGAACATATTAAAATTGATATGCATCTATGAAATATATACTTAATATTCATTATGTACAGTCTGTGGTGCAAAGAATATTTGTTATTGATTTACAGGGCTACACAAAAGTATTCCATTACATAATTGTATAGGGCGAACATAGTTTGGTGCGTGTTTTATTTGTATTAATTTTTTTAACATTTTATGAAACTGATATATGTTGCTAAGGATAACTACAAGTTATTTCCTGTATAATACGAGTATTTTCAGTAACACAAAGGATTTCGACTACAATACTGTATACTATAACACCAAGATCTGAATAAATATTGGTGCGTTTGTAATTATATAAATATGAAGCATCTGTTGTCATCGTTCTGTCTGTCCGCATATAACAGACCAAAAATTACCCAATCAAATCGATTGAGATTTAAGATATATAACTGTTGCATAATTTTGTCGAGTCATTTCAAATTTTATGAAAATTAGATGCATAGTTTTTATTTCAGAGGCAATCAAAAATTTTCCTCTATATTATGGTCAAAAGGAAAAAATAGTTTCAAATACATTTTAATGATGTTACATTCTTTCGAAATAATAGAATTGACATGAATCTCACAATATACATTCTGTGCAATTTGTGGTGTGAAGAATAATTATTATTAATATACAGGGCCACACAAAAGTATTCCACTACATAATGGTGTACGGGGAAATATTGTTTGGGGCGTATTTTAATTATATTAAACTATTTCACATTTTATGAAGTTGATGTACATTGCTGAGGTTTACTACAAGTTATTTTCTGTATAATAGAAACCAGATGGTATTTACAGGAAAACACGGTAGGTATCGACCACTATACTGAATACTACTACTACCACTATACTGCGACCACACTACCGAAGTACAGTACTATTACAGCAAGAATTGAATGTTTTTATAATTTCGTTATCGTACGAAAGTACCATATTTGCTACGCTTCACGTGCAATTTCCAACTTTTTTTTTTAAGCATAGTTTCAGAAGAATTTTACCGTACGAGTAAACCAAGTAAACTGAAATTAATTTGCATTGGCCGATCTTCCAACATTGCCCCAAACTCGTGATAACAGTTTCAAATATAAATAAGATTTGAATTATTTTGTATTTTAAAACGAAAATCTAAGTAAATACTAAGTCTTCTTATAAATTTAAATATAAAAATTTCAAATAATTTCCACATGCTATTTGAATGAAAAACAATTTGTAAGCTTTATAAAGGCTATTCGTGTCTTTTTCATAATTTCATTTTTTGCGCGACTTTATGAAATAGTGTCATGTATCCCTTCAAATCTATATATCTTGGACTACAATCTGGATTTATTTTTTGACATCTTTTTGACACCTTTAATGAACATGTTGAGCGCTGTCATCAAAGATTCTTGATATTGGAAATGTGAGAATTGCAAAAATAGTTGCAGTTTATTGTTTGACATTGAAGAAATAGTTTCAAATCTTAAACATAATAGAAAATATTTTTTTTTTACATTTTAAATCACCTAAATATTGCCATAGACCGCATATTTTCACACATGTTGAAGAAAGTATTAAGGATGTATAAAGATTAAGAACATATCATGAAATTTTTTTTTGTTCTGCAGTGTTCTTAGAAACAAATAAAGATTTTTATTAATTATTGAGATTCAATAAAAAGTCATTTCAACGAATATAAAAATGCAGTTAATAATTTTCAATAAAAAGTCATTTTTAATGAATTGACCAAGAAAAATATTTACTTTTAAACAATAGAATAACAAATGAGATATTGAGACGAAAAATCGATTTCTGTTAGTAATTGTCTTTGAACTAAAGCACCTTGCATTTTATTTTTCTGAGAACTTTGACTTGTTATCAGAAATTATTCTGTTTCGTTTTGTTACAAATATTAATTTAATGTCACATAATTATTTTTCCATTTGAATAACCTTGTTTGTTATTTAACTTTAATTAGATTATTTAATAAAATATAATACTGACAAGAAAATTTTACCAAAGAAATTCTTAAACATAAAGTGCTTAAATAATAGAATTTTAACGAATGTAGCGAGAAATTTTATTTTAACAAAGAAAAATTTAATTTAACATTATTTAAAATATTTTATTTTTTTCATAGCTCTTGAAGTGCCTATTGTTTAAATACCAAATGCTTCACGAAGACAGCAAGTATTCTAGTTTATCGACTGTTCTTATGTTTTGATATCAGAATATTTTATCGACTCTAAAATTAAATACCGATAGTTTTAATAGGTATTTTATTAATGTATACAGTAGAAATTTTTTTAATACATCGATCTAATGACTTTTAAAACCATAGAAATTTATACTTTTTATTATATAATAAAACACGTAAATGTGCTGTAACCGTTACGGCAAGTTAATTTTTGTGACACGTTAATTTTTCTTTTCGATACTGTGATTTCGAATGTCACGTTTAATTTATAATACAAACTATCAGGTAACCAAGAAAGTTCGTGCGGTTTTCATCAGACATAAAAAATGACCCACGAAAATCTCAAACACTTATGTTATTCTTTCAAATAATCACCATTGGCTTCAATTACGTGTTCCCAACGAGACACAAGCTTATAAATACCCTTTTTGTAAAAATCTTTTGGTTTGGAGTCCAAAAACTGGGTTATAGTTTTTGTGACATCATCTTGGGTTTGGAACTGCTGTTTTCGCAGGTGATTATCCATGGCCAAAAATAAGTAATAGTCCAAAAAGACGATGTCCGGGGAGTAAGGTGGGTGAGGCAAAACTTCCCAGCCCAATGTTTTTATCACGTCCCTGGTCGCTTTGGTCGCATGAGGTCTGGCGTTATCGTGGAGGAGAAGAACTCCTCTCCTGTTGACCAGCGCTGCCTGCTTTTCGAGCAAAACAGCTGAAACCCTTTTCAACTGCGACGAGTGCACTTCGGCAGTGATTGTTTTCCCGCTTTATAAGAATTTATAGTGAACTATAACAGCGCTAGTCAACCAAATACACAGCATTATCTTTTGTTTTGATGGATGTCTGGTTTACCAACCAATGAGACGGTATCAGAAGTCGACCAATGATGTTTTCTCTTTCGGTTATCATACATTACTCATTTCTCGTCATATTTCAATATCTGATCCAGGAAAAAGGGCTTTGTTGTGGCGCGACAGCAATGACAAGCAGATGTTCAATCGTTGGAGCTTATTTTCCTCGGACAGTACATGAGGAACCCACTTATCAAGTTTCCACGATATCCCAAGGCTATGAAGATGCGATCGGATAGTTTCGTCAGATACTCCAAAACTTTGCGCAAGCTCATAGCATGTTAGATCGGGATTCTGTTTTCTTCTTCCAGCTGGACTTCGTCTAAGATGGATGGATGACAAACACTGGGCTTGTCTCCGAGGCTCTCGTCTCCGGACGAAAATCTGCTGAACCACTTATGAACTGTCCGTTCATTCACTGAAGTCTCTCCAAACATGCAGCATATTCTTCTAGCGACCTCTGCAGCTTTGTTTCCTAATTTGAACTCGTAGAGCAAAATAGGCCAAAAAATCACCTTTGTCAACGATTGTACTTCTTACAAAACTGATAGCGAAACGTGAGATAAAATAAACAACTCTCTACTGGTTGCAATTTAAAGGCAATGTACAGAAATGACGTCATCAGAATCAGTATGAAAACACGTACACAACAAAAGTAGCTGTTCTCAAAAACCGCACGAATTTTCTTGGTTACCTGACAGCTGATCCGCTTGGCATTGCCTGGGACCATAGATGTTTTCATAAAATGGTGAATATTTAAAGTTTCCATTCATTCTAAAATAGAAAACAAAATATTTTTATTTGCAGAATATTGTAAATTTTAGAATATTTTTAATTATATCTAAGTGAAAGCAAGAATATGTAATTCTGTTATGAAAACCATGTTTTGGAAGGATAAAGAAATATAGTCATGGATCTTAGCTGTTTTGAACCACAGAAATAATGTAAAAATTGAATTATTTTAAAATTCCTTTCTTCAACGAGACCTACTCCATGCAAAATCTTCTGAGCATGCGCGCAACAAGCTCTACACATCTAAACATATGCTAAGAAAACATAAAATAGTAATTACTCGATTTACTACTTTTTAGATGGTGCCAGGGATGGATTTTGAAGATAGATTGTAAATCAATCAGAAAAAAGAAAATCATCAAAACAGAAAAAATAACAAATGCGTGTGCAATTTGTTGAAAGCATTCAGACGTGAAATGCAGTCGTTTAATCCCATATTTACCGTCTGCTCTAATTGGCCGGCTGCTTTGTTGCCGCAAATTGGTGGCGGTCTGCAAATAGCCTCTAACCTGCCCACTTCTTTGCCGTGGATTGGTATATTGCTTCAAACATACTCTTACCCAGTAAGTTTTGATCATAATAAAAAACTAATCTAAATTGAAATTTAAAAATCCGGCTGCAAAGTGCACTTTCCAATTTTCGCATTCATACATGACAAAAATTTCAGAGACCTGTGCGTTATATTTTCGGCGTTATCCGCGGCCAGGTAGGCAGGAAGTCAGGCAGGCACCTCTTATTTTATATATGCAGATACACTGAGGTAAAAAGTTTTACGCTATTTGAGGAGATAAAAAATGGAGTGTTGAACGAATATTAAGAAATTTTCAAATAAAGGTTTTACAAAGTTTGCTCTCAAAATAAGGTCAAAAACAACATCCAAGGTTTCAAAACTAAGCCAACGAGTCAACTTTAATGTATCTGGGGTTATATGAAATCTAATGTGAGTATGTCGAATTCACTGTGCAACTGATATAGAAATCAAAATCTTAAAAGAGATTTTGTGCACTATCATAACACAATGACTTATGTTGTCCATAATTTCTTACTTGCGAACCGTTGATGGTCAAGATAATAATTTAAATATAAACAATTGAAATAAAATATTTGGTTGCTTCGTATGGGTCTGGAATTATTTCTTTTTTTCCCCACTTATGTTTTGAGTTCGCACTTATAGTATGTTAGTTTGGTTTGAAAGGTAATTGGTTTGGAGCCTACAGCATCTATGGCTTTGCTTGGAATGATCCGTAATATACACAGAAGCAAAGACAATTCAATACATTTTTTATTTCTTGTTTTGATTACATATATATCACTACAAAAGGGACAGCATAACAACATCCATGTTACCAGGATTCGAACTCGACCCCTCGGCGTGCCAGTAGTTGCAGCCACTAATTACGCCATTGCAGCGATACAGTATTTTTGATCCATTTCAACAGTATTTACTAATATTTATCATTTTTTAATGGAAATACAGAATGTTGGTATTTCAAATTTCCAAAATAGCAAGATTATGAGATTCAACTGTCATTATTTATGTCATACTGAAATGCATACGATGGTTAGTTATAAAATTATTGGCTACTTATTTTGATTAATCATTTCTACATAAAATTTCTTTCTGGCTGACACACATGCACAGACACATAAGAAAATTGATTATTTGAATCTGAGTGGTTGAAGTGTTCGATAAATCTAAGATGAACCGTGAAGATTGTTTTAGATTTTACGAGTGAATACTAAGACCATTTAATAAAATTAAAAAGTCAATTTGTAAATCCGGATCATCATATGTGAAAATCGTAACTAAAGATTGATCTTATAGTGTTTAATAACCGGAAACATATAACTAACTAATTCATTTCTTTTATATTAGCATCATTTCATGTAAAATTTCTTGAAACTAAAATAAAATGAATTTTCAATAAAGATTTAGTTATTACATGTCCATGTAATAAATAATAACTTCTGTAAAGACTTTTTGGATTAACAAGCACTTTTACAAAAGAAAAATTACTTACGAGGACATCAAACATACATAGGAATCCTAGTGTTCATAAAGGAAGATGACCTCTCTATAAATAAATACTTACTAGGACGCATTTTAAATATTTTCCCAGGTGCAGATGGTAAGATTAGGGTTGTAGAAGTTAAAACCGCTAGGGGAATACTTAAAAGAAGTATCTCAAAAATTGCGTTATTGCTACAACAAGTCTCAGAAAACTAATTACGAAATGTAAAAAAATAAAAATAAAAATAAAGGGTTTGTTATGTATTTTTATTTTTAGTTTTCATATTGTTGTATGTTCATAATTGTATTTTTCATTGTTAAAAGAAAATTGTTGTATTATATCGTATTACTTAAGCATTTGTAATGTTAATATTTTGTATTGTATAATTTATTGAAGTTGACCCTTCAATGTCGGGGGGGGGGGGTGTTAGAGTTATTTATAATTTATGTTTGGAATCTGGCATCACATAAGTTCGCTAATGTATGTAACTATAGAAACGCAAATTGTCTGTGTTTTTTTTTAGTTGTTGTTTTGTTTTTTTCCTTGAAGAGCAAGCAACGCTTTCGCAATATCTTAAAATAAAGTATGTTACAGTCTACTAAAGCATGTGAGTTTATTAATTCCGTTAATACGCATCACCGCAACACTGATAATTTTGCATGAAAAACCCATTAATAAGAATGAAGGGGAGGGGCATGATCCTTCCGTTCGCCTGCTTATACATATCGAATGAACTCCAACAACTAATCAGGGAAGCGCCTTATAGGGATATATCTATATAAAAAATTTCATTTGGATCGGATATTTTTAACATGAGCTATCACGTTACGCACATACGCAAATACAGAACTAACAGGCACATAAGCTCACAGGGTTTGATAGCCTGTGAGCTAACAACTAGTCTTACCTCATCAGGCACAGAGAAAACGTTCTACCACATTGAAAACAGCTTCAGGTCTGACAGAGTGCATGTGAACGAAATGGAGAAATTGAAGAAACATCAAATAGGAAAGCATGAATTGGACGTAGCCAATAGAAAAGAAGAAATCATCATCCAATGACATGAGAGAATTGCCTATGAGAAGAACATAGTTCAGCAAGAAAATTCAATGAAATTAATGAAGAGAATTTAATGAAGTAATTTGATAAAAGCTAAGCCAAAATACAAGTAATTAATATAATGCATGATTAAAGAAAAAAATTAACAATTTAAAAAAAAACATAATAGTAGTAATAAAACAATAAATGAAAAACATTACATGGTAGTTGTAGGCATTTTTTTTCTTAAGCTATAGAGGGCATAATAGAATCGGATTTTTCATTTATAATAACTTTATGATTAAGATAAATAGTTAAATTTTCAAGAAAGTCCAATTCAGAGATGCTATTTGCATTAAAGATGAATATTACATTTTGAACACTACCATTTACACTACTATAATGTCCATCTATGTCAATAAAAGACAGTAGTTAATTTGACAAGCATAAAATCATATCATTTTTCCGCGAACAATTTATATTAAATAATTATTTTGTCAATGGTATTACAGGCAAAAATGGACGAAGTGTATTACATTTACCTCACACTTTAAATCTCTTATGATACTTGTACCTGAAATTCATATAAAGTTATAACTGTACATAAATTTCGTGAATTTCTAGATTAAAAATCCTTGTCTTTTTGGCCAATAGGGGGAATTAGATTTCAAAGTTTATTGCTCATTACAACAGCAAAAGATAAAATATGATTAGAGATAAACCAAGTTTAACAACTTTTTTTGGCCACTCTTGAAGAAATTTTAATTTCATTTTTCTGTAAGAGCTGGTTCTATCACAATCATATTAAGCGAAATTCGGTACAAATGCCCACTTTTGCAGAATTTTTTGAAATATATTTGACTTTATGAAAAAATTGACCACTACAACACATTGTATAGTTGAGATCTATCAATTTTTTGAGATCAAAATTGAATTTAAAAATGAATTATAAAATAAGCAATTTCTTATTTCATCCTCAATTCTTCAATCAAGATCGGTTCAGGAAACGTTGTTCAAAATGCCTACTTTGTCAGGCTATTCCGAAATATATTTTGCCTTTACAAAAAACGAGAAATATCACACATTATATAGTTCATAATTAAGAGAACCTGTCAATTGGAAGCGTTTGAGAGCAAAAATGGTTTTAAAAATGAGTAAAAAAAATAAGCAATTTGGATTTGAGATTTTTTTTCTTCAATTGCTATTTTTGTTAAATTTATTTTGAACAAAAACTTGTCAAAACTTTTCAGCATAAAATTTCTAGATATTATTGAAAAGATGTATAGTTACTTTAACCGGATTTGATATCTTAGGAATTGACGAAGTTATAGATTTATTTCTTCTTCCACCTTCCCCCTTTTTTTTGTTTTTGTTTTCATTTTTATTTTATTAATATTATTTTTATTATTATTTTGGAATAAGAATTGCCCCTATAAAAAACTCGCAAATACAAAAGTTTTAGATAATATTAAAATTTATATGTATATTAAATGTAATTGGATTTGATATCTTGAGAATTGACGAAGTTATGAATTCGTTTCTACCAAAAACTCTATTTTTTCAACTTTTTTTTTTCAACTGTTTTTTTCAACATTTTTAATTTCATGTAAAATCTGTCACACATAAAATTTTGGCCTAGTTTTCGGCCTATTTTTTATAAACTTTAAACTGATTCGATATCTATTTTAGTTAAGAAGTTATGGGGGGTTTTCTGTTTTCACAAGACACTTCCCTATTTCTACCTCCTTGATTCGATTTTGCCCATTAATGATCTTGACCGAAATTTTATGTCCCTGGATTTTACGTATCATTTTTGAAAAGATTTGAGCAGAATTATAGAGGTTATTGTATCCATAAAAAGTGATATATATATAGATAGATAAATTGATAGATAGATAAACATTTTTACTGATAGTAGTTTTGGGGTCTAGAGGTCATGTAGGTATAGATATGTATCATTTTTTCAAAACTTCCAACGTAGGAGCAATCGCAATAGGAAATATTTCATGCAAAGCGTACCTAAAATGGTATTATGACTGATTATATGGAAAACTATTGCATTAGTTTTGTGATAGTTAAACTTTTACTAATACAAATTCCAAAAGGAAAAAGAAAAAAATGGGAAATTGTAAATTCGAAATTCCGTTAAGCTTAGTTGAAAAATGAAATTATATAAATATTTAAAACGTATATGAATAATTTTTGTGCGACCATACAGAATCTTGAACTACTATGGGATTGCAAGGAATAAGCTTTGAGAGTCAAATAGAAGTGCAATGATATCACATATTAATTTGTAAAGAAACACTGTTGAAATATGTGATTTTTGAGACATTATTATGTTTTAATAGAAATTATCGGCACACATAATTCTCAATGTGACCTGAAACGCACATGTAAATTTTCAAAAGAATCATATTAGAACTCTTTTAAATAATACGAGTCGAAGACCTTCGAATTCGATGAATGAAGAGTTTAAAAGAAATCTTAGATTGAAGATATAAAGAAATAATTGTCCAGTTTAAACCAAAAGACAAATGTTATATCTAACTTAAAATAGCTACTAACTTACTTCCTAACTTAAGCTTTTCAAATTATCAAAAAATTAATTATTCCTGTTAGATTGTCATGCTTTGTTTGGATTTGCAAAACATTATTCATAACTTGTTTCATCTGGTACAATTTTCAAACTTCGAATTCGAATGTCCCTTTATATAACGAATGTAATTAATTTTATTTGTTTACAATTCTTCTGTTGCCCCTTTACAAAAAAAATCATATGATTCTTTTGAAATGCGTAAGTATTTGAGATATTTTGACGGAATAATGAAAATATATTTTATTTATTTAATTAATCATGATTCTACCTATAATTACTAATTCCATGATTTACTTTTTCTTCAGAAAATATGCATGTTTCATTTTTTACCTGAAAAAAAAAATCTGTAATGAAAAAAACAAGGAAAATAAATTAATTAAAATAATAATAATTTTTGGAGGTTCTGTAAAAAGAGTAATATTTTGCAAATCTGGAGATAATAATTTATATTTATGTTTAATTTACGAGAAAATATAATCTTCATAGGCTAGTAGAGGATTCACTTCGCTTATCCTAATAAGCAATCAGTAACATGTAATTTCGATAATAAATTATGAAGCAATCAATTGAGGTTTTAATCCCTGGTACTATGCGATGAAAAAACAACGAAAACTGCGCTACTGTGACTCAATTATAATTTTAGGTTCCAACCGAATTTAAACTTAACACCATTCCACATTCACAAATTTACATGCATACTTTTCATATTAACAATTTTTAAATTATTTTAATATGCAATAGAATATTAATAAATATATTCCCAAATTTGATGTCCCATTTACCAGTTACCGACTTTTGAATGCAATCTACATTATATTTTTACTATGATATTATTTTCACCCACTATTAAAAGTTAATAATTATTTAATACGAAAACGGCACCCGTAATGATATGGTAATTACCACTGTTTCCATTTTTTGTATCAAAAATGAAAGTAATCCATCATTAATTGCCATCAATGAGAAAGAATTCCATATAATAATTTAAATTTAAATTAAAAATATAAATCGGAATTGTTTTTAAAAAATAGCGAGTATGGGAACATCTGCATATAAAGTACTTTCGTTTAAGAAAAAACTTATCAAATTCGGTTGAGTACAAATCTCAGATCAGAAGACAAAAAAAAAAAAAAAAAAAAAAAAAAAAAAAAAAAAAAAAAATCCTGGTTTATTTAAATATAAAGAAAAAAATTTATATAAAAAATATTTTTTGCGATTTTATACAAACGTTTTATCAAAAATCACCAGAATGTTTTTTTTTTCTTTTAACAGCGTAGATTCGGAATAAAGAAACTTAAATATAGGGTAAGAGTACCAGAAGTGGACCACGCATCCATAGTGAGCCACCAGTTTTCATAGTTGAAAAACAAGTTTTCTAGTCACCCCTGTCAGATAACAAACTAATTGCTGATTGGCAGGAACCCTTATTTGTTATCGGGCAAAGGGACAACATCAGTATTTTCATAGTGTTTGAGCTGGAATGAATTTTTTCAGACTATACGAAAAAAAACTAAAAAGAAGCTAAAATTATTTTACGTAATCATCAAAACTTCTAAATATGATTTCATTATTGTGTATATTTAAGTGTAGAAATATAAAACAAATTATAACTTCTGTACAGTATGCATTTAATCTCAAGAATGGAGAGGCCCACTTCTAGGGGGGCCCTACTGGAGCATCAGAAAGTTACTATGCCCACTACTAGAGCATAGAGGAAGGTAACATTTTTTATTTTTCATTTTTTCTAGAGAATACATTTTAAAAATTTGAATGTTTATTCTTATACATAAAGGTAAAGACTAGGTTAAAAAAATATTTTTTAAATTCATTAATACTTTAATGATAATTAGATAAATGTCCTTAAGTGGCCCACTACTGGTGCATTTACCTTAAAGAATTCAAATTATTTTCAGATACAGTTTAAATTAAAAACAACTTGCCTTATGTTTAACAGACTTTTCGTGTTTTAGGTAGCTTTCATTACAAAAAGTAAAAAGCTACCTATTGCAGCCGCCCGGAAAATTTTGGTATATTTTCACCGATCATGACCCCCAGACCCCAAAACCACCCTCCTTTCAAATGTTGACATATCATAGAAGGCGGCAGCCTTCAAGTGACGCAGCTTTAAACCTACCATCGTCATAAGGTATCCACGTAAGGTAGATGCGGAACTTCATATATACAGCTAACTCAACATCAAAGGAAATCGGAAAAGCCGCCTTCTAATAACCCAACAAGCACATAACTTTCGGCATACGATCGGACCGGAGCCGTCAATGTCGGTTAAGTGTCGGTAGCAGGTTGGCAACTGAAACTTAAGAATCTGCTATTCTGACAACCGGTTACGATAATCGGTCCACATTTGGTTATATATCGGCAAGCGACTTATACCGGCAAATGATGCAGGACCGATATCTGAGTTCTGATAGTGGACCGATCAGATGTGCCAATATCGGTCCGAATTCAGAATATTTAGTCTTAACCGATTTTTTTTTCATTTTCTCAATTTTATTCGAGTTTGAATTTTAATAAGAAAAGTATATTTCATGTATTTCATTAAAAATTCTGACAGTGATAAACACAAAATATGTCAAAAAAAACCTTTATTTATTCATTTAAAAATATTGTTTTTGAATTAATTTTTAAAATGACTTATAATTATTAAAAAAAATATTTCAAAAGAATTTTTAAATTCTCTCCTTTAAATTGTTATTCACTAGGAATTTAATCATAGAAAAACAGAAAAGTACTTTGTAAGACAACTGAATTTATTTTCTATTTTTCTATTTATTTTAAAAGGAATAACTCAGTTTCTTATTTTATTTTAATATTAATTACTAAAAAGTTCTTGAAATTATTTTACAAGGTAAAACATATAAAAGAAATCTACCCATTTTTTTAACATAAAAAATAGACTTTTTTTTCTTCTAAATATTATCTCACTAACGAAAAATAAATTAATATTACTATTTATTTTAAGATTTAAAAATTATTATTGCAACAGTTATTTGGAATTAATATTGCTAAATAATTTAAAAAATATTCTGCATGAAATTATAAAATGATTTAAAGTGAATTCTCATTCTAATTAAAAGTGATTAATTACCAACTTATTTTTTTATTAAATTAGTTATTTTATGTTACAAATATATATTTTTTAATTTTTTTTTTACTTTATATTTACTTTATTATTTTATAATTCCCAAAAAGGAAATTGCAATAACAGAAAAACCTCTAAAATTCATTTATTATATCCAATATTTAAGCATTTTTAAATTTATAAAAAGGACTATGAAATATCTCCTATATAAAAAATGTGTATAAAAAGATAATATATATATATAATATATATGTTACTTTTATTTTATTTTTTACTTAATAAATATACATAATCAACAAAATAACATTGCAACATAGTCGTAAAACATAAATACTACTTTAAATCATCAAATGGCATAACATAATATTTTATTCTATTTAAAAGTTAATTATTACCAATTTATTATTATTTAAAATAAGTTTTTCTAAGTTAAAATATACACTTTAGAAATTAACGCAAAGCATGAAATTATGTTATAGTTTCTAATAAAAAAAAATTATTTATTTAACAGTACTTCTGAAAAAAAAATATTATTTTTTAAAATATACTACATAATGATTCTAAAATTTATAAGAAAAACAACTCGTTTGCTTTAATTAATTTGCTAATTCATTAATTAAAATATTAAATTTATTTTTAAAACAGGTGCATACGACAATTACATGTAAATGAATACATAAATAAAAAAATAAAAACACTTTAATATTACAATTTTCCAATCTGTCATTTACGTCAACAACACTTGCCATTCATGTAGCTCTTACTGAAAAGCCACATCCTTATTACCACAAATAATCCTCCCATAACCAGGTCTGACTTGTCCAGTGGTTAAAGCGTTCGCCTGCTGAGCTGCGGGTTGCGCGATCAAATCCCGCCTGTTCCCGCACTGAAGTTCGTTCATTGGCTCTCAAAGTGGTTGTTAGAGTGTTTGACAGATGGCGCCACCAGATTTTTTTTTTGTTTGTGCCGGGCTACAGCCGGTATTCGTGTGGTTAGCTATCGGCATAGTTATTTGCCGATACCGGACCGGCTGCGTGCCTCATGAATCGGGCGGCATTCGCGCGGCGTATCAAAAAAGATACGGAACCGATAGCTTCAACTGGCATCGGTCCAATACCGCTGGCAGTGGCAAGCGGCTATCGTCCGATGGCTTACCGATAGCTTTGCGTTTGCTGGGAACTCAGCAAATATTGTTCAGAATTGTCCAATTTTTTAAATATGGTCTTATATTCCCAGTCTAATCCTATCCTATAATTTTTACATTTCTACGTGCCGTATATTTTTAGATCTCGACAACCATTTTTAAACCGAAATCGATGGTGTTTGTTCCTGATAATGAGATCTAGAAAACGGGCTGAGAGATTTTATTAAAACTTATATATAATATGAATCTCTTTAAGATAGAGTGAATAAGACTTGCCTAGTTTCTAGGAAAACTCTTGTTTGTTATATATTGGTCTTGGAAAATTGGACTACATTAGCTCGCGGATTACATGTTATTCTATGGGTTAGCAGACAAAGCAGAAGTGAAAAGCCTTATGTAGTTATGGTCACAGTTAAAACACCCAAATCGAAGCAATAAATGTTTTTTAAACTACAAAAACATCTTATCATGTGCTTTAAAACATTCAATAAATATATACTAAATCAAATTTCTATTTATATTGCCTTTATTTTTCGTAAAGCAGAAAATATTACGTTTCTTACATTGGATATTTTTGCATTTTGTGGAAAAATATTTTGAATCCTTTTTTAAAATAGGAAAATATTTTTTAATTATACATATTCAATATACTTTCGACTTATGATTTTTTTTTAAAGTTTACAAACAAAAATTATTTTTAATAATTTGCTTTAGATTTCCATGTATTCATACGCGTTTAGATAGTTTTGTTTTGAATCGTATTTGAATTCGCTGGCGGTAAGCTTTGTACTTGGCACTTGTTGTTGTTTTTAGCATGTATGTTGTGTAATTTGCGAAATAATGGTTTTAAAGTTTACTGTAAATATAGGTATTGTGTTATTTGGAGAAACAAGGCCCCCTTTTTTGGATAAAATAATATGGTGAATCAAAGTACATGAATCAAAGCAAATTGATTCGTGCTGTATGTTGGCATGAAATATTCAATTCCAGGAGACGAACGTGAAGCTAAACCAATTATAATGAAAAAGAAAGATAAATAAATATTTTTTGACACTCATTATTAAAGTATTATTTAAAAAGTATAAGTGATGTATACATTAGATAGCATGTTGATTTGATTTCAAACCAACATAAACTATTGCTAAATTTTGGTAAACAAACTATATTTATAATTGACCAACAGTTTAACCAAGTGCTTGTGAATTCTAAAATTCTCAAAATAGATTGTTTTTAAGTTTATAGACGTCCTTATTATTTGAATTAATTAACAATACTAAGTTTTAAGTGTTGTAAAAATTGTGCTTTTTTATTTCATTTATTAATTTCTGTGATTAATAACCCAGGATGTTAATTTTTAGGTTAAAATTGCTTGAATATGTTATTCAAAAGGCATTTATTACTTTTTCTTATGCATTTTTGTCGCTATTAATTTTCATTTTGAAACTGCCTTTTTAGCTTAGCTTAATGGCCAGTAAATCCAGGTTTTAAACAATTTTTAAAATAAGTAAGTGCACTTATTATTGGAAATTGTGAACAAACTAGTATTTATCAACAAATTACAGCAGTATTTTGATAATTCAAAAGAAAGTAATGAAGTTAATTTGTTCTTACATGCATTAGTGACTGCGGCTATAAAGATTTCAGAGATTTAAAAACAAATTAGTTGCACTCATTGTTTTTTTTCTTCACGTACACACAGTGCTTGTACAACATGCATTAGTGATTGCATTTTTAATTAATTTTGTGTATTTTACGGATTGTTGCACAGCAATTTTGCTGCAGCCTGAGTGTTTTGTTTTTGTTTTGTTTTCATGTGCTCTAAGTGCTATACATGCAGTAGTTGGACTGCTTTAACGAGTTTTATTTTAGCGAGTGAGAGTTTTAGGCCCTTTTTTTCTAATATAAACGTTATTGTTTTAATGTATTTGTTTCACAATATTGTCACTGGATTTTTTTAGTTCAGGTATCACTCATTTCTTCCAGATATTGGGAATCTGCATGTTACCGCATAGTTTGCTGCATCTATTATTTTTTGTTGTTTGTTTTCATATGGGCATAGTGCTCATACATTTGTTATTGACTGCGGCTTTGAGAAATTTCATGTGTTTTAGAGACCATTGCATAAATTAGCTACATCCAGTAATTTGACATGCACCCAGCTCTCATTATCCATTAGTGTCTGTAGCTTTAACATGTTTCATGCATCCTATTATTTCATTAATAATTTCGAAATTCCATGTTTATATTTTTAAATGTTATTTAGCAGTTGCCACGGAGGTACTACAGCGCATCATTGTAGTCTGCATTAAATTCTGTTCAAATTTGATTTTTTTTTCTTTTTTTCTTCCTAAGAGTCTGATGATTTAAATCCCAGCGTGAAAAATTTTGTCTCAGATCACAAACCGAATACAAAAGTATTGTAATAGTTAATATTACGTTATAGAAATCAATAATCAAAATATAAAAGCATTAGCTTTACAGCTTAGAACATAGCGTTATTAATAAACTGCATTTATAAATTGGACATCTAAAATGGAAAATCTTAATATATTTTTATAATGTTAGAATTTACAAGCACTTAAAGTTGGTTAAGCAAATAATTCTTAACCAAATATTAACGATAACATTGGTTTAAAAAGAAATAACTTATACTTCTATGCTTTAATAATGAGTTTCATAAAATATAAATTTACCCCCTTTTTTTTCTATAGATGTTTTAATTTCATATTCATTGTCTCGAAATTGAAGTATTTCTTTCTAACATTCTTTTACAAAAATGTTTGATAATTAACGCTTTTTTTATATAAAAAAGGCCTTGTTTCTACTGATGAACACAAAATCCTCAAATAACTTTGAATCCATTATTTAAATAAATTGCATAACATACTTAAGAAGAAAACATGTTTAAGATTAAATTTAATACAAGAAATTAAAAATTTTTAATTCAAATAATGTAAAGTTACTAACACACTAACAAATAAATATTTTAAAATACTAACAGCTAATAATGGGCGATAAATAATTACATTTTTTAGTTTTGTCATTTCTAAAATGTAATTGTTTAAATTCTATTTGAGTTGAACCTCATCCAAACCCTAAGAAATATTCTATCAAACTTTAATTCGATCTGAAAAAAAAAAAAAAAAATTCTGACAATACACACTGACAAGCATAGTTATAGACGCACACCATGTGCAGAAAATTTTATGAAGAAACAATTTTTATTTATTCGACAAAGGATTGAGTAAAAAAAAAAGTGTATCTCAACAAAGAATCATGTAAAAAACCCCAACATTTCGAGAAAATACCACGCGAAAAACGTAAATTTCGTCCAAAGACGGCAAAAAAAAAAAAAACAAAAAAAAAAGTTAATTCAATTCATGAATCGCATAAAAAATACGAATTCCATGCATGAATCGCATAAAAAATGTGAATTACATGCATAAATCTCATAAAAAATGTGAACTATATCCATGAATCGCTAAAAAAAGCAAATTGCATAAAAAATGGGAATTATGTCCACAAATTGCTTAAAATATGAATTACGTACATGAATCATGTAAAAAAGCGAGAATTATATTCATAAATTGTATGAAAAACGCAAATTACGTCTATGAATCGTTTAGTAAAACATGAATTAGGTTCATAAATCGCTCAAAAAACACGAATTTTGGTGGCAGAAAGCTGAAACGGAAATTACCTCTATAAAACGCATAAAAATAGCGACTTGCATTCATGAATTGCATAAAAAATGTGAATTACGTTCATGAATCGCTCAAAAAACGCAAATTACATCCATGAATTGCATAAAAACGTGAATTACGTTCATAAATCACTCAAAAAATGCGAATCACTTCCATGAATTGTGCAAAAAAACAACACGAATTACATTCATAAATCCTATAAAAACACAACGTCAATAAATCGACCAAAGAATACCAAAGAATTTCGTCGACAGAAAGCTCAAAAAATGAAAATTATATCTACGAATCGCATAAATACAGCAAAATTCATCCATAAATCATGTAAAATGTAAATTACATTCATTAACCGCATAAAAATCACGAATTATGTCCATGAATCGCATAAAAAACGCGAATTGGGTCCACAAATCGCTCAAAATGTGAATTACGTCCATGAATTGTTTAAAAAAGTGAGAATTACGCTCAGAAATTGTATGAAAAACACAAATTATGCCTATGAATCGTGTAGCAAAATGGGAATTATGTTCATAAATCACTCAAAAAACACGAATTTTGGCAGCAGAAAGCTGAAACG
The DNA here is from genome assembly GCA_964019185.1 of Maratus speculifer. NCBI lineage: Eukaryota > Metazoa > Arthropoda > Arachnida > Araneae > Salticidae > Maratus > Maratus speculifer. The sequence continues at coordinate 159,218,159 of OZ025298.1, forward strand.
CAAATTACGTCTATAAATCGCATAAAAATAGCAAATAGTGTTTTGCATTCATGAATTGCATAAAAAACGCGAATTACATTCAAGAATCGCTCAAAAAACATAAATTACGTCCATGAAACGCATAAAAACGTCAATTACATTTATAAATTACTCAAAAAATGCGAATCACTTCCATGAATCGTGCAAAAAAACACTAAGAACGTTCACAAATTACAAAAAATGCGAATTACGTCCAAGAATTTATAAAAAAAAAGCAAACTACATTCATAAATCCTATAAAAACACAAATAACATCAATAAATCGATCAAAAAACGCTAATTTCGTCGACAAAAAGCTCAAAAAATGCAAATTATGTCTACGAATCGCATAAATATAGCAAATTATCTCCATAAATCATGTAAAATGTAAATTACATTCATTAATCGCATAAAAATCACGAATTATGTCCATGAATCGCTCAAAAAAAAGCGAATTGCATAAAAAATGCGAATTACATCCACAAATCGCACAAAACGTGAATTACATCCATGAATTGTCCAAAAAAGTGAGAATTATGTTCATAAATTGTATAAAAAATGCAAATTACGTCTATGAATTGTGTAGTAAAACGGGAATTATGTTCATATATCGCTCAAAAAATACGAATTTTGGCAGCAGAAAGCTAAAATGCAAATTACGTCTATAAATCGCATAAAAATAGGGAATAGCGTTTTGCATTCATGATTTGCATAAAAAACGCGAATTAAATTCAAGAATCTCTCAAAAAATGCAAATTACGTCCATGAATTGCATAAAAATGTGAATTATGTTCATAAATCACTCAAAAAATGCGAATCACTTCGATGAATCATGCAAAAAAACACGAATAACATTCATAAATTGCAAAAAATGTGAATTACGTACAAGAGTTGTGTAAAAAAAGCGAATTACATTCATAAATCCTATAAAAACACAAATAACGTCAATAAATTGATCAAAAAACACAAATTTCGTCGAAAGAAAGCTGAAAAAACGTAAATTATGTCTATGAATTGCATAAAAATAGCAAATTACGTCCATAAATCATGTAAAATGTAAATTACATTCATTAATCGCATAAAATTTGCGAATTATGTCCATAAATTGCTCAAAAATGCAAATTACATTCATAAATCGCATAAAAAACACGAATGATGACCATGAATTGCGCAAAAAATGCGAATTACACCCAACATTAAATTAATTTGCAGAAAGTTTTTGGTTTCATACAAGTCTGCCAACAAGAACCTACAAGTTATCCTGAAACCCATCCTAAACCAAGAAAAATTTAATGGAAAGATATATTTGTCCAAGAAAGACAAAATAATTTCCATTGACATACATTGACCAGAATCGAAAAATTCCTATTGAAATCTATCCTATACAATCCAAAACCAGAAAGAAAAAAATCCCTCTAAGAGTAACTCAATCTATCTTCTGCAAAATAAAATACATTGAAATGCAACTGAACAAGAACCTGAAAATTACATTTGAAATCAAACCGAAACCAAATTCACCCCCCCCCCAAAAAAAAAAAAAAAAAAATCCAACCATATCTCGATTTGGGAAAGAAAACTTAATTTCTATAGATACGCGTGGTCAGAAATCTGGAAATTCCAATTAGCCTATGGGTTAGCAAACCTTAATTCGATCTGAAAAAAAAAAAAAAAAAAAAAAAAAATTCTGACAATACACACTGACAAGCAGAGTTGTATAATATAGACGCACGCCATGTGTAGAAAATTTTATGAAGAAACAATTTTTATTTATTTATTTCGACAAAGAATTGGGTTAAAAAAAAAGTGTATCTCAACAAACAATCATGTAAAAAAACCCAACATTTCGAGAAAATACCACGCGTCAAACCGAAACCAGATTCAACCCCTCCCCTCCCCCCCAAAAAAAAATTATCCAAATTATCCAACCATATCTCGATTCGGGAAAGAAAACTTAATTTCCATAGATATGCGTGATCAGAAATCTGGAAATTCCAATTAGTCTATCTTAAACCTAATCTGAACCTGAAAAAGGAAATTCCATATAACCGGAGCCCAGTGTTCTATACAGGACAAAATATTTTCCATTAAAGCGCAACCTGAGCAGAACTTGAAAATTCCATTTGAATTGAACCTGATTGAAACCTGAAAATAATTTCCATCGAATTTAACCTAATCCGAAAAAGAGAAAATTATTTCTGCCGATACACACTGACAATAGTCTGAAAGTTAACATGAAACCTAATCCAAACCCGAAAAGGAAAAAACAATGGAAACTCAAGTCTGTCCAAGAAAGACCAAATAATTTCTGTCCACATACACTGACAAGAATTTCAATTGAAATCTATCCTAAACCCAGTTCAAACACTATCCCCCCCCCAAAAAAAAAAAATCCAATTGTAACCCAATTTATCTGCGACAAAATAATATACTTGAAATGCAACTCAACAAGAACCTGAAAATTCCATTTGAAGTCAATCCGAAACCAGATTCAATCCCCCCCCCGAAAAAAAAATATTTAATCAAATCAAGATTTTAGAAAAAAAATAACAATTTATGTCGATATGTATTGACCAGATCATGGAAATTCTAATAGAAGTCTATCTCAAATCCAATCAGAATAACCTGAAACCCAATCCAATCCCCCCCCCCCAGAAAAATGTAAAATAAAAAAATTAGGTAATAAAAATCTGTTCAAGAAAGACAAAATAATTTCCGTCTCCATCCACTGACCAGAATTGAAAAGTAATACTTGAAATGCAACTCGGCAAGAACCTGAAAATTCCAATTCAAGTCAAACTGAATCGAGATTCAAACCCCCCCCCCCCCCAAAAAAAAAAAACAAAAAAACAATTATCTAACCAAATCAAGATTTTTAGAAAAAAAAATTATGTAAATACGTACAGACTAGAGCATGGAAATTTTAATAAAATCTTAAACCCGATACAACCCCCCCCCCCATTACATAACTAACAAGAAGCCTTGATGACCCCACAAAACATAACTAACAAGAACGAAGAGTCATGCATACTGCATCGATTATGATGCATTTTCTGACTCATTCTGAATATTGTAAACTTATTGTCATTCATGTACAATAATTTTACCATTCTGTGCAAAAAAACAAAGCATAATTAACGAAAGTAAAAAATTTTCCTTTAACATGTTTATATACTTTCCATTTTATTCTGAATGCTTTAAACCTATCAGTTTCATCTTTGTACAGTAATCTTCCCATCCAAATCTCTCCACCCCCCCTGTTAGTTTATATATGTTTTGTGCAAACAGCAAAACATAAATAAACTAACAAGAATGAAAAGTTACACATACAGTATAGATTATGAAACACTTTCCAACACATTTTCATTATTGTAAGCCTATCATTTTAATCCATTTGCAGTAATTTTACCACTCTATATAAAGAACAAATCATAATTAACAAGAAAGAAAAATCTGTGTGCAACATAGATTATGAAACACTTTCCAGCATATTCTGAATATTGTAACGGATATAGTCTTAATCAATCTGCAATATTACCAACCTATACAAAAATTGAGACATAATTAACAAGAATCATGCACGCAGCATAGATTATGAAATACTTTCCAGCACATTCTGAATATTGTATTCCTGATCATTTTAATCCATCTGCAGTATATGTATCATCATGTGTAAAGAATAAACATAGTTAACTAGAATGAGAAATGATACATACAGCATAGATTATGAAATCCTTTCTTAGAAATACAGTGCTGAATGTACATTACTTTCTTATCTTATACTAACGTACTTTACTACAGAGTTGTTTTTAACGAAATCAAGTAGCACAGCATATATTAATAATAAAATATGAAATATCTTTTTTCAAGTGGGTGGGGGAGGGGTAATTAAAGGTGATCAGAAATCATGAATATGAATTCTTTGCATTAGTCTTTAATTTTTTGTTTTTATCTTTTTATTATTAACCTAAAAAAAGCACTGATATGAGTACAAAAAACCCTGAACGGGTTAAAAGCTTGTGACGCAGCACTTTATCTTATATATCTAAGAATTTTAAATTTGGGACTTAAAACTAATGATATCAAAATTTATGTGACGCTATGCTATTAATTAATATATACATATATTAAAATTTATTCATTAAGGTTTTATCAATTACAACTTTAATAAATTCAAAATATGAATCTTAAAAGATATGATATCAAAATTTAAGTGACGCCTTGACGAGGCTTTAAACAATGTTTTAAAATTCCATTTATTTATTTATTGTCTAAATACATTTTCATATCTAAACAATACTTTTCATTTTCCAATGCACTGTTAAATACGTCACCTTCACTGAATATATATAATGCACTGAAATGTATTCATTTGAATAAATAGATTTATCTTTTGGGCTAGGCTATCCAAAATCAAAAATAACATTTGAATACATATTTTTTGCGTCATTGTATCTATTTGCATCTATTTAACTTACTTTGGATACAATGACGCAAAAAATATTTATTCAAATGTTATTTTTGATTTTGGATAGCGTAGCCCAAAAGATAAATCTATTTATTCAAATAAATACATTTCAATGCATTATATACAGGGTTGTTATAATTAAAGTTCGCCTATTCAGAAGGCTCTAGAGCTGGTTCTATGGCTCCAAACGAAACGAAATTTCATTAGTACGTAGTTGAAGAGATGCGCTCTGCGAAAATCGAAAAAAAATTAGTCAAAATTTTTGTCACTAGGTGGCGCTGCGCCAATGATTAAGGTGATGTATGCAGATTCGTTATATCAATATCAGTCAATTCAGACGAAACACAGAAATTTAAAAGTTTCAACAAGCTTCGACGAACTGAGAATTGTTTTAATTAGGTTCATCTAATCAGACTGATGTAGAGTACTGTCTGCAATGTTATTTGTCCTGTTTTCTAAAAAAAATATTACTTTGTATTAAGAACTCTGAAAATTATAAGAAAAAACTTGGAAAAATTTGGGACCATTTTTATAAAAACCTTAATTACTCTGCGTGTATGCATGCTATTTGCATAAAAATGAACACAGTGTATTACAATAAGGCATTAATCATAATCTAGAGTTTGAGCACTTTTGCTACAATAGTTTTGACAGGGTTATTCAAAAGATATTCATTCTTTTTTAATTTGTTGACGGTCCCCTATGGAGTTTCGGTAAAAAATCTTCACGGCGATGTATGGCGTATACAATTATATTTATAGACTAAGAGTTTCGAGATGATTCCTCATGCATTTTTCTAGATATTTAGTAAAATGTCTAAAATCGCAAGTGTCCAATAATCAATGGCAATATAGTGTATATATAACCATATATATATATATATATATATCTGATTTTTGTCATGCGATAACTAACGTATTTATGAACCGATTTGAATGAAACTTGGTGTGTACATAGTACATACAAATGTCTCGACCGAGTTCGTTGTTCAGCATCATCCGCCATTTTGTTTCAAAATGGCGGCCATTGTTAATTTTTAAAAAAAATTTAAAATTTAAAATTAAATGCGAAAAAATTAAAAGTTGAAAAATATTTTTCTTTTACGTGTTAGAACTTAAAACAACGATTCCAGAACACTTTTTATTTTGTCTATATCTTAAAAAATGATTGAGTTATAGCACTTTTAATTTTGCTTATAGCTGACATTTTGAAACGGTCTGATCTGAACAATCCACCATATTGCTTTAAAATGGCATACACTTCATGAAATCGTGGAATTTGGTGACTCTCTAAATCGCTTAAAATAAAACCAGTTTGAGTAAAAGATGACTAATTTCTAAAAATTGCTATTAATATTCAGTCTTGACAAAAATTAGTATTCAATCTTATAAAATCACTAATTTTATTAGATTATTTCCACTAATTTGAGCTTAGTATTTTTGAACAATGTAACTTACTTTTAAATAAATAAATAAATATATAAGTATATGAAAGCTACCTCTTCCTCCCGGCATTGCCGGAAGGACTTTTTTGATTACTTCATTTTATTTGTGCATGTCAAGTGTATCATACATTCCTTCAGACATATTTTTTGTACTGCAATCTGGATTTATTTCTTGACAGCTCTAATGAGCACATTGAGCGCTATCACCAAAGATTCTTGATATTGGAAAAAATATAATTGCAAAAATACTTGCAGTTTACTGTACGACATGTTTCGAAACTTAAACATTATTAAAAATCAGTCATTTTTTTATACTTTAGATAAACTCAATATTATCATGTACAGCCAATTTGTAGAAATAATAAAAAAAGATATTAAGAACATATATAGATTAAAAAGATATCATTTGCCAAAAATATAGTTTCTTTTTTCCTTTTAATGTTATTTTTATTTCTTATAAACATATAGAAAGAATTTATCAATTAAATAATTCCAATGAAAAAGGCAATTGTGTGACAGATGAAAACAGAATTTTCTATTTTTCAATACGAAGCCATTTTTAATAAATTGATCTAGAAAATTCTTTTGCTCTTAAACAATGGAATAACAACTGGGTTATGGAGAACAAAAATCTATTTATGTAAGTAATTACATTTGAACATCGTGTATTTTATATTTCTAAGAAATTTGATTAGATGATAATCGGAATTGTGTTTCATTTCCTTTTCTAAAGAATAATAATTTAGTGTCTCAAATTATTTTTCCTTTTGAATAACCTTGTTTGGTATTTTAAGGTAATTACTTTCTTTTTTAAAATATAAACCCGGAATGTAAAATATATTGATTCACTAAAGTTATTGCAAAAGCTGAAGTAATTAAATAACGAAATTTTAACGAACGTAGTGAGAAATGCCATAACAAAGACAACGTCATTTTAATAACATTTTAATTAACTTATTTGTTTTAATAGCTCTTGTAATGCCAATTATTTAAATAAAAGATGTTCTACGCAAACAATAAATATTCTAGTTTATTGAATTTTCCTATATTTTGAGTATTTGATGCACTCTGAAATTAAATACCAGTAGTCTTATTGAATATTTTATTTTTGTATACAAGTATAATTTATGTTTTGAATACATCAATCTACTGGCCTTTAAAAAAGACGAAATGACTTATACTGTTTATTATGTAATGAAACACGTTAATATTTCAAAAATATATATTAAAATATTTAATTGCTAAAATGGACGTCAAATGCTAATAAAACACATTAGTATTTGACGTCGTTTTTAGCAATTAAATATTTTAATATATATTATTGAAATGTTTTTAATGGACGTATAAAACTTCTATTTATAATTAATGTCACGTTAATATTGCTTAAAAATTGCAATCAATGGCCATATAAATTTTTGTGACGCGTTAATTTTTCTTGTCGATAGTGTGGTTTCAAGTGAATTTATATTACAAACATATTGTGGTCTTTTTATTATTATTATTATTATTATTATTATTATTATTATTATTTGAAGAGCTAACGAACACAGAGTTGAACGGATCAGAAGGGATTTTCAGATATAGATATTTAAGAGCTTGCTGTTGGAAAAAGATGAAGAAAAACAACTAGGGTTTCAAAACTAAGAAACAGTGCAACTTTGATGCACCTGGGGTTATTTGAAATCTAATGTAAGAATCACTACGCATCTGACTTAGAAAACAAAATCTTAAAAATGATTTTGTGAAAAGAATTCTAGAATTAGTTAATCGGTCTAAAAAATCATAAATAGGAGAAAAATACCAGAAAACTCAACTTTAGCGATTGACTCATATGTTTACAATTGTATTTTCTGCAAAGGTATGAAAAAAATAAAGCATTGGAATAGGGATAACACGATTGTAGTACTACGGGTTAATCCCTAAATTCGGGATTTCGGGTGTTTTCCACAGAGATATGTTAAGCAGGCCGATTGCGCTTCAATATGCGAATCATGTTTTAACTAATTCTGGAATTTTAGCCGTGAACTCGATGAAGTGATTGTCTGTGCTTTCGCTCTCGGTCCATTTGGAAATTTCGAGTCAGACTTCAAGAGGAATAAAAGGTTTAACAGTTTGCCTAATACATCGTTCATTAAGCCTTTCGTGGGCTGTGGGATAATTAAGTCCCACTTAATTTAAATTAACCAAATCAATAATGTCACTTGAAATTTTAAATAGAATTTTATATTTATGGTGCATGAAAAAAAAGGTTTTTTTTATTATGAAAAAAAAAAAAAAAAAAAGGTTCGCAAAATCTGTTGTTATTCAATCATTTCAGCAATTAAAGTATTTTGCCCATATGAAAGAGTTAATTACTAGGACTTATCCATTAATTCTTATAATATTCATCATTCTTTTAACCGTTTCAATTTTTATTTGGAAATTAGACATATCTCTATTGTAAACAATAAGAAACGTACACTGTCACTGCCTCCAACAATGAATTTTTTGTAACCTATGGTACTTCGTTAATATTAAGAAAACTGTTCCACACAAAAATATGAAAATTAGTAAGGTACCCTGGGGTAATAACGCCAGGCGGGGTAATAACGCCAAGTGCTTATATTTTGCATAATTATGAAATAATCAGGTAAATGACACCCATGTGCTCTGCGCAGAAGGGTTTTGAGTCATATAAATCTCAAAAAACTGTTTCAGGTTAATTTGTTTCATTTTTAGGTCTTATTGTTTTTACAAACAACTAAAATTAACGATTGATCTAAAATTTGCGAGATACGTTTTGTGATGTGAAGACGATCTTTTTATCCGAAAATACTTTGTTAATTGCATAAATTTGTAGTGCATTTCATGTACTTTTAAAATGTTGTTGAAGATTTTGGATATCTTCTCGAGATAATTTGTAATTAAAAATGTACTGCGCAATAACTATACCGGGGTAATAACGCCAATCCTTGACATTAATACCCCGGTTGATTCCCTACAGTGGCCGAGCTACATCCTAAATACTGATTCAAATAAACACAGTTAAAACTGTGCAATGTGTCTCATATTTCTATTTAAGCGGTCTTTTTTAAGCAAAAAGAAGCTCACGGTCTCATATTCTTTCGCGTCATCCCCCCTCCCACACCACACCTTTATTTTTCTTACACTTTCACAAAAAATTGAACACTTTCAATAGCTTAGAATGCAATTTGTCAATTTCTAAGTTTGTAGAGTTTGTATTTTTAGAATTGGGCTATCTACATGCAATTATTCTATCTTATTTCATAGTTTTGTTTGCATGGCGTTATTACCCATATAGGTGGGTAATAACGCCAAATAGCATTGGTCAAGAAAAAACGCCATTACATTTTATGAATACATATCTGTTAAATTATTTTATTTTATATAGATAGTCAATGAGTTGCTGTATCAGATCCTATATTTGTTTGAAAAATACAATCTAAAACTAAGCCGTGAAAATTGGTAGAACCTTAACGTGGCGTTATTACCCCAGGGTACCTTAGTATTATTGAAAAAAGTTTCTGAAAGGCGCTGATCCATGCAGTTTTCAAATTCAACAATTATTTTAAGAGATATTTAATGCTAAATTTGGTCAAAATTTTTGCATTAAAAAAGTTTTATAGGAGCAAAAACTATATACAGGAATTAAAAACGGAATTATATTATTTTTAACATTAGAAGTTATCGGTGTGAAAACAGCATTAGTTTTTTAACTCCACTCATTTTTAAAGAGTTTATTTCCATTTTAAATTTAAGTTTTGAGTATTTTGAGACACAGTTTTTACATACTTTTTAGAAAGTAATTAGTTTTAAACTGTTGACAAACGATCAAAGAATAATATTTAATTCAAGCTTTAAAAAATATTTATACGCGACTATCACAAATAAATAAAAACTTTCAAATGGGAATTAATAAAAATAGGAGTTAAAATCAGGAAATATTTAAAATTTCGTCTTAAAACTATATTTATATGTGAACATAAAAAGAGAAAGAAAATATTTAAAAATGCATCTATAAGAATGCGCGAACCGCCGTAAATGAAAAAAAATAATAAGGAAATAAAAAAAATATGTTTCCTTTTCAGCAATAAAAACATTTTTACGTGAATAATTAAAAAGAAAAAACATTTAATTTATAAATAAATTTATTAATATGCGTTAAAAGCAGCAAATAAAAGAAATTATGTCACATTTAAAATGACCATGAAATATTGCAAAAAAGTTTAAATAAAAAAAAAAAAAGAAAAATAGATGAGGCATTTATTTCATATTTTGATTTGACCTTTTTAACTATTGTTTTATATTCTAAGACGGCAAAAAAAGTATTTCCTTTCAAACAACAAAAGTATTTTCATGTGAAGATTAAAAATCGAAAGAAAAATTTAGTTAAAATTACATCAGATTTAAACGATACCTTTAAAATGCCTTATTTATTTTTTTTTCTTATACCGCGCTTCAAAAAATACGAGAAGGAACATTTTGTGTCATTCGCTGTTTAAAAGATCTTGTTTAATCAATCTTGTAAATACATAGTTTAAGTAACTGATTAGACCATAGAATTCCCAAAATTACAGGGAATTGAATGAAAATTCGTTTACAGAGAGATCGCTACTTAAATATGTATACAGGGTGAGTCATAAATATCGAAACAATAGGCTATTTCCTTAAATATTGCCCTGAGACCCATACTTCCAATTGCTAAAATTCATAAAAAAAGGTGAAACTTTTGATAAGAGATATGGCAACTCCATAATTGGTCTATTTGAAAAATTACGAATATTAGATTTTTATACGGCCCCAGTATGGAAAAATTCCCAGTTAGGAAATTATTCCTTATTCATTCCTAAACTGAACAAAAAAAATTTCATCTCCATATCTAAAAACCCCACAGAGATATTAAAATCCAAAATTTTCCAAAATTCGTAACTTACCCCACTTAACCATACCTCTAAGCGAAAAGTTTTTGACTCATTTTCAGACCAAGTGAGGGACAGTCCACAAGTTGTCCGTTATTAATTGTTGATTTAAGACAGTACCCCTTATTTAGACATAAAAAAGCAGCGTATTCATTTAAAGCTATACTTGTTTCAAAAATGTGTAGGTAGTCTGCACTGGAGTCTGCATGGGTCGAAATATCTAGTTCCGGTCCCATACCGACCCTTAGGGAAAAAGATCGGCCTGGGCTAGAAAAATGTTAAAATCATAACTTGGACCGGCCTGTAAAAAAGTTTAAATAATAGCCCGGCACAGCCGTGAATTTCTACATAATTTTTTATTTCGGTTGGATTAAAGATTATTTGGTATGGAGGAGTTTTGACCAAAAATACTTATTATAGCTTTTCGTTTTTCATATTTATACTTTTTATTATTAAAGAATCGCCAAAGACTGTGATATATTTATTTTATCAATGAATGTCTATGTATATGTAAATGTTTCACGTATATTTTAATATTTTTGATCCATATTTGATGCTTTGGAGAGATTGAAAAATTTTATACAGTAAAACCTTTTAAGACATAGATAGGAATCACATAGGAAAGGAAAAATACGTTATTGATAAATGCCCTACTTAGGAAGTGTCTAAATGGAGTTTATTTTTTCTCAGGTATTATTATATTTATTTTGCACGGATCAACAAATTTTCCGTTTAAGACAGGATTCCGTCATAGACAGATTTTTTTTCACTCGATTTATTGCACTTAATTTTTTAGCTTTAGAATATGCTATTCATTAAAAAAATTAATTTTAAGTTTATTTTTTGTAAAGTACTAGGGGGGCTCCGTTCCCTTGCTCGCTACGCTTGCCAACCACACGCGAAATCGCTTCGTGATTCCAAGTTGTAAGCTACCCCTGCTTGCTGCGCTCGCCAATACCCCATGGAATCTCTTCGCGATGCATAGACGAGCCCTTTTCGGATTGGTCTATTCAACTCATTGAAGGTGTGGTCCACCCGGACGCGTTATTTCCGGAAACCTTACACATCAGCATCATTAAATCTATGTTTTTTGTAAAAATTTTGATTGAGCCAAATTTTACTTATTTTATGCACGTATTAATTCAGTCACAGACAGTAATTTTAATACGGGTTGTGTCGAGATCGGGATTGACAATTTCGTCCTGTGTAGACCTAGGAAAAAGCGAGCAATCCCCTCCGGTATGAAAAATACATTAGGCCTGACCAAGCAAGACTTCAGAAAAAAGTAGCGTCTCGGTCCTCGCGCGGCCTGGGCCCAGAACACAGATTTTAACAGCCTCTCCAGGACGACAAAAACGCTGAAGTTCTGAGAGCTAAAATTATAAAAAAGATTTAATCTGCATCTTAGAAAAGCATTGTTTTAAATAAATGACGGACATTTAACTGTACAAAAAAGAGATGGAAATGAGAAAAGTTAAATTCAATCGAAAGTTTGGTGTGGTGGTGGTGTATTTTTGTCCGCCGATTATCTACGCTATGGGATATAGGCCCTATGGGGTGGGTTGCCCTCCGTGGGGGTCTTTCTAAGGGAACCTAACCCGTATTTACGCAAGGTTCGAAGAAAACCACGGAAAACTTCGAACGGTTAGGCCGACGGTCGCGATTGGGTTCGAACCCAGCACCTACCGTCTACCAGTTTGGAGGTCAGAACCTCGCGGCCACTGGTGGGGCTCGAAAGTTTGGAATACAGAAAGGTGGAGTTACTTTACACTTTCAATTTTTTAAAAAGCCTTTAAATATTTTATTAGGAGCCAAACATTATTTAAAACTTTAAATTCGTCTTTCTACATGATGAGTGTTTCTCACTATTTCTCGATTTTAAGTTATTTAAAGTCTAGAATTCTTAAAGAAAAAAGTGCAAAAACATTAAGCATATCATTTTCTATTATTTTACAATAGTTCGGCAAATTTGGAAAAAAATATTTTCCTTTGAAAATATGATTTTTTTTTAATTATATCATTTTTTAAATAAATATTTTTTAATAATTTTAAAATTAATATTGAAAAAAAAACCTCTAACAAAACTATAATTATATTTTCATCTTAAATGAAATGCAAAAAAATATTGAAATCCGCCGAATAATGTTTTGAGTTATAACAAGTTTAAATAATGCCATTTAAATTAGTACTAATCACCTGGAAATTTGAAAAAACTTTATGAGAAATTTTATAATGTGATTTTCTTATATGGCTAACCATCACAAAAAATGGAAAAACAATCAATATTCTAATTCAAAAGATAGATTTTTTACATGTTTCCAAGAACTATTAAAGTAACATTGTTTCTTGAATACGCGCATTTGTGTCTAATCCCTTAAAAGAAGATGAATTATTTAAATGGCTATAACTCTGCAAGTTTAGAAGATATGAAGATTCAATTTTTGTGTCTAAGTCAGGACTGGATAAAAAAGTTTTCCTAATTGGAATTTATATCCTACGGGGCCCGTATAATTATTAATTTGATTTAATTTTCAATTTAAAATTAATTGAATGATTTAATTTTCGTAATTTTTCAAATAACTCCCCTCCCCCATGGAGTTGCAACTTATCTTACAAAAAGGTTCACCTTTTTTCAATTTTTTTCAATTGGAAGTGTGGGCCTAGGGACAATATTTAAGGATATAGCCTATTGTTTGGATATTTATGACTCACCTTGCACACATATATATATATATATATATATATACATACCGGGTGTCCAGTAAATGACTGACCCATTTTGAATGTAAATAACAAAAAAACTGTTTGAGATAAAAATGCGCGGTTTGCTGTATTGATATTAGAATATAAATAAATTTTAAAACATACCCTTTGTTAATGTAATATAATAATATTTAAAATAATATCTCAGTCTCAAGACTGAGGAGGTGAAGTATAATGCAGATGGTTCAATCATAAATATTATTTTAAATCACTTTCCAACCAACGTACCCTGTTTCTGAAGCTGATTCGAGAGTCGATTCAACATATAGATTCAGATTCACAACATATAGATTCAGATTCAGCCGAAAATCTCATATTTATGAAAATTAGAGTCATGTGTCTATTCAAACAGTCTGTTACTGCCAGAGCGATATTTTTTTCCGAAATTTGAACTATATTAACAAAGTACATGTTTAAAAATTTATTGATTTTCTAATAACAATACCGCAAACCGCCCATTATTATCTCAAACCGTTTATTTGTTATTTAAGTTCAAAATGGGTCAGTTATTTACTGGACACCCGGTATATGTGCGTGTGTGTGTATGATGATATTTTAAAGGGCTTCACTAACAGGAGGGTAATAATCTTATTTTAAGGGGGAGTCATAGAGTAACTGGCCAAAAAGTAAATAAGCAGGTGGGAATTTAATGATAAAATGGGGTGTATTATTGTATTCATCAACTACTTCATTTAAAAGCTTAGTCCTTGGAATTTTGGAGGTGGTGGAGTTTACTTTACACTTTAATCTTACTACTATCGTGTGATACCCACTTTCGCATTTACCATTTGTTTGCGGATGATGGGCAGTGGTTAAACGGTGCTTAATATTATGATTCCCTAAAGTTTTTGAATCTAGAAGAAGTAAAGGCAACATTCCTGTCACTCAATATTTTCTGAGGTGCCTAAATTCGATAGTGACACTTTTGGAAGGGGATGCCCAGACATATCTTGATGCATGGTCTATTATAATATGGAGATATGTTTTGGTAGAATTATAATATTTGAAACTCCCACAGTATCAACAGAAAGACATTCAAAAGGTTGATCTGAGGTGGGCATAGCTTGTAACAAGCCGAATTTTTTCTGTTTAGGTTTTTTTACTTTTCTGGCAAATATCACAATGTTTAACAAAATTGGGAATACCTTGTGCCATATCTGGCCGATAATAATTAAGAGAAATTAGATTTTGTATTTTTTTAATACCAGGGTGAGCAAACTGTTCATGAGCAACACTAAGTATTTCTTTTCCTTAAGGACATGGGAACTAACGACTTAACAAAAACCTTTCTTTTTAACTATAATCAGTCCATTGTCATTTAGATAATTCGAATCACACACATTTTCCTTTTCTTGCATCTCAATAATTTCTTTAACGTCCAGAAGAAAAGTGGTGTGTTTACAAAAATGAGAAATAGGGTTTCTGGATATATGAAGAGCCATTTAAATACTCAATCTTGTAATCAAACATACTTACTAAATAATCTACTTCTCAAATGTTTGACATTTTTTAACCAAACAATAGATGCATGATCACTGTGGATTGTAAATTGGAAACCGTGAAAATAATAATAAAACTTATCTAAAGTATAAATGATGGGAAGGCACTCTAATTCAGTAATGAAATAATTTCTCTCATAACTTCTCAATCCTCTAGAGAAATAGGCAATAGGATGTAAAAAGTTGTTATAGTCCGGTTGTTTGAGAACTGCACCTACCGCCACCTAAGAAGTATAAAAACATGTGTAGGGGTAGTTTTGGGTCATAAATCTTTAAAATGGGTTTAGCAATGAGGGCATCTTTTAATTTTTGAAAAGAGTTTTGACATTTAGAATTCTATTTCCAAATAGTATCTTTCTTGAGTAATTTATTAAGAGGGTGTCCGTTACCGTCAATTTTTATTCTTTTCTTTCTTTTCTTTTTTTTCAGTTTTCAAAACGATTGCAAACCTTACTCTGTACTATGTATGATGGGTATGTAAAATTACACAGAATAAAAAAATGAAAGAAATTACGAATCTTAATATTTTCAATATTTTTCAAACGATAGGATTAATTAAGCTAGGCAATTTACGAAATCATAATGATAATCAAACTCAATTAATTTTATTCCAGCTATTCGTAACTTAATTTTATTCAAAAGCTGTCTTCTAATCAAAAATTTTAAAATCAAACACTGACATTTCCGATTGTTTCTCTACAAGATTATATACTTGAAAAATATATAATTAATACCATAAACTTTGTTTACATAAGTGTGTTTTTGCATTTCTTGAAACTAACAAAGAGCTTTTTCCGAAAATATTCTAACATAACTATGTGACGGTATATTCATGCTGGGTGTCATTTGTCACGTTATATGCAGACATACTCATTAATTTAGGTTAAAACAACACAGTTTATTAAAATGATAAGGGCTAAAGGAAAGTGGAGCCAGTCTATAATTTCACTCACTGAGAACACTATGAAAAGCTAAATCATACTCACAGGCTTCGGTCTAGCTCAGCCGGGGCACCGTCTAACACTTGACACTATTTCCTGGCTGATCTACTAAACAAATCTTAATTTCACAGCCCGTGGCTGTGGATATTTCTTTATTTGCTCAAATAATCAAAACGGAACGATTCTAAACTTTCTTACCAAGGCCGAATCTTTAATCCACTATCTGAACTCCTTTTCGCTTTACTGTAGGCCGTAGCTATTCTCTAATCGTCAGCACCTTACTAAACAATCATCAACTTCGTTGTCCAATGGCGGAATACACACAGAGGCTGCTGGCTACTACCAGAAACACACAGACGCTGGCTGCTGGCTAAGGACAGAAACACACAGACGCTGGCTAAGGCCAGAAACACACAGACGCTGGCTGCTGGCTAAGGCCAGAAACACCCAGAGGCTGCTGGCTACTGCCAGAAACACACCCACCACAAACTCACACCCAAGCTTTTATACGCGACAAACTGAGATACTTCTCATTAACATAATACTAATAACCGCGAGCTAACTGCGGAATTCGAAAGAGCACACACACTCTAGAAAGTTAAAGTAAAAGAGAGGATAGATGTCACTTTTACGCCTACAAAATGTTAAATTATTGACGTCACGATCTCAGAAACACTAGAGTGCCTTTATGACTAAAGGTCACTCCCTCACAACTATTATTAATTAATATCAGATTAATCTCTCTATTGATTTAAATCATTTTAATGATGCGGTTCTCTTTTTAAATTAATTATTTCTAAAAGCTTTGTTAATTAATACAGTTTAGTAATTAAAGTTTTATAATTGTTAAGGATTTTCATGAGAGCCTTTTAGGTATTAAAAATACTTTTTTTTCAGCTTCAAACCATATTAGTCACGTTTTAACAATAATAACAATGATATATAAAGTACAAAGGAAAAAAATAAATGTTAATGAGCATCTTGAATGTTAATTCACTTTTGAAATACTTCAGTTTGAAGATAAAACAAGTTTGTATGAACTTTACCAGGAAATAATTATTTGTTATTCTGTCGAATCAAATTATTAAAGTTTACTGTGAATTTCTTTTAATATATCAACTTATAGTTGATATAACTAGTATAAGTACTTGAATAACTTTTAAACTAAGACAGCTTATGTTGAAATATGTATTTTCATTTCTTAATTCATAGAAACATATCGAAAAAAATATCAATATTTTTTTTCTTTTATATCTCACGAATTTCGAGGTAAGTAGTTATTGAAATATAATGATAAATGTCACGCACTGTAATATTTTACTTTTTTAAGACATAGAACGCGTTGAATTTGAAAAAAAAAATTAAACATCTTGAGATAATAGATTTTCTTTTAAAAATAAAATATGGAATAAAAAAAATCTATTGTATGATGTTATATAGTGGAATAAAGAGTATCTCATACATTTATCGGAAATTCACATTTATGTATAGTATGCATATTTTTTTTCATTCATATATTTAAATAGACTTTGATATTTAGACTTTATAAAATTAATATATAGCTATATGTAAAGATACAAAAAAAGAAAAATTCATGAAACATAAAAAAATAAATCCCACTAAGATGATAAGAAAATATAAATTAATTTGCAGTATATTTTATTTCTATTAAGCAAACAAAAAAAGAGAAGCATAAAAATTCATTATAATTTATATCCTAGTACAATACATTCATCATTAAGAGAAATGTTTTGCTATAATAATATTCTAATTAAACACAATTCAAAGCATTTTCGAATGCAAAGGAAAAATATTCTTTTTAAAAAATCTTGAAAAATATGAGAGATTCAGGGATAGAACGAAAATAATTTTATTTATCTCTTCGACGACATTTACAATAAATGATTCGTTCTATAATCTTCAAACAATCACGGATCATTCCATGGTAACTTACGTTATATTTAAAACAATTTACTGCAGTAATTTTACTAATATAACACTAAAAAATATTCAAATGTAACATCAACATGGTTTGTCAATAAAACCTATAAAAGGTTCAATTTGGATGAAAATGACCTAAAAAATTATTATGAAAATTGCACTTTATATGATAACTTACATTTTTTTCAGTAATGGCAATTATAATAAATAAAAGTACCAAAATTTAAGAAATAATATAAAAATTAGGTAATTTTAATCTAAATTAGGCTTTGAATAAGTTTAATTAGCAAACCATGTCAAATTTACACTTTAAATAGTTTTTTGTGCGTGTTATATTATTAAGTTTACTGAAAATAGTGCTAAATGTAACTTAAGTTGCCATGGAATGACCCTTACGGCAAAAGTAACATTGTAAGTTTTACCTTCAGGAATAACGACTTTTATAAAAAAACCATAAGATATTTTCTAGTAAAAACAGTGAAGGTTTTCTTTACTGCAAAATCTAAACACATTTTAGAACTTTTTTTTTGGTCCCCAATTTTATTACGCATTAATATGTTGTAAATCAGAAAACTTTATTTACAAAACGTTTGTTGTGCTATCATTGTGTGATTCATAATATGTTGAAAAAGTGTCGCTATCTAGGAATGTGTTCTTAATGTGTTCAAAAAATGTTGCTATCTATAAATTTGCTCTAAAAGTAGTGTTGTTAATTGTGTTGAAATGGTGTTGAAAATAATGTTGATGAAAATATTTTATTAGAATTGTGTAATAAGGTGTTATGGGGTAATAATGCCACGTTAAAGTTCTTCTAATTTTCAAGGCTCAGTTTTAGATTTCTTTTTCCAAACAAATATAGGGTTTGATACTTCAACTCATTGACTATCTATATAAAAAAAAATAATTCATCAGACATGCATTCATAAAATGTAATATGCAGAAATGTTCTGTATTATCTGAAACACAAACAACCGCTTAAAGATAATTTGTTCTATTTTTAGATCAAATCACTGGAGGAAGCAAGCAAGAATCATAGCAAGATCTAAAATTTAATAGATATGCTCTGTGATCTGGAGACTATAAATTTATCTGCTGAAACTTTGTTTATTACATAAATTTGAAGTATATTTCAGTTACTTTCTAAATATTGAAGAAAGATATTTGATTCATTCGAAAGGTAGATTTTAGTTTAAAATGTATTGCGCATTAAATATACTGGGGGTAATAACGCCATCCATTGTCATTATTACTTACTGGCGTTATTAAATTTTAACATTTGTACTTCGTTTAATTTTTTTCGCTGCTGGAACTACATCCGATGAGGGTTTATTTTTTAATTTATGCAGGAGAGATGATTACTGTCATTGTTAAAAACTAAAAATGATACATAGAAATTTGTTTGCCCTAAATGTTGTTGATATTTTCAAGTCAGAAGAATATAATTCATATACATAATTTTTGCTTCGACGAAACTTTTTCAATGAAATGATTTTGACCAGAGTTGCCAACCTCCGGCTTTTGTTAATTCATGAAAACATACTTGAACCAGATAATTTATTTAAATAGAATTGTCTAGTATTAATTCAGACTGTCATTTGAAATTTACTTAATTTCGTTTGCTGAATAAACTTCTGGTTAGAAGCATAATTGTTTGATTTTTAAAAAGCTGGAGGTTGGCATGCTTGTTTTGATAAACTTAAGCATTAAATTTTTCTGCGTTTTTGACAACCAGTATAAACTTACAGAAAATGTTATTTTATCTATTCGGAAACCATACCAATTTAACAAAACATTATTTTCTCTAATATTATACTGGTTTAAAAAATCGCGGAAATTTATCATCCCTACTAACTATAAATTTAAATATATCTTAAAATAGTATGCATTAAAAACTGTTTGCATCAATTTATTTAGGTTTTTTTAATCTTGCACTTTCAATGCGAAAGAAACTATCTCAGAGTAACGACATAGCAACAATTTAGATGAATAAAGGCATCAGGTTTGATATAGGAGTGTAGCAGATTACCTATGAGAGTTGTAATATATTTACAAATCTTTCCCTGATACCTTATTAGTTAATTCTGGGCTCTGCCGGACATGCAAGTCATAAGCGTTTGCAGGGTTTTTCAAGATTTCTGCTCTAACTCGATGGTTCCAGTTCCAGGTTTTGATTATAAAAAAAAAAAATTTGTTCTACATTAAAGGAATGGTAATCGCTCAAATACATATGGAATTTTTTTTTCTTTATCGTAGATTCGCTTATCCAGTGGTTCCTCTTTTCCTTCAACTTTTTTGAATTAGTGTATATAACAATTTACATTGCATGGAAATTATAACAATTTTGCCATCAGATGTACATATGAGCAGAAGAAGATACATATGAGCAATTTACATATGAGATTTACATATGAGCAGTTATGCATAAAATAAAATTCGTCTTTGCAATATATATATATGTGTGTGTATATATGAATTTCAAGTCAACATTTATTATTTTAAAGCGAGAGCTTTGAAAAAAAAACGGTAATTAAAGAAATTAGTAAAATAATCAATAAGCAGTTAGTATCAGAAACTATCATGCTTTTGCACTTACAGATACTGTGTAAGTTAATGTCGAGTGCAAGGCAATTCACACTGTGCTGAAAATACCAACGTATTTTAATTGGTTTTTCATTAGGGAGATTGGCAGCAAGAAACCTACATCGGAGCATGGATCCAATGATATTTCTCATTATTGACGTACTCTTAACCTCCGCAGTCCTGAGACAAATATTGTGAGGGACCACAAAAACCTGTTTAAAAGTGCTATAACGCATCTCCAAAGACGTATTATCTCATATATCAATGGTTATGATATGCACTAATTTCTTAAAAATGTCTAAAAACATTTAAATTAATTGCGTTGTTTAGTTTCCCCTACAGGCGACATCAGGACTGAGGAGGTTAACACGTTGGGGACAATCGACAGGTATACGTGCCCAAAAAAGGCTTAAGAATCCTTGTTTATCCCCACTAGAATACTTTTGCTGTAAAATTTGTCATATTTCATCGGAGCATTTTGTCGATTTAATAAGGCATAAATTTCTGTGCTAAAACCTGTGGCAAAACATTAAAAATTTCGTAAAAGGCTCCCCTCGCGAAGGTGTTAATGATCGAATGTCATGTGATGGCGTAACGAATCTGAAACAGATTGCATTCAACCTGTTAAACGCTTATTTATTAGGTGCGTTCGTAATTATGCAAATACGTAGCACCTATTGTTGTCTTTCAGTCCGTCCGTCTGTCCGTCTATTAGTCCGTCTGTCTGTCTGTCCGACCGCATGTAACAACGCAAAAACTATCCTACCAAATCGTTTGAAATTTAAAATACATAATTATTACATAATTTTCGAGTCATTTCAAGTTTTATGAAAATCGGATGCATAGATCAATTACAGGGACAATCAAAATTATTCCTTTACATTACGGTCAATGGGGAAAAAAGTTTCAAATGCATTCTAATCGTTTTAATTTTAAAATACATAGTTATTACCTAATTTTGCCGAGTTATTTCAAATTTTATCAAAATCGGATGCATAGTTCAATTACAGGGTTAATCAAAAGTATTCCGTTACATTACGGTCAATGGGGGAAAATGTTTCAAATGCATTTTAAAGGTGTTACACTCATTCGAACATAACAAAATGTATATGTATCTATAAAGTACACATTATATATATATTTTGCATAATCTGTGGTGCAAAGAACATTTGTTATTGATTTACAAGGTCGCAGAAAAGTATTCCATTACATAATGGTACAGGGAGAACGTTATTTGGTGCGCATTTTAATTGTAATTAAATATTTACAATTTTATGAGATTGATATATGAGAGTGATATTTTGAAACTTTTTTATCATACGAACGCACCTCATTTAGTACGTGTTACCTGTAATTTCCAACTTGTTAAAATCCTTGGAGCTATTACGCTAATACAAACTGTGAAATTCTCCCTCGGGACGAAACATTATTTTGACTATTCATGACATTTGAGACATTTTGACTCTTCATGAAAAACCATGCTTAAATCTTTTGAAAAATG
The DNA here is from genome assembly GCA_964019185.1 of Maratus speculifer. Lineage (NCBI taxonomy): Eukaryota > Metazoa > Arthropoda > Arachnida > Araneae > Salticidae > Maratus > Maratus speculifer. The sequence goes on from OZ025298.1 coordinate 159,240,230, forward strand.
TTATCCCTTAACAAAGTCAATGAAACAAAATGACAAAGAGGAAAGACAGATTAGAAAAACTCTCAATCTTTTCAAGACGAGTGTGTTGTGGTTACTCTTAACCACTGTCATATTTTTATTTAATTTAATTTATCGTGTACTTTTTTAATCTTTATTCATTTATTATAAAAATTTGCATTCTATAAATTTAATTTAGTTCTCGTCTTTTTTTAATCTCCCCTGTAAAGTTCATTTTCTTACCTAACTTTTTGTTGATTTTGTTGATCTGTTTGTTGTCAAAATGTTAAAATGATTTCGAATTTGTTCCTTCCGGTTGTGGATTATTCCTGAGTTTTCTCGAATTTTCGATGGGGCATGTTCTTCCGTTTTATTGCCCCTCCTCTTGTCCAATCAGACTCTATTCTTCTGATGCGTAATTTATAATAGGTGAGTCCTTATATGCATTTTTGGCTCCGCATCTTTCAGGTGATGTAAAAATTTATTCTTAAATGCAATTTATCTATTCGTGTTGAAGCACTTGGCCTATCTGTTTTATCGCCACTTCTATAACCCTGCCAATTGGCGTAGTTTTAAAATTATGGCAACCCCTTCCCTCTACCCTTGGCTGCAGCTTTCGTTTCTTCGCAGAAGTCAGTGGAGAATGGCACAGAATCCTGCGGTGAAGGTGTGTGTGTAATGCCAGCGAAGTTTTTCGTTCCTTGTTTTGTAATTAAGGGTCAATATCGTTACATAAAAAATATATAATTTAAAGTCAAGAAAAGAATTATTTCTTCGTGAATGCGATTAAAGGTTTAATCATCCAAGATGTATTTTACTTGTGACACCAATGAAATATTTATGAATAGTAAATATTCGAATCGAAAGAATTTTTTGTTTTGAAATAATAATGTTTCGAATTATGGGACCGACAATTCTTCTACCGTTTTTCTTTTGTAGTGCGTTGCTGCTTTATACTGAAAGAGCACATCTTTTTTTTAATTGTTTTTCCACATCTTACCCCTGATTCTCCAATGGAAAGGAAATGGCATATTCTTCGGAAATGTGTGTTCTGTCATCATAAATTTGTATAATTCCAGGGAGCCTTTTATGGCCGGGCTCTAAAAAAATGAGAGCTTTCGTCAAATGCAGTTCTTCTATTCTTAAGAATGAAAATTAATTTATTTTTATTAAAAAAAAAAGAAATCCTTTTACAAGAAAATTCTCTTTGTTTTTCTTTATATGTGTGTTAACATATAAAAATGATGTATGACATAAATGAAGTTAGTAATTATTTTATAATATATATCAAATTAAGTTTATATTTTTATGTAACTAATTTATAAACATATTATTGTCACATTTAGTGAGAATTTATTTCAATTTTCTCATCATGCCTCCGAAATCTAAGCTAAATATTGCGATTCAGCCTTTTGATGGGAATCCACAAACTGTAGAATTTTTTTTTATCAATTATCTGATTTACAAGAAATAAATAATTTTTCTGATAAAGAGCTTTTTGTTCTATTTAAATCAAAACTAGAGGGCAGTGCTTTACACTTCTTTCTTGAAACACAGTCTCAATTCAAGAATGCTAACTTTCAAGCCATTCGAAAGGTGTTTATAGACTTTTTTATGCCCCCCAAAAAAGCTAACGCTCTCCAATCCCTGCAAAATTTAAAATTAGATTCGAATGAATCTGTTAAAAATTTTTCATTTCGCCTGGATAAGCAACTTCGGCTTGCGTATCCCAAATTAGATCCAGTTGCTCTAGATTCACTAAAATTCACTCATTTTCCTCAGGCTTTGCCAAAACAAATCAGAAGAAAAATTCTAGAAGAAAATATTTCCACATTTGATTTAGCTCTTGAACGAGCACATTTTCTACAAGAAATCTATGACTCTTCACCTTCTCGAAATTCTCATAAAATTTTTCATCAAATTTATTGTATGGATAGTGACAATGCTGATGAAAACTCAATTTTCCCTGTGAATATGGTCCAACAAACTCCTGTAAGACGTAAAAAGGATAGAATTTTTGAAAATTCACATAATGCGTTCTCACCACCAGAAACACAAAATGGAAAATCTTACACTTTTAATAATGTTAAGAGAAAACATAGAACTCATCCACCTTCACCTATCAGACAAAACGTTACGGATAAATATAAAACAAACTTTCGTCAACAAAAATCTCGTCAAAAGAGACCTTTTTTTCAACCTAACTTTGACAGATTTTCTCACAAGAAAAATTTTGCAGATTCTTATCGCAAACAAATGTCATTCAATGCGCACTTTGCGGACGATTCAATCACCGTATGGACACATGTTACAAATTCAAGAATGTTCTCAATACATCTAGACAACATTATACATCGAACTTTTCATCTGATTCTCACAGAAAGAAAAACTGTGTTTCTTTTTCTAAAAATAAAAATGATAACATCTATCATTTAAGGAGATTGGTCCTACTGACCTCCCTCTCTCCCATACTTGTTCTTCAGGGTTAGGACTTTGTTGTGACGAGAAAAACAAGCGTCACATTGACAATAGTTCTTCAACCACTTTATTGTCAACCTCTGCTGTAGAAACAACCCCAGTGCAACCAAAATTTAATAAATCTTGCTGTTCTCATAATTCTTTGGCATCGAAACATCCTTCTGAAATTGATGAATGTGTACAAGGACGACACATCATTTATAGTTCATTTGATAACTCTTATTCCCTGCCATGTATAATTATGAATGTACAACATAATGAAATATCAACTCTTATTGATAGAGGCTCAACTTTATCCCTTTTGGATCAAGAATGCTTTAATAGTATTAAATCTAAAATTCATTACAAAGTTTTGTCTAGAAATGTTTCAGTATCTACTATAAATTCTAAGGTTTTCTTTAAAGGATGTATTGAAATTTCATTTAAAATTGACAAGTACTTTTTCCATCATGTATTCTATCTTACTGATATAAAGAATGTTAATTTTCAAGCCATACTTGGGTTTGAATTTATAAATAAACATTCCATAACCATTTCTCCAACTTTTAAACCTATATTAATCAAAGATAAGCACATCCCTTTTCACAGTCAAAATGAATCGCCTACTTGTTATTATTTGAATTCTGAGTGTACTTATGACAATATAATAATGCCATATGCTTTTGATGCACACAAAATGTCTTTTTATGTAAATTCTATATCAAGTAATCCAAGTAATGGTACTTATGTTGATAATGTGTATAAAAAATTCTGGTGACAATAATTTACCATTAGTCAATAATTATGCAGCCTATCCTTACAATTATAATTTACCAAATAGTGATTTATTTATAAATAATTTTACTAATACTGCTATGAATTATCATTATTCCTGTATGGATGGTAATTTTACTTATTTTTCTAATTATTTTCCAACTGATTATGGTAATGTTGTAAATTATTTATCTACTAATAATAATATGGCTGACAAAAAGTTCACATCTGAAAGTGCTAATGACATTAGTTATGTTGGTGAAAAGTATACTAATCTGAATGATGGTAATAAAATTTTGGTGAATTCCAACATAGTACAAACAGTTAATAAAGAATTAATCCCTCCCAATTTTTTTGTTTATTTACATGTCAAATACTTGAACTCTCCATCTGAATATTTTATTTTTAAACCTGCTTTAAAAAATAAAAGTCTTGTTTTACATGAATCACTACATTCTAACTCTTCAATTCAAAATAATTTATTTTTAGTTGTATGTCAGAATATATCCAAAGTGGACATTTATTTAAATAAAAACACAATTATTGGTGAATGCATTAATGTAGAGGAGAACGATATTGAAGAATATTCTTTTGATTTAGATTTTGAAAATGAATATTGTAATTTAATTTTACCATCTGAGGAAATTAAAAGAAAACGAGTACAAAAACTGTTACCAAATGATTTTGACCTAAAACACTTGCCCCCTCATGAAAGTGACTCTTTAACAAAATTATTGTGCAGTAAAGCTCTCGCATTTTCTAAATCTTTGGACACTTTAGCTCATACAGATTTAGTGAATCCTCAGTTTTCTATGTTGAACTCTCATCCAGTGAAAACCCTACCTTTTCCTGTGCCACAGGCACTCGAGCAAGAAGCTCTTGACCAAATTAATCAAATGTTAAATGCTGGTATTATAGAAAGATCAAATTCATCCTGGGCTTGCCCTATGCTTCTAGTTAAAAGAAAAGAACTGACATGTCGAAGCCTCAGAAATATCGTTTGGCCTTAGATTTAAGTTTGTTAAACTCCATTATCATCCCATCATCATATCCTCTTCCTAGAATTCAAAATCTATTGGTACAATTATAAAAATTTAAATACTACAGTACTCTCGACTTACCGTCTGCATACTGGCATATTGCAGTACCTAAAGAAATGCAAGATAAGCTCAGTTTTACTACTCCATGGGGAATTTCTACCTACCTTCGTCTCGTTTTTGGCTTGAAGACAGCTGCGAGCACTTTTCAACAATTAATTGATTCAGTTATTCAATTGTCTGAAATCGACTCTTGTTATGGATATCAAGATGACATCGTGGTTGGCGCTAATTCCTTTGAAGAAATGGTTACGAAACTCACAAAACTCTTAGACACTCTCATTGCTAATAACATCACTCTTTCGCCTGAAAAGTGTTCTTTCATGAAAACTAGCATTAACTTTTTAGGCTTCCAACTCACAGATTATAAAATTCTTCCTTTTACAAGTAATATTGTAAAAATCACTTCCTTTCCGAAACCTAAAACCAAGAGGCAGATAAAAAATTTCATTGGGTTATGTTCATTTTATAGGTCAATTATACCTAATTTTGCTAAATTGATTACTCCTCTTATTGAAGTTACCAAACCTAAAAATAAATTCTGTTGGAAATCTGAACAAGAAAATGCATTTAATCAATTGCAAGAAATTTTCTTCCAAAAACCCATGCTAAATCTGCCAAATTGCAATGAAACTTTCTATTTTAATACTGATGCATGAAAGACAGCAATCTCAGCTGTTCTTATGCAGAAATTTGAAGGGGAACTTTGACCCATTTTGTATTATTCCAAAACTTTATCTCAGTCTGAAAAACAGTATCCAGCCATCAAACTGGAACTTTATGCCATTTATAAAGGTGTAACAGCTTTTAAATATTACATTTTTGGTCGACCCTTCATTCTCTTATCTGATGCAAAACCCCTCAATAATTACAAAAAAGCAACATCACCTGCCACGTTGGATGTTGGAACTATCTGAATATTCTTACACATTCCAGCATGTACCAGGCAAAGAGATTGTGTTAGCAGATTTTCTAAGCAGAACACCTCACATTCCTACTGAAGATCTCCATACTAATCCAGATCTTATTTCTAGGCAAGAACCGCTACCAATTGTTGATGATCAAAATGATTTACATAATGAAATTGCTCACTTTCCATGTGGTTTAATTGGCAAAACACACCACACTTGTCGTCTTCAAAGTGACTCTCCACCTCCAAATAATGATAATAATGAAGACCCATTACTAGAAATTTTCGATAAAACCATCTTTTCTGAACAACAAAAATACCCTAAAATTAAGAAAATTTATGAAGATCTTAGAGCTAACAAAAAATCTAAAAGTCTAAATGGTTATTATATTAATCCAACTAATAATTTGCTTTGTTACAATTGACACTTTTCTTCAGAAGATATTGAGCTACATAAAGCTGTTTTACCTTCGTCACTTAGAGCAAAAGCTTTAAGAATTGCTCATATTACTCATACTGGAATTCATAAAACTATTGTTAATCTAAAGAAAAGATTCACTTGGAAAACCCTCGTTTTTGATGCAATTAATTATTGTCAACTCTTGTAAAATTTGTTTAATAAACAAAAATCATAGAAAAACACTGCTCCATATTTACCAGCACCACTGCCTACAGCTCCGAATCAGAAAGTTTCGATGGATCTACTTGGCCCATTGAGAAATCGCCAGTATGTGATGACTGCTATTGACCATTTTTCTCGTCATCTAGAATTATATGCCTTGAATAACATTCATACTGAATCGGTTACTAAAGCTCTGTTGCATTACATTTCTACTCATGGAAAGCCCGAATTAACACTCACAGATCATGGCTCTCAGTTCACTAGTGATATGTTTTCTTATTTCAATAAAAAGCTTGGCATAAAATTGGAACACAGTTCTGTAGCACACCCACAGGCTAACGGATTAAGTGAGCGATGTAACACTCAAATAAAGTCATCTGTGAATACATCGGCTTCCCAAGGATTTGATGTGCCAACTGCTTTAAAAATCCTCCAATCCATATACAACACTACGCCTCATCAAGCTACAAAATTCACTACAAATCTTCTTCATTTTGGAAGAGAGGCAAATGAAAATTATTTCAATTATAAAACCCAATCTTCCTGGAAAATTATTAACACAGCTTATGAAATTCACAAATTAATGGATGTTATTGAGAAAATATACTATCAAGCTTACAAAAATTACGAGTCTTCTAGACAAAATACATACCAAAAATCAAGGGAAAAGTTAAAATTTGCTAATATCAAAGATAATGATACTGTTTACGTAAAATTTCCCAGTGTGTTTAACAAAAAAGTACAAGGCCCTTACATGGTAAAGAAAATAATTTCACCTGTACTTATTCAAATCCAAGATTGCAATAATAATCAAGCATCACCAATGTTGATCCATACTAACAGAATCTTGAAACTTCAAAAAAGTGATGAAGCATTGCAGTATCCTTCAAATTCTTCTAAAGGTGCAACGCATGATCAACCAGCTGCTGATAGTGCTTCTTCTCCTGTGCGACAACATATTCCTACTCAAGTTTCTAATTGTGATTCTGCTTGTAATTCATCTCCTCAGATTCCTACTTCTTCTAAGTGCTAACAAACATCTTCACATTCACATAATTCAGTGCATTAACAGGCATCTGGTGATAAAACTCCCACTGCTGTTCTAAACAAATCCACTCAATACAAAGATCATTATGATCTTCGCCCTCGCACCCATAAACAATATAGAAAATAAACTAATCTTCATTTTCTTTTTTAGGATGACTTTAGCGTTGTTACAGAATCTAATCCATGCTAGCTAAATTAGATTGTCGGAGATGAAGATTGAATATTTTTTTTTTGCTTCCTTCTACCAAAGTTGTAGGCAGCATTTGTGTAAATTTTTTTTAAAGTCATCTTCTCCTTGGGGCAATGAAATTGTCATCCTGCAAAAGTATGTAATTTTTAAATTTGTTTCTGTTCACTCTGTTTATCATTGAAATATTTTCTTCAGAACCATACTTATTTTTGTATTTATGCTCAATCTGATAATGCTGAAATGAATTCTGATAATGAAATGTGCTGGTACTTTTAAATTTTCAAAATCTTAAATTCAATAGTTGGTATAAATAATGAGAAATATTCTGTTTTTAATATAATAATATTACGTCATTTATTGAATTATTTTGATAAATGTTTATTCTAAAAAAAAAAATAATAAATAAATAAATTGTTATTGATGTAAGGTAAAACATGAGTACTCATGTCATCAAATTTCCCTATTGTGACTTTTATAGTAATTAAAATATTACTTTTTCATTATTTTCACTTCATGCATGCTCTAACATCTAACCTCTTTTAACATTTCAAAGAAATAATGATAAAATTGTGCATGCTAATGCTTCTATTTGTATTTTTGGTATATTGTAAAAAAAAAAAAAAGATTGAGAATAAGTATCTCTGCGTCTCTAAGTGTTTAAAAGTTCAAACAAAATGTTTATATATATAATAATTATATACTTTGGATCCAAAGATATTTTTTAAGTCATTATATGTATATATAAAAGAAAATATTTGTTATTTTACAGATAAAACATGATCACATGTTATTTACAAAGGTTTGAATATTTGAATTAAACATGTTCAATAAGTATTCAAGATATTATAAATATTTTATGTGATAATTTTTGTAAACTGACATTTTTCAAATTATGTAGTGGATTAATATATTTATTTATATGCTTTTATGAGAGTTTAAATATCCTCTCTTTGCCTTTTTGTCATTTTGAAAATATTATTGTTGGAGAATTGCCTTTTTTTCTGAGAGTTTTAAATATCCTCTCTTTGGAATTTACTTTTATTTATTTTGAAGCTGTTGTTGTTGAATTACATTACATTAAAGTTATTCAATTTAAATAAGTTAATATATTGGAAAGTATTGTATGTATAGAGATATATATATATATATTTTTGAGAATCTAAATATTCTCTCTTGACCATTTATATAGATTTCCCAATTTTTGTCATAAGAAAATTCTGAAGAATTGAATTCTCAAAAATTGAATTTATTGAATTTAATATGATTACCGATTTGTGTCTTTTAATATCAATTGCTTTTATGTACAGTATTACAGATCCTTTTTCTTTTTAAAATATGCTGACTATATATATATGTTTTATTATACGCAACATTTTTTTATATATGTTGGTGTTAATTTATATTATTGTACTTGCAATTGCACAACTTAGAGAAGAGACTGTCAACTAAAGACTGTGTATAATTTTTACAAGTACATACCCAGCAAACACCGTTTTGTCAGAAAAGTCACTATGTGATGTCAAATTTATCATGTTTGTCAAGTATATCGATTTTTATGTAACATTTTGATATATCTTAATGGCAAAATAAGGTTATATCGTATAAATGGTGCCAATAGAGTGAAAAAAAGGCGATACGAATTCGGGGCCCTGTAATAGCGTAAAATTATGTTACTCATCAACTATCCCATAAATGATAGATATTTAGCATACCACTAATGTAAGCTCTCTATTGTGTTCCTTTGACACCATGGATATGACAATTCTTTCGTGTCACTGATTAAGTATCGATGTTGTGCCATGTTACTCATGTGTAACTTTGTCAGTGAAGAGTGGCAACGCTAGAATTGAAATTGCAATGGCGGCTGGTGGTTTGTTTGCGTTCGATCATGGAGCTACGTTCGATGCATGAAGATCGATGGGATAAGTTTTAATTTATATATGAAAGATAAGTGCTTTACTAAATGTTATTTGTACTCTAAGTATATTTCATTTTATCATTAAATAGACATTTTAATTAAATTTTGTAAATGTGAGTTGCTTACTCACAAATGTAAACTATGTTTACACTTGCCAAAATGTATACAGTTTACATTTTTGCGACTGTTAACACTGCTTTGAAAATGTTCAAACAGGCATTTCTGAATACGTTTACCTTATAAATTAGTTACAGCGATTGATAAGGTTATTATTATTACTATGTTTTGCTTGGGGCCTACTTTATAAGAAGTAAAAGTTATATAGGATCTATGCTCCAGCTTTGGCCACATTTAGAGAAAAGTTGAAATAATTTTATTTATTTATTGGCTGATTAAAGCATATTAAATCATAATATCATCAATTTTTAGTAAATTTAATTGTCTTTCTGTTAATTATGATAATTTTTTATGGAGTATTTTAGATTATGAGTAATAACTCATTAAGTAATTTATTTCAATTTGTACAAATTTTGGCCACCTCAATATCATGTAGTTTGACAAACATTTTAATTGATAATAAGATAATATAAAGCATTTTTATGCAATATCTATTTTACCACACATTTTTTTTGCTGTTTTAAGAGAAATCTGCAAATTTCTTTATGAATTGATAAAAATATCAAATATACCCAGAATTGAACTGAAAATTTCAATTAAAAAACAAATGTTTGATTCATAAAGGAGCTTAATCATAAAAAGCTTGTTTTAACATTTTGCATATTTAATCAGTTTTATAATTATCCATGAATTGTAGGCTGTTTAAAATTTAAATACAATGAATCTTCACCTAAGATTTCTCTCTTGAAATAATTTTCTGATTGTATTCATTTATGTTAGTCTGTGATGTCTTTTTTATATATTCTGCCACTGTCGACGGACGTTAGCTTGAAGAAATCACAACACTCACTCATTTAGTGGACTGTCACACACAAAATATTATTTATTTCACGACATAACTCAAAACTTATAAATGCGAAATCATATCGCCACTTTTTACCAAACCAAAACACAACTCTGTTCTATAATCTCGAACCCACACGGTTCTTCTTTTTCACAGATGGCGCTCTAATACAGCGCTTCTTATTAGGTACGGAACATTCCGCCCCACGTTGCAATGGTTACATTCAACCATTAAATTATACAGTCTTTACAAATGCAAATATAAAATAGTAACAATATATTGATAATATTAAAACACAGAAAATATATAATTACAAGAAAAACACACAGAAAATATATACAAGATTACAGTTTAAGAGGCAAAATACAAATTTTTGACATTGGTCTTTTATAAACTCCAGATTGAGTTTTTATTTTAACAACTCTGACCCGTTTATCTTCACCAAAATAAACATCTATTATTCTACACAATGCCCATTTTTGAGGGGGTAGATTTTCATCTTTAAGAAGCACTAACTCATTAACTTTTACATTATCTTTTTCTACCATCCACTTGGACCTCTGTTGCAAATTGTTAAGATACTGAATATGCCATTTCTTCCAAAAAATTTGAATTATTTTTGTTAGTTTTTTCCAGTTAGACAACCGATTGTCTTTAATCTCTGTTAAATTTGGCTCAACAATGGCATTTAAGGGTCTGCCAATTAGGAAATGGGCAGGGGTTAACACATCATACACATCAGTATCTGATGACAGAGGTACAAGTGGTCTGGAATTTAAAATCCCTTCTATTTGAGTAATAACCGTCAAGAATTCTTCATATGTCAACCTAGAATTACCTAAAACTCTTTTAAAATGATATTTAAATGACTTTACACCACTTTCCCAGAGGCCACCAAAATTAGGTGTTCTTGGAGGAAGGAAATTCCAGTCAATTCCCTCAGTTGACAAATAATTTGAAAGTCTCTCATCTGGATTTAAAACTAAGTTATGTAATTTAGAAAGCTCTTTATTAGCTCCTATAAAATTTGTCGCATTGTCCGAATATAATTTCGAACACAAACCTCTGCGAGCCACAAATCTCTTTAAACATGCCACAAAGGCCTCTGATGTTAAATCAGTTACAATTTCAAGATGAATGGCTTTTGTGACTAAGCATACAAATATGCACACATATATTTTGTGGAAAATTCCTTTTCTTTGATTTCTATACTTAATAAGGAATGGCCCACAAAAATCCACCCCTGAACAATTAAATGGAAAATCAGGAGTTACCCTCTCTTTTGGTAAATCACCCATTAACTGTTCAACACCTACAGGTTTACACCTAAAACATTTAATGCAATCATGCACGACTTTTCTGCATGCTGCTTTACCCTGAACGGGCCAAAACTTTTGTCTTGCGTAATTTAATAGGGCAGTAGGGCCTAAATGAAAATATCTCTTGTGATATGCCTCTAAAATTAACTTAGTTAATTTATGACTCTTAGGTAGAATAATTGGAAACTTACTGTTGAAACTTAAATCAGAATTTTTTATTCTACCATTTACCCTTATTATTCCATCCCTATCTAAAAAAGGATTTAAACATTTTATCTTACTTTTATCTGGAACATTCTTTTGGTGCATTAAGCACTTAATTTCCTCAGAAAACTCGTTGTTTTGGACCTCTTTAATAATAAATATCTCACTTTTTAATATTTCTTGAGTTGTCAAAGGACCCAACCTCTTTTCTGTTGGATTCTTCAAATTGTGAATAAACCTGAAAAGATAACTTAGAACATGCAATAGTTTAGTATAACAATTAGTAATATTAAATAACACTTCAATAAAAGGATTGGAAGCTACACAAAAAACAGATAAGTCTTGATCTAATTTTTTTAGTTCTTGTGAAAATTCGTCTCTAATGATGGACGTAGGAATTTTACGATTAGGATAATCCCGTTGAGTCAAAAACTTCGGACCTTTGAACCACAGTTCATTTTTAACCAGTTTCTCAGGATCCATTCCTCTCGAAATGAGATCTGCTGGATTGTTCTCAGAAGACACATGACGCCACTGTTGAACTTTTGTCAAGTCCTGTATTGCCGCTACACGGTTGGCAACGAAAGTTTTCATAAGATATGGTTCTTTTCGTAACCAGGAAAGTACGATCATCGAATCGCTCCATAAATAAATGTCAGCAGTCTCTATTTGTAAGGCACTTTTCACTTTGGATATCAGTTTTGCTAAGAGAACGGCTGCAGAAAGCTCCAATCTGGGAATAGTAAGACACTTAAGGGGTGCTATTCGGGATTTGCTGCAAACCAAATTTACTTTAAAGGCTCCATCACTTGACGTTGATTTGCAATAAATAACACATCCATAAGCAGATTCGGATGCATCAGAAAAACCATGAAGCTCGATCTTAACAGGTTTCTCAATTAGAATGCACCTCTTAACACTCACATTGTTCACCACTGGCAGGGACTCGATAAAGCTTTGCCATTCTTGTGCTTCTCTTTCAGGAAGTGGATCACTCCAATTTAGATTCAAACACCACAGGTTTTGCATGAGAATTTTAGCTTTAGTAACAACAGGCCCTAAGAGGCCGAGTGGATCGAAAATTCTTGCGATTGTTGAAAGTACGTTTCTTTTCGTTGGCGAAACTACACTTTCTACTTGTATTTGAAAGGTAAAGCTGTCACTACTAGGATTCCACATCACACCAAGCGTTTTTGTCTCTTCTCTAAAATTATAATCACTGTCAGGTTCTGTTTTTAACTCTAAATTATTACTATGCCACTTGTGCAGATGGATTCCTGCACTCTTGAGAGCCTCTACTAACTCTGACTGCAGCTCTTTAGCTTCGGTTAAAGTGGCTGCGCCGCTCAACACATCATCCATGTAAAAATCTCTTTCTAAAACTGGGGATGCTAAGGGAAAGTTGTTTTGCTCGTCTATCGATAGTTGAAGCAAAACTCTAGTAGCTAAATATGGGGCGCTCACTGTTCCATATGTAAGAGTTTTCAGCTCATAAGTCTTAACTGGTTCATTCACCCCCTCCTTCCAAAGAATTCTCTGAAGTTTAGTTTGACTCGGATCAATTAAAATCATTCTATACATTTGTTTAATGTCCGCTACGAATGCATAAATATGTTTACGAAATCTTGTCATTATTTTAAAAAGGTCTTCCTGAGTAACCCCACCGTTATACTGTAAGGAATTAAGAGAGTTGCGAAAGGTTGTTTTCGAAGACGCGTTAAAAACTACACGAAGTTTCGTTGGACTCTTATCAGGGCGATAGACTCCTAAATGCGGTATATAATACGTTCCTACTTTTTCCCTCCTTTCCGAAATCTCTGTCATGTGACCCAACCTTTCATATTCGCGTAAAAATTCTCTATACAATGTTAAATATTCAGGTTCTTTTAAGAATCGATTCCACAGCGAATTTAACTTTTTAAGGGCAATATCTCTGGATTTTCCTAAGCAAAGCGGATCCTCTTTCAACGGCATTTTAACAATATATCTCCCTGTACTATCTCTTTTAACGTTTTTCTCAAAGTGTTCTTCGCAAATTATTGCTTCTTTATTTTTGGGTACCTCAATCTCAACATCTTCTAGTTTCCAAAATTTCTCTATGGTTTCGTTTAAAAGAGCATTGTCCTGAATGAAACCACAGTGTACCCTCCCCTGACTTGGAATGGGAACACTTCCGCTTGCTACATAACCAAAAACTGTATTTTGAAAAATCAAATTACTATTAACCGGACAAATTTGACCTGGCCGTAACAGTTCATAAAATATCTCAGCACTTAAAAGTAAATCTATGCGACCTGGTTTGTTAAAGTCTTCATCCGCTAGTTTTACATATTTTAACTCTGGCACATTAATATTAAACATTTTTGATGGCATGAAATCCGTAATTTTAGATACAATCAAAAAATCCAACTCTCTTTCAAAATTTCTTTCTAAATTTGAAATTGTCGCGGTAACAACAGATTTAATTTTTGTGAATGTATCACCGATACCACAAACTGCCAAATTAGTTCTCTCCTTTTTTAATTTGAGGCTATTTGCACAATCTACCGTCATAAAATTATTCATTGCCCCTTGATCCAAAACCGCACGTACTCTATAGTAATTTCCCGCCTCATCTTTCAATAAACAATTTACTGTACTTAACAAAACAGTTTTTTTTTATTTATTACTCGCGTAGAAATTACGGAATTATTATTTCTATTGTTTTGATTAGGTTCAAATATTGGCGAATCTGCCGAGAGATTTGATTCACTTACTCTTACGGTGGGGAAAGGCGCTTCCCCCCCATTTTCACCATTCACATTCGCATTGCGCAATATCTCATTTCTCGGAAAATGCAATGAAAAATGATGTCTCTTGGTTTTACCTTCTCGCATACATAATGAGCACGAAAATTTTGATTTACAATTGTTAACTAAATGTTTGCCTAAGCAATTAAAGCAACAATTGTTTTTCTTAATTACCTCTATCCTTTCAGAAACAGATAATGCCATATATCGCCTACATTTATGTATCGGGTGGCTTTCAAAACAAAGCATACATTTTATACTCTTACAATCAGATAAAAATACTTTAGACACATTTCTCATAGATTTTTTATTATTATTCTCAGTTAATGATTTACCGCGTGACACAAAAAACAAATCTGCTTCCTTCGCTAACGTCACGGGATCGAACCATGAATCCGATTGTTTAACACTAATATGAGCTGCTGTATCTTTATCTAAACATTGAAATAATTTGTCTGATACAATTAATTGTTTCAGTTTCTCAAAATCGGACACTTCTCTCAATTTTAAATAATAATCAAAGCTAGTTATTAAACGTGATGCAAATTGCATATGTGTTTCATTCGACTGCCTAACAGTTTTTCTGAATTGCTCAAGACAACATTGGGGTGTTGGTTCAAATTCTCTAAGAACAATTCTCTTTACTTTATCATAATCACCCAACTCATTATCGCTTATGTAAGAAATTACATTTGAAGCTTTCTCCCCTAATAAATTCAAAAGAATCTCAGCTTTAAATTTATCGGGTACATTTTTTGTTATAAATGATCTTTCCAAAGAAGCAAAAAAAAAGACCCCAACCTTCTGGGCGACTCGGAATTCTAATTGTTAGAGTTTTTATACTTTTTATTAAAGAGTCCAGAGAATCAATTTTACTTTCTGAATCGCTGTCATTAGTTTTAAAATTTGTTTGCATACGAGATAATTCTAATTCGGCTTTAGCTCTTTCCAATTTAATTTGCTCTAATTGCAATTCTAATTGTTTACTTTTCTCGAGCCGCTCAAATTCTTCTTTACGTTCCTCAATTATACCGTCTATTAAATTACTTACGAATTCAGAGTCACTTTTAAATTTCTCCGTATTTTTTATAATATTAATTAACTCTGCTTTCGTAGCTTTATCGCTTACTTTTTCTCCTAATTCCGCGGCAGCAATCAGCAAATCTGATTTACGCGCGTCTTTAAACATTTTAAGAACAATTTTATAAAACCCAAACAATTAACACTTTAACTCAAAATAAAACAATAAAATACATAACACAAATAAAAAGCTACTATATTATGGGGTAAATGGACCAATAAAACTCAAGCTCTTACTTAATTTCTTTCAATGTTGCAGGTGTTCCATTCAAACGATCTGTAGTTTATTCCAGGTAAGAAAAAACGAAAACGCATTTTCATCCACGGCAATTGGTTTAAAAATTGCGAAAATACTCCGGCTCGACGGACCACATGTCGACGTTAGCTTGAAGAAATCACAACACTCACTCATTTAGTGGACTGTCACACACAAAATATTATTTATTTCACGACATAACTCAAAACTTATAAATGCGAAATCATATCGCCACTTTTTACCAAACCAAAACACAACTCTGTTCTATAATCTCGAGCCCACACGGTTCTTCTTTTTCACAGATGGCGCTCTAATACAGCGCTTCTTATTAGGTACGGAACAGCCACTTTGTAAGGTGTTTTAGAATGAGATTTCATTAGGAAATCCTACCATTTCACAGGGGTGCAGAAAATGTTTCTAATCTCAACATTTCCCCCAATCCATATGAAAATTTCCCCCAAATTTTACTGTATGTTATCGATAAATGTTGTAAACCGTATGTATTGAAAATCCATTTTTCCATTATTTCTAAATTTATGCGCTAGTATGTAAAGAAAAAGTGATTCTGAGTGAAAAAAAAAATCTGAAATTCACACCAAATTTTCTAAAAGGTTACAGTAAGGAAGGGGGGGGAGGGGGGAGGAAATCCACTCACAGCATTAAAAAAAAAAATTTCGGCCCTTTGACTAAATTCGCTATTTTTGGCGATCATTTAACGAAATTTGTAGTTATTTTGTGGTGTTTTAGCAAAATTTGTTATTGGATTGTGATCCTTTGATGGAATTATTTTGTGATCTTTTGACGATACCCTCAATATTTTAACTGAATTTGCAGGGTTTTTTGCCCGCGTTGACAAAATGTGTGGTCATTTAGACGTTTTGTGATGAAATTTGTGGTTGTTTCATGATCTTTTGAAAAAATTACTGTTTTATTGGGGTTTTTTCATAATTATTAGGTGAAATTTGCATTCTTTAGCAATCGTACAGTGAAATTTGTGGTTGTTTCGCCTTGTTTTGATAAGATTTCCCAATTTTTTTTACAAAATTTGTGGTTTTGTGTTCTTTAGACCAAAACTGCAGTTTTTTCGTGATCTTTTGAAGAAATGGACTTTCATTTTGCAATCTTTTGACAAAATTTGTGCTCCTTATGTGATCTTTTGACAAACTTGCAGTTCTTTAGGCAAAATTTGAGTTATTTTGCGATCTCCTGGTAAAATTTGCATATTTTCCGAATTCTTGGACAAAATTCAAGGTATTTTTTTCTGATTTTTCAGATTGATGAATGTTTTTTTTTTTTTAATTTTTCAGAAAGTTTGTAACAGAATTATCTATTTTATGACATACGGTACACATCAATTTTGGGAAGATCGCCAAACGGATCTTTTTGTTTGTAGTGAATTTTCTATCTCAGGGAATTATAAAATTTGTTGTTAAAATTGAAATCAGTTGTATATGTTTCTGCAAAATTTCCCCGGTTGGTTAAATTCCCCCCCCCCCGATCCTAGATCACCGGATCAGAAATATTCTGCACCTCCCCAAAAAACGTGCTTTTCTTCAAATGATTGCGGAAAAAAAAATCACTATTTTCGTCAAAGTGCTGCAGAAAAAACATGATTTTCATGAAATGAGCATGGGAAAAAGTGCTACTTCTGTCAAAAGATTGGGAAAAAAAGCGATTCCTGTTGTAAGATCACATAAAACATGCTATTTCAAGAGTTTCCCCTAAAAGGTGTCAGGGGGGGCGCTCCGCCCCTCCTGTCCTTTAGTTTAAAAAATAGCTCCCCTCTTGCCCCTCATCCAAAAACTAGCTTCTCTCTTGTCATTCATTCAAAAAAATAACATCCTTCAGAGTTTCCCCCAGGTTTAAAAAAGGACAGGGCGCTACTGCTCTGAAAAGGGCACTTATTACATTTTACAGGGCATTTTTTCATTTTTAAGGTCACTTTTATAGAGTTGAATCAAGAATCTAGCGGTTCAAAAAATCGCAAAAAAACAGAAATTCAATCAAGAAAGAAAAAAAGGTAAATTTTTTAAAAAGTTCTCCAAAAAAGGCAAATATTGATAAAAGATCTTGAAAAAACGGCCAATTTTGTTAAAAGATCGTAAAAACAGCAGTTTTTGTTAAAAGCTCGCAAAAAATGGCATATTTTGCTTAAAAAATCGGGAAAAAACAACATATCTCGTGAAAATATAGCGAAAAAACAGAACTTTTCACAGAATTCTCTGTTTATTGTGATTTTTAGACGAAATTTGTCGTTTTTCTTGCAAATCTTGTTGGAAATTAGTCATTATTTTGCAATTTTTAACGAAAATTGCTGTTTTTTAGCGATTTTATGGCGAAATTACCCATATGACGCGACGCGTATGAGGCTGTTTTTGCATTCCGTCGCCAATTTCTTGTGTAATTTATGCACTATAGCGCGTTCGGAACATCGCTGGAGGGCTGCGTTTTTTCAAATGTGGGGCAAGAAGGGCGCTATTTTTTTTGAATTAATGACAAGAGGGGCACTAGTTTTAGGATGAGGGCAAGAGGGGCGGAGTGCCTCCCTGAAACCCTCTGGGGGAAACTCTGCCTTCTTGCTACATTTGAAAAAATGCAGTCCTCCAGCGATGATCTGAACGCGCTATAGTGCATAAATTATGTTTAAAAAAAACCTTGCACACGTCTTTGTCAAAATTATCTCTAAAAAACTGGCAAGTTTCGTTAAAATTCGCCGAATAACGACTATCTTCCGGCAAGATTTGCAAAAAATGGCTAATTTCGTCACAAAATTTCACAAAACAGCAGATTTCCTCAAAAGATCGTGGAAAAACGACAAATTTCTTCCACAAATCACAATAAAACAGAAAATTTGTCAAATGAGTCGCAAAAAATAGCGATAAACTGCAAATTTCGTCAAGATTTGCAAAAAATGGCAAATTTTGTCCAAAAATCACGATAAAACAGAATGTTCTGTGAAAAGTTCCTTTTTTTTTCGGGATATTTTCAAGAGATTTCCTTTTTTTTCTCGATTTTTTAGCAAAACTGCTGTTTATGCGATCTTTTAATAAAATTTGTCGTTTTTTGCGATTTTTTTAAAAAATGAAATTTGACATTTTTTTCGCGATTTTTTAACAAAATTTACCTTTTTTTCTTTTTTTTCAATTTTTTGATGAAATTTCTGTTTTTTCACGACTTTTTGAACTTCTAGATTCAACTCTATAAAAGTGCCCTTAAAAATGTAAAAAGTGCCCTTTTCAGAACAGTAGCACCCTGCCCTTTTTTAAACTTGGGGGAAACTCTGCTATTTCAATCAAAAGATTGCGAAAAAAACCCAACTCCATCAAAGAATTGCAAAAAAAGATGCTATTTCGGTCGAAAAATATAAAATAAACAAGGTCTCTGTCAAAGGATCGCAAAAAAGATGCGTTTTCTGTCAAAAGCAGGGATGATTCTCTTCCAAAAATTTGAAATTGGGTGATGATCAGTTCCGCATAGTTGCGAACTTGTATGGTTTTGCGCACCGAGAAATGGAAATTTAATGAAAGGATCGCTGAAAAAGCACACAGTTCATTAATATTTTGTGGAAAAACGACCTCCTCTGTTTTTGTCAAAAGGGCGCTGAAAAATGGGAATTTTCTTGTGGGATCGCGGAAAAAATGACAATTTCACCAAATATCGCAGATAATATGCTGATTTCATTGGAAGACTGCGAGAAAAAGTAGATTTCGTTTAAAGATTGCAGATATGATGCCAATTTCATTAAAAGATCAAGGAAAAGGTCATTTTCGATAAAAGATCGCTTAAAAATATTTTGCTTAAAATATCGTTATCTGAAGTTCACGAAAAACGGTGATTTCCTATGTAGAATTGAAGAATCCCCCGAAAAAAGAAAATAATTTTTCACCCAGAATCCTCCCTGGTCAAAAGCTTGCAAAAAAAAAAAAAAAAAAAAACCTCAATTCCTGTCAAAAGATAGCACAAAAAACCACGATTTTCATCAAATGATTGTAGAGTTATGAGACTTTTATTAAAGGATCATAGAAAAAATGTGATTGTCGACAAAAGATCGTGAAATGAATGATATTTCTGTTTAAAAATTGTGAAACAGACAAGATTTCTGTCAAAAAGTAACGAAAAAATGAGATAACTGTTTAAAATCCCCAAAAAGGCGCAAATTTTGTCAAAAGATCACGAAATCGATCACAGAGAGAATTTGATTTTGAGGAGTTGATCTGTGGCCTCTAATCTGAAAAAAAAAAAGTTTAACAGTGGAGTGGGGGCAAGGTTACACCGTTAATTTCACTTACCCTGTCAAAATATGAAATTTAGTTGGTAAGGTTATATCAGCAGTTTTTACGTTTGTATACATAACAGAAATAGCGAGGATTATTTCCAAGATGTAATAACATTTATTTCTTGACATTACTCAGGCGAGTGAAATATGTTTTATTAAAAGTGTCAAAAAACAAATATAAGTGGCTCATGACAAAATATGTGAACTTTATCAGGGTTGCCACACCACCTGGATAGCCTAGAAAACACAGGGAATTTTTAAATCCCCTTTCAAAACAGGGAAAATCCAGGGAATTTTGAAAAAAATCTGGAAAACAAACGGAATTTTTTTCCCCTATAATATATCCAAACATAATTTTTTTTTTCGGCTTTTATTTTGAAAGCTGAATATTATCTTATGATATTTTTTAAGATAAAAAATAAACCAGTGTTGTGTATCAAAGTTATCCTATATTTTAATATAGATATTAATTTGAATGCATAAAGTAAGTAGCTTTTCCTCTTTTCTTTTCTTTATTTCTGCATTTTTTGTGATATGTTCAAGATAATTGATTTCTAGGTAAGACTCTTTAAAATTTTATATTCTTTAAATTTTAAATTATTAGATACAAAGTTTCTTGGTATTTTAACATTCATTTACAAATATTTCAAAGTATTTTTAGCAGAATGTTTGAGTATTGCTTTACTTTTTTTATTATTATTAATGTAAAATGTGGGATTTAATAAGTGTAACAACTTTAAAGGGTTTTTACATTTGCTCATATCATATAATGTATTATATTTGTTCAATTAATTGGTAATTGTAAATTATAAGATGTCTAATTACCATACATACACGCATATATTTTTACACACTCAGCATTCTATGTCTGATCAAAAAAAATTGTAAATTTTCTTTGTGAACAACTAAATTCGCAATTTTGACAGAATTTGCTACTTTTACAAAGCCTATTGAGAAAAGTTATAATTTTGCAGTGCCTAATCAACGAAATTCGCTACTTTTATGAAGCCATTATGTTTTCAAATAGTTACCTTTGCTTAAATGAATTTGATATCTTATGCTATGTTTGATAAGATATTCCCAAATATGTTTTATAATTAATATATTAATAAAAATTTAAATGTTTTTTGTATATGCCTGTCATGTTCTTTTAATTTCTATTTTTAGATAGACTGGTTGAGAAATTCAGAAAGGCCTTCCTACTTATCTCAAAGCATATATTTCCAAACATGTTAGTTTTTTATTTATTTTAAACAGAATTGTAACTTTGAATTAAATATTTTAAAGAACTTAGATTCTGTTATCTTTCCAAGTTCTTTTATAAACTGTGTAACCAGAGTTAGGCGCACACCATGAACAGAAAATTTTAGAAAAGAAACAATTTTTATTTTTGTAACTTTTTTTTAAAGTACCAAAAATTTAAAAATATTCCTCCAATTTTATCTACGAATTATTTACTGACAGCACACAATTAAAAACAGGGCCGATTTTCGAATTTTCCAAAAATTTAAAGCATTTGATGCCGTAAAGTTTAAAAAATCATTAGTCCGAACTTTTGGACACCAAAAATTGCAAATTTTGATAAACGGTTGTTGTAAAAAATCAATTTCGCCAATCGTTCGCAAAAAAAATCTCTAATTTCGTCAAATTATCACGGAAAAAACATGAATTTATTAAAAGTTCCACGAAAAAAATGCGAAATTTCGTCGAAGAGTCACGAAGAAAATGCACATTTCGTCTATGGATCGTGAGCAAAATATGAATTTGGTCAAAAGATGAAAAAAATAAAATTTATAAAAAATGCACATTTCAACGAAGGATGCCGTAAAAACTTTTATTTGGACAAAAACTGTGTGTTTCCTTTTTGAACTTTGATTAAATTTGTATATTTTTTTTTCGTCTCAATTTGACAATATTGGTGATTTTTTTTTTCTGCGAACGATTGACAAAATTTATTTTTTATGACAACTCTCTGCAGGGCCGTAACTACTGCCGGGGCCTCCAAGCCTGAGGGGCCCCAAACTGATAGTTAAAAAACTATTGATTTTAGTTTCTAGTCTAACTTCCTATAAAAAAACCTATCACCTAGCTAAAAGTTAGTAAAAAAAAAAAAAAAAAAAAAAAAAAAAAAAAAAAAAATCAAAGTGCTACAGTAAATGTTTTTGCTTGTCCATCGATATATTCCATACGCTTCGCATGCAAAAACAGTTCTAAAGCAGAATGTCGCGCCAGCATGTTTGCCAATCCCAAAGAAGCTAGTATAAGGAAGAAAACATGGGCTTCTGATCGGTTGGATAATATAATAAAAAGCATCTAGAAAATCTTATTTCTTATCTATTAATAAATACATAAAATTGGAAAAAAAAATCAAAATCCATCTTTTAAAAGGTTTTTAAACAGAAATGTATGATTAAGTTACATAAACTCGAAAATAAACCTAACCAAAACACTCTTTAAAGTATTTGACAAATCAGAAATCCGTATTTTCTCCCTTATGTTAGCTTCAGTGGAATCGGAAAAAATTGCTTTGCAAAAAAACGTAGAATTGAATACCCAATTCTATGTTTTTTAGTCATTTTTGGTCTTATAATACTGTGTACAATTAAACAGCGGCGTGCGGAACAAAAAAAAAAAAAAAAAAAAAAAAAAAAAAAAAAAAAAAAAAAAAAACTGCGCCTGGGGCAAAATTTCAATTTGCCCCGGGGCCCCCACGTTTATAGTTACGGCCCTGACTGTCTGTCAAAATTTGTGATTTTTGGTATCCGGAATTTCGGACTGATGCATTTTTTTAGTTTTCTGCAGCAAATGCCTTTAACGTTCGGAAAATTTGAAAGTCTGCTTTGCTTTTAATTGTACGCTAACAGTAAATTTGTACATAAAATTAGAGGAATATTTTTAATTTTTTAATACTAAAAAAGAAAAATTACAAAAATAAAATTGTTTTTCCTAAATTTTTCTGCACACACTGTGTGTGCGTGCGTCTATATATGTCTCTAAATCCCCAGTATGGAGGGAATAAGGGGGGGGGGGGTGGAGGTTGAAGGTGTTGTAATGAATGCTTATTTGTTACTTACCCAGATTTTAATGGGAAGAAATTCAATTGAAATATAAAATGTGTGATTGAAATTAACTTTTCTCTATTCCATCCATCTAAAATAATGTATTACACAATTTCTTTTTAATGGCTCCTTTTCCCAAATAGTTGAGTATTATATCTATAGCCCTCCCTCCTGCTTGTCTAAACAGTATATTTACTAATTTCATAACCTGTAAATTTTTCGCAGATTCAGGGTCATGGTCAGGCTAAACTTTTTCTTCCAAGTTGAGCCTGGTCTACACTTAATTTTTCCTGGAGGTCTGCACTGGTCAAAATTTCCAAGGTTGGACTCAGTCTGGAATAAAAGCTGATATTAAGATCTGTATCAACTTGTATAAGCATTATTTTTCGACTGTGACCCGTGTGCTCTTCTGTATCTTCTTTTGCCTCAGAGCTCAAGTTAAACTGAAAAAAATATATATTTTATAACCTGACTGTCAGCAAAAAATAAAAGTCAACCAGACCCAAACGTGACTCGCACCAAAAAAAAGCAAAAGCTGACCGACCAGCAGCAAAAGAAATAGAAGTCAACTGGACCCAAACACGTCCACAGTGAAATAAATTAGCTCCAACCCACACTCAGATTGAAGTCTCAAAATTTCCTAAACTCCCCCCCCCCCTTGAAGACTCTCAGATCTGCCCTTGAATTTTAAAGTAATAAGTACTTATATGTTTTGTTCTTTGATCTCAATAAAATTTTTCAAAAATATTTGGATCCCATTTAAAATTATTTGTCGATCTCGCATTAGAATTTCAGTCATTTACTGATTTTCTTCAATATAATGTAAATATATTCTGTGAAAAATGCTGTCTACTGGTTAAATCATACAAAAATAAGTTAGTCTTAAATAAAAATCCTGGTATGAACTGTTTTTACATATTTTGAATAATATTCTTTATATATTTTGTGTTAAGGCCTCTGTCCCTGCCCATGAAGACTTTCATGAGCTAATGCTATTCCTATGAGGAAGCATTTTTCTTAATAACTCTTTTGGATTTTGACATTTTTAAATAATTTTTTTTGCATTTGATAGCTGAGGTCCATCTCAAGATCGCTCCTTGATTACCTTTTCGATTTTGGTCGCAGATATTTTTTATAAAGATAGTTTCTCTTTCAGAACCGGTTTAGAAAGTGAATGTACTTTATTAAAAATACCTTCAACCAAAATCGAAAAAAGTAATCAAGGGTTGATTGTGAGAGAGACCACAGCTATCCAATTTAAAAAAATTATTTAAAAATGACAAATTAGCATTAGCTAGCGAGCGTCTTCGTGGGCAAAGACAGGGGCCTTAATGCCGTATGTAATTTACTTGTTTTCAAAGTTGAAAGTTCAGTTATTTTATTATTTCTACATATTTAATTTGATTCTGTGCACAACTAACATTGTTTGATCTTTTAAAAATGTTATTTTATGTTCTTTAAATAGGTGGAAAAAAATTAGCCAGAACTTGGAGCAGTACTTTATCTGACTTGGAAGGAATCTGGGTTTGAAGTATAACTGACTTCAGAGTAAAGGATTGTGGATTTAAGTGCCAGTTTCTGAATTTTCAAGATATGCAGCTCCATATCATGTAAAATGTATTACTAAAAATTGTCTTTAAAAGAATTAAAGAAGAATGTTTGTTTAAAAGAATGATTTGTAAGCAAAAATTGTTTAATAAAGTAGCACAATGAAAACTAGTACCACTTTATATTGTCCTGTTCTTATCTATTTATTTCAGCTATCCAAGTATGGTAGGTATTTTCAGATGGAACATAAAAACAAGAGCTGGCAGATGGCAGAAAATGGCTTAAGTCATCTAGTTTAATTCTAGCTGCAATTTGAAAAGAATGTACATAAGATTTATAGCAGTAGAAGGGGGGGGGGCAAAGATCTTTCTTTCGCACATTTGTGTGTCTAACATTTCATTTGATATAAGTTGTATTTGATGTGTGTATGCATAAGGAATTAATTTGGAAATTATTATTGTGTAATTATTATGTATTTGAAATAGTTTGTAAATTTTTAATTCTATTTCATATAACACTTTCTGCTCAACTAAAGTCTCTCAATATAAAAGTTTGTAAAACATGAGTTTTTCCATTTAATTACCTCCCTCCTTCTTACTGCCCTCTTTCCAAAATTTGTATTGTCAATTATTATTTTTTTGAGGGTGGGGGGAGAGTGCAAATGCAAAAACATTAAGTGTGGAAAAAAAAATCAAGAATAAAATAGTTTTGCAATGAAAAAATGCTATCACAAAAGTACTTTATTGCTCAAGAGGGGGGGGGAGGTGTTAACCTCTGGTACTATTTAAATTAGTAATAAGTTTTTTTTCTTCTATTATGCATTGATTATTACAAGACAAATGTCATAAAAGGAAAACACAAAATCTCCAATAAGTATAAATAAACTTTTTATTTAATGCTAAAATCAGCATTAAATATAATTTACTCTAATAATAATTCTTATTATCATAATCAACAGCAAGTTAGCCATTGAATAGTAGAGTAGAAAATAGAATACTTTTTATACTTCACGATTAGTTTAAAAACATAAAGGAAAATCCCCTTCCGCAACCCCCCCTCCGCATACACACCTGCATCAGAAAAATGTCTGTTGCTTTGAAACAACATTTATTTTTCATGTATTTCTCTTGAAACTCTAGATAAATACCATAGTGGAGAGGAGGGAGAAGTAATATATTTTCATTATAAAAAAGAAATTGCTATTTTTTTTTTTTTTTTTTTTTGCTTCATGATTAGGAAAAAAGGATTTTGTACTTTTGTTAGTATATTAAAGAAGCAAATATGTGTATATATATGAATATATATATATATATATATATATATATTTTTAGTTTTAGGCAAATGTATAAGAAAATGAGTAAAATCTGCAATATGTTAAAAAAAATCTTTTATATTGAGCATTAATAAGTGTTTTATGATCAAATATAATACAGGTTGGTCATTGAATAATTTACCAGAAGTTTAAATACTTTTTTTCATGTTTCATGATTTGTTAAGAGTAAATTTCAGATTTTTATTTATTTATTTATTTATTATTATTATTATTATTTGTGTGTGTGTGATTAAACATATGAAACCTGATAAAAATGAAACTGAACAAAGAAAGAATTCATGTAAAGTAGCAAAAAAAAAAAAAAAAAAAAAAAAAAAAAAAAAAAAGACTTTTTTTAATCATAATACAGCACAGGAAGATTCTGTAATAAATTAAAAGTGTGATTTACGTCATAAAATAAGTTCATAAATGCAAGGTATAGGGAAGGGGGGGGAGGTAAATTCTCCAATCTTAACTTTCCGCAACAAAACAACATAGGCTTCAATTCCCTACTATAAAATTAATTTAGAGAAAATCTTGTAACAATTTATGATTCTGAAACTTAAAAATTTTGTACAAAGTTTTTTTTTTCTCTTTCCTGTCCAGTTATATAACTCAAATAAAATATTTTAATTCTTTCAAGGACGGTGGTATATTTATGAAACTAAATTCCCAAGTGGTACCAGATTTTTATTTTAAAAATATTCATGATAGATGTGAAATTTAGCTTGTTCTTGTTTACAATTATATTCGTAAATTCCCGTGTAATTAATTTCACCAATTTAGCAATGGAACTGATTCGACGTTGCAAGAATTAAAATAGGTACTGCAAAATAAATAAATATATTTAAAGTATTCGCCGACATGCATACAAAATGTTATCAGATTAGCACAAGATGTGTGTTATCATATGTGCATCAAAAAAAGTACAAAATGATTATTGTTGGGTATCAAATTTGTGCCGTAATTTTAACATTTTTATGCCAGAAATTTCGGAATTCCTGCGTATTTGTATCGAAAACGTATCACCCATATCGCCGATTTTCGTCGGGGTGCCATATTTCTGGGGTGCCATATTTCTGGCGCCACGACGATAACCCATCTGAGTATCGCCAAAGATATCTAGTGAAAGGACAAAATCGATACTTTTAGGTTACGATTCGCTGTTATCGAAATAACACCTCTAGTACTTGTCGGAAGATATCATTTTTGTACCAAATTGTTAGTCCTGTGTTTGCTGGGTAAACTGTTCTAAACTATTTTGAAACAAGATATTTCCTTTTTGTGAACAAACAGTTATTGTAGATGTTTTACTTTTCAATAGTTGCCAATTTATTGTGCATTATCATTTGAACAATAACTATGATAGTAATTTTTTTTATTTTATTATTGAATGTCATGTAAAACAATTATTGATATTCATGTGATTCTTATTAGTTCATTTATCTTTTATGATTGATTTATATGCTCATTGTGCATAATTTAGAAAATATTGCCTCGATGTAAAAATTATTAAATTTGTACATCTCACCAATATATTCTCTTGGGGAGGCCGGGGTAATATGTTGTGGTTACTCTTAACCACTGCCATATTTTTATTTAATTTAATTTATCGTGTATTTTTTTAATCTTTATTCATTTATTATAAAAAATTTGCATTCTATAAATTTATTTTAGTTCTCATCTTTTTTTAATCTCCTCTGTAAAGTTTATTTTCTTACCTAACGTTTTGTTGATTTCAAAATGTTAAAATGATTTCGAATTTGTTCCTTCCGGTTGTGGATTATTCCTGAGTTTTCTCCAATTTTCGATGGGGCATGCTCTTCCGTTTTATTGCCCCTCCTCTTGTCCAATCAGACTCTATTCTTCTGATGCGTAATTTATAATAGGTGAGTCCTTATATGCATTTTTGGCTCCGCATCTTTCAGGTGATATAAAAGTTTATTCTTAAATGCAATTTCCCTATTCCTGTTGGCCTATCTGTTTTATCGCCACTTCTATAACCCTGCCAATTGGCGTATTTTTGAGATTATGGCAACCCCTTCCCTCTACCCTTGGCTGCGGCTTTCGTTTCATCGCAGAAGTCAGTGGAGAATGATAGAGAATCCTGCGGTGACGGTGTGTCTCTAATGCCAGCGAAGTTTTTCGTTCCTTGTTTTGTAATTAAGGGTCAATATCTTTACATAAAAAACATAATTTAAAGTCAAGAAAGTAATTATTTCTTAGTGAATGCGAATAAAGGTTTAATCATCCAAGATGTATTTTACTTGTGACACCAATGAAATATTTATGAATAGTAAATATTCGAATCGAAAGAATTTTTTGTTTTGAAATAATAATGTTTCGAATTATGGGACCGACAATTCTTCTACCGTTTTTCTTTTGTAGTGCGTTGCTGCTTTATACTGAAAGAGCACATCTTTATTTTATTGTTTTTCAACATCTTACCCCTGATTCTCCAATGGAAAGGAAATGGCATATTTTTCGGAAATGTGTGTTCTGTCATCATAAATTTGTATAATTCCAGTGAGCCTTTTATGGCCGGGCTCTGAAAAAATGTGAGCTTTGGTCAAATGCAGTTCTTCTATTCTTAAGAATGAAAATCAATTCATTTTCATTAAAAAATAAAGAAATCCTTTTACAAGAAAATTCTCTTTGTTTTTTTTATATGTGTGTTTTCATGTTACCTCAAGTCTCAGCAGGTAAGCTTTATTTTATTATTCTGTTTATTTTTGCTGCATATGTCCAAAATTTTGATGAACTCTGTCAGTCAAAGTCGAGGGGTATTTTGCGGCCACATGACGCAATTGTACTTGAAGAATTACTTATTCCTTTTCGGAACGGTTTTAAAAACGAAACGTTCCAATGCAAACACAGCAGAGCGACCGATATACGCGCCGCATAAATGTCTCAGAATCATTGATTATTCACCCCAGTAAATTTTTATTATAAATTTTGTATCATTTAGCCTGAGCATTTTCCCGATTAATTTATGCAAAAAAACTTTTTAAGAAAAAACCGGTTAAGCTTTGTAAAAGACGCTAGCCTTGAAGCAAAATTTTACAATGGAGGGCCAAAATCACAGTCCGGTGAAATCCAAACACCTCATTGGCCATTGAGTCGCGTCCTTTTCAGAGAACAATCTCTTAGCGGAAGAAAAAATGTCGCCTTACTCTTTTTCGAAAAAAAAAATCGTAGCGGCAATTTTGATGTAAATCGTATCTGTTTTCATTTATAGTCTATTTTTCACTCTTATTTTATATAATGTCATCAAAATACCTTAATTGAGTTAATTTCGATGGTTTATCGTAAATAAGAACAGACGGTAAATTGCTTCAAAATTACTTTACCCCTCACTCTTTTTCAAATGGAGAAACACGTTCGTGATATTCACCTATACCACACGACCAATGAGGTCGCTTGACCACACCTGACTGTGATTTTGGCCCTCCATTTTAAAAGTTCGCAACCTTGAAGGGATTAATTTGCTTTCCGTAGATCAAATTTATATGACCACTCTTTCTTTTTGCAGCTTCTATACTGCCTCCAGGTAAACTTGAATGATTTCAAGATTCCATATGCCATAGCGAGTACAATGAAAAATTCCATAACTGAAATCTTCATGTTTTTCAGAATTGACTCCAAATTTTTTGGAAAACAGAATGTTATATTTATGGTTGAAATTAAATCTAATAAAATGCGTTAAATAAATATTTGTCTTAACGTTTGATTTGTCTAAAAATATGATTTAAAAGTAATGGAATTCATTTATAGAATTTTCTTCCTTGACATAATGTTTGAATTTAATAATCATTTTTAGAATTTGTTTACAATATCAAGAAATTAGAATTTCTGTAATTTTTCTCATAATTTCTTTGAAACAGTCTTTTAAAATATTCCCTCAAAAAAAAAAAAAAAAAAAAAAAAAAAAGAGAGAATTAATAGTTAAATTTCTAGTTGTAAATTAAATTACGCAAATATTTATTTTTCACTTTTATGCAAAAGCTGTTACATTTTGTGAGACGATTGTTATAAATGAAATGAAATGGTATTAAAATTTAAGTCAGCATATACAATCATGGAGTTTCAGTCTTAATTTTAGGTAGCTTTCATTACAAAAAGTAAAAAGCTACCTATTGCAGCCGTCCGGAGGAAAGCACTTCCGGAAAATTTTGGTATATTTTCACCGATCATGACCCCCAGACCCCAAAACCACCCTCCGTTCAAATGTTGACATATATATATATATATAACCATATATATATATATATATATCTCATTTTTGTCATGCGATAACTAACGTATTTATGAACCGATTTGAATGAAACTTGGTATGTACATAGTACATACAAATGTCTCGACCGAGTTCGTTGGTCAGCATCATCTGCCATTTTGTTTCAAAATGGCGGCCATTTTAAATTTTTAAAAAAAATTAAAATTTAAAATTAAATGCGAAAAAATTAAAAGTTTAAAAATATTTTTCTTTTATGTGTTAGAACTTAAAACAAAGATTCCAGAACACTTTTTAATTTGTCTATATCTTAAAAAATAATTGAGTTATAGCACTTTGAATTTTTCTTATGGCTGACATTTTGAAACGATCTGATTTCTGTCACGTGATAACACGCTTATTTATGAACCGATTTCAATGAAACTTGGTATGTACATAGTACATACAAATGTCTCGACCGAGTTCGTTGGTCAGCATCATCCGCCATTTTGTTTCAAAATGGCGGCCATTTTAAATTTTTTTAAAAATTTAAAATTTAAAATTAAATGCGAAAATTTAAAAGTTGAAAAATATTTTTCTTTTACGTGTTAGAACTTAAAGATTTCAGAACACTTTTTATTTTGTCTATATCTTAAAAAATGATTGAGTTATAGCATTTTGAATTTTTCTTATGGCTGACATTTTGAAACGATATGATTTTGTCACGTGATAACACGCGTATTTATGAACCGATTTCAATTAAACTTGGTATGTACATAGTACATACAAATGTCTCGACCGAGTTCGTTGGCCAGCATCATCCGCCATTTTGTTTCAAAATGGTGGCCATTTTAATTTTTTTTAAATTTTAAATTTAAAATAAAATACGAAAAAATGAAAATTTGAAAAATATTTTTCTTTTACGTGTTAGAACTTAAAACAACGATTCCAGAACACTTTTTATTTTGTCTATATCTTACAAAATGATTGCGTTATAGCACTTTGAACTTTTCTTATGGCTGACATTTTGAAACGGTCTGATCTGAACGATCCACAATGTTGCTTTAAAATGGCATACACTTTATGATATCGTGGAATTTAGTGACTCTCCAAATTGCTTAAAATAAAACCTGATTGAATAAAATATGACTAATTTCTAAAAATTCCTATTAATATTCAGTCTTGACAAAAATAGTATTCAATCTTATAAAATCACTAATTTTATAAGATTATTTTCACTAATTTGAGATTAGTATTTTTGAACAATGTAACTTACTTTAAAATAAATAAATAAATATGTAAGTATATGAAAGCTACCTCTTCCTCCCGGCATTGCCGGAAGGACTTTTTGCCATTCTTTTGTTGCCACTTACCCGAAAAAAAATCATAATATAATTCTTTTAAAAAGCGAAAGTATCGTTTGCGTAAATGATTTGACATAATAAGAATAAATTGTGCATTTAAATTCTTAATACGGAAAAATACTTTTATAATTGAAAGTAAATAATTAAATTTTCACAAATTTTAATTCATTAAAAATATGCTATAATTTTCATTAAAAAGGGGTGTTTTAATTTTTTTTATAAAAGAAATCGGGAAACAATTATATGATTAAAAGGAATGAGCACCAAAATATGCGCCATTTTCAACCAATCTTAATAAATATTCTATTAAAATGTATCTTCTGGCGAAATAATGAAAATATATTTTATTTGTTTAACGGACCTTATTCTTCCTTTCGTTCCGAGACTACAAAAGTCGCCATTTTACCTTATGAGACTTTATTGGAATATTATCAATTGTATTCATTGCACGCAAATAATTGCAGAAAATTTTGTTTGCACTTTAAAAAGTATAATTAGCTTTGCATTTATTTCTGTCTAATAATACATAAAGAAATGGAGCCTTTTCTTCCTTTCGGTTAGAAGCTATAAAAATTGCTATTTTACCTGATGTTACGTCACAGGAGCACGTCCCATTAACCATGATTCTATCTGTAATTACATACTCCATGGTTTATTTTTCTTCTGAAAATAAACGAGTTTCATTTTTTATTTGCAAAAATGAAAAAAACAGAATAGAAAAAAAAAACATGCAAAATAAATTATTTAAAATAATTCTTTTAAAGAATATTCTGTAAAAAAATAATATTGTGCAAATCTACAGATCATAATTAATTTTTATGTTTAATTTCAAGACAAAATACTGAATAGTTTTTTTTTGTAAAGTGTACGACAAAATGCAATTTGAGTAGCCTAGTAGAGGATTCGCTTCGCTCATCCTAATTATAATCGATAGGACATAAATGGATGTACAAACTTAAATTTTTTAACATGATTTTTAATTGATTGCATTTTTAATAACATTTTACTTTTATGCTAAATAATATAAATTTTAAATAAGTTTTATAAGCTATGATTTATGACAAACTAAACTAAGTTATATATTATTTAAATAGAGAATTTATCTTTCACCAGTCTTGCTTATGAGAATTTACACATAAATTTAAAAGAAAATCTTATGCTTTTTACAAAAATTCGGATCCAGGACATATTTCACAAAAACAAGCTGTTACTTCTAATTTGTTTTTTTATATTATTAAATTTATTTAAATTTTGAAAATCACACATTTATAAATTCTTTCCTTATTTAAAAATTAAATAATGAATATGTGTACTTTTGTGTTTATTAATTTCATGCCTGATTTTATAAATATGGCGTAAATGTAACATAAAAGTAACATAAATATGATATAAAAGTTACTTAACTAACAGAGGCAAAGCAAAAACCCTCGTGAAAGAAAACCGTAAATTAATGTTAGTGACTGCAATTTACATGCTATCTATGACGTCATAAGAATATTGCACGTGTTCATTCATTGTTGGAGTGCTTTGCGAATTATTTTTTCCGTGGTTTAATCTAGAGATCTACATTTTTATTAACGGCATTCGAGACGGGACGGGACCGGGCCGTAATTTTTTTCCGAATATTCGGGATGGGACGGGTCTAGTAACTAATCTTTAGGGGCCGAGCTGGGGTCGGACTTACTTTTTTCCTGGAGTATCGGGTCGGGCCTAACTTATTTTCTTCCGTTCGAGGTTGAAACTGATTTCAGTCTTCCTAGACTTCACGGACCAAAATAATCAGTTCCGGTTGAATCATTTCGTAAGAAAATCCTTTTCTAAATGTGGCCAAGTCTGTTCAAAAATCAGTAAATTTGGCAAGGTCCAAGCATATACTTTTAAGTCGTCATTATTCTACAATTAAATATTAGAATTTATTCTTTTTTTAGAATTGTAGATTTCTAGGTTTAAAAAATTGTTAAACACATGAAAAAAACCCTGCCTATAATGGAATAATTTTTAAAACTGAAAACTGAAAATTTCTTTTAAACTTTTTTTATATTGTTCATCCATGCAAAATGAATATAGTAATACACGAGAAAAAAAATATATTAAACATTTACACCTCCTATGAATGAGCGTATTTTTTTTTTCTTCATAATGCGGTTCCGTCTTAGAAGATTTTACTTTTATCATATACCATTTTTTTAGATTTTTATGTCCCCTTTACATGGAGTATGGATTAATACTACTAATGATAACTGATACATTTACATACAACAAACAAAGTTTCATTGTAAGCAGAAATGTCGCAGCCTACGGCACTTCTATATAAATGGAAATTATAAAAATAAAAAACAAGACATTTTTGGTCAGAAATTTCCTGAAAGAGTAAGGATCAATGTTTTCAATTCACTCGGGCTGGGCCGGGTTCGGGACGAAATTTAAACTTTTTTTCTGGGCCTGGCCGAATTTTTTTCTATAGATTGGGTAGTATAGATTTCTAGTTTATTCTTTCGTTCATGTGAATGAATCTCTTGTGTTTGTTTTTTTATGAAGTCGGATAGTAAATTGTCAATCCAAATTTTTATTCAAGTTATCGTAGAACACGTGTTTACTTGAATGTAAATTAGAAACAATAACATTTGATGTTTAAATAAAATATTTGGCATAGATATCATATAGGCACCGAATTTGGCGCGATGTTTATTTTTTCTTCTTTAAACGATCCGAAACGTTTTATGAATTGATTTTTATTATTTTACTGCTTTTATGTTTTTAATTTAATTATTTGTAATATCTGTGATTTTAGTGAATTTTAATTAATATAAATAGTTTTGTTCTATAATTATTAACTAACTTTTTTTGTTGTTCATTGTTATTAACTTTTTAGAATATAAGAAATTAATTAAAAAATATATGTATAACTGGCATTTAAAGGCGTCAACAAAATGGCGCCAGAAAAGAATCGCCTCAATTGGCCATTTATCACCTGCGCTTAACTATCATAAAAGAACCAAATAACCGTTTGGCATATAAAAGTGAAGCGGGTAGCCCGGAACCGCTGATGTCAGTCACATGAATTAGGCTTTTATTATATAGAAAATTATATATTAAAAATTCAAATATACATTATTTCATAGTACGATAAAAAGAATTGTCGTTAGTACAGATTTTTTTTTTATCAAACTATTATTTGGATATAAATCAATACCAAACATAATCATACTGTTTTTGTAATAAAAATGCCAACCGTGAGTTATTTGTATGGTCTTATCAGAATCACCTTACTTTTCAGGTCAAAATACTTGAACATGCCTTTATGACAGTTCATAATTAATGGGATTTTTTAGGGGAACGTAATATCAATAAATCAATCGAGCAATGAATAAAGTATATAATAATATTATTCCATATATTTTCTGAAACACAAGAGATTTTTGTTTTCTTTTTAAATTTACAAATAGATGTAAAATAATATAAATTTTCGGCATATTTTTCTTAGAAAATATTGTACTTGAAAATAATAAAATTTGAAAAGTATGAAAAAAATACACGTGAAAAAATAACTTAAATGGCATTTATTTCATTGAAATACTTCCATGCATTTAATTTTTTAATAATATAGAAACGTTTTCTTTTAATGTGTTTTTTAAGTGTGTAATATTGCTTTTCAATATGTTATTATTTTTTGTACTTTCCTGCACTAGAGATATTTGATTTGACAAAGACTAGCTCATAGTTCTAAATTTTTAAAAATAATTTTACATTTTTATGCTGTTTTTCCTAATTCCGATGATTTGTTTTTAAAAGAGATCACAGTAATTAGATATGCAGTCATTTTACACAGAAGTAGCTGTGTTTGCGTGATAATATAGCTGGTCATTACAGTTTTTTAAATATTATTAGTTATATCAATCAATCAGTTAAAACTGGCCAGCTTTATATCCGATTGAATCTTAAAGATGACGCTGGACCCAACTACGATTTAATTGTGCGTTTCAATTAAAAAAATTTCAATGACTTTGCTTTTTACTATAGAATTAATAAAACCGAAATAATTAGAAACTTTACCTGCACATGCTGCAATTAACGAGAAAGTTCGTTTATACATAAACTAGATGAATGTGTCAATCCCAAAAATTTCTTCTATCTCATATATATATCTTAATATTTCATACAGTATGTATGCATGTTAATTCTTTAATACTATTAATTCAAAACCATACTGACTTTGATTTTCATTTTAAACTTCTGCTACAATCAATTAATCGAAGTAAAAACAAGTGAATGTGGATCATGATATTTATTACAATCAATAGTTTTCCCTTATTCTGTTATCATCAGCTGTGTACAAGTAGTCGGATTAGAGGGACTCGAAATCCCGTCTCTGCACGAATCGATGGACTCTAGAACGACGAAGAATAGAGAAAATTATACAAAAAATTTCCCAAGGCTCCTTTTTCCCGGAATATTTCCAAATCCGACAACAAATGCTGGTTATATCCAAAAACATACACAATTTTTTTTGTTCAATTCTGTACATAAATTTATACACTTTTCGGTGGTACAATATGGAAAATGCACAAAAATCTCTATTACAGCTCCTCCTTTAGCGGATTTTTTCCAAATTCAGAGAAGACCTACTAGCCATACCTAAACACTTACACAAAACATTTGGTTCAGTTCTATGCATAATTTCATATACTTTTTGGTGGTGCAATATTGAAAATGTCACAAAAATAAGTATTGAAGATTCCCCTTCCGAAGGATTTTTTTCAAATTCAGGAATGACCAACTAGTCATAGCCAAACACATACACAAAAAAAATCTGGTTCAATTCTATGTGGTCAAAGTCTCTGTTCTATTCTATTCGGTGGTGCAATATTTAAAAATGATACAAAATGGCTATTACAGTGCCTTCTTCGGGCGGAATTTTTTTCGAATTCAGGGAGGACCAACTAGCTATATAGTCAAATACATACCTCTCAAAAAGGGGTTCAATTCTTTGCATAACTTCTTACACTTTTCGATGGTACAATATTTAAAATTGCACAGTAGCCACAAATGCTGACCATTTTTCGGCGGAATATAAGGTCGACCAGCTTACCTCTGCCAAAAACATATACGATCAATTTGGTTTAATGCTATTTATATCTTCATACACTTTTCGATGGTGCAATGGCGACATACGGACACACACACTGACGCACGGACAAACATACATTTTTTAAAACATGTTTTTTGGATTCTCTGACCCCTAATACATGTAAATTCGTCGAAAACTGAAAGTATGAAAAGAACTTCGATTACAATACTTTATTTTACTGAAGATAGAAGAAAGTAAAAGGTAAGTAGAGTTGTTTACCGATTGAAGCAAAAAGAAAACGAGCCTGATGCTCTTATTTAACTCTCTGAGATTCTTAAAAAAGGACAATTTTGTAATGTTTTGTAATCATTTTGTTTTAAATGCTATAATAGCATGATTCTTTCAACATTATAAACAACTTTGAAATTGCACGTGAAGCATAGCAAAGGTACGTACGATAACGTACGATAACGAAGTGTTAAAATATTCAGATCTTGCTGCTATGGTAGACAGTACTTTGGATACAGTATAGTCTTCGATTTTTTTTTTTTTTTTTTTTTTTTTTTTTTTATGTGTTCCTCTAAATATACAGGAAGTTACTTTTATTACACCTCCAACGTATATCATATTCATAAAATGAGAAATAGTTTAATATAATGTAAACACGCCCCAAATAATTTTTCCCGTATAGTAGAATGCTTTTGTGTGGCCTTGAAATTTAATAATAAATATTCGTCTCATCACAGATTATACAGAATATATATTTTAGTATTTATATACTTCATGGGTTCATGTCAATTTTATAATGTTCGAATGAGTGTAACACCATTAAAATGCATTTGAAAAATTTCTCCCCATTGATCGTAATGCAACGGAATACTCTTGATTGTCCCTGTAATTGATCTATGCATCTGATTTTCATAAAATTTGAAATGACACGACAAAATTATGTAATAATCATACATTTTAAATTTCAAACAATTAAAATGTATTTGAAATTTTTTCTCCATTGACCGAAATGTAACGGACTACTTTTGATTTTTCCTGTAAATGATCTATTCACCCGATTTTCAACAAATTTGAAATAACTCGACAAAGTTATGTAATAATTATATATTGTAAATTTCCAATGATTCGGTTGGGTAGTTTTTGCGTTGTTATATGCGGACAGACAGAAGGACAAACAGACGGACGGACTGAACGACAACTATAGGTGCTACACATTTACATAATTACGAACATACCTAAAAACTAGTAGATCGCACCCGGGCTTCCCGGGTTACATAGTAAAGATAAAAAAAATATTTTTTTAATTGAAAATTGAAAACTCTCATAAATGTTTTACATGCAATATACATTTTAGATTACCAATTAACTCCAAAAATTAATTTTTAGCCCTTTAAGCGCCCTTGAGATTTTTTCGTTCATGTTTAATTCATAAAATAATAACTACGAAAGGTCCTGTTATGAAGATTTGTGTTTGATAATTTTACATATATTTTTATCATATACAATTAAAAAACTTATCATTAATGTCAATCTTGTGTTGAATCAGGTTTTGAATTAAAATATTACATGATGCAAAACATGGTTAAGCCAATTAAAGGGTTAAACGAGAAATATTGATTATGTAATCAAAATTCGGGTTTTATAGCAGACGATATTTTTGAAACAGTTAAATTACAATTTTTTTTAAAGTTGTAATGAAAAAAGTGAACAAAATTATTCGGTAATCTGCTATTTTCTGTGGAGAAAAGACATAGATGGTTGTGCAGTATATAGTAAAAACAGTTGCAATATGATGCACGTAATCGCTTAAATTTGTATGCAGTCATTCGGCCTAAACAAATTCCCATGGAACAGGAACAGAATTTCTTGACATCAGCTATGCATTTTTTTTCAAATTAAAAGCACGCGGTTGTGTTTGGCCTTAATGTAGCGAATTTCAAGGTTACATTTTTTGCATTACTCCCGGTCACCATAATTCCTTTCTAGTCTTTCTTTTTCAAACACAAATTAAGATACAGTTTTCAAACAAATTACATTTCAAAGTAATTTTTTTCTCTGCACAATAGCATAAAGACTAAAAATGTGCCATGTCTAGAAAATTTAAAATTTGTATTAGCGAAAATTGCAAAAGTGAAATTTCTTCGGAAAATGTAGCCATTCGAAAAATGACTCGATTATAAATATACTCGATTAAAAATATGAATGTGAAGCTTTAGAGAATTAATCATCGTGCAATGCATTAAAAATTCATTAAATCAATAAATTTGTTTCATTTTAAATAATAAATAAACTGCATCACTGTAAAAAAATAGGTAAGCTGTTTATTAGGTAAGCTGATAAAATGTTATATAGCAGTTAGGAACGGTGACTATTTTGAAAATATAGTGTTTTGGTTGCAAAGAATGGTTGATATGATATTTTACTTGTTTTAGATCGCTTGCATAGAAAGAGTTTTTCTACGTACAGTGCCATATTTTAACGACTTTTTGAATTAAATTTTTGAAATTTCGAAGGTCCAAAAATTTAGTTTAAGTCGTTAAAATCTGGCATTCTATGCCATATTTTCCATGAAAAGCACGTTCTTTGACAACAATCTAAAGCAAGAAAGATTCCAAATCATGTATTCTTTGCAATCACAACACAATCTTTTCAGCATATTCATCGATCGAAACTTCTGTATAACATTTTTACAGCTTACCTAATGAACAAACCATTTACCACATAATTCGATCGAATTTTAGGTACGTTCGTAATTATGTAAATACGTAGCATCTTTAGTTGTCGTCCAGTCTGTCCGTCTGTCCGTCCGTCCGTCCACATATAACTACGCAAAAACTACTAAACCGAATCGTTTGAAATTTAAAATATATAATTATTACGTAATTTTGTCACGTCATTTCAAATTTTATGAAAATCGGATGCATAGATCAATTACAGGGACAATCAAAAGTGTTCCGTTACATTACGGTCAATGGGGAAAAAGTTTAAAATGTATTTTAATCATTTGAAATTTAAAATACATCATTGTTACATAATTTTATGGGGTCATTTCAAATTTTATGAAAATCGGATGC
The DNA here is from genome assembly GCA_964019185.1 of Maratus speculifer. Taxonomy (NCBI): domain Eukaryota; kingdom Metazoa; phylum Arthropoda; class Arachnida; order Araneae; family Salticidae; genus Maratus; species Maratus speculifer. The sequence goes on from OZ025298.1 coordinate 159,279,771, forward strand.
ATAAATCAATTACATCGACAATCGAAAGTATTCTGTTGCAATACAGTCAATGGGAATAAAATGTTTCAAATGCATTTTAATGGTGTTACACTCATTCGAACATAATACAAATAATATGCATCTATGAAGTACATATTATAATGTACGTTTTACATAATCTTTGATGCAAAGAACATTTGTTATTGGTTTACAAGGCCACACAAAAGCATTCGATTACATAATGGTATAACGAGAACATTGTTTGATGCGCATTTTAATTGTTATTAAATATTTACGATTTTATGAGATTGATATATGAGAGTGATATTTTTAAAAGTTCGTTATCGTACGAACGCACCTCATTTACTACGCTTCACGATGCAATTTTCAACTTGTTGTTTTTGAGAAGTTTGATTTTGAAATTAGAGCTTTATTCGCTGGATACTCTGTAGTTGCCTTTACTGAAACGAATAGATTCATTTTGAGAATGAAAAGTTTTAATTTAACATGGATAATAGCGGAAAACAAGAATAGTAGCAGAAAAATTTCTAATCGTTTTTGAGATGTTCCGTTGTTCAAAACGGAATAAAATGAAACCCGAAATCTGAGCTATGTTTCTTTTCAAAGATTAAACTTTCCGCTTAAGGGTGTATTCGAGAAAACACTTTACCACCTTTAACAGCTCAAAAATTTCTGATACAATTTCAGACACATTTTTAAAAGTAGAAACATGAAACTTGCTGAGGGGATTTTGAAAAAACGCATAAGGTGCCGTGTGATGTCATTTTTCGTTGAATTCAATAGAATTTGATTAGTAAACAATTACCTTCTCAGTAGGACCCTTTTTTTCGCTCGCATATCTCCCGATTCGGAATAATCGGTTCAAAATGCCATTTTTGATTGCTTTTTTTGCTACATTTTCTTACATTTATGAAAGAGTCGACCATCACAGCACCTTGTGTACTTTTTAAAAAAGAGAATTTGCCAATTTGATACATGTGAGAGCAAAAATAAGTTTAAAAATAAATCGGAAAATAAGCAGTTTATATCGAAATACACCCTTAAGATATGACATGTTCCTAATTTATTTCACGGTCAGTGAAAATTGGAACATAGTGATAGCATTAATACGAGGTTGTCAGTGAAAGGGTTAAAGTAGAAAGAAGAAATATGTAATATTTTTGTCTTTTAAAATGCATTTATAAAAGAATGGTAATATACACACAACTGAAAAAATTTCACACTTATTATAAGTTGTCTATTTTATAGAAACAGATTGAATTTGTATATAGAGAGTGCAATTCTTAATCTTTACTTTTTAGCTCACAGGCTATCAAAGCCTGGGAGCTTATGTGTCCGTCCATTCTGTATGTGCGTAACGCGATAAATCATGGTAAAAATATCCGATTCACTTAAAATTTTGGATGACACGCGCTTCCCTGATTAGTTTTGGGAGTTCGTTCGAAATGTATAACAGGGGGAATGGGGGCTAATGTCCCATACCTTAATTTATATAAATGGGTTTTTCATGCAGAATTATCAGTTTTCGTCCAAAATTTAGATGTAGGATCATTCTGATAAGGCACGTCCGTGATTAGTATTAGGTGTTCATTGTATAATTATAAAGAGGAGGAACGGGGGGTTCATGCGTCTTCCCTTAATTGATATGAATGTTTTTTCGCGCAGAATTATCAGTTTTTGTTCAAAATTTTTATATGATAAATCATATCCCTGATTAGTTTAAGGGATTTAATGATTAAGTATAAGACGGGGAAATAAAGGGAGCTGCCCCCCCCCTTATTAGTTTTTCGAACGGAATTAACTCATGAATATATAAGGCTGTAATATACAATTAGTATGCGTAGCCTGTGAGCTCAATGCAATCAGTTTAACTGGGCAATATTTGTTTTATTTGATCATAAAATTGTTTTCTGTAACGAATCCCGAATCTACAACAGGGTGTCAAACGAATAATACACAGATTTCAAAGTTAAATTCATCAAAAACTAAAGATCTCTACACTTATGCGATAAACAATTTGTTTATTATGTATGCTGTAAAAATGTTAAATTTAGAACTGTGAATATTTTGAAATAAATTATGTTATGATTGCAAAGAAAGCTTTATTTGACATTTTTCTCTTTTTAGATTGCTTGCGGAGAACGCGTTTTTCGACGTACAAGCATTTTTACGATTTTTCGAACTAGAATTGTAGAATTTCGAAATTTCAAAAATTTACTTCCTAAAAACCGTTAAAAAAGTGTACTGCACACCAAAAAACTCGTTTTCTGCAAGTAGTCTAAAACAAGAAAAATGTTAAGTCAATCGTTATTTGTAATCAGAACACAATATTTTCAAAATATTCACAGTTAACATTATTACAGCTTATCTAATAATCAAACCATCTACCGAATAATTTTATCAATTTTAGTTTTTGAGAAATTTAATTTTTAAATGAGGGTCGTATTCGCTGGACACCCTGTACATTGTAAATTGGACCGCTTAGTTATAATAACATAAACTCTATATAGATAGTTATATTAGGAGCAAGTAAAATAGTTGGTGATTTTCAGTAAATCAACAAATCACATGTCACGTTTATTATTACTCATAAGTATGTTAGACATGCATTTTGTTTATTTTAAAAACAGCTGACTTATTGTGGAAATAATTATTTTAAAAATCCGAACCGTCAAAGTTAATTTTTCTGTTAATTTCTCTTTTTTTTTTTTACTTTTTTTGTAATTCGCGACTCTGCTATATCAAGGTCCTTCGTTTTTTAATTAAATATTTAAATATCGATTTGAAAATGCTACGATATAAAAGTAATAACATAATCAATTCATTATTAATATTAACGTCATATTTGTTTTAATAAGCAAATGAATTTTATAATTTTATTAATTTATTATTATGTTATTAAAATTTATTAAATATCTCATTTGAACTTCATTGTTATCAATCTTCATTATTTCAACTCAAATTGAACATTACGATATCGAAGATTAATGTTAAGATTAGTATTAATTACATGAAACTTCATTTGCATAGATTTAATTAATTTATTTTTTAATCATGAGGTTGTTTTAAAATTCTAGCGTTAAATAGAATCCCCAAAAAAGTAATCTTCGGAGTTTTTTTACTAACGAGCTGGCGTTCAAACAGCGAAATCTTTTCGTAAACAACTTGACTATTTTCAATAGAAACAAATATTTAACTACTTTCATTATAACCTAACGAACCATAAATGTTTAAGCTATCACAATTCTTTTCAATACGAAAATTTTCTGCAAAGATACTTTTTATTGCATTTATTTTTTATAGCGTGTATATTTGTTAGTATTTTCATTTAAAGAACAAAATCAATCATACTATATTCAGAAGTACTCCAATTTATAACAAAATAAGCGTAAAGCGATACATAGATTTAACTGATGTAGAAAGTTAAATAAATTTAATTAAAAAAATAATTTATAGTCCATGAGTTTCAAAGAATCCATATAATAAATAAAAAATAAATAAATAAAGTCTATTTAAAAAACAGCAAACATAAGTGCATTTTTTATGTTAGAAAATTTATTTTTCTTTAACTAAAAGTAAATACATTATTTTTGTTTCAAGTAAACTGTATTTATGAAGAAGTTTAAGGTTAATAAAAGTCTTTTCCAATAACGCAAATGTTGCAACATGAAAGTTTTTATGTCCTTCATTTTCCAAATTTAGTATGTTGTTTTAATAAAAAATATAGCTTTATGTCAAACTTTAGATTTTTTTCTCTTTAAATTAGAGAAAGACAAAAAAAAAAAGTTTCTGTCACATAAATAAATATTTTTTCTCTAATTCGCATACAGTTCATTAGCACTTTCCAACAAAGTTGAAAAGTGTTTATGCATTCGGTTTGTCTGTCCGTCTGACCGCGCTCTAACTCCTGTAAATACACTCAGATTGCCCTGAATTTTTTAGAGGTTATTGAGATTTATACTAGCATGAACCCTATTGAAAATGAAGTTTCTACCATGAACGGTTTATTTACAGTAAGAGTCAAAAATTTCCCATTACATTACGGCTTATGACGAAAAAGTTTTCAAAGGGGTTGGAAAGATATTACACCCTGCCAAACATATTAAAATTTATATGCATCTATGAGGTGCAGTAAAATATGAATTCTATAAAATATGCAGTGAAAATTAAGCTATTATTCATTTACAGAGCCACACAAAATAACTCCATTACATAACTGTAAAGGGAGGAATGGTGAGCGACGCATTTTCAATATATTAAACTGTTTCATGTGTAATGAAATTGATGTATGTCACTGAAGTTTAGAATAAATTATACGAATTCTACTACACTGCATTGCATAATATAAAATTCTTAGCATTTACAAGGACATACAAATGATTTCAAATAGTATATTCTTTCCTAATTGATGGTAGAGGTTGATGGACGGAAGAAATGCCTTTTAATTATGATATGCGCGTTTAAGTTTCACTAATTCTAAGCACATTACATGATGTGTATCAATTATCAATGCTATAGTTGGTGTACAGGGCTACACAAAAGAGTTCTCCAACGTTCCTGAATATGAGCGTAAATTACTTAAAGGTGTTTCTTAAAAAAGTTTTGCATTTTGACGCTAAACTGCATTCAGTTTACTAAGAATTGTTTACGGAATATAGATAAAATGATATATTTATTTAAAATGGTACCCACGATTTCCCAAGATCTATTGAATCGATTTACTTGAAATTTGGGGTGGGTTTTCTCTAGATACTTATCTATCGTACAAACTATCATCAATCCCAAATTTGAATTTTTACAATTTAAAAAAAAAAAAAAAAAATTCGGAAATCTCAAAAAAAGTTGTACAAAACTATTATTTTATTTTTAGCCAGCTGTCATTTTTTGAAAAAAAAAAAAAAAACTCTTTTTTTTAGTTAGTACTTCCAGAATAACTCAAGATTAGTAATCTTTTTTTTTTTTTTTTGATTACTGGTAGAGTTAGAATTGCGGTCACAGTCGCACACCATTTTTGTAAGACCCCCACGTCATCGGCCAATAACTTTTTGAATTTTAAATTTTTCACCTTTGTTCTGTATTCTTGTAATATTAATACTTATCTGATTTTAAAAAAAGCATAGTAAAAATATAGTTTGTCTTTTTTTATGGTACTTATAAAATTCAGGCCTCTATAACAGAATACCCCCTTAAGATGCGTTTTCTCAAAACTTGATTTTTGACGATTATTCGTAAGATATAATCACCCCCTTCCTTATAAAAAAAAACTATTTGATAGAATGATTTAATGATAACGGTTAACTGTCTAAACGAAAGCGTTCTTTTAAAATTGCGTATTGCTGTTTTTAGGAAGCAATCTAAAAATACATATGAGTAAAATTATTACAATTAGTAAACAAGTATTTTTAAATTACATTTTGTAGCCCGAATTGAATCGCCTACTATTTCTAAAAGCAAAAATTTCAAATGTTTATTTTTTTTTATTTAACTTTAAACAAAAAATTCAATTATAAATAAAAACTAGCACAGTTTTCATATTTGTATAAGATGAAGGTAAATCCTTAAGCATAAAAAAATACAGTTAGTGGCTGTAACATTTATATATTACCTTACGCTGTAAAAAGGGGAAAAAAACCCGTTTATATTCTATATTTTCAGTATCGGTATATAAAACAGTTTTTTAGCGAATACGTAACATCTTTGTTTAATAACACGTTTCCGTGTTTGGTTACTGAGTAATACACTTATAAATTTCTTTTCCACTTTGTTGGGATTGTTTGATGAAATGCTATTTAATTTTCTACTGGCGGTGTCGTCTAGCATCCAAGATATACCTAATTATTTCAAAATGTAAAAAGTTTTCTGTGAAAACGATAATTTGTGATAAATACATTATCTGTTTATTTCTTCAGTTTTTACCTAAGCTGTGTGAAACAGTTTTCTTTTTTTGTTTTTGAGTATGATTAGAATGTTTTTTTATGAGAATATGTGTAAAAATATTACGGTTTTTATTGGAGTTGTGTTTTGTTAAATTATTTATGTTCGAAAGAACCTGAGATTGAGTTTTCTCATGAGAATAAACTGTTTAAAAATGAGAGATGAGTAATTAATTTTGAGTTGAGTAAAAAATTAATAATAAAGTCGAACAATTGGATAATCAGTGATTACATCAGTTCTGTATTAGAAAATCTTTTAGCATTATTAAACTATTCTCATCAGTGGATAAAATTGCGTATGTTTCGACGAACATTTAAATCTTCGAACCACAACAGCATGAATCTATTGCAAATCTTAATTGCTTATTATTATAAGTATGCTTACTTTTTTTAAATACTTTTAATAATTAGAAAAATACAAAAGTTTAGCTGAATGCAATCTCAAATTATATTAAAAAATAAATCAAAAGTTTTATTATAAGATCCTTTATTTATGAAAAACTTTACACAGAGAAAAACTTAAATAGATTTCAGTAGTTCAAATTAAACACAAACGTTTCATAGATACAACATTACACAGACTGTTGTCTGTTTTATTTTAATATGTGAAGCTTCTTTTGCCTATTATTTCTAAGCAAGTATTTCTAAGCTTTATTTCTAAACAATTTTTTAAAAAAGAATCAATAACATTTTTTAAAACTAAAAATTTTGGAATAAACTGTAAAGTCTGCAATTTTACACATGAAAAGTTACAAAATTTGTAAGTTTACTAAAACTGTATCTTTATACTATACCAAAAATGGTTTTGTGAAGGTATGAAAATAGTTTTTGTATAGCTACAATAATACGTAGGTTTACGAAATAAATTATTAAAATTACAATAATCTTACTAAAAAAATATCTGTAATCCGGGTTGCAATTACATGAAAAGCTCCAGATAACCCAGATTCCTGAAAAAATCCTTCTAATAAAAATATTAGTAATTTTACAGATTTTTTTTTATTTATTGAGCAAACTTGTATCAGTTACATAAATTTTTGATATTGCCGTTTTGAAAATGTTCTAGGAATCCTAATTTTTTTTGAAAAAATTAGTAACTTTACAGATATTTTTTACAGTGCAAACGCTGCTTCAAAAGCGTATAAAATATAATATTGGATTTAACTTAACTTTAAAATACACATTGTAAACAATATGTTTAATGATGATGCATATGTTATAAAATATCTTTTTCACTAAGTTTATTAATATATATTTTCCGTCACAGCGAATTGCATATTAATATATAAAAGAAAGTCATGAAATATTTCTGAATTATTTAATATTTTCAAGTTTCATTTTCTAAAGTTAAATTGCACCTATAAGATATTGTAAAGATCGTTGGGGGAATATTTATACGAGAGTGAGGTAACGTGTAATCCTGTTTAGAATTTTTACATCACTACGTTCTTTAGACGCGCTTTAGAGGTTACTTTCGTAGAATAAGTGAAGAATGTCGAAGCATTAAATAACTTTCAAACTCTTGCATAAGAATATTTATTTATAGCGACTAAAATATTTTTAATAATGCGTAATATGAAAAAGGTGTTAGGTGTTATTTATATATTAAAGTAAAAATTAATACGCATTTTATAAAATGAAGGTTTAGGAAATTTATTAGAGTAATATTATTCCCGGACATAGATTGTATATGTAAGTATAAAGAGAAACTTTTTGAAAAAGCTTTAAATCTTTTTTTTTTTTGAAGTTAAATAATTTTATTAGCTACTACTGGATGACAAAAAAGGGTAGAAGAATCAATAGAAAAAAAAGATATTTGTTTTGTGCTGCTTCTTCAGTTTTACTGTTGCTCCTATATTTTCTGTAACTTTACACTTCTGTAAGTGTCTCTAAAAAGTAATTTACAAAATGTGATCTGCACCAGTCAGTATTGAACCATAGTCAGTGCACCAGTCAGTATCAAAAACGGAAATAAAAATAATTTTATAAGTATTTGTCTTCATGAAAAATACTTTGGCCTTCAAGTAGAATCATATAGTAGTACACCATATATAGTATCATATACTAGTACTTGCGAATAGTCATGGAGAAAATTCTTGTGATGGGATAGGAGGAATTACAAAGAGAAAAGTAACCAAGAGGAGCCTACACATGACAGTGAATCTCAGATCCTAATAACTGAAGAAATATTTAATTTATGTGATAAAAACCATTCTGGCATTAAGTTCAAGTATGATTCAAGTGTAGAAAGGGACCAACCATGCAAATGATTTACATTGCCGATTTCAATGCTGCTAACCAATCCCTGAAAATTCGTTCCTTTCGTAAGTATATTCCTGTAAATGAATTATTTGTACGATGTAACCGTACATCAACCTTTAAATAATTTTCTGAAAATAAATATAGCCAAAGGCCTTTAAAAGATTATACTGCAGAAAAATGATATTGTTGCATGTGTGTATGATAAGAAATATTATCTTGGAATTATTAACCTTCTTACTCTGTTGAAAATTACTCAAACTTCATTAAAAACATTTGACACCATAATTTTTATTTAAAACTATTTTACCTATTTGTTTAACTTAGTTCTCTGAATCTTTTATTTAATTTAGTGTATAAAGACATTTCTGGTTCAAATCTAATAAAATATATGATAGAAACGGGTCGATTCGACCCATTCAGGGTAGGAAGGTTAATGAAATGAGCCTTGTACATATTGATTTCAAAGTACATTTCTATGACCCAGCAGGGTCAAGCATTCAATTCAAATTAACAAGAGATGACAGGACTTGGGTGGCTTCTAATAAAATTTTGAAAAAGTTCATCCCTACGTAAAGGACAACAGTAACTGGTTGAACTAATAACGTCTCTAATAAAATGTGTGAAGATATTTCTCAACTCTTTGTTGAATATATATAGTGAGTTAATTAATTATTTGTTAAAACTCTTTTCTACAAACGATGTTTTCTGTTTATTTTAATAAAAAAAAATCTATTTTCTCTTTAGGTACTTGTAATAAAATTTCTTAACATATTATACTCACCATATCTCGGCTTGTAGTCATGTTGAATTTTTTTGTGCATAATACTTAATTAAGGACAAATTAATACATAAAAAAAGGAATTTTTTTTCCGCAAAGAGAAATCAACTCCCAGATTTGTGACATAATGTGTGAATACAAGTATTTTCGACTTATTTGTAAGAAAAAAAAAAAAGTGTCACGTTGACAATTCTCCTTACATAAAAAACTTCTTGTAAACGGACAGATTTTGGAAAACAAATCTTAAAATTTATGCTAAAATTTTACCAGCAAGAATTTCTTTTAAGAAACTATTCTATTGCTAAACTTTTATCGCATTTTATTTTGAAAAAAAAATTACTGCAAATCACATTTGAATAGAAGAATAAAACATGAGATATTTACAATTCATTTGAGAATTCATATTTCCTTCAATATGAGAAAATTACTACACACAATGTAACAAAGATGTCTACCATGCACAAACAAAAAATAGTAAAATTAAAATATTAGTCGTATTGATGATATTAGGGTTGTTGTACAAAAAATTTCAGATTTTTTAAAAATGGTCAACCAACCCAAAAAACACTTCTGGACCATTTGAAATGGATTGAACCAATAAAAAAGTAAAAAAAATAAAAGTTTTATTGATATTTTTAAATTACAAGTTGCTTATAAGTAACATAATTTATATGCTATATAATCATTAAAATATATTGTATATTAAATTACCAAATGATTTCTCAACCTAATTAAATGTTATTTTTTACCTACTTTCTATTTACTGAAATTAGTTTTTCCATGCTAAAGAAATATGCATTTTAAATTAACACATGTAATTACATTATAATTTCTAAATAGAAATATTTTAATTTCTTATTTTAATGTTACTTTAATGTCATGTTATATAATGTCAGGATTTTTTTTTTAATCGTAACTTTTTATTTTAGCTCGAATTTCAAACAATAGGTGGCACTGACGGCGATTGAAGGCCAGGTCGACGCTTCACTCAGCACTGATCACCTGGCCCTCAATCGCCGTCAGCACTACCTATTGTTTGAAATTCGAACTAAAATAAAAAATTACGGTAAAAAAATTCCTGATATTATACATAACCCTCCTGCAAAAATTTTATATATATATATATATATATATATATATCGGGTCGGGTTGCAATTACATAAAATATTCTAGGCATCCCAGTTTCCTAGAAAAAATTCTTAGAAATTTTACAGATTTTCTTTGATATTTAAACTGTAAATGTGTAGCAGTTATATGATTTTTTATTGTAATGATGCCCCAAAAACACATAAAAGTAAATATTGCATTTAACTTTACTTTAAATAACACAATCTAAGTAATGTCAGCAATTTAATAAAGATGCATATTTTATAAAATGCCTCTTTCTTGAAGTTCATTAATGTGCATTTTCCAACACAACCGGTAGCACCTTACTAAACAGAAGAAGTTATGAAATATTTCTGAATTATTTAATATTTTCCCGTTTCATTTTTAAAAGTCAAATTGCACCTATATGGTAATGAAAAGAGCTTATGAAAAATATTTATACGATAGTGAGATAACGTGTAATTCTGTTTGGAATTTTTAGATCGCTATATCCTTTAGAAATGCTTTAGGGATTACTTTCGTAGAATAAATGAAGAATGTCGAAGCATTAAACAAATTTTAAACACTTGTATAAATATACATATTTATTTATATATTTACTGAAATGTTTTAATACTACGTCATATGAATAAAATATTAAATGTTAATTTATGTACTGACATAAAATTTAGTAGACATTTTATTAAACGTACTTTTAGGAAAATTGTTAGAGCAAAATCTTTCTCAGACCTCAAACTGCATGTCTATTATTAAGAGAAGTCATAAAATACTATGTTAAAATGAAAGAGTTCTACCAAAAAGTTCTAAGTAAATTAAAAAAAATAAAGGCCACATGAAAGCAGTGCCTTGTAATCAACATGGGTTTTAATCACCACCCAAATCTATTTCTGCCAAAGTTTTGGCGGATTTTCAGCCCAAGAACTTGAGGCTGCGAGTAAAAAATTATCAGTCTCATTTCTTCCTGTATAGAATTAACGATAGTACAAGCAAGATGTAGCTGCAGGTGTAAAAAAAGGTATAAGTTCGAAGGAAAGATGTCAGGGCTATATGGTGGGTATGACAAAATACTCCATCCTACTTAGTCTTAGATGGTTGAGTACTGATATTTTTAAGCTTTTTAAACAAGTTACCACAGCGGGCCTGGTCACCGCAGTACGCTATCCACAACGCTCTCATTATTGAATGTGACAGTCCTTAATTTTGAATTTAAGATACCAAACCTTCACAGTGTGATATGATACAACAGTAATAAATAAAGCTGTATGCATGATTCGGTGATATTCTGTAGTTGTCTTTTTGCAATATAACTGGATGTAAATGATGGTTCAAATCTGGAAGCGCGATAGTTTCATTTCAGAACCCTTCTACAATTACTTGGTGATAATCTTTTTTTTTTCATATTTTAAAACACAATGTTATAAAGCAAGTCTTTTTCTTTCAAATGCAAAATAAAGCTTGACCTATTATGAACAAACACGCCAACGTGAACTTTTTCCGCAGTCGAAAAAAAAAAGTATTAACTGGTATTTAAAAAACACAGTACGGAGAATAACTTTTAATATTACAATTTATATAACGTAAAATTCACTGTATGTAATAGCAAAATCTTCCACTTGAAGAAAACGAAAATTATTTTTCAAAACATCTGGCATAAAAAGTAAAAATGCAAAATAAAAACACACTTTATAGCAGTTTAACTATTTATCCTAAATCTTCTTATATTTGTTAGAAAATATTTTTGTAGTTTTAGTAATACTGATTTAAAAAAAAAAAAAAAAAAAAAAAAAAAAAAAAAATTGGGTGCTTTTAAGCACAGTGAATGATGTTTTCTGAAATATTTTTATTTATTTTATATGGAAGAATGTATTACTATACCTCTACACAATTTTAAACATGCAATTATAAAAGTAATATTGATTTACATAATAAATATAAAAATATACATTATAAGAAAATTCCGTTTCTGCTCTTGAAAAATATTCTAATGCTTGAGAGTTTCGAATTAAATTAAAATTGAAAGAATGAACATTTGGGGACAAACAACTGGCAAAACGTGCTCGGAATCCCTCATTATTCTCACCAACAATTTTTTTCTGTAAATTTTGACTTATTTAATTCAAGCAATTCCATGATTCAGATAGGCAAAAAATTTTGTTTAAAAAAATTGGTGATAAAAGATTTAAAATTCTACAAGAAACGCTCGTCCAGAAGGGATTAGCGAATAAAAAACATATATTTTTTAAATTTTTATATACAAACAAAAAGTATTATTAGAGATTGAATGGGGTTGATGCGTAATCTAAGAATTGTACTTTTCTGTTAAAATTTATTGCTAAATTAACGTTCATCTATAACATATCACTTTTTCTTTCTTTTTTTTTTAAATGCAAATTTATAATATTAAAGAATTCCTAAATGCCAAATTGTCGATTTCAAATGTTGAATTGTAGCAGTCAGCTAATGAAAAGATCAAAAGAGTTTTTTGGAAATATTTATACGAGAGCGAGATAACTTCAAAGTATGTTTGGAATTCTTAAATCATCACATTCTTTAGCTTTCAAGAAAAACGAAAGAATTTGACAATTTAAATAGCCTTAACATGTTTAAAATTTTTAATAAGGACAAAAATTGCCTTTTTTGATTGAGTGATGCGGGATTTGAATGCATATGTGAAATTCCTAAAAGCAATAGAGGTTTATTTTATTTATATATCAGTTCATGAATTTATATTGATTAAAATTTACCAGCTTTATTAACATCTTAAAATAAAACATTTAAAAGAACTACATTAAAAGTAATGTTTTTATTAAATAAATATATCACTACAGACGACAGGATAAATATTAAAATATAATACTTAAATATGTATTTGCAGTTTTATAAATAAATTTTACACTTCCCTAAAAATACACCCCCTATAAATTACACTTTCATTTTGCTATATTATATAAATTAATTATAGCAATTAAAATCTCACACTCTTCAACAAACATCCCCTAAAACTGCTGGAATTTAAAAAAAATATATAAATAAATGTTTATTAATTTCTTGATAAAAAAACTGTGTAATTATAGTGCTTATTTTTATAAGCTCCTTACATAAATATATTACATAATAATTATTAAAATTTGTACAAAAGTATATATATGTGTGTGTGTGTAAACATTCAGACAAATAATAAAGGAATAATAAAGTAGATCATTAAAGTAAATTTATATTTTCTTTCATAAAATACGTTTTTCTGATGTTTCCTACTTTTATTTGAACCTTATATGCATAGTTTGTTAACCTTTGAGGACCGGTCGGCCATTTCACGCTGTAAATCGCTGTTTAAGTTTGCGAGAAGTCATTCCTTTGTATTCGAGATAAATATTTTTTTCTGTTTTAAGAGTAATTAGATATACACCAGAAATTTCATCTTTCGGAATCCGGTCTATTTTGGCACTAATTAGATCTTCCAATGTTATTGGAGGATAGGCGGTTAAAGTTACACAAAAACGAAAAAGCGCATGTCCGAGTTTTTCGAAAAGTCCTTGGTATGTGCTTCATTTTGCAATATTTCATAATAAATGATATAAAATAATAAATAATACATACCAGGAATTTAAAAAAAACTCAGACATGCGCTGTTTCGCTTTGACGTAACCTACCGCCACTAATCCTATAAAATTGAAAGATCTAATTAGTGCCAAAGCTAGTAGACCGGATTCCGAAACATGAAATTTCTGGTGTATATCTAAATCCTCTTAAAACAGAAAAAAAATATTTATCTCGCATACATCGAAATGACTTCTCGTAAACGTAAAGATCGTATCAAAGAGCATTTGAGAGATTTAAAGTACAGTCATCGAGAAACTGCTCTGTCAAGATTCAACCAGAAGCAAAATATGCGAGTTAATTTCGAAATTTGCAAAAATTATATGTCCCTTGTAGAATAACCGTGAATTAATCATACGAGAATCAATGGAAAATAGTACTGAGAGAAATATTGTTTGTAACGACGTTTTGTCCTAAAACATACCAAGAATTTGGATCAATTTGCTTAAAGAAACAGAATACAAGTAATAGCCCACGTGCTTCATTATCTACATATTATTTTCCGGATCTAAAATTTGACTTTAACTTTCACTCCAATTACGTGACATTTGAAAATTAAAATGTTACTATTTGTATGTTTATTTTATTTTATATTCTCTGTCGACGGCTGTGTTTACAGTTGAAAGTACTAAGGATGAAAAGTAATTTAATACCTTTTAAAATATTTTGTTATCTTTAAGTAGGACCCCTGTAGAAGGAACTCTGACTGGTGCCAGATATAAGGATGAAATACTTGATTCATATGTGCGCCCATTATACCGGTGCTATTTGCAATGGTTTCATTATAATGGGTGATAATGAGACCACATCGAGCTGTGGTTGTTGAGGAGTATTGTGAGGATCTCGGTTTGGTGAGAATGGAATGGCCAGCTCACTCTCCTGAATTGAATCCGATAGAACATCTTTGGGGCTACCTTGAAACACAAGCTGTGGCTTTAAGTTCTCCTCCAAGGTTTTTAAATGAGCTGGAACAAGGCTTACTCTATGTCTGGTCAGCGCTACATTTTCGGTGTCCGACAATTTAATTGAGAGCATGGAAAGTCAAAGCCGCCAATGCATTGGAGTCCGAGATGAACATATTTCGTATTAGAACCAGTTTTATAATGTTTATGTTACATTTTACTGAATTATACTGCGATGTACTGATTTTTCCAAGAATGGCATTTTCCACCATGAGTGCTTTTTTGCTGAAATTTCATTCATACGTTCAACTTAAGTAAATTTCTCCGTCGCATTTAACAGATAACAGTTTAGCGCACATTTACTCCAAATTTGTTGTTTCTATGTTCATTCATTTGGAAATTAGATGCAAAAAACGGGTTGTACCTTAAATTTTGGAAGTCAGTGTACATTGATTTAGTTTACCACATCAAATCAACTGCATTCATATAATAATATATATATGCGAGTGAAATAATAAAAAAATCAGTTTCAAATTACGAAAATATTTTCTTTCCATGCAAAGATTTTTTACTATTATTTCAGAAACTGTATTATGAATTTCGGTATTCAAACTTTTCTATATTCTTGTTTTTTTTCTTTTGAATGTTTTTTAAATCATAAAATATTTTCGTTTGAAGAATTTGAAAAAAAATAATGCGGAATAATATCAGAGTGCTTGTTTACATTGAAGTCACAGTTTTCTTAAAACATGGGTTGTTTATTCAACTGAACAAATTCCGAAACAGGAGCAAAAAAAAAGTTTACACAATACCCTCGGTTCAAGTTTTTAGAAAATCAATATTGTTATGCAATTCGAGTTCATGTAGATTTGATTCTTAGATAAACAGTTCTTCAGACATTTTCTAAAAAAAAATATGACACAACAAACATTAAAACAGAAAATTATACTAAACATCCTTTTGGAAATAAGTTGTAGACAATGTACTTATTTTCTAATATTCCAGAAGAACTACAAAGAGAAATTTTCACAAAACCACAAAGTTATATAAAAATTAGCAGCCGAATAAGTTAAACATAAAAAAAGCAGGTATATTCAGATGCCATATAATGGTACTTTGGTCAAATTATTCTAACACGCTTCAAAGATCGGAAATCAAGAGTTTTATATTCAGAAACATGTTAAACAGTTTGAGTGCCGACTGATAAAAAACTTACCGTTTTGGCCTCGTCAATCACCGATGATGGACAGTGTAAAATGTTACATAAAATCAATAGACATATATATATATATCTATATGTCGGGTCTCCCAAAAATTACTGATGAATTTTAAAATTCAATAACTTGCAAACGATGACAGTTATTTGAAAAAAAAAAATTGCAGGAGGGTTATGTATAATGTCAGGAGTTGTTTCCGTAACTTTTGATTTTAGTTCGAATTTCAAACAATAGGTGGCGCTGACGGCGATTGAAGGCCAGGTCGACGCTTCACTCAGCACTGATTACCTGGCCTTCAATGGCCGTCAGCGCCACCTATTGTTGGAAACTCGAACTAAAATAAAAAATACGGTAAAAAAAACTCCTGACATTATACATAGTTACATATACATACATATACAAAATTCTACATAGAAATTTAAATTTTTTAGATACTTTTATAGATTGGAAGATTCCTGTGTGCAATTGCATTATTATTATTTTTTTAATTTGACTCATTTTTCGTTGATTTATTTCCATTTTAAATTCAAATTTTCAGCATTTTAGAGACTTTTTTTACATAAAAGGTTATTATTTTAAGCTCTTGCCAAGTGATCAAAGAATAATATTTCACTCAAATTTAAAATAAAAAGGAAAAATTAATATTTACTCGCGACTATCAGAAACAGAAAGCAAAAACCCTTTCCAAATGGGAATTTTAAAAATACGAGTTAAAATCGGAAAATATTGAAAATGACGTCATAAAGCTATATTTACATATGAATATTAAAAGAGTATAAGATAAATATTAAAAGAGTATAAGATAAATATTAAAAGAGTATAAGATAAATGTTAAAAGAATGAATTCATTGAAATGCCGTAAAATAAGTAAGTAGAAAAAATTAATGCGGAAATAAAAAATATTTTCTTTTCAGCGATAAAAAATATCTTCTTTTGAATATCAAAAAAAGAGAAATAAAACTTTTAAATAATAAATAAATTCATTAATATGCGTTAAAAGCAGAAAGTAAAAATGATTACGTCATATTTAAAATGACCAAATAATATCGAAGCACAGATAAAATTAAAAAAAAAAATAGGTAAGACATTTACTTCATATTTTGAAATGATCTTTTAAATTATCTTTACTAACCAAGATGGCACAAATAATATTTCTTTTCAAACAATAAACGTTTTTTTCTCGTCAATATTAAAATAAAAGGAAGAAAATTTAGTGAAAATTACATCAAGAACCACCGCGGCGATGTTTGTAGGCAGACTTCCCCCTCCCTGTTCATCCTACACTATAATTTCATAAATATTATTTCTTGCAAATTTTGTCTACTTTCTGAATTTCTAAAAACATTTTCCCCAAAACAATAGAAAATTGTGGTTTTTTAAAATTTATTTTGGGAGCATTTTATCTAAATTTTGGGAGTTGTCGGGGGAAATTTTAATGGGAAGTTGTAAAATTGGATTATACTCAAAATTTCCAGAACTACTATGAATTTCGCCCCGCAGAATCCTTGATTGCCTGACTATAATTTATATAAATTATATTTTCGTGCAGAATTATCCATTGTCCTTTTTTTTGTCTAGATTCATTTTTATAAAATGCTTTCCTGATTAGATTTAGGGGTTCATTGGTCAAGTATGAAGCAAAAAAATGGGGTGCTAATATCCCCTCTTAATTTGAGAGAAATAGTTTTTCATGCAGATTTATCTGATTTGTTTCAAATTTAGTAGACACTTTTACTCTGATAAAATGAGTTCTTGATTAGATTTGGAGGTTGAATTATTAAAAATAAAGGGGAGAAATGGGGCCGATCTTTTTCAATTTAATTTTGGAGGAGATTTATTCTTCAAAAAATTAGCATAGTATACAATTAATGTGGATAGCCTGTGAGCTCAATACCATCAGTTTAACTAGGTTTTTTTTTTTCTTTTTGTTTAAATTTTGAAAGTAAATAAAATTATACATTTTGAAAGATGTACAGTCCCTGGCCAAATTATTAGACGCACTCATATTTTCTTGTGTCGAATCATATTACAAGTTTCATTGAGATATTACTATGCCAATAGTTACAATTGATTATATAGATCATCAGTAGGATTATCTATACTAATAAAAGAACAAAACGCTCTGTCTGTCTGTGTGTGTGTGTGTCTGTGTGTCTGCGATGGCTAGCAAAATCTACAGCACGTACGAAGCTCAGAATTTTTTTGAGAGTAGCCCAATGTCTCTCCTGATGCACCTGAAGCTCAGAATTTCAAAATTCTATTTATTAAATAAGTAATTAATTAAATTCCAAAGCTCACTCTCATAAAAAATCGCCTTTTTTCGCTTTTTTTTCCCTTTCATTTTCTTATGGTTGATTGGTTGCATAAAATTTTCGCAGAAATAATTAAAAAAGCTGGGACAGACCTTTAAAATTCATAGACTGGCAAACTGTCAGTTTAAATGGGGATTTTTTTTTTTAATCACAGCTGCTGTACACCATGGAGAAAAAGATAGGTGGAGGCGAAGTAAATCGAAAAAAGGTTTGCAATATTAAACCATTTATCGCTGAAATTTTAATGTCTCAAACAAAAGCACGAGGAAGGAATTTTGTATTAATAAAACGAATTGAAAGAAATGAATTACAGCTGAAGCATATCTTACGAAGAAATATTAATTTTTTAAAATGGTTTTTTCTATTATATTATTTAGGTTAAAGTTAGGTTAAAGTTAGATTAAAGTTAAATTGCATTTATGTTATGGTTAGAATAAGGATATGTTACAATAAAGTGAAGGCTAGGTTACATTTCTGTTATATTTAATTTACGGTAGGGTACTGTTAAGTCGCTGTTAGGTTACAGACAGGTTCTGGTTACGGTACAAAAGTTTAAGGTTAGGAATTTATACACAGAGTGAACATTACGCAAGATTTGATTAAAAATAACACTTACTTTTGTTAAATAGCTCTGAAATTATAATACTATACACCAATCTTTTAGCTACCATCGTGTATCGATTTCATTCATGGTATAGTCGGATTTAAGAGTGATATAATTAGTTTGAAATTCAAAATATTTCACTTGGGATTTGTATGTGAAAATAATAATTAGTTACGTGACTTAACAGTGATTTTTACGGGTAAATATCAACTTTTTAACACGAAAATCATGCAATCGTTGGATACATATTCCCTCCCGCGTTTTTCATTGCTCATTTTGAGTATTTTTAGAGCTTAATATTAGTTGTTGTTTTTAAAACCGATTTTTCACACAGTCAGTGATTACGTATTTCAGACAATACATTTCTGCATGTAACGAGTTAATGATAAAATCATACAAATTTCAAGTTCGTTTAATATTGTTAATACGGACCCGGGCAACGCCGGGCGGGTCAGCTAGTAATAAATAAAAAGCATGCCAATGACTTTAAAATTATTTATTTTTGTAAATTAAATTAACAAATGCTAAAATTATAAAACTTAAAATATGAATTTTAAAAAAATGTCAATATTTTTTGGAGGCCCCTTTGGTGGCAATCAGTGCCTCTATTCTTCATGGCATGCTGTTAGTATAAAATTGAAATGTTTCTTGCATGTGTGAGTGATGTTTCCAGACAAGGATAAGTTTTTCTATGAGCTGTGTTTTGCTTGTTATAAGCTCTTTGTCCAGGATTTTCTTCATTAGCTCCCAAACATTTTCAATGGTATTCATGTCTGACGAATTACCGGGAGCAGTTCAACACATGGATATTTTTATTGAAAGTAGACCTTGACGGATCGTGCTATGTAACAAAAAAGCTTTATCTTGCAAAAATACAAATGGTTCTTCATTTGGAAACCATCATTTTAGCTTTAGAATAAACCGATTTTAAAAAACTCTTTATATTGGTCTGGAGAATTGACTAAGAAGTCATAATATTATCCATTATCTGGAATCGTCACCCACGCATACAAGAAACTCTTCAATTTTGTATTAACAGCATGCCGCGAAGAATAGAGCCACTGATAGCCGCCAAAAGAGATTCCAAAAAATATTGATATTTTTTTAGCTTCAAGTTATAAATTTTGCAATTTCAGCCATTTTTCATTTAATTTGTGAAAAGAAAGAGTTTCAAAGTCGTAGGCATGTTTTTTATTTATTATAATCCTACAAATGATGTACATAATTAATTGCAATTATTCACACAGTAATATTTCTATGAAGCTAGTAATATGATTCGACACAAGGAAAAGGGAGTGCGTCTAATAATTTGGCCAGGGACTGTATAATTTGTTTCGAAAGTAAGATTGTTTTCAGAAAAAAATTCAGGTTGTTACATTAGAATATTTTTACTTTTATCAACGTAACAAAAAATAAAATAAAATTTTTAATAAATGTTTTCATAGTTAATGAAATTAAAATTTGTACTAGCGTGTACAATGAAAAATTCCATAACTGAAATCTTCATGTTTTTCAGAATACTCTCCATATTTTTTGGAAAACAGAATATTATATTTAGGTTGGAAATTAAATCTAATAAAATGCCTTAAATAAATATTTGATCTTAACGTTTGATTTGTTTAAAAATATGATTTAAAAGTAATGGAATGCATTTATCGAATTTTCTTCCCTTACATAATGTTTGAATTTAATAATCATTTTTAGAATTTGTTTACAATATCAAGAAATAACAATTTCTGTAATTTTGTCTCATAACATCTTTGAAACAGTCTTTTAAAATATGCCCCCTCCTCCCCTCAAAAAAGAAAAAAAAGAGAGAATTAATAGTTAAATTTCTAGTTGTAAATTAAATTACGCAAATATTTATTTTTTACTTTTATGCAAAAGCTGTTACATTTTGTGAGACAATTGTTATAAATGAAATGAAATGGTATTAAAATTTAAATCAGCATATACAATCATAGAGTTTCAGTCTTAATTTTGATAATTTAATTTAAAAAGAAATTTTCATTACTATCATTAAATATTGAAATATCAAATTTTTGAATTTGTACTGTAATAAAATGCACTCTTTGAAACATAAGTAGATTTTCTCACGAGATGTAAATTCCTGAATGTTTTAATCGAATAATTACACAAAACGTTGTAAATATTCCGCTCTCATGCATGATAATATTTTCAGTGAATTTAAACAGCTTGGAATATACATTTTTATAATAAGTTTGAAAATTCATTCTCCACAACGATTTTTTCTCAATTTAATGGAAATACTAAACGGAGTAAAATTTTAATGTAGATTAAATTTTAACTATTAAATTTTAATAGTTACCAACATAGTTTAACCGTTTAATCGTCACGACCGAGACATTCACGGGCTGCAAGCTTCATGGGTTTTATTCAGACTTGTTTGATTTCCAACAGTTTTTTAAAATACTGTGATTGTTTTTATTCTGGTATCATGCTATTTGTATTTAAATAAGATTAATATTTTTTTCAAAAAAGGGGTGGCAATAATGATTTTTAATTTTTAAACCTTAATTTAATGCGACCATTAAGGGGTGAAAAATCTTAAAAATCTGTTTTCAGTTTGTCTGTCCATTTTTTGCGTTCTATCTCCAATAAATATACACCGGTTGTACTGAAATTTTTATATATAATGAAAATATGTTATTGGAGTTTTATCATATCAAACCTAAAGAAATTTATTTGCATTAGGAAAATGTACCATAAAATGGGGTGAATAGGAACGAAACTTCTCAGTCATACAAATAAATTCATTATAAATATATGTGATGATATTTTTAGTTCCCAATTTTTTTATAAGAAGGTAATAACATTAAGAGTTGGGAAATTCAGTTTCGACGTCTTGGCACCACTACTGGGGTATATAAAAAAACATGAAGAGGAACCTAAAAGACTTCATTTTATCAACGTCTTCAAAACTTTGTGTATAATTATAGTATTTTTAGTATTCTAAACCTGAGAGAGGGGATTTTTAATTAATGATAGATCTATAAATGATATGCTGTATTAAATTCTACTTATTTCTAAACTACATAATGAAAAAATGAAAAATGGCTTCTTAACAATAGAGGTTTAAGATTTACGGGGTGAATCGGAACACTTTTCTCTCATGGTTAATTTTTCTATACAATAATAGTTTCATGTAATATATGAAAAAATATGTATGAATATGTATTGTAACAATATTTTGTTTGTTCTAATTACTTGAAGAGTTTAAAGGTGCCAAGAAATTACTTGGTTAAACAAAAAAGTCAACGCCTAATCCAACAGACATGGAACACACAATAAAAGAATTTAAAAATTACAAATTAGTTAGAAAACTACACAGAATTATTCTCTAACATCCACAACGTTACACAAATATCTCAAAATGTAAAAATAATTAAAAAATAGAGGGATGCAAACAGGACTAAGGGCTGGGGATGAGGGCGTATCGGTAGATCGTGTTATTACATGCAGCGATTGAAGCAACTCAATAGATTCACTTACCCAATGACTACTAGTAAAGGATAACACAGAACAGGGCTGAATTTGTGTAGACTTCTACTTCTGCAATTCGAATATAATTTTTCAAAATAAATTTTAATTTTTCTTGAGTTCAAAGTTGTTTTCTAATTTCTAAAAAGGCATATCTTTACTTGTGTATAAAATAAATGCTTGGTTTCATAGTAACTACGTGTTCCTATTCCTTCCTAATCATTATTACCAGTTTTTATTAACACTATTAAAGTTTGTAGCGGAATAAATAAAGATTATATCATTTGTTCCGATTCACCCCTATCTGCGGGGAGAATCGGAACACCATTAAAAAATAAATAATATATATATAAACAGTAAAAATGTTTCGTTTTTGCTTAAAAAGTAAAGAACAAAACAAGACCGAAGTTTCTAGTAGAAAAATAAAAAAAATTAAAAGTCAGTTGTTGCTTTTTTTTTAACGTTAAAGCAGAAAAGTGTTCCGATTCACCCCATTTTACGGTACTAAAATATGTTTTCTGCAGAATATGAGGTGGAAAGAATTTATATTTATAGGGTCACAATAAAATTTCGTTACGTAATGGTACAAGGGGAATGTCAAATACTTTCCAATGTAATGAAATGAATATACGTTACTGAGGTTTACTACACGTTACTTCTTGTAGAATATGAAGTGCATAGTATATACAGAACTCCACAAAAGTTTTTCAATACAATACTGCATTCGGTATTATTGTGTATAATAACGATTCTGCTGTAAATGCCTTTCCATTTATAATATTCGTTTATCAGTAAGTTCGTAATTATAAAAATTCCTCACGCCTATAGTTGTCATTCAGTTCATCCGTCCGCCTGTCTGTCCGCATATAACATCGCAAAAAATAACCAATCGAGTCGTTTTAAATTTAAAGTATATAATTATTGCATAATTTTGTGGAGTTGCTTCACATTTAATGAAAATTGGATGCATAGTTTAATTACAGGGACAATCAAACATATTCCGTTACATTACGACCAAAGGAAAAAAAAAGGGGGGGTTGACGTGTATATTAATAATGGTACACTCTTTTGAATATAATAAAATTGACATGAATCTATGAAATATATACATTATTTACAATCTACGATGCAAAGAATTTACAGGTCCAGCCAAATGTATTCCATTACTTAATGGTATACAAGAAAATATTGTTTGGGGCGAATTTAAACTATATTAACTATTAGATTAATTTTAAACACGATTATTCAATAGGTAAATCAATTACAGATGTAAATTTTTCCATTTTTCATGTTTGGGTGAAAAAATCCGGGCCAGGATTCGAACCAGGGATGTATTGGCTGAAGCCGCCAATGCTCTGCCAACTGAGCTATCCCGGGCACGAATACTGGAGGACTATTTCATCCAATTAACTTCATCGATCACTTAATTTGGTCTGATACTCTGGATCAGTTCAAAAGAATAAATCGAAGGTCAATATATGGAACTGCAGAAAATCGCTGCATAAGAAATTACAATAGATTAATTTTAAACACGATTATTCAATCGGTAAATCAATTACAAATGTAATTTTTTTTACAAATTTACATCTGTAATTGATTTACCGGGGGAGTTATTTTCAGAAGTTATTTTCAGAAAATATACTGAAAATTTAAAAGTAAGTACAAAATCTTTGATTTTTCAGTAATAAGCACGGTATTATTATTTGCATGTTTTAGTTGATCCATTGTATTTTTTCGTATTTCGTTGCGGGATGTATGTTTCATTAAGGAAGATTAGTATGTCGCATTTCGATACATGTTTCGTCGAATCCCATTTTTTTGTCAGTGAAGGGTATAAAAATATTCCAATTTGACATCCTTTAATATTTTATTTCAAAAAACTCATAGGAATGTTATAATAAACGGATTTTAAGCAACTTAGATTTATTAATAAACACAAGATTTAAAAGAGCATCATCTTTTAATAAATATTTTCATAAACATTTTCTATTACTTAAGAAAGGTCCATTATATTAAACAATCACAATGTATTAAAAACAAATCACTTGTGACATGTTTCGGTTCAAATCAAGATAAGAACCATAATCATAATATAACAATGCAAGTTCACATTCAATGCAAATGTTACAGGACCATGGTTCTTATCGTGATTGGAACCGAAACATGCCACAAGTGATTTGTTTTTAATATGTTCTGTAAAATCTTTCGTACGTAGGGTCAGGTATGGTTATTATGACCAGGGAGGTAACTGTGACCCATCTTCATATTGGAGAAAACGGTGTAAGATAAATTTTTATGTCATACTTAGATATTTACCTAATAATGTATTTTTCATTTTGGACGTTCTTTATCTCTAGTCGGGAGCATTTTTGATATCCGAATAAAAATTTGAAATACTGTCTTTCAAAATTATTCATAAATGTTTGGAGCTCTAAATGCTGACAGTTACCACAAACAAATGTGTATAGGGAAGTATAATGTGAAAATATAGTGGTCATAATTAACCCCACTAGCAGTGTTAATTACCCCAGACTTTTGTGATTGTGAAAGTTTGATAAGATAATTACAAAAACCCTTTTAACTTAAAAAAATAGCCATGAGAATTTGAACTTTAATGAATTGTTCTTAAAGGGTCAAAGTTACTTCCCATATACTAAAAATATCACTTTTCCAAATAGAAAAAAGTAATAATAATAATAATAATAATAATAATAATAATAATAATAATAATAATAATGAAAATGTACAGAGTGACCATAATTACCACTTCCTGACTCTAATAGGAAATGTTTATTCAAATGAATTGAAGTTTTGTCAAAGTCTTTTAAAATATTTTTAAAAAGTTACTAAAATAAATTAATTTGAGATATTTAATTTAATAGTGTAACAAGATGACTGCTTTCCCTAAATTTGAAGAATCTATGAAGGCGCTATTGCCATTTTCGGCAAAATATCCTGAGATATTTTGCCTTCCTTTCTAAAAACATGAAGTGAAGTGATTTGGCAATGAGAGAGTAAGATGTAAGATTTGGATGTGTGTTCGAAATACATCTCCCTTAGTGTTGTTCTTTTGCGCTAAAGTAATTTTATGAATGTTTAACTGATTGTTTTGCGCGTCGTCATGCAATTTGTATGTAGTGTGTTTTGTGCTGTGTCGTCTACAATAAAAATGTGACTGTAATATCTCTGTCCTATATTTTAAGTACCGAACAACATCCCACACTGGCACCCAACGAAAAATGGAGTTATTTTGGAACATTTTTATGCTTTCAAAGTTATCTATGTGTCAAGTTCTCTATTGTCATCCTGACAAAAATTCCAGAAATTATATTTAAAGTAGGGTAATCCGTACCCACTTAGAAATGATTGTCACCTCAACAATAAATCATGTTTTTGTTCTCAAATGCGGCGTGTTCGTCTTGTACAAGTCATTCTGTGACTTAAAAAAGTTCTATTATATTTTCAATGTGCCATATCAAGTATCAAGTATACTCCAGTTTTGTGCTAATTTCTTTAAGTTATGTGTGATAGTGTCATCCCGACAAAATTCAAGAAAGTATGTATATAAAAAAAGGGTAATCCTTACTCATTTTGAAAATATTGTCAACTCGATGATGCATCAAGTTTCTGTTCTTATTTTTAATAGCGCTTTTTTCTGCTTTTCTGTGTTTGAAGTGTGTCAGCCCGACAAAAGATCGAGAAAATATATACAAAAAAGGGTAACCGTACCCAATTGAAAAATATTGTCGACCTGACAATAAATAAATTTTCTTCGATCTTCGTAAGCAAGATTGTTCTTACAGAGTAATTCCGTGTTCTGAGAAAGATCTGCTACCTGATAAAGTATGCTATACCTAAGTTTTTCAACATAACTGGTGTTTGTGATTGAAATTTCTTCATTTCGTCATATAAAAGTATTCTACTTAATAATCTGATTTTATTCTCAGAAGTGTTCGATGCTTTCTATTTACTTCTGCGTGCTTTTAATTGTTATGTGAATCATCTAAAATCTTTATCTAAAAATAGATTTTTATTTTATTTGTTTTTTTACCGGTAAAAGTTGAATTTTTGTTTGTTTGTTTTTTTGCTTATTTGTTTATCTTTTTGCTGGCCAGCTGCGGAAAAATAGTTTTCATTTTGTTACAGCATTTAATTTTTTTTTTTTTTTTTTTTTTTTTTTTATGTTCATTTTGAGTAAGATTATTAAAAAACATCAGTTTTCTAAAATTGAAAGTGATTTCTTTTAATATTGTTTTTAAAAGCAAGGATTCGGAGTAAGTGATTTTTTTTAAATCTGTGCACAGCGTATAAAAATGATTTTGATAAATTTTATTATCTCGTATGTTATTTATTTTTAGATGTAAAGTAAGTTCTTTATTCATATTTCGAGTTGTTTTCATATTTTTGTGTGGTTGAAAATTATTTCACATTGAATTACCTATAATATTTCATATATTTAAAATGAATGATTTATGTCATTGGTAAGCTAACTTGGTAAAAAGGTTGAATTTTAACATATAATAATATTTCTTATAAATATTTTCATGAGCTCATGATTAAATTAGTGGTATATTTTAGTATATTTTAAATTATTACCTGTATCTTTTTAAAAGTTATTTATGAAAGTTTATCTATATTTACCTGTTTTGTTTACCTGTAGGGGGAAGGTAGACATTTTGTTCTTAATAGGTCACGTATCCAATAGTTTTTTAATTTAAGCATAAATTAACAATAGCTAATTTGAGAAAATGGCATTTCTTTCTAAGGGGAAAAATCGATTTGTTTAATTTGGGCACTGAATTAGAACTAGATGTGGATAAACAAGATAAATTATCAGCTTTACGTGAGAAAACTATGAAGTGTAAACTGCTTAAAGATGACGAGCAATTTGTTAAAGAGGCATTTATTGCTATCGTTGAAGATCGTAAAAAAACAAGAAATTGCAGAACAACAAATGATTGAGGATAAACGTATTGCAGAGGAAAGAGCATATGAGCTAGAAAAGCTTAAGCTACATGTTCAAAACCCTACCGCGACAACTTTACCACAAAATCAAATAGACCAGATGCGTATAGATATTAAAAATATCTTGACAACATTTATTCCTGAAAAGGATTAGATGTCCTTGTTTTTGGCAATCTTTGAACTTCAAATGAAAATGCTCAATGTCTCCAAAGATTTTTGGGTTTCTCAACTAACTGCCATACTTCCGAACGATATTGGTAAACTTATAGCCAGAACACCTGAAGAAATGTTCAAAAATTATTCTTATATTCGTGACATATTGCTTAAAAGATTTAAGTTGACAGCAGAAATGTTTAGGATATTATTTAGCCGACAACAAAAAAAAAAGAAAATTCTACTTGGAAAGATTTTTATTTTGAACTTAGAAACTATATTGAGGACTTTAAAATGTGTCCGCGAGCTTTAAAATGTGTTTGGGGTGCCGTTTGATCCTTCACTGGGTGATTCACGCTAATTAGGGTGCCGCGCAATGCATACCGTTGGAAGATTTTCACCCCTTAGTCATTTGCGCATGGTCTGTGACGTGTGTCCTTCCCCTTAAACTCGCCATCACTAGTGGATCAAAACAGAATTTTCTTCCTACGAAGGCTATTACTGCGCAGCTTGTCCCAATTCCATTTAGAATTTCGAACGGTTAATTTTTGGCGAGCTTTTTATATAAAGCAATCTTTGAATTTCAGGACATTTGAACATTTCAAGGAGACTTTGAAGGTGAGCTCGATAACCGAATGGTTAGAGCGTTGAGCTTGCAATCAGACGTTGTGGATTCGAGTCCTTCCCGCGCCAAATGTCGGTCTGTAATTTCTTTTTATTATTGGGCACTCTGGATTACGGGTACCATCTTTTCACCCTAATTAAGGTTGCTACTCTGGCTCCTTTAGGGGTGTCACCAGTGAGACAAGCCTTTCACCCCGAAAAGGTGCAATGTGTCACCTGTAGTTTTAACAGTATATTTCCTTCGAAAAATTTCTCACGCATTGTATTTCATAATATATCAATTTTTAGTTGCTTAAAAAGTGCATAGCTAACAGAGTGAAAAAGTATCCAATCTGGGAATCAAAACTGGGACATCTGTAAAATGCACCACTTCGTTCCAAATGATTCCGCTGGTAGAACGTCGGTGTGCTAAAGCTAGAGAAAGATTCCCAGCTTGGTTACTTTTTCAGTCTGTTGGCTATGCGCCTTTTATGCAACTAAAATTTGAAATATTGTGGAATGCAATGCGTAAAAAACTCATCCACAGAAAAATTTCCAAGATTAATATAGATTTATTCGAGTATATTCGCTTCAGCAAGGACTGGAGAAAATATATGATAGATGAAAGAATTATAAGGACACTTTAATACTATATGAGACGATACCCGTCGAAATTCCATGTTAAAAATAAGTTTAAAAATATCATCATAAATTCATACTTCTTTGAATTTCATTTCTTCTAAAATGCTTCCAATATTTTAAGCTAATTAGTTTTCCTGCAAAAATGAAGAAAATATATTTTTTAAATAATATTTGGACAAATTGCAGATGAAATTGAATTTTAATGCTTTCGAATGATAATTTATTTGCATAGTTTCCTGGTTTCCTTTCCATGTTATAAAGTAACACATTCAATTTATTCTTAAAAAATAGTGAAATATAATGCTTATCATAATCTGATTCAAAAGAGAGTTCAATTAGTTTGGCGTTATATTAATTTTAGGTTCTACATAAATTGAATGTCTATCTTTTTCGTTACCAGATTTCTGTTTGGTGAGAAAATGCTGTATCCTACGGATAATCTAATCTGATAATTTATCGGTTTTCTCTCTCTTTCTTTCTTTTTTTTTTTTTTTTGCCTCGATTTTTCGGTGCGTTCGTAATTATGTAAATACGTAGCACCTACTGTTGTCGTTCAGTCCGTCCGTCTGTCTGCCCGTCCGCATATAACAATGCAAAAACTACCCAACCGAATCGTTTGAAATTTAAAATATATAATTATTACATAATTTTGTTGAGTCATTTCAAATTTTATGAAAATCGGATGCATAGATCAATTACAAGGACAATCAAAAGGATTCCGTTACATTACGGTCAACGGGGAAAAAGTTTCAAATGCATTTTAATCGTCTGAAAATTTAAATACATAATTATTACATAATTTTGTCCAGTTACTTCAAATTTTTTCAAAATCGGATGGATAGTTCAATTACAGGGACAATCAAAAGTATTCCGTTACATTACGATCAATGGGGGAAAATGTTTCAAATGAATTTTAATGGTGTTACATTTATTCGAACGTAATAAAATTGATATGCATCTATAAAGTACATATTATAATATGCATTTTGCATAATCTGTGGTGCAAAGAATATTTGTTATTGATTTACAAGGCCAAACAAAAGTATTGCTTTGCATAATGGTTTAGGGAGAACATTGTTTGGTGCGCATTTTTATGCGTATTTAGTTTTATGATATTGATATATGATAGTGATACTTTTAAAACTTCGTTAACGTACGAACGCACTTCTTTTGCTTCGCTTCATGTGCAATTTCCAACTTGTTTAAATTGGATGAAAGATATTTTAAAAATAATTCCGGTTTGAAAATAACTAAAAATGTTGCTAAATTGAGAGTCAGTTTTCAAATAAATTTTAACCTAAAGTTAATTTTATTCCTGTTTTATCATGTAGCCACTGAAAATGCACGGTATTTAGATTTAGAAGTAATTTCAATACGATAAAAGTGAAAGCAATAGTGATGTCCAATGTCAGCGTCATTATATATTACTAAAAAATTGCAATTGGGTTCTGACAGCAAATTAAAAGTAGACTATTATATTTTGACAAAAGAGAAGTTGACTGTTTACACAAAGGAAGAAATGACACTTTGTCGGTAATAAAGAACTGTTAAAATGATTAAAAATAAATATAAAATAATTAATCATATAGAAAGTAAGCCGTACAGGAAGTGATTTTATTTTTGCTGTAAAACCATTATTTATTAATCTTAGAATGTGAAAATAATTTAACATTGCATTTGTTTGTTAATATGGGGAAATACAGAATGCCATTTATATTAATTTTTTTTTAAAGTTGATAGAAAAAAAAGAAAATCCATTGAAAAATAAGAATTGACCAAAATAAAATGTAATGATCAGTTATGATACCATTTTATCTAAATTAGTTTCAAATTTGGAGTAATATATTAAATTTATTTGTAATGAATTTTTTATTTCGGCCAGAAAGACCAAGCGAAAATGGAATCAGCAGTAATGAAACAATTTTAAATAATTATTTTCTAATATAGCTTAATATTTTGAATTTATTTAAGGAAAGAATTATCTCATTTCGGGCAGTATTACAAAAAATGATGGATTGTATTATTTGTTATATAATTAGTACAATAATAATGTGCCACAGCTTATATAAATAAGATAAAATATAAATAATATAATTGTTTATTATTAATGAAAGCACATCAGCATTTTTGAAATCAGGAGTAAGATGATATTTCACTACATTTTCACTACAACAGAATGATATATATACAGGGTGAGTCATAAATATCAAAACAATAGGCTATCTCCTTAAACATTGCCTCTAGAACCGTACTTCCAATTGCAAAAATTCATAAAAAAAGGTGCAGTTTCTGATAAGATAATTTGCAACTCCATGGGTTGTCTATTTGAAAAAATACAAAAATTAAATTTTTATACGGCCCCCATAGAGCAAAATTACCAATTAGGAAATTATTCCTTATCGATTCTTAAATTGAACAAAAAAAAAAATCACCTTCTTATCTAAAAACCTGACAGAGATATTAAAATCCAAAATTCTCTAAAATTCGTGACTTACACCACTTTACCATGTTTGTAAATAAGGAATTCTTGAGTGATTTTCCAAGCAATTGAGGGATCGTCCACAAATTAGCCGTTTTTAAATGTCGATTTAAGACAGTGCCTCTTATTTGAACATAATAAAGCAGCGTATTGATTTAAATCAAAAATGTCTTCAAATTATGTTGATCGTCAGACTGGAGATGTGCATGGATCGAAATATCTAGGTCCGGTCCCAAACCGACACATGGGAAAAAAGTTCTGCCCGGCATGGAAAAATGTTAAAATCATAACCCAGACCGGCCTAGAAAAAAGTTTTAACCATAGCCAGCTCAGTCGTGAATTTCTACATAGTTTTTTACTTTGGCGTGGTTAAAAATTATTTTGTATAGAGGAGTATTGACCAAAAATACTTATTATAGCTTTTCGCTTTCTATGTTTATATTTTTTATTAATAAAGAAGCGCCAAAGGCTGTGATATATTTATTTTATCAATGAATCTCTGTTTATATGTAAATGTTTCACTTATAATTTAATATCGCAATTCATATCCCGTGCGTTGGATAATTTGAAAAATATTATACAGTAAAATCTTTTAAGACGGAATCCCATGGGAAAGAAAAAATACGTTATAGACAAATGTTCTTCCTAGGAGAGTTAAATGAAGTTTTTTTCTGGTATTATTGTATGTATTTTGCATGGATCAATACATTTTCCGTTTAAGACAGAATTTCGTCATAGGCAGATTTTTTTTCTCTGGTTTCATTGTGTTTAATTTTTTTTGCATTTGATTATACTATTCTTAAAAAGTAAATAAATAAAGTTTTTTTTTAAATAAAAACGATTTTAAAATCTATGCGGTTTTCGTAAAAAAATTTGATTGAACCAAATTTTACTTATTTCAGGCATGCATTACGTCAGTCAGAGACGGTGATTTTAATACGGATTGTTTCAGACCGGGATTGAAAATTTCGTCCAGCGCAGACCTAGGAAGAAGGAAGCAGTTTCCTCCGGTATGAAAAATACATTAGACCCGGATAGGCAAGTGTTCAGAAAAAGTAACTTTTCGGTCCTGGCCTGGACCCAGAATACAAATTTTTTAACAGCCTCTCTAGAACGATAAAATGTTTGAAATTCTGAGAGGTAAATTTCTAAAAAGACTTAATCTGCAACATAGAAAAGCATTCTTTTAAATAACTCAGGGGCAGTAAAAGAGTACATTTCGTTTTTCTGTATAATGAATTTTTTCCCGACTACTTCTTGTCTTCATTCAAAAAATTCAAATTTGAAACGTGTCATTTTTAATTATTTTACTTTAGTTTTGTTTCAGGCAAAAAGAAAAAAGATATTTAGTTTTGAAAATATGAATTTTTTAAGTTATATTATTTTTTCAATAAATATTTTTGATAGTTTTAAAATTAATATTGAAAAACAAAAACCCTGAAACAAAACTAAAATCAGATTTTCATCTTTGATTAAATGGAAAGAAACTGAAATCCGATAAATAGTGTTTCGAGTTATAACGATTTTTAACAATCCCATTTAAACCAGTACTAACCATATGAAATTTTCATAAATTTTAGGATAAATTTTAGGATGTGATTTTCTTAGCAAATTATATGGCTAACCATCACAAAAAAAGAAAAAAAAATCAAAATTGTAACTCAAAAGATTTTTTTACAAGATCTTTTTTACACGTTTCCTAGAACTGTTAAAGTAACATTGTCTTTTGAATTGCGCGCATTTCAATTTGTGTCATATCCCTCAAAACCTGATGAATATTTCAAACGGCTATAACTCTGCGAAACTTGAAGATATAAAGATGCAACTTTTTGTGTCTTATTCAGGACTGGAAAAGGAAAGTTTTCCTAAATGGAATTTTTATCCTACGGGGGCCGTATAAAAAGTTAATTTTCTTAATTTTTCAAATAGACCCCCCATGGAGTTGCAACTTATCTTATCAAAAATTGCACCTTTTTTTATGAATTTTTGCTATTGGATGTATGGATCTAGTGGGAATATTTAGGGAGATAGCCTATTGTTTCAATATTTTTGACTCGCCCTGTTTATATATGACTAGGGCAAATAAAACAGAAGTTGATCCAAATGTTTCAAATATCGATAAAAATGGAATAAAAAAATCGTGAGAATGATAATTTTTCGAAAAAATCCGTTTGTATGAATGTGCCTATAATGAGTGTTTCTTCTTGAATACTCATATTAAGGTGGTCTGGTGAAATAAACGCCAAATGCTAATATTATGCATAATTATGAAATAATCTTGTAAATGACACGCATGTGCTCTGCGCAGAAGGGTATTGAGTCATATAAATCGCAAAAAACAGCTTCAAGTTAATTTGTTTTATTTTTAGGTCTTATTGTTTTTACAAGCAACTAAAATTAACGCTTGATCAAAAATTTACGAGATACGTTTCGTGATGTGAAGACTATTTTTTTTTTCATCCGGAAATACTTGGTTAATTACATAAATTTTTAGTACATTTCATGGACTTTCAAAATGTTGTTGATGATTTTGGATATCTTCTCGAGATAATTTTGAATTTAAAATGTACAGCGCAATAACTATAACGGGGTAATAACGTCAATTCTTGGCATTTAATATCCCGGTTGATTCCCTACAGCGGCCGAGCTACATCCTAAATACTGATTCAAATAAACACAGCTAAAACTGTGCAATGTTTCTAATAATTCTATTTAAGCGGTTCTTTTTAAGCAAAAAGAATCTCACGGTCTGATAATATTTTGCCTCATCCTCCCCCCCCACACCACACCTTTATTTTTCTTAAACTTTCACAAAAAATGAACATTTTCAATAGCTTAGAATGCATTTTGTTAATTTCTAAGTTTGTAGAGTTTGTATTTTTAGAATTGGGCAATCTACAAGGCATTATTCCATCTTATTTCATAGTTTTGTTTGCATGCGTTATTACGCATATAGGTGGGTAATAACGCCAAATAGCATTGGTCAAGAAATCACGCCATTACATTTTACGAATACATATCTGTTAAATTATTTTTTTTATATAGATAGTCAATGAGTTGCTGTATCAAATCATATATTTGTTTGAAAAATGCAATGTAAAACTGAGCCGTGAAAATTGGTAGAACCTTAACGTGGCGTTATTACCCCAGGGTACCTTAGTATGACTATTACAAAATATGTAAACAAAATTTAGTAAACAGTTAAAGTTCTGTCACATTTGCAGGAAGAGTTCCAAAATAGACCTGATTGCAAAATTATTTGAATTCCTGAGTGTAGTAAAATCGCCTGATTAGTGATACGCCTTAAATTTATTTAGACTACGGGTCCTCCCTGAAACTCACGGGTTTGCAGCCAGAATCTTAGCTAACCAAAAGGAAAAGGCACTTATATTTTACAAAGAAGCAAAGTGGTTTTGAAATTGTTTAGAAAGGATTAAAATTCTAACAGATCGGCCGATTTGTGTGAAAATTAATACCAGTGTGGTTTATGACATATTCGCCAAATGAGATATCAATAGGAATGACTCTTTGGGAGATAGCAGTTCGATTCATTCACTTCATACTCGCAAAGTTTGATTATAACACTCTCCGAACACAAAGTTTTATAAAAGAAGAAAAAACTTTGATCAAAAATTAATCTTTTATATTTAACATGCGTTGAAAATAACAAATTTTCTACCGGCATTTATCAATTCCGAATTCCACCAAACCTACGTTGAATCTCATAGCTACGCATTAATTGATATTAGGACATCTGAAAATCATGAGCTTTTTTTATTATTTGGTATAAATTTTAATAATTATTTGTTCCATATAAGAAAAATACATGAAATATGTAAAAAAAAAAAAAAAATGTGTATTTTCGAATTTATCGAAATGATAATATTCGAAACTAAAAATATGATCGTACTTAGAAAATATTTTTTTAAAAATCAAGATAAAATTAATTAAGCAAAACTTAAAAAGAGTCGCTTAAAAAATTATCCAACAAACACTTTATCAAGTTTAATGTTTTTCAGTTCAAAAAAGAATCTGGGAATATGTCGCAAAATTTTAATTTGTTGATAGTAGAAAAATATTTTTAAAGACCGCTGGATATAAGAATCATGAATCAGTTATAAAATGTGTGACTAAGAATAAAATTTTAGTGTTACGAATTTCGAATTTAAAAACCAAAGACAGAATTTAAATTAAACCGAATAAGATAACTAGAATATTAAAAGGGTTTGAAGGTACTTATCCATCTCCCGAAAGAACCATGAAAAACTGGAAGGAAAA
This sequence comes from Maratus speculifer, assembly GCA_964019185.1. Taxonomy (NCBI): domain Eukaryota; kingdom Metazoa; phylum Arthropoda; class Arachnida; order Araneae; family Salticidae; genus Maratus; species Maratus speculifer. The sequence goes on from OZ025298.1 coordinate 159,315,104, forward strand.
TTGGGCTTGAGATATATAAAAATCATATTTATTTCGAATATCATCAGAAGGCAGAATACTTCTTTTCATTATCAAAACCCTGAATCTTAGACTGTGCACATTCAGAGCAGAATACAGAACAATGTTTTAAACAGCCTTACTCCCACATAACAAAACAGAATCTTTTTCTTCGAATAAAGAATACATAGAAGTCACATCGTTCATTTAATTTCATTATCTTTGTATGGAATAGCATATCGAATCATTTTCTTAACTGAATGACTTTTCACGCATTTATCACAAGAGGTTTCGAGTTTTAAAGAATAAACATTTGAAACAGAATAGAATTATGCATCGCAGTAGAATAGAATGAATTGTCCACAGAATCACGGATGCATCTGATGCCACAAAACATTTCTCGAATAAAAAACTTTGCTCCGCAAACGAGAGAAATAGAACCCCTCTTGTCTACGGACTAGCGGTCCTCATGGAGATCAAACTCCATTGAATCTAGGCTTTCTTTTTCGCCCAACCGCCTTAACACGATTTTGATAGAATCACTTTTATATAAAAATATAGTTTAAAACTCTTCAAAAGTGGCCAGATGAAATTGTTAAACTGGGTTTATTTCGAATCATTCTTAGTTTATTTTGGTAAAATTAGTACTTTATCCGCCTGCGGTGGTAGACCAAACCGGCAGGGATATTTCAGAGATGGGGTGATATGCCTTTAACTGCAGTGTTAAAATTTAAGTGTATTATGTGTAATTTTAATTACTTTCTATATATTCATTATTAGACATAATTTTTTTTCTGATTTAGCATAGTATTTTTTACTTAAATTTCCAACTGTAATTTATTTTAAATTTAAGTTTCAGCGTAAGCATATACTGTGTTATAGATAAACAAAGCATAAATATTAATACAAAAGATGTGTATGTAATTCAATTAAATGTTTTAGTGTACATGTTTCTAATTTGAAATATTGCAGTTAATGAATATAATTTAAAATCTATACTTTAAAATTTATTTTGTTTCAAGAACTGAAATCTCCTTTTTAATCTGAAGAAGTTTTCTGAAAGTAGAAGTTTTAAAAATTAATTACCTTTTACCTTGAATACTTTTTGAAAAAAATATCAAGAAATATTTGGTCTGGTCTCAATAAAATGTTTTCTACATTAAGTAAGAACGAACTCCTGATGTTTCCTCTGTTGCCACGGGTTCTTTTCATAATCTTAATTGAGTAAAGTTACAAAAGTATCTACACTGAAGCTCTTGAAAGAAATGACGCAATATAATAAAAGCGCTTAAGTCTTGCAATTGTTAAGATAAATTCTAGCATCGTTATTTATTTTCTATTGCTAAATATTTCCTGAGAGATTCAGTCTTTCTTGTTCCTTAAAAGTTCCATTTCTTAAAAATTTATTCTCTTTTTAAAGAGATACAAGCGTTGTATATGTTTTCAATTCTTAACACGCTTCATATAAATAGTCTTAAATATGCGTAAGCATAATTATATGTACAAATGTATACACGCAAATGGAAAAAAAAAATGTTGCAATAAAATAAAATAGTTTAAATCATGCAATTGTTAAAATAAATTTTAACATCTTTTTAGTGTAACTAAATATTTCCTAAATGATTGAGGATTTCCATTCCTTTAAAAGTTTAATTTTTAAGTGTTTACAATCTTTTGAAAGAAATCCACTGTGTAGATTTTAAATATTTAGCAAGATTATACAAATAGCCTTAGGTATGCATGATCATAATTGCATGTATAATATAATAAATATATACACACGATTCATAAATGTGTACACTCCTATAACAGGAATTTTGTAAGTTCCCTCATAGCATGCATGGTCACAGTGACGTCACAATGACGTCACTGTCAGTCACTTTGGTCACAGCACATCTCCCTCATAGCATGCATGTTCACAGTGACGTCACAATGACGTCACTGTGAGTCACTTTGGTCACATCACATCTGTGACGAAAATGCCACCACTCAGTGACGTCACAATGTGACTAAGATGTGACTTTCTAAAAATATTTTCACAGTTCGTCACAATGTTAATGTCAAAGTAGTCACAAATGACACACTTTTCACAAATTGGTCACATTGTGACGTCGCGTCGCAAAGTGGTCACAATGTGACGTCACAAAAAAGCTCTAAAACGGCCATAACGACTTCAAATTTTAGTCACTGTGACTTCACATCGACGTCACGTGACGTCACATCGACAATCGATGGTCACAAAGTCACAATGTGACTTCATAACGACGTTGCAGTGACGTCACCATGTCTTACGGGCTGTAACAAAAATGCCATCACTTAGTGACGTCACATTGTGACTAAGATGTGACTTTCTAAAGAACGTTTCACAGTTCGTCACAATGTTAATGTCAAAGTAGTCACAAATGACACACTTTTCACAAACTGGTCATATTGTGACTTCACAAATTGGTCACAATATGACGTCACAAAAAAGCTCTAAAACGGCCATAACGACTTCACATTTTAGTCACTGTGACTTCACATCGACGTCACGTTACATCACATCGACAATCGATGGTCACAAAGTCACAATAAGGACTTCACAACGACGTTGCAGTGACGTCATCATGTCTTACGGGTTGTATGAGACAAATTTCATTACCAGGAATGTATTTTCTCCATCGAGATAATTTTTAACAGCAGAAAAGAATGACAACATTATAAACTAGAGAAACACACTGAAGAACTAATAAATCATAATGCATATATTGTATGATTTTTTATGCGTATTGGTTATACTGAATTTTTAACAAGATTATACAAATAGTAATTAAAATGTTTTAAAACAATCGGCATTAAATGAGTTATTCAGCATATTTACAGTAATTTATAATAAACTAACTGGAACAGCACTGCCTGGGACCCCCCCCCCAAAAAAAAAAGTACGTTGAAAAAATTAGCATAAATGCATTTAGTAGAATATTTAAAAATTCTTGCAAATATTTGGAATAAGCTTAAAATAATAATGGGTTAAAAGACTGAAATCGGATTTCTTATACCAATGTGTAAAAATTGCGAAAAATCACTATAATATCAAAAGTAATAGCGAACAAATCTTGGATAAAAAAATTAAACCAGGATTTCCCTTATGAATGTTGAAGAATGTCTGAAAAATGCAAAGAAATTCTAAAAAATCTTGAAAAGATCCATACGAAATTCGAGAAGAAAGGAGGAAATTTACTATAATAGGCTAAACGGTTAAAACTTAATTACCTGGAAAACGAACACTCTAGAGTAATGAAGCAAAATAAGATTTCAAGTCCTTATGCTCTTTTTTGCATTTACGCAACTTTATAGGGAACTGCTAACAAATAGCAAAAGAACGAATATTTTTTGGATACCTGTCAAAACTAATGTAGCAAGAGCGTTAAAATTATATTTTATGACTAAGACGTTTGTCGCGTCGGATGGTTCAGTGGATTTCGAACACAAAATTAATTTAGGCGATTCATATTCAATAACTTCAAACTGGTATCTTCTTACTTCCTTTTAATTGGAAGAAAATATACATCTTATATACACATTATACATCTTCTGTACATCTTATTTACACATATGTTACAATTATTTACATGAAATTCGATATATTTTAGAATTATTCTTCTATCAAGACTGTCATAACACCATCGCGTATTAATTCTTTTCTCTCTCTGAAAACATAAACAAAACAAAAATATCTTGAGCCCAGGGGAGGGGTTGCCACGCGTAACTAAGATCAGGATTCATCGCCCTTTTGGCGTTAAAACATGATTTCCCACACACTCCCCACCTGGACTCATGAGAGTACATAATGATAAATCAATAAAACTAAATTCTTACAATAAACATTAATTTAAATCATAACTCAAATAATAAAACAGAAAAAAATTTCAATCTTCAGGTGCTGACATGTGCTGACATATAAAGTATTAAACAATAAAATAATATCATGAATAATATAAATAAAAAATGACACTTCAATAACATGTAGCTACATGAACCTATCTGGCCAGATATTTACCTGAATAAAATAAACTAAATATATATATGTAATACAAACAAATTAAATACTATTATTAATATCTCAATAATCCTTTCAATTTGAAATAAAGCATAATTATACAAAATGAAACCTTTTTTCTAAATGGATAAATTAACAATTGCAAATTACACATAAAAAAAACATATGTCAACTATGAATTTATAATAAGAAATAAATCACATTTATATTCAAACAATAGTAGAAAGAAAATTAATTTAAAACTGAAATACTGAAATCAATTAACATTCAATAATCTAATTCAAAAGGATACAACAGTTGAACTGGTTTTCTTAGCAGTCCATGAGCAGTCTTTACCATGCAAGCTCGAATGAGCTGATCTCTACCAAGGATCACTTCTTTAACTACTCCTAAGTCCCACAACAGTTTAGACATTACCGTCCACTAAGACAACATCTCCAATCTTTAGATTTTTGTGTCTCTCAGGAGTTTTAAATTGATGGATCGATCTTAAGTTCAACAAGTATTGTTCCTTCCATTTAGTCCACAGCTGTTTTAACAAGGTGGTTTGATATCTTTTTCTTCTTAATAATGTCTCTCGGGTAGAGATTTTATTCTCTAATTCGGCAAAATGTAGTGGAAAACTAATATTTTCTCTTCCGAGTTGAAGAAAGTGAGCCGGTGTAAGTGGCTCTGGCTCGCCGAAATCACTTGTTGTATACGTAAGAGGTCTCATGTTTATTACGGTTTCTATTTCTGCCAAAATTGTAGCCAATTCTTCAAATGTGATGAGAGCTCTTCCCAAAATTTTTCTTAGGGGTTCTTTTACACTTTTTACGAGTCGTTCGTAAAATCCTCCCCACCATGGGGCACGCTCGATGATAAATTTCCATATAATGCCTTTGTTTGATATGAAGTCTTGAAGTTCTTGATCTTTAAAGATTTTTTCAAATTGTTGTAGTTCTTTGTCGGCAGCTTTAAAACTTAATGCATTATCAGAAAAAATTATTTTACAGTTTCCACGTCTTGAAATAAATCTACGGAAACTCAATATAAAGGACTTTGTAGTCATATCCCTGACTGCTTCCAAATGTATTGCTTTTGTTGCGGCACAGGTGAACAGTACAATGTAGGATTTTGACGTCTCTTTACTATCTGTTTTGATGATTATTGGGCCGGCAAAATCCAATCCTATAACGGTAAACGCAGGGGATTGAGAAATCCTTTCTTTCGGAAGTTGCCCAGTTAGCTGGTCAGCTGCCCTTGCATTGTATCTTCTACAAATTAGACATTTTCTTAGATTCTTTCTGATAGATTGTCTTCCTTGTGGAATCCAAAATTTCTTCCGGATTTGTGCAAGCGTTAAAGAAACTCCACTATGCAGCAAATTTCTATGTTCTTGCATAATTAGCAATTCTGTTAATTTTTCATTCTTCGGCAATATGATTGGGTTGGTCTCATTCGAATCAAAGGAGCCTTCGTTAAGTCTGGTTTTTATTCGCAAAATTTTATTTTCATCCAAATATGGACACAGGGAATAAATTCGTGATGTTTTCTTAATGTAATTTATAATTCTTCATTTGTACTTCTTTGATTAATAATTCTTCAGCTTCTTTCAATTCTCCAGCAGATAATGTATCTTTACGCTTGATTGAATTTCTTAAATTGAAAATAAATCTTCTAACTCTTGCCAATGTTCTAACTGCCTTCAAGAAGGAACTGAAACGCTCAATTTCTATAAGTGGCTTCTGATGTTCTGATGAACAAACATTTTGGAAAATCACATTTCTTTTAGCTTCTAGCTGTTTCATATCTTCATCTATTTCTCTGTCTTCTTTGGGCCATAATTTTGAATCCTTAATTAACCATGGAGGCCCTGACCACCACAGGTCATCCTTTTCGAGGTCGAAAAGTGAGAGTCCTCTTGTGAGTCGATCAGCAGGATTTGAGCTACCGGGACAATGTCGCCAGTTCTTTGGATCTGTTAAACTTTGTATTTCTGATGTTCGGTTGCTTACGAATGGCTTCCAAGTACTAGATGAACTCTTGATCCAGTGAAGCACGATATTTGAATCGCTGCAATAATGTACTTTGTCTTCACTTATCTTGAGAACAGACATTACCCGATTTCCGAGCCTAGCTCCAATCAGAGCACCCATCAATTCGAGGCGGGGCAAGGTTAACTTCTTTATGGGAGCTAGTCTGCTTTTTGACGTAACAAAACTTGTCTTTATACTATTATTGTTGTTATATCTCAGATATATAACACTTCCATAGGCCTTAATACTTGCATCACTAAAACAGTGAATTTCTACATTGTCGTAAATGTTTATTTCCTGAAAATAATATCTTGGAATTTTTATTTTACTAATGTATGGAATCTGTGCACACCAGTTATCCCATTTTTTCTCTAAATGTTCTGGCAAACTCTGATCCCAATCGATACCATGTTCCCATAATGATTGAAAAATCATTTTAATTAAAATCGTAAATGGTGATAAAAACCCAACAGGGTCAAAAATTCTTCCAGCTGCTCGAATTATAGTTCTTTTGGTCTTATCTTGACAATGAACAAATTCTAATAGACCTTGATTATCTAATCTAAAAATGTCTTCTTCAGTGTCCCATATTAACCCTAAAATTTTAAATGGGGTTGTGTCAGTTGATGTATCAGCGCAAACATTCATACCTAAAGATTTTAAATTTTCCTTTAAAATGGTAGAATTACTTTGCCATTTACGTAAAAACATATTTGCTTGCTGAAAAATAGATAAAGATTCCTTTGAAATTTTTAAAGCTTCATTAACCGTATGTGCTCCTAACAATAAATCGTCCACGTACATGGAAGAGTCAATTTTAGAGCAAGTTTCCGGATATAAAGTTGCATACCTCTTCAAATGATGTTTAATTACAGCTCCTAACAGAAATGGACTCGAGGTGACGCCAAATAATACACGACACATTTTCATAATTATAAAATTAATTGGGGAATTTTTATCTTGAGGGAGTTCTTCGATCCACAGGAAACGCGTCATATCTCTATCACCTTCAGCAAGACTTATCTGTAAGAAAGCCTTTTCAATGTCTGCCACTACGGCAATTTTATTGCTTCGAAATTGCAAAATTAAATCAAATAAATCTGAGTTCAAATTGGGACCTGGGAAGAGTACATCATTTAGAGAAGGTTCAGAAAGAGCGTGAGATGAGGCATCAAAAACAATGCGTAGTTTGGTTGTTTGTTTATCCCTTCGAATTACAGGGTGGTGGGGTAAATAATAGGTCAAATTACCATTCGGTGAATTTATTTCTTGCGGTTCAACAATTTCTACTATTCCTAAAGCCTTATATTCATCAATAATTTCTTTATATTCCTTAAATAATGCAGGATTATTTACAAATCGTTTAATTAGACTATTAAATCTCTTTTTGGCAACATCATAATTATCCGGAAGATCAACATTGTCATATTTCATAGGTAATTTAACTTCATACCTATTGTTCTTAAACTGAATAGAATTTTCAAATTGTTCTAATATTTGATTATCGCATAAATCTTTATTTGTATTATCTTCCTGAATCCCTAACCCTTCTATAGTCCAAAATTTTTCAAGTTGAATTGACATTTTATCAACTTCATTATTATCCCAAATAGATATATACATTGCACCCACTAAATTATTTTCATTAACTTCATCTGAGAACTTCCCATGAAGTATCCAACCTAGTTTAGTTTCATTCAAAACAAGAGTTGGTGAAATACGTTTATATTTTCCTGTCATAATTGACCAATAGTAGTCACTACCAATCAGCAAATCTATTTTATTCTCCCCATCACTTAATTCATTTGAAACATCTGACAACTGTATACCCATTTCTTTTATTTTTTCATTTAACTCTGAACTTGGGGCACGTATTATATCTGAACAAATTTTCTCTGTTTCTAATGCTTCCAGAGAAATTACATTGTCAGAAAATTTATCCTTTAAGAAAATCTTAACTCTGTTATGATTATTAACAATAGGTTTCGTACCAGCAAATGTATGGATTTTTAATGATTCCTGTCCTGTCACCTCTAAATTTAAATGCCTTGACAAATTCTTTCCGACAAACGTACGCTGCGACGCACTGTCTAGCAAGATACGAACATTAATATTTTTATCTTTCCCAATCATTGTTCCCTTTAAAGTTTGAAAATAAACATATTCATCTGGCTTACAACAAAGTGAAGAAACAGTTATTTTTTCATACTGCGTATTTTGCTTTCCCCCTATTTCATCCCCTTCAGTTGAAACAAGGTCAATTTTATTTTCCTTTGATGATCTTTCTTTTACCTTTTTATTACAAAGAGAATTTTGATGAGCCTTTGAATTACAAAGAGTGCAACGAATATTAGAATTTTTACAAAACTTACTCTTATGAAATCGTTTGTAGCATCGAAAGCATTTCGCTTGTTTCGATAAAGATTGTTTTCTTTCTTCCAAATTTAAGTTACACAAATTTGCTTCATGTTTCTGAGAACAAAAAGGATAAAGGTTTTCTGTAATTGTATTTAATGTAAATGCTGAAGGATTTCTATTTTTTGCTTGAAGAAAATGTTTAGAAGAATTTTGTTTGAATTTATTTTCATGAGATTTAATCTCAAAACTGACAGATGTAACATTAACAACCTTTTCACGCGCTTCGATTTCGCGCTTAAGGAACAACAATAAATCATCTACGCAAACATCTTTTTTCTCGCACTGTTCTCTATGAAATTGCAATAAAATGTCATTAGGTATACATTTATAAATGATAGGTAACAATAAACAACCATATTGGTCTGATTTCACATCCAATGATTCTAAACTTCTTATTTGTATCGCTATTTCATCATACAATTTTCTTAATGAATAAATATCATTTGATCTTCGCACTGCTTCTAAATTTAATAATTTATTTGTGTGCGCAGATATTAAAACTTCTCTTTTTCCAAAACGATCCTTTAATATATTTATTGCCGTTGCGTAATTTTCACCAGTTAATGGAAGCCCGTTAATAGCAGCAGCTACTGATCCCGAAATCAAAGATTTCAAATAAGTAAATTTTTCTATCGCTTGAAGGGCTTCATTTTCGTGAACAGCGACTTTAAACTGCGGCCAAAATTCTTGGAATTCGTAAATGTCGCCGGTGAATTTGTTTAAAGAAATTCGCGGCAATTTAGTGTTACACTTTAACTGAGTATCTGATATGGGGGGCGTAACTACTTTTGGTTCACTTGTAATATCAGAAGTTTTCTTTAAATTATGCAAAAATCTATTTGCTCTCGATTTACATGTAATAATAGACTCTTTATATTCTAAACAAGCTTCAATTTCGGTTTCTAAATTAGAAGTTTCAATTTCAGATTGTATTAAATCGTCTAGGTTTTCTAGAGAAATCTTATGTTCCAGCAATGTTGCTAAACAATCCTCCACAATTTCCGGTTTCAAATCACTTTCTTTCAAAATTTCATTATCAATTTTTTTAATTAATTTAGTTATTGTGGATCTAATTGATCCGCGTTTAGTAATATTTCTTTTCAAATTTTCACCGGTACTCATTTTTTATAGTACTGTTTCTTCCAAATCATAAATTCAAAGAAATAACAATAAAAACTTACCCGTTTAATATATGCAATCGTCCTACTCTTATTCTCATTCTATTATTTCCCGGCTAACTTGCACCATTGTCGCGTCGGATGGTTCAGTGGATTTCGAACACAAAATTAATTTAGGCGATTCATATTCAATAACTTCAAACGGGTATCTTCTTACTTCCTTTTAATTGGAAGAAAATATACATCTTATATACACATTATACATCTTCTGTACATCTTATTTACACATATGTTACAATTATTTACATGAAATTCGATATATTTTAGAATTATTCTTCTATCAAGACTGTCATAACACCATCGCGTATTAATTCTTTTCTCTCTCTGAAAACATAAACAAAACAAAAATATCTTGAGCCCAGGGGAGGGGTTGCCACGCGTAACTAAGATCAGGATTCATCGCCCTTTTGGCGTTAAAACATGATTCTCCACAACGTTCATTCTAATAAACCGTTCTCCTTTTTACGCAGATAGCATATTTACTCGTACATAAATTAAGATTTTAATAAAAACGGTACAATATTTTTGGAAGTTTTTTTGCTTACATTTTGCAGTTTTTAATATAAAATAATGTTATTTTCCGAAAATATGACAAACATCATTGTATACAATATCCTTAATTACAATTAAAAAATAGTAAAAATTGTAAGTGAAATAAACAGGTTTACTAAATAATCTTGCATTGCGCATGCTCGAACGCTATCAAAATTTTATTTGCATATTTGTATGGAGAAACTTTTGTGAAAGTCTCACAAACATAGGTTGAAAATTCTGAAAGTGATCGTCAATAGAATAAGCTCAAAATTCGTTGTTCTCAAAATGAAGCCAAAAGAAAGAGTTTGTATCCAAATATAGTAGAAAGTGCCATATAGTGTATTCTATATTGGCACTAATCAATAGGGTGGGCCGAAAAAAAACTTTTTTTCGATTTTCGATGATGGTGGGTGCGGAAAAGTGGCCACTGGTGGCATTTAGTTCATACAAAAAATTTGAGATTTTTTGGAAATTTCCTTACCCTGCCGCAAACGGCTTGAAGTTTTGGAAAAATGCTCACTTTTGAACTTTTTTCGAAAAAATTTAAAAAATTGTTAAATTAAATTTATTTTTGTTGTATTTACTTGAAAAGGCATATTTAATGTACCAAATGTTTAAATAAGATCTGATCATGCATTATTTAATATCTATGTGTATTATAACTTAGCCTATTTTTATAGCTTTGTCTCGTATAACAGCAAAACAGGTATTTGTTTGAATCGGTCGTTAGTTTCTCTATTATTCATGTCTTTTGATCTTCTTTATATTTTTTCTATGTGTCAAATGTCACATATTTGGGCAACGGACAGTAGTGTACTTCAAAAATAAATCTGGAAGGTGAGAAGGGGGTGAAGAAAGACTCTAAGAGAGCGCAATGACTCTTGTCTCTGAGAGAGTGAAGGACGAAATAGATGAGAGCCAAAATGCGATAAAGGATTCTTATTATTTCTCCATGCTCAGTTACCTGCGACATTTGTTCAGTGTGAACGTGAAACCTTTTTCTAGTGAGATACAGTGCTTTTTGGATAGTTTAATATTCCATTATAGTGTTTTGTGCGTTTTATTGCGACGAGCTTAGAAATGGCTAGTATGAAGGACTATGGTAATGTAAATACACGCGATAGCGTGAAAAGTAGCCTATTGGAGGCATCATAGATATTGAAAGAATTGCAATTGCCAACTTATGCTGATAATCATGCGCCACTACTATTGGTTGCTTCACCATGTAGAAGTTGTGACAGCAGAGGATACGAATTTCGTCATCGATAAAAACCAAGTCAGACGAGAGAAATAGAAACTTGGAAAGAGGATACAGGCAGAAGAAGTTCTTGAAAGAAAAAAAATTAAAAGCATATTTTTTGATGGTAGAAAATATAAAAGTACATTCAGAGGGGAAGAAAAGAACAAGCGGCACCGTCGAGAGAAAAACGAGGAACACATCACCGTGTTGTTTGAACATGGTTAGGAATACTTGGGTCACTTGATACCTCGTTCCGGTCACGGAAAAGAAATAGCAAAATCTTTATATAATCTTCCAAGTCACCGCAAATTAGACTTTTCTGAAATGACAGCACTTGGGTGTGATGTCACCACTGTTAATACAGGAAAAAGCAATGGTGTTATTGCCTGTCTTGAAAGAAAAAAAAACTAGGGAGAGAGCTGCAACATTTGATATGTATTCTTCATATGAACGATATCCCACTTCGACATCTACTCTCTTAACTTGATGGTGAAACCACGGGACCTAAGACCTTTACCAAACCAATCGGTGCTAGACTAAGGGGGTTTGAAAAATCTACGTGTCACTTTTTTCGAGCCTATTGTTGTTTCATAGATATCAGAAATGGAAAATACTGAAGATCTAAGTACCGATCAAAAGTTCTCATTTGATATTTATGCAGCAGTTTCAACTGGAGTATGTTTTGGAGAAATGGAAAACAGATAACCTGGACCAACTGTGAAATCGAGATGGATCACAACTGCTTGCAGAATTTTACACTCATGCGTTAGTAGTGAAAATCCTGATAAAGCGTTAAAATATCTCGCTCAGGCACATGAATGTTTATGCGCCGTGTGATTTTCTGTAAGGAAAAGGCTAGGTTACGCGGACGGACCTAGACATATGTGGCAGATAGTTAAACGTTTTTACCAGATGACCTAAAGGAGACAGTGTATTCAGTCATCCGAACAAATGGATACTATGGTCATTCCGAGAATTTATTGATAGCAAAGGCACATCAATATATTAGAAGAATGGCATGGAAAGAAAAAGGAATGCTAAAATTTAAATAAAATAAAAACTAACATAGTGCGAGAGTTTCAAGTTCCAAAGCTAAACTTTAAAGCTAACACTATGAGTGTATCAAATGGGTTGCCGCCGAAATCAGCGAACTTCTTATAACAAAAACGTTTTCACTAGAAAAAAGTAGAGAAAACATAATTTCTGGATCCATGTTGGATGAATCAATAGTCTGATTTCCAAGTCACTCCCAGGCTGTGGAAAGAGTCATTAAAATTGTGACAGAAGCTGCATCAAACGTATGCGGTAGTAAAGAAAGACATACCTTCATTAGAGCAAAACAGCCAAAGAATACCAAAGTTCATTTCTAAAAAAGACTTTGTAGAGTAAATGCGATTCTGTGCATTTTGAATATAACATTCTGTGGATAGGCTACCTTCTCGTGGTAAGTTCTGGGTTATTTCGCGTTGGTACCGAACTAAAAACAAACTAAAAGCTGTACATTTTTAAAGAACATAGCATTAAAATAATGCATGATCAGATCTTATTTAAAAATTTGGTACATTAAATATTCTTTTTCAAGTAAATACAACCAAAATAAATTTAATTTAACAGTTTTTAATTTTTTTCGAAAAAAGTTCAAAAATGAGCATTTTTGCAAAACTTCAAGACGTTTGCGGCAGGGTAAGGAATAGTCCAAAAAATCTCAATTGTTTTGTGGGAATTGAATGCCACCCGTGGCCACTTTTCTGCACCAGCCATCATCGAAAATCGAAAAAAAGTTTTTTTCGGCCCACCCTACTAATCAATGGATAAATAAATAAACAAATTATAAGCAAAAACTTGGAAAAATTTGGGACTGTTTTTATAAAAACCTTAATTTTTCTACGAGTGTACATGCAATCCGCATAAAAATGAACCCAGTTTATTGCAATGAGCCTCTTAATCACAATTTACAGTTTGAACGCTCTTGATACATTAGTTTTGACAGGGTTATCCGAAAGTAATCGTTCATTTTCAATTTGTTAACTGTCCCCTTTGGAGTTTCGGAGAAAAAAATCTTCAATGAAATATATGACTTGTACTAGTATATTTACACACTTAGAGTTTCAGGGTAATTCCTCATGTATTTTTCTAGATACTTAACAAAATGTTTAAAATCGCAAGTGGCCGGTCACCTTTGGTCATATAGTGTACATGTAAAATGCTACTCTAAACCATACATATTGTTATCAGAAACACTCAAGCGCAGTATCAGCAGTCGTGTTGCTTACGGTGGCAAGGCAAATAAACAAATTTCTGACCTGAATTTAAAGGATTCTGAATTTAAAGGAATGTTTCCCACTTAAAACAGACCTAGAAAAAATTCTTTTTAAAACAGATTTATCCGTGTGTCATAACAGTTATATTATCAATTCTTTTTAAACATTGTTCCAGAGTAAGATTCCGCCTTAATAAAACCGAAATTTACGGTTACCGAAAAATTACGATTATTTCCACAATAGAACTGCACCATTTGAAGACTTTTATCACAAATTTATGCTGAATTCTGTTTAACACACGTTAACCTTTAATTTCCATGATGGAACATGTTCAAGAAATTATGTAGTTTAGAAAATCTGACTTTACACCAGAAAAGTTCAATGGCTAATTTCGGTTTATTTAATTACGAAATGTCTGTTATTAAGTAAAGCAAATATGACTAATTTAATTTTCCGGTTTTGAGTTAGGATATACGATTTAAAATGTCGCAAAATATCTCGGGCGGGTTTGGGATATAGAGGGTTAAAATGTAGCTATCTGCTTGTCAATTCAAAGTAATCGCGCTGTATCCCAAAGTGGGTCAGAATACAGGATTTTATGACAAAGTTTTACATTGTCAATTAATTTACTAGAAAAGGCTTTTTATCCAGTACAAAAGTTTTAAACTGAGGAAAAATAAAAATTAATTCTATCCCTCGGTCGGAGGAATAGTAACGCAATCCGGCTCTGGCATTCCTAGCAGGAAATTGTGGGTAATTGAATGATTTTTTAGAATGTAAATGAAAGATATTATGATACAGAATAAAATTAATAAATGGGATTTTAGTGACAATGTTGTTTTAATAGATTAAGTTTCTTTAGAATAAAATAAAATAAAGGAAGCGTTGATTAAAGGTATGGAATGTAATAATTTTGTTAAGAAGATATTAAAAGACAGAAAAAAGTAAATGTTATAAGAATTTGGAAATAATTAAGGATAATTAATTTTATTATTATTACATATATATATATATATTTAACACACTACATTTTTTTTTTTTTTGCATTATAATACTGGCAGCTAAAATGCCATAAGTAAGCAGCAATAAAACATCAAATAAATTAATTAAACAGAATATTACTGCTTAATGATATGTTACTTGCTAATTTTAGGGTTTATTATCGTTACATTTACTGTTTTTAAATGGTACCCTAGCTGTCAATATTATACTGTAAAATCAACAACTCTTTTTTTTTTAAGTTTATATGGATTTTTTAGGTACATATATAATAAAATCTTTACTTCTAAGTCTAAAAAAATAGACACCTTCGCTATTGTTGCTTTAAATTGGTTGATCATCTGACCTTCAATTTCAGGAGAGATAACCACATGAAATCGATTAGGGATGGCCATCTTTCGTATATATTTCAAAATAATATAAAGTGGGAATATTAACTAAAAATAATCAAATTTAAACTCATTATATAACGTTTGTGTTTATAATTATATTAATTGATATAGTTGTTTAAATTTTAACTTATAAAAATATTTCAATAATAATAATAATAATAATATAAGACCTGACTATGTAATTGTTTCAGAAAATATTCATAAATGCCGAACACTTCATCACAGAATCACATAAAGTTATAAATAAAGCAAACGCGATAAACCTAAAATAAACGCAAAGGGGAAAAAAGCACTCCACTTCCAGCAGCAAAGAAAATTAAATTAATTTAAGGACCCCGGAATCCAAGGATTATAGGTAAAAAAAAAGAAAAAAAAAAGAAAGAAAGAAGTGCACAGACGACCTAGATATGTATTTTTTTCTTTTCAGGTAATAAAATATAAGTGATTTTCAAATTGTGATAAACCACTTTTGCCACATAGTAATCAATATTGATTAATTATAAATTTAAAGAAAATTCTACCACACTTTATTCACAGTTATTGAAAGGAGAGTTTAAAGACCAAAATGAAAGAAGGGACAGTTTTCTATGTTATTTCAGTCAATAATTATTTATGTTCAAATTTAACGTTAATTATTTTTGAACTCAATTTACTCCAAGTCGAATTTTTGTCACTTGTACATATGGTGTTCTGATGTCCTCATTTAAAATTGTCAGATTCTATAGATTCCGAGGAAATAGAATTGGAGGAGGATCATTGTGTTGAATATGTTGTGTAGAATAATATCATATCACAACCAAAATGAGTAACTCGGTACCCTCAATGCACCTCAAGTGGTTTTATGAAACATATACAAATTATCAAGGCATTCACCAAAAAATGTGGTACGATTTTACAATACATAAAATATTGAAACTATATTTCAGATTTTGTTCATTCGAATTTTATTCACTCATTTTCGATTATATAACTGCATCTTTATAAATTGATATATGTTTTTCATAATTAACTTAAAGAAATATTTTTTTTCTTTTAAGTATTGGATGGCCATCTCTCCTCGGCTTATTATTTATGAGTATGTATAAGAATTTAAAATCTGAAAAAAATATTTCTTATATTTTAAAGACTGAAATAAAATTTCTTAGTAAAACTAAGAAATTTTATTTCAGTCTTTAAAAATTATAGCTATGTATCCTAGCGTAACCCTGTATGAACCTAAATATTGAACACGGAAATAACTTTTGCGAATGTAACACAAAAAAAATGTTTTGGATCGCGAAAAAGCGCTAACACATGCTATAACTTAAAACAAATTATGAAAATAATTATGGCATTGATGAAATATAAAATGAACTGTATTAAGATACAAGTTTGTAATAAATTTTTTTTTACCAATGTCGAAAAAATGGATTAAAAAAACCCTGCTATTTATATAAATTAAAGACGATGAAAAATCAAAAATCGCAGAATAGAAAGCGGACTATATTAAACCAAAAGTTTGAAACCAATTTCCTGTTCCGGATATGAAAAAATCAGCGCGTTAAAAATGGCAAGGAAGAAAATTTACTATATTCGACTAAAAATGTGAAACAAAAATTCATTTTAGACTAAAAAGTTTTAAACAAAATTCATATAAGCTAAAAGACAAAATTTATCTTTTAAGAAGCAATTCTTTAAATTGATTATTAACAGCACACTTTTAGTAGGGATATGAGACCATTACACAAAAAAAAACTGTTTTGTTGAAACAACTAAATTTTGATTATTATTTCACCCACAAAATATTTTGTTTGGAATGACCAAATTATGACTAGACTAATCAAATATTTTGATAATTTAACGAAATTTTGTTTATAATTTGGTCATTTCAACACAAAAATTTTGTGGGTGAAATAGTAATCAAAATTTAGTTGCTTCAACAAAACAGCTCTTTCCGTGTGTGACAAAAGGAAATAAAATTTTCTCTGGCCAGACATTAATGAATTAGAAAGCATTACAATGATTTCACAGATTGACCATTAAATATGAATAATGTTCAAGTGGTTCATTTCTGCTTGTTAGTTATTGAACTCCTGGTCCCTCAGTTCCTGCAATATGTGATTCTTTTAACTTAAATCCATTATTACTGAATGTTACTTTATTATTAAATAACTTCTTGTGACTGATCAATTATTACTATTTTCTCTCTTTAATTTCCACTAGAAGAAATACCATAAAAAATATGTTGAATGATTTGCTGACAAAAAAGAATCTTTAACTTTCATATTTAAAAGAAAAGTAAGACATAAAGCAAGTTGATT
This sequence comes from Maratus speculifer, assembly GCA_964019185.1. Classification (NCBI taxonomy): domain Eukaryota; kingdom Metazoa; phylum Arthropoda; class Arachnida; order Araneae; family Salticidae; genus Maratus; species Maratus speculifer. The sequence continues at coordinate 159,332,480 of OZ025298.1, forward strand.
TTTAAAGCGGAATTGTTTGAATAAAATTAAAATGATGCCATGCTCACTGCCTTTTCAATTTGTAGACTATTCGAAATTCTGTAATTGTTTAAACGTGGCAAATATCGATGACTTAATCTTGTAGAATAACAGTCCGCTTGTATCCAGTAAAATCTTTCAAATTATAATCTGTAATCTACTCCATTTTAATAGTTGACGTCAAACATTAAAAATAATATAACAATAGTGATACCTGAAATCTACCACCATTGGAATCAAAGTTTTTTTTTCTATATTGGAAACATTTTTTTTTTTTTTTTTTTTTTTTTTTTTTTTTTGAGAGAGAGAGAGAGTAAAATAATTTCAGATAAAAAGTAAATAGTAATAAATGTTCTTTTGTTCATATGCTTAATCAGAAAACCATAAGTTTAGTAATCGCTAATTTCAAAATTTGTCTAATCTTCTGTAATCTCATACGCCGTTCAAAGTTTCTTTCGTATATAAAATTTCCAACAATATATTAAATATGCGAATTGGAGATTGACAGGAATCTCTGAGAGTAGTCCAATATGTTCTGCAAAAAAAAAAAAAAGTTTAGAAGAAATGACGAATGGACCGCATTCTTCCATTCGGTTTGAGGTTATAAACATCTCTATTTTGTCAATTGTGATGTCACACGAATGCTGCTTATTGCTTTTACTACATGCAGAAGATTGCTGAAAATTTCGTTCACATTTAAAATAATATCAGTAGTTCAGAATTTATTTTCTGCTAATAATCAGTAAAGAAACTACCCTATTCTTCTTCTTTTTTCGAGGCTATAAAAATCATCATTTTACCAATTGCGGTGTCACAGAAGTACTGTCCAGTAGAAAAAAATATCTGAAACTTAATTCAGAAAGCAAGTTTTATTACAAAATGTAGTCTTTTATTTATAGTAATAACTATAGTAATTACTTTTATTTATAGCTTAATTATAGAAATCTTCTTAAATATATTCTTACTTTCTAACTTTTAGAGAAGTGGATATTCCTATATGTGAAATTGGCAATATGTTCGGCACGTTAAAAACACGTTATGATGTTAATACATAATACAAAATATCGAATTAATAAATAATGATCCGAGTTCGAGAATATTAAAATCACATGCTTGGGGAAACAAAACATAGTAATGGTTTTCTATACTCTGATAAAAAATGTTTTAAATCTTTGAAATTAAATTAATGTAGCATATCCCCAGTAGCCAAAGAATATTGGACCAATATTGGCATCTTGGCATGAAATATTGCTCCAATATTTTGATCTCATTTAGCCAATATTTGCAGCCAATATCAAGCCAATATTGGAGTTTCTTTGGAAATATTGTCAATAAAATGCCAATATTGGTTAAATATTGGTATTTAATTGGAAATATTTCCAATGAAACCCCAATATTGGCATATATTGGCTGCAAATATTGGCTAAATAAGAGCAAAATGTAAAAATCCCAATATTGGAGCAATATTGACGTTTTATTGGCAGTATTTCCAATTAACGAAATATTGGCGCAACGTTGGACTAATATTGGTTTGCTACTAGGGATGTATCTACTGTACGTAGCAGACATTTATACTGAAATTATAATACTTGATTACATATTTATAATCTTAACTTTTTTAAAAACATATTTACATTTGAACATAATAATTTACTCCAAAATGCTCTCATTCACGTAATTAAAAGGGAAAAAATGCAAATTGTGCTTGGCTTTTACGCTAATTATATAATTATGCATTTATGTCATTTCAGCTTTTGCCTTTGTGGCTTAAAATTGCTTGTTTTGCGACCAAGCTAATAAATGGAATAGCATAACCCACTAATACAGCCATTTTAGTTTTTCCTGTAAGCCATAAGATGGCAGAATTCCATAATGATAATTATTTTTTTTTAAAGAAAAAAAGAAAGAATCAAAAAGGCTGAAAGAATATTACTTAAATTTCATCAAGATTTCGAACACATTTTTATTAATCTGCCGCAAGCGATAAAGCGTCAAATAATGTATCAATTGCTTCGTTCACAATAATTTATTTTTAAAGCTTCAGAAATATTTCTTTGGTCTTTAAATTATTTTTTTTTTCATTTTATAAACTTTTCTCTCATTACAAGAGTTTATTATTATCATTATTAATTAAGCAAATATGAACTGTAGCTCACAGGCTAACATAGCCTGAGAGCTTATGTGCCCGTCCGTTCTGTATGTACGTTCGTACATTCGTGCGTAACGCCATAACTCATGATAAAAATATCGGATCCACTTGAAATTTTGTATATAAGTATATCCTCATAAGGCGCTTCCCTCATTAGTTTTTGGAGTTCATTCGATATGTATAAGAGGGGGATAGGGGGCTCATGCCCCTCCCCTTAATTGATATAAAAGGGGTTTTCATGCAGAATTAACAGTTTTCGTTCAAAATTTAGATATAGGATCATTTTGATGAGGCGATACCGTGGCTGTTATTAGGTGTTCATTGAATAAGTATAAACAGGGGGAAGGGGGGGCTCATGCCCCTTCCCTTAATTGATATAAACGGGATTTTCATGCAGAAATAACAGTTTTCGTTCAAAATTTTGATATAGGATCATTCTGATGAGGTGATTCCGTGACTGTTATTAGGTGTTCATTGAATAAGTACAAACAGGGGGAAGGGGGGGCTCATGCCCCTCCCCTTAATTGATATAAACGGGGTTTTAATGCAGAATTAACAGTTTTCGTTCAAAATTTAGATATAGGATCATTCTGATGAGGCGATACCGTGGCTGTTATTAGGTGTTCATTGAATAAGTATAAACAGGGGGAACGGAGGTTCTAATGCCCCTCCCCTTAATTTTTATAAATGGGTTTTTCAAGCAGAATTGTCAGATTTTGTTCAAATCTCTGAATAATTTTGGAAGTTTAATGGTTAAGTATAAAAGCGGGGGATAACTCCTCTTAAATTACACAGGCCTACAAAAAAAAAAAAAAAAAAAAAAAAAAAAAAAAAAAAAAAAAAAAAAATTGGTGCCTGAGATTTTACAACTGATTTTGGATATTTTTGGGACGCTGATTCCAAATATGCAATCAGTTTTTCTCTATCAGCTCTACTTTTTTAGATATGCAAAGCGAACTAAAGATTTTTTAGAACTAAAGTGACCTTGAACACTTAAACTGACCTTATGATACATAGCCCTGTATCGACGCTCAAGGCGATTATAAGGACGGTTGAAATACCACAAGATCTTGAAAAAAACAAATGTGCAAGCAAAACTGAGGATCTGCGCATGCTTATGATTTCGCGCCGCTGATCCATAAAGCCAAATGTAAAAGTCTCTAACAGATAAGGTTAGTTTCAGAGTTCGCTCCATGTAAACAAAACTGGCTTTCTTTGACTTTCTAAAGTTTTTGAACTTCCATGATATTTGTGTTTAAAGTAGAATTCGTATCAATTGAACGTAAAACTCGTAGTGTTGTAGATTGTTGTGTTTGCGTTGTAGAATGGAATTTAAATGAGTTCAAGTAGAAAAAGTTGTATAAATCATCCAGATAAGTTTTGCTACATATGCGGAGAATAAAAGTTGAAAAACACAGAAAATATGTTACTGACTTTGTAAAGAGAGCTTATCTTGGATACTTTGGGGTTAGACTTGGTGATCAGGATAAAATCTGCGCACCGCAACAGGTCTGTAAAACTTGTATAGAACATTTATGAAAGTGAGCTGACGGAAAGGAATAAGTCTCAAATTCGGCTTACCAATGGTTTGGAGAGAACTCCAAAACCATTTCTATGACTACTATTTCTACCTAGCACTGGAATAATATTTGAATTAATCGAAACAATTGTAATAAGAAAACTTATCTTGATTTAGTGTCTTCAAGACCCTCCCCCCACTTCCTCACTCAGAGGAACTACCGATCCCAACGTTTCATCAGCTACCAGAGCTTAGTGAGGATGAATATTGTCCTTCTGATCATCTTTTAGATAGCTGTGAAGGTAACAGTGATTATGAGGAGACGTAATCAATGCCTAAATTTTTCAACCATGTTGATTTAAATGATTTCAAAAGAGATTTCAATGTCTTAAAAGAAGCTTCTGAATTACTGGTTGGTTTCAAGATTAAAAGACAAATATTTATTAGAACAAAGAGCCAAACTTACATTTTATCACACAAGACAAAATTGTCTACTACCCTTCTTCTCTTAAAAAAACAATCTTGTATTTTGTCATGAATTTAGAGGACTGTTAGAAAAATTGGCTCTTCCTAAATATTTTCCAGATGATTGTCCTTGGACAGCAAAGAAGTTACACAAAATACTATTGTTTTTATATTTTTGGGATAGCAGTGATAAAACACACCACTAGATTAGAAAAGAGAGGCCTAAGAAAAAAAACATGGATGTTGGAGGAAGGAATGTCATTAATAACACTTTAGTTGAGCGAAAGAAAATCATACTTTCGGCACTGCATATCAAGCTCTGTCCTATGAAGCTGTTTGTGTAAATTAACCATAAGAACGGGTCATGATTTGCATATATAAGGTTAAAACACTCGAATTGAGTTATGAAAATATTAAAGCAGGAATATTTAACGGACAATAAATAAGACAACTGATTAAGGATCCTGCTTTCGTAAATTCAACGAATGAGGCTGAATAAAAATGTCTTGGACTTTTGGCACCTTGGACTTTTGTGGCAGTTCACAAAAACATTCCGGGCAAATGCAAAGGAGAAATCTATGTAGAACTGGTAAATGAAAAGCATAATAGTTTTAAATCTCTTGGGTGTACTCGAAGCATTAAAGTACACTATTTACATTGCCACTTAGAGCATTTTCTTGAAAATAAAGAAGGCACAAGTGATAAACAGCCCGAAAGATTTCACCACAATATTAAGACTATGGAGGACCGATACCAAAAAAGATGAGATATGCAAAGGATTTCAGATTACAGTTTGAGTTTAAAAAGACACAGTTCTAAAATATATTCCAGAATGTCAAGGAAAAGCAGCTTCCGAAGCATTCAATGAGTATCAGTTTCATCAGTGATGTTTTTCTCTATTTTTGTGAGTAAAAATATTTGTATAATATAATTAAAAAATTATTATTTGAATATGTGATATCATAATAATAAAAACTAGCATTTGTGTATTATAAAAAATAAAAATCCTGTATTTATTTTATTTTTACATACATTTTTTAATACATGGATTTACCTTAAAATAATGAAACATATATTTCACAAAAAGTTGTTTATCTTAAAAAAGTCCTTCCGGCAATGCCGGGAGGAAGATGTAGCTTTCATATACTTATTTATTTATTTATTTATTTTAAAGTAAGTTACATTGTTCAAAAATACTAAGCTCAAATTAGTGGAAATAATCTTTAAAAATTAGTGATTTTATAAGATTGAATACTAGTTTTTGTCAAGACTGAATATTAATAGGAATTTTTAGAAATTAGTCATCTTTTATTCAACCTGGTTTTATTTTAAGCGATTTAAGAAGTCACCAAATTCCACGATATCATAAAGTGTATGCCATTTTAAAGCAACATGATGGATCGTTCAGATCAGACCGTTTCAAAATGTCAGCCATAAGCAAAATTCAAAGTGCTATAACTCAATCATTTTTTAAGATATAGACAAAATAAAAAGTGTTCTGGAATCGTTGTTTTAAGTTTTAACACATAAAAGAAAAATATTTTTCAACTTTTAATTTTTTCGCATTTAATTTTAAATTTTAAATTTAAAAAAAAATAAAATGGCCACCATTTTGAAACAAAATGGTGGATGATGCTGGCCAACGAACTCGGTCGAGACATTTGCATGTAGTATGTACATACCAAGTTTAATTGAAATCGGTTCATAAATACGCGTGTTATCACGTGACAAAATCAGATCGTTTCAAAATGTCAGTCATAAGAAAAATTCAAAGTGCTATAACTCAATCATTTTGTAAGATATAGACAAAATAAAAAGTGTTCTGGAATCGTTGTTTTAAGTTCTAACACGTAAAAGAAAAATATTTTTCAAATTTTGATTTTTTCGCATTTAATTTTAAATTTTAAATTTTTTTAAAATTTAAAATGGCTACCATTTTGAAACAAAATGGCGGATGATGCTGGCCAACGAACTCGGTCGAGACATTTGTATGTACTATGTACATACCAAGTTTCATTGAAATCGGTTCATAAGTACGCGTGTTATTACGTGACAAAAATCAGATCGTTTCAAAATGTCAGCCATAAGAAAAATTCAAAGTGCTATTACTCAATCATTTTTTAAGATATTGACAAAATAAAAAGTGTTCTGGAATCTTTGTTTTAAGTTCTAACACGTAAAAGAAAAATATTTTTCAAATTTTAATTTTTTCGCATTTAAATTTAAATTTTAAAATTTTTTAAAAATTTAAAATGGCCGCCATTTTGTTTCAAAATGGCGGATGATGCTGGCCAACGAACTCGGTCGAGACATTTGTATGTACTATGTACATACCAAGTTTCATTCAAATCGGTTCATAAATACGTTAGTTATCGCATGACAAAAATCAGATATATATATATATATATATATATGTCAACATTTGAACGGAGGGTGGTTTTGGGGTCTGGGGGTCATGATCGGTGAAAATATACCAAAATTTTCCGGAAGTGCTTTCCTCCGGACGGCTGCAATAGGTAGCTTTTTACGTTTTGTAATGAAAGCTACCTAAAATTGAGCTGATAGAGAAAAACTAAGGTCATATTTGAATTCAGGACATCAAATTCATATAAAATCAGCTAAAAATACCCCGGCACCAAAACAGCTGTTGACCAGTGTTATATAACTGCTAAATGGGTTTTTATTAAGAATTATTCGATTTGCTCTGAACTTTGAATATAATTTTTTTATATGATAAAGCATGTCCTTGCTAGTTTAGGAGGGTCAATGATTAAGTATAAAAAAGGGGAAAGGGGAGAGCTGTTTCCCCTTCGTAATTTTTTTTCGAACGGAATTAATCCTTGAAAATACAAAGCTGTAATGTACAATTAGTATGCGTAGCCTGTGAGCTCAATGCCATCAGTTTAACTAACAATATTCTTTTTATTTATTTTGATTACCGAGTTACTTACTTTATTTTCCATCCGATGTAGCCGTCTCAATTCTTTAACAATTTATTATACAAAATTGATCCCAAACAATAATTACTGGCAACCTTCTCATTCAAAATAACAAAAATATACGAAATTTATTATCAGAAATTATAGTTATCCCTAATATTCTGATATTTGGCCACATAAACCACCGTCAGAATATGCTCTATCCAATGATACAATAAAAAAAAAAGATTCATACGGTAGTTTTTAACACTTGAGCATTTAGGGCTTACTGGTATATAATATGTATGATTAATGAAACTATGGTGATGGTCACACGTTAGGAGTCAGACATGAGAAGTAACCAACGCCAGAATTTGCAATATGTGTTTCGTTGATCTTAAAGATATTTTAAGTAAAAATTGCTGCAAAATTGATATCACTTATTTACAGATTATTGTTTGGTAACTAAAAGGATTTTGAGCAAAATAAAAGTAGTTTTAAGAATGGATATACATATCGTCATCTGAGAATAAGAGAGTTCTATCTACTTAGGAATAATAAAATCTAAAATAAATCTAATAAATAATCTAAAATAATCTAAAATTAGGAATAATAAAATTAGGAATAATAACCTGGTTTGCAATGATACCGTTTCTTTTATTATTCTTAAGTTATGGTTAGAATTAATGAATAAATTCCTCGTGAGGGCTTGAATGGGATGAACCAAGTTGGAATTTCTTTTCATCATGGTCTATTTTTATTTTAATTTAATTTTTTACAATAGCGCGCGAGTTTTTTGGTGTTTTTATATCTCTTTGTCGCGTGTCATTTGTTTGACCGTGAAATAGTTTGAAATTTTTATTTTTAATTAAGTTTTAGATCAGGGTCTACATTTTAATTTAATTTTTGCAATAGAGCGCGTGTTTTTTGTTATTTATATCTCATTGTCGCGTGTCATTTGTATAGTCCGAGAAATATTTTGAAATTTTGTTTTATTTATATTATGACTATGGAACTTATTTGACGGTTCCGAAACATGTCAATGTATTTTATTTTTACTATAACACCTTTCTTAGAAAAAATTAAAATTGTTATTAAAATGTTTATATAAAAGGTGAATATTTTAAAAACTGATGATTTAAAAAATCAATTGGATTTAATTAACTTTTTATCAGAGTTCTATCTGTGTTTTTTTTAAAAATTAGCTTACCGATCTAGAAAAGTTCTATTTGTATCTATAAAGGTATTTTTGCATCAAAAGGATGTTATATATAATTTACATATGGTACAGCGATTACGTTATGACATTATTTTAATTCAGAAATGTTTTTATAAATACAAATAGAACATTTCTACATCGATAAGTCATTTATTTCAAAAACACAGATAGAACCTAATTATTCTCAGGTAACGATATGCATTCATCAGTAATAAAATTGGTTAAATTAGAAGAACTTATTTATCGAATGATACAACTAAAAATGGTATTACAATCTATGTTCATGGTGTGAATTTTTTAATTTAGAGAATTCTCCAATTAAATTTAAAATTTCTTTCTGCATTCAGATAGAGGTATTATTATAACATAAATAGTAATACCATGAAGATGATGAGTGACATATCATCATTATGAGAAAACACATCTTGAACCAAAATTTAAAAAAATAAAACTTTCTTACTGACAAATGTCTCCTTTACAAATTAAAAATTATAAATATCTACGAGTAACCTTTTTTCTTATAATAATCAGCGGGTGATAAAATATCCTTCAATGCCTTTAAACATATGATAAATTACATTTTCTAAAATGTTGTCATTTACTATTTTTAGCGTCTGAGATCTTCAAGTGTTTTATAACGTAAAATATACAGTTTGAACTTTACTAAATGACATTTTTACTAAATAAATTCTTATTAAAACTCAATCAAATACTTAATAATATAAAAAACTCAAAACAGAAGAAAAATCGAAATTTCAAGAAAAAAAAGCATTAATTTTTTTTTTTTTTTTTTTTTTTTTTTTTTGTGAAACATTAAAAAAAATATTGAAAATTAAATAACTTCGATCTTTTTCTAAAAAATAATAAAATGAAACATTCAATTTTCAGAGAAGTTTTTTTTTTAATATACTAAAGCATAGAACAATTGTTTATTATTTCTTTTCCAGTTTAATTTTCTACACGACAAAACTATTCCGGTTCAAAGCAGAATAAATTTCCTTATGGATAATTTATCTTGAAGTGCATTTTTCAATTGTTTGTTTTTATTTGCATGTTTTTACACGCAATTTAATTTATAGTTTCCTCGTAACGAATTAAAGGGAAGATAAATGAATAATGTGAATATGATTTTCTCTTAAAATATGAGAGTATATTTACCCTAACATTTTAATGTAAAATTTGTACAGGGAGGAGACTTACTAAAGCCGATATTTTAAATTAGTTAAATTTTCATACAGAATGAAACAGTCATAAACTAAAATATACAATTACACTATTATCTCAATTCAAGCCTTTGCTTATTTTTTTGCAAGATTTTATCTGTATTATACCAATAAAATTCACTGTCAGCTGATTAAATTTTATTGATTTAAAATTGTCAATACTATTTTGAATAATATTTTATTTAAAAGTTTTACAGGGAAGAACTTTACTAAATCAGACATTTTAAATTATAATTTTATACAGAATGAAACAATAATAAGTTAACGTATTCAAATTCAAAATTACCAAAAATTAAGCTTTTACACATTTTTTCGCTAGATTTTATCCGTATTATCGCAATACAATTCACTGTCAGTTATTTAAATTTTATTGGTTTAAAATCGCCAATATTATTTCCCATAATCTTTTATTTTAAAAATTTTACAGGAAAGAATCTTATTAAAGCATACATTTTAAATTATAGTTTTATATAGAATGAAACAATAATAAACTAAAATATTCAAATTCACTACTACCCCAAGTTAAACTTTTGCACATAATTTTGCTAGATTTTATCTGTACCAAAACTTTTTGTTTGATGATAGCAATTGAATTCACTGTCAGTTATTTAAATTTCTTTCTTTAAAATTTTATTGGCTTAAAATTGTCAATACGTATTTCCCATAATCTTTTAATTTAAATTTTTTACAAGGAGAAATGTTAGTAAATCAGACATTTTAAATTACTTATAGTTTTTATACAGAATGAAACAATAATAAATTAATACATTAAAATTCAATATTACTTCAAGTGAAACATTTTTACACCTTTTGGTTTGATTTTACCTGTGTTAAAGCAATACAATACATTATCAGTTATTTTTAATTTCATTGGTTTTAAAAAGCTTTGAAAATGTTTTAAACAGTTTAAATAATATTAATTACTACCATAATTTTAGCATGCTTATTTATTTTAGATAATCTAAATCCAGCTTTAAAATTTGGCTTTTAAATATAAAATACGATACTGTGAAATTATAAATTATTAGAGTATGTTAAATGACCAATTTGTCTGCTATTATTGAAAGTGCATCTAGTATAATTAAAAGCAATGATTCAATACTATTCAAAATTGGAAACCAACTTATGAGAATGGATTAGAGCTTTGTCATACAATTGATTTTGAATCGATGTTGAGCGAGCTATAATTATAGCAATTACTTCTACTCTAATACGAACATTATTTCAATAAAGAGAAGATGAATTAATTAATTCTAACATTATGCATATCATTAGCTGGTAGAAGCAGCTTTGCATGTTTCAGATAAATGTAAATACCTTTTTGTTTTTTAAAAATTAATAAAATACTTTTATTAAATAAAAATAACTTATGTTTTTAGTGTCTTCTATTATCTTCATGGTAAAATTTTCAGATACTGACACATCAGCATCCAAAAGTTGGTGAGCTTCGGTGTGTAAAGTGAAATAGTGATGATCCTTATTCATGATTTCCGAGATAGTTCTATCTCAACATATATGGCGCATTCAGTTAAAACTTGACTTGCAGGGCGTCCAACAAATAACACCCTGATTTCAAATTTAAATTTCTCAAAAAGAAAAATGGATAGAACTATGCGGTAAACGGTTTCTTTATTAGTAAGCTATAAAAATGTTATACTACAGTTTCGAACGGTGAATATTTTGAAAATATTATGTTCTGATTGCAAAGAATGCTCGAATTGACGGTTTTCTCGCTTTAGATTGCTTGTAGAGAACGAGCTTTTCGGGGTACTTAGCCATATTTTTAGAACTAAATTTTTGAAATTTCTGAAACTCCAAAAATTTTGTTCCAAAAAAATTTAAAATATGGCGTTGTCCGCCCAAAATCTCATACAAACCAAGCAATTTAAAGCAAGAAAAATGTAAGTCAAGCATTCTTTGCAATCAGAACATAATCTTTTCAAAATATCCACCCTTCGAAACTTCTGTATAACATTTTTACAGCTTTCCTAATAATCAAACCAATTACCGCATAATTCTATCGATATTTGTTTTTCAGAAATTTAAATTTGAAATCAGGGTGTTATTTACTGGACACCCTGTATATTGTTACAGTTATTCGGGGTTAACTTTGGTTCTTGAAGTGTAATTTTGCACAACATTCTAGTTTTCAATATGTTTCTTTTCAAAAGACTGAATTAATTTCAGTGTTGCACTCTGTTGGAAATATTCTAAACTTCGCTTTCTACTCTTTATTTTAGAAAATAAATTAGCAACATTATACGCAACCAATTGCAACCTCCAACTATTATTGTGAATTATTGTTTTTAAGTTAATTTTGAATGATAATTTGAAATTTTCGTAATAAATTGAATTTTCATAGTAAGTAACAATATATTTATTTATTAGACACATTATTATCTAATGTTATAAAAGCGTTGATATTTTGAGATAATTTTTTTACTAATAGTTGATAAAATGTAAAATAAGAAGACCCTATGAATTTTACCCCATTTTCAGTATAATTTTGAGCTGGCTGAAATTAAGGCGCAGGTTTAATGTTTACTGATTATAGGTACAACTAACAAATCATATATAGAATAATGTATCTACTTAACTGAAGTATATGCAGGTAATGCATGTCGAGATAAAGATTGAAAAAATGCCTTTCAATGAAATTTCCTGACTTCTCCCCCGCCTCTAGATTCGGTTACATATTTGACAGTATACCTACTATCATCACATAAATATTGATATTTTATGAGATAAAGATGTCTTTTCTATTTTTATGAAATACAATTTTTCTCAAAAACTTCTGCACCGACTTTCATGCCATTAACTGAGGTTATATGGATATTAAGGATGCATAAGCACGGAATGTTCGTAGAATTTTCTGTTTTGTAAAACCTGCGTGAAAACTCGATTAGAAAAATTACAAAAATAAAAATAATTTCTTATGGTAACGAATATAGGTACGTAAATAACGATTTTCTTCTCAAAAATTCCCCGAATCGAAAATGTGCATTAGATATAACAATTAAATATTTTGAAAAAAATGTGTAAAATACAATAAATTAATTTAACACGTTCGCTGCCGATAACTCCGCCCTCTGTGTTAATTGAATGGGAACCTCACGCACTAGCGCGTGAGCGGCAGCGAATGTATTAAAGCTATTATGTGGGGCGCAGCTATTCAAATTCATTCATTCAATGTATCATATGACACATTATATAATATATTCTAATAAAATTTTTTATTCTTGTTTGACTAATACTCCTACCAGTATATATTAGAATAACTACGGATGTATTATTAAGTTAAAGCACTGAAATTTTTTTTCATTGCATTTTTACGTTTTTATGAGCAATAAACAGTTCTTTTTTTCAGTAGGTCTTCTTTTTTCATTCTTCTTATGCATATTGTTTATTGTAATATCATAAATTACTGTAAGAACACAATTGATAGAGCTATGGCTGGCAGAATGCCAAGCCGATACCATTGGTATTGTAGGGTTAGTACCCCCTGCGGCTGAAAAAAGTGTTCAATGTTTTTTTTTTTTTTTTTTTTTTTTTTTTTTTTTTTTTTTTCTGAGTATTTTAAATTAAATAGTCGTGCACCTTCCATTAGTTCATAGATTAAGCCTTTCCGAAGTATATATATACATATTTGGAACATTTTTTCTAATTTAAATAAAAACATATTTGTTTTATTTTTGTTACATTTATTATATTGTCCTATAGTTATGGTTAAGCCTCAGATTTAACGGCAGTTTGGCTTTTGTTTTGGCGGCTATGCGATACATTCGCTAATTCTAACAACCTAAATGTTCAGGGCACATATGTGTCATATATTCACTGAGATATTTACTTGGCGACAAAATGGCGTTATTTTTCCTGATTTGGTAACCTGACTATCGTTGTTTCATAAATTGTTTATTTACTTTAAGATAATGATATATGTGCCATATTCATATCCAATGCATGCAAATAACATAAATAAATAATGTAAACAAGAATGTAAATGAATAATTTTTAAAAAATAGCAGATTTGACAATTTTCAAAATCATGCCACGCAGTCGATAATACTAAAAAGATTAAATTACGCTATATTGCGAAGGAAAAAATTATCATGCTAAGTTTAATAATTATACCTTTAAATCATCTTTTTTATTATATTTGACATTTTATAACTTATTTTAATATAACAGAATTACAATGTAATATTTAAAATATATAATTCAATGACAGAAACAAAGAAGTATTTGCCAAATAAATTCGACATATCCAGGATGTTTAATAAACAAACTCATCTGATGATGGTACGGACTTCCCCATTGGACTAGTTCTTTTCGCCCATGCGCAGCTCTGACCAGGTTTCTATCAAACGCGGTACACCAGTATCAATCCAAATCATCCAAAAAGAGAAGTCAATAAAATATCGTTTTATTCAAATAACCCTTAAAATAAATAAATATATATACTATATAAAAGTATTTTATAATATATTTTTGTTAGATAATTCATTCAACAGTTATAAAGTCTTGTTGCGCTTACCTGGAATGGAGGAGAGATGGGGTGGAGAATTCTGGTGGGAAATTCTTATCAACAAATTAAGTGGGATATTATTTTTCTTTTATTTAGTAGTAAACACACGCTTTATTTCAAATATATTTCATATATTATTATCACATATGGCTTTTTCAGACCGTGATTATCTCTGCATACACAAATGGAAATGAATAGGGATATCAAACGCTGGGGTACCTCATATTTTAGAATTAAAAAATTTTATAATAATCTATTGATTTTAATAAGAACTTTGTATTTTCATAAAAAATAGATAAGAGACTGAAAACAGATAGCATACTATTTTCAACTAAAGACTATGTTACAGAAGTAAAAAGAGAAAATTTTGCATGGATTAAAATATATATCGATATCATAAGAAACCCCCTCCCCCTGGAGATATCTTACCATATCAGTTGGCAGACCCCCCTCCCCCCTAAATTGATAACGTTATATAAGCACAGCCCCTTGTCTTTCGACTTTATTTTCTTTATTACCCCTTCATCGCATGGGCGGATCGAGCTCAACCTCCAGGGGGAAGGGGGTCACAAATTTTGTGACTCCCTCAGATCAGTGTTAAATTCGGGGGATTGCGAGGGGAGGGACATCCCCCCCAGAGCAATAAAACTTCCCCCCAGAAATTTTAAGATTTTGGGGTTTTAATATTCAAAAAGTACAATTTCCCCCTGGAAATCTATAATGCCCCCCCCCCCCGACATCTCAGAAGTCCTTCCCAATAAAAGGTGTCTGAATTCAACACTGTGATAGATGATTTAATGAGACAATTTTAAATTGCAGTAAATCCTGTGAAAACGGATTTATAACAAAACCCTGGTTTAAAAGTAAAATTTTAATATAAAAGCGAAAAGAAAGTAATAATAAATTATGAATCTACTAAAATACAAATCAGTTTAAAGTGGAATTATTTCACACTTTTTACAATTCCATTTTAGCAGGTTTCACTGCGTTAAAGGAAAATACATCATTGAAGTTTGATTAATCGGAAAACATTGCAATAATACCTTAATCTTAAAAAATTAAAATCTTTACTCATGCAATTAAACACTTTGTGAACTGGGTGAATACATTGTTGTGTGTCTAGATATTATTTTAATGTGTGATATATTTAAGATAATCTAGATATATTTAAGTTAATCTAGATATTATTTAAATGTCAATAATCTACGATACTAATTTTATAAAATTGACTATTTAAATATGAGGATAATAGTAAAATACATTAGTAAAAAATTAACAAGAGTAGAGGATATTAATAAATGCAAATCACGAATTTACCTATGTAAATTTAGAAAAGCCATAAATAAGCATATTAATATTATAAGTCTGTAATCGAATACAACAAAAATGAATGAATCAATAGCGATAAACATTGAATTGTATTGACATTTGCTACTTGGAAATATCTGATCAGATTTAAAAAAGTGAAATAACTTGAAAATAGTTATTGTAATAATACAATAGTTGCATAACTTTAACATTCACATAAAATATATTAAATTCTTTCTTTACTTTTAAAAAGTACAATTAATACAATATTTTAAAGAAAACATTAAATATTTTAAATTACACTTATTTTACATGTTGTGGAAATTCAAATAAAAATATTTAAAGATTTTCTAATTTATCTTTATTGTAGTAGTAGAATTTTATTTTTCTTTCAGAATGAATTGAAAGGAAAAATCTAAATGTGTTATCTTTTTTTGAATTAAAAACATTGAGAAGAGGAATCCAAATATGATTTTTTAAGTGCGTCTGAATATAATTAAATTAAAATGAATAATTCATGCATCAATGATTAAAAATAGTTTTTCTGTTTGAAATAATTAGCATAAAAGTAATGGCTCATTAATTTTTAATCTTTCAATTAAATATGAAATTAATCAGGTACCTGGGAAATTATTTTTTCGCTGCATAATATAATGACAGTGACACAATCCTAAGGGATTAATTTTAAATTAATCTATGATGTCACACTGTTTGTCTTGATTTTTAATTAAAAAAAAGTATTGAATATACTGAGGAAAAAAAATCAATTTTAATGTTGCTTCACATGTTTAATTTTTTTTATCCTTTAGCTCTTGCTGAAAAAATTTAAGCATCACGCTATCAAAGGAATCCATGAAATGATTCTTTCCAACTGTATTTTTTCAACAAACACGAAAATTTGCTATTGAATTTACCATTTTCTCTCCAGACTACAGAAAATTTACTAATCTAATGTAAAAGTTTCATTAAATGGTTCAAAAAACGACATTTCCTTCCCCCTCCCCCCCAAAAAACATGAAAATTGTAAAACAAAGCTAAAAATTTTCTGAAATTCACTGAAAAAAATGTAATTTAAAAACTTACAGCTACCGTTATTTGGAAAATGAAATTCTAATCAAATTGACAATGTGGATTCACATTCCGTTAGCGAAAGTCTACCTCATTTAAGTTTACCGAATTTAGATTTGATTCCATCAAATACAAATAGTCAGTTAATGGTTTACTGATAATAAGCTCGAAGCAGCTATTGTCATTAGGTAAGTTCAGAGCCCTGAACCAACTTTTCCTGCTTTTCAGTACCTTTAATTTAATCTATTTTTCTTTTAATTTTTTTATTTTTTATCCCCAACCAGGCTTCCGCTACAGACTTGGCTATTCGGGACTTAGGTCGGTATCTTTAAACATGGCTTGCGCTAGAGAATCCCAACAAGAGAAGAAAAGCTAAAGGATCCCGAGCGTTAAAACTGGTGAAAAAAATAGCAACAGAAGACATCAATGTTGGCAGAGAATCGGGGTACTGCCTTATATAACACTTGATTCGCTTTGTGAAAGGTCTATTTCAAGTGTTGCCAAATTCGAGTCGTCTGATTGCAGACCCTTACGGCCAGTGTTGTTGTAGATCTCCTAATTTTATTTATTTTGTATTTAAATTGAAAGAAATTAATGTAAACTTACCTTTAAAAAAATACTGTTATGTAATAAAATACTACAGCGTATTATGTAATAAAATGCAATACGTACTACATCGTACGCGTTGTAAATTTTCAAACAGAATGAAAATTACTCTGTTCACATATGAAATTAATCAAAGCAGGTTTTAAAAAACCGACTGTTTTAAAATTATGAAAGAAATCCTATTAAATCTCACATAACTCGTTAAAGTAGCTTATTAATAAATAGTACAAAGTACTAATAACGGGTTGTATAAAGAATTTTACTAAGTTGCAAATTTTCCCTAAAAACTACAAATCTTCGACGAAGGTTTGACTATTGAACAAACTGTAACATTTGATGTAATATTTGGAGAAGGTAACAAAAGAATTTTACAGAAGAAAAAATCAGAATTTGGAAACATAATAAATAAAAAGGTAGTAGGAAAACTGCTCATTCGATAAGGATAATAATAGAGTGTATTTCGAAAAAAGAAAGATTTCATTGTTTATATTTAAAGAACAAAATTTTCAAAGAAGACTAAAATTATTCTGCACATAAAACTCGGCAAAAAATTAGTTAAAACTTGTTTTAAAGAAAGACTCTTGATTATAAACAACAATTAAAGAAGTCACCATATCAGATCGTACGTAACTCGTTAAATATTTAATTAAGGAGTAATAATATAGTAGTATTAGGTGTTTTGCTAAGTTACATATTTTCGCTAACAATTACAAAACTTTTATCTAAATTCTCCGATCTAAATTTTACCCTTTAACTGCTAAATTAACACTAAAGCGTTGTATTAAAAAAGGTTTATTTTATGAATACGTAAACAAAAGATTTAACTTATTTTAAAATAAATTTGTTTATATATTCTGCTGTCATTCACATGTTTCAGCATTTTGCGATTAAAAGTACCTTGCCTTTGACAGGAGGTGTTTACTTTAAAGCACAAACTTTCATTTACTTGATTCAATTACATGATTTTAATTAATTTCGTCACAGATGTTATACTTGCCGAGATACTTAATTGGAGCGAAAATGTCGTTATTTTGCATGATATCGTAACACGGCTATTATTTGTTCATCTATTAATACATTGTTTTTTTCCAATTATATTTTTTCTATATTTATTAATTAATCGTGTTTTTATTTATTGTTATTTATTTTTTATAATAATAGAAAATAATGTTAAATATAAACTGACATTCAAAGATTTTTTTTTCAAACCATTTGCATAGAGGATATCTGCGCCCTTATTTTCTTATTACTTTTACAATATTCTTCTACATTGGCATTTTTGTAAATGTTGGTTCTGTTTGAGTTTCAGATAGTGAGAATTGGTGCAAATAGATCTAAACAGCAAACCTGATGCACGTTTACAATTATTTTTACATATAAAAAATATATTTTAGGTACTTTTTCGCTAATCTTGTTACGGAAGGTGGAGTCTGGTGGTTACTGAATGAATACATAACTCGTGATATAAGATAAAACCAGTTTATTTAAGCGGTTAGGGCTCAAGGAAAGTGGAGCTTTTCGTTCTTTAATTTTAATAACTAGTAACAACACTAAATGATTAAACTCATACTCACAGCTCTGGCACTAGCCTCAACCGGGGCACTTCGATTCAACTTCCTACGTAAGCTTCAGCTAAACTGCTAGATAAAACTTTATTAAAACAGCCCGTGGCTGTAAGACACTCTTTATTAACTTTTAAATACTCAACGTAAATAATTACTATCTCTTACCAACAGCAAACTTCTCGAGCTGCTCCGCTCTGAATGAACTAAGTCGGCAAATTCTGCTGGCTGCTCACTGCAAAGCTCCTGGCTAACTCACTGGAGGCTCAATAATAACTTGCTGTAACTCGATTTAAATCAATCCACTGCTTGTCATCACCACCTAGATAGCTCGCACCGCTAGATACCACTAGCTGGCTAATGCTGCTAGACACACCCACACACTCAAACTCCAAGCATTTATATGCTGCAAACTGAGATACTATAAATTTACATATTAATTCTAACCACGACTTAACTGTAGAAACCGAGGAAGACACACACGCTCTAGAAAGTTAAAGTAAAAGAGAGGATAGATGTCGCTTTCACGCTACACCTGTTAAATCATTGACGTCACGATCTCAAAAAATGCTAGAGTGCCTTTATCACAAAGGTCACTCCCTCACAATCTGGCGCCAGTGTTATTTATACATATATGCATGTATGTATGTATGTATAATAATAATAATAACAATAATAATAATACAAAACTTCATTATTAAGAACGTGTCAAAACGTGTTTTATGTAGGAAAAGCTATATATTACGTACACCATGAATTAAAGATTAATATTTTTGTACCAATCATAAACAAATTTTAAATGAGATTTCAGTTTTACAGTTTCCGGTACTGCAAATTTTTAAACTTCTAAAGAGCTCACATTTTCAAACATTCTCATCGTTGTATAGAAAACAAAATGTACATTTAAATGAAATTTGTTTGAATGCTGTATCTTAATTTGTTTTTAAGTTATTAATTTTTCTGTAGCTTTTAATACTTTTTTGTCATTGTGGTAACAATAATATTCCTAAAAAGCGAACATCGCAATGATTCAAATATGTCTGAGATAAATTTACTTTCTACTTTTATCAGTTTTTTAAACATATTTTTTAAAACTATTTGCAACTTATTTTTCAAAGTAGAAGAATTCAGTAGCTTACCCTCATTGGTATCTTTTGGTACAATCAGCAACGAAATTCCCGAAATATTTTTTGAGATTTGCTTGTCGAAGGAACTATGCTTGATTTTTAATATCGTTTATTAGCTATGAATGTCCAGAAAGTAATACTGCACTGTACATTAACCCTCGCTTCTCTCAAACATAAATAAAAATCTTCTCTGAAAATTTTTGGTACGAAATGTAATTTTTAAAATTAATAATAGAATTCTTTTGAAATAGAAATAGAGTTTTTGGTTGATTTCACTGGCGGTAAAGGGCAGTAAGTTTACTAGTCACCGTTAAATAAGATGCACACAAGTAGAAGAAATCGCCATTTTTAACTATGATATTGTTCGTCATGGAAGACTTTACATATGCCGAAAAAGCCGACATGCATTTCATGTATTGTCTTGCAAAGGGAAACGCCAGAACTTCCCTACGAATGTATCAGGAACAGTTTTCTTGCAGAAGAATGCCAGAACATGGAATTTTTCAGCGCTTACACCGTCAGCTTTCAGAAACAGGTTCTTTCCTGGTCAGTCAGGAAAGTGTGCGAGAAAGAACTATTTTCTGAAAATGATTGAGAATGCAAATGATTGAAATTGAATATCTGCCTGTAAATGAAGAAAATTAAATTCTAATGTTGAAAATAAAAGTTACGACGACTATGCCTAAATCTCTGCCATCGTTGGACATTTTTATTGGAACGTAGATGAAAATTTATCAGAATATAACGGAAGTTTGTGATATTTATCAGGTAAAATATTGGATATAAAAAGAATTATTATTATTATTATTATTATTATTATTATTATTTTTTTTTTTTTTTTTTTTTTTTTTTTTTTTTTTTTTTTTTTTTTTACAAAAGGTGACAAAATTGGAACTTTGTACACATGAAAAATTGAAAAATAAATAAGTAATAACTTACGCATTCACACCTGGAAATAAAGAAGGTGACAAGAAAACTGCAAAACTAATTGTATAAAAGGGATTTACATAAGCGTAGATGAACACTTATTTCTTTCAAAATCTGTGAATAGGTTTACTGAATAAATGTCTAAAAAATAAAGATAAATTCAATATCGTATCACGTTCTAGTTGCTTGTAGATGTTTTTAAAAAAAAGGTCTTGTAGAAACTGTAAAACGCCCAAGAAAAGAAATACAAATTTCTGTAAAAATGACAAAATTGGAATTGTATGCGGCTGTTCTTCTATCACATTCAGACATCAACATAACTGTTTACCAAGGAGAAAAGTGTAGAAATGTTTTGTTGCTTATCAATCTTCATCTATCTGGTTGAAATTTTAGATAATTCTAAAATATACTAAATGCACTTGTATAGTACAACGCAACTAAATTCAATGTAGCTGCGTGATTATGACTTATTGACAATTACTTATTGAATATCTGCCAGATCTGTACGCAGTGCAAGCCTGGAGGAAATTATTTTGAATTTTGTGAGTGAAAGGCCTCAAATCAACTACAAGAGCTGTTGCACACAATTTAGGTGTGAGTCATCCCACCTCTTGGAGAGTGTTAAAAATTTCCTTATCTCTCTTGCCGATTCTGTCTATTAGAGGAATCTTGAATGAGGCAGATATACTTTTATTTTACTATTAAAAACTGCATCTCTATTTTGTCACTTATACGTAAAAATTTATCACGGGTCAAACTGACCCGCTCCGCGGTTCTGGGTATAAATGGTTATAACTGAAAAAATATTTATGTTATTCGCTATTAAATAAGAATAGTTATTCCTTATCTTAAAATATTAAAAGTCAGAAAAGGAAATATATTTTCAATGAATACTTTTTGAACGGCGAGAAATTAAACATCGATTTGGGTCAAATTGACACGCTCCGCGGTTCTAGTGTTAAACACTTAATGTATTATTATTGTATGCATTATTATATACATCTAAAATACATTGTAAATAAACATTTTATCTTTTTTATTCATGCATTTCATTTGATAAGTTTGCCAGTTTTGCGGGGTTTTTTAATTCAAAAAGTTTGATTTCATACCAAAAATTTTCAAAGTAGAATTTTATTGTTACGTATTAATGAAATGTCAAAAAAAGGAGAGCATAAAAAATTTTTGGTATGACTGAGAAATTTTGAAAATTAAAAAAGGGGCCTAACGTCCCCTTGGTATTTTATTCTTATAGCGCCACTTGGTCCCATACATTCCTATACAATAAATGATTGTTACTGTGTGCTCTACATACCCTTAAAGTTTGTACCACGAGTTTAGAAACAGCCTGTATAACATTCTGGCTATATAGGGGCATATACAGGTTTATGCATAGGAAAATTTTGCCTGTCCTTCTAGATAAACTAAACATGCGACAAACTTCCTTTGAAGTTGGTTTCGTGCTAGGGTAAACGTAAATATCATCCCAAATTTTCAGAGCAATCTGAGTACATTTATAATGGTTAGAGTGTGGCCATACGGCTAGACCGACAGATGGACAGACAAATGGAAATCATAAACACTTTTCAACTTTTTTGGTACTGTATTATAAAAAAAATATTAAAAAAAAAACCAAAGGTTGATTTTTTTTTACGTTTTGAAACCGAATGACTGGTTAAACTAGCTATTTTAACAAAAATTTTAACAATCAAATAGAAGTAAATTTTAGTTTCCTCTTTGCAATTTTTTCTTATTAACCCTCTAAATGTTTGGTACCTAATGTTCCGTTCGCTAAGCTCCGGGATTCACTACAATATCAGCAATATTTAAGATAATATAATTCTATAGATTTAATGAATTTTCAATATGTTTAATAAGGATTAATACTCTCATATTACATTAATATTTGTAATTATTATTTTTTTTACAATGTTGAAAGAATCATATTTTCTTAGCAGTTAAAAGAAAATTAAGAGAAAAGACCATTTTAATTTTATCCTTTTTAAAGACGCTCAGAGGGTTAGGAGGATTTCTCTTAATTAAGAAATAATGCATAAAGCACTAACAATTTCTGTTACATCAATTGAAGGAAACACACTTGAAAAAATTCGTAATTTTTCATAATAACTTTGCTTTCATAAGCATGTTTTTATATTTCTTGAAATTAACAAATCATTTGTTTCGAAAATATAAAAAAAAAAATTGTCCTTACTTAATTTCAAATTAAGTAGTGTTTAAAGATACTCTTCCTTATTTTTTAAATGTTTTTAAGTATTTCTAAAATTTTACTCACTAATGAAGCTTAGTAATTAAAGTTTAGGACGGCATAAGGATACTTTAGATTTTCAAAGATATTTTCTGTCCATTTTTTGAGATTCAAACAATAATAGACGCGATTTAGCAATAATAGCACAGGGATATAAAGGAAAAGAAAAAAAACTTATATGTTAATGAACATATTGAAAATATTCTACAATTCTGAAATACTGCAATTTGAAAATAAAAAGAAGTTTCGTAAACATTATCTAAAAATAATTGTTTGCTTACAATGTCAATGTAAATTATAAAAGTTATTATTATCAAAGAATTTAAAAAATTTCAAGTTTGACATCAATATATAAAAAATATCGATTACAGTGCTTGTTTTTTTTTGTTTTTTTTTCACATCTTCCTTCCTCGAAGATAAAATAATACTACAAATTCATCATACTCATTCGTTGATTATGCGAAAAACAAGTCAGAAATTGGTCGTTGAGCTTAGCAAATGTGGTACGTTTGTACTATAACAAATTTTAAATAATATTCAGATTTTGGCGTAATGGTATACAGTACAGTACTTCAGATTGTAGGGTTGTTCTCGAAATTTTTCGTGTGTCCCTGTAAATACTATCTGCTTTCGATTATACAGGAAGTGATTTGTTGTAAACCTGAGCTACGTGTATGAATTTCTTTTTAATTAAAACGCGCACCAAACAATGCTTAATCTTATACGATTAGGTAATGGAATACATTCGTGTGGCTCTGTAAATTAATAACAGATATTCTTCGTATCAGAAATTGTACAGAGTGTATACCTTGGTACATACTTCATAGCTGTATATAAATTTTATTAAGTTCGAAAAAGTGAAACATCATTAAAATAGTCATCATCATTAAAAGGGTAGCTAGTACATTTAAAAATAGCAAACATAAATTCATTGTTGTGATGAAAATTCCACCGCATTACAAGGTCCGCGAAAGATAGTGGTTAGTACTAGAATAATAACAAGGTAATATCCCAATCCGCGTTGTGAAAGATTGTACTGGATATTACCCCAAAAAAAAACTTTTAAACTTAACAATAATTTAAATATAGGAAAATTGCAATAGCTCAGATTCAACTATTTTAACGTTCAACTTTGCAAATCAGGATTTTAAAGAGATAATATGAATGTAAATAATAACTGTTTTCCATAAAAAAATTAATTTTAATAATCTAGAATCTGCATCTATAAAATTACTTAAAGAGAAATAAAGAAAAGAAAATCTCAAAGAAAACAAGGATATCTATGTACACACCAATGTTTATTTCAAACAACAAATATTACTCAAAATACAATAATAAAATACCATTCAAAATATTGATTTCATCATTAGCATCACAGTTAGATAACTCCACTCAAAAATGTATTCATTTCATAATAATATTTTTTCTTAAGTTTTATGTTATCATAAACCTACACAAATTTCCACAGCACAACTAAAAAGGCATAGCCTAAGTTTTCCCTATATTTCACTTTTCTTCTTTATTTTATTTATTTTATTTATTTTTTTTTTATTAATTTATCTTATTTTATTTTATTTTATTTTATTTAAATTTCGAATATAAAAATTAATTTTCATCTTAAAAAAAAATTTCTCTTTACATATACATGTAAAATTGACTAAAAAACATTTCTCAAAAAGGTAACACCACAAGAGAAAAATTAAATTGCTCACCATTGTTGAACATCTGTCAGCTAAATCCACTGAAGATCTGTCGAAACACATAACTGGTAGCAGTCTCTCGCGGCGCAAATGAAGTTTCACAAATCAGAATTGCCCATTATGATGCGTGGCAGTAATTAAAATGTTCACATCAATTTGTGCGTCGCATCTGAAGTCTCATGAGTCCGAATTGTCCATCATAATGCGTAGTAGTAATTAAAAATGAACACATCGATTTCATACATCACATTTAAAGTCTCATGAGTCCGAATTGTCCGTCATAATGCGTAATAGTAATAAAAAATGAACACATCGATTTCATACATCGCATTTGAAGTCTCATGAGTCCGAATTGTCCATCATAATGCGTAGTAGTAATAAAAAATGAACACATCGATTTCATACATCGCATTTGAAGTCTCATGAGTCCGAATTGTCCATCATAATGCGTAGTAGTAATAAAAAATGAACACATCGATTTCATACATCGCATTTGAAGTCTCGCGAGTCAGATTTTTCCATCATAATGCGTAGCAGTAATTAAAGATGAACACATCGATTTCATATTGTTCCAAAAAAAATCTTAGACATCCGCATCGGAGTCGAATAGTTTCTTTTAGGAGTCCTTGCTTCGTGACAACATACTGGGAGAGCAAAAAAAAAAAATCTTCCGAATCTGTTGACTTCTACCTTCTCTTCTGAGGTGGTTCTTTTTTTTTTGATTACTTCCAATCCCTCTTCTTTATCTAATTTGGTTTATTTGCAAACGTTTTCATTGGGGCAATTGCCCTTTCACATCTCATTGGTTCAATGTCCAAGTAGGAGCTACACCCCTTTTGGCCACTAGCAAAAACTTTTTATTTTTTCTTTACACGGGTTGCATAAACTCGTCGGACCCCTGACCTAGGCCTCCCTTCTGTGGGTGTTTCCCGGCTGTAAATTCTCTTATTGTTGGCTCCTCCACGTAATGTCAAGATTGGCGACAGTCTGGGTTTTTTTTACAACTTTGCTATTACTCTGCTGTTGTCATTATCTGACATTTTTATGGCGAGCAATTGAAATTGACTTGGGTGTTCCTTGTTCATTCATTCCCACCGAACGTTCTAGAGTCATAAAGTTTATGGCTTTAGTTAAAACCAAAAAATAGCCTTCATCTATTCCTGAAACCTAAGGTTATTATTACTACCTGAAAGAATGAAACGAACTTAAAATAGATATTAGTGAATAAAATAAATTTAAAACTTTACTTTAATCAATGATTCTTTTTTTTCTTTTTTTTTATATAAGAATATTTATGTATTTTCGCTTTAGTTGTGCTTAATCATTTTTTATATGTACATATTTATTTTAGCAATGTTGTGACGATTCATCACTACATGCTATCTCCCCTCTGATTAAGAAAAAAAAACATCCTATACAAGACAAACTAAAATATATATACACAAATATATCAAAGGAATACAAAATTCTAAAATAATATACATGATTCTATGGTTGAGAAATATAATCTTTCCAATGTGGTGTTATTGAAAAAATAATATCCAAATATATACATAAACGTATTCGTTATAGGAATAGCTATATTTTCTATATTTTCCTTTTTTTTTTAAATATATATATAATATATATATCTGTATTATAGCATTCCAGAAATGGGTGTGTATTTTACTTGGCATGTTCTATATTTCTACGAACTATGCCTATGAACAAAACAAACTTCCCCAACTAGCAAATTTTGAAAGTTTACTACTCTGAAATAAGAGAAAAATTTCTCCAAAACTTCTCTTTTTTGTTTCTTTTTCTTTTTTTTTTTTTTTTTTTTTTTTTTGTAAAAATGTTTTTGTTGTTTTCATTAACAATATTTGAGAAAAAGAAAATCTTCGTTCTAAATCACTTCTTATTTCCCCCCGTTTTTTTTTTTTTTTTTTTTTTTTTTTTTTTTTTTTTTTTTTTTTTTACATACATTTATCTATGTTGTATATTAAATTTTTGTCACTGAAACGTTCTCTCACTTGCATTCTTTTTAATTGACTGTCTATTTATTTAGTCCTCACTGGCATTATTAATCTATTTAATAGATTATTGTGTCTGGTTATTATGTAACCGCTTTTATACTTATTGTTACTTTCTCCATCGTATGAGAGTTATGAAAAAAATAATTAAATTTTATTTTATTTAGTTATTCTATTTATTTATTTTTATTTAAGTATTTTATTCATTTCTTTTTTTATAACTTATGAGTATGTTAGAGATTGTAATTAATAGTTTCTTTCTGTACTTCCAATTTTATTCTAATCTAATTTTATTGCGATATTAATTAATGAGATATGATTATTTATATAAATCTTTATGACTAATATATTTTCTGTGGACAATCTCATTTACATATAATCTCAAGAAAAAAATATGTTTTGTACAATGCAAACTATCGACCAGCAATAAAAATTTGCATCCCGGGCAGTACGAAATATATATTTCCGATGAGATTATAATATAACCCTTTTTATATACACTATATTGCCATTGATTATGGGACACTTGCGATTTTAGACATTTTACTGAATATCTAGAAAAATACATGAGGTATCATCTCGAAACTCTTAGTGTATAAATATAATGGTATACGTCATACATCTCCGTGAAGATTTTTTACCGAAACGCCATAGGGGACCGTCAACAAATTAAAAAAGAATGAATATCTTTTGAATAACCCTGTCAAAACTAATGTAGCAAAAGCGCTCAAACTCTAGATTATGATTGAATGCCTTATTATAATACACTGTGTTCATTTTTATGCAAACAGCATGCACACTCGCAGAGTAATTAAGCTTTTTATAGAAATGGTCCCAAATTTTTCCAAGTTTTTCCATTATAATTTTCAGAGTTCCTAATATAAAATAATATTTTTTTCAGAAAATATGACAAACAACATTGCACACAGTACCCTGTAATCAGAATTAAAAAATAATAAAAATTGTATAAAAAATGAGTAGGTTTACTATATAATTTTTTACTGCGCATGCGTCAAAGATATCAAAATTTCATTTGCATATTATGTTAGCTAAATGTATAGAGCAACTTTTGTAAAAGTCTCAAAATCATAGCTTGAAAATTCTGAAAGTAATCGTCTATAGAAAAAGGACAAATACCGTTGTTTCCGAAATGAAGCAAAGAAATGAGGGATTTTATCCAAATGCAGTAGTACATCCCATATTGTGTATTCTATATTGACATTAATCAATGAATATATGGATACAACCCCTCTTGTTTTTGCTTCATTTTGAGAATAACGGATTTTCAACTTATTAAATTGACGATTATTTTCAGAATTTTCAAGTTATGATTTTGTGACTTTCACAAAAGTTGCTCTATACATTTAGCTAACATAATATGCAAATGAAATTTTGATATCGTTGACGCATGCGCAGTAAAAAATTATTTAGTAAACCAACTCATTTTTTATACAATTTTCATTATTTTTTAATTCTGATTACAGGGTACTGTGTGCAATGTTGTTTGTCATATTTTCTGAAAAAAATAATATTTTATATTAAGAACTCTGAAAATTATAAGGAAAAAACTTGGAAAAATTTGGGATCATTTTTATAAAAACCTTAATTACTCTGCGAGTATGCATGCTATTTGCATAAAAATGAACAAGGCTTATTACAATAAAGCATTCAATCACAATCTAGAGTTTGAGCGCTTTTGCTACATTAGTTTTGACAGGGTTATTCAAAAGATATTCATTCTTTTTTAATTTGTTGACGGTCCCCTTTGGAGTTTCGGGAAAAAATCTTCACAAGGATGTATGACTTATACTATTATATTTATACACTAAGAGTTTCGAGATGATTCCTCATGTATTTTTCTAGATATTTAGTAAAATGTCTAAAATCGCAAGTGTCCCATAATCAATGGCAATATAGTGTATATATATATATATCTATATGTTGTAATAAATATTTTATTTTATTCTGTTTTATTTATTTATTTAACTGTTATTATTGTTCATAGTGTTTTAAAATCCATTTTTACGCTGACTATTAATAACAAAATTAATCAGCCATGAATTATCCAGTTTTATTTTTACCTTTCTTTTTTTTTTTTTTTTTTTGAATTCTATATTTATTAATCATGTGAGACCATGAGGAAAAAAAAATAACGTTTAGTTTTGTATTAGAGATATTTCTTTTTGTACATGAAAGTCGAACATTTTTAGAAGTCATTAGTATTTAATTGTAAAAGTTTAGAATTTAAGCCAATATGTTCAATGAATTATGATCATTATTTATTTATTTATTTATTTATTTATTTTTATTTATTTTAGAAAACTTTGACAGTTTCAGTAGACAAGTGAGTCGGTTTTAATGAATCATTTGAATATACATTTTTATTTATTTATTTATTTGTTTTATTTATTTATTTTAATTTATTTATTTATTTATTTATTATTTAATTATTTATTTACGTACTTGTGTTCTCTAACGAATGATTATTTGTTTTAGTTTTGCTCGCCATATTGGGCGCAAATAATTTAGAAATATGAATTTTAATAGGTTTTAGATCTGGTCTATCTTTGTTTTTAATGAGATAGTTGTCATTCCTGAAAATTCTCTCAACATAATATGGGCCTGAAAATTTCTTGTGTAACGCTTTAGGTTTTATCAACAGTTTTAAGTATACTTCATCGCCTAATTGTAACTCCTTGTGTTTTGCATGTGAATTTTTATTTAATTCCCTATCTGCTATTTCCTGATTTTTGATAACCTCTTTTCTTATTTCGTGCATATGTTTTAATTTATTTTGAACGTATTTGCTATAAGAAGACATGTCATGTACTTCGAAGTTTGTGAAAGGCGTTTTTATTTCTCTTCCAAAAAATAACATGCTTGGAGAGAATTTTGTTATTCTATGTACAGTTGAGTTATGCATCAAAATAAAATATTGAAGTTTCGTATCCCATTCATAAGTTTTATTACACATAGCTGCTATTGAAGCTTTTAAATCCCTATTAATCCTTTCCGAAATCGATTGGCTTTGAGGGTGATAAATTGATGAGGGGATTAGTTCGATATTTAAATTTTTCATGTAATCTTTAAAATCCTTCGATTTGAAATAAGATCCATTATCAGTGGAAAAATATCTTGTTAATCCGAATGCACTAAAGTAACCATTGAGAGCATTGATTATGACCCTAGTGTCCGTCGATTTTAGTGGAAAAGCTTGCAAATAACGTGTTGCAGTGTCTATGACTGTCAGTACAAATTTATTCCTATTTAAAGATGGAATTAAAGGTCCAATTAAATCGCATACCAGACGTTGTCCTGGGAGATAATTTTTATCCATTGTTTTAAAAGGAATTTTTATCGTTCTATGTTGTTTAAATGTGTTGCATGTTACGCATTTTGTACAGAATTGTTTTATCTCTTGATACATTCTGTACCAGAAAAATCTTTCTTTTATAATACCATAAGTTTTTAAGAAAGCAAAATGTGGCACATGTGCACTGTTTAGAATGTCTTCTTTTAAGCTCTGCGGTGCGATATATAATTCCGCATTATTTGAATTATGTGATTTTTTTAGAATTAATATCCCATCTTTATTTAAAGTATACTTTTCATATTTCTTTATTTTTTTTTGTTGTTGTAAGGCCTCAATAATTTCTTTTAATTTCGGGTCATTTAATTGTTCTTTTTTATATTATCTGCATTTAGCTTTTTATTTACCATGAAAAGATGTTTGTCCAAATTATCTGCTATTGATAGAGCATTTACCGATGTACTACAGAAATCAGCGGGATTATGGATACCTGCAATATGCGATAATTCAAAATCATAATCCTGTAATTTTAGTAACCATCTTGCTACAATTTCAGGCTGCTTTTCTAACTGTAAATGGTACGTTAATGCCTTTGAATCTGTTAGCAGAAAAAATTTTCGTCCTAATAGAATGTTTCTAAAATATGTTATGGTTTCATAGATTGCCAAAAGTTCAATCTGCATGCTTGGATATTTCTTTTCTGAGACTTTTAATTTTCTTCCCGTAAATTCAATTGGGATCATTTTATCTCCTTGTTTTTGTGCTAATATACCCGATGTTGCGATTTTCGATCCATCTGTAATTATATAGAATTCTTTACTAAAATCTGGAG
Source organism: Maratus speculifer (assembly GCA_964019185.1). NCBI lineage: Eukaryota > Metazoa > Arthropoda > Arachnida > Araneae > Salticidae > Maratus > Maratus speculifer. The sequence continues at coordinate 159,363,231 of OZ025298.1, forward strand.
GGTGAATCGTAGGTTGTTCCATTATAATTTTTTGTATTTTTTCAAATGATTCTTGTGCTTTGTCATTCCATTTGAATTTTGTATTAGCTTTAGTGAGGTCCGTCAGTGGTGCTATTATCTCCGCATAATTATGTATAGTTGCTTTAAAATATGTGCATAATCCAATAAATGCTGTAACTGTTTTTTGAGATGTGGGTACTGCAAAGTTTGTTATTTTTTGGATGTTTTTTTGTGAGGGCGCATCTCCTTTTTCACTAATTTTGTATCCCAAAAAGTTTATTTCCGGCATGTATAATTTTAGTTTAGTCGGTTCAATTGTAAGATTGAATTTTTCTAATTGTTCTAATACTGCTTCTAGTATTATGTGCATTTGTTGTACATCATTTGAACCAATTATTATGTCATCAATAAAGTATTGAATATTGTATTTTTTCTTTAAGTCTCCTAAAACTATATCAATTAAACGAGCAAATTGATTCGTTGAAATTTTTGTCCCAAAAGGCATCCTTGTTATTTGAAAATGATTATCTTCAGTGATAAATGCTAACTTATGCTTGTCCTGCTCATTTAATTTTATTTGAAAGAATGCAGAATGCAAATCTAAGACAGTGTATAATTTTTTCCTGCCATATTTTGTAAAATTTCCTTTGTATTAGGTACTGGGTATGGGTCACTTTCTAATATATCATTAAGAGCTCTAAAATCTATAGCCATCCTAAATTTAATTAAATTGTTATCATTTGTTTTTGACGTAGAATTTTTCTTTACGAAAATTACTGGGAAAGCATAACTTGAATTCGTGGGCTCTATGATACCTGCATCCAATAAATCCTGAATTTCTTTCTCCGCGAATTTCTTTACATCATGTGCTAACTTAAAGGGTTTCGTTTGAATTGGAAAGTCGTGCATTAGTTTAAAGTTCGGCTTTATTACATCTGTTTCTCCTAGCGTTTTATATGATTTGCTGAAAGCAGTAGCGTGTCTCATTAAAATTGTCAGTACTTCCTTTTGTACCTTTGGTGTTAAGTAATCAACTTTAAAATCATTCTCTGAAAGTTCTTTCTTTCTTAATTCTCTAATTTGTGTGATATTTAAGTTATTTACTTCGTAAATATTATCAGTATTCGATTTATTTTGTTTTTTTATAAAAAAATCAGTGGTAATTTTTCCCATTTCCTGATCTTTGTGAAGTCTCAAGTATTGTTTAGATTTATTTTGTACTAATATTGTGAATAAATTATTTTCGTTTTCCTTATTTTTATGAACTGAATTTTGGATTACTAATTTCCTGTTGTTATATTTAGGTTGGAAAAAAAATTGTTGTCCGTTTTTTAGTTTTCCGTCAAAAATTAAGTTCACTAACTTCGATTCTCTGGGTCTCAAAGTAATGCTTTTTTCTACAAATACTCGTGTATTAATTTTCGGAGTCTTATTATACTGATAAGAGTAAATTTGTTTTGGTATTGTTTGAAACTCGTCATTTTGTTGTATCGACTTAATTTCATTTACCTCAGTAATTTGATCTTCGTTAGAATTTAATTGTATAATTGAGTTATTGAATTTAAAAGTATTATTTTCAAAATCCATAATTATTTTATTACTTTTTAAAAAATCGTATCCTAAAATAATTTTATAATTACGATCAAATTCTTCTTTAGTTACATAAAATGTGCGATTTAAGAAAGTGTTGTTAAATCTAAACTTAAATTTTACACAGTGTTTAAAAGGAATCGATTTGTTTGATAAAGTTGTAATTTTTATAGCGTTGGCTAAATATCTAATTTTTATATCTGTCTATTTTATTTTCTCGAAGACCCCTGGGGATATTAAACTTATACTCGCCCCACTATCAATAAGGCTGGGTATAATTATATCTTTCTTTATTTTTAAATTCCATATTGGTAATTCATTGTTTTTACCCGAATTACAACTTGCAATTAATTTTTCTTTAACCATCTTTTCTTTGTTCTCATTTCTTCCTATCTCTGTGTTTTTTGTTTGTTTTTGTTTAATTATTTTTAGTTCCTTGTTTGCTTTATGTTTTATGTTATAACCCTGTTTTTTTTTTAATGATGCGGGACCTACGGGCTTGTATTTCTCTCAATTTTGTAAGTCCCTTTACCGGTTTAAATTACTTTGTCCTCTGTTCCTATTATGATTTTGCCTACCCCTTCTGTCTCTGTTTTCACTTGGAAAGGTAATTGTGGGCTGATGTTCCCTGTTTCTCTCATTATTTTGCGGCAAAAGATTTTGGCTATTTTGCATATCTGCGAAATTGTGATGCTGCCCTGTATATGCGATTTGTGTATTGTTTCCCTGTGTTGGGTCAAAATTTTGCATTGGAACCATATTTTGCATATTATAATTTCCATGATACATTTGATTAGGTCCTATCGGTGATTGGTGCAAATTTTGACAATTTGGCATCTGATTGTGCATATCATTAAATCTAATTTGATTGTTATGAGGTCTAGCAAAATCGAATGTTTGTGGTGCTTGAAAATGTTGTGCATAGTTTTGTGGAAATCTTGTAAAGCTTCTATAATTGTTATTTTGATAGTAATTCTTGTGAAACCTTGGCCTAACATTGTTTTGTGCTCCCCTCGGTTGAAAAAAATTCGGACTTTTTTGATTAAAATAACAATTTTGTGTCTGGTGATTGGACTTGTTGCATTTATGACAAAAATTTTGTGTTATATGATTTATTTCCGCTTTGTTTTGTTCACTTTCGTTTTTGTCAATTTGTAAAATTTTTATTTGTTCTTTCAGCTGTTGTATCTCTGATTTTTGGTCTTGTGACATGCTAATAAGTGCCTCAAATAATTTATTTTCGCTTGTTTCCGTCAAATTATTTATTTCACCGGCACATTTACTGTTTAATGCACTTTCGATATTTTTAGCTTTTTTTACCGCATCTTCGAAATTTGTAGGTGGATATTTTTTTAATTCGAAAGAAATGTCCGGTCTTAGCGCCTCCAGATATTTTGTTAGTTTTATAGTTTCTAATAATTCTTTGGCTTCATTCTTTTGTTCATGTCCTGATAAAGCAAGATATTTCTGTGTTTCTATATTGAACTTTTTTGTGAATTCCTCAATAGTTTGATTGGCTGTTTGTTTTGCATTTATAAATTGCAACTGAGCATCAGCAAAAGATCTTTCTTTTTGAAATTGTTTTATCGCATTTTGTTTAAACGTTTTATAGTCTTGTGCTTTATGCAATTCATTTGTATTTCTCATAACTTCTCTCGCTTGCCCTTTGAATTTTGATTTCGCCAACACCAATTTTATGTCGTCGGGAAATTGTGCCGCTACGGCTAACTCCTCAAATTCTTCAAAAAAATGTGTTATGTTTTGATCCGGTTTATCCTCAAAATTTTGTAATGAATTTATCAGAGTATCCACTCCAATAGTGAATGATTCCCTTTCGGGAGAAGGCTGTCTTCCCTTTCTTCCTGTCATATTTATTTATCTGTTTTGAAAATCTCTAACAGATTGATGTTTAATTGTTTTTCTTTCTTTATTTTTTTTATTTATTTTTTTAACTTTTTTTTAGCACTGTGAATTATTATGTACTGTACTCTCGAAACATAATTTTTTTTTTTTTTTTTTTTAATCTAGGTATCAAAATTACACTCACATAAAGGAAAAGAGAAAAAAAAATACTTCATGGAAATTTCAAAATCCCCCTAACTATTTCTATAGATACACACAAAAAAAATCACAAAATAAATTTTCAAAGTACAGATATATATATATAAACAAATCTTTAGTAACAAAGGCTTTTTAAATAATGTGCTGTGAGCTAAACCCTTTCTCCTCTGTATGTATTCATTTCATACATATATTTATTAATTTTGTTCATTATTATAAATTTTCTAGATATGCATAAACTATCAATTTTGTTTTACACAATATAGGTACGTGATGCTTTGTTAGTAAAAGAAGAGAAACAGAAAATAGGTAATTAAGGAGAAAAATTTATAATACTGAATATATATTTTTATGTATAATTAAATGCAGAAAAAATTCAATTTTTAATCCTAAATGCAAATTAAACACCTGGTATTAGCACCATTAAATTTTAGTAATGTTGTGATGAAAATTCCACCGCATTACAAGGTCCGCGAAAGATAGTGGTTAGTACTAGAATAATAACAAGGTAATATCCCAATCCGCGTTGTGAAAGATTGTACTGGATATTACCCCAAAAAAAACTTTTAAACTTAACAATAATTTAAATATAGGAAAATTGCAATACCTCAGATTCAACTATTTTAACGTTCAACTTTGCAAATCAGGATTTTAAAGAGATAATATGAATGTAAATAATAACTGTTTTCCATAAAAAAATTAATTTTAATAATCTAGAATCTGCATCTATAAAATTACTTAAAGAGAAATAAAGAAAAGAAAATCTCAAAGAAAACAAGGATATCTATGTACACACCAATGTTTATTTCAAACAACAAATATTACTCAAAATACAATAATAAAATACCATTCAAAATATTGATTTCATCATTAGCATCACAGTTAGATAACTCCACTCAAAAATGTATTCATTTCATAATAATATTTTTTCTTAAGTTTTATGTTATCATAAACTTACACAGATTTCCACAGCAGAACTAAAAAGGCATAGCCTAAGTTTTCCCTATATTTCACTTTTCTTCTTTATTTTATTTATTTATTTATTTATTTATTTATTTATTTTTTATTAATTTATCTTATTTTATTTTATTTTATTTTATTTTATTTTATTTAAATTTCGAATATAAAAATTAATTTTCATCTTAAAAAAATTTCTCTTTACATATACATGTAAAATTGACTAAAAAAACATTTCTCAAAAAGGTAACACCACAAGAGAAAAATTAAATTTCTCACCATTGTTGAACATCTGTCAGCTAAATCCACTGAAGATCTGTCGAAACACATAACTGGTAGCAGTCTCTCGCGGCGCAAATGAAGTTTCACAAGTCAGAATTGCCCATTATGATGCGTGGCAGTAATTAAAATGTTCACATCAATTTGTGCGTCGCATCTGAAGTCTCATGAGTCCGAATTGTCCATCATAATGCGTAGTAGTAATTAAAAATGAACACATCGATTTCATACATCGCATTTGAAGTCTCATGAGTCCGAATTGTCCATCATAATGCGTAGTAGTAATAAAAAATGAACACATCGATTTCATACATCGCATTTGAAGTCTCATGAGTCCGAATTGTCCATCATAATGCGTAGTAGTAATTAAAAATGAACACATCGATTTCATACATCACATTTAAAGTCTCATGAGTCCGAATTGTCCGTCATAATGCGTAGTAGTAATAAAAAATGAACACATCGATTTCATACATCGCATTTGAAGTCTCATGAGTCCGAATTGTCCATCATAATGCGTAGTAGTAATAAAAAATGAACACTTCGATTTTATACATCGCATTTGAAGTCTCATGAGTCCGAATTGTCCATCATAATGCGTAGTAGCAATAAAAAATGAACACATCGATTTCATACATCGCATTTGAAGTCTCGCGAGTCAGATTTTTCCATCATAATGCGTAGCAGTAATTAAAGATGAACACATCGATTTCATATTGTTCCAAAAAAAATCTTAGACATCCGCTTCGGAGTCGAATAGTTTCTTTTAGGAGTCCTTGCTTCGTGACAACATACTGGGAGAGCAAAAAAAAAATCTTCCGAATCTGTTGACTTCTACCTTCTCTTCTGAGGTGGTTCTTTTTTTTTGATTACTTCCAATCCCTCTTCTTTATCTAATTTGGTTTATTTGCAAACGTTTTCATTGGGGCTATTGCCCTTTCACATCTCATTGGTTCAATGTCCAAGTAGAAGCTACACCCCTTTTGGCCACTAGCAAAAACTTTTTATTTTTTCTTTACACGGGTTGCATAAACTCGTCGGACCCCTGACCTAGGCCTCCCTTCTGTGGGCGTTTCCCGGCTGTAAATTCTCTTATTGTTGGCTCCTGCACGTAATGTCAAGATTGGCGACAGTCTAGGTTTTTTTACAACTTTGCTATTACTCTGCTGTTGTCATTATCTGACATTTTTATGGCGAGCAATTGAAATTTGACTTGGGTGTTCCTTGTTCATTCATTCCCACCGAACGTACTTGAGTCATAAAGTTTATGGCTTTAATTACAACCAAAAAATAGCCTTCATCTATTCCTGAAACCTAAGGTTATTATTACTACCTGAAAGAATGAAGCGAACTTAAAATAGATATTAGTGAATAAAATAAATTTAAAACTTTACTTTAATCAATGATTCTTTTTTTCTTTTTTTTATATACGAATATTTATGTATTTTCGCTTTAGTTGTGCTTAATCATTCTTTATATGTACATATTTATTTTAGCAATGTTGTGACGATTCATCACTACATTCATACAATCCAGAAACGTTAATATATGAAAAATTTTCCATAGTCGGATTTTTTTTATCATGTTTCAATACATTTTTTTGAAACTCACATGACGTTACATATTCGTCTAGACACATTTATTATTTTTACAATAAGATATAATATTTAATTTTTTTTAATTGTCAAACTGTTTATTCTTTTTCCGTTTTCATATGGAAACCTTGGAATGGAAAAATAATTATTGTGGTAAGAGTGTCTCTTTTAATTCTTGGCAATTGTTATAACGAAATATGTTCATTTTTTCCTGCCATTTTTCTGTAAGAGCTGATTTTATCAGAACCATGTTAAGATGATTTTAAAATTTTTGAAACCTCCCCATTTCCACCAATTGGGCCTATTTTGCTCATTCGCAATCCCGCCAATATATAAAACGTCTCAATGTATTTGACGAGTTTGAAGACGATTCGTGCATAATTGCGACTTTTAACGTGCAGGCAAAATTAATACATATGTAGATACACACAAACAGACATATATATATATATATATATATATATATATATATATATATATAAACTTTTTGTTGGGAGTGGTTTTGGACTTCTGACGTCGTATAATGAAAATTTATAAAGACGTTTTTCAAAAGTAGTACTATGGTAATGACTGCAATAGATAGTATTTCTTCAGAGATTTACTTAAATGTAAATACATTAAACAGTTTAATTTTTATGAGGAAAAGATTAGATCTATTTATATTTATACTAAAATTTAAAGATATTTGTTTTTAAGTGTACCGTATGATGTGGTAGCTTTGTGACATAAGGTCTAACTTTCGTATTTCAAAAATCTCACTCTGTACGTGATAGACAATCAAACAACAGACGAGGTTAAATTTATACACCCTTAATTGAAGTGCAACTTGTTTTATTTCTGTACTCAACGAAACATAGCAAATTAAGATTTAGGGGAATTTTAGTCGTTTAGTCGTTTTAATCAAAGTTTAGTAGAAACTATTTCGTTTTAATGTAATTTTTCGTTATAGACGAATTTCTTTACCCCGGTTTTACAGTTTAATGTCCTAAATATCAATAAAAAATGTATGTTCAGTTTAAGTAGTTTCTAACATGTGTACGGTTTGGCGAGCAACATGCTTGCAACCTTTTTTAATAAACAGGGATTCATAGAACTTTACATATAATGATAACAGAAAAAATTCATGTAACCAATTCTGTTACATGAATTTTTGCTGTTACTGTTACATAAAAAGTTCTAGAAATCCCAGTTTCTTCAAATAAATTAGTAACTTTAATAATTTTTGTTTTTAAGTGTACCGTATGATGGAGTAGCTTTGTGACATAAGGTCTAGTTTTCTAGTATTTCGAAAATCCCACTCTGTACTTGATAGTCCACCAAACAACAGTGCCACCTTTTATAATATTGCGTCTCGTTACCTAATGGCCACAACACGGTAACATATCTGTAACAGCAAAAACTCGTGTAACCGAGGAAGGTTACATGAGGTTTTGTTTTATTGTTACATGAAAAGTTCTTGGAAAACAAATCTACTAGAAAAATCTTAGTAACTTTACACAATTTTTTTTTACAGTGTAGCTCCAAAACATCGCCACTCTTCGCTACCATGTGTGTATTTGAAATCGGATCATGAGGTTTTGTCTCGGAGTCCGGATATTTTCGATGTTGAAACTTAAAGTGTATGAAAACAACCTAACACATAAATATTATTTTTGTTATTTTGCTAGTTATACTGTGTAGCAATGTGATCGGTGTCAAATGATATTTCTTTCAGGTATTAACCGCATAAACAAAACATAGCTACTTGATGAGTCACTTTGTAATACCCCGACATTATCGAAGACAAATCCCGCCATATAAAGATTAAGCATATATTGTGAGGATTTGCTTTCATGATAGATGTGAAATAGCACGAGAAACATATAACAGTAATTTGGATTAAAAATGTAAGCTGTTAAATAGTTTCGAATTACAAAGCCTTTGTGTGAAAAATATCATTAAGTTCGTGGCACTACCTTCGAAATTCTATTCATTTCCTTTAGCCGCTTGTTGTGGCATTGTTTCGCCTTCAAAAATCCTACTAGATAGAAATGTCGTCAAGCTGGAAAAATTCACTTCAAAGAGCAGATGCTCAAGTGTACTAAAGAAATAATTTCCGTATCAATTAAAATAGCTCATGACTTCCCGGCAATTTGACGCAAGAATACTTTGAAAATTTGCTGCCGGACTCTACACTGTAAAAAAAAGGGTCGATCTACTAAAAAAACTTTAATAATCCTTGTAATTACTAAAAATTTTTTAGTAATCTTAGTCGGTTACAAGAAAATCTGTAAAAATTACTAGAAAAAAGTTAGCAACGAAGAGAGTTAATAGTTTTATATTTTTAATAACTATTACTAAAACTCACATGGTGTGGCCTTGATAGAATAGTGGTTATAGTAACGGACTCCAGACTAAAAGGTCCCGGGTTCGATATTGGCCACCGCCAAATACGCCCCGAATGTATTGTAATTGTAAGTACCCGTTAGTAAAGGGATTATGAAAATCCTGTCGGAGCCGTTAGCAATGTTTGGTGCTGCCATCTGTTGCAGTTTTGCCGAAAATCTTCCGCTTCAGAAGTCTGGATGCAGCTCGAAGGAACCTCCTGCCCTTCGGGCGCACGTAATGGTTATTAAAAATAATTTTGGAGCTATTACTAAAATTTGCTTGGTGGCTCATACTAAAAATTTTTAAGTTAGTTATACAAAAAATTCTTTTATTCAGTTTACAAAAGAAATGCTTGTTTCACTTGCAAAAAAATAGTTTGTAATTGTTACTAAAAAATTCTGTGGAATACAAATTTACTAAAAAATTTTTCGTAACCTCTTGAATTTTTTTACAGTGTTTGTAATTAGAAGGAAACAAAATTTTAGAACGGCTTCCAGAAACAATCCCTGAAAAAATCTTAAGATCAATGAATGGAAATTTTTTGGAAATTTAAAGATTTAGAAATTTGAAGATATATAAAAAAAGACGGATCAATAAGCGACGCGAAATGTTGAGTATACTTCTTCGAAGAAGCTTTTGATTCTCTAATGTCCAAAAACCTAAAGAAAATAGTGTGCCTACGTCGAATAGAGTATAAAAAGACTTGACAAGCTCTGGTATAGGAAGATAAAGAAAATACAAACTGACACAATCTTCCAGAAAAGCTTGCAAGTCTTACGAATTGAATAATTGCCCAGGCCGGGAATTGAACCCAGATACTTGGCTTACAAGGCCAATGCTTTACCTGTTAAGCTAACTGAGCGATTGCCAGTTGGGATTTTTCGATCAGATAACTTTATTGGTCATAATATCTGGTCTCTAATTTAGACAGCTCGGCAGAATAAACTGCAGGTAATGGAACTCCATGTAACAATGGATATGTAGATACACCATTATCTTAACACAATCAAACTGATTGGAAAATTCATCATACGAATTGAATACGTATCCATCGTTATATAGAGTTCCATTACCGACTGTTTATTCTGCAGGGCTGTCTAAATTACAGACCAGATATTATGACCAATAAGATTATCTGAGCGAAAAATCCCAGCCGGCTATCGCCCAGTTAGCTTCACAGGTAAAGCATTGTCCTTGTAAGCCAAGTATCTGGGTTCGATTCCCGGTCTGGGCAATTTTTTGCTCAGTTAGAATTATCCAATTCGTATGATGAATTTACCAATCAGTTTGATTGTGTTAAACTAATAATATATGCAGTCTCTTAATTGTTCCCCTTCGTTTAAACGCGAAGAGAATGTGCCAGAACCTCTTTTTGTTGTTCAGACGTATACGGTTGCTTCAAATATCAGGAAGTGATAGGGGTTAAATGTTTATGTAAAAGAAGTCTCTGAGCTTTATCTTTTTTTACCTCCATTGCAATGAAAAAGAATAATTCTACATTTTAGTTTTATTAACCTTTACGAATAAACTGTGACAGCATCTGTCCTGGCTTACATGTATCCACAGGTAGTCACTGAGCGAGACCCTGCGTAAAGATTTGTTGTATGTAAACTGTGATTGACTAAAACGGAAAACACAGCTGCATTTTCCGTTAAATGTTTAACCATTTCATATAAGTTTCTTCATTTGCCTCGTAATTGTATTTTGCTTCAATAGTTTTTATGACCAAAATAAGGAATGTAATATTGGCAAATTCTCTTCACATTTTTTATCGATAAAGGTGGAAAAATAACTGGATAGTTTCCTACAAAATTTTAACAGAATATAATTCAATTTTTTATACTGAAATTATTTCAAAATATTAATTTATTAAATACTAGGGGGCTTTGACGTTACGAGCTACGTTTTTGAACCTCAGTCCCGACTGTAAAATTCAATTAATTTTATCACTTTAAAAAATTTTTGGGAAAATTTAATTATAATTTTAAAAACAAACATTTATTATTGCAATGTAAATGGTTTTCATTTATTTTCTTCTTACTGGGAGGGTTTTAAATCGAAGGAGCTGTTATTAATGCCTCTTTAAAAAAAATTGCTTAAATATTTTAAAATCAGCTAATGTAAAATGAACTAAATCAGCTGAAACTTTTCTTCCCAGTATGTTTTAGCAATTCGCTAATGAAATGGATTTAAATAAGTGATTTGAAGTGCAACGTTTTAAATCTGGCGTAATTTTCACCATACATTCCTTCCTTTTTGCAAAATTCACAAAAAATATTTTATTATTAGAAAAGAAATATTATTTATGCTGTCATGGAATTGGCGACAATAGTTTAAAAGATTATTTTAAAACATGAAATAAATATCTCGCGTACTTGTAAATAATTCTTTTTTTATTTTAACGGTTTAGAAATATAGATTATTTTAAATCTGACGCACTCCATTTACGACTTTTAACTGATATTAATAAATTTATTATTTTATAAAAGCAATTTCTTTTGAAATTAATGTACAAATATGCCGTAATTTTCAATATTTTTATGCTTTAAATACGTAATTATTTTTTATTTTAATGCAAAAGTTCTTTTTTATTTATAACCGTCACGTATATATATATGTATCATTTGAATGAAATATTTTTATTTGATCTGTTTCTGAAATTGGCAACAATTTAAAATAAGATTCTTTTCAAAAATATGTGAAACATACATGTCAAAATGCTAAAATATGAATTTAAATGGAAACAAATCCTCAAAAATGTGTGAAATTATTAAAATCAATGCAGTCTGCATACCCACTATTTCTAATGTATAAAATGACCTAAAAATGTTTAAATTACAATGTCAGGTATTTTCTCCTGTAAAACTTTTTTAATTCAACAATTTTTACCAAATTTAACATTAAATATTTCTTAATATAATCATTCGATTTAAATACTGTGCGCATCGGCATGTTTACCAAACAGTATCACATGGCACATTATGTATTTTCTAAATAAGAGAATTTTGTTGTTTGATGCGTTTGAGTGAAAAAATACACTTAAAAATAAATTAAAAAAATCAGATAATAATCAGTTTGGATTTGAAAACACTTTTGTTTTTAAATTTGTTTAAAAAAAGCCCAAATTATAGTTTACTATTTAAATTGCAAAAAATATCTTTAAATTTTTAAAATGACACTGGGAAATACACTCTAATATTAAAATAAATTGTAGAAAGTAGCATGAAGTGCTTTTCTAAGTATGAAATTTAGTTTATATGATTTAATGTCATATAGCAGCATTTAAATATGAGTGGTAATTAGAAATCATACTAATGGAACGATTTAGGCTTAAACTAGTTTATAATTATGCGAGATTTAGAAAGCAGTTTCGGTGATTACATTCTAAAACCTCAATTAACGAATCCTTTCGACAGTTAATAACCTCATACGAAAATATTAATTATAATAAATAATGCCGTTTCAGCTTAATTTCCTAAAATGTATTCAAATTTGAATAATGACTGGAAATGAACAGGAAACGAAACAGTTTCAAATGGAGAACAAAAAATCTATTTTCCATCAGAACAATCACGAACTAATAAAAAGATAAATAAAAGATTTTGTTTGCTTCTAAATTTTATAATAATTAAAATCTAACTACGACAATTGGCTGATATAATAATGTTTACTCAATTAACAATAGTAAACCAGAAGATTCGCCAGCCATATTGAAATAAATGAAAATCCGACAAATAAATATGACAGCTCTTCATTAGACGGCCAATTGATGACAATTGTTTCACAATGAATTGGAAAATTCTTTAATTAATCTTTTTGCTTCTACTTTGCATAGTGCCTTATAATCAATACTGAGCGTGTGAAAATTCATAGTTGGATAGTTATTAGACAAATCTCGCATCTGTCTGAAAATTTCTATGAGGCGTATTATAAGGATAATATATTCTACTTTAATCAGAAAACTTTTTCGGAAAATATAATAAAGTGAAACGCAATATTTCAAATTGATTGAAAAACAAAATATATGAACTTTAATAAGATCAGTGTTTTACTTAAAAGCTGACTAAAATAACTTTATTTTAGACCCTTTTTAACCCTTTCCGGCACGGGCAAAATCTGTTAGTAAGATGTGAAATTATCGATTGACACCGGATTTCACAAACGTATTTTTTAGATATTTTGAATTCTTTAATTTAAGCTATTATTGTAAAAACAAAATTTTACTAAAATATTATTGGTGTCGTTTGCAAGTTTGGAATTAAATTTAGGTATCCCAAGTGTGGGGGGGGGAGGGACTGGGCACAGTGCGCCGCAAATTGTTAAGTAAAACAGCGAAACTTTATAGTTTCTTATGATATATATTTTATATTTTACATAATTTACGTACTCCCATGCTTTTTTTCTTTACCTTTAGGTTGCATGTACGTTTTATAATTTTCGTTTCTCCGATTTTTCTGTAGAACTGTAGAGAACTTGCAAAAAGCTCATAAATTGTCTTCCACAATCACATAAATTTCGGTGGCGTAACACACACTCAAATCCGCATGAAACAATGTATAAAAACAAATGTATAAAAACAGCTGTTTAATTTTTTCCGACTAATTTTTATTGTTCTTTGAGTGCTTTACATTAAACTATCAACCTATGAAACGTATTATCAATAGATACAAAACCAAGAAAAAATGTTTTGCTAAATTTAATGCCATGTTTGGAGCCCATAGAGTAGACTGGTTGCGCTCAATTATGATGATCGATAACACAGTCCAGTTGGAAAGTTGGCTTACCGATTTTAATGATGTTTTACATCAAATTCTTGATAAATGTTTTAAGAAAGGCTCATATACAAATAAACCGACAATTAAATGGTTCACGCCAGAAATTAGACAAGCCAGAAACCATGTCTCTGCTTTATACAAACGTCATAGAAAGCATTTAGGCAATCCATCTTATAAAGAAGCATATATAAATCAAAGAAACGCATATAAGAAATTAGTTCGTGCTGCGAAGAGAAAATCATTATGCAATTATTGTGAACGGACACAAAATGCTTTTGGTAATTTGTATAAATTCGTTTCAGGAAAATCTTTAAAGTTCTCAGACCTGATATTTACTTCCTTGGACGGTTCGTTTCCTTTTACTACTTATGATGAAGTCGCAGATATGTTGATGGCTGAGCATTTAAGACAAACGATGTTCCAAATACAATATATGAATTTATTTCTTCTAGAAATTATGTAAATGACGATGCCTTTTTTAATATTCACATAAGGGAAATCAAATTTGCTTTATCCCAACAGGCAAATGGTAAAGCACCTGGCTTTGATAATTTGGACGCTATAATTGTCAAGAATATCTGCAATAAATTTCCAGACTTAGTTTGTGCTATCTTTAATAAGTGTATTGCCTTGGGACATTTTCCGGAATGCTGGAAAGCAGGAGTCGTCATATTTTTCAGAAAACGAAACAAATCAGCTAAATCACCCAGAGGGTATCGTCCTATCACTTTACTCTCCATTTTTGGAAAAGTCTTGGAATGGATCATTAAAATCCGTGCGATGACCATTCTGGAATCTAAAATTTTTTTCTCAGATATGCAATTTGGATTCAGAGAGGGTCGCTCAACGGTGACTGCACTAGCTACACTTAAGCAAATTGTTAAGGATGTTCTCACAAGAAAACAGTATTGCACGATTGTGTCCTTGGATATTGAAGGCGCATTTGGCACGGTTTGTTGGAACATTTTAGCAGAGCTCATTGATGATTTGCCTATACCAATTTATTTGAAATCAACACAGAAGAATTATATGTCTAATAGAAAAATTGGTTTCCGTTATTCGGATGCCATTAAGTGGTTCACCAACTTTCGTGGTTGTCCCCAAGGTTCATGCCTTGGTCCGTCCATCTGGATTATTTTTGCAGACAAAAATAGTAAGAAATATAAGAAAAGACATTCTCACATTATATCGTATGCAGATGACTTTATAGTTATTAAATGTGCGGATACAAGACGAGCTCTTGAGTTGTCAGTTAATGACTCTGTTAACACGTTTGATAGAATATGTAACAGTCTTGAACTTAATTTAAGTGTTGAAAAATGTTTAGCTATGATGATGGGAAGATTCACGTTGGAGAACAGACGCCCAATTTTTAAGCTGAGAGGCAATTCAATTCCAGTTAAAGAACAGATTGTATATCTGGGTTTTAATTTAGATAGCCGTTTCAACTGGTATCACCATCTGGATATTGTTCGAGAGAATGTTCGAAATTTTACATTTGGCATTAGAAAGACTGGTCATCGGGATAAGGGACTTACCACTTATTATAAAAAGCAATGCTATCGTTTGGTAATTGAAAAACAGATTGCTTACGGTGCAGAAGTCTGGGTGAATGATTTGAACTCTAATAGTGTCCAAAGATTGAATTCATGTCAGAGAATTGGACTCATGTCAATCATCAAAACATATCGAAATGTTTCCACTGAAGCTTTACGAGTAATAACAGGAATTATGCCAATTTTAATCACTTTGAGGTGTATGGCTAAGAAGTATGCTGTGTTACATAATCATGATAATATTAAACTTGATAACGTAGTTATTAAGGGCAAGGATTTTATGAATAAATTAAAAACCTTTGATTTTCCAGATTTTAACCATCTGCAGAATCTTCATTTTATAAAAGATGTGACAGACAGTGTTCCAAAATCGCTCTATCCAATCATATATACAGATGGTTCTCATATGTCAGAGGGTACATCAGCAGCATACACTGTATTTTATAACGGCAGTTTCATTATGGATTATGGTATCAGTTTAAAGAGCTATAATACTATATATCAAGCAGAACTTTCAACAATCAAATTTGCTATAGACTGGTTTATGAATTCTGACTTCAACTATGCAATTTTATATTCCGACAGTCTGTCTTCAGTATGTGATCTGCAGAGACTTTTTCCGTCAAATATCATTATCAAAGATATATTTAATATATTAAATTCTAATCGACGTAAACAGATTTTCATCGGCTGGATAAAGGCAAACGCAGGTCTGGAGGACAATGAACGTGCAGACAAGATAGCCAAAAATGTTATCTTAAAAGGGTCAGCGAACGTACATGCCTCTGTTCCGTACCCTATTTCTTTTTTGAAACGACATTTAAAACAAAAATCCATTGCAGACTGGCAAAATCAATGGCAGACAGCTACAGTTGGAAGAGATACGTATGCAGTTCTTAATAAAGTTGACTTAGATTTTCTTTGCACAAAAGAAGTGGTACAATTTTACCTTACAGGTCACGGAAGCTTTCCATCCTACTTATTTAATATAAGTAAAAGACCTTCGGATCGCTGTGATTGTGGCTCAATTGGAAACGTGGAACACTATATTTTCGGTAAATGAAAACTCATGATCCATCGTTTTAAATTTGATAGAGATTTATCTTATAGGCAGAATATGAAAAAGACTCTTATGAACTGTTTAAATTACCATAAACTTAAGGACAATTATAATATCTTGAATGGACTCTATTCAATTATTCATTATAAGTATTGATGTGTCAGCCTAGTATTGATGTCAATGCTATGAATTTATAGTCAGCTGTCTTTATCTGTAATTTAAACTCAGTGGATTCAGTTTTTCTCATTTGTAAATATCATTATTCTTGTTGTATTTCTTTATCTATTTGTACTTTTGTCTTTCTTTATATATATTTTTTTTTATTGTAGCGTATTGACAATGTCTGTATTAATGTTTGTTGCTGATATTAATGTTTGTATGCCTTGTTACCTGTTTAATTTTAGTTAATTATTGTATAATAATTTGTCGGGTTGGCAGTTGGCGATGTTGCCTGTTTACTGCATCTGTAATTTTTCCAAAACAGATTACTGTTTTAGTCGTAATTTTTATTATTGTTACTATTTTCTTGTCAGTGTGTGCGTTGCATATTGCCTTTGCGTTCGTTGGATGGCGGTAGGGACTTTTCCCTCGGGATGTAAAAACCCATAAACCTAACGGTTGGGGTCTCGGTGGGGTGTCTTCTTGTCTTCTACTTCTTGTTCTTTGAATGCATCCATCATCTGTACGCTTTTTAAATATCCGGATATCACACGTAATATTAAAGGTCCTTAATTTAGAATATTATTTTGAATGCATGAATTTTAAAATGAATGATAATTTTCTCTCGTTTTTGCACAAATTGGGTAAAAAGTGTTGTATTCTACTATCGTAGGTGTTTATAAGTATTAGTAAAAAAAAGATTTCAAAAAATGTATATAATTTTGCTAAATACATGAAATCCTTTCGCGTTCATGTAATAATTTGAAATACAGCAAACACACGTATATATTGAAATTAATAAAGACATAATTGGAAAGAAAATTGTTTTATAAAAAAGAAAAATCTTCAAAGAGTAAAAATCCTTCTGCAATTAATAGATCTATTTACTAATTTTTTTTTCTTTATATGTGAACTAAGTTTCCAGTTAATTCTTTGCACTTTACAAATCTCATTAGTTACCGTAATTTCGGGTGTATAAGCCGCGGATCAAACAATTCTTTTTGGACCCAGAAATCTTATTTAGTGATTGAAGACAAATATTTACGGCGATCTAACTAGTTAGATTTGTGTCTTAAAAAATTCTGGGTCGAAAAATAATTGTTTGATCTGCGGCTTATACACCCGAAATTACGGTATATTGCAGTAACTTCAAAACCATTTGAAGATAATGAAATTAATGTGTATTTATGAAGTGCACAAGATTATATATTCTGTAGAATATGCGGTGCGAATAACATTTATTATTCAATTTCGGGGCAAAAAAAATCATTACGCAATGCTATAAGAGGATATATTGTTTCCGACGTCTTTTATCATGCTCAACTGCTTTTTGTATAATGAAATTGATGTATATTGTTGAGGTTTAGTACAAGTTATTTCCTGTACAATATAATTTGTATGGAGTTAAGAGGAAAATACAAAAGATTTCGGAAAATACAATGTATTCGAAGTGCTGTTTAACTGCGATGATAAGTGGAAGTGTATTTTTTATTGTGATGGGAATTTTTAATGATAGCTGAATTTTTGCATATTACTTATGATATAAATGCTATAGACCCTATACAGAGCTATACAAAAGAATTCGTAAAGGTTGCTGAGTATGAACACAAATAGCTTATAGATTGTTTTTAACCGAGTCATGCATTTTACTCAGAACTAGATTTAGTGCACTAAAATATGTTAGACTATTTTTTAACAAAATTATACAATTGGTGAATAAATAATAAAAGCTATAAATTTCCAAGAAGGCGCAAAAATCACGGTCCAGAGATGTTTCGGCTGAGGCCGCCAGTGCTTTACAGATTGAGTCATCCCGGATGTATCTGGAGGACTAATTCTGCCGGCTAACCTTTAAAGATCACAGCATCTGATTAATCAACTTAAAAAATCAATTCTTTTTAAACAGCAAACATTGCACGAGTAGCTGTATTAAATTAGTTTTTAAATTAATTATTCAATTTATTAAGTAAATAAATAAAAAGACGTGTGGCACTCGGGGACTGCCGCGGTAAAGCTATTGCATAGCATTTTTTATCAACTTATGCAATCATAATTATTTATTTACTTTTTATTTATGCAGTTTTTTTTTGTCTTTGATATTAATTCAAGTTACACATTTTGAGCGTGATGACTTATAACAAAACATTTTTTTTCTTTTATTGAATAAATGAGAAATTAATATCACTTAAAATATTTTTATTATCTTACAATACATGTAGGTTAATCAGGAATTTTTATCATTGAAACTAAACATTTATGATAGCTGAAATAAAAAACATAAGTATGAGACTTGATATTCTCAAAATATCTGAAAAATACCGCTTTAATGTCTGCCGAAGTCTACCGAAGGATACCGTGCCGAAGTCTGCCAAACTGAAGCGACGTTAGCCGGAGTGTTAGGTTTTTCTCGTTACGGAATTTCTAGATTCTTTCGCCGCGCTCAAAGACCGCGATAAAAGCTATGCAATACCTTAATAAATTACCAAACAAAATTTGGCCGCACTACGAAAATTAGATAGCGAGTAATAAGCATTATAAATTTTCTGATCCTCACCGTGGGGGTCTCCTGTCACCAAAAATTAACATTGTCTCATTAAAAATTACCAAACGAAATTTGGCCGCGCTACGAAAATTAGATCGCGAGTTATAAGCATTTTAAATTTTGTGACCTTCACCGCGGGGGGGGGGGAATCTCCTGTCACCAAAAGTAACACTGTCTCATAATAAATTACCAAACAAAATTTGGCCGCGCTACGAAAATTAAATCGCGAGTTATAAGCATTTTAAATTTTTCTACCCTCACCATGGGGGATCTCCTGTCACTAAGATTAACATTGTCTCATTATAAATTACCAAACAAAATTAGGCCGCGCTACGAAAATTAGATCGCATGTTATAAGCATTTTAAATTTTTTGACCCTCACCGTAGGGGGGGGGGTCTCCTGTCACCAAAAGTAACACCGTCTCATAATAAATTACGAAACAAAATTTGGCCGCCCTACGAAAATTAGATCGCATGTTATAAGCATTTTAAATTTTTTGACCCTCACCGTGGGAGGGGGGTCTCCTGTCACCAAAAGTAACACTGTCTCATAATAAATTACCAAACAAATTTTGGCCGCACTACGAAAATTAGATCGCGAGTTATAAGCATTTTAAAATTTTCAACCCTCACCATGGGGGATCTCCTGTCACCAAAAATTAACACTGTCTCATAATAAATTACCAAACAAAATTTGGCAGTGCTACGAAAATTGATCGCGAGTTATAAACATTTTAAATTTTTCGACCCTCACCGTGGGGGGGGGGAGTCTCCTGTCACCAAAAATTAACACTCTCTCATAATAAATTACCAAACAAAAGTTTGGCCGCGCTACGAAAATTAGATCACGAGTTATAAGCATTTTATCTTTTTCGACCCTCACCGTGGGGGGTCTCCTGTCACCAAAATTTAACACTGTTTCATAATAAATCCTTAAACAAAAGTTGGCCGCGCTACGAAAATTGATCGCGAGTTATAAGCATTTTAAATTTTTCGACCCTCACCGTGGGGGGTCTCCTATCACCAAAAGTAACACTCTCTCATAATAAATTGCCAAACAAAATTTGGCCGCGATACGAAAATTAGATCGCGAGTTATAAGCATTTTAAATTTTTCAACCCTTACCATGGGGGAACTCCTGTCACCAAAAATTAACACTGTCTCATAATAAATTACCAAACAAAATTTGGCCGCGCTACAAAAATTGATCGCGAGTTATAAACATTTTAAAATTTTCGACCCTCACAGTGGGGGGGGGGTCTCCTGTCACCAAAATTTAACACTGTTTCATAATAAATCATTAAACAAAATTTGGCCGCGCTACGAAAATTGATCGCGAGTTAGAAGCATTTTAAATTTTTCGACCCTCACCGTGGGGGTCTCCTGTCACCAAAAACTAACACTCTCTCATAATAAATTACCAAACAAAATTTGGCCGCGATACGAAAATTAGATCGCGAGTTATAAGCTTTTTAAATTTTTCGACCCTGACCGTGGGGGGTCTCCTGTCACCAAAAATTAACACTGTCTCATAATAAATTACCAAACAAAATTTGGCCGCGCTACGAAAATTAGATCGCGAGTTATAAGCATTTTAAATTTTTTGATCCTCACCATTGGGCGGGTCTCCAATCGCCAAAAGCTACATTATCTTACCTTGTTTTATCTTAAGACGATTTTTTTCTATACACATTCTATCAGGAATTTTTATCATTGAAACTATAGATTTACGGTAACTGAAATAAGAAACATAAGTTTGAGATTTGATATCCTCTAAATATCTGAAAAATACCGCGTCAATGTCTGCCGAAATCTACCGAAGGATACCACGCCGAAGTCTGCCGAGCTGAAACGACGTTAGCCGAGTGTTAGGTTTTTTCGTTACGGATGTGTTAGGATTTTTCGCGTTACGGAATTTTTGGATTCGGTCGCTGCGCTCAAAGCCCGCGATAAAAGCTATGCAATAGCTTAAAAAATATTAAATATTTTCAAAAACAATTCCTTTTATTGAATAATTCCAAAAATAAATTAGTTAATTAAATATTGCAGCTTCAAATAAGCAAAATTCTATTTATTTTGTTGAGCTGATTGAAATATCACACTAGACGTTGGGTTTGTTGAATTAGTCCTCCAGATTCGTCCGAGTTTACTCGTTGGTAGAGAATTGGTGGTTTCAACCAAGACAACATTCCTCGTTCAAATCTTAGACCGTATTTTTTCATCCATGTGGTATAGATGAAGGTTCACGTCCGCCAGTAGCTTATGACGGCTTATTTTTTTTAACTTGGCGATTAGTTTTATGGTTTAAGTCGGCACACTTTAGTGGATTTTGCGTTTTTTCTTGCGATAATTTTTCTTGCGAAATTCTCGTTTTTCCGCAATCCTCTAAAGAGAATCGCGTATTTTAGCGATCCTCTAACCGAAATCGTTTTTTTTCCGCAATCATTCGGTGAAAATCGAGATTTTTGCAATGTCTTGGTAAAACTATATTTTCGTCTGCAAACTTTTGACGAAATTCGCGCTGTTTCTCCGTTTTTTATTGTTTTTTAGTTTTTCTTAGAACTAAAACGACAGAATGGCCAAAAGAACACCAGTACGACTGTAATGATTAGGTTTTAGAAGCCCTTTGCTCCTTAAAAACTTTGGGATTCTTCTCCCATACCACGTAGAAATTTGCATTTAAAATATGTGTGTAGAATATAGACAAAATGATTTGCACGCAAAAAATGGATACATTGCAAAATATAGCTTATGTCTACTGTATATGGGATTTTGGTAGTTTTAAACGTGTGTAAACTCTCTGACAGTCTTGCAAAAGGACAAAATTCTAATGTTCCTTTCTCTGCATTTTTTTCAATGTTAAAAAATATAGTCCTTTCAACATTATAGAAAAATCTTATTTACGAATATAAATGTAACCCTTCTGAGTATTAATTATTGTTAAATGTATTAAAAATCAACTGAATCATATTACTACCTCTGACAATAAGGTTCAGTAAATAGTTCTGTAACATTAATGTAGATGAAATATTAACGAAAGTTACCATACCATCCTTTGAAATAATCACCTCCCATAAATATGCACCGCTGAGATCTGCTATACATGTCCTGGGAAATTCGCAAGAAGTCTTCTTTTGGGGTGGAATTCAAAAGCTTCGTCACGTTTCGTTGGATGTCAGAAATAGGATCAAATCTCTTTCAAAGAGAGTTTGAATCGCGAAAATAAGAAGAAATCTGGAGGATTGAGATCTGGTGAGTATGGTGGATGTTCAATTTGGACTATCCCTCGTGAATTTCTTTCGGTGTCTTGCAAAGTTTAAAACCAAATTTTAAACTGATCTTTTGTTCGTTCATTTTCCTGTTCTCAGTTAAGAACCAACACACTGAACAAACACTTAGTAAAGCACGTCTTATACAGAACATAAGCGACGCTCAACTAAACAACGGTGGGGGAAGATGGACAACACTTGCCTCTACACAGGTGCTGATTTCTGTTTTCCCAGTATTGGCAGATCCGTCGT
Organism: Maratus speculifer; assembly: GCA_964019185.1. Classification (NCBI taxonomy): domain Eukaryota; kingdom Metazoa; phylum Arthropoda; class Arachnida; order Araneae; family Salticidae; genus Maratus; species Maratus speculifer. Next base: position 159,385,693 of record OZ025298.1, read on the forward strand.
TCTGAATTCATTCACCGAACTTTATTGTCACAGGCAGTATTTTAAATATTGCTTGTATTGCAGTGAAACTTGGATCTTAGTGAACGTGTTAACACGGACTTGTCAGTGAGAGGGTTTCTTAAATTTTAGATATTAGTATTTTTTTTGTTTCCTTGCAATTAAATTTTAGATTAATAGTGTCGTGTATATGAAGATGTAAAGTAAAAACATATATGTATAAAAATATTCAAGTATGTTTCCGTCCATTGATCTACATTTCTGAAAGTAATATTTCAATCTATTATGCGTTTTTAGTATTTTCCTATGTAGTGCAAAAGTGTTTATGAATTGGGCTTGTCTGTCCGTCTGGGTATCCGTGTATCCGATTATCTGTTAATCCGAACTCTAACGTGATTTAGTATAGCAGTATTGCTCTTTAGTTGATATATGTTATAATTATTTACTATGCCATGTTCCGTATTAAAGATGAAGTATGTAACCTTCACAGTTTATTTACAGAGACACTGAATATTATTCCTTTATATTATGATCTATGTTGAAATATCGCAATTCTATAAACGTAGTTATATGTAGCATCGATAGTTGTTCTCTGGATTGTCCGACGGACGGTCTGTATTTCCATAGCAGTGCAAAAACTACCAAGCCAAAGATTTCGCTTTAAAATGTCGATTAAGATTTCGATTGCCAAGGTTCGATTAAAAATTTAATATAAGGTATCCTGGGGTAATAACGCCACGTTAAGGTTCTACCATTTTTCACTGCTTGGTTTTAGATTGTATTTTTCAAACAAATATAGGATTTGATACAGCAACTTATTGACTATCTTTGTAAAAAAATAATTTAACGGATACGTATTCATAAAATGTAATGGTGTGATTTCTTGACCAATGCTATTTGGCGTTATTCCCCCCTATATGGGTAATAACGCCATGCAAACAAAACTATAAAATGAGATGGAAAAATGGCATGTAGATTGCTCAATTTTAAAAATACAAACTTTACAACTCCAGAAATTCACAAATTGCATTCTAAACTATTGAAAATGTTCAATTTTTTTGTGAAAGTGTAAGAAAAAGAAAGGTGGTGGGCGAAGGAGACAAAAGAATATCAGATTCTAAGCTACTTTTTGCTTAAAAAGGTCGTTTAAATTGAATTATTAGAAACATTGCACGGTTTTAACTGTGTTTATTAGAATCAATATTTATATTCCCATGTATGCATTCTATGCGACGGAAAATATTCAGTTTTTTGTGAAAGTAAAAAAAAAGGAGTGAAAGGGAGCTTCAACAGAATATAACACACAGTGCCTCTCTTTGCTTAAAAAGTATACCGCTTAAATATAATTATAAAAAAATTAGCGTGGTTTTAACCATTTATAATGTAATATTTTAATCATGTAAAATTTTATAATAACTTGAGTTACATGTAATAAATATTTTTGTTAATAGTATTAGTAGTGTTGTAAATAGTTTTTAACCCATAACTCCACACAAATGCGGATTCTCCAAACCTAAAGTTAAATTATCGACGTTATATAAAACATGCATTAATAAATTTTAATTAATTAAATAAGATTTTTGATAAGAAATATTATTCCAATGAGATCTCTTATTAAATTTTATGCATGATTCATGTGCTTATATATCATTATCTCTATATTAGCAACAGAATTAACCTTTAAATGATGTTAGTAATCTCACTGAACGCTGCTCCCCCTTCTCTCCAAATTTTAGAGTTTAACTTGTATTTTCCAGATTAACTATAGCCACAACTGAAATTCTCTTTTATTTGGAATCCTCGTACTATTGTTAGAAACATTCGCATATAATAGCAAAAACACTAACCAACAGAACCGTTTGATATTTAAAATATATAATTGTTGCTTAATTTTGTCGATTTTTTTAAATTCGGATGCATAGTTTGATTACAGAGGCAATCAATATTAGTCCGTTACATTACAGCCAATAGGAAAAATAGTTTCAAGTACTCATGAAACATAATAAAATTGACTTGAACATAATAAAATTGACATGCATCTATGATGTATGTACTAAATTACACAGTCTGTACAATAAATAGTAGAAAGAATATTTCTTATTAATTTACAGGGCCATTAAAAGGTTATAAAGGAAAACACTGCTTTAAGACGTTTGATTATGTTAAAACTCTCACTGACAAGTCCAAGTTAACACTTACACTAAATTCCAGGATTCACTGCAATACAAGCAATATTTAAAATGTATTAATTTAATAGTTGTTTAATTCATTAAAAAATAATTAGAGCTTTCAAGGATAATTTTCATATTCGTATTTAAGTTTTTTTTATACAATTTTCGAAGAATCGTCTTATTTTAGCACTTAAAACAAAATGGAGAGAAAACAACATTCCAATTTTACCTTTTGCAAAACTGTCAGTGGGTACTATTTCACATTTTTTGAAATAGATGTACGTTGCTGAGGTTTAGTACAAGATACTTCCTATGTAATAGAAAGCAGATATTATTTACTGGAACACACAAATGATTTCGTATACTACAGTGTATCCAAAGTGATGTATACTATTACACCAAAATCTGAATATATTGTAAAACTTTGTTCTAGTATGAAAGCACTTCATTTGCTAAGCTTGATGTGAAATTACCAACTTGTTATATTATGTTTTAATGTTGGTTTGAAAATACTATGAAATAAAAATAATGACTTACTCATCTCATTATTATTTTTCCCTTTGTATTTAAATGTAAATTATTTTTATTAATTTACTTATTAGTGTATATATTAGCTGATTTCCTGATTAATTCTAACGATATTAATCTTCATTATTGCTACCGAAAATTAATGTAACCTAATCGGAGATTAGTGGTTAGATTAGTATTAATTAAATAAAACATCTTTTGAAATAAATTAAAATGATTTATCATTTAATCATAAACGTGCTTATATATTTTAACATAAAATATGATAATAATAAACTTTTCTACCAAAAATTGAACCGACTTCAAAAACTACTGCAAAATGAAAAATATTTTTTTTTACATAATAGTATTAAGAAATTAAATTAAGAGCGTAGTATTTATCATGCGTATTATTATATTTATGTACATTAATTTGATTTTTTGGAGTCGGTGCCAGCCAAGGTAATTTCAAAATTAAAATTAAATATCCAATTCAATTCCTAAAAGAATAAAGGCTTGGCTCGCACCGACTCCAAAAAATCAAATTAATGTACATAAATATAATAATACGCATGGTAAATTCTACGCTCTTAAATTAATTTCTTATTACTATTATGTACAAAAATTATTTTTCACTTTGCAGTAGTTTTTGAAGTCAATTCAATTTTTGGTAGAAAAGTTTATTTTTCTCTTTTTAGTTAAAAGTTAACGATTATTTGAAATCAGTTAGTAAAAATTATAATACGTAAAAAAATTTGTAAACTATACTTGGAATTAAATTTTGTCAGAAATTGGGTTCAAACGCACACTCTCTTTCCAGCATCAGAGCTTAATTCTGGCTCCTTAAATCGCTGGGTCATCCTGACTGCGCTCCAATCGGCGAGTTTATTCAAAGTCCACGTAATTTTTAATATGCGAAAAATCATCAATTTTATTAAATTTTGCCTAACTACTAAAAAAGTACTAAACCAATTTCCGTGAAATGGAAGTGGTATTAGTTCGAGAGCAGCCTCTTTTATTTAACACAAAACAAAACTAATCGGATGGATAGTTTCGGAGTAATCGGTGAACATACTTAGAAAAAAATACATACGCTTCGAATTGATAACTTCCTCTTCCTTTTCTGAAGTCAGTTAATATAAATATTATAATACGGAAATTTTTTTTATAAATTATACATGAATGTAAGTTATGTCAAGAGCGGGGTTTGAACCCTAAGTCTGGCGCCTTAGACCGCTCGTCCACCCTGCTAACGCTACAGACTGCGAGCTTATTCAAAGTCCATGTTACTTTTAATTTGCGAGAAATACCAAATATTATTAAATTTTGCCTAATTACTAAAAAAGTACTGAACCAATTTCAATGAAATGGAAGTGGTACCAATTGGAGAGTAGCCTCTTTTATTTAATACAAAAACCAAATTAATCGGTTGGATAGTTTCAGAGTAATTGGTGAACATATATAGAAAAAAAATAAGGTACCCTGGGGTAATAACGCCACGTTAAGGTTCTACCAATTTTCACGGCTTAGTTTTAGATTGTATTTTTCAAACAAATATAGGATCTGATACAGCAACTCATTGACTATCTATATAAAATAAAATAATTTAACAGATATGTATTCATAAAATGTAATGGCGTTTTTTCTTGACCCATGCTATTTGGGCGTTATTACCCACCTATATGGGTAATAACGCCATGCAAACAAAACTATGAAATAAGATGGAATAATTGCATGTAGATAGCCCAATTCTAAAAAATCCCTTTCGGCATGGCCTATAGGCGGAGGTAGATTTCGAAAAATTTTCATAAAAAAAAAAGAAAAAAAATGCCTATCTTTACTTAAATGCCCATTTTGGCAATATATTTTGAATTATATTCTTACTTTATTTAAAAAATTGACCAATATGCTCATTATATAGTTCCTAAATAACAAAAAACTGTTAATTAAATTCGTTTGACAGCAAAATTGAATTTAAAAATGAGTCATAAAATAACCAATTTATTATTTTAATACATCCACAATTCTTTAATCAAGATCGCTTTGAGAAATTTTGTGCGAAGTGCCCACTTTGACAGATTTTTTAAAATATATATTTAGCCTTTATCAAAAATCTGACCAATACGGCACATTACACAGTTCCTAAATAATAAATAACTGTCAATTGAATGCATTTGAGAGCAAAATTGAATTTAAAAATGAGTCATAAAATAAACAATTTGTTATTTGAATACAACCTCAATTCTTTTATCATGATCGCTTTGGGAAATTTTTTTGCGAAGTGCTTACTTTAACAGCTTTTAAAATATATATATTCACCCTTTATCAAAAAATCGACGAATACGCACATTATATAGTTCCTAAGTAACAAAAAACTGTCAATTGAATGCGTGTCAGAGCAAAATTGGATTTAAAAATGAGTCATAAAATAACCAATTTGTTATTTGAATACCCACAGTTCATTAATCATCTCGCTTTGGGAAATTTTGTGCGAAGTGCCCATTTTGGCAGCCTTTTTTGAAATATATTCTGCCTTTATCAAAAAACTGGCCACTCCGTCACATTATACAGTTCCTAAATAAGAGAACCTGTAAATTGGATGCGTTTGAGAACAAAAAAAGATTTAAAAATGACTCGGTAAAAACGCAATTTCTTAAATTTCCTCAAATTTTAATCACGATAACTTCGTGAAATTCTGTTCAAAATACCCTTTTTGGCAGCCTTTTAAAAAATATATTCTGCCTTTATCAAAAAACTGGCCAATACGTCAAGTTATATAGTTCCTAAATAATAGGACCTGTAAATTGAATGGGTTTGAGAACAAAAATGAATTTAAAAATGACTCATGAAAAACGCAATTTGTTATACTTAATGAATTTTTTAATGATGAAAACTTCGGGAAATCTGTTCAAAATACCTTTTTTGGCAGCCTTTTTAAAAATATATTCTGCCTTTATCAAAAAATTGGCCAATACGTCGCATTATATAGTTGCTAAATAAGAGGATCTGTCATTTGGATGCGTTTAAAATCAAAAATGGATTTTAAAATGAGTCAGAATATAAGCAGTTTGGATTTGAGGTTTTTTCTCCAACTCCTTTTTTTGTTTAATTTATTTTTGCTATAAGAATTGGTTCTATGAAAAACTTGTCAATATAAAAGTTGTAGATATTATTGTGAAGATGTAAAATAAATTTAATTAGATTTAATTGCTTAAGAATTGAGTAAGTTATGGGTTTTTTTCTTTCCCCCCCCTTTTTCTTTTCGTTTTTAATTTTTTTCATCGGTAAAAATTGGTCCTATCAAAAACTTGTAAATACAAAAGTTTTAGATAATATTGAGTACATTTATATAAAATTTAGTTGGATTTGATATCTTGAGAATTGACGAAGTTATGAATTTTTTTCTCCCAAAAACCATGTTTTTTTCGCCCCTTAAGCCCATTTTTAACTTTATCAAAAATCTGTCACGCATAAACTTTTTCCTCATTTTTTAGAAGTAATATAAACTTTAAACCGATTCAATATCTATTTTAATTAAAAAGTTATCGCGTTTTTTCTGTTTTCACAAAAACCCTCCTAACTTCCACCCCCTTGGTCCGATTTTGCCCATTAACGAACTTAACCGAGATTTTATGCCCCTTGATTTTATGTAAAAGTTTGATGAAGATCAGAGCATAATTATGGAAGTTATCGTGTCTAGAAGAAAGTGATATACACCGATAGATAGATAGATAGATAGATAGATAGATAGATAGATAGATAAACTTTTTTACTGATGGTAGTTTTGGGGTCTTGGAGTCATGATTCGTGTAGATCCGCAAAAATTTTTCAGAAATTCCAACATGGGAGACAATGCAATAGGTAGTATTTCATACGAAATCTACCTAAAATACAAACTCTACAAACTTAGAAATTGACAAATTGCATTCTAAGATATTGAAAATGTTCAATTTTTGTGAAAGTGTAAGAAATATAAAGGTGTGGTGTGGGAGGGGGGGGGGGGGCATGAGGCAAATGAATATCAGACAGTGAGTTTCTTTTTGCTTAAAAAGGACCGTTTAAATAGAAATATGAGAAACATTGCACAGTTTTAACTGTGTTTATTTGAATCAGTATTTAGGATGTAGCTCGGCCACTGTAGGCAATCAACCGGGGTATTAATGTCAAGGATTGGCGTTATTACCCCGGTATAGTTATTGCGCAGTACATTTTAAATTACAAATTATCTCGAGAAGATATCCAAAATCTTCAACAATATTTTAAAAATACATGAAATGCACTACAAATTTATGTAATTAACAAAGTATTTCCGGATAAAAAGATAGTCTTCACATATACAAAACGTACCTCGCAAATTTTAGATCAAGCGTTAAGTTTAGTTGTTTGTAAAAACAATAAGACCTAAAAATGAAACAAATTAATTTGAAGCTGTTTTTTGCGACTTATATGACTCAAAACCCTTCTGCGCAGAGCACATGAGTGTCATTTACCTGATTATTTCATAATTATGCAAAATATAAGCACTTGGCGTTATTACCCCAGGGTACCTTACATACGCGTCGAATTGCAAACTTCCTCTTCCTTTTCTGAAGCCGGTTAAAAATAAAAATTGTAATACGTAAAAAAATATGTAAATTTTACAGAGCTTCAATCAAACAGAGCTTCAATCAAAACAGAAAAACAGAGCTTCAATCTGGCGCCTTAGACCGCTCGGCCATGCTATCGGCACGCCATTCAGCGAACGTATTCAACACTATTAATTAGCGAAAAATCACTAATTTTATTAGTTTTTGCCTAATTACTAAAAAAGTACTGAACCACTTTCGATAAAACGGAAGTGGTACCAATTCGAGAGCATCGTCTTTCATTTAAAACAAAAATAACAAAAATCGGTTGAATAGTTTCAGAATAATCGGTGAACTTACATAAAAAAAAATACATACGCGTGGAATTGATAACCTCCTCTCCTTTTTGGAAGTCGGTTAAAAATAGATAGTTTCTAGAGTTTCCTAATCTAAGATCATAAAAAATGAGTTCAAGTATTGAAATCTTTTTCTAAATAACTTTTTAATAGTAGCATGTATAAACATTTTCAATAGTAGAATTATATAAACTATCTTTATTATAAGCTAAATAATCAAAAATATTTAATCTAGCATGCATTTTCTTTAAAATCTTTTGGGCATAGTAAAATTACATATGTTTTTATGACATGCATTATTTAATGGTATTTACATTTAAAAAAATTAAAATTAATCCTACTACAAGATCCTACTACCAGATCTCAAAACTATACTAAAAAAGTCGTAAACCGTTACATAGCATAAATAGATATAAAAAGTTTTTTAATTATAAAAAAGATTTATAGGCAATGAGTTTCTGAGAATTTAGAAATTAAATAAAAAATAAAATAAACAAGTCTTTCTAAAGCAACAAACATGGATGGATTTTTCAATGTTAGAGAATTTATTTTACTTTAACTAAAAGAAAAATTTATTTTCTCAAGTAAACTGCTTTTATGAGGAAGTTTAAGGTTAATAAAAGTCACTTTTAGTTACTTAAATTTTGAAACTCAAAGTTTTTATAACCTTCAGTTTAAAAATTTAGTATGATGCTTCAATAAATTCATATCTTAATGTCACGCTTTGGATTTTGATCTTGAAGTTAAAGAAAACTAAAAAGTTGTTCTTAGATTTATGATTGTATATTTTTAATTAATTTGTGTATATGAAATTATATTTCAGTGATTTTATAGACTTAACTCATTTTTGTTTTTACCTTATACGTAGCAATTTATTTTTTTAAAATCACAAAAAAATCATTTTTATGCATATTAGTGAGGAAAATTTGCTTGTAATTTTTTATTAATTTCCTTTTATAATTATATCGGTGCTGTATTTTCTGCATATTAGTTTTATATATAGGATATGAATAAAATCTGTAAAAGGAATAGATACTATATTGTTTGATGAGAAGATTATAACATGTTTTGGAAATAAATGCAGTTAAAAAAATTAATGAATAAAAAAAGAATGTATTTTAAACTTCTTCAAATAATCGTAAAATCTACTACTTCTTATTTAATAAAGATTATGTATACTTTATAAAATATACATTTTATGAAACATAGGAATAGAATATTTCATCCACGACTGATTACATATTTAAGTATAACGAAGGTAAGGTATAATAAGGTAATATAAAAGGTATCGCAATTCTTTAATTTTTTCGAGTTCCGCTAGTAATAATATATTGCTGCTCCATTTAATAAATAGATCAAAGAAATTTTGCTGAAATGTTTATACCGGGTAAGATATCTCGAAATCCCATTTGGAATTCTCTTATCATCACATTCTTTAGAAATGCCTTAAAGTATTACATTCGTAGAATAAATGAATGAAAGTGGAAATTTAAAGAGCTTATTGCATATTTATAAAACATCTTTTATTCGCTTTAAAATGAATTATTTGTAGTTTTAGTAATTTCGGGTTTTAATAAATTATCTTTATTACAGATTTTAGCCTAAGAAATCATTGCTTATTTGAAATAATAGTTTTCATGACGAATAAAAGCCGCTGCTCTGTATGCTTACTAATATTGAATTTAAATTAATTATATAAATTTACAAAAATTGCGAAAAATTGTGTTCTGAGAAAATCTTTCGCTTAACAATAACTTACAGAGCATTTAAAAAGCTAGTCGTTGTACACAGTGTGTTTGTGTGTGTGGGGGGGGGGGGCACCGTAACAGTTACCCATCATGGATATGAATAATATGAAATATGAACATAAAACATGTAAAAATTATTTATAAAGTGCATCCCCATTCAAAAATAAAATTTAAACGTATATATAAACTTTTCGGGTCTCGTGTACTATTAATGGCACATATTTTTTCATAGAGTATTATTTTGCCTTAACACTTACTCAGTTACTTTCTACATAGAGAAATGATAGTATACGGCTAAGTCTTTCTGATTATGACTTCCTTAAGGTTTTAACATTTAGTAATAATAGTAATAGTAAAAGATTATTTAATTATCTTTATACAATTGACGATTCCTTTTTTTATGCATATATTTCACTCTTTTAATTTAAAATATGAGTTAGTTTCCTGAACTTAACATGTATGATATAACGCAAAAATCATTAGAAAGTTGCAATATCCTCTCGAATCCTAATAGGGTTAATTTATTAACCCTATTACTCTCAAATTATAATACGTTATTATCCAAACGTCATAGGTAACTCTTCCTTAGCCTATTATCATATAACTATGAAATTAGTCTTGCACAGAAAATGTACATTCGTAAAACTTCAGACAATAAGATGATCTTTAAACATCACTAAGTGTATTTGGATAGCTACGATTAAGGTTGTTAAGATAAAAGTAATTTCATTCTCAAAACGGAAAAAAATTCGGACCGGAAAGGGTTAAATTATTTTAACACGTAATTATGCCCTCCTAATTAATTTCTAATGAACCAGTTTCGACTAATTATATAAAACGCCAAACTACTCAAGTAGTACAGAATTGCGTAAAAGAAACAACCTGATAACTACAAAAATAATAATCATGATAACTAACAGTTTACTGCACCGGATAAAGTGTCTTACATCCAATTAATATATATATTTAAATTGAAATTTAAGTGAAACAAAGGCAATGAAAAATTGAAGAGTGGGGGAAATAGCATTACTGATATCTCGGTAACTAATTATACAATTGACTTCGTTCTTTATGCATAATTTGTATTATTTTATTGTATTTTACGTCCACTCCTTAAAATAAAAAAATTCAAAAAAAAATTAAAACTTTCATAAGAACGAATATTAAGAGAGTTCAAAAAATAGTACCGGATAATTGAGGTTACTGAAATTAAATAGGACTTTTTTTCATTTTTACATACAAAGTACACACCAAATTTCAAGTCTCTATCTCAATTTGTTCGAGAAGGAGAGCGTTTACAGACACACAGACAGCCGGACGTCAATTTTATTTTAAAAATATGTTTTTCGGAATCTCCAATGTCTGAAACATCTAAATACGCCATTTTTTTTCGATTTTCAAAACGATTGCACGACTTACCCTATACTACGTATGATGGGTAAGTAATAAGTGCTAAACTTCGGAAGATATTAGAATAACAGTAGTATAGTGATTTAAAATTTTGAAGTAAGTACTTAGAATAGAAATAGTGCACGACATGAAATCTTGCGTAGATAATAAAGATCCATATATTTCCAAGACAAGGCTGTTTTAGTCATCTAGCCTGATCTTCCTACTGAACCAATTTTTATCATTATTATTGTTAATATTAATAAAATGATTTTATCTGAAAATGTTACAGCAAGAATTGTTTATAAAAAATAATCCCATTTCTATATTTTCATTTTGATTTTTTAACTGTTTAAATTCCTGCTCGACGGGAGCGTTTTATTTAATTTTTAATTTTTTACCACCAGTTTTTTAAACAGAAGTGTTTCTGAATTTGAATCGCAAAAATTCTCTGATTAATTAAGATACACTTTACAATAAAAAATAACTGGTGGAAATAGTCAAGGATTCTGGACAGCTTAAGTAACAAGTATATCATTAGCGCGTCCCCCCCCAAGAGTTTATGAAATTTCTTTACATTGGTGGTAATGGGGATATAGTATACACTGTAGAAGAGAGAAAATAAACAAAGGGAATTACCATATCATTAAGGAGGCCACTTTCGTATTAGAATTAAAAATAACCTTTTAAAAAGATTTGAACAGAAAATAACGTCGCAGATTAAAATAACGCATTTTTATTCATAAAACTGTCGCCTTTAAATGTATTTCTTAATTTCGCTGATACTAAGATTGAGACGCTCATCACAGAGAATTTTACTGAGTGAAAATGATGTCATATTAAAAACTAGCGGCCTTCGCCCGCTACGCTGGTCGGTTTATCTAAAGAAATCTTGAAGAAGTAGTTAGATAAGGTTCAGACATACATTAAAAAAAAAAAAAAGCAAGTCGATCATTCAAAAAACGTTGGGAAATATCAAATATTTACTGTAATTTTTTAAGAAAAACAAAGTTTCGAAAAAAAAATTAAATCGAAAAAAAAATTACACTGACATATTAATGCAAGGAAATTTTCCCAGAGAGAAAATTCGCCTTGAATACAATATTTCAAATTCTTTTAATTGCTTATAGGCGTTAATGCCAACATAGTGAAAAAAAATTCCATGCTGGGAATCGAACCCGGGCCATCAGTATGGCGCACTGACGTTCTACCGACTAAACCACATGGAACGACAGCCAGCTTGAAACTTTCTCATACTTAAGTAGACTGGCGAAAACATAACGATAGCGCGTTTTAAAATCGCACAGTGACATCTATTGGATTTTATATGTACTAAAAAACGTTATGTACTAAAAAACGTGAGCAGCGCACCTAATAGTTTCTTTTGTTTCTTTTTGTTACTTTTTTGTCTGTTGTCCGATTTTGATGAAACAAAGCCTATACACTGCCCGGGAGTGTGCATTCTTCATTAGTGAAAACCGCATAAAAATCCATTCAGTAGTTACGAAGATAACCTCGAACAAACAGACAGACAGACAGACAGACAGACAAAAAATTCAAAAAAATTTTTTTTGTGTTTCATTGGTTTTCTTTTATCGCCCTGACTCCATTTTTGTCAATTATCTTCAATGTACAGACACACCGGGTCCTACTGTTTTATTATATGTATAGATGAAATGAATTGATAAAACTAAACATTTTTCAACGAGTGCGTCTGAAAATAAATTTCTAGAATTCGGGGACAATTTAATTAGAACTTGGGAAGACTGTGAATGTTTACATGCCAAATCGTTAGTTTTGCACTAAAGTGGCTAATTATCTTTTGCAGATTAAAATATTTTTCAAATAATGTATATGAATATGAAAAGTATGGATGTAAATTTTCAGACGGTGAAATATAAGTTATTTTTAAATTTTGTTGATAACAAAAATTATAATCATGTCATAGCGGTGCAACTTTTGTTGAATTTTTATTGCGCAATGCCAGTGAGACTCGTTTAAGGCTGTGCATAAGGAACGTTATTATTTTAGTGGGAAGGGGGAGGAGCCGTCACATAATATTGTCAGATATATCTAAGGGGAAGGCAGTTTGTCTTTTGATATCGACATTATTTTTGATTCGTTCAAAATTTTGGCTTTTTACTTGGATATTTATCTTTGATTTAAAATATTATGATATCCTTTTTTAATTGACTAGTTATTTTATAAAGAAAAAAAAATTATCATGTCACTTGATTTGTTGTAAAGAATTTTTATCTGCCCCTCACCCTCACCCCTTATCTATTCGGGGCATGAATAATGCATCATAGCAGCGAATCCATCTCAATACTTTATCACTGTTGAGTAATAAGGCTGCTTGAGTGCAACAAGACTTTATTACTGCTGAATGCACCATAGCAGTGAATGCAACAAGACTTTATTACTGTTGAGTAATAAGGCTGCTTGAGTACAACAAGATTTTACTACTTTTGAATGCATTATGTAAAGAAAAGCTATTGTAAAATGCTTTTAAATAGTAGCTATTTCTTATAAGTAATATTTGATATAAAGCGACATGTTTTTGACTTCGATTCATTTGAATCAATAAAGTATGTGAAAAGTAAATGCAATCAGTTTCGTATATCTTTCCAAACACCAAACCAAAGAAATTCTAAAATTCCAGCAATTTGTACACTTTTATAACGATATCATTACAAAGGTTAGAGTCAAGGGTTGGTAACACATGAAATAGGAACGGGGAGAGGGGTGTCTATAATTATCAAAAACTTAATAAAGTTATATTTGCACAGTAACATTTAATGACTTTATAATTTCATTATCTTCATTGCGTGTTGCTGATTTTCGAATAGTATTATTAGTTTATTTTTTCAATAACTTAAAAAGTTAAAATTAAACTTTAGTTTAAAATATTTTTTTTAAGATTTAGACTAGCCAATATAATAGTTTTTAATTGCTATAATTATTTTAAAATTATTTTTATAAATTCAGCATTACATTCTTTGAATTTCCACAATTTGTATTTATATTTAATCCAGTTTGGAAATATTTAAGTTAAAGTTTTCATTTTATAGATATTTCCTACATCCACTTTCAAAAGTAAAATTATAGCATCAAGCTATCAAAAAGACAAAAGGAGTTCTCTGAACTATTTTCAGGTAAGTGAGGTAACTTGAAATCTATTTCGGAATTATTCAGTCATTATATCCTTAAGGAGGCTCTAGAAAATATATTCATAGAATAATTGAAGCAAAGGGTAGATTGAATAAGTTTTATACTTCATAAGTTTATTTTTATATAATAATAATAACTTTTATGAGATATATCTGGGTAAAAGGCATTCTTCACCGTTTATCTTTTCACAACATTAAAAAAAATCGGTTATTACATGTGTATAATGTAAACACTTAGAATAGAAGTAAGATTAAAGTATATAGGAATAAATGTATAGTATAAGTAAGTGTGAGAATATAATATGATGAGCTTTTAAAGCTCCAGTATTTTTACTTTATTCATTTTTATAAAGAAATATTGGATTTTTGAACACTTTACAATTGCTGTTTTTGACGTATTTACGTGTTTTAGGGTTCAGAGAAACAGAAAATCTGTTTTTACAAAGTATCTGTCTGTGAATTTGTCTATTTATCTGTAATAATTTCATAAAATTTTTGCGGTGCTTTATCATAAAAACTAATGCACGGAATTAAAAATGAAACTTTAGATTCAGTAAGTTTCACATATAAAGTAATGGTATTAGTTTTTTTTTAAATGTAAATCGCTTGTAAAGTGGCCCTGCTATGATGCAATATTCATGATTCATTAGCGATTCTTCTGCTAAATGTCAAGAATTAAAGCAAAAATTTTCATCAAACTTCATATTCAGTTATACCTTGTCATAATTTGCGAACAGTGAAGCATACATTTTTGGTGACAAGCCCTTTAGCCCCTGGTGGCATTTCTTACGAATTTCTTGATGGTTATATCTCAGTAATTAATAATAAAAAAATAAACAACTTCATATTATGTTACACATTCATATAAATGTATTCATTTGAATTCTGATGTTGGATATAGATTTATTATTTAATTCTGGCACTCTGATGGCAAATTTTGAAGTATAACATGCATCAGATAGAAGGAAAATTTAGGACTGGTGGATTCGACTACTTAATAAGTACTGCAAATAAAAAAAATTGAATAAATAATGTACTGATTTTTAATTTTTTTCAAATACACATAAAACTAGCCAGAGACGCATTTTGGGGGATTAAGACCAAACGAAAAAATGCGTCAATGTCTAACTGAATCTAAAGTTAAATTAAAATTCGTTCATTAGGTCGCGAGTTATATGTAAATCGTGAAAAATATAGAGTCGCTAACTCTATGCGCAACTCTATCTAACCCGACTCTAATCTTTCTTATACTTATGGTATGATACCGTAGGTAACCATTGGTACACCTATGAAACCGCTTAATTTTAACTCACAAACGCCACATTGGCATAGGAATTTGCGTAAAAAAATTAGGATTTATTGCATGCGTGAAATACAGCTTTTTTGTTATTTACAAATAAATTTGTTTTCGAATTTCGGTGTCAGTCATTTATATCAACAGTTAAGCAATGAATTTGCCCTGCGCCACAAAGGGTTAATGGTGATGATATCTCCTGGGCCACTGAATATAAATATCTTCGAATTTACCTAGACTCAAAATTAAGCTGGGTTCGGCAGATCACTGACATACTCACCAAGAGTGCTGTGGTTCGAACTTATATTAGCTAAACATAGCTGTCTATCTATTCATAGCCAGTTACTTCTGTATAAATCCCTTAGCAAATTCATTATAACATAAAGTTCAGTTTTTGGGGGATCTGTCGGTAAAACTCGGATGCAGAAACTTCAAACTGCCTAAAATAAAATTTTACTTCAGGTTGTAAATCTAACTTAATTTAGAGTTGGATGAAAATCCGTGAATTAGCTCTTTAGATAGAGCAATTTCTGATATCCTGAAAAAATAATGCAGCTTATCGGAGTTATCTGATGGGCAATTTACACCAAAACTAATTAACACCAAATTATAAAGTTATTTACTAAATATCAGTTTTTATTAAATTCTGTACGTTATAGTACGAGATCCGGCTGCAGAATCAGTGTACCCATCGAGTGTTTGCTGAAAACCAAATTTTTACACATATTTATGATTAGGAGGATTTATATCCACCAGGTTGCCTATCAAAATGTGGCCGCTAGTATTTTTAATTAAATTATTAATAATTCATAATCCGCAAGAAATTTCACTGACTTGTTTTTTCAATAAAATGTCGTCTACATTACGGCAACATCTATAAAGACTCAGAAAAATCATGGTTGCCGATGCGCACCTGGCCGCACCTCTTCGCAGCCAGGTATACACAGGTATTATTTTGTTACATTTATACACCCACAACGTACATTCATAATTTATATATCAAATTAAAGCTAATTTTTTTCTGTTTATTATTATATACGGTTGCCTATTTAAATCTGGCCGCAAATAAGGGTTGCTGGCTGTTAAATATAGTAAATAAAAGCGGTGGAGTGACGCTGCAGAATCGTTTGTTTCATACACTGTTAAAAATCTGCTGCATTTTGTTGCAACGCACTCCCTTGCTTGTATAGAAAACGGTTACTTGGCCGTGAAATGGAGCTTTCTCATTGGTTGGAATAGAGATATTATATACAAGCGATGGAGTACGTTGCAACAAAATGCAGCAGATTTTTAACAGTGTATGAAACAAACGATTCTGCAGCGTCACTCCACCGCTTTTATTTACTATATTTAACAGCCAGCAACCCTTATTTGCGGCCAGATTTAATTAGGCAACCGTATATAATAATAAACAGAAAAAAATTAGCTTTAATTTGATATATAAATTATGAATGTACGTTGTGGGTGTATAAATGTAACAAAATCATACCTGTGTATACCTGGCTGCGAAGAGGTGCGGCCAGGTGCGCAACGGCAACCATGATTTTTCAGAGTCTTTATAGATGTTGCCGTAAAGTAGACGACATTTTATTGAAAAAACAAGTCAGTGAAATTTCTTCCGGATTATGAATTATTAATAATTTAATTAAAAATACTAGCGGCCACATTTTGATAGGCAACCTGGTAGATATAAATTCTCCTAATCATAAATATGTGTAAAAATTTGGTTTTCATCAAACACTCGATGAGTACACAGATTCTGCAGCCGGATCTTAGACTATTAGGTCTTGAGACAGATCTCGCGTAATATTTGTGTCAGATGCTGCAAGACGAATAGCGAGACATAATCACAGGTTCACTGACAGACATTCTGTATAAATACGTTTTTCGGGATTTCTCAATCCTTAAACATATAAATCTGTCCAACACAGAAATTCTAAATTTTTCCCGAATCCAATATTTTCTTCTTGTGTATATAGTGTGATAGTGCGATGCTGTGTAGATAAGTGATTTAAGGAAGATTATACATATTTTCGAAACTGTATATTTTAAAAAAGTTTTTAATTGTCTTTCCCACACAAGAGATTTGTGAAACATTTACATACATATTGTTACGAATTTTGTAAATAGTTAGTGTTTGTTCTGTAAGATAATGTAAATAATCTTATTAAGCTCCATTTCTTTACTAATATTAGTTCTTGTTACATTGTCTCTGTTATCAAGCAAACTTATCTATTATTTTCAGTGAATGTCTATGGCAGCTTTGCGAAATATTAGAGATATCGCCAAGTTGGCATCACTTTTGGCGACTAATTTTGGTCGCCAAATTTGGCGATATATCGCCAAGTTGGCTATAAACTTGGCGATTGTTGGCGATGGTAACCCCTTCCCTATTTATGGTAACCCCCCCTTAGGTCTACTGATACATTGAATGTTGTTCCGTGGTTTTCCTGTTTTTTTTCTAGAAGGTTCTGGAAATTTCCAGCACCTGCTGCGAGCCTATATAAGGAGAGCGATACGAGCTGTTGTGGTTGTTATTTACCAGTCAGTCATTGAGTGAACAAGGCGTTTGTTAAGCGAGTTTGCTTGAGTTCCTTTTATGTTGTTTTGAATGTTATTAAGTGTTGAGACGTTGTATAAAGAGTCTCTGGGATCTAAAGCTGTACTTATACGATAGATTTGAGCAGTTATTTTTGAGTATCTAGTAATATTTGTGAGTTTCGAAGACTCTGTTGTTCTAAAGATCTGTAAATAAATTATTTTCTACTTTTCTAAGAGACAAGAGTTTTGAAGTTCTCTAATCATAAGATCAAAAGAACCCTATATACGCAACATTTGGTGTCAGGAGTCGGGATCTTATGGTGAAAACAAGAGGCATGGACGGGCAATTGAAAGAACTATTAGATGCTATTAACGGTATAAAGACAGGATTGACGAATAAAATCGATAAAATTGATAAAGGCCAAGAAGAGTTGGCGGATAAAATTAATAAAGGCCAAGAACAGTTGGCGGATAAAATGAATAAAGGCCAAGAAAAGTTGGCGGATAAAATGAATAAAGGTCAAGAAGAGTTGGCGAAAAAAATTAATAAAGGGAAAGAATAGTTGGCGGAAAAAATGAATAAAGGCCAAGAAGAGTTGACTGAACAAATGAGAAGAAGCCAAGAGAGAATGGAAGAATTAAAGGAGGAAGTTAATAAAAGCCAAGAAGAAATGAAGAAAACTTTGGAAGAAAAGTTCTCGTCGGTAGAGAGAAGAATAGATTCGGTAGAAGAGAAAATTCAGAATGAAGTTAGTAATGTTGAAGAGAAAATGGAAAGGAAAATGGCGGAAGTAGAAGAGAAAATTCAGAATGAAGTTAGCAATGTTGAAAAGAAGATGGAGAGTAAAATAGAGGAAAGAATACAAGATATGGAGAAGAAGCTTTCATCCTGCAGTGGTAATTATGAAGAATTTAGGAATCCGCCTGCTTTTCCCGTGCACATCAAGCTGTCGACATACGACGGAAAGAGTTCCTGGCAAGTTTACAAGACCCAATTCACCATTGTAGCCGAAGCGAACAAATGGAGTGAGGAGGTGAAAGCTTGTCAACTGGCAGCGTCTTTGAGAAAAGAAGCCGCCGACGTGCTGCAAACATTGCCCGATATGACGCAACTCAATTTTGACACTCTAAGTTGTGCACTTGAAATGAGATTCGGAGAAAAATTCTTCAAGGATTATACGAGAATACAAATGAAGAGCCGCCATCAAAAATCGAGTGAAACCCTTCAAGAGTTTGCCTCGGAAATTGAACGGCTTGCAAATTTAGCATTCATTGACTGTCCAACAAATGTACGGGAAATGCTCTCATTGCAATGTTTTGTAGACGGAATAAAAGATCCAGAAGTGCAGAGAGCAGTACGAATGGCAGATGTGCAGGATTTAAAGGCTGCATTACTATATGCCTTAAAGTTGGAAGCAGCTACACAAGCAAGCCGAAGAGATCGTCATTCAGTCCGAGGGGCAACGGTGTACAAAAGCGACACTGAGAGCGACGTCTTGAAATAAATTAGGAAATTAAATCAAGAGATTGAAGCTTTAAAATATGGAAGAACAAGCTCAAGAAGACAGAATCTCACGTGCTGGGGATGCGGTGATACAGGACATCTCCGAAGAAATTGCCCCAAAATCCACGAACGTGAGATTAATTCAAACAGTCAGCAGGGAAACTAAATTTTGGCCATCTCGCGGGGCGGAGGTTGCCAGAGAATGAAAAGCCCCATCTGAAGATCCTCCAGATATCAAAAATGAGTGGCGGTGATAATGAATTATATGTGATAGGCCTTATTAACGGAATTCAGTGCCGTATGATTGTCGATACATGAGCCAATGTAACAATAATAAGAGAAGATTTGGCTCGAAAATTGAAATGTAAACTCATCTGGACTCCACCATGCGTTACCTTGCAAACTGTGACGGGCGACAAGATAGGCATATATGGAAAGGCAAATTTAACTATCAACTTTGGAGGAACGAAATATTACCATACGGCATATGTGGCTGACATAACAGATCCTTGCTTAATAGGACTAGATTTTCTGAAGAAGTTTGGCTTCAAACTTGATTTCAAAAATAACAAAATGCTCTCAAAATTTGAAGAAATAAGTCTTTTTGGATTAAATAACGAAATTGAATGTAAACAAGCAGTAATAGCCAAAGAAGACATCAATCTTGATCCAAGAACAGAATTTTTAATTCCAGCTGTAATTAAAAATGAAACTAATTACCGATTTGGCCATATTGATTATCCAGAAGACAATAGTACACAAGCAGGAGTATTGGTGGCTTCTTCTGTAGTAGACCTCTCGAAAAAGACCATCCCCGTCAGAATTGCTAACATCAGTGATAAGACGAGGACTATCAAGAAAGGAGAGGTGATAGCATCATGTGCTCCTGTGACGTGCATAAGTCAAAATTCCAGTCACTCTGAGAATTCTTCAGATAATTTAGTCAAGGATTTGTTACAAAATACGAACTTAGATCCAAACCAGAGAGATGCTGCTGAAAGTTTAATTAGAGAATTCAAAAGTATATTTTCCCAAACATCTGAAGACTTTGGACGAACTAAAATGGCGCAACACCGAATTGATACTGGAGATCACTCACCTATTAAACAACACCTTAGACGATTACCTTTTGCCAAGCAAGAAGAGGTGCAAAATTTAATTAAGGATATGGAAGAAAGTGACGTCATCGAACCATCGACAAGTCCATGGGGGTCTCCCACTGTATTAGTAAGAAAGAAGGATGATTCAACAAGATTTTGTGTAGACTACCGCCGACTGAATGACGTCACTAAAAAGGATAGTTACCCTCTACCAAGGTTCGACGACACACTTGCGGGCAACACTTGGTTCTCGACTCTGGATCTGAAGAGTGGTTACTGGCACGTAGAGATCCATCCGGACGACCGCGAGAAGACTGCTTTTACAACGGGACAAGGATTATGGCAGTTCAAGGTAATGCCTTTTGATCTGTGTAACGCACCTGCAACTTTCGAACGGCTTATGGAAACGGTTCTCCGGGAGCTGTCATATACAGCATGTCTTGTTTATTTAGATGATATCATAATCATAGGAAAATCTTTTGATGAACATCTGAACAACCTCAGGCGGGTGTTACAAAAATTAAAGGAAGCTAATTTGAAGTTAAGCCCTTCGAAGTGCAGCTTATTTCGCAATGAAGTCGCATACCTTGGACACATCATTTCGGCGGAAGGAGTTAGGACTGATCCGGAGAAGATATCTGCTGTGAAAAATTGGAGTCGTCCAGCATATATTCACCAGCTTCGGAGATTTCTAGGATTATGCACCTATTATAGAAAATTTGTCAAAGGCTTCTCGATGATTGCAAGACCACTTCATAAATTAACAGAAGCCAATCAAAAATTTATGTGGACACAGGAATGCGATGCTGCTTTTGAAAAGCTCAAGGAGGTATTAACATCCAATCCAATTCTGTCATATCCTCAAAACGATAAACAGTTCATACTTGATACGGATGCAAGTAACGAAAGCATTGGCGCTGTACTGTCCCAGAAAATCGACGGCGAGGAGTGTGTTATCGCCTATTTCAGCAAGTGCTTGTCAAAGGCAGAGCGAAACTACTACGTAACAAGAAAAGAGCTTCTTGCTGTAGTGAAAGCCATAGACCATTTTCACCACTATCTTTACGGTCGAAAGTTCCTGATCCGAACTGATCATGCTTCTCTAACTTGGCTATTAAATTTTAAGAACCCTGAAGGCCAGATAGCCAGGTGGATACAAAAGCTTCAAGAGTACGATATGGAGATACGCCATCGAAAAGGCTCATCACATGGAAATGCAGATGCTCTCTCAAGAAGACCCTGCTCAGAGAATTGTAGATACTGCGACCAGGTTGAGAAGAAATTTAATGCCAAATGTCCTATAGTAAGACAAGTTACAACTGGTTCTACATCATCGCAAGATCCGTGGAGTGACGAGAGCTTGCGTAAAGATCAACTTGCTGATCCTGAAATTAAGCCAATTCTAGAGCTGAAAGAGGAGTTTAACAGGAAGCCCAGCTGGCAAGACATGGCCCATTACCATCCTACGACTAAACGTTATTGGGCTCTCTGGGGTTCCCTACATTTGAAGAATGGTATTTTGTACCGAAAATGGGAGTCTGACGATGGAAAGACATGTAGATGGCAACTACTACTCCCTAAGTCGAGAATTTCTATGGTCCTTCAAGAATTGCATGGTAGTCCCACAGGAGGTCATTTTGGTGTAATGAAGACCCTGCAAAAGGTTCTAGAGCGTTTTTACTGGAATAATGTTCGCAGCGACGTGGAGAAGTGGTGTCGAACTTGTGACACCTGTGTAGCACGTAAAGGTCCAAAGAGGCGCACCCGTGGACGATTGCAACGTTATAATGTAGGAGCTCCTTTCGAACGAATTGCTCTAGACATCTTTGGTCCTCTTCCTAGAACACCTGATGGCAACAAGTACATCCTCGTTGTCATGGATTACTTCACCAAGTGGCCTGAAGCCTACGCCATTCCTAATCAAGAGGCGGTAACCGTAGCAGACGTACTGGTTTAACACTGGGTTTCCAAATACGGAATTCCTCTTCAAATCCATTCTGATCAAGGAAGAATCTTTAATTCGGCTGTGTTAAAAGAAATGTGTGGACTACTCGGCATGGACAAAACTCGAACTACACCTCTACATCCGCAATCGGACGGCATGGTGGAGAGGTTCAATCGTACAATCTTAAATAGCCTCTCTCTCCTGGTGTCTAGAGACCAACAGGACTGGGAAAAGAAATTGCCTCTTTTCCTGCTTGCCTACAGGAGTGCCACGCATGAGGCCACTGGTTACTCCCCTTCTCAAATGCTCTTTGGTCGTGATCTTCGTCTGCCTGCGGATCTTTTGTTTGGCCGTCCTCCTGATGCTCCTTCATCGCCTGAGGAATATGTCGATGAACTCCAGGCGCGGATTGAGGAGATTCATTGTCTAGCGAGGAACCGAATTGGACTGGCAACGGAAAAGATGAAGACACGGTACGACACAAAGGCAACAGGACATGAGTTCAACGAAGGTGACAAAGTTTGGTTGTGGAATCCGATACGTCGTAAAAGACTGTCGCCAAAATTACAAAGACATTGGGACTGTCCTTACACAGTCGTCAACAGGCTGAATGACGTCGTTGTACGCATACAAAAATCGCCAAAGTGAATAGTTGTGAGTGAGTAAAGTTTGGCCAAAGTGAATAGAAATTCAAAACTTGAATTTCAGACCATGGTCATGAAAGTCACTTTTTGTAAATATGTAAATAGTAATTAGTTCTTATTTATGTAAATTTTATTATTATTGTTATTATTATTTATTTATTTATTTGTTTATTTATTTTAAGTGTTTTCCTCTAACTCAGGGATTGCACTGCCCGGGACGTGCAGTCTTTGAGGAGGGGGTAGTGTTACGAATTTTGTAAATAGTTAGTGTTTGTTCTGTAAGATAATGTAAATAATCTTATTAAGCTCCATTTTTTTACTAATATTAGTTCTTGTTACATTGTCTCTGTTATCAAGCAAACTTGTCTATTATTTTCAGTGAATGTCTATGGCAGCTTTGCGAAATATTAGAGATATCGCCAAGTTGGCATCACTTTTGACGACTAATTTTGGTCGCCAAATTTGGCGATATATCGCCAAGTTGGCGATAATCTTGGCGATTGTTGGCGATGGTAACCCCTTCCCTATTTATGGTAATACCCCCCCTTAGGTCTACTGATACATTGAATGTTGTTCCGTGGTTTTCCAGTTTTTTTCTAGAAGGTTCTGGAAATTTCCAGCAACTGCTGCGAGCCTATATAAGGAGAGCGATAGGAGCTGTTGTGGTTGTTATTTACCACTCAGTCATTGAGGGAACAAGGCGTTTGTTAAGCGAGTTTGCTTGAGTTTCATTTATGTTGTTTTGAATGTTATTAAGTGTTGAGACGTTGTATAAAGAGTCTCTGGGATCTAAAGCTGTACTTATACGATAGATTTGAGCAGTTATTTTTGAGTATCTAGTAATATTTGTGAGTTTCGAAGACTCTGTTGTTCTAAAGATCTGTAAATAAATTATTTTCTACTTTTCTAAGAGACAAGAGTTTTGAAGTTCTCTAACCATAAGTTCAAAAGAACCCTATATACGCAACAATATATATATATTTAAGTGTAAATAAATGAATAAATAGCACGAGGATACTATATTATATTCCAGTTTCCCTTGTAAAAGTGAAATTGCGGCAGAGAGATAATGAAAAGATCAAAAATATTTTATGGAAACGTCTATGGAGTCTAGAAACCCTGTTTCGAATTCTTATCACATCACATTCTTTAGAAATGCTTCTGAGATTACTTCTGTAAATAAATGAATGGAACTGAAATTTTAAATAGCTTATACACGTTTACAAAATGTTTTTCATGGCCACTAAGATGTATTTTTTCGTAAGTTTAGTAACACGTGATTTGAATAATTTCTCTTTAGTTTAGCGACTAATTTACGT
This sequence comes from Maratus speculifer, assembly GCA_964019185.1. NCBI lineage: Eukaryota > Metazoa > Arthropoda > Arachnida > Araneae > Salticidae > Maratus > Maratus speculifer. The sequence goes on from OZ025298.1 coordinate 159,409,943, forward strand.
TATTGTTTGTAAACTATCAAAACTTTATTATTTGGGTTCAAAAATCTTCTAAATATTCTTGAATTTTTCTTTTAATAAATTTTATTACATACTTAGAATTATAGAATAAAGAAATATTGAATTCAAATTATTTACATACTATGTACAAAATGTATAATATGTACAAAATATAAATGATTTTTACCTTGATAATTTCTGATCATCGTACTTAAACTGGAGAGATGATTATATATCCATTTATGCGTGCCTTTTCATAAAAATATCATAATTCTTCCATAAAACTTAAGACACGCACGTCACAAAAAATATAAACATTCTCTCTCTAAAAAATTCTTTTTCATTCCATCAAAAACTGATGCCAACTTTTTTTATCTAAACTTTTAACTCATCTCGTAAGATAAAAAATATAAAAGCAAAGCAGACGAAAAAACAGCTTCGCTTCCATAGCAACGAGTCGCGTCTTATAAATAAATTAAATATCACAATAGCAAATTTGCAAACGATTTTCTGTGAATAAACTGATATATTAATTTATCAATTCCTAACATACTCCCACCTTTAATTTAGCGGAAGTCAAATTAAACTTAAGATCACTTTTGATCAAATTAAACCCTAATTCAAAATAAAAAATATAAAAATAAATAAGGATAACAACTAAATAACAATAAAACAATAATGAAACATTTAAAGTTCTAGAAAAGTCATTTCAGAGTTCTAGAAGAAGTCAGTTCAGAGCTCTAGAAAAAGAAATTTCAAAAGTCTCTTTACTACTCTGCCACTTCTAGATGTACTGTTTCTCACCATCCACCCCACCAAGCTGCTGCTGGATGGATCACTAATAGGACACAGTTCTTTCAATTAATAGGAAACAGTTCTTTCGAAGAAACTATTGCCTTCCAATACAATGATTTTAAAAGGTTGTTGGTTCCTCTAAAATTTGAGCCATTATCAGAGTATTTAGTAGTCGGCCTTCCTCTCCTGCATATAAATCTTCGAAGTGACTGAATGAATCCTTCTGTTGAGAGACTGGATACAAGTTCCAAATATATTGCCCTATATACTGCACATGTAAAAAGTACAACCCAAACTTTGGATCTTTGCTTTACGAAAAGAGGTCCAAAAAGATCAGCTCCAACAACTTCAAAAACTTTGGAATCTCTGACTCGATCTAGAGGTAGGTGGATTGGAGGTGTAGTATATGGTTTTGCAGAGTATCTTTTGCATCTGTAACACTTAGACAATTGACTTCTAATTGTGCGTCTAGAAGAAATTATCCAAAATTTTTCTCTTAAAATGGATCCAACTGTTTGAAGTCCAGCATGACAATTCTTTAAATGACATTCTTGAATCAGACAATTCACTACATGATGTTTCGATGGTAATAAAATTGGATATCTGAAAGAAAACTCGTCATCCCGCTCTAATACCTTTGTTTTTACTCTCAACAATCCTTCTTGATCTTTCATAACCTTTAATCCTTTTATTGCATCAGTAGTATTACCAAAACTTTCAGATTGTATTATTGACCAGAGCGACCTTTCCGCATCTTCCTTTTCTTCAATCGACAATTCTGATGGAAAACATATATTTCGATTTCTGCACTTCATTATAAATCTCTTCACCCAGCATACGACATTAATAAATCTACCAAATTTTGAAATTCTACTATATATCATAAATTCATGTGAATTAGAACATAAAAGAGTAGGTACTGCAGTTTTCTTCTTTTCCATCATTGCTAATTCTTCGTTGGGGCTTGTTTCTGAATGTGGCCAATTTTCTTCTGATAACTTCAACCATTCTGGTCCCTCCCACCATCTCATCTTCAGCAGCTGTTTAGGACTACATCCGCGAGAAGGTAGATCAGCAGGGTTGAGATGACCAGGTACGAAGTTCCATTGTTGAGATTTGGAAAATTTACAAATTTCTCTAACTCTATTGCCTACAAACGTTCCCCATTGATCATTTCTTCGAATCCAAGCGAGAACAGTCGAAGAGTCGGTCCAATACTTTACTGGTATGGAAATACAATTAAAGGCTTTCAAAACAAATTTAGTCAACCTTATTCCTAAAATACAAGCAAGAAGCTCTAAACGTGGTATGGTTATATTTTTCTTTGGTGCAAGACGAGACTTAGCTCCTAAAAGTTGTACAAAGACTGCGTCTTTATCTTCACAACGTAAGAAAACTGCTGTTGCATAAACTCTGGTACTTGCATCACAAAATGTATGAATAGACCATTTTTCTTTACAACCATAGCCTACACGTCTCACGTCATTTAAATACTTGAGTTCGCTATACCATTTTTGAAAATTATTCCGGATTTCTTCTGGAAGTGGAGCATCCCAATCTAATTACGTTGACCAGGCGTCTTGAATTATCAGTTTGGCTGGCAACAGTGCTGGGGCTAAAAATCCTATTGGATCGAAGATCCCCTGGGTTACAGCTAATATCTTTCTTTTTGACAGCTTTTCTATCTCGTCACTAAATTTATGAGTGATCTTCAAACTATCCTCCATTATGTCCCACTTCAACCCTAAAACCGGAACTATCGTGGTTACATTTTTGCTGAGCATCTTTTTTTCGCTAAGGAAACTGTTGTCTTCATTTTTAATTGGTCCGAATTCCCACATTCTTAATTCCATTTTCGCATCAGCCATGATTTCTGTAGATTTTGAAATGAAATTTTCTAGTTCAGGCACATTGTCGACTGAAGTAACGCAGTTATCTATATAGTATGATTTCATAAACTTCTCAGCTATCTGTTTGTTTTCTTCATCAACATTACTCAAATGATATCTTATAACTGTACCTAGCAAAAATGGGCTACAAGTTGCTCCAAAAACTATTCTATTGTGTTGATAAACTTGAAATACGTCAGGACTCTTCCACCATAAAAATTGCAAGAAATGCCGATCTGATTCTTTGACTTCAATTTGAAGAAATGCTCTTCTTATATCGGCTACTACCCCAATAGCTTTCTCACGAAATCTTATTAACACTGCAGGAATTTGTTCAATGAGGTTTGGTCCTTTAAAGAGACAATCATTTAAAGAAGGAGACCTCCCTACCTTACACGATGCATCAAAAACTGGTCGAACACTTGTAGTAAGACTATCTGGTTTGATGACGGGATGATGAGGTAAAAAATGTCCAGGAATCTTGAGTGTTTCATCTGGTACTTTACTTATAGCGCCTTCTTCTTCCCATTCATAGAAAACTTTAGCATATTCTTCAAACATTTTCATTGATTTTAATTTCTTTGTTGAATTTATCAATCTTCGTTCAGCTATGAGCCTATTTGAGGCAAACTCACGTTTGCCGTTAATCCAATGAAGACCTACAATATAGCGACCTTCTATATTTCTATCAACTTCTTTTATAAAATTATCATGAGCGAGTTCTTCTTCTTCTGCTTTAGACAAAGTTTGACAGGGATCTGTTATACCGAAGTCTCTAATTTCCATAATTCTGGAATCTTCATATCTTTTAACGCTAGGTTCGTGACAAACATATTTCCATAATTTAGACAAGACTGTAATGTACTTTCTAAACGACCACAAAGTGTCCATCCAAACTTCGTCTCTATTGCTGTAAGATCACTCTTTAATGTTTTACTCGACCTGTAAGAAGTTGTCCGTAGTAATCGCTTCCAATCAAAATTTCAATTTTTGGACTTCCTGCTCCTAAATCTGTGATCCATAGTTTATTTTGTTTAAGCTCTTTAATTACTGATTCTTTCGGTATCCGAGGAATATTATTACAAATTATATCTTGATCCAAAAGTTCTAAGACTTCTTTCGTTTGTTTCTGTCTATCAGAAGAACTTAACTCAACTTGGAATTTATTGTGAGATTTAGCCTCTGTTTGCGTACCACCAAACAATGTATGCACAATAGCTTCAGAAGAAATGGGATGTAAACCTAACTCTTTAACTGCACCTTTTAAAATATAGCTCTTTTGCGACCCACAATCAAGTAACGATCGTACGTTCTTTGTTATTCGACCTTTAATAACTATTTCCAAAGTCATAAGAGCTACTTCAGCAGAACACTGCTTATTTGCTATAGTGCTTTGAATTACTTCTGGGGTCTTAGATGTATTTTCTGGTTCTTTGCACGTTGAAATTTCAGGGCATAATAACTCGGTATGGGGTTTAGAGCAAACGGGGCAACGAATAAAAACTTTACAAACTTTAGCGTGGTGACCAAAACGAAGACATTTTAAACAGCAATTTTTATTCTTAATTTTGGCCTTCCGTTCATTAAAGGAAAGAGATCTAGCCCTAACACAGTCCTTGCTTTCATGAGGTTTACTGCAAAATAAACAAAGGCGTTCTTTTGCGCTAAATAGCCCTGTCGCAGTAGGTATTCTACTTTCTGCTTTTCTTAACTTTTCTTTAGGTTTGTCTTTAGAGCCCAGCTCTATAAAACTCGATTTGGCTAATTTGAATCTTTCCTCATTCGCAACTTCTTGTTTCAGATATTCCATCAAACTTACTATATTTGCTTTTGTTGACAATGCATTATTATTACTAACAAAGTTTGATGTAATTGAAATATTATATCGCTGCCAAGCTTTTAATACATCTTCCGATAAGCTAGATTCTATCATGGGATAGAGCCACGCCGAATTGCTTTCTAAACTTAAACCCATTGATTCTAACGATCTTAAATATGCCTCGACTTTCGTGAATAAATCTGATAAGGGAAGTTTATCTTTGCCGTGCGCTTGTACATTAGCTACAACCAATTTCAGGAATTCTCTTACGTACACTTCTATTAGTAAATCTTTATTCCCAAAACGCTCTTGAAATGCCTCGACAGCTTTGGGGTAATTAACAGCGGTCATTGGATAGCTCTCTAACAAACGCCTGGCACTGGTTCCAGGTTCTACCGATTGTATAAGATACTGAAATTTGTCACTATCATCCAAATCTATGTCTTCATGAATTTTCTGAAACTGGGACCAAAATGAAAGATAATTTATTAACTGCGAATCGAATGGTTTAATATTTAGTTTAGGTAATTTATAATGCTTTGATTTGGAATAACCGTGATCTGTGCTTTTTTCACTATCATCTTGATTACGTTTATTTGTACCCAATGCTTCGCTAACTTTACGCTTAATGGTAATAAATTGATCTGAATAATTTTCATTTTCCACTACTTCATTTTCAACAGCCTCTTCATCGCATTTATCATCATCTAACATGAGTTCAATTATAGCTTCATCAATAGATTTAATTTCATGAATCAAATTTTCTAATTTACTAAAATCGTCTGAAATTTTACCCTTATCTAATGACTCGCTATTAATTTCTTCATTCAAAACATTTAAAGTTCTGGTAAATGACGCACGTAGCGTTGTACGCTTTTTCTTTAACTTATTCATCTTAGAAAAATTAAGTTGTAATGCACAGCTTATGAAAACACTATACGCTATAAAAACAATTCAATATCTCAACAGTATTATTCAAATGTCCCTGTTCGGGCGCCAGATGTTTGTAAACTATCAAAACTTTATTATTTGGGTTCAAAAATCTTCTAAATATTCTTGAATTTTTCTTTTAATAAATTTTATTACATACTTAGAATTATAGAATAAAGAAATATTGAATTCAAATTATTTACATACTATGTACAAAATGTATAATATGTACAAAATATAAATGATTTTTACCTTGATAATTTCTGATCATCGTACTTAAACTGGAGGGATGATTATATATCCATTTATGCGTGCCTTTTCATAAAAATATCATAATTCTTCCATAAAACTTAAGACACGCACGTCACAAAAAAATATAAACATTCTCTCTCTAAAAAATTCTTTTTCATTCCATCAGAAATTGATGCCAACTTTTTTTATCTAAACTTTTAACTCATCTCGTAAGATAAAAAATATAAAAGCAAAGCAGACGAAAAAACAGCTTCGCTTCCATAGCAACGAGTCGCGTCTTATAAATAAATTAAATATCACAATAGGCTATTTCCATGAGTACTTGTAGTGTAAGTCACAGGCTACGATTTTTTGCTACCAGTATTATAGAACAAAAAAATGTGATTAATTTTATTGGCACATTCTCATTAATTGAATAATGCCAAGCAGACTTTTCGAAAATAACGATGGCTAACAAGCATAGCAATTAATAAGTTATGTGACTTACACTACAGAACCCATGGAATTAGCCAATAGCAAATTTGCAAACGATTTTCTGTGAATAAACTGATATATTAATTTATCAATTCCTAACAGTTATGATTTCTTATTTCGAAATAAGAGATTTTGTGTAGAAAAACATTTTACCAGTATATTTTGCTTAATGCCAAATGTATACGCTTTAAAAAATACGCAATAGTTTTAGAAGAATTAAGAATAAGTGTACTAGAAGGATTTATAATCATGAAATAAATATAATTGTAAAGCCTGCATGAAAAAAAAAAACATATATTTTTCTTTTTAATTCTAGATTTAAAAAATAATTTATGCAAGTAAGTGAAGAAATGCACTTTTTATAAAGTATATTTTTAATTGATAATAAATTTTAACAAAATAACTTTTTCCTGTATTTCATGAAATGCTTCTTTTATATTTATATTAGTAGACCAGCCCAGTATTGTCTAGGATTACTTTAAATATACCACACACCACTAGTCGGTTTTCCAAAATATAATCCATAGTTGGAGGACTTATTCTCTTCGGCAGCGTATAATAAGACGATTTCTGCTTTATTGTTTTTACGCTATTCTATATTTAGAAGAAGAAAGAAGTATTGGATTCGTGAAAATTTTTGAATTTCGGTTCATGTCGAATCTGCACATCTTAGGGTCAGAGATTCCGGAAAACATATTTTACCGAATGTTTGTCTGTCAGTCTGTGTTTCTTTGACTCTGTCTGTCCGTCTATATGTGACATAAATTTTGTGGGCGCTCTATCTCAAAAACTAATGCAAGGAATTTAATAAAAATTTATATTCAGGTAATCCCTAATATAATATGACGCTGATTGATGTATGGTGTAAATTTATAAATAGGTATCGCTGCTATGCTGCATTTTAAAGTTTTGTGCAACGGTTATATCTCAATAAATAAAGCACGGATTTCTACCAAACTTCATATTCAATTAGTTCTTGATATGAATTGAAGCTGTTTAAATTTAGTACAAACTACTCAGCAGGTATCACTTCTTTGCTGTATCTTACATGTTTTTTGCACCAGATTTGTCTCAAGAACTTAAGCACTGAATTTAACAAAAAATTATACTCAGATAGTCCCTGATATAGATTCATGCTGTTTAGTTTTTTGTGCAAATCGCTCAACAGGTGGCGCTGCTATACTGTATTTTTACGATTTACGCAACAGCTCTATCTCAATAACTATCTAACGCATCACACTTTAGATTTAGTTAGTCCTTGATATGGACTAATAGATTTTTCATTTTGGTGTAACTCGATCAGCAGGTGGCACTTATATGTTGCATGTTTCACGATTTTCTCAATAGCTCCTTCCCAAGAATTAATGCACGGATTTTCATCAAATTTCACATTCTGTAAATCCGTGATATGAACTAGTTCTGTTTATGTTTAGGCGTCAATAGGCCAACAGATGGCGCTGCTATGCTGAATTTTCGCAATTCTTAAAATAGCTCTACGTCAAGAAGTAATATATGAATTTTTTCATCAAACTTCAGATTCTGGTACAACTTGATAAATTTTATTGCTGTCTAGGTTTTGGCATAAATCACCCAAGAAATGGTGCCTTTAAGTTGCACTATTTCCTGATATTTATAACAGGCTTATTTCAAGAGCTAATGCATGGTAATATATGTATGTAAAATGATAATTCTTGATAAAAATATCGGTTTGTTTTAAGTTTTGGAAGTATATTTTTTGTGATAAGGTGCTGTCTGATTAATTTTGGGTGTTCACTGCTTCAGTATAAAGGGGAAAAAAGGGGAGCTCATCAACCCCTTTTAATATATATATAAATAGGTTTTTCATGCTAAATGTTTAGATTTCATTCAAATTTTAGGTGCCGGATCATTCTGACAAGGTGTCTCCATGATTAATTTTGGGTATTCACTAGTTAAGTATAATGGGGGGAGGGAGGAGGATAAGGGGTAATTCCCACTTAATCTAGGTATATGGATTTATTAAGGAGAATTTACCGATTTGCTAATATTTTAGATATAGGATCACTCTGATGAAGCGTCTCCATTACATGTGAGTGTCTATTGGTTAAGTATAAAGGGGCGGAAGGAATATGGGTTAATTCCCTTTAATTTTGGTAAAATTAATAATGGGTTTTTCACGCAGAATTTACCGGTAAGCTTCGAAGTATAGATATAGGATCATTTTTATGAGACGCCTCCATGATTAGTTTTGGGTGTTCATGGTTAAGTATTAAGAGAAAAGGAAAATAGGGGGGGGGAAACCCATTCCTTCCTTAATGTAATAAATGGGTTCTTTACACAGAATTTACTGATTTTAAGCTTCAAAATTTCAGTATAAATTCATTTTGATAAGGCGCTTCCTTGCTTTGTTTTGGGGATCCAGTGGTAAGGAAGTCTCCGGTGGCTACACTCTTAATTTAGGTAAATGGGTGTTTTGTGAGGATTTAATCGATATGTTTCAATTTTTGGTTATATGTTCATATTAATAAGACGCTTCTCTGAATAGTTTTGGAGTTGTTTTGTCACGTATAAAAGGGGAGACTGGATTATCTTACTCCTAAGTGAAATAAATGCATTTTTATGCAGAATTATCCGATTTGCTTTAAATTTTGATATAAGTTATTTCTGATAAGGAAAATCCTAAGAAGTTTTTGAAGTGTAATAGTTAAGTAATAAAGGGAAGAACGGAGGGTAGCCCCTCCTAAATTAAGCATATCCCTAAATCGTATCCCTGATTAGTTTTGGGGTTCAATCATTAAGTATAAAGGATGGAAATGGGGGAGCTAATTCCCTCTCTTAATTTGGTTTTCGATTGGCACTATTACTTGAAAAAGTAAAGCCGTAATACACAATTAATTGAAATAGCCTGTGAGCTTAATACCATCAATTTAACTGGCAATGTTCTTTTTATTGTAATCAAAGCTACCTAAAACTAGTCGGATATGGCAATGCTGATCCTATCGCATCCATGTTAATATTTAAAAATTAACTTTCACAATGCCAAAATTTAATGGCAATCAGTACCCACATTGGAAATCGAATGATATGAAATTCCGTGCATTAGTTCTTGAGATAATCGCTCGAATAAGTAATGGAAAAGGGAACATAGCAGCGCTACTCGTTGGATTATTTACACTGAAACCTAATTTTCAACAACTTGTGTCAACACCTGTGTCTAAAATTTGATGCTAATCCGTTCATTAGTACTTGAGAAGAGGCTATGGCGAAAATTGTGAAAAATGCAACATAGCAACGCTACCCATAGGGTGATTTACACCAATAGGTAGCAGCGCGTCCTGTTTTGCGATTTACACCAAAAGTTAGGAAACTAAAAGGACTAAATATATTTAAAGTTTGATGGTAATCCATGTATTAGGCGTATTGTGCTGTGATAGGAATACGGCGAAAATCATGAAAAATGCAACATACAAAAGCGACCTGTTTTGCGATTTGCATCAAAAACAAAAAGGATTAATTGAATCTAAATTTTGAGAAAAATCCGTGCATTAGTTCTCGAGATTGAGTTATTACGGTAATAGTGAAAATTGCTACGCAGAAGAGTCATGTGTTGTACGATTCACACCAAAATGTGAAAAATTTTAACTTACGTCATGGACCAACATAATCTTAAATTTGACGAAAATGGGTACATAAGTTCTTGAGATGAAACTCTGGGGAAATCGTGAAAAATGTCGCATAGCAGTGCCACCGATTGAACGATTTACACGAAATGCTTAAAAGTACCAACTTATATCATGGACTAATTGTAATATAAATTTAAATTAAATTCCGTGTATTAGTTTTTGAGCTAGAGCACACACAAAATTTGTGCCATATACGAACGAAGTCGCAGACTCACAAACAGTCACTTTCTAAAAACACGTATCCAATCCTTTTTTCTTGTAAAAATAGAACGTAAAAAAAGTGGCACTCCGGGAATTCCGACAGCTCTCCCAGTTACACTTTTACTGTTAGATAATATCTTGTGTTAGTTTCCGCTAAAAATGTTACTCGAAAATGCGATGCGCATACATTTTTTTTTCAAAAATTTAATATTTTATAACACTGCAATTACTGGTGAAAGGGCTCAATGGCAAATACAGTTTTATTTCCTTCAGCTGTCACAGTTACAAATTTTCTGTTAGATAATATCTTCTGCTGCTTTCCTCCAAAAATGTACTTGAAACAGCTATGTTTATAAATTTTGTTTTTTTGAAAACTAAATCCTTTATAACGTCGCGATTACTGGTAGAAGAATAAGATTAAAGTGATTCATTAGCAAATATAATTTTATTTCCTTCTTTCACAGCTACACTCTCACTGTTAGATAATAACTTATGTTATTTCCCACAACAGTTGCAATGAAAATGCTATGTGCATACATTTGATTTTTCGAAAATTAAATCTTTTATAACGCTGCAATTATTGGAAGAAGAAAAAGCGTACACTGATTCCTTAGAAAAGACAATTTTATTTCTTTCTGCGTTCACAGTTACACTGTTACTTTTTGATAATACTTTCTATTACTTTTTCCCAAAGATGTACTTGAAAGTGAAATGTGCATTCATTTCATTTTTCGAAAATTAAATCTTTTATAACGCTGCAATTGCTGGAATAAGAACAAGATTAAAAAGAGTCACTACTCTCTTAAAATGTCAGCCAAAAATTCGCTCATCTCACGTTTTGAAAGGCAGCTTCTCATAAAGAGTTGAAACAAGTCAAGTGAGTCTTTCACAGCTACATTCTCACTGTTAGATAATAACTTATGTTATTTCCCACAACAGTTGCAATGAAAATGCTATGTGCATACATTTGATTTTTCGAAAATTAAATCTTTTATAACGCTGCAATTATTGGAAGAAGAAAAAGCGTACACTGATTCCTTAGAAAAGACAATTTTATTTCTTTCTGCGTTCACAGTTACACTGTTACTTTTTGATAATACTTTCTATTACTTTTTCCCAAAGATGTACTTGAAAGTGAAATGTGCATTCATTTCATTTTTCGAAAATTAAATCTTTTATAACGCTGCAATTGCTGGAATAAGAACAAGATTAAAAAGAGTCACTACTCTCTTAAAATGTCAGCCAAAAATTCGCTCATCTCACGTTTTGAAAGGCAGCTTCTCATAAAGAGTTGAAACATGTCAAGTGAGTGAGTTGCTTTTAAACAATTTAAATCAAGATGAGTTATTTAAGTAAGCAATCTAAATCAGGATGACTAAAGCATTTTAAAAACAACTCATTCACGATTCAATAAATTACAGCTCTTTCTTAAGAAGCAAAAATCCACTCTTTCGTTTTAAGAGTGTGGAATTTTATTTCCTTCTGCTTTCAAAGTTACACTCTTACATTTAAATAATACTTGCTTATTACTTCCCCCGAAGATGTACTTGAAAGTGCGATGTGCATATATTATTTTTTCGAAAATTAAGTCTTTTATAACGCTGCAATTACTGGTAGAAGAACAAGAGTAAAATGAATCATTAGCAAATACAATTTTTTTTCTTCTGCCTTTACAGTTCTTCTGCCTTACAGTTCATTCTTACTGTCACATAATATCTTTGATTATTTTTCCCCAAAGATGTACTTGAAAGTGAGATCTGCATATATTTAATTTTTCGAAAATTAAATTTTTTATAACGTTGTAATTACTTGTACAAAAACAAGAATAAACGGAATCATTAGCAAAAACAATGTTATTTTTTCTGCTTTTACAGTTACCCCCTTACATTTAATTAATATTTGCTATTACTTTCCCTCAAAGATTTACTTGAAAGTGCGGTATGCACATATTAGATTTTTCTAAAATCAGATCTTTTATAACGCTGCAATTACTGGTAGAAGAACAAGAGCAAAGTGAATCATTAGATAAAACAATTTTATTTCCATCGGCTTTCACAATTACAATCCTACCGTTAGATAATATTTTCTGTTGTTATGAAAGTGTGATATGCACATATTTTATTTTTTTTGAAATTTTATTTACACTTTACTTATTATGATTTAAAATATTTTGGAATTAACAAAGAAAAATTAATAGGATAAAGCAGGAAATATTATTAAAAATTTCATGCCATTGTAATACTAATAATATATATTGTACGTAAAAATATGAGAATTTATATCATAAAACATTTTGCTTCTAAGACGTTGTATAATAACAAAAACACTTAAAATATATTTAAAAAAATTTTATTTACATGTTTCAACTCAAAAATTAATAGAGTCATCCTCAGAATATAAATAGAAAAATAAAAATTACAAATACAATGAACGTGAAAATCTGAACGTTTATTCTGATTTTTCACGTTCATTGTATTAGTAATTTTTATTTTTCTATTTATATTCTGAGGATGACTCTATTAATTTTTGAGTTGATACATGTAAATAAAAATGTTTTAATATATTTTAAATGTTTTTGTTATTATATAACGTCTTAGAAGCAAAATGTTTTATGATATAAATTTTCATATTTTTATGTAGAATATGTATTATTAGTATTACGAGTTAGTGGAAGTAATCAAGACGTATTTAGTGTTATTTTTCACATTTATTCATGTCATTGGTTTCATGTTGATCAATTATAAGTATTTTTCAATAATGATATAATGCTGTTCTAACAATACTGAAATAGTTTATATTTAAGTATAAAAAATACATATAATATGATTAAATCATACGATCGCGAACAAAGAAATTTTAAGCGCTCTATACTTTTATGTGTGGGAATACAAAAGACGCCAGGTCTAGATGCTAGGTGCTAGAAGCTACATAGGTGGCCTTGTTAGAATAACAAAAACGTGAGTGTACTTCAATGCAAAATGATTTGATATTATCGGAACATGCTTTTTTATATGTATGTATCTCCTGGAATTATCAAAATTTTGGCTTAATGAAATATCTATCTATAAAAAGAACTTATGAGATTTATTGTAACATTTTAAATTTATCTAAGCCTTTATGTGCTTAAAAAATCGATTTTACCACTCGAAGTATTTATAAATTATTAAAATGATACTTATAAGTGATTTTATGCTTCGGAGAAATTAAAGCAGATTAAAAAATATCTTAATATAATATTTCCATTTTATTTCAAAACATTAAAATACATATATTTCATCACATGTATCTTAAAATTCAATATTTTTTATGTAAATGCTGCTTCAAAAATTAATGAAATGATATTTTCCATTTATTTTTTTATTAAATTATGCTTAAAGATTAATATTATCAGTTAAATAACGATACATATTTTATATAATGCCTCTTTCATGAAGTTTATTATTGAATATTTTCCACCACAATGGATTGCATTCTAAAGTGCAAAAAAAATCATAAAATATTTCCCAATTATTTGATATTTTCCAGTTCCGTTTTCAAACGCCACAGTGTAGCGGTAAGCTAATGAAAAGATCAAAGGAGTTTTCTGAAAATATTTATACGAGAATGGGATAACTTGAAATCCTGTTTGGGATTCTTGCGTCATCGCATTTTTTAGAAGCGCTCTAGGGATTACTTTCCCAATATAAAAGGCGAAAAGTGAAACCGTGAATAACTTTCGCGCTGTTATTTTTCACAGTTTCTCAAATGTATTTATTTTTACAGTTTTAGTAAAATGGGATAGGAATGCTCTCTTTTTTTTGTTGTACCAGTGTGTTTTTGTTTTAAAAGTAGAGAATGTTTATTTATGTATTAAATACAAATGATGCTTATTTTATAGAATGCAGATTTCAAGAAATTTTATTATTTTAATATGTTTTTAGCAATATAATTTAAAATTAAAATATTTAAGAAATAATAAAATATTTCAAAATTTTTTAATACTTTCCAGTTTTTTTTTAAAAAGTCAATTTGTAGTACATTATAAAAATTTCGCAGCTAATTGTCCAATCACCGTTTTTATTGGAAACTTTTATAAATTTTACGAAATACGGTTACAAAACAATAATTTATTTCTATTTTGATCATAAATAGGACGATTTTGTGTTCAAATAAAATAAATTACGGTTATGTAACAGTTTTTTACAAAAAAAATGTTAACTGGCTATGCTATTTGCAAGAGATGCTTAACAGTTTATTAAGAATCATGTTAAACTCAGGGAAGTTTTGTAAAAATATTTATACGAGAGTGTGAAATCGCCAATGCTGCTTCGAATTCCAGTTTTTTCCAGAAGCGCTCTAGGGAGTGCTTTCCCAATATAAAAGGAGAAAAGTGAAACAGTGAATAATTTTCGCGCGCTTATTTTTTACAGCCTTTCAAATGTATGTATTTTTACAGTTTCAGTAAAATGGGTTAGGAATGCTTTCTTTTTTTTATTGAGTTATTGTCGTTTGGATGTAAAAGTTTATGTTATGTTATGTTATGTTATGCTATGTTATTGTTATTTGTATATTTAATTTATAGTGCTTATTTTATAAAATTAAGATTTCAGGACATTTTATTACTTTAATATGTTTTTGGCAACATATTTTTTATTCAAATGCATAACAGATAATAAAATGTTTTTAAAAAATAATACTTTCGTGTTCTATAGACAGTTTGTATTACATTGTTAAAAACCCAACTATCCAACATTGTTTTTATAGGAAACTTTTATCGACCATTTTTATTATATAACTAGTGTAAATACCGTCCAAGGACGGTGGGTACAAATCATGGATATTTAATAGTGGATAAATAATTGATAAAAATATTTGCACAGATGTCTCAGACGCGCCGGTATTGATGCAATACTCTAGTGAGCCATTATGGATAAAAAAATATTTAGAATATCCCGTGTAAATGGTATTTGAAACGGACTATAGAGGCGTTTATCGTAGCACACGGAATCGGAAAATTGTCTCTTTAATGCCTTATTAATTAATTCTATAGTGCCATTAAAATAATTCTTAATTGTTAATGCGATTGTAAGCTTAGATATTCAATTTAGGATAAATAATTTTTTTTCATATATTGAAGAACAAAATATCACATAAAATCTAAAATTTCGATTTTTTTTAAAATCATTTTGAACAAATTAAAAATAAGGTACCCTGGGGTAGTAACGCCACGTTAAGGTTCTACCAATTTTCATGGCTCAGTTTTAGTTTGTATTTTTCATACAAATATATGATTTGATACAGCAACTCATTGACTATCTATATAAAAAAATAATTTAACAGATATGTATTCATAAAATGTAATGGCGTGATTTCTTGATCAATGCTATTTGGCGTTATTACCCACTTATATGGGTAATAACGCCATGCAAACAAAACTATGAAATAAAATGGAATAATGGCGTGTAGATTGCCCATTTTTAAAAATACAAACTCTACAAACATAGAAATTGACAGATTGCATTCTAAGCTATTGAAAATGCTCAATTTTTTGTAAAAGTGTAAGAAAAATAAAGGTGTGGTGTGTGTGTGTGGGGGGGGAGGATGAGGCAAAAGAATATCAGACCGTGAGCTTCTTTTTGCTTAAAAAGGACCGCTTAAATAGAATTATTAGAAACATTGCACAGTTTTAACTGTGTTTATTTGAATCTGTATTTATATAGCTCGGCCACTGTAGGGAATGAACCGGGGTATTAATGCCAAGGATTGGCGTTATTACCCCGTTATAGTTATTGCGCTGTACATTTTAAATTACAAATTACCTCGAAAAGATATTCGAAATCTTCAACAACATTTTGAAAGTCCATGAATGTACTACAAATTTATGTAATTAACAAAGTATTTCCGGATAAAAAAAAATAGTCTTCACATCACAAAACGTATCTCGCAAATTTTAGATCAAGCGTTAATTTTAGTTGTTTGTAAAAACAATAAGACCTAAAAATGAAACAAATTAACTCGAAGCTGTTTTTTACGATTTATACAACTCAAAATCCTTCTGCGCAGAGCACATGGGTGTCATTTACCAGATTATTTCATAATTATGCAAAATATTAGCACTTGGCGTTATTACCCCGCCTGGCGTTTTTAGACCAGACCACCTTATATGAAAGTATTTGCATGGTTTTTTTCTAAAAGAAAAAGTTGCATCTTTCCTCCACCAGATGGTGTATTCGAGCTCTTGAATCTCCAAATTTTGAAGTGCGAAGATGTGTAATTGAATATATGATTTCGTACCGAATTGTTACGTTGCGTTTTATTATATTTAGATGCAGTTGTACAACAATTACACTACCCAACATCAAAAATGTTTCGGGCTCAAAAATAGTTATTTCCAAAGTATTGTGTCTCGCTAAACACGAAAATCAACATAAAAAGTTGAGATTAGCTCTTGTTTTTGAGGTAGGAACCAACTTCAGAAATCTCACTATGGCTGTTTTATAGGAAATCGAATGTTCGGAAATTGGTACTCCTAATAGCTGTAATTCCCCTCAACTGAATTCTCTGTGTAGAATCCAACCAGAAATCAAGATCACAGAATACAGGGTTCGTTACAAGAATCTTCTTCATTTCTTTGAGAAGAAAGAGCATGTTGTTGCTTGCACTGATGTAAATGGTTTGATGAATTCAATGAACATAACTCATGATCCACGGAAATGGAGGTTATTTATAGACGCTTTCAAACTTAGTTTGAAAGCAATCTTACTACACAGCGCCAACATTATTCCTTCCATTCCCATTGGACATTCCGTTCGCACGCAGGAAACTTACGTGAATGTGAAATTACTTCTCGAGTCAATCAAATATGAGGATCATAAATGACAGGTTTGTGGTGAATATAATTGTGGTACGGTAGTGTGGTTGAAAATAATTTCTGTACTCCTGGGAATGCAATTAGGGTATACCAAGTACTGCTGTTTTCTGCGTTTGTGGAACAGTCGAGATAGAAACTTTCACTACATAAAAGACAAATGGCCTTCAAGAAATCTAAATCGCGATGAGAGAAATGTCCAAAAAGAGCCTCTAGTTAATCCCAAAAACATTCTGCTTCCACCACTGCACATTAAGCTGGGATTAATGAACTTCGTGAAAGCCATGATTAAGGATGGAGAGGCTTTTCAGTACCTTAGAGCAAAATTTCCAAGAATCAGTGAATCAAGGGATAAAGAGGGAATGTTTGTGGGCCCTCAAATTTGCACAATAATGAAGGACCCTGCTTTTGATAAAGTTTTGGAAGGAAAAGAGAAAGCAGCCTGGGAAGCCTTCAAAAATGTGGTATGAGGATTTTTAGGCAACAGAAAAGCCTAGAAGTACCAACAGTTGGTGAAAGAACTCCCACTAAACTGCCGTGACCTTGGATACGAAATGTCTCTGACACGTCTTTTCCTCCACTCCCTTCTTGATTTTCTCCCTAAAAACTGTGGAGTTGTAAGCTATGAGCACTCTAAAAGGTTTCACAAAGATATCACTGTAATAGAACGCTGATATCAGGGTCGTTGGGATGAGTCAATGCTGGCCGACCACTATTAAACTGTTACAAGAGATGCCCCGGCGTTGCCATACAAGAGGCAATTTAAAAGGAAACGTTTGCAAGAATAGGCTAAAACAAAAACTGCTTTCTGAAAAATGAACATTGTTTAGTGAAACATGCCTTCTGTATTGTATTTATTACATAGGAACTTTTTTCTTCTTCAATTTGCTTTTAAATCAATGTATGGGATATTGTGTATCTTTCTCAAGTGGGCTGTAATTGTATCTTGAAAACAAGAGCCAATAAAAAACTTTCATTTACATATTCTTTTTTTTTCAACCCAAAATTAGTAAGAATTGACTATCTAGACCCAGGAAACTGACAAAAATATTTTTTTTGTTGCCTAGTGTTATTTACAATATATTGATCATAAACTGGAAAATTATATGGTTCAAATAGAATAAATTGCAGTTATTCAATAGTTTATCATAAAACTTGTCGAATGAATCTTCTCTTTGTAACACATTTCTCTCAAATTAACCCTTTAAAGGACAAGGTACTTGTATTCGTAAAATATTGAAATAATTAACACCAGTAAGTAAATGCACAGATTCGCTATATGCACATAGCCGCATCACCGTCTTTTAAGAGTATAATATGAATAATGATAAGCTTACAAACGCTTCGTGAAAATATTTCTAAGAGTGTGTGATATCACGAAACTCTGATTGAAGTTCTAATGTTTACACATTCTTTATTCATAAGATGAACGAAGCAAATTAGTGTTCATTGTATTATCTCATTTTTGAATGCCAGTGTTCTTAAAAAACCTGCAGCTAACTATCTAGTCTTTTGAGCCATTTTGAAACTATAGTTACTTGCTCTATTATGAAATACATTTATCATATTACTGACGATATTATTGTGAAAATTCAATTAAATTACGATTACGTAAAGTTTTTTATTAAAATAACTGTTAAATGGCAGGACTGTTTGCTGCACTTTAACAAAAAACAACGTAAATTTAGTACAATCTGTACTATTTTATAAATGTATTTATATGTGTTCATATAAATAATTAGCTGTATCTATCTGCAGAGTGTTTCAAATAAATAAGATGAAAAGTACTTTTTAAAATCTCAATTATTGAAAAATGAACTGTCAGTTAAACCATGATCATTGGGAAAATAAAAATTTAATCACATTTATAGGTTTTTTATGGCTACTAAAATATATCTTCGAGTTTTATTAACATATTATTAAGCAAATACTTTTAGTGGAGATATTACTATAAATGGTACATTATTAGGTATTATATTTATTTATAAGGAAATTTGTATTAGCAAACCACTACATTCTTTTTAAAACTAAACTGAAGTACTTTTGTTAATTTAAGAAATATAAAAGTTAATAATAATAATTTAAAAAAAATCAATTTTTGCTTTAGAAAACTATACAGGGTGATTAAAAATGTAATAAATCATTAATATAAAAAGAAAATCAAAATTACATATATCTTAATGATTAAGAATATTTTTTAAAAATACAACTTGAAAGAATGAGCTAATAAGAAAATATTATTTTTAATATACAGTTTGTCCATAAAAAGATTCCTGGGTTTTGAAGGATTTTTTTTTTTTTACTTCAGTCATAAAATGACGGAAATGCATAAATATGTACTTAAAGGTAAATTTACCAAGATTTTTACAATTTGGTAGATTTAAATTTGTGTCCCATTTGTGGAATGGTACTTATTCAAATGATATTCAACCTGTTATCAAGTAGCATGTTAGGAATGATGATTACGAATCAATTAATTATCCTTTGCACTGAAATGCTTTAAATATTGAATTTTTTCAGTTTAAACAAAATTCTTGACATGTTTAAAAAAATAGTAATTGAGTGAGAAACAGTTACGGATCATTTAAACACAAGGAGCCACTGACGAAAGTTTTTGTCCAAAGCGCATTACCAATATACTCGCGCTAAAAATACCGCTGTGCAATTGTAACAGGTGCAGCTTCTATAACAGACCAGGAGACGACAGCACAGACAACCTTATTGAATTCACGTATGAAATTCTAGGATTAGTTAAATATTGATTCGCACATTAAAACGAAATCGGTCTGCCAAGTCACATCTTGATGAAAAACACATGAAAATGCGATTTTAACGGTTGACTAGTAAGTTTAACATTATGCTTTCTTGCACCCAAAAGTATAAAAACCTGGACAATTGTGACTGTAAAACATAATGGTAAACCAATGAGTCAACCACTTAATTGTGTTTTTAAGCTTTTTCAACCAACATATGACTTGGCAGACCTAATGCGTTTTAATATGCGAATCAAGAATTAACTAATTGTAGATTTTTATCCGTGAATTTGATGAAGTGATTCTTTGTGCTGCCGTATTCTGGTCTATAACCTACATAATGCGTCAGCATCAAGTGAATGAATGATGAAAGGAGTGTCTTTTACGTTACTTCGATGTCAATAATGCACAGCGCTGCCTAGTATTAACAAGTTGGAAATTGCACGTGATGCGTAGCAAATGAGGTGCATTCGTACGATAACGAAATTTTAAAAATATCACTCTCATATGTCAATCTCATAAAATTGTAAATAGTTAATTACATTTAAAATGTGCACCAAACGATGTTCTCGCTGTACCATTATGTAATGGAATACTTTTGTGGGGCCTTGTAAATCAATAACAAATGTTCTTTGCACTACAGATTATGCAAAATGTATATTATAATATGTACTTTATGCATATTAATTTTATTATATTCGAATGAGTGTAACACCATTAAAATGCATTTGAAACATTTTTCCCTATTGACCGTAATGTAAAGGAATACTTTTGATTGTCCCTGGAATTGATCTATGCATCCGATTTCCATAAAATTTGAAATAACTCGACAAAATTATGTAATAATTATATATTTTAAATGTCATACGATTCGGTTGGGTAGTTATTGAGTAGTTATGTACGGACGGACGGACAGAGGGACGGACGGACTGAATGACAACTATATTTGCTACGTATTTAAATAAATTACGAACGCACCTAAAAAGAATGAAACTGGTGTGCATAAAATTTGATAGCTATTGATTTTTTCAAAATTAACTGTCCTTTGGTAACTCATACGGTTAACCTTTTTAAATCACCTGAGTTCTTTCATAGTATTCTTATTTTTAAATATCGTTAAAAAAAAAAAAACTTTACTAATGGTTGAATAGAAATGAAGGATATTCTATGACTTTTGAAAAAAAAATATTAGTTTAACTTTTCCCTGTAATTTCTTATTTTAAATTTATTCTTTGATAAACTTTTCCCCGTATTTTTTTTGTATTACAGAATTGTTAAATAATTCTTTAATAGTTAGAAAGCTGCTTGGAAAAGTCAAAATATAACAATAGGTTAATCAGAAAAAAAGGCACTTTGCGGAAATATATTTATACAATAGTGAGTTATTTCAAAACATTGTTTGGAATTCTTGTATCATCACATTCTTTAGTAGAAATGCTTTCGAGATCATTTTTCATATGTAAAAAGATAATTTAAATAGCTTTTAAGAGTTTATAATTTTTCAAAGCATCTAAAATGATTTTTTAGGTTTAGTGATACTTTATTTGAATGCAATTCTTATTTTTTTGTATTTATTTAAAAAAGGAATGAATGTGTCAGATTTTTTAACGTGTTTCAGTAAACGAATACATATTCTTTCAAATCTATTAGTTTAAAAAGTTGTACTAAAATAAATATTTTTAAAAAATAAGTAATTACATGGGAAATAATTATTAAAAATCTGAGAAAGAAATACATGTTTAAATACAACATATATATACACACACATACAAATATATATCTAAATATATATATATAATAATAATAATAATAATAATAATATTTTTCATAAATATATTTTATGCCTCCCTTATATTTTCTGAAAAAATCCCCTATAATAAAAAAATAAAACAAAATTTTGCATTGTGCAATGAATATTCCAATAAGCTGATCTAAAGTATGTATGTAAACCAGGACATATTTAGTTTAAATTAACAAATAAAAATTATCAAATGGTATATTTATTTACATAATATTGAATTAATAATTATTTCGTATTTAATTTCTATTTTCTTTCTAAACATACTTATTTTTGTTATTCAGCATCTCTAAATATCATCGTTCTATACAAAGTATGTTAAGCTGTGAAGGTTTCGTGATTCAGCCCGTCGCAATAAATGAGTTATAAGTCCAATATACGGTTACATGAGCACGTTTAATAAAATTCAGAGATAGTGTGGGCTGGAAGTCAAGCTGAAAGATTATATCCCCTCCCCTCCCCAAAAAGAATCAAACATAGCAAAATTTTCAAAAACAGCTAACCCAATAAAATGCTAATTTAATAATAAAAACTAGCTTACACGGTTTCAGGCGCATTCTTATACTCACGCGTTCGCTGCCGAAATAAATAAACTTCTCAAAACATATCACTGGAAACAAAGCATACAATGTACTAAAATGTAACATAGAAAACTAGGACTTGAGAGTTGTATTAGGCAGATTTCGTATGAAATACTACATGTTGCGATCGCTCCCATGTTGGAACTTCTGAAAAATCTTTGTTTTTTCAACAAGTTTTTCATAGGACCATTTGTTATATGAAAAATAAACTATAATGGGAGGTATAGAAAACTCTCAATTCAAAACTGCTTATATTTTCACATATTTTGCTCCCAAACTCATCCAATTGGCAGGTTCTCTTATTTAGGAACTATATAATGTGGTATATTGATCAGTTTTGGAATAAAGTTAGAATATATTTAAAAAAAAGCTGTCAAAATGGCATTGTGAACAGAGTTTTCTAAAGCGATCATAATTGAAAAATAGAAGAAGTATTCAAATAACAAATTGCTTATTTTCTGAGACATTTTAAAATACATTTTTGATCTCAAACGCTTTTCAATTCACAGGTTCCCTTATTTAGGAACAGTATAATGTGCCTTATTGTCCAGGTTTTTCATAAAGACAGAATATATTTTTTAAAAAGCTGTGAAATTAGCAATTCGAACAAAATTTCCGGATTTAATCGAGATTGAAGAATTGAGGATGTATTCAAATAAAAAATTTCTTTTTATGACTAATTTATAAATTCAATTTTGCTCTCAAATGCATTCAAATGTCAGTTTTTCTTATTTAAGAACTATATAATGTGCCTTATTGGTCAATTTTTCCATAAGGTCAGAATATATTTCAAAAAATGCTGCCAAAGTGGGTGTTTGTGCCGAAGATCGATTAAGATGATTCTGATAAAAGCAGCTGTTACAGAAAAATGTAATTAAATGTTCTCCAAAAGCAGCCAACTAAAGTTGTTAAACAGGGTTTATCTCTAATCATATTTTATTTTTTGTTGTCGAAATGAGCTCATAACTTTGAAATCTACCTCCGCCTATAGGCAAAGCCCACGGGGAGTTTTTTATTTGTATACTGCAATGAAATGTATTCTTATAATCTGAATAGCTTTTACGGTTGAATTGTGCCTCAAGAGATGTATGTATGTTAGCAGACATTCTGAACTGGTAGACGCTCAAAGTGCTGAAATATGGGCTTAAATTCTAATTTTTTTACGGAAAGGTAGGATGCGATTTTAAAATCATCTGTACCAGCTTTATTTTTCGTATATACAGCTTGCTGATTGACCACACCAATAATTTTTTATGAAATATCTGAAATAACTAAGAAACCCAGACCCGGGGAGGCGGGATTAAATTAGACAAAAAAGATGTGCAGAGGTCACTTTCACGCACACAGGTTAATAACGAACAATATTCTCGCTCTCAAAAAATTAGTATCGTAGAATAGCTTTTCTAGCTAGCAAGTTTTACCGTATAAAAATTATTTAGATTCGAGCATTTTTCTTTATAAATCTAGATATTTTTAGAGCTTATTTAAAAATGTTTTCAAACCATTTTCTTGTGTTTATTACACTTTATTTCATATTCACGTGAATGCATTGTGACTTCAGGTTTGCATACTGTTTGAGGATTTGTTTCGTACTCTTATTGAGATATGTCTCTGTATTCATGCACATTCACCAAAAAATATGATGCTCATGTAAGATATATTTTTCTAGTTTATTTGCCTGGAATTCGCACTGCGGTGCATAATGCATTATCTGGAAAAAATATATTTATTATTGGTATTAAGATTTGCCTTTTTTGGCTAATTGTTGTTTAAAATTGCCTAAATTATTTAAAATGCCTTTGTGGAGATCGAACCTCTGAGTATTTTCCAGTATAATCAGAGAGATTATGTTTGAAGTTTAACATCTAACTTATACATTTTTTTAAGAAAAAAGAATCTTAAATAAAGTTGATTCCAATTTCCATAAATTGACTGCGTTAATCTTGATATAATTTTCACAGTAAATGGAATTTGTGATAACAATCATGGAATTGTAAATCTTAATGTTGGAATCTTTAAGTGATATCACCATACGATATAATCCGAAAAATCTATAATATTTATTTACAATATGACATATTATATTTATGTATAATTCAATTCTATATCTATAATTTATATAACTTATAGAATTATATACAACATTCATAACTATGAATATATTAGTGCATTAGAAGAATTATTACTTTTTTTCGCGTTACATTAAAGAATGAATGTTACTTTCTATAGAATTGTGTTTTTATTTCACAAAAACCGATTTTATGATAAGTAATAAATACATCACGATTTTAAAATGTAACAAAAATTACAATAAATATACAATTTATTTCACTAATTTTTATGGAGTAATGTAATTATATAGATGTATTCATTGTATATCCTTAAACTTTAGCGTAGTTTCATTTATAACCCTCTATGAGAAGTGACAGACTGTAACAAGTGAGGAAAGACTTCAAAGAAATTTCTCATTCATTCACTCCTTTTCTTTTGATGTATCGAAACAGACATACGGAGATAAAAGGATCCTAATTGAATTCTCGTGCTTGTCTTCGTATATCTGAATCTTCAGAAATGCATAACGATTTTCTGTTATAAAGACACGATTAAAATGTCATTGCATCACATATACACATAAGTAGTCAAGTACCACATTTAGTTTTAGTCGCGTAATGTCAAAGATAACATCTCATGAGAAAGACTTCATTTATTTGAAATTTCCCGCATTAATATTAATAACATGGGAGGAATTTTAAAAGGGTCTCATTTGCATATCAATATTTTAAAAGTGATCCATTTTTCTAAAGGCAGTTTTTTATTTATTTTTTTTATTTCATTGGCAAGTTGTTAAGAGGAGTTTTATTTATTTTTATATAAACTTTCACTTTCGTAACGAGTTTCGAACTGGAATGTATTGTGAATTTTTGAGGTGTGCTTAGTTCAAATCATAAAAGTATTGAAAGATTTACATTTGGATTCATAAAATACCTAGATGAGACTGGAGCACGTGTGAACAGTTCACATAAATGTAGCTTTTCTCATAAATGGGTTGATTTCTAGAAACAAAACTACTAAATATAGTAAATACAACATGTTTTTGCGCATAGTAATTTTTAAAAAAATCATCTTTATAGTTTCTTCTTATCTTTTTTTAATAGTTTTATAAATGGAAAAAAATTATTTACGTGTACCCTATTAGTAAGGCAGATGTGAACACATGTGTGGCACATGTGAACACAAGGAAAACTTATCATTTGACATACTTTATAGCTCACAGTCTATCAAAGCCTGAGAGCTTATGTGCCCGCCCGTTCTGTATGTATGTACGTGCGTACGTACGTACATAACGCGATAACTCATGATAAAATTATCCGATTTACTTGAAATTTTGAATATATTATTATTATGATAAGACACTTCCCTGACTAGTTTTGAGAGTCCATCCGATAATTATAAAAAGGGGATCGGGGGTTTTCCCCTCCCTTTAATTTATATAAATGGGTTTTTTATGCAGAATTAGTAGATTTCGTTTAAATCTTAGATGTAGGATCATTCTAATGAGGAGCCTCCGTGATTAGTATTGGGTGTTGATTGGATAAGTTTAAAAAGGGGGAATGGGGGCGGTTATCCCCCCGTCTTAATTTAGGTTTTTCACGCAAGGTTTACCGATTTGAATTAAATTTTGTACAAAGGTTTATTCTGAAAAGGCTCTTCCCTGATTTGTTTTTGGAAGTCACTGGATAAGTATAAAGGGAGGATAGGGGCAATTACCCGTTATAATTCATTTAAATGGTTTTTCATGCAGAATTAACCGATTTGTTTCAATTTTTTTATATAGGTTCATAGTAATAAGAAGCTTCGCTGATTTGTTTTGGTGTTTAGCTAAATACAGTTTTATGCAGAGTTATCTGATTTCCTTTAAAATTTGGATGTAGGTTCTTTCTAATTAGTTGAATTTCTGGACAGTTTTGGAGGATTAATGATTGATGATAAAGGGGGAAACTGGGGACAATGTTTTTTAAATTACATAAATGGGTTTTTATGGAGAATTATTCTACTTGCTTCAAACTTTGGATACAGGTTTATTATATGATAAGGCGTATCCTTGATTAGTTTTGGGGCTTCAATGATTAAGTATAAAAAAAGAAAATGGGGAGGGAATATCCTTCCTTATGTCTTTTTAAAGGCATTTTTATATAAGGCTGTAATGTACAATTAGTCTGCATAGCCTGTGAGTTCTTTGCCATCAGTTTAACGGGCATTATCCTTTTTATTATTCTGTTATTAATTTATAGTCATAATCATTTGTTATATTATGTGTTAAATTCAATATAAAGGAAAAAATATGTATACATATATTTAGTTTCTGGGTGATATGTCTAACCTTTAGCCGGGCGCACAAATTTTCATCACATGAGGCGCGTTGTAAATTGTACAACAGATGTAAAAAAATCAATTATAGCTGCTTTGGATAAATTGTGATCAGAGATAAATTATGCGATATTTAAATTTTTCGTAAAATTAAAATATAGCATAATTTATCTCTGATCACAATTTATTAAAGCATTCCTCAATACACTTATTTTGTTATAATATATTAAGGCAGAAGTTTAGGTGTATAAAAAGGTACTTGCTACTAAAATCACAAAGAATAAAAATTAATAATGAATTACTTAACAATAATTAAGTAATTTCGGGTTTACAGATTTAGTCCTATATTTCATCTATATTAGTCTCTTCCTATATCAAGCGTAAAATTTGATTTTTTGAAGGATGTTTACAGATAAACCTTGCGCATTTCTTGCACTATTAACAGATTAACATGCAGGTGCAATTAATTGCGCAATCTGAAAAACAAATGACTTTCAGAAATTTGGTAAATAAATCTAATAGACGAATATAAACGGTTATTAACACCCACTGTTGCTTGAATTTTGTTTTAAAGAAAAAAGAAAGTCAATGTTGTACTTTTTACAATGGCGCGCCCGACGGTAGGTTAAACATAAGATTATAAAATAGAAATAAGTAGAATCCGGAGAGGGATTGAGGATTAGATGACTCATTTATTACTAAATAAAGAAGGAAATTAAAAAAATAATAATAAAGCGTTTAAGTTTTGCTTAGTGGTTTTTGTTTCGAGGATATTTTTGGGAGGGGCATAATATTTATCAAAAATCAGCCGAAATATGAAAGATTCTTACTCCTGTATTTGTCTTAATTACTTTTTAATTAATGATAAAGAAGGGTTTTTTAACTATTGTAAAAAAAAAATCTCGATTATAATCTATCCGCAAAATTTAACTTCTTTCGTTCTTGAAAGAGAGGGGGGGGGCTCTAAAAATCGGGATATTATTTTCAAAATGTTACTTTCTTAAGATAATTCTGATGTCTATCTCCATTTAAAGCATCTATTACGGAGATAAAACCAAGTGATCATTGCAATTTTGGAAAAATTAAATGGAAAAATTTCCAAAATCGTTTAACGCAATACTTTTTATATTAACAACGTATAAAAATTACTGTTATAAACCGTTTCGTAAAACGTTGCATATTATTATTGCCTTTTAGAAAACATTAAATTTATTTAAATTACAATTGGATATATACGAGATTGTTGAGCTTTATGTACCTGTTGACGGGTTATTTTGTTGAACATTCAATACAAAATGAAGTGTTCTTAGACAAAAAGTCTTCTGTTGCAAGATAATTGTAGATATTGAAGCTGACATTGTTTCATATGAAGTTAAAAGTAAAGAACAAAATCGCAGTTTGATTATTGTGGTACTTATGAGCATGCCCCAACCAGTTTGTTCACAACTGCTCCAGATGGCCACTACAGTTAAAATGACAAATCTTTAACATTTGTACATTTTAGAAGAAACTTTTTTCTATAAAAAATGTCGATTAGTATTCACAATATATGTTAAAACACTAGAATTCAAATAAAAAAATAATTAAATATTCGCTTAGCAAGTCGTAACTGAGATTTACTATTGGGATACATAAATAATGTTTTGGCTACCGAAGACAAACAATATGCCAAGGAGCTTCAACATTTTTTTTTATAATATGTCCACAGGTGATTTCGTAACTGGCCATTTTTTTCAACTTAAAAATCATGTAATAACTAGTGAAAAAAGTCGATGTTCACATGTGCCCCAGTCTCC
The DNA here is from genome assembly GCA_964019185.1 of Maratus speculifer. Taxonomy (NCBI): domain Eukaryota; kingdom Metazoa; phylum Arthropoda; class Arachnida; order Araneae; family Salticidae; genus Maratus; species Maratus speculifer. The sequence goes on from OZ025298.1 coordinate 159,438,105, forward strand.
CCTATTTGCTGTATGACTGAAGTATTTACGGTTTGATGATTTCTGTGATAAAAATATTAGACAATTTTATTGCTTTTTTATAAAACATACTTAAAGAATAGGAAAAAAATACAAAAGTGGTAGAAATCTAGTTCAATTAATGAAATGTCGATTGTTATTGGAAAATTCTCAGCATACAGATTTAAAGCCTACGTGCCAAACAAACCGGCAAACTGTGGACTGAAAATAGTGTTCTTGATTGTAGATTTAAATTACTTTATGTTTAATTCTTGCATATATACAGAGAAAGATTTACATGATAAAGCTCTAAATAATGAAGAAAATAACTTGTGAAGCACATTAAAAGGCTAGTATGCCTACAAAATGTATTTTAAAATTTATTAAAAATTTTACAGCATACAATTGGTTTTCCAGTATCAACTTACAAGAGAACGTGGCTATGGAGATTTGATTTATGTGTATCTTTGAAGAAAGTAAGAGATAAATAGCAATTGAACTTCGTTAAATAAAACAAAAAGTGAAGAATGTTCTATTTATGTTTTCACTAACACAATGACTTTGGCTTCCTAAGTGTCTTAAAAATAAAAATTTGCATTTCAATCTCATCCTTGCGTAAATAAGGATTTAAAAATTTTGCATCTGTAAAATCAAATAATAATATGTTTTTCCAATCTGACCAAGAAATGTAATTACGAACTGGACGCAGCATGTATTGAACATTCAACAAGATTTTAAACCAGGGAATGGCTGATAGGCGTTATATATATATTGCATGATCCAAGAGCAGTTAATGAATACACCATCGTTTAGAGATAGTGTGAAATTGGAATGAACTAATTTTTTACGGATTTATTCACAATTAATGAAAACGTATATTTAACGGACGCATGAAAATCCAACGAAAACAAAGTATCCATTTACGAAGTTTTATTAATTTCTCACGTCACACGTTTATTCTATATACAACTGAAAACCTTCGTAAGTGCAAACTGTGCTTTCTAAGCCCCCCCCCCCCCTTCAAGTCTAAAAATGAAAATTGTATGTCAGTGATTCTGTTTTAGGAAACTTAGACGAAATGAATGTTCCAAGAAGTCCATAATGATTTTACTCAAAATATCTCCAGGCCAAATTTTAATTCGAAAAAGAAAAAAAATGATACTTGAGTTAATTTTTTAAAGATTGAAATAAAATATAGTACTTAATTCGGCTTGATGTGGATTGATAGTCGTAGTAATTTAAATAACTTTTTCAACTTTGAGAAAAAAAAATTCAAATATACAATTATATACATAAAACTTATTTGGGACTCAGCTGGCCGCACTCCATTTATTTTGTGAAAATTCTCGAGCTGGGAACAAAGATAAATAAACTTTAACAGGCCAAGTGAGTTAAACGTATAGCCATATTGATATTTTCATACAGTGTATTGTGGTAGAATTTGTCGGATTATTATACAAAAGATATTTAATGTTTTAAATAATCTCTACTCGAGCATGTTAAAGTAAAAACTAAAAGGAATTTTAGTAGCAAAAACCAAGCATCTCCAATTGTGTGGTTAACAACTACAATTTTTACAGAATTATCATTTATATCCTATTAAATATCTTGTCATATAAGATGTTTACTAAGACGTAAACACTCTGTCACATTACTACTAAAATCATACGCAAAACGACATGTATTTTAAAATCACAAATACGATGTGAAAAAAATTCCTATAAGAACCGGATTTCAAAAAATACCCTGTTTTATCAGAGGCTAAAGGTGCAAATAGAGCATCACTCTACTGTTATCAATGTCGTTTTTTTTTTTTTTTTTTTTTTTTTTTTTTTTGCCACACTGTGCTGTTGATCTAATGACTTTAAAAGGAAAATGATTGATGTCCGGTAAAAAAGGTAACTTTCCATTAAGTAAAGCTAAACTCCTTAGCTCTTCATCCATTGATGATTCCGTAAATCCTTATGTAAAAAAAAAAAAAAAAAAAAAAAAAAAAAAAAAAAAAAAAAACCGCAAAAGGGTTCAGTATAAGGGATTTACAAAATGAATGCACAAGGGTGATGAATAGCTTTTAACCCCCTGACTGCCCGGCAAAAGGGTAAAATTGTAATGTTGTTTTCTCTGTAATTTATTAAAAATATTAAAAATAGATATTTTTTCCGACCTGATACAAAATGTGTTATTATGTAGAGGTGCATAATCTTTGAGAGTAGTAATCCTAATTTAATTTTTCAAAACTGGGTTTTATTTGTAAAATTATATTAATTTAAATATTGCTTATGCTGCATTGAAACCTGCAGGTTAGTGTGCGAAAAAATCAGAGAGCGGCAGTCAGGAGGTTAAACGCAATCTTAATGTCTCTATTGTGGTTGAAGTTTAACGCCATTTTATCGTACATAAAACACCAGATAACTGATTAATATCTGAAATATCCGACAAGAAGTATGCTTTTAAACAATACACGAAAAAACAGAACTCCTTTAAGATAGTAAAAATACGTAAAATTATAACATGTTATGTAATACATACTTATATCTATATCTATTTATGAATTTTCCCGTTTCGGTTTCGGCCAAAATTCTTATAAAAATATATTTATATTTCAGTAATATGCTAAAATTTAATTACAACTAAGTTCCCCTTTTTTCCTTAATTCGGCGTAATCTTCTATTTATTTTCCTAAAAAGAACCCAATTATATTATTAAAATGTCAATCTTTTATTTAGAACTATTAATCTATTTCATTATTTCATTTCTCCTAGAATAAAAAATATTCTATCGGAAGTTTAATTTTTCATGTGTTATAAAATTTATTTTGCGTACCCATAATGCTTTGCAATCTTACGGGCCTTTTACCCCTGTTTAATTTGGAAGCTTCTGCAATTTTGGAAAGAGTTTGACATGACGTTCCACTTACTAGCTAATAACGTAATTGGATACGCCTCATCTTCTCCCTTGTATTCCGTTTATTGGGTGTTAAAAGCTTTTGACCAGCCTTAGCTCGAGCAGGACTGTATTATTCCGCAATGAAAACGCAAGGACGCGAGGTTAGAGAGAGAATTCATCTGTCCTTTCGATTGTCAAAACAATTCACCCCAAATGGCGATTTTATTCGAATGTTTGTGATTCGCCATGTTACTCCAAGATGCTAAATTTTGTAGCTCCTCTTCCCCCCTCCCTTAAAACAGTATGACACCGGTTTAGAATAGTGAAGTCACTTGATTTTTAACTGTTATAATGGACTAACGACGGAAGTAATCGGACAAACAACATTTTTGTAAGATGTGAGTTTGATTTATTCCATGGTATTTAAGTGGGGACGGCTTTAATTTATTTGAAATGTGGAATATCTTATTTAACTGATAAAAAGGATAAAAAACTAACAACTGACTTAAAGAGCTAACAACAAAGAACTTATCTCTTGCATTATTTCTCGAGATATTCCCATGCACGTCATCTCCACTGCCTTAGACTCCGGCCGCTAAATCAAAAAGAAATTACCCTGCGACCAATAACCTTCATCGCATTAATCGACATTAGTATTTTTTCGTCAGATCATCAGGTGTTATTCTACTATAGTCTGCTTATCATCGCATACATGCATATATATACGTAATAAATATTCATATTTTTAGGAAAAAATAAATTGCCGTCCGTCAGTCTGTCTATCTATGTGTCTGTAAACTCTCTATTTCCCGAATAAATTGAGATATAGACTTTGAATTTAGATGTATTTAGTATGTAATAATGGAAAGAAGCTTATTAATGGATAATTAGAAGCCTGTTATAGGAAAATGCCTATACATTTTTTATTTTGTTTTAAAATTTTATTTTAAAAAGTGAATGTGACACTAAAACACATAACTTTTGCACAAGGAACGAAATTGAATAAATAATAAGTTGCCGATATATCTATAATCCTATTTTCCACAGTCTTCGGGTTAATTTATGACCCAATATTTCATTCAAATTTCAATTCAAAGATATATTTTAATTGGAAATGCAACGATTCATCCGATGTAGTAAACGGATCATCTCTATGAGGTATTGATTTGTGCGGATATCTTTCTGTCTGTTAGATATCTGAAAAGATATCTTATGGAGGTGTTAGAAAATTTTTTAATAAAATCTATCTTTGAAGCACGGATTTTCTTTTCGCTAATAATGAAAAAAGAAATAAATAACGCCAGAGAGTTAATAAAATTTATAATGCGTTAAATTTTGCCTTTGTTTAAAAACAACTGCGACAATTTGAGAATTTAAAAAATTTATTTTTACTCTTCCAAGTCATTTGCAAAAAAAAATCGACTGGCGTGGCTGAATTTAGGAAAGTACTTTTTTTAAATGTTTCTAAAAAGTCAAATTTGGAAATATTTTTTACTATTTTTCTGTACGTAATTTTACTTAGTTGTTACGTAATATACAACATTTATACGGTATTTTTACCATTAAGCATCTTATAAAATCACTTTGAAGAGATATCTTTAAAGGAACATTAAAGATGAAAAATATTATCTAATTTTCGTCTTATTTTTGTTTTGAAAACTAATAATTCAAAAGATTTCTTTGAAGAAATGCTACCCGAGTTTGTTAGAGCAATTCAATTCGTAATTGATTTAGAAAAAGTATTCTTTTATTTGATTTAACAATATTTATGTTTTTCTTTAAACTTTCGTCACTTTCTTTATAGAAACTTCTTATTATTAGATCGGAATCGTTTATATATTTTCTATGAACTTATTTTATTATTTTATTGACATTAAATGAAATGGAAGGAGAAATTTTCGAAAATTCTTTTCAGAAAATGTATTGGAATTTTAAAAGTAAATACAAAAGGTTTGATTTTGCAGTAATAAACATCTTATTATTTTTTGTTTTTGCATTTTCATTTTTTGTTTTCATTCCTGAATGATGATAAAGATTTTTTTAAATGAATGGGCATGATTTTTTTTTGGGGGGGGGGTGGGGGGGAATGGTGATGGTAAGGATCTAATGAAGGGAAATATACATCAATATTAAGCTATTTATGTCCCTTTAAGACCCAGACCGAACGATCGTGCATCATAGACAATCATTTATTTTTTTTACTTTTGAATAGCGTGCAACAGTCGTATGTAATAAAATCTCGAATCGAACAATTGTTCTGGTTTACAGAAAGGTTAAATTATGTTATTATTTTGCAACAGTAAGCGGTTTAGTACAAGTTTTATTTTCAGCGGGATGACTAATTTTGTTTACAAATACAAGGAATACATCAAGTCTTACAGTGATATCAGAAAACATTTATTATTTTATTTCAAAAGGGCATTGAAATGTTATAATTCAGTAGCATGAAATATCATATTCAATAAACGTCAAATGCACAATATAGAAACAGTACACAGATCCAAATAGCGTATAGCAGATAAGAAAGTTTTCTGAATACATGTGGTAAAAGTTGCATCACAAACATATTCCCACATGGGTTCCATATCCCTACTCAAATGTACGGAAACGTACGGGAAAAAATTAAAATAAATAAATGTAATCGCTTACCGTTATGCGTTTTGTACCTATACATACTCAGCACACACAGAGCTATCATAAACTATCGGCCCACAGGCGCTTTGCCGTTATTGACGATATCGGTACGATACCGTCCGCTGTACCGGTTCCATAGCTTTTTCGATAAGCCGGGCGACTGCCGCCCGACAGATAGGCACATAGCAGGTCCGCTATCCCATCAACAGCATAAATTTGAAAAAAAAAAAAAAAAAACAACATTCATGGCGCCATCTATGATAAATGTTGGAATTATATTTGTTAAAATCCCAAAAAATTTACTTCAGCGTAGGATGACGTTCGGATCGATTTGAGGTCCCCCAAAACAGTAAGTGAGTGATTTAACAAATTGATCACTGAGCCTCGTTGTTGATGAGGATTTTACGGGGGTAGTAAGAGGTAAGCATTCCGTTAAGGGATGTGTTTGTCGTTGAAGGTTAATTGTTAATGGAAAAATTGCAATTTTAATGCATTTTTATATTACTTTTTATTTGTGTATTATTAATTAATGCAGTACTATTTATTTATTTATTATTAATTTATTTATTTTGTAATTGTCTTATGCTGGTACATTTAATTATTAACTTAATATTAAAATGAATGAAATAATTATTATAGAGAATTAGTAAAAGCAAATTACTTTTCTTACAAATTTAAGAAATGTTATGTATTTAATAAAATGATTTATTTTTAGTAGTTTTGTAATAGTTAATAAATTTTTTATTAGGATTGATAATGTAACTACATGCAATGCATTAATATAATTTGAACATGGTAAACTTATTTTCATAAACAGTAAATTGGTAATTTATAAATTTTAATTACATTAAGAATTCAGTTTATGTCGTTTGTTATTTATCAATATTTTAAGTTAAAAATTACATATTAATTTATATCAGTATTTATTTCTTTAGGTAGATAATTTTTATAATGGGGATATTTCTGAAACTTTCTATAAAAATAAGAATATTTTAGTATTTAATAAAATAGCTGAATTTAGAAATTTTTTCGTTGATACAATTTTCGTTTTAGCAATTATAATGTAATTAAATGCGTCAGATTAAATCAATTATATATTTGTAACAAAAAGAAGAAGAAGAAAACAAGTTTGTAATTAAATCACTTCTGATTTAAAAAAAAATATATTTTATGTCATTTGATGATTTACTATAGAATATATCTTTAGTGAATATATATATTAATATTATTTATTTTCCTTTGGTATTTTTTTGAGAAGGTGGAGGGGGATTTCTGAATCTTTTATTTAAATTTTAAGGTTAAAAAACTGAGTATAATTCTTATATTTTTATAGCTTGTGAAGTAATTTTAAGCAATTTTTTATAATTTATTTTTTAAACAAAATAAAAAACTATTTCTTCTAAAAATAAACATATAAGTAGAAAATGAATTAATTTATAAAGCATTTATTATTATTATTATTATTATTATTATTATTATTATTATTATTATTATTATTATTATTATTATTATTATTATTATTATTATTATTATTTTAGGTTAAAGATTATGATGAATAATAATTTTAACAAACGTTTAAAAAAATGCTGATTCAAATAATTGTAAGTCCTTTTTAAATGAATTAAAATAAATATACAAATAAATTTTGGCTATTTTTGCAATTTTTTCTGTTTATGTCTGTTAACATTTTATATGGAATACATGAAATTTAGATATCTTGTCAAAACTCAAAGTAAATTTAGAAAATAAAAAGTAAATGTCAGTTAAAACTAAAAATTCTTAATTCGGTCCGATGTTGTCAAATCAAATCAGACCACTATCACAAATAACATATCAGTGCTGCCTCACTGCGCCGGTATAAGGCGCTATAGAATAATAAAAGGATCGTTTACGATAACCGGCTGCTGTAAAAGCATATTCTTATGTTTCAGTTGTTGACATGCTGCCGACACTTTAACAAAACCACTATGTCCATGCCGACACATAACAGACAGTGATAGCTGCGGATCAGTTTTTTGTGTGTCGAAAGGTATGTGTTTCTTGGATAAACACTAATAATTTTTATCAAGCTCTACCTCAATCTGAAGTTTGAGAGAAAGTTATACATTACTTCTTTAGATAGAGATATTGCAAGAATCGGGAAAAAATCAACATAGAAGCGCCATCTGTTAGGCGATTAACATCAAAACGTAAGCAGGTATAGTTCATATTATGGATGTACTCAATCTCAAGTTTGAGAAAAATCCGTAGATAAGTACTTGAGATAGAGCTATTGAAAATACCGCGAAAAATGAAGCATGGCATCGCCACCTTTCGAAAGATTTACATCAAAATGAAAACTGCATCAATTCAATTCAAGAACAAACTGAAACGGAAATTTTATGGAAATTTGTTCATTAGTTATTAAGATATATCAGATGCGAAAATCTTAAGATAATGCAGCATAACAGTGCCACCTGTTGAGCGATTTACATCAAAACCTAATCAGCATCAATTTATATCAATAACTACAGGAATAAGTATTTTTTTATATTAAATTAAGTGCATTCGTATTTGAAATAGATCGACGATAAAATATGTCACAGATAGACAAACAGACAGAGTCACAGATTCACAGACAGACATTTTGTAAAAATATGTTTTTTTCTTTAATTTTTGACCCCTAAAGCGTGTAAATCCTTCAAAAACCGGAATTCAAAACAATTCACGAATTCAATACTTTATTCTTGTAAAAAAAGAAAAAAAGTAAACAAAGTGAGATAGTCCATTTAGAAAGTGCATGAAATCAGGTCTATCAACTTCCACAATAAAATAAGTCTGACTTTCTTAAAGCGCAACACTAGTCACAGAAAAAGTTCCAGATGATAATGTAATGTGTATGGAAACGTTCTTTTCAAATATCTCGCTGAAATTTTAATATTTTTACATGATTTTTTTTTGCATAGGATAGTTGAGGACAATTGACAACCGGCCTAGTTTTTAGTTTTTCGATTTTGGTTTCAGATTTTTTTTAAATTACTTTAAATTTCAAAAACGCTTTAAATCAGTTCTGAAAATGAAATTATCATAATATAAAAAATATATAAGCAAAATCGAAAAAGTAAAAAACTAGGCCGGTTGTGGATCTTCCTCAGCTATCCTATGCAAAAAAAACCTTTAAAATATTAAAATTTGAGCGCAATATTTGAAAAGAACGCCTCTATAGACTTTACATTATCATCCGGGTCTTTTTCGGTGACTATTGTGGGGCCTTAAATATGTCCCACCTTGGCGGAATGGAAGGAAGAGATTTTAAGCTCATAGACTATTAAATTCGTTTTTTTTTTCGTATTTTCTTTTTTTTTTCAAATTGACCCAGGTCTACTATGCTTGGGATCTCCTTAATTACAAATTCCGTTTATCCATAATGTACATAAATTATGTTTTAGGTTAAATCAGCTATTTATATTATTTATTTTTGAAACATTGCAATATTGTTAAAATACTGCAGAATTTTTGTATAATGGTAAAATATTTCACGAGGACAAGAAAGTGATTTATTAAGAAATATGAATTAGATTATTAGAGCGGTATGATTTATACATTAATTGATAACAATTGTTATTTTAATACTAATGAAACGAAAATACGCTAAAGGAAGGAGTAATTTATGATTGAATTTAAATACTTTTAGAAGATTTGAAAACTTAATGAATCATAGCTATATAATTTAATAATTGGCGTGATTAAGATAAAAAGGCAATGTAATACATGTGATTTGTCATCAGAACATTTTCTATTGATAAAAACATATTGTCTATCATTAGTCATAAAATTAATAATTTGGCCTTTTCTTCCGACACTTTAATAATGTACTTTAAGATTATTGAATATTAAATCAGAAAATCTAAATATCTGAAAATAGAAAAAAAAATCAAATATATAAAAGAATGAAAATGAGAAATCGAATTGATTTCTTTTATTGATAAGCAAAGATTCATTTAAAGTAATGTTTACAAGAATATGTGAATAATTTTATAAAAACAGAAACAATAAGGAAAAATATTAGCTAAATTATTTTAAATGAACAGCAATGCTTTAAATTTATTTCAAGGTACAATTTCTTATTCAGACCAGCATTTTTGTCAACGTAATAGTTATTTCTAATGTAATAAAAGAGATGATATCACCATTCCTTACTGCTGATTGGAACACATTACCTTTAGTGAAAATAGAAAAAGAATAATGTTATTTTGTATTACTTTTTCACATAGATTGACGACACACTTTATGATACCGGAAGATAAAAGCATGTAATTTAAATGTCTCAGAAAGGAAAAAAATAGAGTAAAAAGTGAGGGATAATGGAAAATCAAATAGAATATTTTCAGTGATAAAGATGCTGATATATTGTATTCACAATTAAGTGAAATAAGGTGGAGTATCAGAATAAGAAAAACAACGAGCATTTTATTTCCCGTACTATCACTTTTGTACAACACTCAATTAAATAAAACTGTCTTGTAATTCTAATTAAAAAAGCTTCGAAATATTTTGATTGTATTTTTGTAAAATTTGGGTTTTCAAACTGACGAGTTTTATAGAAGGATTAATATTTAAACTATTTATTTTTAATCTAGTCTGAGACTGAAAGAGACCTATATTTATGTGATAAAAAATTAAAATTTTTATTTTTTATCATTATAATTACAGTTTTCTCATACTAATATTTTTTTACACTACACACAATTAAGTAAAACTCCTTTGTAATTCTTATTAATTACGCTTCCAAATCTTTTGAATGTATTTTTGTAAAATGGATGATTTAAAATTGACGAGTTTTGAAGAAAGAATAATAATTAAATTGTGTATTTTCAATCTACTCGTAATTATTCCAGATTTCTGGATTGCGTTAAAAAATTTAAAGCCACGGTTTTTATTTTCAGAATCATCTTTATCAAATGATACTGGCCTACAGAAAATTAGTTCGTTGCGCAGAAAGGTAGTTTGTAAAAAACGAAGTATTTATAATCGAAACACCAATAGAGCGGAAAAGTTGCGTTTTGTTCAAATGAATAATTTGAAATGTTCGTAAAATATTAAGCCGATCGGTTAGTATTTTTTACCGCTGCAAAATGATTGATTTATGTACTTCTGTTTTACAACAGATCTACAAGAGATAGAAGTTTGTTTATTTTTTTATTTTTGATTTAAATGGTACTATTTTTAATTTCAAATTTCAAATATAGAATGGTGAAATGTTGGAAGACACTAATCGCTTGAACCTCGGCATTTTATCCTTCATCTGGTAGCACTTTATTGAAGATATATGTTGATTCGTGAAATAGGCATTTCGTGAAAATATATAAAGTATAATTTTTGGTATACAGTCTGCAGATTTTGGGCACCATAGAAACACGATAGACTCATTTTCACTGTGAAACAACCAATGAAGTACATTTTGAGGTTGTTTGTCAGTTAGTATCACACATTCAGAAAAGGGTCAAAATTTTTCAACATACAGTCAGTAAATTTGATTAAGAATAGTTCCTTGCTGAAATATTGATCCAACTTTGCTTGAAACATTCATCCAGACTGCGGAAAGAAATATTCGTTGATCACATGTATGTTGGAACAGGTTAAGGTTTTTCAAACACATACATCTGTTCAATTGACAGATAAACTTTACCAATAGCTAGAAGATCAGATTTAACTGGCTTAAACTTTCAAAAGGGAAATGATATGTAAATTGCAAGGATTTTACCAATTACAATTATGATTGATGATTTATGATTGATGACCAATTACAATTAGGATTACAATATGACCGATAACGCGACGTCTGTTTATCAAACTGTTTGAAACGATGCCTCAGTCAAAGCTTAAAATGCAGGCAAGAAATCTGCTAAAATAGTTTTAGATCTTTTTTAAACACACGTATAACACCATCTTTGCTTCTAGTGTTACAGACAGCTCCATGATGTTCTAGTGGAATTATTTTTGTAATTGCCATTTCCTCTTTTATCCAGAAATAAAAAAAAAATGCAATTGCATATAAAAGTCGCATTGCCAGGAGATCATGATAAATGAGCAAAATAACGAAGACCTGATTTAAGTACCGCCTGTTTCCTGGGTATCCTGGTTCTTCTTTGATTTCGCAACGATGGAACTTAGCCCTCTTTTTAGCACTTTCCAACAAAGTTGAAAAAAGCTTATACATTCGGTTGTCTGTCCATCTGTCCGTCTGACCGCGCTCTAAATAGTATAAATAAATATACTCGGACTGCCATGAAATTTTAGGAAGTTATTGACCTTTACCCTAGCACGCACTTTATTGAAAATGAAGTTTCTACCATGATTAGATTATCTACGGGGATTATCAAAAGTTTCCCTTTACATTACGGCCTATGGGGAAAAATCGTTTCAAAGAAATTTTTAAGATGTTATACCCTGTCAAACATATTAAAATTTATATGTTTTTACGAGGTGCATTAAAATATGCATTGTATAAAATATAAGACGAAAATGTAGCGATTACTTTTTTACAGGGCCTCACAAAAGAATTCCATTAGATAATGGTAAAAGGGAGAATTGTGTGTGACATATTTTAACTATATTAAACTGTTTCATGTATAATAAAATTGATGTATGTCAATGAGGCTTAGTATAAATTATATGATACTGCCTTCCCTAATATAAAGTACATAGCATTTACAGGAATACACAAAAGATTTCAAATAGTACATTTTTTCCGAAGTACTTTATGTATCCGATGATAGCTGATGGATAGAAGACATGCATTTTAATTATGATATGCGCGTATAAGTTTCACTAAATTTATGAATATTATATGGTGCGTATAAATGCTATAGTTAATATACAGGGCTACCCAAAAGAGCTCGCCAAAATTACTGAATATGAGCATAAATTACTAAAAGATGATTCTTGAATAAACTATGCATTTTTACGCTAAACTGCATTAAGTTTACTAAGAAATGTTTGCAGAATATAGATAAAATGATATACAGGGCCACGCAAAGAATTCGGTACATGTAACCTATGAATGATAATTTAAGAGAAAGTGATTTCAGTTGTTTTAAGAGTGTTTTAGTTTAAAATAAATTTTATCTTAACACTGATGTGTAATAAAGGTACTAAGCAAACTACAAGGCTGGCTGAACAAAGTATTCAAGTATGTTTCACACTATTAGTGTAAATTGCTGAAAGAGAAATTTTAAGTTACTAGGCATTTTTTGCTAAACTAAATTTCCCCATTATATAGTATGCGTATTAGCTCACGGATCAAATACAAGGCTGTTCAATAGTGCTGGAATACATATTTGGCTATATTTGGCTTTATATCCTTACTTACCTAAATGACGAAGTTTTGTTAAATATTTCATGAAGCGTTGGAAAGTGCTTCATAATCTATGCTTAGCACCTGATTTTTCTTACTTGATAACATGACATAGAGTTCTGTCTTTAGAACCTTTAAAACATAAATTACGTTACTATATTACAAAAAAAAAAAAATTAACCAAGTGAAATATGACTCTCGAACAGCGAGAAGAAAAAAAATAAGTGCAGTCAACAGTATGCATTTCTATCAAAGATGGATATTTTTGATATAATTACAGTGATCATGACAAGCAATTTGCGTGAAATTAATAACAGAAAATGTTTTCTTCGGGCTATTAGAAATGTAAAATATGTAGAAATATTAAAAAACATTAAAAAAAATTAAGAAAACGAAAAATTTAAATTTTTAATAATTTTTAAATATTTTGGCTAAAAGTTTTTGCGAATTTTCAGAAATTTAAGACTTTTGCGGGGGTAAAAATCCGATCGATGTAATATTTTAATTTTTTTTAAGTAGAAAAGGACAAGTTTCCACGTTATTACATTTTTATTCTAAATATTTCAGTGTTTCCGACCCTCTCCAATGCTCAAATCCAGAACTGTCTTCTGCCTTATAGGTGAAACAGGAAACAAAAGCGAGAGTAAAAATTTCTCAAAGAAAATAATGAATTGTCCAGAGTTTTAACTTTCGCTTAACCGATAGCGATTCTAGTTCTGCTTCAAAAATCCTTCTAAATAACATCACCAATTGTAGCATTATAGGTGATGTAAGCAAAATCTGTTTTTGATATTTAATATATATATATATATATATATATATATATATATTCTCTAAAAAAAGCAATACTGTGTTTAGTATTATAATATTTATGTTCTTTAACAGAATAAAGTATGTTCGTCATATGAATATCAGTAAATTTTGTTAACTAAAAACATTTTTAATATCGCTAGATGGGTATGGGGTTGAAAGGAACGGAAACGGATGGGTTGTTATTTCCAACACTTCAATTATCATTTTCTGATTAAACTTCCTATAGTGAAGAGAGTTATAGTTTATCAATTAGATTCACATTTGCTCCACGCATCTTATATGAGAAATAGTTTGACAATTGGCCTACAATCATAATAATGCGAAGTCCTTTTAATTGAAAATGAGATAGTTCATTTAGAAGTTGCATAAAATCTATTTTATCTACTCCCATTGTGAACGAATCCTGTTTTCAAATAACTTCTTATGTATGACCAGTGTTCTCGCTGACATTTGGCTATTGTTAGTAATTTGGTTAATTAAAAATAAAAAACATTCGCCAAATGAAAAAAGTACCAGTAAAATAGATTCGCCGTGTAGCACAAAAAAAAAATTATCTTTAATCCTTTAATGTACCCCCTTTTTTTCTATCTGTTCTAAAATAACCTAAGTTTTCGTAAACGATTGTTATTGATCTAATTTCAACTATCCGCTACAAATATATATAAAATACGTATGTATAAAAAATCTGTATACATGCATACGTATGAAAAACGAAAAAGAAAAGAAAGAAAAAGAAAAAAATTGGGGAGTAGCAATTTGGCGAATCTAATCGCTTGTTTACTCGCTAAATGAAGACTTTATTAGCATTTTGGCGCAATGGCGAGCGACAGCGAGTGTGACAGTGTCGACAGCGTCGTGTATGACACATGTTTACAGGTTTAGTTTCTTAGTTTACAGGCTTGATAAATAAATATAGTGAAGAAAGGAGCATATCAGCATCTCGTTTTGAGCCATTTACATAAAAATGTAATCAGCATCCATACTTATCAAGGACCATCTCATTCTGATATAAGATGGAAATACATGCATTATTTTTTGCGATATATCTGTTGTGCAAATAATAAAAAATGCAGTATAGCAGCAAATGCGCTAAGCGATTTACACCAAAAACTAATGAGCATCAATTTATGTCAGAAACTACCTGAATATAATATATTTATTAAATTAAATGCAGTAGATCTTGAGATAGAGCTCGCAATATATTTATGTCACATACAAAACAAGAGACTCACAGAAAGGCATTTTGAAAAAAATATTTTTTGGAAGCTTGTAAATCTGTCAAAATCCAGAATTGAAAATTTTCATAAATGCAATAATTTCGGAAATTTGAGAGTCATATCTTTTAACGTCATTATTTTGTAAGATTCTAAAGACAAATTGTCCCTAACATCCCCATCTCCCCTATGTTTAAATATTTCAAAAGCAGTTTCAAATTTTAGTACATTTTCAACAGTGTACCAACGTTGGCTTTTTTCGTAAATCTCTCGTTTAATCAATTAATTGGATTAAAAAAGGGTTAATGTCGATCAAACTAATATCAATCATCCTCGATAAATACTAATTTTTGTTAATCTGTGATTTACGATTAGTCGTATTAGTAGAATACAAAGTTCAGTTCGCTGTGCGAGCCGCCCGCCGTGTCACAGAACTGAGGAAAATCAAGAAATTTACATCAAAATCCTTTTCCCTAAGACAGAAAAGTTAGAATCTATCCCTATACCTTGAAGCAGAATATTTGAATTCAAGGAGCATCTGTTTCTCTTAGCAAAACCTGTATATAGGAAATTTGTTTGAATTGTATGACAGTTTAATTATTTTGTACCATAATGAAAATGGCACAAAAATTGCTTTTACAATGTAATCTTCCGGCGGAATATTTCCAAATTGAAGGAGAACTAACCTGCGATATAAAAATAATACATAAAAAAATGGGTTCAATTCAATGCATAACATGATGCATTTTTCAGTGGTACAACAATAGAAATAGCACAAAAATAGTTAGTATGTACTAACTATTTTAGTATGTTATAGTATGTAGTTTAGTATGTTAGTATGTATTAACTATTGGCCTCTTCCGGCGGAATATTTCCAATTCAAATAATATCTGATTATTATAGCAAAAACATGTATACGAAACTTGATTTGATTCTGTGCATAGCTTCGTGCACTTTTTTATTGGTACAATAGAGACACACGGAAACAGGCGTGACAAATAGGCATTTTATAAAAAGCATGTTATTTTATGTCTGATCTCTAAAACGCTTAATTCCTCCCGAAACTGATAAATTGAAAAACACTTCAATTATAATACTTTATAGATACAAGAAGTATAAAAGAGATTAAAAATCAATATCTCGTTCTGAGATACTTCAAGCTTCTTGTTGTTGCTTAAAGTTTGTCTCATATAATGTTTTCCTTTTGCCAAAGAATGACAAATATATTTCTAAAAGTCCCCAAAAAGTTAATATAATGGGACTTTGCATCAAACATTTGAAAGACAAAGTAAATACGTTTTACAAGAAATAAAAAAACTGTAAACCGTAATAAAACTGTTGGAAGTTAATTACACTAATGTATGGAGCAAAAATGTAAAAATCGGCTTACATACCATTCATTAAATAAATGTCATAGCATAGAAAATAATGTAACTTTTTATTGTTGATGGAAACGCATTGTATTAACTAATAAAGATACAACATGATCCTCCATTACTTTTGCTTAAGGTTAACGACACGTTTTATTATTGCGAAGGATAATAATAGGTAATCTAAACGTCGTATCTAGAGATAAAATTGGAATAGAAAACATGATAAATCTTGAAATAAAGAATAAATAGTTTTTAGAAAAAAATATGAACAAGAAACAAAAAAATTCATGCATCATGAAATAATTTCATATACTTCAAGAATAGTCCAACGTAACTTTAGAACATTTCGAACAGAATGTTTTTCTTTTGAAAAAAAAATCTCAAACATTTTTCTTCAAGCCTTCAAAAGATTATTTTATTGTAATGGGAATTTTCACAGGCAACTGTTGAAAGGTTGAGTAGATATTTTTTAGAAGAAAGAAAATTATAATAAACCGTAATGAGATTTTTTAAAAATAAGTTGCACTGAAGTATGGAGCAAAAATGATAAAAAGAGCCCATATTTCCTTCATTAAGTTAAAGCGAAAACTTACAAGATATTATAACTATTTACTGTTGA
Source organism: Maratus speculifer (assembly GCA_964019185.1). Taxonomy (NCBI): domain Eukaryota; kingdom Metazoa; phylum Arthropoda; class Arachnida; order Araneae; family Salticidae; genus Maratus; species Maratus speculifer. Next base: position 159,454,977 of record OZ025298.1, read on the forward strand.
TGTAAACGCATTACATTAGCTGAAAGAGATACAACGTGACCCTGCATTACTTTTCGGGAAGGAAAACGATACATTTTATGATTCCGAACGATAATAACAGGTAATCTAATTGCCATATCAAAAGATAAAAGCCGAATGGAAAAAGTAATAAAATCAGAAAATCGGATTGATGGCTTTCGGTGGTAAACAAAGATATTTCTTTATATTCTACAATTTAAAGAATAAATGGGTAATTTTAAGAAAAATCTATGACCGAGAAAGAAAAATATGCATACATCATGAAATATTTTGAAATACTTCCAGAAAAATCTAATGGAAATTCACCGTATAAAAAAGTTCGAAAATCATATTTATGTATTAAATATGAGATTAGAAAAAAAAATCAGCAAATTACAGTCCAATTTCAAAAAGGTACTCCAGACTCTGAATCCCTATAGACGAACTATGTAGCCTACAGAGCCAGCTAATATTTGGATTGGATACAAATAAGCTCACATAATCAAAAATTCAATTTAGCAATTACCGCCAATAATCGGAAATGTACAACAGTGATTTTACACAATCCGTAGTACATAAAGATTTAAAAACACTCCTCATATTAAATGAATTTACTTAAAGAAATAATGCATAATAGTACTAAAAACGTACTCTTCTAAAATCTCCAATTCTTTTCTATAGCTCTGTGTGTAATTTATGGAATTTATACACTCGATGATGAATGAAAAATTTAGTACAACTTAAAAACACGTACCACAACTAAAAGCGCACTTTCAACTTAGATCGCTTATGGATAATAGTGAAATCAAAAAAATTTTGTCCGTTTTTGGAAATAAAAAATAATTTTTCTACGCGTAATCTTTTATAATAAATATTTTGCGCTATTTCTGAATCGTGTATTTGAATTACATTAAGTTTGAAATAGTGTGTAAAAATATTAAAATACTCCTTAAACGATTTCTTACTTTACACCATATTGTAATGAAAAGATGTAAAGATTCTAATAAAGTTGTTTGGTGAAAATATTTTTTTTTGTACATCGTGTTTTACATCGTATGAAATGATTCGTAATTTTGAACTAAAAAATGCATTTTTCTTTTATTTTAAGCATTCAATTTATCGTCAAAATTTAACTGTTAAATAACCGTCAAAAATATATCCTTCTCCCCATCTATTTACGAATCTACTTAAAATAAAATTATGAAAAAATTAGAAGTAGTAACCGTCAACTTAAACTTTGCAAAAAAACTTTTGAGAAGATCACATAGTTTTTGAGTAAAAGCGAATTTTACCTTTGCACATAAATTTCGAGTTGCGGGCACTCCGAAAAACTGTTGAGGAGTACCGTCCCGGTCTATTGAAGCAGAAGTAGAAAAGCATTGCTGATAATGAGTTTCGAAAACAAACAGCCGATAGCCGAGATTAACCCGTAAAGACAAGTTGCGGTTTGGAGTTCATAATAGCAAGGGCGGAGCTCGCAATGTATCATCAGTTATTAAAACCTAGATAACAACTTTTAATGATATATTTACATATAACAATGCCCAGTAACAGAAGAAAATCGATAAATGTCTAATTTTTGAAAAAAAGACACATTTAATTGGAATTACTAATCACATAAATACTATATGAATTGTGACTAGTTTGCTTTAAATGGATTACTCAATATGCCTCCTGTAACTTTAAAGATAAGTAAAAACCTAGCTGGAAAAATACAATAAGTGGCGCCGAGTTGCGATTTTACGTCTTACTTTCCAAGCGCGCTTAACACAATGTAAAATTTAAAAATTGAACGAGCGTTTTGTTTTAGCTTTACTTATAAAAGAAAATATCATTTTTACGCTGAATTTTATTTTATGAAATGTTAAATTGTAAGGAATTCGTAACTCCCTTACAGAGGATCTCGAGATTTTTTTTCTAATGAGAAAGTGATGTGGTTTTTCTAGGTGTCGTCCATTTTTCTTCGCTTTTTTAACTACAACTTTTACAAATTCGATATGAAAATTGAAGTCTCATTAATTAATAAAAATATAAAAAAAAAACTTTAGTAGAAAGTTCCATTTTTTAAAGGAAAGCGGCGATCATCATTTAAGAAAATCAGATTTTGTGAGATTTTAATCTTTGCTAAATTTATTGAAGTTTCTCTTGCCTAAACCCCATCTCGAAAGTTTTGAATAAAAACGTTTATGCGTTCTGCTGTAAAAATGTACTATTGAAGTGCTACTTTTATTGTCGTCTCCAAATCAATTTCATCTCAAACAGATTAGGATTAGATTAAAAAGAAGACAAACGGAATAGCAATGTTTTAATTTACTTAGGCTTCTTATATCTCTGAACGTTTATCGCATACCTGTCCATACTTTTTTTATATATGCAGCTATACTCAACTTTACAGTGTATAGATTTTTACAAATCCTCATTATTCTTTTAGAAACGATTTTTTAAACAATACCTTTAATAATTCATATATTTCGCCTACGGAACCCTCTAAGAACGAGCAGTGCTCAAACTTGGCAGTTTATTTTATATTGAACGGAATAAGTGACAGAAAATTTTGTATTCATTTCCTGAATATCATAAGATGGTGTCTATGTGACGTTATTTGGAATTTCTACAAATCAATTAAAAAATTTAGCTCTGAGAAACTTACTAAGTAGATAAAATTATGGACAAAGCCTTTATTTGAGAATTTCTAGAAAATAATTTCACCATACATATTATGAATAGAAAAAAAATCCTTCAAAATGTCCAGATGTCTTAGTATTCTCAGTACTTTAAGGGTTAATGAAGATCTTCTTTCGAGGAGTGATTTTTCCAAAATAACATTTATTAAGTTAGTAGAAGAAAAATAAAATGTACACATTTCCTTGATATTAACAAAAATACATCATCATGAGCTAAGAAAGGAATGATGCGTTTTTTTCTGACTGATTGATGACAATCTTTTTTGATTGCGACGTATAGGAACAGGTCTTAAAAAGTGATAAGTAATTTCTTTCATTGAGAGGCACAAAAAATAATTTCTATAAATATAAATTAAAAAAAATATTTTAAAGCTGAAAATTAACGAATGAAGAACTTAAATCAACATTAAAATAAAATATGTTAAATAATTATAAAGGGGATTATATTATTATGAACTTATGGGGAACACAAAGATTTACTTATATTCATATAAATATGAATACGGAAATAAATATGGAGACGTGAACTCCACACTAGTAATTGTTAAATTTTAGAAGAAAAAATTAATACAACAGTTCGATTTCTCATTAAATTTTATTCAGTAATTTTATGTTATAATTTTTAATTATTATATTGAAAGGGAACTTAAATACATTGAAGTTATGGAACATTAAGTCGCATGGAGTTGCGTGTGCGAATGCAAGAAAATTTTGTGATAAAAATCAATGCAACAGTTAAATCCTCATTAAATTGTATTCAGTAATCATGTACTATATTTTATAATTACTATATCGAAAGGGGAGTTAAATACTTTAAAGCTTCGAAATATCAAATCTCATAAAGCGGAGTGTGCGAATGCTAAACATCGGTTAATGAGAATAAGTGGATTATATTTATCGAAAGCAAATATAAATTCAGTAATGAGAAAAAAAATATCTAAATTATTTCAACCTTTGGAGTAATATTTTTTACCTATTTAATGAACCAATTCGCTTTCGCCATTTTTGCTGCTCACGTAACATTTACGAAATTAATGTGGTAAAATAAAAGAAATTGTCAGTCCTTACTATTAATGGAAACACATTATGGTTATCCAGTGAAAAAGAAAATGAGATCTTGCAATACTTTTTCCAAGAGAAACATGAAACATTTTACAATTACAGCAAATAAAAATCTCAGATCAGAATTGAATAAAAGTAGAATGGAAAAATAAAAATAAAAAGGAAAAAATTATTTATTTTAGCGAAAATCATAGAGATATCTACAAATTTAAAAGAATCAGTAGATAATTTAAACAAGAGGGTAAGTAGGATAAAAATATATCAGAAATAAATAAAAATGGAATGAACTGGGAGAAAAATTTAATTAATTTCTATCAGTGAAAAACATAGTGATATATTTGTGTTCAAATTTAAAAGAATATGTAAATAATTAAAGAAATTTCAATTTCCATAATCGATGTTTCTAGCATTACTGTACATATCGGAAAAAAAAGTTACATATGTATCATTTAAATGTAAATGCGTGTCGTTTGTTCGTTTGTATAAATAAAGTTTAGAAGCAATGGAATAGGTTTCTTTCGAAAGCTGGACCTCACATATAAAAACTGGTCATGTCACTTCTGCGATACGAATGTTTGATTACATCGCCGAATATATATTATCTCTTATGAACTCTAACATTTAATTATTGATGTTCACTATATAATTGTTTTGAAAATGGTTTTAAAATGGATTAAACATGTAATAGGTCTTCCAATTCGTATGAAAGTGCTTATAGTTCTTATAGTATGTTATCAATAGTAATAAAGAGAGAAGTTTGTGAGTGTATCCGCTCAGTTCTGAAGAGACACAGATTCGAAACACCTTTAGCTCATGAGATGCATATAATATAACCAGTAACATATGCGTAACATACAAGTTATGAATAAACATTTGTTAAAAATATTATCTGTATGAAAGTAATATGACGAATAACGCAATTATATAATTTCCGTATAGTAAAATTCTGTGAAAAAAAATCAGAAACACCTGAAAAATTATTTTTACATTTTATATAAAATTTACACACCATTTTAAAATACATATATAATAAATTTTAAAACAATTTTATATAAATCTACAGATTATTTTTCTTAAAGTCTTGATGCGTATGTACGACTAAATTTTAAAATCAAAGTATTAAAAATTTTTTTAGAAATTAACGATACATTTAATGGGTTTGAAATTTTTCATTAAATTTTTGTTTTAACTATCAAATGCAGTAAAATCTCTTTATATTGACCTCGTTCTCTTCGAATAAAAATTGGTCGCTCCGAAAGATGGTCTTTTAATGGAGGTCATGTTTAAGTCTAAACATTAATTGTTGAAAAAAAGTAACAATTGATGTTACTAAATTTTTTCTTTCGCATTAGAAAAATGTATAAAAATGTAAGTATCAAAACAAACGTTAATTACGCAAAATAATTACTGCAGATTAAAAAATAATAATAATACATTGACGTTTTGCTTTGATTTTATGGTTTTATCCTTTAAAACTTTTATTTTCAAGTATTTTCAAAATTCATTAAATAAATGTAGTTTTTTGGACGAAATAAATATGAACAATTTTATTGCTTTACCTATTTCTTTGAGAGTTTCCTTACTGAATGTGACAGGAGAGGTCATTCATCAAACATCATCAACGACATCGTCATTCATAATTCCTCATCAGAGATAAATACAACACCGCATCTAAAAGTTACCGGATTAAAAATCAAAATTAGTTTAGAAATTTTATGAATAATGAGTTCTTTGAAATCATTTTTCTAATAAAACCTTCTTCAGGTGACCACAAAAAAAAAAGGAATTTGTTTAATTTCCTTGAAAAATTGGTTGCTCACGACGGCAGGTCAAATGGACTGGTCTTTGAATGAAGGTAATATTAGTATTGAGCCTATGGGAATAAATTTCATTCAATGAAATATGGTTGTTCAGGGAGCTGGTCGTTTAATGGAGGTTTCTCTGTATTTGAATTTAAAAATAAAACCCCAAAGCCTATAAAAATTACAAATGTTGTGTTTGGAATATCTAAGGAATGCAAACCAATGAATTTCGAAGTGAAATAATAGAACGATGTCCAAAACAAAACTGATATTAAAAATATTACATCAAAATCTTAACTTATGGATGATGTTTACACTGGTGTAAAGCAACATCTGCAGTTTTGAAAAGGCATTAATATATTTTCATTAACCATTAGTAATGTCTATATTCAAATTAGGTAAAAAGATATTGATGCAACTGCATTAATTTAGTTAATATAGGGTTCTTTAGAATATAATATCGTTTTTTCCCAATAAAGGGATAAAATGTATTTTTTCACAGCATATTTTATACTGTTGCCGCATTTGCCATTATACAACATAAATATTGATAAAACAAGATCTGTTTGTTAAAAAGCACTTTGATTTTGTGCTACATTTTTTGTTTTGTGTCCTATCAAATATGAAAATTCGAAAATAATATATTGATCATATTTTAGATTCTTTTTTATCGAAAAGGTAAATATGTTGTTCAACCAAGAACAAGATTATTCGATATGTATAGAGGAGATATATAGAGTGAAAGCCAATGTTAAAATTAGCTTGCAAAGCTTCGTTCCGACAATTTGAATGCAGAATAAGCATCATATTCTAGAAGGTCAGATGATGCTGATGATGGCGAAATAAAGGATTTATTGATACAAACCACCCAATAACAACTTGCGTAATCGCTTGAGATGTTAAAGTTATTGAAAGTTCTATTCATGATCACGCATTGACGTCTATGATTTGCTTCTCAAATGTTAATAATAATAATAATAATAATAATAATAATAATAATAATAATAATAATAAAAGATTTTTTTTAGTAAATCACTGGAGACGATAAATTTAATTATTTACAACAATTTAAAATGCAAGAGAACATGGAATGAAAAGATATAAACTGGCTCAAAGCAGTTTGAAAATCGACATATATATATACATATAAGGTGATGCTATTTGTTTGATGGAATTTCAAGGAAATAACTTTTTTAGCTTTTATCGGATGATTCCATGGCCAAATCTAACGTGTGTTGTAATCAGATGACAAATCTAATGATTAATTAAAAAAACACAGAATTGACTAATAAAACAAAGTGTAGTGTTTTACAAAGATAATGGCTTATTTCCATACGAAATTTGTTACTTATTATTTTTTTTATAATTTGCATGGGTTTTCACTATTATACCCACCATGTTTTCTACATCAGACGCCATCGAATTCATATTTGTTCTTGTCTCTACAAAGTATTTTGATGGAAGAGGACGTCAAAAATGACTAGGATCAGTTCTTTTTATCAGCAAAGATCACAAGATTTATGAGCATGGAATAATGCAACAACCAGAGACATTATAAAAGGAATTGGAGCAAAATGGTGCATTTATAATTTAATAAAACATTTAAACTCTATTGGGAATCACTTATTAGAAACGGTAAGGATCTATAATCTCACATAATTTGGCGTTGACGTAATTGAGTAAAATGATTCTTACTAAATGATTTTATACGACGTGATTTTGCAAAAACTAGTTCTAGATGATGACTTCTACAACTATTTTATAATTTTATATTAATCTAACAGCAATCAATTATTGAATATTATATAAAAAGAGAATCAGAAAAATGATTCAAGGCGTCATTTTCTACCCCAATAAACGTGAGAGCAACGAGAATCAAGTGAATTCCATGAAAGGCTCCAATATTTCTATACTCAGTATATCCTCAAACTCTTATGATGAAGGAGCTAAAAAGAGAAAGCAGTGTCAATGTTCAAGCTGTAAAAAGAACAAATCTATGGAGAAAGTATGAGGTTTGCTAGAAACCGACTTGCGGCAAATTTACCGCGAAAATTACCGAGAAAGTTTTTTTTTTCTTTTTAGTTTGTGAAAAAGACAATGTTTAATTTGTTGACATTACATTATCAAAATTTGAAGTGAATATTAATTTTCTTTAACTATAAAAGTGGTTTGTTTTCGTTCGAAAAAACAAATGAAAGAAGTGCATGTTATTATAAGTTATGTATACGTTAACTGTTTTTATTTGTTTAATTTCTTAATCACTATTGACCACAAATTGTTAAAAATTCCCCTTAGAAATTGATTTGCGCATTATTTCAAATGTTATGGAAAAATTATATTGCTCAGAGAATAAATATATATGTTAGTTTTTGACAAGTTTTTTTTCCTTTTAGCAATTTTGATTTCTTATGAAAAATATTTTTTACAGTGAAAATAATCAATATATATTTATATCGTGTAATATAATTATACCATAATAAAATAAAAATATATATAATTAAAATTATAAAAATGCATATTATTAACTATTTGGAAATAAATAGTTGTTCTCGGTAGAGAATCGGGAGATCTAAAATACATCTGAATCTCTTTACAGGTTGAATTCCGCAACTTATTTAATTTTATTCAATTCCTGTTTGGTCCAAGTTTAATGTCCAAAAATGGAATACTTCTGTTTTTTATTTCATTCGTTTTACTGATTGGTCCAAGTTTAATGTCCAAAAACTGAATACTTTTGTTGCCAGAATGACAGAAACGGTAATAAAAACTAAAAAAAAAATAATAGTTTAAAAACAAATTGTGAAAGAGACTTCAAACAAAATTCATTAATAAAAAATTTAAAAATATGCGATTTTAAGAAGTTGAAAATTTTGCAGTTCCAAAAATTGTACAACTGAAATTTCATTTAAAATTTGTTTGTGTTTGGGCCCAGGACTATTAATGTTTAATCTATGTCGTACGTAATATGAGGCGTTCAGAAGTAAGTTTGATTAACACTATCAAATAAAAATGCACATTTTAAACAGTTAAAGCTGTCTATCTTTAATCTACTGTTTTTTTTTTATCATTCATCTAAGAATATTAATGTTTAATACATGGCGTACGTAATATATGACTCGTTACAATCATCCTAAAAATGATGTTTATTATTATTATCAATATAAACATAGAATTCATTTATAAATCTTTAAAATTTGAGTTTTTGAAAACATGATTTTCCAAATAGCTATTGTAATTTGTTAAATTACAATTTTGCTATTCATTTATTTTTATTTTTTTTTAAATGGGTACTGATGGTAATACTAGTAATAAATGATACTAAATGTAAAGAATTACAAGTAAACAGTATTTAGGCATAGTAATGGACATCGGTAAAAATGACCGCTTCGGCGCGTATACGTTTTTCTTGCGGTTCTAGTGTTAAATATATTGTATGACGAATTATTACCGAAAATTAGGATTAATACACACTCTGATGTCTCTGTCTTTTAATTTTAGAATAAAGCATAATATCTTATCTAAAATAATGCAAGATTTAATATTTTAATCTCAGAAGTTGGTCTTAATCTTAAAATAGATGTTTTATGAGTTTTTTCGCTAAGTTAAAACTATTTTTTAATTATAAAAAAATTTTATTTGCATGTATTTATCTGAAGTTTATATTTTATTTGAATAATAAATATTTTAAAACTATTGCATATTTTTTATCGCGGACTTTGAGCGTGGCGTCCGAATCTAGAAATTCCGTAACGTGAAAAAAAAACCCCAACACTCTGGCTAACGAAGTTTCAGTTCGGCAGACTTCGGCACTTCGGCAGACTTCTCATTTATTCAATAAAAGAAACAAATTCTTATCATTCAGAACGCTCAAAACGTGTAACTTGAATTAATATCAAAGAAAAAGAAAAAACTTGAACTAATATCACAGACAAAATAACTGCATAAATAAAAAATAAATAAATAATTATGATTGGATAAGTTGATAAAAAATTGCTATGCAATAGCTTTACTGTGGCAGTTCCCGAGTGCCACGCGTATTTTTCTTCTTTTTTTATAAAAATAAATCTTATATTATCTTTATGATATACTTCATAGTTTAAAGAATGTGTTTCTTTACCAAGTATATTTATGAAATAAATCTAACAATGGCTTTTTGAATATTACTTTAAAATGTATCTAAAGAAAATATTTAAAGTCTTAAATTAAGTTAAAGCATATAAAAAAGATGTAAATTTATTATTTCTCTGTGTGGCGCTTTTAAATTAAAACACGTAAAAGTTTGTTATTTTAGGCAACTAAATGCGACTTTTATTGACCATAAAGTTCTCTGGAGTTACAATTTCCTTGACAAAAGCGCATTTTAAGATTCATAAACGTAAAAGATACATTTTCAAGAAAAGGGACTTTATGTTCTTTGCTTCTAAAAGTGTTGCGTATCTTTTATATTATTTATTTCGAATTTCTTTAAAAATTTTTCACTTTAATTTGTTTTCATTATTAATAGGCGAACAAGCTTCTTTTTAAAAGTTTTTATCTGTCTTTATGCAGTTTTTTCTGCATTTAATACAGATTTTATCTCTGATTTAAGGTTAGAACTCAAAGATTCATTTATTAACTATTTGAAAAATGGTTGTTGTCCTCGGCAGAGAACTAAGAAATCTGAAGTATATCTGAATTTTTTTATTGGTTGAATCGCGCAAATAATTTTTTTCATTTGTTTTCCGATTGGCCAATATTCAAGCTTCAAAAATGGCATCTGTTTGTGTTTTATTTTATTCGTTTCTGATTGGTCTATGTTTAATGTCCAAAAATGGAACACTTCTGCTGCCACGATAACAAAAAAAAAAAAAAAAGCTTAAAAACTACTAATAATTTGAAAAAAAAATAGCGATAAAAGTTTCAAATAAATTTCATTTAAAAGAGTATTTTTTTTCTCTACGCAACGTTGTAAAAAAATTAAAAGTTGCAATATTTGGAAGTTTAAAAAGTTGCAGCTCCGAAAATTGTAAAACTGAAATTTCATTTAAAATTTGCTAATGATGGGTCCAGGAATATTGATGTTTAATCCATGTCATACGCAATATGAGGCTTTCAGAAGTCAGTCTGATTAACTCCATCCAATAAAAATGAACATTTTAAACAGCCTAATAAGCTAAATAACTAGCCTCAATATACAAGATATTTTTAATGTCCCCTCAGTATAAAATCGCAACAGTACAATATCATACGGAATTACGACCCAGAGAATAAAATAGCGAGGTTTTCAGGAAAACATGATTGATAATTTGGCAGTAATGCAATATTGCAAAAGATATCACATTCTTCTCAGCTTTTATCCTCTTCAGCTCCAAAACATGGCTGCAATCCATGGATTTAAGTTAAGCTTTTTGCTTGCAAACTGAAATCGCAGTTACAATGGCAGTTTTACATTTTTCTAAGCAATATACATTTAAATACAAACAACAACAGCAATATGTGTTTGGTTATTTTATTGTTATTATTTTGTTTTAGATCCTGTTTTCTGTTGTACATCGCTATGTAGTGCTGTCTTAGTCAGATTTCCCATGTCTTGAATAATGCCTAAAATTTTAAGTTTTTATATTTTAATTGTGGCCCCTTGGTGCCTTTTCTCTTACAATTATTAAAACAAATGGTATTGTATTTATAAAATAAATTACGTTAAATTTTAAATGAGATCTCCAGAATGGATTGAAATTAATTATTTACTTTGCTTAAGTGATTCTTGAATCGCAAATGCACTTCACTTGAATGTTCTTCAAAAATTGAAATTGAATTTAAAATTGAATTGAAATGAACTTATTGCCTCAACTCTTACTAACTCAACTTATTGCCTCTACGAAATAAATCCACTTTTAACACTAATAAAACAATATATTTAGGGATTTTAAACAGAATCGCTACTAGGAAAATGTACAGACAGTTTACTAAAAGTTTGTAATTTTATGATTAAGTCACTTAACGCAGTTCAAAATCTTGAATGTGTTTCAAAATCTTGAATTACGAAGAGATCGGTCTTATTGAAGCAATTTTCGATGGAGATAATTTTATCTTCAACTATTATTTCTTAAAAGGATAACAAAGAAAGGCTTGAATTTAGGTAATTTAACACATTATTAATCATTGAGATAAAAGAAGGTACTTTATAGATTTCAATGCAATTGTAGTCTGCATCTGAATTGTAGTTCACCGTGGAAATTTCCGAAGATTTAAAAAGCCGTAGAACAATAGCTATATTGCGCCTTGATCATAATTCTTAGAGAATTCGTTCCCTTGAAAGCTTTAAGTGCATTTCGAAAATCATTATTTTTGAATAATGTTTGGTTAAAAGGCTGAGAAATGTCGTTATTTATGTAAGAGATGACATAATATTATATCAATGAATGATGCGATGTAATATAATCAATACATATGCATATTCATAAAATGAAATCTCTTATTATTAAAATATATAGTCGTATGCAAAAGTTTAAGATCAGCAGCAGAATTTTGAAATTTTAACATGAATTTTAACACCTTTAACGACGAATATTACGTCATTTTATCTTTCAGTTGTGTCAAACGCGTTCTTTTGGTGTTAAAAACTAATTCCGTCTTATTCCTCGCCAGAAGTTTTGAAAATTTAACCGTAGAAGGTGCTGTTCTTAACACTTTCCAACAAAGTTGAAAAGTGTTTATGGTTTCGGTTTTTTGTCCATCTGTCCTTCTGTCCGAACGACATTAACTCTCGTAAATATGCTCGGATTGCTATGAAGCTTTTGGACGTTATTGACGATTACCCTACAAGGAACCCTATAGAAAATGATGTTTCTACCTGGACTAGTTTATTTACAGGGACAGTCAAAAATGTGCCATTACATTATCACCTATGAGGAAGAATCGTTTCAAATGAATTGTAAAGATATTACACCCGATCAAACATATTGAAATTTATATGCACATGCAAAGGACACTAAAATATGTACTCTGTAAAATATGCAGTGGAAAGAATAGTTATTATTCATTTAAAGGGCCACGCAAATGAATTCCATTACATATTAATAAAGTTGTTTGCGATATACTTTAATTATGATAAACGATTTCATGTATAATCAAATTTATATATGTCGCTGAAGCTTAATATGAGTTATTTCACTCATAATACGAAGTGCATAGCATTTACAGGGCCACACAAAATATTTCAAATACTATATTATATTCGAGGAACTGTATATGATAGAAGATGGCTGTAATGCATTTTTATTTTTATATGCGTTTTGAAGTTTCACTAAATTTATACACATGATCTGGTGTGTAGAAATCCTAATAGCTACAGAATGTAGATGTACAGGGTTAGACAAAAGAACTCAAAAAGTTACTGAACATAAGCGTAATTTACCTAAAGGTGGTATTAAATAAGTTTTTAATGCATTTGTACGTAGAACAACATTCAGTGTACTTTCAGTTAAATTTTTGTAGAACATAGATGAAATAATATACAGAGTCACGCAAAGAACTCGATACAGGGCCACCTAAATATGATAATTTCTGGAAATGTGATTTAAGTAGTTTAAAGTGTATTTTTGTTTGAACCAAATTTTAGCAAAATACTTTCATCTAATAAAGGCATCAGGATATCTACAAGGCTGAACATAAGTATTCAAGTATGTTTCCATCGAGTAGAATAAATTGCTGAAAGAAAAGTTTCAAGCACTTGGGCGTTTGCTTGCAAAATTAAATTTACTCGTTATGTAATATAATTATCAACCGATAGATCAAATACAAGGCTGTTCAAAAGTAATGGAATACATATTTGGCTATGTACAATAATGGCTTATTTTCCTGGAAAATGAAGTTTTGTTAAAGATTTCAAGAAGTGTTGAAAATGTTTCTAATCTTCACTTAACGCATGATTTTTGTTTAAAAAAACGTCACTATTATTAGCAAAAAGGAGAGAAATAATTGCCTTGTGTTAAGTTGACTTTTGTGAACGTGAAATTGCTAAAGCAAGACTGCTGTTCATAAAGCTGTCATTAAATTTAATATTTCGAGAAAGTACACTTACCTGAAGAGAAGTAGTCTTCCATGAAAAACATTATGATCATGTGATTGGAAGAGAGATAAGGCGATCTCCAACAGCCTCCTGCAAAAAGATTAAGCATAGGCTGGATGCAAAGGGCACCGATGTAACTTTGAGCACTACTTCAAGACGTTTGACTACAAATTTTGATTTATTATCCTGATATTTTTATGGGTGGTCTTTATAGTGGCACACGATTGTATACGTTCCAAAAATGATTTCAGAAGACTTAAATGCTTATAAAAAGATTTTAATAAGCATATATACTAGTTTCACGCACACAATCCATGACATCCTTGAGATGGATACTTAAATAGTGTGCATTGCCCTTCGGCAATATACCTTGTTTAGTCTTTTAAATATTAGAATAATATTGCTGCTTTAATGTCAAAAGTTGTGAAAAAGATTATTTCAAAAAACATAATTCATTTTAAAAAATGGTGATTGTAGAAATAGTGCTTTTTAATAGCAAAGATAGATTCATTTTTCCAATTCTTGTTACATGTGCGTTTTGTTTTGTTTTGCATCATGCAAAATACCCTATTTTGTTCTGCAGTGAGCAGGTGAAATGCATTCTTTACTATAGTTCTTGATATTCATATTTGTTTAACACTATACAAATTTACGAAGGAAAATTACATTTTTTTATTTAAATCCAGAGTTGTTGATTAGCAACAATCTGTTTTTCAAGTCGTAAACCGTACTTAAAGCAAATGTAACTTTTTAAAAATATTTTCCCCATGTGTTTTAAAAGTATTTTTCCCATTAAAGAAATGAAAGTCGAAAAACATTTGTAAATCAATTTTTCTCAAAACAGACAAATAAGGGTTAATCCTGATAGAAATCAATTGTCGAAAAAAAGATCGCAGATCGCACAGAAGTTTTAGTTTAATTTTTTTTCAGAACAATGTATCTTTTACTCAATAAATCCAAATTGTAAATTTATAATTATAAAAATTAAATATAAATATTTACATAGATGGTAACAGCAATAAATTTAACTTACAAATAATTGTAAAAGGGAGTTATTTATTTTAATCAAATTAAAAATGTCCGAATTTAATTATTTATATAAAATCCAAAATTATATATTTATTTTTTTTTGGAAAATCCTAATTTAAGAACGTTTTGCAGAGATATAAATATTAAGTTTCTAAAAGCGAAAAAATGGCTTAAATTTAGCTTTAAAACACTGAATCATTAATAAATCGCAACAGTTTTAAAAATAGATATAAAACTGAATTCCAAAAATATTATGATTGTCAGATGAACAAAATCGTAATAATATAATTTTTAAATTGATCAAAAATACGAAATTTTCATCTTATTAAATCCATCATGATGTGAAAGTTTCAGGTTCTAGCACCAGAGGTTTAAACTAAGAACCTTCTGTTCACTAGCGAGACCTTATGCCTCCAAATTATGACGTCTACACGAAAACATTGAAACTACGATTCTGTTTTAAAAAATAAATCGCAAAAATGAATATAATTCATTTAATTAAAAATTAATTAAAGCTGATAGGACTTATTTAATAAAAATTATAGACTTTTCCAAAATTTTATGATTTGTAGTATGACACATGGTATTCAGCTGTATGTACACAAAATTGGAAGACTCTGACTAATACAGTTTTTCTGCACTTGCTCTTTGACGGACAGAGAGATAGAGCACAGTGACGAATACTGTTTGGTCAGATGATTGAAGCGCTAAAGAATGAAAGAAAAACTTTGTATATATTTTCCCTAAATAGTCTTTTGTCATTTTTTATCCTGCTAATCTTACCGATTGTCTATATAAAACAAGTAGATCTACTTAATAAAAACTTTAAATACGCCAGGTACCTCTCATTGAGTATATAAATCAATTTCTTATTTATCTCCTCACCGCAGGATTTTATAAATTTTTATAACAGAAGAGAAAACATAAATCTATAATAACGGGAAAAACAATAATACAAAATCAGCTAAACTTTAATATTTTATGGATTGCACCTCATACACTACACAAGTAGGGTTTTTTAATAGTGTATTGCTATATTTTGCTGTTAAATGATATTATATTAATTAACATTATCTACTTAACACACTGCAGATTTTTTTATATTAACATTTTTAAGCATTCTGTAAAAATAATAAAAGAAAATTTTGCCTTAATAGCCTAATCAATTTTTAGGTAGATTTCGTAAGAAATCACTTTTATGGTCACCGTCACTTTTTTATGGACACGATAACTTCTGTAATTCTTCACCAATCTCCACCAAACTTGTACATAAAATCAAAGGGGATAAAATCTTGGCTAAGTTCGTTAATGGGCAAAATCGGACCAAGGGGGTCAGAATAGGGGGCGTTTTTGTGAAAACCGAAAAAACGCCATAACTTCTTACTTAAAGTAGATATCGAATCGGTTTAAAGTTTATATTACTTCTTAAAAATGGGCCAAAAGTATATGCATGACAGATTTTTGATAAATTTAGAAGTGGGCTCAAGGGGCGAAAAAAACAGGGATTTTGAGAGAAAAAAATTCATAACTTTGTCAATTTTCAAGATATCAAGTCCAACTAAAATTTTTGTTAATGTTCTTAAAATTATCTAAAACTTTTGTATTTACAAGTTTTTGATAGGACCAACTTTTACCGATGAAAAAAATAAAAACGAAAAGAAAAAGGGCGCTGAAAAAAGAGAAAAATTCATAACTCCGTCAATTTTTAAGATATCAAATCTGGTTAAATTTATTTTACATCTTCTTAAAAATATCTACAACTTTTATATAAAGTTTTTCATAGGACCAATTCGTATAGCAAAAACAAATTAAACAAAAATAGGAGTTGGAGAAAAAACCTCAAATCCAAACTGCTTATATTCTGACTCATTTTTAAATTCATTTTTCATTTTAAACGCATCCAAATGGTAGATCCTCTTATTTAGAAACTGTATAAAGTGATGCATTGGTCAATTTTCTGATAAAGACAGAATATATTTCAAAAAAGGCTACCAAAAAGGGTATTTTGAACAGAATTTCCGAAAGTCATCGGTACTGAAAATTGAAGGAAGTATTCAAATAAGAAATTGCGTTTTTTTCTGACTCGTTTTTAAATCCATTTTTGTTCTCAAACGCATCCAACTTACAGATCCTCTTATTTAGGAACTATATAATGTGATGCATTGGTCAGGTTTTTGATAAAGACGGAATATATTTCAAAAAAGGCTACCAAAAAGGGTATTTTGAACAGAATTTTCTGAAATCATCGTGACTGAAAATTGAAGGAAGTATTCAAATAAGAAATTGCGTTTTTTTCTGACTCGTTTTTAAATCCATTTTTGCTCTCAAATGCATCCAATTTACAGATCCTCTTATTTAGGAACTATATAATGTGATGCATTGATCGGTTTTTTGATAAAGACAGAATATATTTCGAAAAAAGGCTACTAAAAATGGTATTTTGAACAGAATTTCCCGAAGTCTTTGTGATTTGAAAATTTAAGGAAGTTTTCACATAGCAAATTGCGTTTTTTATGACTAGTTTTAAAATCCATTTTCGCTCTCAAACGCATCCAATTTACAGATCCTCTTATTTAGGAACTATATACTGTGACGTATTGGCCAGTTTTTTGATAAAGATAGAATATATTTTTTTAAATGCTGTCATAGTGAGTATTTCGCACAAAATTTTCCGAAGCAATCATGATTATAGAATTAAGGATGTATTCAAACAACAAATCGGTTATTTTATGACTCATTTTTAAATTAAATTTTTTTCTCAAATGCATTCAACTGACAGTTTTTTCTTAAGCTGTATAATGTACTGTTTTGGTCGATTTTTTTAATAAATTCAGAATCTATTTCAAAATATGTTGTCAAAATGGGCATTTGAGCTGAATTTTTCTTAAGATGATTCTGATAAAACCAGTTTTTTCAGAAAAATGAAATTAAAAAATTTTCATAAACGACCAAATGAAGTTATTAAACTGGGTTTATCTCTAATCATATATAGATATATATTTTGTCGAAATGAGCACTCTTCGAAATCTACCTCCGCCTATAGGCCCAGCCGACAGGGATTTATTTTTATTTCTTTGTTTCCAAGGAACAAACCCCTTTTTTTTCAAATGCAGCCATCTGATATGGACAAGATTAGTGTTGTTTCGTTCTTTGGACTCTTTTCGATCAGTTACGTCGGTTCTATTGGCCAAATTCGTGGCAAACAATGATAATTATAATGTTTTTAGGTATGTAGCAGATGTAGGACACGGTGCAGTGAAAAGTTAAAAGCTTATATTAAAATTTTTACTTTAAAAAAATCATGCAAGAATTCCCTTTAGTAGGGAAATTACGTTAGACTAAAACAATTTGATCTCTCTTTAAATTATCTAATGGTAATTCAAACTTTAACCTCTAAGGACCTGATGCATTATATAGAAAACACATAATTACATTTTTTTCACGTATATAAATAATAAAAAAAGGGAAATTGATGTGAATGAAGCCTAGCAGATAGCAGGAATAAACAATACTAGCAATTTGTTTCTCATAGCGCATTTTAGCAAGCTACCTGTTATATAAAAATGGATTGCATCTGAAAGAGACGACATGTACAAAAATGAAAACGTAAATAATTTTACTCTTCTTTAAATCACCAATTGTAGAGTAATTTAGTAATAAAAAATATTATCTAGTGCATATTTATTTTATGTTTTGCAATTTGTTTTCAATGCTAAAAGAAAAAGAAA
Organism: Maratus speculifer; assembly: GCA_964019185.1. Lineage (NCBI taxonomy): Eukaryota > Metazoa > Arthropoda > Arachnida > Araneae > Salticidae > Maratus > Maratus speculifer. Next base: position 159,473,329 of record OZ025298.1, read on the forward strand.
ATGAAAAAAAAATCATTTGTCAAAAATATACTTATTGTGTCCCCATATCATCAAATTTTACGTATAAAATATAAATTTCATTTTATTTTATTTATTTTTTGCTTTTCAATCTTTCGTAGTAATCAGTTTGTTAATATAAATGCATAACTAAAAAATTAAATACATAAATGAACCCTGGGGTCTGCAGAGGTTAAAGTCAATATTCTTAAAAAAAGATTATTTTAAGCATTGTTCGCATGATTTCTAGAATATTTCAGGATATAATTTCTTGACACTTTCACTGAAGTTATAAACCTCATAGCCATATAAAACGATATGCTATTATGTTAACTAAAAAAACAGAAATTATCTTTATTTCGATATAAAAAATCAAATTTTGATTTATTTCATTTTACATCATTTTTATAAGAAATAATCATCATATGTTTTCCAATGTAGGTTATTTTAAGCTTGCATAATATCTCTAATCAATAAAACATTTTGAACTTAAAGTGACAATTTTTTTGAGAAATCCAGTGCGAATGACATGTAAGACAATTTAATAGAAAAATATTAAATTTCAAATCAAATTAAAAAACTTTATATGCGTTACATGTGTGCAAAATAATTCCCGAATCTTTTTAAAGTGCGTTTTACGAAGTGATTGCTTAGACATTTTACTTAACTTATTAAACATCTAAGTATTGTTTCAGTATTCCGGAAGTGTTGGAAAGTGTTTTAGTATCTGTGCTCAACGCATGTACTCCTTTCATTATCATATAAAAATTCATTGTGTTGCTGTTAGAGTTTAATCTAATAAAATAGATTAGATTAAGTGTAAGACTCTAAAAATATTTTCAATAAAATTTAATGGCTTTCACCGACGTTCAAAATTTTTGGATGCCTAAGTTGTATAATTAAGCTGTAGTTGAAAGTGATGTGTGGTAGTGAATTTCAAGAAATCGCAGGTACATAAAAATACATTTATCTATAATGATATAACTTGACATGAGATTTGCCTTAAGATAAAAGATACTATATTAAGATTAATGTGCGAGAAGTGTGAGAAAATTTGTGTAAAATTAATTTTTTTCAGGGCAAATTAAACTACTTTAATTTGATGCTTTTGAAACACATAGTCTTTAAAAGTGATTTAAGTGTGTGTTTTGAAGGACTGTACTTTAGTGTATCAATAACTATAAAACTTATCAAGCAATTTTTAAGCAATAAAATATTCCTAAATAGGTGACTACAATAAGCTATTATTATCCCACATAGCATGCATGTTCACAGTGACGTCACCGTGACGTCACTGTGAGTCACTGTGGTCACGTCACATCTGTGACCAAAATGCCATCCCTCAGTGACGTCACATTGTGACTGAAATGTGACGTTACATCTGTGACCAAAATGTGACCCCTAAGTGACGTCACATTGTGACTGAAATGTGACGTCACATCTGTGACCAAAATGCCACCTCTCAGTGACGTCACATTGTGACTCAGATGTGACTTTCTTAGAAAACTTTAGAAAATTACAAAAATTCTCCAAACCATGTTATTTACTGGTAAAAAAACGTGTTTTCTGGCATTGCAGAAGAATATTGTGCAATCGCTGTTATGTCAACACGTTACATGCACTGCATGTAACGTGTACGTCATATCACATATGTGAGATAAACCTCCCATCATATAAAATTAAGCACCCAGCAATGAACCTATCAGTGAAACTTCCATTTAAGGAAATTTTTCTTTACACTTAAATGCTTCGTTATGAAACAAATATCGTTGAATAGAAATCCACGAAAATTCATGAAATTTGTATAGTAAACTACAAATAAAAATGGAAATATTATAAAACTGTGTTTTAATTTGGATAGTAATTTTTGTTATGCAATATAACCACATAAGAAAAAATTCATTAGTATAATATCTAAAAAACCACGTAATAAAGGAAGGGAAACAAAAACTGAATCGCAGCGTTCTATTTCTCGTTTTCTCTTGTATTTCAAATCGAAAAATTAAAAAAAAAATTGGAATATTACTTTGTGTGCGATCTCTTATGAAAGATACACTCATAAAAACTTTCACATCTTTTTTAAGTATTCAGAGAATGGACCTATAACATTTTCGCGGAACTAGAATCCCTTTCTTAACATATCGAAAAATTTTCGCATTTTTTCCTTTTTATTTAAAAGATAAAATAAATACATAATTTCAATTCATACAATCCGCTGAAATATATTCACCAATCAATCTTAACAGCAATCTATCCTTTTGAATATTGTGCACGCACGGAAGTGCAACAAATTTTGCTAAGATGAATTTTTTTAATATGAATATTAATTTAAATGTTAATTGCGTTCTAAATGAAGGTTCAACAGAAAATTAAAAAAGTAGATAATTTCATTAAATATGGGCTTCATTAAATGAAAGTTCCACTGTATTTCGAAACTAATTGAAAGTAAAATAGAAATGCGTGAAACAAAAATTTTACTCAAAATTTTAATTAGGGATACCTTCATAAAACTAATGCGCATGCGCATGTAACTTATAAATCTTCGAAGCTCAAACAACCAACAATAACAAAAAATCACCTGCTTAAAAAATATCGTTTGGCAACAACCAGAATAGTTGACACTAGTGTATTTATTCTTTAGAATATTAGGCAGCTGCTCTAGTAACTTTGTTATGATGTTACGTGTGTATATTTAGTACGTAAGTTGAAAATTTTTAAAAAGTTATGCAGAAATGCGATCAGTTGACATTTTATATAAAATGCCGGTCCGAAAAAATACATTGTCAGTGGCGTTTCGTTAATATGAGCGCGCCAATGTAATTGTACTTCATTCGGACATTCCGACTTCGAAATTATCTTCCCTATTTGGATTATGAAACTTGAATTAGAGGATAATGCCGATAAGAAAGAGGTAAGAAAATGTTATTTTTCCTGCTTTTTTTATAATGATTTCTGTGAATTTCGTAAAAAACATGTTATAAAAGGAATAAGTATCATATTAATTTAACTTTTTTGAATCCACTTACCTTAGTAAATTCAATAAATTTAACATTTATTTTGTTGAAATACGGAACAGCATGTCAACGATTTGAAAATAGTTTTTTAAAATGCACTTTAATCACATTTTTTAATCACATGGTTAAAATCACATTTTAATAAATTAAAAAATATACACATAATCAAAAGTTAACGTTGTAATTAATATATAAAGGAGTTTGGGATTGTTTAAATGTTGAAACTAGTGATAAATATACTAATTTATGCACTAATATTGCAAAAATACTTTTGTAAAACTTTTTTATTACCTTTCTGAATTTCTCATAATCCCAAAAATTTGATAACTGTAATTCCATGACATTTATTATTTTAAACCATGTATCTAAAATAATTAAGATATTGATTTTGTGGTAATAACAATTATTGATTTTAAAAAATGAATAATTATCGCATTATTTTATTAATTTTTGATATCTTAATTGTTAAATTGTGTTGAAAATAACAATTTTGTTTCATTAGTATGTGTTCATTAAATCCTGGTTCTAAATAGTCATAAAAACAATTACATGTACACTTTTGTGGGATGTACATTGCTGAAATTTTTAGTGTTTGATGTATTTCTATTATTTTCAATAAAATTTTGTCTAATATTGGGAAGTGAGGCTGAGAATACTTAAATATTATTAATAGATTCATCTAATACAAAAAAATGAAATCTAATACTTATAACTATTAATAAGGAACTTTAAAAAAAAATCCTTAAGGATGTCCTTTACCGGCACATCTGAACTATATGACATATACAATATATATATATATATATATATATGAGTTTAACTACGAATTTAAACCTTGGTGTAATCATACATGCGCACAGGCCACTATAGTAAGAAAATAACTAAGCGTAATACTACAACTAATTGCCTCATCTTCATTTGTACTCGATTTTCAAATAAGATCTGTATATTACGAATATTACGCATAAACTTCACGTAGTTTTATCAAAAGATAATTCTATATTATATTTAACAGAATGATTTTAATTGGTAAATTAATGAAACGAATATTAATTTTCCAAAATGAGTAAAAAAGTGTTTAGGTTAGGATTTGAACTAGAGACCCTCGATGTATGCTGCCAATCTCTTCCAACAGAGCAACTTAGCACGCACAATTCACCCGGAGAAATATCATTATATACTCATACGAATAGTATGCATTTATCATACGGGTAGTTTGAAAAAAAAATAAAGTATTATTACATAGGGTTATATATAATAATGATAAGTATGCGTTCGTATTCACTGTGTGAATTGTGGCATCAGATTCTTCCAGGATAGTTAAGTCGACAAAGTATTGACAATTTGCGCGAAAGACTGCTTAGTTCGAATCCTGACCTGGACACTTTTTCAATCAGTTGGAAAATTTTAACAAAAGATAATTAAAAGATATAGGGTAGATGCTCCAGTTTTGGCAACTGCACAAGTTTTGGCCACATTGGAATGATTTACGCTCTATTTAGGCTGTAAATTGATTTTAACAAATTATATGCATTCTTACTCCTTAATCTAATACTCTTTTATTATTTCCAATCCCATTTGTTTATTTTTTGATAAAAAATGACTTGCAAAAAAAAAAAGTGTAAAACTATAGTGGCAACTATAGTTAACTAATAATAAACTATAGTAAAATGGCACAACATTATGCTCCACTTTTGGCCACAAGACTAATTAAAGTGAAAATTTCAGCAATATATTTAGAAATGTTTTATGACTTATAAATTTAAAAGTTCAATAAAGTTACAGCATGATTTAGTGGTTTCTTGTATTTTTTCAAAACAAAATGAGGAAGCTGCATAACTTTTGCAAAATTTCAAGCACATGAATTTAGAAATAACAAATAATGTGAAAATCTTTATACTTTAAATAGGATTCATTTTAACAAGTTTAAAAAAGACAATTCTGTACTCTTAAAAATGGTCTAGATTAAACACTGTTATAAGATAGGAAGTAAAATTATGGCTTTTCAAAATTCATTGTCAGCTTTTCAAGATGGTTAAGTTTTGTAGCATCTCATTCTACCTTGCAACACAAGTTTACAGAATGGAGACCAGTTTTTATTATTTTTGGATCTCAAGTAATAGGGTTGTGCTATTTATGATGGCCAATTATCTATATAAGAGATATGGGCCGAAAAGAAGGGGAATGCCCTCTGTGAAGGTCTTTCTGAGATCCTAGCCAATATTTACACAAGGAAATCTAAGGATTGAAGAAAACTAACTCCAAATGATTAAGCTGACAGGCAGCTAAGTACGAGGAATTAAAGTTTAAAATCAGTTGAAAAAATGGATTTTAGAGATTGTCAAAACACTATTTCATGTAAAAATGGAATAATTTCAAGATTCTAGTCATATAACTGTAAATATTAGTATAGTATAACATATGATATATATAAATGAAAATATGCAAAATGTTAAAATAAGCTTTGTATGTCCTATAAGTCTTTTTTATGAATTATATATATTTTTTGTTTTTAAATTTAAATGTTCAGTTAAAATCAGCTTAAGTATATTTTATTCGATGGTTTTATGATTTCATTTATAAAAATGCAAATCTTTTTTATACAGCAAACAAATATGTGTGTGGTAAAACAGATTTTGCACAAAAATGCTTTATTTTTACTTATTATCAGTTAAAATGTTTGCAAAATTACAAGATATTAGGGCGGCCAAAACTGGTGCAAATTGGAAGAAATTACTTAACGAGTTATTACTCACAATCTAAAATATTTGATAGAAAGTTATTATAATTAACAGAAAGACAGCTAAATTTACTAAAGAATACTGTTATTGCGTTTTAATATGCTTTATTCAGTCTAAAACTATAAAATTTCCATTTCAACTTTTCTATTAATGTGGCCAAAACTGGAGCATCCACCCTTTATATTTATAGACATCAGGATTATTGGTCAGAAATATTGGCAAGCTGTACAGTTTTAGATATGTGCTGAAATTTGTGGATATTAAAGCGAGTAAAAGTTTTTTAAAAAAAGTTCAAAAAGATTAAACAGTTTGAACAACATATTACAAAATGTGTGTCAGTTATAAATAAAATTGAAGCTATGCAATTTTCAGCATGTGGGGAAAATATATAAATATTTTTGAACGGCAATATTTTTCAAATTTTAAAAACAACACCAGAGTTGTAAGGCATGTGAGGTAAATCGAATTTTTAACTTTAATTTAGAAGAAAGTCTCCTTACTGCAGGTAACTATTTTTATATATTATACAGTATTTGTTCATAAATTGTCAATATATGATTTTAGGACTCAAACCCTATTTTAACAGGAACATGGCGTTGGAGTTATAACTTCAGCAGATCCTGTTTCTTTTAAATTGTTAGAGAATCGTTAAGAAAAGTTAAATCGTCACAGAATCATCACAGTGTTAACGAAAGTTTTGTCACAAACGATCTGCAGCGTGAGTCTAAAATAATGGGACAAACTTTAAGGGAGGTGGTAGAGTTCACTATAATAAATAATTATGGCACAGAAATGTATGACTGGAAGTGACGCGTTAAAACGCCACACTAGTCACTGTAAAAGACACGGATTATAATGTTAAGTGTATGGAAGCGTTATTTTCAAATATCTCGCTAAAATTTTAATATTTTCGCATATTTTTTTTTCCATAGGATAGCTGAGGACGACCTGCAACTGGGCTGGTTTTTACTTTTTTGATTTTGGTTACAGATTAAAAGAAAAATACTTTAACTTTCAGAACAAGTTTAAACCGGTTCTAAAACTGAAACTATTGTAATATAAAAAAAATACAACCAAAATCGAAAAAGTAAAAATTAGCCCGGTTGTGGATCGTCCTCAGCTATCCTATGGGAAAAATATCATGTAAAATATTGAAATTTGAGCAAGATATTTGAAAACAACGCCCCCCCCCCATAGACATAACATTAGCATCCGGGTCTTTTTTGGTGACTAGTGTAGCGTCTTGATGGGTCACTTCCGGTCATATATTTCTGTGCCATCATTTTTTGTTATAGTGAGTCCTACCGCGCACTCAAAGTTTGTTCCATGATTTTGGACTCACCCTGTATTTCACAATTTGGTCACTATGTGACTTGAAAGCATTGTCACTTTCGTCACAATTCCGTCACAATGTTAATGACAAAATCGTCACAAATGACACACTTTTCACAAATTGGTCACATTGCGACGTCACAATGTGGTCACAATGTGACGTCACAAACAAGCTCTAAAACGGCCATAACGACTTCACATTTTAGTCACTGTGACTTCACATCGACGTCACGTGACGTCACATCGACGGTCACAAAGTCACAGTGTAACTTCACAACGACGTCACCGTGACGTCACCATGTCTTACGGGATATTATTAACCTATTAATACCTAATGTCCTATAAATGAAATCTCCGTGTGTTTCTTCTAATAATTCTTTTGTACTAAGCTGTATGTCCCATTCATTGTACTAGTATTTGTTTGCAAAGTAATAAAATGTTTCTAAATACGTACCTACAATATGTCATTATTATATTTTTATCCTGTTAGTACCCAGTGTCTTATAAATAAGACCTCCGTATGTTTCTCCTAATTATTCTTTTGTGCTACTTCGTATGTCTCATTAACTGTACTGGAAAAGTGTTGACAAAAATTATTCCAACTAAACTTTCTTTTGTATATTTGTATTCTTTATCTAGTTAACACTTGTCTAGTCCAAATTTCAGGTGCGTTCGTAATTATGTAAATATGTGGTACTCATAATCATCGTTAGGTCCATCCGTCTTTCAGTCTATCCGACCGTTTGTCTATTGCAACAGAGCAAAATCTACTCATCCGAATTTTATGAAATTTAAGCTATCTAATTGTTGCATAATTTTGTCGAGTCATTTCAAATTTTATGAAAATGGGATACATAGTTTAATTACAGGGGCAAAAGTATTTCGCTACATTACAACCAATTGAAAAAAATGGTCTCAAGTTCAAAGCTAATGATGTTACACTATTTCGAACATAATAAAATTGATATGCATCGATGAAGTATGTACTAAAATATACATTCTCTACAATCTGTAGTGCAAACAATGTTTGTTATTAATTTACAAAACCACACAAAAGTATTCCATTGCATAATGGTATGTGATGAAAAGAAATTTTATGGCGCGTTTTAATTACATTAAACTATTTAACATTTTATGAAAGTGATACACATTGCGGAGGTTTACTACAAATCACTTCCTTTATAACGGAAAGTAGATAGTATTTACATTACAGGGACGCTCAAAATATTTTGGCTACTCTATTGTATCCGAAGTATTGAACACTATTACACCAAGATCAGAATATTTTTAAAACTTCCTTACCCTACTCAGTCCTGATGTCGCCTGGAGGCGACATAAGGAAATACCCTTAAAATTAATTTTAAAGGTTCCAGAATAATTAAAATTACAACTTTTAAAATAAATTCATGCATATTAGAAGCATCGATAAATATACTGATGAATTTTTGGACATGTTTTATAATTATTTTATGCTGGTTTTTGTAGTGCCACGTAAAATTTGCCTCAGAACTGGGGAGGTTAAAGTATGAACACACTTCCTTTGATATGGTTAATTGGCAAATTCTGACTTTTTTTAGCACTTTCCAACAAAATTGAAAAATGTTTATGCATTCGGTTTGTCTGGCCATCTGTCTGTCTGTTCGCGCTCTAACTCACTTAAATATACTGGGATTGTCATGAAATTTTAGGAAGTTATTGACATTTATCTTAGTATGAACCCTATTGAAAATTAAGTTTCTACCATGATTAGTTTATCTACTGAGAGAATCAAAATTTTCCCATTACATTACGGCCCATGGGGAAAAATCGTTTCAAAGGAATTTTTAAGATGTTGTACCCTATCAAACGTATTACAATTTATATGCTTTTACGAGGTGCTTTGAAATATGCATTCTATAAAATATAAGGTAAAATGTAGCTATTATTCGTTTACAGGGCCACACAAAAGAATTCCTTTAGATAATTGTAAAAGGGAGAATTGTGTGTGACATATTTTAAATATATTAAACAGTTTCATGTGCAATATAATTCATATATCAATTAGGCTTAGTATAAATTATACGATACTACCTTCCCTAATATAAAGTACATAGTATTTACAGGGACACACAAAATATTTCAAATAGCACATTCTTTCCGAAGTACTGTATATGTATCCGATGATAGCTGATGGATGGATGAAATGCATTTTATTTATCATATGCGCGTATAAGTTTCACTAATTTTATGCATATTATATGTTGTGTGTAAATGCTATAGTTTTTACACAGGGCTACTCAAAAGAGCTCGATAACGTTACTGAATATGAGCTCAAATTACTAAAAAGTTATTCTTTGATAAATTATGTATTTTTACATTGAACTGCATTGAACTGATAGATCAAATACAGGGCTGTTCAATAGTATAGGAATACATATTTGTCTACATTTGGCTTCATGTTCTTATTTACCTATATAACGAAGTTTTGTTAAAGATTTCATGAAGCGTTGGAAAGTGCTTCATAATCTATGCTTAACGCAAGATTTTTCTTACTTGTTATAGCTTTGAGAAAGAAAGAATTTTAACTTTAATATTTAGTATTTGATTTCTAAATAGATATACTGTTGTTTGATGGACATGTCATTGTATGAAATCTAACGAATGTAGTTATTTTGAGTAATACTCAATTCATGTTCGTATGACAATAGGCTAAGGAAGACTTTTTGGAGAGGTTTTGAAACTATCTTACTGAAGAAGGATTTAACAGATATTGTAACTTTCTGATATTTTTGTACTGTATCACACATGATTCGGTCATAAAAGGAACCTACTATATGTTAAATTAAAAGAATGAAATATACAATTTAAATTCAAAAGTTAGCGTTTTAGTAAGAGAATTAAGAAATTTATTAATAATATAGTTACTGAATGTGAAATCACAAATGAAATCATAATAAGAAATAGACAGATATATACTAAATTTACTACAGGTAGAAAATAACAAAATAGCAAGTGTTTACACAATATATTACTCCATGAAAACATTTGTACTGTCACGCCACACCAGGAGCGGCTAAAGTTAAATGTATGGAAACAAAGTCTGCGGGGACAGCCAGCAAATCCCGTTTTATGTAGTTCTTTGTTTCATTTGGTTTTCTTATAGTTTTAGCCTTGTATAATCGATAAAATGAACTGTTGAAAGAAAGTTTTCAGTTTCTTCTGGGTTTAGTGTAATAAGGTAGGAATAACAAGATATTTAGAAAACGTTCCACTTCAGACAAGTTTTTGTCTTAACAAGTAAAAAATAAGTTTTTTTTAAACTTTAATTATTTCTATTTAAGTGTGGCTTCCTTTATAAGTAGGTTCCACTTCCGGAAAATGTTACTGTAATACCTGAATGCTCTTTCTTACAGATATGTATTTTAGAATAGAAAAAGTATTAAAAGTTTTATAGGATTACGAAGCAAGATAACTTATCTATAACGAAAAAAAATATTTTTCCAATGAAATACTTTAAAATTATACCCTTTTAGAGAAAACCTTTATGAAACAACATTTTTTACCGCTCAATTGCAATTAAACTTTAGATTCTTAAAAATATTTTTGTGGAAAATAAGATCTTCCACCCTACTCCTAGGTTCCTCCCTTTGGTTAGATTGATGAGACATATATGTTCGGGATGAAGTCAGGGAAAGTCGATAGCTTCAGAGCCCCGCCCGCCCACTAACCGTCTCTCAATATCTTTAATTTGTCTATTTTTTCTTTTAAATTTGTCCGGTTTCAATTTGTCATATATATATATTTTTTTTCTGTTAAGAGTGCAGGGCTACTCGGGTCGTAAGTAAAGTATTTTGGCGCTATCCGTGGTCGCCTACCGGCGACAGTGCTGTCGCGCAAGAGACTGGCTCTGTTTGGGTCGTAGGTAGGTGTCGTAGACGGAAATTGGTCGCTCACCGTGACGGTTAACCCATATGTTGAGACATATATGTTCGGGATGAAGTAAGGGAAAGTCGATAGCTTCAGAGCCCCGCCCGCCCACTAACCGTCTCTCAATATCTTTAATTTGTCTACTTTTTCTTTTAAATTTGTCCGGTTTCAATTTGTCATATATTTTTTTTTCTTTTCTATTAAGAGTGCAGGGCTACTCGGGTCGTAAGTAAAGTATTTTGGCGCTATCCGTGGTCGCCTACAGGCGAGAGCACTGTCGCGCAAGAGACTGGGTCTGTTTGGGTCGTAGGTAGAGGTCGTCGACGAAAATTGGTCACTCACCGCGACGGTTGACATATATGTTCGGGATGAAGGCAGGGAAAGTCGATAGTTTCAGAGCCCCGCCCGCCCAGTAACCGTTTCTCAATATCTTTAATTTGTCTACTTTTTCTTTTGAATTTGTCCGGTTTCAATTTGTCATATGTTTTTTTTTCTATTAAGAGTGCAGGGCTACTCGGGTCGTAAGTAAAGTATTTTGGCGCTATCCGTGGTCGCCTACAGGCGAGAGCGCTGTCGCGCAAGAGACTGGGTCTGTTTGGGTCGTAGGTAGAGGTCGTCGACGAAAATTGGTCGCTCACCGCGACGGTTGACATATATGTTCGGGATGAAGGCAGGGAAAGTCGATAGCTTCAGAGCCCCGCCCGCCCACTAACCGTCTCTCAATATCTTTAATTTGTCTACTTTTTCTTTTAAATTTGTCCGGTTTCAATTTGTCATATATTTTTTTTTCTATTAAGAGTGCAGGGCTACTCGGGTCGTAAGTAAAGTATTTTGGCGCCTGTTTGGGTCGTAGGTAGAGGTCATCGACGAAAATTGGTCGCTCACCGCGACGGTTGACATATATGTTCGGGATGAAGGCAGGGAAAGTCGATAGCTTCGGAGCCCCGCCCGCCCAGTAACCGTCTCTCAATATCTTTAATTTGTCTACTTTTTCTTTTAAATTTGTCCGGTTTCAATTTGTCATATATTTTTTTTCTATTAAGAGTGCAGGGCTACTCGGGTCGTAAGTAAAGTATTTTGGCGCTATCCGTGGTCGCCTACAGGCGAGAGCGCTGTCGCGCAAGAGACTGGGTCTGTTTGGGTCGTAGGTAGAGGTCATCGACGAAAATTGGTCGCTCACCGCGACGGTTGACATATATGTTCGGGATGAAGGCAGGGAAAGTCGATAGCTTCGGAGCCCCGCCCGCCCAGTAACCGTCTCTCAATATCTTTAATTTGTCTACTTTTTCTTTTAAATTTGTCCGGTTTCAATTTGTCATATATTTTTTTTTCTATTAAGAGTGCAGGGCTACTCGGGTTGTAAGTAAAGTATTTTGGCGCTATCCGTGGTCGCCTACTGGCGACAGCTCTGTCACGCAAGAGACTGGGTCTGTTTGGGTCATAGGTAGGGGTCGTCGACGAAAATCGGTTGCTCACCGCGACGGTTAGTGGGGTTAGTAGACCACCAACCGTCGCGGTGAGCGACCAATTTTCGTCGACGACCCCTACCTACGACCCAAGCAGACCTAGTCTCCTGCGCCATACCGCTGTCGCCGGCAGGCGACCACGGATAGCGCCGAAACACTTCTCGTACGACCCGATTAGCCTTGCACTCTTAATAAAAAAGAAAAAAATATATGGAACAAATTGAAACCGGACAAATTTAAAAGAAAATTTAGACAAATTAAAGATATTGACAGACGGTTAGTGGGCGGGCGGGGCGCTGAAGCAATCGACTTTCTTTGCCTTTATCCCGAACATATATGTCTCGGACGGTGGTTGGAGGTGGGTGGGTGGGTCAACCGTCGTGGTGAGCGACCAATTTTCGTCGACGACCCCTACCTACGACCCAAACAGACCTAGTCTCCTGCGCGATAGCGCTGTCGCCGGCAGGCGACCACGGATAGCGCCGAAATACTTCACTTACGACCCGATTAGCCTTGTACTCTTAATAAAAAAGAAAAAAAATACAGGACAAATTGAAAACGGAGAAATTTAAAAAAAAGTAGACAAATTAAAGATAATGACAGACGGTTAGTGGACGGGCGGGGCTCTGAAGCTATCGACTTTCTCTGCCTTCATCCCGAACATATATGTCTCAATGAGATATTGTATCTCTACTTAGAGATTTATTATATTTATTTTTCCGTTGCTAAAATAAAATATAGATGAACTTAAGCTGAGAAAATATACATGTGGGATTAAAATATAGATGAGCTAGAAAGAGAGGAAACGCAAGTTGTTGCGGTATTTGGTGAGGGATATCTGAAGAAATATGAAAATGTAGTTGTTTATTTTGTTTAATAATAGAGTGCATTGTTTCTAAACTGCCTGCCTGTTTTTTTTAAATAAAGAAATAAATAAATAAAATTAATATATAAACCATAAATATTTTTTTAAATGCAGTACTTATGAGGAAATGAAAAATAATATCAACATAAAAGACAAATTTAAGAGAATAGTTAAGATAGAAAATGTTATTTTTCACTCCTTAATTATCGCTCTTATCATTATTAGACGCTGATGTATCGTTCTATATTTATCGTGCCGTTTATATTTCCGGATAGGAGATATAATTATGGAAAAGCTTTTAAAACCAGAAAAAAAATGAATGTCCATATAAAACCTTTGGAAAATATCATACAGGTTTCGCTCGTATTACCTATATCTTAATTGATTATAGATTGAATAAATAAAGCATTTTGTTCAAGAAAGGGATCCAAATACAAGTAAATTCGGAAAGAAACTCTATATGTTTTTCTTGTCAATAAATTTGGCTTTTATATTCCATATTTTAAAGTATATAATAATGTAAAAATTATTGAAAATCATCATTTTATGTATACATACGTGTTATTTAAAAAAAAATCTTCGCATAAAATGTAACGTAGTAAAAAAACAACAGATCTTATTGGCATTAATTCGTATGATGTAAGAAAAGCCACAAAATTTTCCCACGAATTATTTTCCGCAGAAGGGATTTTGTAATGTAAAATCTTTTGTTTCGACTCAAATATACATCTAACTGCGTATTTTATTTTGGAAGCTTATAACTATTCTATTGGTGCAATAAAAATTAAATACTTTTTTTAATGATTTCATAAATTGTAAGCGATTGTTAGATGATTAAATCTAACAGTTAAATATAAAAATATCCACCCTATCATTACATAGATTGTGTGAAAATTGAACAATGTTAATCTTGAAAAGCGTTGAATTTGCGGATTTAATTATTTTCAAAACGTATATATAAGCGCTTTGCATCCATAAAAAAACATAAAAAGATCCGTATATCCGTCCACAGAGGACAGTACGCTCAATGCTACCGAGGTCAATACATTACTCAGACTTACATATTCTTTGACGTTGTTTTTCAATTCATATGATTACGCATAGTTTTTTAACCCTTAATGCACCGACAGTACTTTAAAGTGTCATTGAAGATAACTTTATATAAAACTTATTTATCCTGTGTGTTAATTAAAGTTTTTTATTCTTTCCTCACAAAACACTCTTCTCCATCAAATTTAGGTAGAATAGAGAAACAGTAGAAGCTAGATATTTTCAGAAAGTGGTAGTTATATTATTCATTTTTATAGGTATTTCTTTTTTTTAATTATATAAAACATATTCAACTGCAAAAGCGTTCCGTTTGATTTTTTTTTTTTTTTTGTAAATATTTCACAAAAAAATTATAACTTCCGATATATTTAATCAGTTTTAACACATTAACTGCCTGGACAATTTTCAGAAATCTGACGTAAAATGACAATTTTTATCACATTATATTATTAAAAATCCCCACCACTACTTTTCTAACATAAATATTTTTTTTAAATGTTTTTAAAGGCTGTGTCAATCATTTCTGTTCTTTTCAAAAATAGTGCTGTTTAGAAAAAATAGAATTAATACATTGACAGCCGACAACGAGATAACTCGTAGTTGGCTTCATAGAAAAGAACGCAAACTACGAGTTATCTCATAGTCGGCAGTCAACGGGTTAATGAAAAAAAAAAGCATATCTAAATTTCACATTAGTGTTTTCTAAAACTTCCAGTATACCTTCAGATAATTAAGAAGATAATTATTGAGGTGGATCAATTTCTTGATAAATAATTCGGTAGATAAAGGATTAAAATACATAATAAGAACATTTTACAAGTTGGGTTCGGATCAATACCATTACACAAACACCAAGATACCACGCATCGGAAAAGTATGGATCGTAGCACCACTTGGTGCGCAATATCCATCAGAATCTAATCAGCAGCAATTTTTGTCGAGGTTTGAGAAAACATAAAATTTCATTGAATGTTTCTTGAGTTTTATTTTTCACAAAATTTATTTTGCACGCGGATAGATTGAGAATAAAATCAGCCCACAAACACAAAAATAGGTGTAAATGTGATTTGAAAATCAATAAAAATTTCAAATTATAAAACGTTGACGAATAAAATCCTTCTAAAAGAAAAAAACTTATTCAAAATAAATAAAATTCAATGTTAACAAGCCTTATTATTATGTGAAATAACTATAGGACTGAATATAATTATAATAATAGCATCATAATGATGGTTTTAGATACATAATTTGAATTAACTTTATAACAATTTAGAAAATTATTTGACATGAATACTAGGGTGGATCGAAAAATCGAAATTCGGATAATCGAATCGGCGCGGGGTGCAAAAGTTGCCTTTTATGCATACTAATTCACATATGTTTTTTTATTGAAATCCATTCATAACTTCCGGTGCCCCAAACGACTCAAAAATAGTTAAAAATTGAAATTTTTTTTAAATTTTATAGTTTTTTTGCTTCTTAATATTTTTAAAATTATTTTTGGCGTGGGTTGCGAAAGTTGCCTTTTATATATATTAGTTCAATCCTTTTTTAAAAATTAAAATCCATTCATATCTTCCGGTGCCCCCAAGCGCCCCCAAAATAGTACAAAAAATGAAATTTTTATAAAAATTTATAAGTTTTGTTTTTTTAATTTCTTTTAAATTATTTTATCAGCGGGATAAAAAAGATGCATTTTATAGTATATTAGCATGCATCCAAATAATTTTCGACTTTGATAATTTTTTTCCAATGCCCCAAAACTTTTAATTATTTGCTGAAAATCGAGTTTCATGCAAATTTTGAGCTAAAAAATACAAGTAAAATTAACAGTTAAAGAATAATTGATCTAACGTAAAACGTAGATCGAGAGGATAAGAAATCGTTTATCGTATTTTATTAAATGTATAAAATAAACTTTTTATACTTTATTATTTGAAAGACAACATAGATAGAAGAGTTCTCAGCAATGAGCAGCAATATTTGCATACACTATCTACCAAAAAGTATTTGTACACTTTCAGTTTTTGACATTTTGTCAAATATTTAAAAATATACAGGTCGGATTCTTCTGGAACTTCAGAAATGTAAAGATTATGTTTCACTTTATATTTATTTACATTCATTTGTTAAGCGGGTAATTAGGGGGCCGGCAAAAAAACAAAGAATAATAGAAATATTTGGGATCGCCCTGTACATGAAAATGCACGAAACGACTTATCGGTCTAGAATACAAATATATGAATACAGTAGAATATGTACACTAATTTTTGTGAAAATAGCATGTATATTTATGGCGATAGAGCGATTTTTTTGAAAAATTCAAAAAATTCTGGTATGTTTTTTGTTTATATCATAGAGGGTTTTTGACCAAATTTAACGCAAATTTCAGAAAAATTGGCAAAATCTATTAAAAAAAATATACCGCAATTGGAATATAAATATATTTAATACTTTATGAAATATGAGTAGTTTTATGAAATAATTTTTATCTGCGCATGCGCGAACGATAAAAACAATTCTTTTACATCATTTAATAGTCAATTCTATGGAGTAACTTATAAAAAAAATCCAATCAAATATCGTGAAAATTCAAAAAGATATCATTATTATAAGTAAGCTGTTTTTACATTGCTCTCTAAAAACGGCTGAATGATAAGGGATTCTCCACAAATTGACATTTTTTATTAACTGACTTTTAGGAAAAAATTAGTACTATTTAATGAATACAATATTGCTGCTAATAAGTATCTTGACACCTGTGATAGAAAAGGAAAAGGGCTTATACTCTTTTCCATCACAGATGTCAAGATACTTATTAACAGAAATATTGTATTAGATATTGTATACATTAAATACTAATTTTTTCCTAAAAGTCAGTCAATAAAAAATGTCAATTTGTGGAGAATCCCTTATCATTCAGCCGTTTTTAGAGAGCAATGTAATAACAGCTTACTTATAATAATGATATCTTTTTGAATTTTCACGATATTTCATTGGATTTTTTTTATAAGTTACTCCATAGAATTGACTATTAAATGATGTAAAAGAATTGTTTTTATCGTTCGCGCATGCGCAGATAAAAATTATTTCATAAAACTACTCATATTTCATAAAATATTTAATATATTTATATTCCAATTGCGCTATATTTTTTTAAATAAATTTTGCCAATTTTTCTGAAACTTGCGTTAAATTTGGTCAAAAACCCTCTATGATATAAACAAAAAACATACCAGAATTTTTTGAATTTTTCAAAAAAATCGCTCTATCGCCATAAATATACATGCTATTCTCACAAAAATTAGTGTACATATACTACTGTATTCATCTATTTGTATTCTAAAGCGATAAGTCGTTTCGTGCATTTTCATGTACAGGGCGATCCCAAATATTTCTATTATTCTTTGTTTTTTTGCCGGCCCCCTAATTACCCGCTTAACAAATGAATGTAAATAAATATAAAGTGAAACATAATCTTTATATTTCTGAAGTTCCAGAAGAATCCGACCAGTATATTTTTAAATATTTGACAAAATGTCAAAAACTGAAAGTGTACAAATACTTTTTGGTAGATAGTGTAGCAACATCACGTGGTGAATGTGGTTCTGATGTTGCATTAATGAAACCTGGTCCAGTTTATCACTCAAGATGGCTAACAACTGCGTGTAGAGTTTTAAGGTTATAAGTGGCTACAGAAAATCCTTCTGATAATCTCATTACACTTACAACATATATTATGAAGGTATATGCACCTGTATGGTTTCATATCAAAACAAAGCTATCCATAACTGAAGGAGCGCGTCATATTTGGAAACTTATCACATATTCTAGATATTTGGAACCCAATTTAAGAAAGATCGTAGATGCTGTTATTCAACGAAATAGTTTTTTTCCCTGAAAATTTGCTATTGTTCACAGATAACAGAGAGCATATCAGATCTTTAGCAATACGAAAGCTAATTTTGCTAGAAATAAAAAGAGAAAATCACCAGAAGTGAGAATTTTCAAAGTACCCCAAATAAACTTCAAAGCGAAGGATTATTTTGAACTTATTCACTGGCAACGAGTTGGACATTTTGAACAACCACTTTTGATGAATGCGCCTTGCGAAAAAATTGAGAATATGATAAAAGTTGTAAAAACGAATGAATGGTCAAAATATCCATGCCATACCCAAGCGGTTGAAAGATGCGTTCGACTAGTGTCTGAGGCATCAGAAACTGTATCTGGACAAGAAAAGAGACACTGTTTTATACTATAAAACACTATGATACCAAAAAAAAGATTACAAATTTTAAAAATATGTAAATTTCCAAATTGAACGATGTAAAAATTTTCTCTACGTAAGTTCGATTTTTGTAATTTTTATGATTTAATGCTTTGATTTTTAAATTTATATGTGGCTTATTAGTGAAAAATTAATGTTATTTACAACCTTATACGTTATTAATTAAACTGTTTTCAAAATTTGTAAGCATTTTTCGTAAATTATAATTCTTCATACATTTTTGTAAAAATTTCAGTTTTTAATTATGATTGGTGCATCAAAGATGTGAATGGATTTTGATTTAAAAATATATGGGAGCTGCAGAGTTATGTAGTATTGTAATAACAACTTTCCAACCCAGTGCCAAATGAATTTCAAAAAGTAAAATAAAATAAAATAAAACAAAATTTTTTTTTTCAAGAAAATTTCAATTTTAAACTATTTTTGGGGGACTTGGGGCACCGGAAGATATGAATGAATTTTATTTACAAAAAATATGTAAGCTAAGATAGATAAAAGATAGCTTTTGCACCCCGCGCCAAAAGTAATTAAGAAAAAATAAATAAACAAAAAAATATAAAAATATCATAAAAAACTCAATTTTTAATTATTTTTGGGGCACTTGGGGCACCGGAAGATATGAATGGATATTAATTAAAAAAATCCTGTAAACTAGTATACATAAAAGGCAACTTTTGCACGGCGCGCCGATAGTGATTTCTAAAAAAAGTTATTTTCCTATACTTTTCGATCCACCCTAATGAATACCGTAACATTTTACATATATTAATGTTAATTTAAATTGTGAAATCTAAAGTTTATTAAATTATATTGCGCATTTTTGATATGTGTTACATGCATTATATTTATATAAAGACATTTAAAATGTTTAATTTCAAATAATTTGAAATATTTTTAAATAAAATTTAAATTAAGTACTTTTTTAAAATGCTTATTAATTTATAATACCACTGCTATATTCCATAATTCAATGGTTCCCAAACTTTTTGGCCAACGTAGCCTTTTTTCAGAAAAATTTCTAAAACGGAGCCCATCAATCCTACTGTACTGTATAGTTTACAAATTGGTATTTTTTATGCCTATGGAGCAAAGTAAGATTTGCTGGATATGTGAACATGGGTTTGTGAACAATTTTGTGGCATGGGTTTTATTTTTTTTTATTCAAAAATGCAGGAGACTAGTAGGTGGTGTTGTTCAGAAACAATCTAATCGCACTCACGTTTTTGTTTTTATGCAAACGTAATAGATCTTTTTAAAAAGTCGTCAATTTTGGCGTTTTGAATTGCTTTTATCAACTAAAGCAGAAAAAAAACAGTCTTACAATAGGAAAAATACGCGTGATCAAGTAATTGAAATCGCTTATAACTCGATATTTAATTTAATTAGCATAAAATCAAAAACAAAGTTCAATTTAAAATCCCTTCCATAGTCCGGCCATCCAATTTTCTATCTTTCTATTAAAAATGAATTTGTAAATGTGACAAAACGTTTTACAATTGTTGATCAGTGCAGTTAAGAACAGTCTTAAGAGCTTTATTTAAAATTACTACTATTGGACACAAAAAATGAAAAATAAGGACTGAAACCACTTTTTTATATTAAAATATCTTCCTTCTACAATCGAGATATGTCCGCTAAAAACAACTAAAATTATAAATAAAAAATTTGTATTTCTGAAAGCTTTTAGCAACGAAAAAAACAAATTATTCTTACCCGAGCTATGTTTGAGCACTACTGTTAAAGAGTTAATAAGATCCATTATAAAAATAAAAAATATTCTTTAATTTAAAAACCAGGGTTTTAAAATTATATTTATATCCAGCGTCATTTAGTTTTCTACTGATTTTATGTGTTATGAATACGGTTCTTATGAATGAACCGAAACATGTCAACTTTTTAATTTTTTATTTGTGACACCTGTTCTAAGTAAATAAATATGAAATGTTTTTTATACGTAAATGAAAAAGGTGAAGTGATTTTGTTTTAGTTTTTAGTTTTGAAAAAGCGAAAGCTAACAACAGTTTTAACATTAATAAATATTCTTTTGGGATTTTCTGTATGAACCCAGAATTAAAAATAAATTGTAACTCTGTCTGGGTCATGCTTTGCATTGGAGCTTACGTGAAACTTATTTATGGCGACAACGACACACTATAGAAAAAATTGTAAGTTGTACAGATTTCGTTTACAAAAAGGGACTTCTGTATAATTTCAAATAGGCTAAAAGTAAAATGCGTTGGCCCAGTCGACTATGAGTAATTATGTAACATGTTTTCACTAGTCCCACCTACCCGTATAAGAATAATGGGATTACGGATTCTTTTTTAGTTCTTTACGTTTCTAATACTTCTAAACATGCAACGGAAATAAAACACCTCTGAGCTTCTTCTTTTGAACCATTTATTAAAAATACATTAAGAAGGAGATCATCGTTTTAATGTTTAAGAGGTGCACCATTGTTCATTTTTTAAGAGATGTTTTATTTGAAATATTTAGCAATTAATTTTAGTTTCGAAATTTTTTTTCTCTCACCATTATTTTTGCCCCCAAAAAGATATAGTTTTAAAAAATCCACGCGTTAAAAGAAATGCAACTAATTCAAACACTTCACTGACAAAACGGGATGTATGGGTGGAATTAATTTTATATCAGGGCGAGTACTCATCCATGAAAATTCTAAGCAATGAGTGGCGCTGAGAAAAAGTTTAGATTGTTAGTGTAATGACAAATGTAAAGAACTTATATTTATTTTTAATTGTTACAGCTTTATTTCTGACAGAAATATGTGGCATCATAAGACCAATTAAAATAAAATTTTAAAGAGATTTCGTTAAGTGATACACAATGTTAAAAAAATTTCGTTTTCAGAAACATACATAGTTTTAAAAATAAAGTTCAACTATGCAAAACAACATAGAAAATTTAAACAACTAAGAATTAATAATAAATAAAACAAACAGATTAAAGAAATTTAGGGCGATATTATGGTGCCTCACTTAAGATCGACGTAGAGACTTACGATGTAAACAAAGTGTAAACGGTATTGCGGTAGCGGCGTAACTTAAGGCAGCTGGAAAGCAGTCGTAAATTTAAACACAAATGGATGCGCGCGCAACCACAACAAATGTGACTACGGCCTCTGATTGGCTGAAAGCTTGAGAACTTACGCACTGTAATACGAAGTTACGATCGATCGCAGGAATGCCTATCCTACGATCGAGCGAGGCACCGTAATCCCAGCCTAAAGATACAATGAGGAAAAAACTATACACAGAACGTTTACAAATATTAAATTATTATAATGGGGGGTTTATTAAATGACACAAGGTGTTACGAAACAAAGAGGCGTTTAAATCAACAAAAATTGTTTTACTATGAAAAAAAGTATAGAGAATTTAAATATACAAATAACCTAAAAAGATTAAAGAAATTAAAGCTATAAAAAAAGTAAAATCACATTAAACGCAGAGACGCAAAATAAAGTAGTTAAAATTAAAAATATTATAGATAGTATTATATACAATGTTATGTACATGGATACATGTATAATGCAAGTTTTTATACAATTTAAAAACATATACTATTTTTCAACCCAGTGATTGATGCATTTATTTTTGACACACACACGCACATAAATTCCTACGTACTTTCGTCCCATGGAATTTTTTTTCCCTTTTCCCCCCATACAATATGCTTATTTATTTCATGTTTTGTTTATTTTTCTGGAACACCGCGGAGCCCCTGAAAAGTATAAGCGGAGCCCTAAGGGCTCCACGGAGCACACTTTGGGAACCTCTGCCATAATTCAACAGTAAAACCAAAAATATATTTTCTCTTGGAGCCAGGGATTTTACTTTTTAAAAAGCAAAAAACAAAAACAAAAAAAATTAATTAAAATTTACGATGTTTTGAATATAAAACAATATTATAAGATTACTCTTTAAAAATAGTTTTTTTTAAACTGCTTTCATTTTATATGTTTTTTAGAATTAAGGGATAAAGATGTTTATGTAAATGCTTCAGGACAAGAAGTAAAATAATTTGTTTCTGAACTCCCTTGAAATATCTATACGATTTTAGATTTGTACGGCAATTCACTGCATCCTCGATTTCAAATATTCTATAATTCTGCAATGTCAGAGGGAATTTATACGAAGAAAATATCCCCTCAAGCTAAATGTATTGTATTTATTTAAAAATTTATGGCGCATAAAAATGCATTCCTGCATTTGTTTCTGTTTCGAAAACTGTATTTTTTTATTTTTTTGATCTGAGTTAAATGTATTGCTAAATAATCTAGTTAATCAAAAACATGATTTTTTAGTAAAAGATTACAATTTATGTTTAACTTAATAAAAATTGCAAACTCGTTATTTAAATTAAACTTAATGAAATAAAATGAAAGCATTAACAATTTTACAAGTGGTTAATAAAATGTGACATTTTTCAATACTTGTCACAAGAAATCTATTTTGTATGTAATAAATATTGTCTTTCTTTCGATGTAATTAATCCGTATAATACTAGGTGTTGTAAAGAAATTAAATATGTGCCCCCAATAGGAAGCATAGTTTGGGGTGACACACAAGACATTCATAATATGAATAAGCAGTTGCAGACCTTTCAAATGATGTGTCACACGACTGGTGTTGTAAAGATATTAAAAATGTGCCCCTCCTGTGGGTCAGAGCGGAGTAGGACACACAAGACATCCATAATAGGAAAAGGCAGTTTCAGACCTTTTTAAAGATATGCAATACGAGTGCTGTTGATAAAAATTTAAAAAGTTCCCCTTTGGGTGGGGGCAAAATGAGGTGCGGTGCCCCAAACATGCATAATTGGAATGAGCAATTATATTTGTTTTATATTATAGGGGGGCGATATGTTTTATATATGTTTTATATATGTTTTATACTCGCTACGCTCGACAACCCCCTGCGTGGTCGCTTCGTGATTCCGTTCGGTATTGCTTTGCAATCCCGGTTGGAATCGCTTCGCGATGCATAGGCGGAGCCTTTCGACTCATATAAGGAGTGGACCACCCGGATTCGTTATTTCCGGAAATCTTACACTTCTACAAGACTTTTTTTCAGTTTTAAGACTTAGAATACACTGTATTATTTTGTCTAAAATGACATCATTTGCATCCACTGATGAAATATACATTTACTTTCTTGTCTTATAAAAGTTTCTAGTAATGCATACCTATGACTTCATTATCGTGGAATACTACTCAAGCACAATAAGCGATGTAGTGAACTTTATAGAAACAATCGACTATCTAATGATTCATATGATTAATCTGTTTATAACATTAAAAAATTTCTCAAAATTCCATACAATCTATAATACATCAAAGATTTATGGAAAATAATTCATTTATTTCATTTGAAAATAAAATGTATTTTAATTACATTTTTTCCCAGCTGTTTGAAAAAGTAATTTATTTAGTAATTTATTATTTTTAACAATTTTCCGTTTATTAATTTTAGAAATGCAGTTCTTTAGTTGTCACCATTGCAGAAATGGCAATCAAAACTACAGAATTTAACACTTGGAAATAAACTGAGATGAAGCTTTCAAGCAATTTTCATTTAAAAATACTTTTTTAAACTACACGAAGGTGTAAAAAGGAAAAATGTGCGATGCTTAGCAATTTCAAATAATGCAGTTGATTATCATTTTTTAACTGTAAACTAATTTCTATCGATACAAACTAACGTATAGCATGTAGTAAAAAGAAATTTAATAGAATTTGTTCATTTGAAAAATCTGTATTTTTGACATCCCAAGCTTTGGTTAAATGGAACAGGTCTTGGAACTCCTGAAAATTAGGTCCTCTCGTGTAAATCGGGACACTTCATAATAACAGATGAAACTTGCTTTAAAAAATAGTTTTTCGGGATTAAAAAACGCTTGGAATACGAGAAAAAATATAGTATACATATATTGTATAAAGGCATCCATCAAATCAATCTAGAGATAAATTTCTTAATACAAGTTACATATACTAACGCTCAGAAACACCAGCAACTGGGATACTTGTTTTTCTAATTGATGCTTTACATACACGCATACAGTAAATCACTAGTGAAAATGCTCCAAGGAGCAGTGCAAAAGCAGAATATGATTTTAATTGAGCATTAAAAAGTAATGGACAAGTGCTTCTGTTAATTACTGAGCATGAGGAAGGATAAGGGATCCCTTCTTGGCTACAACTCACTTCAATGCCAACTTTGAAAAAATCATATTTGCGCTTTTTCCATATAAAAGAAATTTGCGGTTCTTTAGTAGAATTTTCCACCGTGCTTTAGATGTTAACCAGGGGTGTAGTCATAAAAATAACATAAGATATATGCTCTAAGCAGAGGGATATTCTAGAATGTGTATACTATAAGCTTTCTTGAAAAACAGAGGGTATATGGTGTTCTATTAAAAAGTCCAGAAGGTGTACGGCGTATAGCCTGTACTACATCTCTGATGTTAACTGCACTGTTCACTCTGCACTATACTACAAATCAATTTTCTGTGCAATTATACACTTAGGGTATGCTTGGTGGCAGTGCATAAATGTGATACCTGCAGGAACTAGGTATCTGGAATTATGTCGCCTTCCTTTACATTTATGTCTAATTAAGCTGCATCTTTACTGGTTACGTCTTTACACTATACATTTTTATAGTAACTGCGACTGATTTGTTTTCACGGAAAAAGCGCAAATATGATTTTTTCAAAGTTGGCATTGAAGTGAGTTGTAGCCAAGAAGGGATCCCTTATCCTTCCTCATGCCCAGTAATTAACAGAAGCACTTGTCCATTACTTTTTAATGCTCAATTAAAATCATATTCTGCTTTTGCACTGCTCCTTGGAGCATTTTTCACTAGTCCTTCTATTTTTCCATATTCCATAGGGATACTGCACAACTTGTTTTGTATTTTATATATAGAAAAAAAATCTTATTTGTATTGAAATTAAAAAATGCTACATACTCTAATACTCTGGTATTACAAATAAAAAAAAAATTAAACAGGTTTTTCTATACCAAAATTCTACGGTGGTTTTCAAAAAAAAAAAAAATCATTTTTTTACTAAAGTGAATAAAATAATAAATCCTTTCAAAGAATACATTTTTCATTCAAATATCCATTATTTTTGCCAAAAACAGGAACTTTTTTTATGCAAGAGTAAAGTTTGATACAAAAACTATGCTTCTTTTTTTTCTTAATCCGTATTTATTACGGACTTATTAAAAATGTACTCCACCGCTTTTATAGGAAACGATTGCTTTACTGTGTTATGGAGCATTCTCATTGGCCATAAAGAGACATTCTATAAAAGCTGTGGAGTGACTCTGCAACAAATGGGTCAAATTTTTAACAGTGCACTGTTAAAAATCTGCTGCATTTTGCTGCAACGCCCTCCACCACTTGTATATAATATCTCTATTCCAACCAATGAGAAAGCGCCATTTCACGGCCAAGTAACCGTTTTCTATACAAGCAGGGGAGTGCGTTGCAGCAAAATGCAGCAGATTTTTAACAGTGTGCATATCCTTGGCGCTATAGTTTACAGGAGTGGTAGTTTGTTCAAAATTTGAAACTTTTGCTGCATCGCCACTCCATCGCTTTGATAGAATATCTCTATTTTGATCGATGAGAATCCTCGATAATGCATTTAAGTAATCGTTTTCTACTTATCTACTATATCGTTTCCGTATATTTATTTTTTCAATCAGCACCAAGGTGCGCACTTTATTAGAAGACGCGCTCTATTAGAGGGCGCATTCTATTAGTATAAATGCGGTATATACTTATAATAAATACACTTTGTTAAAGTACAGGGCCCCAATATTTGACAGGTATGCCAGGCATTTTTGCCATTGAAGCCATTGTGCTAAAAACAAAATATAAATAAATGAAAAAAATGGATAAAATGGCATGGTGCAAAAAATCGCCTAATTTAAAATTAAAAATCAAATTTGACAGCCACCAGGGCTAGACACCGTGCATAATTATTCAGTAAATGATTCATTAACACTAGAACGCCCGGAAATTCTACTCAAGTTTTAAAATAATATTTATCACCAGAATTTTTATTCAAAATTATTTAATTGATTTATTTAACGTAAATTTGCGTGGATTAGATTTAAATTATTTCAAGAAAATTTTTCTGGTTCGAATTGAAATTTAGTTACATGATTGGAGTCTAATCGACTCCATCCGGGCGTTCTAGTGTTAAAAAATGACAAAAAACAGCATGTCAAAAATTTAAAAAAAATTCATCATTCGTTAAAAAATTAAGTTAAAAATAAGAGAAAAAAAAGCATTCTGTATTTTTTTATGCTTAATCGAATGGTGTAACTGGTTTTTCTCTCCGATGATCACAAGTACCTTAGATTGATGACTGCTATTCTTTTATTTCATCTTGTAAAAAAACTGTTTAACGTAAAGCTATGAATTTTTGCAGGATTAATTAGCATCGCACAATCTTTAAAATAAACTTTACCGCAACATTCTATCTGCAATAGAACGTTAGATATACCCATTTATGACCAAGTTTGGAAAATACGCAATTTCAGAAAAACCGCCCAGCGAAATAACGTTTTCTCGATGACTACCTCGGGATAAAAAGTTTGTCTTTTGTTTAAAAAAAAAAAAAAATAAGTTTTTATCTTTAGTAGTTTTCGAGAAAAGTGCTGTGGCACAAAATTTTTGTCCGATTTTCAGAATACTCTACAGTACACCTACAGTATACCATAAAAAAAATAATTTTTGTGCTATGTTGTGCTTCTTGGTCAGACGAACATTTAAAAAAAATCATCAAAATTGGATAAGTATTTAGTTAGTTATTGCAAAAAGAAAAATTGAAAAATCCGTGTGCATTATCGCTCAATCATATTATTGTTGCGCTCTGCCGCGCGCACAATGATAATACACCGTGATTTAAGATATAGCTATATTAGGAATGATCTCTTGAACAGTCGATGATAGACAAATACTTCCAAACATAAATAAACAAGCAAATAAAAGTGTTAATTTTAAATATGACATTTATTTCACAAACTGGTTAGAAAGAGAGATTTATTTATTTATTTATTTTTTTGAAATATTTTATTTCATTAACTTTAGAAAAGATAGCAATCAATGAACTTCAAAGGGCGCATAAAAATCATACTCCACGAATAACAAAATACATTGAGTTATTTTAGTCGTTAGAATATATAACAATCAAATGAACTTTAAAGGGCGCATAAAAAATCATACTCCACGAATTCCAAAATATAGTGAGTTATTTAATTTGATTTGCAGAATGTATAGCAATCAGATGAACTTAAAAGGGCCTGTAAAAAATCACACTCCGCGAATACCAAAATACATTGAGTAATTTGAGCTGCCAGAATATATAGCAATCTAATGAACTTCGAAGGGCATATAAAAAATCATACTCGAAGAATAACTAAATATATTGTGTTATTTAATTTTATTTGTCAGAAGGTGTAGCAATCAAATGATCTTCAAAGACCATATAAAAAATCATACTCCACGAATGCCGCAATATATTGAGTTATTAAATTTGATATGTGAGAATTTTCATGCTTTTAAAACAAAACTTTTCGTTTTAATATCATCATTAATGTAAACTATATTTGCCAATACATTTATTTCTAATCCCTACTTGTGAAAATCATTTAGAAATCATAAAAAATACATAATAAAAGGAATATAAAAATATTATTCTGAAATGGGGACTTTTGTGCTATGTATCCATTTTACAATGCATAAATTATCATTTTAAAGTCAAATATTAATACCAGCCGAAATTTTTAACGGCGCGAGGTATACATTATTTCTATTTCTTTCATTTTCTAAAATGTATTTTCTACTTAATGCATTTTTTAACTTAAGACGAACACGCAAAATACGATTTTTTTTCTACCATTCTTTCATTTTCCATTTAAAAAAAACAGTAAAAAACGGAATATCTAAGGTACCTCCTTCATTGAACGTAATAAATATACATTTTTTTCTACAATAATGTTATATCAAATGTAAGAATATATGGATAATACAGACTGGAGGTCATTCGAAGAACAAACAGTGATGCTTTAATTGAAATAGCACTTTAATTAGCTTATAAAGCTACATTTTAAATTTACATATGTAACATTTTCATATTTTAAATTGTTTATTTTCGTATATTTTTAAGTAACAGAGGTGAATTCTATTTATAAGTAATAGAGGTGAAAAATACAAATTTTAAGTATTTCTTCCTTTAGATATAATATTTTTTTCTGAAATATAGTGCACTTCTGAAATTGAATGCGATGCATAAGATAGCACGTACTAATTATAACTATAATTACATAATATCTTTCCTAGGAAAACTGTTTAAAATCTCCAATAAAGTAATTTCTCATATATAGTATTTCGTTAACTTATTTAAGTTGCTACTCTAGTCATACTTCTGTATTTCAAGGCTAGCACTGGCTCTTCACAAATATTTGATATGAAATTGTATGAGTTATTTATGCAGAACAAACCCGAGCTGAGTCGAATCTATTCTATATAATCAATGCTCAACGTGTTTACTTTATTGATAAACGAAAACGTTATTACAAAGAATGAAATGTATGCAATTATATTTCAGTCCATACTCGACTATTAAAGTACTTAAGATAAATAGATTGAAAGATTCAGTAGTGTCGTATAAACAATCTTAAGGGACCACAAGAGTCTTATTTTTTACCTGGTAGTGCAACTTAACAACATGTCACATTTGATTTTATTTCTCAGTCCCTATAAAACATAAATGCATAAAATTTTTAACATAGACAACTTAATATCTCTTCTATTAAAAATAATTTTATTAATATTCTACATTGAAATTCTATTTTTTTTTTATGTTTAATTTTGATAAAAAAAAAATATATTAGACTTGTATCCATCGCGCGCATGATTCTAGCAAAACTATTAGTTCAAGAACAGCTAACGAATTTGATATTGGTGTAAAATTAATGTATCTTGAACTTATACCTCATTTTAAAGCAATTTATGCATTTATTTATTTAAAATTGAAATTGAAATTGAAAAAATTGAAAAAAAAATCATTTTTTATTTAAAAAATTGCCAATTATCAATAATCAATGTAATTAAAATTCTAAATTTAAGGCATAAGTTGTTCTTAAACTTAAAATGAAGATATTTCCCAAGTTTCATACAAATTGTTTTATTATTTTTTTGAGAAATGTTGCGCGCAGTCAAAGAGCAATTTAAATTTTAAATTAAAATTAAACATAAAAAATATATAATAAAAATTCAATATAGAATGTTAAAAAAATTATTTTAAATAGAAGAAATATTAAGTTGTCTATACAAAAAGTTTTATGCATTTAAGCTTTATAGGGACTGAGAAAAAAATCAAATGTGACATGTTGCTAAGTTGCACTACCATGTAAAAAGCAAGACTCCTGAGACCCCGTAAAGATTATGCACAGAAAAAGACCCGGATGATAATGTAAAGTCTATGGGGGCGTTCTTTTCAAATATTTCGCCCAAATTTTAATATTTTTACTTGATTTTTTTTTGCACAAGATAGCTGAGCGCGATCCACAACCGGATTAGTTTTTACTTTTTCAGTTTTGGTTCCAGATTTAAAAAAAAAGTTACTTTAAATTTCAAAACCGGTTTAAACCGGCTCAGAAATTAAAACTATCATAATATAAAAAATATATAAGCGAAATCGAAAAAGTAAAAACTAAGCCGATTATAGATCGTCCTCAGCTTCCTCTGAAAAAAAAAGCATGTAAAAATATTAAAATTTGAGCGAGATATTTGAAAAGAACGCTCCCATTCAGTTTTGGTTTCAGATTTAAAAAAAAGTTATTTTAAATTTCAAAACCTGTTTAAACCGGTTCAGAAATTGAAACTATCGTAATATAAAAAATATATAAGCAAAATCGAAAAAGTAAAAACTACTTTACATTATCATCCGGGTCTTTCTCTGTGCCTAGTGTGGGGCCTTAAGTGTGATGCAACTATTTAATGTGGATGTTTTGCTTTCAGAGTACAGTGTATTTAGATATTACAATGCTTGCCTGTAAACTGTGTTATAGCACATTAAATAATCATTTTTACTTTCTTCTGTCTTTACCAGAAGAAAATATTTGATTCGTGAAAAATTTGGATTTCTAGTTTTCGATGGATTTACACCTTTTAGAAGGACATGAACACGATTTCATAGATTTTAGAAAATGCCTGTCAGCGAGTCTGCCTGTCACATTGTTAGTCTGTGAGTCTCTTTGTAAAAAAATATTGTGGGAACTCTATCTCAAGAACTAATTTATGGAATTTCACGAAGCTTTATATTTAGTTGGACCTTAATACAAATTGAAGATGGTTAGTTGTTGGCATATATCACTTTATAGGTGACGCTGCTATGCTGCATTATTAAAAATTTTCACAGCTCTATCTTAAAAACTAATGCACGGAATTTTATAAAATTTTAGATTCAGTTATTCCTATATACAATTTGATGCTGATAACTTCGTGGTGAAAACTGCTCAACAGAGGTAGCTGCTGCGCTATATTATTCAACATTATCGCAATAGATTTCTCTCAAGAACTAAAATACGAATTTTCATCAAACTTTAGATTCAGTTATTACCGGATATAGATCAATGTTATTTAGTTTTTGGCGTAAAATCATAATGTAGATGGCTCTTCTATATTGCATTTTTCACGATTTCGTAATATCTGTATCTAAAGAACTAATGCATGGATTTTCATTAAACTTTAGATTCAGTTAGTACTTGATAAATAAATTACCTTGATTAGTTTTTGGTGTACATTACACAATAGGTTACATTGCTATGTAAATTTTTCTAAAGATTTTGCGAAGCTCTATTTCAGAAACTAATGCACGGATTTGATTCAAACTTTAGATTCAATAAGAAGTTGAATTAGTTTGATGTTCACTTTGGTGTAAACCACCAAACCGGTGACTCTGATATGCAGCCTTTTTCAGGTAGAATTCACTTGTTTGAGACAGAAGGAAGTTTTGGGATTTTTGCTACTACAGACCAGTTTATTTTTGCATTTAAATACCTTTACAAGATGAAAATGTTGGATAAAAGAAAATGTTCTACAGATTTATACGATTTAGAAGGTTTTGAACGCAATTTGACTATTCTTTTAAATTGTTCGTCCCTGAGTCTGAGTCTCTGTTTGAATGTGACATGATTTCTACAATCATTTATATACAGAACTTTAATATAAACTTTAAGATTTAATTTAAAAAAAACTTTTTCAGTTATTTTCTGATATAGATTGATGTTTATTAGTTTTTAGTATAAATCGCCCAACAGGTGACGCTGCGTTGGTGCATTTTCTACGATTTCCATAATATCTGTATCTCAACTGATGTTTGGAATATCACCAAATTTTAGATTTTGTTATACCTTGATATAAATTATTGCTTATTAGTTTTCGTGTAAATCACGCAACATTTTTTATAAACTTTTTTAATTCTATCTATGCTTGGAAAAGGGAAAATTAAACTACAAACAACTAGTTGGATGTGCCAATCCCAAAACTTTCTTCTATCACATACGTACATTTTAATAGTAAAAGAAATAGTTACTCATTTTAATGCTTTGATTTTCATCTTAAATTTCTGCTTCAATCAATTAATTGGAGTAAAAACGAATTTCCGTCTCGGCACGAGCCGAGGGAAAATAGAATGATAGGCAGATTTTTTTTTCAAATTCAGGGAGGACCTACTTGCCTTACCAAAAAATAATCATGTACAAAAAAATTTGAAAATGGCATAAAATTCGCTATTGCAGCGCCCCCTTCCAGCGGATTTTTTTCAGATTCAAGGAGGACTAACTAGCCACAGTCATACACTTTCACAAAAAATTTGGTTAAATTCGATGCATAACTTTGAAGGGATTGGCGTTGGGATCCATTGTACAAAAGGCCAAGCCAGTTACTCGCAGGTAGTAACTCGCTTTATACTGATCGAGATCGTTACAGAGTATGCCCCATTGAGAAAGACATATTACTGACGTCTGACGAGCGATATGTACTCGTGAATGAATGCTGTCGTACGCATAATGTGATGCGAGGACAGGCTTTGCGTTGAGAGATTTTGTTTGGTGCTGCCATCTGTTGATAATGAGGTGAGTTGATTCTTGGGCGCTGGATGTTGATGATGAGAGAGAGAGAGTTGCGTGCGTGTCCAGGGTCACCAATGAAGGGATTGGCGCCGGTTGGTTTTGATCTGACGACCTCGTGATCAGGAAGCGAGTGCGTTAACCGTTGAGCAAAAGGCCAAGCTAGTTACTCGCAGGTAGTAACTCGCTTTATACTGATCGTGATCGTTAGAGAGTATGCCCCCAGTGAGAAAAACTATTACTGACGTCTGACGAGCGATATGCACTCGTGAATGAATGCTATCGTACGCATAGTGTGATGCGAGGACAACTTCATATACTTTTGGTCGGTACAATATTGAAAATGACACAAAAATCGCGATTGCAGCGCCCCTTCCGGCGGATTGTTTTCAAATTCAAGGGGGACCAACTAGCCATAGTCATACACTTACTCAAAAAATTTAGTTAAGTTCGATGTATAACGTCACATACTTTTGGTCGGTACAATATTGAAAATTGCACAAAAATCGCGATTGCAGCGCCCTCTTCCGGCGGAATATTTCAAAACTAAAGGCGGACCTGCTTGCCACAATCAAAAACATTCACAAAAAGTTTGGTTCAATTCCATTCTTAACTTCATATACTTTTTGATGGTAGAATGGCGACATACACACAGACACACTGACAGACAGACATTTTGTAAAAACATGTTTTTTGGAATCTCTGACCCCTAAAACGTGTAAATTCGTCGAAAACCGGAAGTAAAAAAAATTCCGGTTACAATACTTACTTCTATTAAAGATAGAAGAAAGTAAAAAGTTCATTACTTTCTTCTATGTCATAAGTCATGAATTTTTAACTTTTCAGTAACAAATAAAAGTTATGTATTATAAATAAAATGAGTAAAGGGATTATATTAAGGCGATTTATTATCTGCGCCAGGGTAGCATAAAAAAAACTCAGTTCTTCATTTATCAGCACAGATGTCATATATATACACCACATTAGCGTATTATTGTTATGACGCCAATTTGGAGAAAACTTCGTTTTCAAATACCAGTTACCTGCATATTTTTAAACTAATTTCTATTATTTGAAAAAAAGAAATAATAATATAAAAAAGTTTAGTTAATAATTATAGAAAAACAATTTATATTAAACATACTCTTTATTAATAAAGAAATAACAATAGCCGGGTTACCATGTGAGGCACATATGATTGCCATTTTGTAGCAATCGCACCAATGTGGTACATATAAGTCATCTGTGCCTATTTCTCTAGCAGAATCTTATAATTTGCAAAAAAATTGAGCAACTAAAATAAATTATGAATGAAAGCAATATGATTTATTGCTAAGTATACATACAAGGGAGATCAAACTGGTCGCAGAAGGCGGCTAGTATATATATAATTACAAAACGTCCCAAATACTTAAAGATATTATTTATTTATTTAATATCTCCCTGAGTTCTTTCGGAGGCACGCTCATCCATTTTCAAAAGGCAAAAAAAGATAATTGACCAGAATAGAAATCATAAATAAAAACAAAATAAAACAAAAATAGCTTACTGAAAACCTAGTTAAAACCAAGTTCACAGAAAACCTAGAATATTATATCAAATTTCAGGAATATTCTAAGAAAAAACATCTTTACAAACAGAATTACCCCTAAGAATAATGTCATTATGTTCACGGATTAATGAAGAGGGGTGGTTAGATATTGAAATTATCATTTTAGTTTTGTCGGAGTTTATCCTAATTATTCCTTTCACTTTGATACAATCTGAATAAAACTGTACTTAATCTTGATACTAGATAAATGCTCTTTTACCTCTCTTTAAATATTCTAGAAGTCATACCAATATAGAAAAACTTTTTTGACGTTCTGTGGTGAATTGCATCATGTAAACTCCTCCTTTTACATCATCTGAAATTGGATCAATTTCGTTATGAATAAAAACTTTTAATTTTGTTGGAAGTTTGGATATTATATTAATATGATATTTTAGTAAATCATATCTCAATCTCTCATAAAGCTGTGGGATATATTAACCCTTTGACGGTTAAAGCACTTCTATTCATAAAATACTAAAATGATTGAATGACACCGGAATTAAAAAAAAAATATTTCATAATATATAAATGTTTTTTTTTTTTACGTTCTTTGTAAAATAAAAATTTTCATTTAAAAATTCCGGTGTCAGTATGGTATTTCACAATTCAAATTAAGTGGTATTCTGGGCGCCTATACGCGCTTAAAACCACGAAAGGGTTAAAATTAGCAATAAATAAATTTCTTCAAACCTACTTAATCCTACATAAAATCATATATCATTCTCCCATAAAGATGTGGGATATATTCAAATGTGCAATAAATTATCTTCTTCAAACCTACTTCTTCTAACCTTCTGTCTTTGTTGTTTTGATCGATTGACTAAGCTATTAAAATATTGAAAAGGTAAACCATTTTCAAAAGCAATCTGTTTAATTATTCTAATTTCTTTTTCTAGGTATTTATCTGCACAAACTTCGAAAGCATGTTTAACGTAAAAACAATAAGCAGGAATTTTATATAAAAATGGTGAGTTATAATCAAATGGAATAGTGTCGTTTTTTTAGGAAACAGTGCAAATCTAACACTTATCTAAATGTTAATCAGCGTTAGCCTAAAACTCCTAATTTCATGTTTGAATACATAATAGGTTCATAAAGAGGGGAATTATTTTTAACGTAATATAACTATCATATATATTAAAACAGTAGGCTACTTCTTTAAGATCAACTCAAATTGGTCTTAGCGCATGCGTGAAGTTGAAATTATTAGTCCTTCCAGTTAGAAAGAAGTCGAAACAAGTATGGTTAGCTCAGTGGTTAAAGGCAGGAATTTATATCTCTGAGTTTTTGTAGAGGATTAGAGTTCGATTCCAACGCTCGGCAAAATATTTTTTTTTTTTGAATAATGATACATTTTACTACGAGGGAAAGTTATATGATTTTTATTCTTTTGTTATTATTATTATTTTAATGCTTTATAATGAAATAAAATTTAACACTCAAAAATGATTTTTTAAGTATAACAATTTTATTTTAAAAATATTTCAAGTAAAAAACAAGCGCTGTTAAAATTCTTAAAATTGTGCTTAAATTCTTTCAGATGATTACTTGAGTAGGTTAGACTGACAGAAAAATGAAACGCTTTGAATTTGTTGGAATCACGTAGATAACGTTCAAATAAATCAAGTTTTCAAAACTTTATTTACAGGTTCTAATTAATCTTTTTAACATGTTTATCGTCAAATCTTGACTTGTACCATCTAGTTTTTAATGAAGTATGTTCTATATAAGCATTAAGGTACTACTCTGTTATCCCGTCGACCAATTTCGATAAATTATACAAATCGCCAAACTAATAGCCAAATTATACATAATGACATAATTTTTCTTTAAATAACGAAAGAAAAACAAATAATTAGTAGAATATTAATAAAAAGTCGAAAAAAAATCACCTAATGGCATTTTAAACACGTAAATCGTATTTAATGTCATTAAATGTGACATTGACGATCATCCATTATTGGCATTTAATTTTATAGTTTGGCGATAAATTTTTGGTCGACGGAATAACTTAGTAGTACCAGCATTAAAATCAATTTAAAGTCCATTTTTCTTGTAGTATTTTCAAAATAATAATGATAATATGGAAAACTTTTTATACCTAATTGTAATGAAATATGTTCTATCTAAGTATTTAAATATTTTAAAACCTCATATTACTTTCATAGATAATATTAACTATACGGAACTTAAAATCATAAGACGAAATACAATACTCAACTTCGAATCAATTACAAATTGCACAATGTGAACTTTAACACGTTGGATGTCACGTGACTGACACTGAATTTTCGGTTTAGGCCGCATCTGTCACTGGTGACTGACAGTGTAAAATATGATAGAAAACTAAGAAATTTGTTCCATTCAAGTAATTATTAAGAAAATGTAATTCTGTAATAAATAAAAGTTAAGTAAATTTTCAACAAGTTTTTAGAAATTATTTAAAAGAATATATATTTTTAGTTTTATATAATATTTTACACTGTCAGTCACCGGTTGCCTACACGGCCTTAATTAAAAGTTCAGCGTGAGTCACTAGCGACTTAAGTTTTTAGCACTCAATATTAAAATCTGTTAAAAAGCTCTCCATTATTCTGTTACATTTTATAACAACTAAATAAATGACAGATAATAATATTACAGGTGTTACAAGTATAAAATATGCACTTTATCTAAATTTTCTATTACTTTCGTTGTGTTATATCGCAGTCAACGTCGGGAAATATTTTGTTCATTGTTGTTAAATCCATTCAATAACAATAAATGTACAACTGTAGAACAAATGTTGCCGTAGTAGGAAATTTAAATAAAATTTATATTTTAAAATTGTATTATTTTTATGATCGTTGCCTGTCACCTATCAAGAAAAACGAAGAGCTTAAAAAATTCTTACACCTTTAAATATTCTATGGATTATCATACATAATATATTTTATAACTATTGATTGAGATTGGCCACACAGGAGGTCAGTTTCCAACTCGAAATCAAATAAAACTATATTCGGCAATGCAATTTTGCATAAAGTTGCCATAGGAACAGTCGTTAGGACCAACAAAAATGCTTCAAATAAAATTCGTGTAATATAACCTAAATTGACCTAGGATAAATTAGAAGGTTGGTGCTAAGACGATCTTTGGCATCAATAAAAGCACACCAAAAAGAATTTTCCTAAGATAAAGTAGTTAATGCTAATGAATTCCAGGCTAAACAAATTTATCCTATGTAGGTAAGGTTAAACAAGTTTTGGCCTAGGAAAATCTAATTTGTCCTATGTGTGTTACGATAAACTGGTTTGGTCAAGGAAAAATTAGTTTGTTCTGCGTGCGTTAGGATAACGTTGTTTGGCCGAGGAAAACCTAGTTTAGCCAGTGAGTGTCAGGATAAACGAGTTCGCCCTTGGAAAAACTAGTTTATCCAATGCGCGTTAAGATAAACTTATTCGCCTGAAATTATGTTCGGCTGATAAGATATATACTAGCAATTAAAAGAAAGTATGAATAGCAAATTCACATTTTACAAAAGGTACATATTCAAAGTTATTTTTCTTTTGAATGTTGTGCACTTATGCATTGTGTTTAAAAATATAGCTTCATATTGTGCTACTTTTAGTAATTCAAAGGACTCAAATTCCAGCATTCCTGAGTTTTTAGTTACCTGCTTGAATATTGCTGATAAAAATGCTGCAAGAAGTTATTTACATTTGACTATGCTTAAAAATAATCTGAAATTAACTATACTCTCACATTAGCATAAAATAACTATTTTAAATTCGAAAACGTGTTCTAAAAATAATCTATAAAATTCTAAAATTTCACAGAAATTAAACTATTAAAACTTTGAATTCTTGATCAAAAAATATCGGCACTTTTGACGCTATATTTTTTACAACATGGATAATGTTACTAATTTTAAATGATCTTACACACAAGAAGTATAGAAATACATATTGTGTGACTATTATTTTCAAGAAATGCCTTTTAATACAGTCAAAATAGACCACAATGGGAATAATTTTTAAACTGAAAACAGACCGTTAAAAAATTGGCTTAGGAATTTGCTGTTAGAAAACGATAAGAAGCACGCCGTGTTCTTACTGTGTTTCGTTTCTTTATTTATGCGATAATTATTATATCAAAACATAAATATATTCCACAATATAAGGTAATCAAATTGAGATCTATTCCGTTTTCAGGCGAATTTTCCTTTTATTGATCCACTTCTATTGATCCATTTGATTTTATGATTATCAAATTGCTTTATTTTTCATTGCTTTCATGCCCTTTTCCCTTTTATATTTTAGAAGGATATTTATGTTCTTTAATATATCGATTATGCAGCATTTTTAAGAAATATAAATATTAATTTATGTACATATTATTCAACGACGACAATACAACTCTTCAACTTATTTAATAGATGCATCTTAATGTACCGGGTGATCCAGAAGTTTCGGGAGTTTTGAATTGTTAATAATTAGGAAACTATGTACAATACAAAGGTCCGGTTTTCACATATATGCTCAGAAACATGTGGGATTTTTGTCTAGAATGATTTTTTTAAATATATATAGTTACAATTTTTAGCAACAGGTGGCGCTGCTGTAGAAGACTGAATGTACCTGTACCATGTGTTATATAGACATATAAGCTCATTGCGAAACATATTTTCTAGGATATTGATGATACTTCGTTTTAAGGGTGGCTTATGTTCAAACACTTTTTTTAAGAAGCTGAAATTGCATTGAAAGGGAATTTTGATACGAAATTTCATGAGTAACTGCTATATTAAGACATGCTTTCTTTGCATGTCGAGTTGTGTTCTTATCTTACAATACGTGATGTTAAAACTGTAAAAGATTTGATGGCCATTACAAATGTGAAATGTTATGGTAAGCAAGGTATGAGGAAAGGGCTCATTAGAAGATCGTAATAGAAGCAGGAGATCACAAATGTCTGTTGCAATCGTAAATGATGAAGAATTTGATGCCAATACTCAGTTGGAATCATCAGCTCATGGTGAGTGCAGTACACTTGTAATATCACGATGAACTGAATTTTTTGGAATTTCTTTCTGCTCTGAGGATACTGCTTTGCTATGGCTAACGGCGGTACTTATAATCTAAGGGCGTCATAATGAAAATTTATAACTCTTGGACACTAATTATTCCTTTTTAGTAAGCTGTATCATACCATAAAAAATACAATCAATTTTAGCGCCACCTGCTGGCAAACAATGTAACTAACGTAATATGTTTGTTTCATCAAAAAAAAATCTCATAAGTTTTTAAGCATTTCTGTGAAAACCGTACACTTCTATTGTTTACAGTTTGTTAATTATTAAAATTTCAAAACTCCCGGAAGCATATTTCAGATGTGTATATTGCTGGGACGATTACTGTTTCTAAACCAATAGGAGAGCGTCATTATCACGGTCAAGTACACGCCCACACAGTTTGATTGACAGGAACTCGTGGACAATTGACGGTGCTAATTATAACGATAATCTGTTGCGGATGAAAGTGAGCTGACTGGCTGAATGGTTAGAACGTCGAGCTTGAAACCGGAGGATATGGGTTCGAGTCCATCGCGGGCCGAGAGTCCGTTGGTGATTTTTTTTTTTAAATTATTGGAGGCTGTCTTTTATTAATAAATAAGACATTTGAAAAAAAGATATTTCAAACCCTTTTAATATTCTAAATATCGTTCCAAAATGATTTATATATATATTAAACAAATGGGGAAAAAAGTATTCTGCGAAAATATCCGTATAAGCAAAATTCTTACTTTAATTTTTATTTATTTATTTATTTATTTATTTCAGGATCAGAGGAAGTATAATTTCTAATTGAAGTAAATAAAATTCAGTCATTTTGAAAAAAAAAATTCTTTCGTACCTTTAATTTTTAATTACCGAGTACAAATTCAAACAATCCGAGTACAAATAAATAATAAACACACACGATCAACTGTCCACGAGTTCCTGTCAATCAAACTGTGTGGGCGTGTACTTGACCGTGATAATGACGGTCTCCTATTGGTTTAGAAACAGTAATCGTCCCAGCAATATACACATCTGAAATATGCCTCCCGGAACTTTTAGATCACCCGGTATATAATGAGAACTTTTTCTACGCTCTCTTTCATTGATTACTACATATCTTAGAGAACTTGAATTAATACATCTTAAATAAAGAATAAGTATAATAAAAAAATAGTTATTTTAGTTTATGTGCCTGATATAACCACATAAATTTATTTTTCCATCAGCGGACTTTGAAGGTTGTACAATTATTGAATTGAAATTTTTATGAATAATTTAAAATATTAAATGCTAATTTAAAATGTTCAAATGTAATGGGTTTCAAAACGAAAAAAAAGTATATCAGCAATTTTATTTATCTTGTTGGCGATTAATGTCCATCAGTATATATCCACATTTATATATAGATTGCGCTCATGAAACCTCACCGTTTCAAATATTAAACGTACGGAAACAAGGAGTACTAGAACTTTGCATTTTGTAGCATAACACACAGTAAACTTGTAGTTTTCCTATTCATAATGTCGCAAACCAGAAATCTCTCAGGTTTCTCAGTTTCTGTACAATTAATATTTGAAATAAGGAAGATTTCACGTAGACACCTTTTATGATGATATAACTTACATATTCATAAAATAGAGCGACATTACATATAAAATTAGCTTTATATAAAGAAAAACCTTAATTAAGTATAGAGATAGTATTTAAAAATAAAATTTATATTTCTTATATAAATATATAAAATTGTGCCTTATAAAAAAAGAAAATAATAATAATTTTCAATTATTAATTTTAATAAAGTTATTTCTAAAAAAATAATTTAAGATTATAAAATTATTTCTTTTCCAGCTTCCACAAAATGTGATTACATTTAATTAGTTAGATCAACTAATTTCGCAAGCTCTAACAAACGCAACATCTTTATGGATTTTTTTCCAAATTAGGGGAAAGTGGAGCTTTATTTGAGGAAAATCGTCCAAAAAAGTTCTATTTTTGTGGTATATAAGTACCAAAATAGTTTTTTCTTATTAAAATATATTTTATGAAGGTTTTAAGAAGTAAATAATAAAGGTAAGTGTATTTATATACTTTAAATCTGTTTTTCTCAAAACTATTTTTTTA
Organism: Maratus speculifer; assembly: GCA_964019185.1. Lineage (NCBI taxonomy): Eukaryota > Metazoa > Arthropoda > Arachnida > Araneae > Salticidae > Maratus > Maratus speculifer. The sequence continues at coordinate 159,514,920 of OZ025298.1, forward strand.
GCGTTTTTAGATTTTTGAAATGCTTTGTGTAACGTAATTTTTTATCAATATTTATAAAATTGATAAGGAAGTATACGGATATTGTTTAGAACGAAATTGTGAAAGCTTTTTAAAATCCTTCCACATTAAGATAGTCAAATTTGATTTTTTACTTATTAAAAGGCAAAATTTTGATGAAAATAAATATAGAAAAAAAATCTCTAAAATATTAACTATTCAAGAGATTAAAAAAAACCTTACAGAAATTTGTTTATAATAAAGTTTTCAGTGCTAAAAATGCAAAAGCAAGAAAATATCTCAAAAATTAAGACACGAGGAGCATTTTAAAATTTAGTTTAAAAATTATTTTTTTTAAATAAAAAAAATTAAATTGGAGTTTTTTTTTCAAGGTGTTCTATATGCTTTTGTTGAAATGTATACATGCACAAATTTTCATATTGCAATGATGAAAATTTAAAAAAAAAATGTCAACCATCCCCTTAACAGTTGATGTTTTCAGACATAAATTATTTCAACATAATTTCAACATTCCATTATTTCCACATAAATTTATTGAAATAGCATGAAATAATTTTAAATATTATCTGCCTTAAATAGATTTTTCTCTTATTTATCAAAGTTCTGATATTTTCTTAAAGCAATGTCAATAAATGAAGATAAACATCAATGTACTTTGTAAGTAGATAAAGCAGTTTACTTTTAATTAACTACAGAATTTACTATCTGGCAGAATAAATACTTTTTACTTCCACTTATAGGAAGATAGCTTAAAATTCAAGGAAAAAATTATGTGTTGATAAATTTATTCTTGTAAAACCACTTAAATTTTATATATATATTTAATTATATATACATATATGTTTATCTTGTAAAAGTTGACGCATTTTATTTAATGTGGCTTTTTTTTTAATATTAAACATAGAACAGACTAGTTTGGCCTAAAATTATCTTTGGCCAGTAACATAAATATGTATAAATATGTCTATGTGTGAGTGTATGTTGTAACAATTTTTGTGACATTTAAAATGATACTTTTGTCATAACACTAATTAGATGTCTGTAACGACAATAGAACAGTGCTTAAAAGTCACTCACAAAATTCTAAATTGAGGAACTTTTATCTATAAAGTTTATCTAGTTGAGAAATTTAGAAATAAATATATTAGAACAGCTTGTTAATCAGTTTGCACATACCAAATTTATCGATTATGTTATGATTTCTTCGTTAAAAAGACAATGGAATTGTTTGTTAGGAAACACTTTTATTCTAGATCTTATAGCTGATCATCAACTCACCTAACAAATTTACTTTTACATTCACAAGAGTTCCATAAAATATATAATCACTGTACTAGAACTTTAGCAGATAGTCATGTCATAACGTCATGAACTACATTTTACAAAAGATATTACGACATCATTCTGTCATTCATCCTATAATGAGAAGCTCCAGGAAGACAATCATGTCTTTTAATACATATATCAGGTAATCAACAAACGTCGTACGGTTTTTTAGAGGAGCTAATTTTATTGCGTAGATTTGATCAAACTGATCCAGATGGCCCCATGTCTGCACATTTTATTGAAGTCTCATTTAGTCACAAATCGTTTAGTGCATCACATGTTTTGCAGTGAGTTTTCTGGGAGGTGCTATCTTTGAAAGAATATGTTGTTGAAACACGAGATTTTTTATGCCTTTTCTGCTTTACTAATTCAAATTAGAAATCAAAGCTGCATAAGCCGGTAGAAGAATATGCTCCGTGTACGGTGAGACTTTGGGGAGTAAATGGATCACTCAAAAGTTTATCAGCAGATTTTCGAGCACGGACTGAGCCTCGAACACAAGTTCCGTTTTGGCCGTCCAACCCCTTATTCAAAGTCCAGCTGGAGGAGGAAATCAATCGGCATTCTCATGAAACTAGCCAGGAGGTTGTATTTATTCTATGAATGCATGACGAAATCATACGATCGAAAGTGAATTACATTGAGGTTCGGATAGCATGTAACGTAGGAACTCAGCAAGTGGGTTCCATATAAAATGTCCAAAGGAAACAAGCTCTAGCGATTGAACATGTGCTTGTTATTTTTGCCACGTCACTGAAAATCCCCATTCTTGAACCAAGTACCGGCATGTGACGATAAATGAGTCATGTGTGATAGCCGGAAGAGAAAATTTCATTAGTCAACCCCTGGTTAGGTATCATTGGCCAACAAATTACACTTTTTTCAAAATAAAAGATAATTCTATGCGTTTGGTGAAGCAGCGCTTGTATAATTAGCTGCGAATTCTTAGAAAGATGGTAAATCATGAAAACATCATCGTCTTACACATCCATCTATTCGTCACACATTCAGCGAGTTTCAGCATCTGAGTTAAAAAAGTACCCGGCACTAGTCAGCGAGAGACGAGTTCTCCACAACCATGAAAATGCCAGCCCTCATATACCTTACGAGAGCAGGGACGTAAACAAAACACTGATCTGGGAAGTTTTCTGCCTCATCCACTCTAATTTCAGGACATCGCCCCATCGAGCTATTACCCGTTTTTAACCATGGATAACAACCTGCAGGAAACAGCTGTTCCAGAACCAAAATAAAGCATCCAAGATTGCTACACAATTTTTGGACTAATATATATATATATATTTTTTTTCAGAAAGAGCATTTATAAGCTAGTTTCTCGGAGAAAACATGTAAGTGACGCCAAAATTTCAAATTTTAAAAAATAAAATAAGTGATTAAAGGTTTTGTGAAATGTGTCGTTTATTATATCGATGAAAACCGAACAAACATTATTGGTTACTTGATATATGTAAGAAATTTGCGCCCTTCATTCATATTTTGGAGTTATAAATTTTGAAGAGAAGGGATTTCCATTGCATTTCAAATTGAGTGATTGCTGAATATCTCCCCAAAAAAACATAGGACATCAGTTTATGTGTGGCTGAAAAGTTAAGCTAGCCAGTTTTTTTGGAAAAGTGTTCGAAATAGCTTTTGAATTTATTGATAAAAGAAAATATAACAAAAAAGATAAGTTTAATAAAAATTTTATTGACATTTAAATTTAATAAATGAAATATCTTGAAACAAATTATAATTACAGGAATTTTTTAGAGTAGCTTTTGAAATGAAATTTGATATTAAAATGCGCATTTTAAATAGAAAAGGGTATTGATAAAAGGAATGATTCGAATTTTTTTAGATAGAGTATAACTTAGTATGAAATAGAATGATGATATCCAGAGTCTTTTATGGAATAACTTTAATGAAGCGCGATTTTTTTTCTTAATATTAATACTTTTATTATAATAACTTTCATTTCGCAATACTTATATTTTTTAATTGTAAATACAATCATAATATAGTATTTAGCTATATCCGTTGTGAATACAAATGTTATTTTTTGTTCAATTTGATTTGAAGTTACCCCGTAATAGTTCAATGTATAATAGTTCAATATATATAGTATGATAATTCAGTTTGAAGTTACTCCGTATAAGTATTCAAATTAAAACAGCAATTCACTGTTAAAAATCTTGTTCTAGTTTGAACCAAAACAGTTTGTTTTTTGGTGCTCAATATCTGCCACCGTAAGATGGTGAAATCTTGTACCAAAATTTGGAGCTCCCATTGAAGCATAGTTCCAATACTTGGAACGAGGTTGAATTAGGAAGCTCCAAATGTTGGTACGAGATTTCACCATCTTACGGTGGCAGATATTGAGCACCAAAAAACAAACTTTTTTGGTTCAAACTAGAACAAGATTTTTAACAGTGTTTACAGTACAAACATTTTTTAATAAAATGTATTAATGTCTGTTCTCTTTATGTGTTTTTCTTAAGTATTAAAATTTCAATAGTACATAATTTACTAATATACACACACAGATATAAACAATTTATAAATAATTCGCAATACAAATTTTGGATGAACATTCCTTTTATGTGTTACTCTTAAATAATAAAATTTCAATCACCCTTTTAATAATATTATATATATATATATATATATATATATATATATATATATATATATAAACAAACTTATTTTTATTTATTGTCCTTGAATATTTTTCAAAAATCTAGAAATTTTATTGACTGTTATTTTGTCGATCATTTATTTTTAAAATAAGAACAGAAAAATAAATATTTAAATTTTCAGTTAATACTGGAATGTGTGTATATTTTAGAATTAGTTTAAAGTGTTTAATAAGTAATACAATTGTTGAACATTGATAATATCATTTCGTTGTTCTTAAATCAATCAGGAATATGGGCTGTGTAAATAAAATTTTAAAAACGTTTGTTTTTTGATTTAGAAAAATTAAAAAATAAATAAAAATACGCTTTAAAAAAATACATGTATAATGTTTTCTTCAATAAATGCAAATATATTTGGGAAAGAAATTCAACAGAACTCAAATTTAGATCGTTTTTTCTAGCAATTCGAGTCATCAATGGGGTCTACAAATATTCTATTTCAGAACAAAAAACAAAAATATTATAACAATAAAGATTTGTCTTTTTATTATTTTGAATAATTGTTTAGACGTCGTTTATAAAGAATGCAAAGGAATCCATTGTTGTGTTATCTATATAGATCGATCATTCCCTGTGATATAATTTGAAAAGCTGCTTTGAAAATAATTATTCTAATAATTGAATAAGGATATTGTATTCAATGTAATATTTAAGACGAAATTTTTTAATTGCATTCAATGTTTATTTACATGTATTCATGAATTTGTATAGTAAGAGTTAACATAAGACTCTACATTGTGGTATTATAAATCTAAAATTATTTGAAAATTTCAATGAAACTTAACAAAAATAGATATATTTTTAACGTTATTAAAGATAATAGAAATATATATTTTACTTTGTATTTGAATTTCAGAATTACTATTTGAATCTGATATTTTATGATGGAATACTTTGTAAGAAAATTTCACGCATATTGCTTAAAGAATCCTACATAAAACTATTGTATTTTATTTTAGTTTTAAACTCTGATTTTTAAAATTGTCCTGCTTAAAATTGTCATTGTCGGAATCTGCCCAGATCATTCCTCTTTATATCAATGTTTCCTATACTGTTAAATTTCCGTCAAGTACCTCCACAAAATATCTGTAGGAACTTTTCAGTAATTAAATAAAATGCTTCAATACTGGCTATGACAAATTGGTTTTACACACTGAAACAATAAATGACTTTATAGAAAATCTAAATGTTTTCAAATTAAAACAGTGCAGAACAAGAAGTCATGCTTATTGTATGAACAGCTGTTATGATCTGCCTAATTTAGATGTCCTTAAAAAATGTACAATATTCAATAAATATCCATATGCTTAATTCAGTTGTAATACTGAAGGATTAAAAACATAAAATCCTAACAAAATCTTTATAACAAGGTAAATTTCGAATGAATGTTACTTTACTTAATACATTTCCCCTATATTGGAATGTCTAAACATTTTTAGACCTACACCGATCGTGGCCCCAAGGACATAAAACCAACCTGAGTTAAAAACTTGTGTACCTATCTATCTGTATCTCTCTCTATATATCGTATTTACTCGTGTATAAAGCGCACTTTTTTTTCCAAAAAATGAGGGCAAAACTCCTGCGCCTTATACACGGAATATATATATTTTTTTACTGTTGGATGCAGTCGAACGATATACATACGAAACAAGAAATTATTCAAAGAAGATATTAAAATTTGAAAAATGTTACTTAATTAAAGTATTACAGCATGTTTATTTCATTTCTTTCTGTTTTTTATAGAACAGAGCTACTGGCATTATCTAAAGGCTAATTAGTAATTCTCTTTACCGTCACTCATTCCTATTTCCCGTCATTCTCTTACAACTCGAAGTCTAAAAATATATTTTCGTCTTGTTTTCTGGTCTCGTGTAATGTTTGTTTTGACTTTTTTTTTTAACACTTAAATTAATTTGGTCATTCTTCATTAGCATATCAAATTTATGGCGCTCGTTATATACGAGATTTAAAAAAAAATCGTCATTTTTACTTGTAAAGTAGGGGTGCGCCTTATACACGCGTGCGTCCTATACACGAGTAAATACAGTATAACAAAAATGGAATCGAGAATGTATAAACAAGTTTGCAGAATGCTTAAAATAAATGAAAAATGTACTGTGGAAACTATAAATGTACAATAAAAAGCTATGAATAACCTGCAGAATTGTCACAGGTGCTTACAGGTTAATTCACAGTAAAGATATATTTATTTCATCTAATTTCGTAGACATTAACTCTAAGATAATAAAATTTAGCTCCTAATAAATGTATGATAGCAAACTAAAATAAAGTAAGATATTACACATAACATTTAAAAAGATAAATAGCGGTTAAAGAAAAAAATCGTAATAAAAACACAGGTCCCTTATAAATATTTTCCAAAATCACATAAGGAAGTTTAGCATTTTTTCTTTTAAAAATAAATCTGGAAATTTCGAAACATTTTTACTGAACATAGAAAAATAGTCTTTTTTAATACTTCCTTTACATGATTCTGATAACACCAGATCTTGTGTATAAATTAAATTAAAAACTCGGAAATTCAGCAAGATAAAATTGTTAAACTCTGTTTATCTCTAAAAAGAATTTAGTGTTTGTTAGCGAAATTGTACTTAATTTCGAAATGTATTTGTGACTGTAGATAGAACCGGTAGGATTTTTATTCAAAAATTATATTTTCTCAGTTTTTTAGAAAAATTCCATGATTACGCCAAACAGCGTACAATCGATTCAACTAAATAACTTGTATTGCCTTTATTCATTCCTGTACTCAGAATTAAAAATAAGTATTTTCAAAATAAACCGAGGTATTTCAAAATATGTAAAGCAATACACATTTTTTATTGAAGGTTATGATTTTTATATTTATAATTATAGTTCAACAAACCATTGATGGTTCTCCTGGCTCAAGCGCACAAAATTATTTATCAAAACTGTATGTAAATATTTCGAAATTTTCAAACCCGATATTGCAGAGGGTATTCATGGAAATTAGCGCTATTTAATATTAAAATAAACATTCCCAATAAAGGAAAGGTAATTTATTTTCAAGTAATTTGCTTATCTGTAATTTCAAAGTTAAAATCTGAATCTGTTGTATTAATTAAATTTTGCTATAGATTCTACCCAACATGTAAAATTATTTTAAAACAATTCTGTATTAACAAGTTGTATTAAAATAAATGAAAATTTTGAATTAGCATATTTGCACCAGCAATCATATTAATTTCGATAATTTACAATGTCATTAACTGGCGTAATAAACAAATATTCAAAAACTTCCTCAAGTACATATCTAGAGTAATTGAAAAAAAAATATTGTTTGTGATACTAAAGAAGATATGGGAACAATGATGAAAACAACCGTCGCGATGAGCGGCCCATCTTCGTCAGCGACCTCTACCTACAACCCGAAAAAGAAGACTCTCTTGCGCGTAAGCGCTATCACTGATAAGCGACCACGAGTAGTGTCAAACGATACCTTTAAATTTCTCAAAGAACGACCTACTACCCGTATGCCTTACACTCTAAATAGGAAAGAAAAAAATGAGAGAAATTGAAGCTGGATAAATTTAAAAGAGAAATAAGACGAATCAAACACTTAAAGACAGTTAGTGGGTGGGTGGGGGACAAGAAACTAGCGATCGCCCCTGCCTACATCCCGAGCTTATTTGTCACAGTAATTTATTTCTGTACGACTGGTTTATATTATTTCTGTAAGACGTACCCTGTACTACTTATTATGAGTAAGTAATAGACAAAAGTATGTTGTGCTCTTAGTAAATGTGAACCATTCCCGATATAGAATTAGTGTTTTGAAAAAATATAATGTGTTCGGAAAAATTGAAAAAGAAAATAAATAAGCGAAACAATTATCTATTATGAAGTAACTTAAACATTTAACGCGCTATAGGGCTTGATATATTAACTGTAGGACTGGATACTAATTTCAATCATTATCTTCACTTTAAAACATGCAACAATATCTATTTTTTTTAATTATTTATGAGCAGTGAAATTACGTTTGAAATTTGTGAATATTTTTAATACATGAATTTTTACTTGCTATCGTAGAACCAACATTGTGAAAAATATCCAAGCCGGAGATAACTATACATTAATAACTATTAAAATTTATAAAAAACTATCTATTTTTTAACCGTTTAAATGTTATTTCATCGCACGTCGATTGTTCTAATCTAATAAAACTGCGGTTCGTAAATGTCAGAATATTTCACGAAGATTCTTTTAATAAATCTATTAATTTAAAGAAATTATGTCAAAATGCTGAAAATTTTCAAAAAATTACAATTCACTCACTAACGAAACAAGTTATATATTTATGATGAAACAATAAATATCCTTTTGTGCTTAATCTTTTCGAGGGTTGTGTCTTTAAAAAAGGACACGTGAATTTTATTTTACTGGCAGAAATTTTAATTATATTTTTTATTATAACATACTTCAAAATAAATCAACAACAATCAACTACAAACACTTGCATTTTAAATGACAGATAAATTTGTTTTCTGCAAAAATATTAATAAAATTTAAAATTGCCGTTTCATAATAAACATTTTCTTCTAAATTTAATGTAATATTTTACAAGTTTTAAAGAAATAATTCATAAAATTTAAATTTTATATTTGCGAAATCATTTCAAGAGATCAATTTTATACCACTTGCCACCAAGTTTCCATTACTGTATTTTATACATTAAACATGAATTTATTTAAATTTCAAAATATAAACGCTCCGGAATTTGACCACGTCTAGTATTTGAGAATAATGCGGCATTCTTCTGAAAAGTTGTATAAACTGCTGAATAATACACATTTTAAAGCGATCAATTTCAAAAATGTCGTTACTGAAATTTCACAAAGGCTTTCAAAATAAAAATGTCTTTGTAACATTTTACTGTATATAATATTTATTCTTTTCTTCCCTCCTTCCTTCCTTTAAAAGTTGTGAGAAATGAAATTATTTTCAGAGCTTCAACAATAAAGGCTTGTAAATATATTTTATGCAGGATTGTCATAAATAAAACATGTATTTTGTAAAATGTCTTTAAAAATTAAGGAAACGAAAGGCGTATTATTGTATATCTTATTAAAATGTAAATTTCGGTGAAAAAAATAGGTATTATTCATTTACAGGGCCACAGAAGAAAATTCCATTACATAACGGGAAAGGGGCAAATTGTGCTCGACATATTTCAATTCTATTAAACTATTTTATAAATAATACAATCGATATATGTCACTGAGGCTCAATATAGGTTATATGATATAGTCGTGCATAAAACGAAGTGCATAGCATTTATAGGGACACACAAAGGATTGTATGCTTTCCGAAGTACTGAAGCCTACTGTGTATGTCCGATGATGGCAGATGGATGAATGAAATGTATTTAAATTATTATATGCGCTTTTAAGTTTCATTAAATCTATGTCTTTTATATGGTGTATATAAGTGCTATATTTGATGTACAGCGCTATACAAAAGAGCTCACAAATGTTACTGAAGATGAGCGTAGATTACTTAAAGGTTTTTTTTAAATAAATTAAGCAATTTTACGCTGAATTGCATTCAGTTTACTTGGAAATGCTTGTTGAATATGGAAAAAATGGTATACAGGGCCTCGCAAAGAATTGGATACATGGACATCTATGAATGGCAAATTTTGAGAATATGATTTCAGTAGTTTCAAGAATGCTTTAGTTTAAAATAAATTTTAGCGAAACTCTTGCGTTTAATAAAGTACAGGGCTGAACAAAAGTATTCAAGAATGTTTCCATCTATTAGTATAAATTGCTGAAAGAGAAATTTGAATTTGTTAGGCATTTTCCTGCTAAACTAAATTTCAAAATCTATAGTATGTATAACAGACAGATGAAATGCAGGGCTATTCAAAAGTATTGGAATGCATATTTGGCTATAGACAGTAACCTTATTTTCCTAAATAACGAATTTTTGCTAAAGATTTGAGGAAGTGTTGAAAAATTTTTCATAATTTATGCTTAATACATGATTTTTCTTACTTGTTCTTTTTTTTAATTTTGGCATCACTTTTGACTTCCGAATTTGCTCTTTCAACTAGCACTACCTGTCGCACTCTTTGCAACTCCACCCTATTTCTTTACTTACATCTTTAATTCGTGCCCTTACGGACACGTGTCTTTACGATTTCGGCTTTTCTTGCCTCTGTCCGCGCTCTCCCGAAAATATACCCTGATTGCTTTGAAATATTTGACGTTATTGATGTTTATCCTAGCACGAACCCCATTTCAACTAAAGTTTTTATCAGGATTAGTTTATTTACGGGGACAGTCAAAAGTTTACCGTTACTTTACGGCCTATATGAAAAAATCATTTCAAATTAGATTTAAAGATATTACTGTTTGATAAAAGGCTATTTAATTGGGGGCGCTGATTAAGGTCCCACTGATTAAGGTCCCGGTACGTCATTTTGACGTCACAAGAAACCGGGATATAAATCCAGTGCTTGAGCATTTCACTTTTCACGAAACCCTGATTAACGTCCCACTGATATACATCCCGCTATTAGAACGGGACCTAAATCCAGTCACAGAGAATTTTACTTTCGTCGAGACCCTGATTAAGGCCCCACTGATTAAGATCCCCTATACGTCATTTTGACGTCACAAGAAACCGGGATATAAATCCAGTGCTTGAGCATTTCACTTTTCACGAAACCCTGATTAAGGTCCCACTGATATACATCCCGCTATCAGACCGGGATCTAAATCCAGTCACAGAGAATTTTACTTTCGTCGAGACCCTGATTAAGGTCCCACTGATTAAGATCCCGCTATACGTCATTTTGCTGACGTGAGAGTAGATGGGACTTAAATCAGGGGGACTTAAATCCAGTGCTAAAGCATTTTACTTTCGACGAAATCCTGATTAACATCCCTATGATATATATCCCGGTACGCCATTTTGATGACGTCACAGTAGATTGAAACTTAAATCAGTGCTAGGAACACATTTGTTTTTTCGCAAGAATTCCTAATTTACGACCTCATGATATATGCTCCCACATGCCATTTTTATTTCAAAACAAATGGGATTCATGTAGGATAGGTCACTAAATGTCTGTACATATTATCATTATTATTATTAATATTAAGTATTACTATTATTATTATTATTATTATTTTATTTTCTCTACCTCGTGATGATGTTGCATTATTTAGAATTTTATTCCAAACATGTAATTTATTTTATAAACGGACAATTTTTTCCAAATCATTTCTTTAAGGCAGAGAAGTCAAAGGATACGTAGTAATTTGAAAAGTTGTGATTTCGATTTAAAGCTATTGTGCTGAACTATATTACTGAGCTATTAACATTGCGCAAAATCAATTTGAATATACTCATATGATTTCATTAAATATTTTAGAAACATATTTTAATGATTAGAAAAAGACGAAAACAGATTTTGCATTTGCTAAATTATGAAAAATATTTATATATAAGATAGGATACTATAAGATTTTTGGTAAAATTAAAATTTAATAATAATTAAAAATAAAACTTTGAAATCTTTAAACTGTTTAAAGATTTCCTATCCCGTTGTGAAAGTTTAAGCTAAAAAAATTCATATTGTATTATGAAAATTGGTTAATAATAATTATTGTAAATTGCAATATATTTGTGATGTTCAATATTGCTTTGGAAACATCACTAAAAGCACTGTTTACACTCTGATTAGTAATAAAAAGTTATTTGGCATTTATTTGTCAGATTGAATCTTCATTCGCATTCTGAATGCCTGGATTTTAATAAAAAATACTTCTGTAATAACGAATTTTCGCCAGATAAGCTACAAGTAAAACTATTTTTTATTACGGTTGTTCAAATTCGAAAAGTGCCGATTTCTTAGAATTTATTTTTGAATTTATATTTAGTCTCAAATGCATGAGATTCATCGTTATGCTGCAACAATTACTTATGATTCAAGATTAGAAAAAAGAAAAATATATTCGATCCCAAATCACTTGAATATCCTTCAGTTCTGTATTACTGCGGTTTTTTTTTTTTTTTTTTTTTTTTTTTTTTTTTTTTTTTTTTTTTTACCAGGGCAAGTGATATGAATTTGATTTGAAGGCTCAATGAAGAGCTAACATTTTTATAAACTGTTATATTTTACGTGCATTTTGAGGAAGTACTTTACAATTAAATTATTATGTAATATTAAATACTAAAATAAGTTAAAGAAGGATGTGTGCATAGTGAAAAACTGTATAAGCTGAAAATTTCATGGTTTGGGTGAAAAGAATAGTATACAGTCATGGGAAATGAAAACAAAAAGTAAACACACCTACTTACGCTTCAATAAATTATCGTAGAAGAAAGTTATTGGTATCAAAGGATTGGAAATAAGGTCTACTTTTAAATCATGCATATAAAATTTGCTTAGGTGGGTGGGCATCTACATATTAAAATGAACAGAAACTTTATTTTTTTTCAATGGCAATAGCCAAATTTAACAACAGATTTTAAATCTTAACATAATATGCATTAATAGAAGAGACATATTTATTCTGTAGCATTTTAATAATCGAGTACAGAACTTTCATTTAAATACAACCTATAAATTACGCTCGTTTTAAAATAATTAATTTCTCGGAAAATAATTGTACGGAATTTATGAAAATTTGAATTTAGGATAATCGAAGGGAGTAAAATCTATTTATGGCGGCAAACTTGTGCATTGGTATTGAATTAAAGAATTTTATGTGAAAATGACCTCCTAAGCAATTTTTACATACATCATTCAAAAGTAGATTTTATTTATAATCTTTTGGTAACAGCTACTTTCTTCTAAAATAATTCATTGCACGGTTGATAGGGGATGTTTACTTTTTTTCCCCATGATTGTGCGTCGAAGGTTGAAACTATCTCAAACTTTATGAGAAGTATTTTTACCAATTTTTGGAGCGAAATATTATTATTGTTATTTGCATCTGCATGTGTTTGTTAAGATTTCTATAGTATACATTTACTTTTGGATTTTCCCTGTTTCGCAAATTCGCATTTACATCTATAACTCTTTCAACCATAAACAAAATGGAGTGATAACTGAATGTTCTGTATAATAGTTCTATATTTCTAAATTTACTATTACGATAAAATATATTAACAGGTTATGCATCTTCACAAATCTTCTATGCAAAAAGAAAAAAAATCTGCAATTAAAATTGAAAAATTAAACTCTATCCTGGTTATAATTCAATCTCAGCTATTCTAAGCAAGATTAAAAAAGTCATTTAAAACTATTAATATGCATGTGAGAAAAAAAAAATAAAACCAGTTCCCATACATTTAACATTAGCGTTCCAATTTCTTCAGGTGACTGCTCAAGCTAATGTTAATCATATGGACTGTTGTTAACGTATTTCTTACTAGGATTTTAATTATTATTTTTCAGATATTTTTTCCCTTTTTTGTATAAGATACTTGCGGTCGGTAAAATTTATTGTGTGTGAGGAGTGGGGGGAGGGGGGAGCCTTGATCCATGTTTACTCCTGGCATAAAAAAGATTTCGAACAAAAGATTTCAACAATTAATCGCTTTAACATTTAACATACCTACAGTTTTTAATAATTATTTTCAGTTAACATTCATTTTTCTCAATGTGGCCTAGCAAGTGCCACCAGAGCCGCAACCCGCGAGTCAAGCCAGGGGGGGGGGGCTCTGAAATTTTTCTGGGGGCTAACATATTTTAACAATCCATAGCTTAAGAAAACTAAATATAGCAAAAACTGATTAAATTGAACTGTCTATAGCGGAACCTGTCTAAAGTGAAACCTCTGTATAACGGAACTTTTCTACAAGGAAACAATTAGATACAAAATACTTCATGATCATCGGGAAATAAATGTATGTATATATATATATATATATATATATATGTATATATAATTTTTTATTAAAAATAAAAACTCTTTCAAAAACTATTGCAAATTAAAAAAATATTTTTGCATAATAATTAATAAGAAATTAAGAGCATGCCTATTTACCATGCGTATTATATTTATGTACGTTAATTTGACTTTTTGGTGTCTATGCAAGTGAAGCTAAGTTCAATATAAGTATCCACAGATACCCATCCAATTATCTATGAGATTTTTTACGATTTAATATTTAGTTTAAAAAATTTAATTTTACCATTTTATGTAGCATTTTTTCTCATGTTATAAATGTTTATTTTCAAGTGAGATTAGCAACGATAGCTATGGTTAGTATCAAATAGTGTGTTTACATTGGCCATTATGGAAAAAATATAGCAAAAAAAAAACACATAGATTTTAAAATATGAGATTCTATGTCAGAGTTGATAATATATAATATAAATATTGCAATAGTTTTTGCAGTCATTTTTATTTTTTAGTAAAAGAATATACATACATATATATTTCATTTTTAGTTTTAAAAGTTAACAGTTTTGCATGATTGTTTTGGTTTAAATTACAGACTTAATGAAACTGAATTTATTATTCTTATTTTAATTTCATATGTTTAATATTTTTAACTGACAGTAAGTCGTGGTTTATTTAATTTTACTAATATTTAGTTTTCTGCTGAATTATTAGATCATTTTAAAGTCACGGCTGTTCTAAATACGATTTAATTTAATGATGATATAAGTTTCTCTTTAAAACTAATCTTGCCTGACCTTATTTTATTAAAAATAGAATTTATAAAACCAACTACTTAACAATTCACAATAAATAAATTTACAATTCTGTGTATAATTATATAGTTTCAAACATGAATCATTATTTCAAATATATATTAATTTAATATTTTTGAAAGATAACTTGACTTTGCCCCTTAGAGACAGGAGCCTTAAAAAATTTTTTTAATGTTTTGTCACCGGTTTTTAAAAAACAAATTTGTGCCTTATGAAATAGTGAAAGTGCTCGGATTTAATAAGGCAAATTTTACTGGTGGATATAAACAAGGATTCTGAGCACTTTTTGGCGCCATATACATGGGTCGCTCGTCCCCAAGGGATTAATAACAGTTTTGTTTAAAAAAAAAAAAAAAAAAAGATTGTGATTGTGATTTTAATTTTATATTATTCAATGCTGTTTTTTGCCGCATACGTTTTACATGTTTTTCCTAAAATTTGTCCAATGTCATGTAAAAACAAATCAAAGTAAAGCACACTGACATAAACACCGATTTTCGAAATATGTGAACTGGAGGTCTGCACGGGCCGAAATTTCCAGGCCCGAGCCCGGGCCGGCCCGAACGAAAAAAATATTGTCCCGGTCCGATCCGGCCCGGCCAGAAAGTTAAAATTTCGGCCCGGTCCGGAAAAAAGTTAAAAAACCGGCCTTAACCCAGCCCGGCTCGGGTGATTTTCTATAGAACATTGATCTTTACTCTAACGGAAGAGTTCAGACCACAAAAACTTATCTTAGTCTTTTTTTTTCTTTCACATTTATAATCTCTATTTATGCTGAAGTGTCATAGGCTGCGATATTTACGTTTTTAATGAACCTTTGTTTGTTGTATGTAAATGTTTCAGTTATCATTAGTATTTTTAATACATTTAAAAAATTTCTAAAAATGTAAAATCTTCTAAGACATTGAAAAGAAAAAAATATGTTTCCTTCTTAACAGATGTAAATGTTTAATGTATTTTTTTTCTCGCGTATTGTTGTATTCATTTTGCATGAATGAACATTTTAAAAGAAATTTGCAGTTTTCAGTTTAAACTAGAATTCCGTTATAATAATTTTTTTTTCTTATGAGTTTAATCCGGTTAATTCTATTTTAAGACGCCTAGTGATCTACGATTCTTTAAAAAGAAAAAATTCAAATGTTTAATTGTAGAATAATGACGACTTAAAAGTATATGCCTACTTTGCAAAAATTTTTGGACCAAGCCAAACTTTACTAATTTATGAACAGATTTTTCCACGTCAAAAAAGTATTTTCATACGGGAAAATTCAACAGGAACTGATTATTTTGGTCCGTGAAGACTAGGAAGAACGAAATCAGTCTCGGCTTCGCACGGAAAAAATAAGTTAGGCTCGGCCCGGCCCGATACTCCAGGAAAAAAATGAAGGCCCGAGCCCGGCCCGAAAAGATTAGTGACTAGGCCCGGCCGGCCCGGCCCGAATCTTCAGAAGCAAGGCCCGAGCCTGGACCGAATGCTGTTAATGGAAATCGGCCCGAACCCGGCCCGTGCAGATCTCTAATGTGAACATCTTTCATTAAATGTAAAAATGACTGTTTATTATTAAGTGTTTTCCCATTTCAATTGATTTTAAAAAATATTTTTCTTTCACCCAATAACGAGAATATTCATGATGCATCCAAGAAATGATTTTCTTACCATTTGTTTAAAAATTTCATCTTCTCACATACAGACGCCTAAGAATTGAATATTGTTTCCCGTTTTCTTATAAATGCCATATACATAGCTGCTAACTTTTACGCATTTTTCCTACCAAAAAAATTTCATAATAAATATTGTCTTATTAAATCTTCGAAATCTTATGATTAAACAAATAGAAAATTTCTGTACAATTTTAGTGGTAGCAAAAATGCGTAAAAGTTGGCAGCTATGGCCATATATCACGAGTTATAATCATTTACGACACGACGTCGAGCATTTTGTCATTAAATGCCCTAAAAATCAACCGATGTCAAATCTGCCATCATTTTTTGACAGATAATTTTTCTGCTACAGAAAAATGTAAAATGCTGTTTGATTTCTTATAGTCTAAATACCTGCAAATATCTTTATAAATAAAATTATTTCACAATTATGCCGAAAAGTGGCTTTTTTAGATTGGAAAAAAAGCTTATAAAACACAATCACAGCTTTATTTTTTGAGACTGAATAACCAAAATCCAAAATATCTGCTAATTTTATGCCTTTATAAATAAAACTTATGCTGCAAATGTGTTAAAATGTAGCGGATTTACACTACAAAATAAATTTAATGTACCATACACCAAATAATTGAAGACATTTTTGTTGTAATCTTATAATAAACTTAACCTTAATCATGCTTTTTTGCTTAATATGTTTATATGACAAATTGAAAAAAAGAAGTTTTCATTGAACACACACACACACACACACAAAAATAAATAAATAAATAAATAAAATAAAAAAGATGAAAATTCAAACGCAAAACAAATGAAAATACCCTTTTCCTACTTTCTTAATATATGCTTTCCAACCCCCATAACATGAAACAATTACTGGCTTTCAATTATTTTTTTTTAATTCCACGTGTATAAATGGACTATTTTTATTTTTCTAATTTTCAAACATTCTAGTTTCCAAGTGATATTTCATCGTTAACTAAATCTACTAAAAACTACGTATTGTCAACAAGCAAACCATTAAAATTTAGAAACAGGTTTTTAATGTTTAAGTCAAGACATTGACCATTGCTTTACTAAGTATCGATCAACTTGAACAACATGTGTCCACTTCCATTCATCCTGTATAAGACCGTTGCTTTGTAAATATAACGATGTACTAACACATGTGGTGACCAGTTAGTGCATCTGGACTTAATTTTCTTCAGGAGAAAGAAATGTTCCTTTAAATTATATTTCGAGAATTGCAATTTACCGCTAGCAAGATAACAGGAAACAACTAATCTAATAGGGTTCCGGATACAAATTTTTTGGCGTATTCTCATTTTATTCAAAACAGTAAACACTCTAAAAAATTTCTTGCATTTTTTTTTTAAGGAAAGCTAAAATATGTATTTTGTTTAAAAAAAAAAAAATAGAAAGTAAAGAAATCGTTAGAGGAGGCTCTAGAGGACGATAGGAGGGGCTCGCCCCCTTCCTGCCCCCCGTCTGGTTACGGACCTGAGTGCCACTTGTTAAAGATAGAAAAAACATTTTCGAATGTCATACTTAGCGTGTCATACACTTTAGCTTGTACTAAGTAATACAATCTTTCCTGGAATTTTAGCTTTGTCACATGTGCAAAAACATGTGCTCAGAAATATGTTGCTAATTTAATGTCGGTGTAATCTTTTATTTCGGTTTTCAAAGGATTTAAGCATTAGAAATAAATCAATTGTGTTGCTTTATTAGAAGCAGAAGTTTAGTATAGCCTCAAAATTAACAAAGAAATAAAAGCTGTAGCTTGTTTTTCTCTATTCTAAAAAAAGTAATTATTAATGCTGCCGTTCGTATTTTTTGCCCCGCTTATTTTTAAAAAACTATTAGATAGAAAATTGAGAAAATCGGTATAAGATTGGTAGAGAAAAATTCAATAAATTCGCTGAAGCTGATTTATTAGCTGATATTAAGCTGAGAATTATTTTAAGCGCTTCTTAAATTTGAAATTAGTCAAGGTAGTTGCATTAAAAAAAGATTTCTAGGATCAAAAATTACGTATAACAATTTAATAATCTTTCACAGACCTGACAAGTTTGCGGTGGGGAAATATTTTTTTAAATTTGACTAATTTTATTTTACTTTTTACTTTTTAAAAATTTTTATTTAAATATTCATTAATTGATTAGAAAATTATTCTATATAGTTAAAAAGTCTTTTTTTACTATTATTGCCAAATGTAACAAATCGGAATTTGTATGTCAAACGTAGCAAATTTGTTGATGCACTAGTTCGTGCTATAACTAGTTTTATAAATATTCAGATCTTGATGCAATAAGCTGTTGCATTCTTATGAAAAAATCCACGAACACGAAATGTATTACGATTATATATGTATTGAATTCAGCAATACAAAAATAATAGGACTCCATTTAAAAAAGACGTTATCACAATGGAAACCTAGAATCATTACCTATCATGGGGAATCTTTCAATTAATTACGTATGATAGGATTTAACAGAAGGAAGAAACTTTATTAAGATCTTTTCAAGTTTTCATTCGATTTTCATAAACTTTTACACGAATCAACAAATTGCTGCTGCTCTAAATTACATTTTAAACATATTGTTTGGGTTTTTTAAAACTATTATATGTGAACAGGCGAGCAAACACACTGTGGATCATATGACGCCTTTAGCGACTATAGGTGCTACATAATTATATAATTACGAACGCACTTAAGGTTGCATTATAATCTAAACTGCTTATTTTCTGATTTAGTTTTAAATTCAGTTTTGCTCTCAAACGCATCCAACTGCAAATTTTCTTATTTAGAGACTGCACAATGTGACATGCTCTCAATTTATTGATAAATGTGGAAAGTATTGCAAAAAATGCGGCCAAAATTGGCGTTTTGAACCCAATTTTCGGAAGCTGGAGAAAAAAAAATGGTCATACTGAGAAAATAATTGTTTATAAATCAAATTCTAATGAATTGAGCTAAAAATGAAAGCACACTGCCTTTTATACATCTCTTCTATAATTACTTCAAGAAATTTTATGATTTTACTTTTAAAAATGAGTCTGGAAATGTCCCAGTAAATTTTGATCTGTTGAGATTGGAAAAATATTTTTTCGAATATATCATTAAATTTTACAATTCCAATACCACTTGACAAGTTACTTATTTTTTGTTTAAGAATAATAGCACAAATGATAGTGTTGCTCTTCAAATATTAAAAAAATAAAATAAAATAAAATAAAATTACTAGTGAATATTAAAATAAAAAAAAGCTATAAAGCTATAGTTGAATTATTGTGTGCTATAAGACTTATATAGAGAAATTTAATGAAATTTAAAATGATAGTTTAAAACGCATTGTTTTAAAGAATTTTTTTTCTGTTGTGTTTATGAAGTTCCGAGAAGCCGCAACATTGTTTATACATCCATTTTAGGCGAGCTGAATTTTAAACATATAATTGATCTTATTTAATCCTCCACGAAAACAGCCGTTCTCTGTCGTGTCCATTTCTCTTACAAATGAAATGACGTGTTAAAGCTATTTATTTTAGATTTTTTCAATATGTGTTTTTTAGACGGATGTATTTTAAATGAAATGAGTGAAATGTTTACGTTTTAAATAAAATGAATGTGATAAGAATCATGGCTATCAGAACAATATTTATCAATTCATCACACGCGCACGAATAACATAAAAATACTGCTTTACCTTGCAATTGTTACAGCAGACTATCACTAAAATAGTTTATAAAATACATTGGTGTCCCCTCTCCAGAGAAAGACCGTTCCCAGGACTGAAAATAATGACAGAAATTTAAAATATCATGATAATATTTAGTATATATTTAAACTAAAATATTGTGATAATGAGAGATGTATTTACTGCTAGCTGTAACCACTGATCATGATTGGAAAGTAGGTGCTTTTTTTTATAATATGCATTGTATAATAGGTTTATATTATCAAGCGTGGTTTAACAAATACTTAACTTTAAAAGGTTTTTTATATTGGTTTTATCTCTTTAAAGAAGTCCCATTCCATACTCGAGTCTACAGCAAATGAGGTAAATTTGAACAAAGTTTTTTCGATTATCTTACGGCATTTTCTGGTTATACCAGCATTCTGCCAAAATGCATGCTAACGTTCTATTTATTACAATCCTGAATGTACAAAGTACTTTTTTTCTCTCTCTCTCTTGTAATTACGTCAATGATTCTCTATTTATTCAAAACTAATCTTTTTTTTTTTTTTTTTTTTTTTTTTTTTTTTTTTAAGAATTATTTAATCGTAATTATTATTTAACCGTAACCTTGCAAAACTTAGCGAATATTTTAGCAATCTGTATAATTTGGTGAAATTGGTCGACAGAATAATTAAATAGTACTGAAAAAGCTCACATACTATATGAGCGAAGGCATGGGTTAAAGCTAGTATATTACATAAGTAAAAATATATAAATATAATACAAAATATAATAAAACTTTATTATGTAATTTTATAATAATAATAATTTTTATTATATAATGTATAAATTATTCTATGTAGTTAAAATTATTATTAATCAAATTATATATAATCTAAAAAAAATAAACACTATAAGAGATTGTTGACACTCCCTCCATCCTCCAGAAGAAGAAGAACAAGGGAAACTAGATTAAAAAAAATACATTTAAATACCTAGTGTTTACATTCTAATTCTCCATATCTTCTAAATTTTTTTTCATTGAGGCAATGACACATTCTGAAATAATTTTTAAAGCTCCCCTCCCACACACACACACAATCTCAGTCACGAGAGAGCAAAGAAGGCTCAATTTTCAAAAAATCAGCTCAATCTAGAATTTATTTTCTAAGATTAACCATGTACGAGGGTGGTTCAATAAGTATTGTCCCTAGTATAATATGAAGTGTTTTATTTCGATGGTTGATGTGAAATATCCAAACCCATTTTTTTAAATGTCTATATGCTCGATTTCAGAACCGTAGTTGCTATATTCACATAGTTTTGGATTGAGCGGTAAAAAGAAGGGGGGGGGGGGTGAAAGGCTGGTTTGGAGCTTATAGGAATAGTTTTCTGACAGTGGATCAGACGTGGCTACTGTTGTTCGAATGCGAGTATAAATACATAAAATGCGAGATATAAATATATAAACAACTTGCCCACGAAAAAATTGAAATGTTAATGTTAAACTTATTAGAAAATCCTTCTTAAATACTAACTTTTATTTTAATAGCTTTTTTTTCTCATTTCTTTGCTTAGAATAATTGAAGTTGAATTCTAACTGGGTATTTCAGCTTACATTTTCGATTTTGATTGCTGATATTTATATAAACTTAATTTCACTTTTAGTACTGGTTTCCAAAGAAAATACATTGCAACGAAAAAAATCGAGCTCAGCTATGCTCAGAAAAAAAGTAAAACATATTAAAATGAAAACAAATTGCTATTTTTATTTTTATTTTTTGGTATTTCATTTACATGTGTACTTTTGTATTAAACGAAAAAAATGTCATCATTTTGCCCTTCGCCTTTCATTGACCAGAACCCCCCCCCCCCCCCCATATGTTTCTACTCTGCATGCACAAAAAGAAAAAAATATCTATATACAATCTGAGCCGAATTCGTTATTTAAAATTTATACTATATTTGAATATTAAAGAATAAAGATATGTTCTTATTTTTATATAAAACATTAAAATTGGTATAGGAGATGTAACTGAAGATCGCTTTTCATAATTGAAGATTTTTTGTTATTTCAGGTTGTGGTTCAAATCATTTTCTCGGGTTAGGATCAAGTTGTGGTTCCATCTTTCTATCTATCTATATCTATCTACCTATCTATATATATGTATACAGATATTATCCGATTCTGGTCAGGGGGATATAAATAGAA
This sequence comes from Maratus speculifer, assembly GCA_964019185.1. Lineage (NCBI taxonomy): Eukaryota > Metazoa > Arthropoda > Arachnida > Araneae > Salticidae > Maratus > Maratus speculifer. The sequence goes on from OZ025298.1 coordinate 159,537,237, forward strand.
TTTTCGGGCTCGAGTCGTATACATTTTGACCAATGCAAGACTTTAGTTGTATCCCCTTCCCCTCATCTTAAAATTTGACTTTCAATGTAAATTTTAAGTAAAACCAAAAAGTACAATAAAAATTCCATGGAAAATTATTTTATATTGTGGATAAATTTAAATTGTTACTGCTTAAAAATAAATAAATTACGCTCTTGCATATCAAAAATAATTATTTACAAAATTAATTTATTAATCTTTATATTTTTAAAATTATCCTCAATATCTGTTTGCATTTAAAATTTTGGTTTATGTTTCTGCATAGCATTTTTCAGTATTTTATAAGTATCCTAACAAATAAAAAAATATATTGTTTTTATAAAAATCTTTTTTTTTTAATTTAAATCTGTTTTTATTTTTATTTATTTATTTATTTATTTAAATGCGTTTAAACACTGAAAATCTATCAAGAACTGCAGGTTTTTAAACGATTCATTTTTTAATTACCAATATAAGCTAGTAATAAAAAAATATTATTATTACAAATTAATGAAGACACGCAACATAGTTATTACATTAAAATTTTCTAACATATATTTTTTAAATATTTTGTACTACATTTTTTGAAATGTAATATTGTGGAGATGAATGAATAAAAATCCTGTTTTAAATGATAAACATTTGGCCTAAATTAAAGTGACAATTACAACAAATGATTTAGAATATTACTTTTTTCACAAATAAATAAAAATAAATAAATAAAACAGTTTTAAATAAATCCAATCAAAATGAATTGTAAGTAATAATTATAAGAAAAACGTAAGATGTGTCATAATGTTTTCTGACATAATTGGTTTCAATCATTAAATTAAAAAATAAAGAAAATTTGTTTTTATTTATTATTTGCGTTCAGTTGCATTCAACTAACATTTTTATTTTACAACATATATCCAACATATAGTACATAATTATCAACATATTTCCCAGAAACTACCCGCTCTACCGGACATTCCTTCTGTCGAATGGGGAAAGCAAACATCTACCCCCCCGAAAGGATTCCCTGAATGGACTCTGGACTGCTGCATCGCCTCCCTATTTTAACAACATTCATTAGCTATTCTCCACTGAATGAACTGTTTACCCTTCCAATACACTCAAGGAAGATTTTACTGCACAGTGGGTGTGTCGGGCTGTCAAGCGATCCTAACATCCAATCGTATCGTTTCAAAACAAAGAAATGGGATAGCTTTGTTGGATACCACGCAAAAATCTCAGATTTTGATCTGATAAATGGCAAGTGTAAGCTTTTAACTATTTTAAAATTAATAAACATTTATAATGCATTTTAATCATCATAAAGCACATTTTACACAGAAAAAAGGCGTCTAAAGCGAATCTAGGAAAAAAAGTGACCGGAAAAAAAGTTATCGGAAAAAAAGTGACATAACCTCTTCAGTCCTGATGTCGCCTGGAGGCGACACTAAACAGACCTTATTAAAACTTTTATCACATTCAAAATTTTCATTCAAGATTTTTAAAAACTGGTTCCAATTATTGTTAATAGATGACAGTATATTGCAAAATGCTTTTTTGTTACCAAAATAAATTTTTTCGTTCAATTAGCGGTATGCAAAAATGGCATCGCCAAAACGAAGGAAAAATAATCACTTGCGTACAGTTAATCTCTTTTATCTATTAATAATAATTTTGCTAAAATTTATTCAGCTTAAGATTTTATAATATAAAGATTGTTCTTTTTAATGATACCATTTGTGTTAAGCTTTAACTGCTCTAAGCGTTAAAAAAAGCAAGGTCATTTTAGTGTCGCCTGTAGGAGACATCCGGTCATGCTCAAGTAAAACTGCATTTTCTGAAGTTGTTGGTAGAACTATTTTTTCTGAATTCAGTATTTTAAAAAATATTTTCTTACCGTAAGATGGGATTACTTTGCGACAGATAAGGTAACGTTGTGACACATGTGGTCCAGGGGGGTGTCATTTCCCTCTAGTTTCAGGAACAAGGTTTCGGTACGTATGACGTCACGGCGTGTGCAAAAGGGAATTCTCGCAATAGAAAAAAGCCTATTTTTTCCATTTATAATGAAATTTCTGCTTAAAAACTTTTTGATTTTGGTCAGAGCAGAACATATTTCTTGAAAGTAGGACATTTTTACTAGCGAAAATGTTTTTTTCGAAGAATAAAGCGATTCTAGAGGATTTTTTCCCTTTAAATATTGTGTTAAGATAAGAGTTTTTATTGCTTGTTATTTTTAATTGTTCATTAAAAATGTATGTGTGTATGTGTGTGGAGAAAGGGGGAGATTTATTTTTTTCTTTGACACTCGGGACAATTTGTTTGCCCCACAAAGCTTAAATTGCTTTTCCTAAAGAGCGATTTCCAGTCACTTTTCCTAAATATTATGGGGCAGATATTTCTCAGACTTCGTCAATGAAATATCATTTTGAAAAGTTTTAAAATAGCATATTATTTGCAGTTCTTTGTTTAAAAATCCCTAGTATTTGTGCTATTCCAGCATGTACTAATAGTTAAGATAAAACGAAAAATTGTTTCGCATCAAACATTACTGAAGAAATCTGGTTTTAAAAATAAATGAATTATTGCATGCAAACGTGCACAATGCTGAAATTTCCGATTTTATTCAGATCACTTTGAATCAAATAAATATTGTAAGCGAAGTCAATGAAAATAATAGTAATTTCAATTATGTAAATATAAATATTAACATGTACATAACACTGTGAAAATAGTAATTACTATGTATCTAAAAACTCGAGGAATCTGAAGCAATATGAAAAGAACAATGGAGGCGAAGAATTTTCATTATTTTTATCTTCCATAAACTACTTTTTCCAAAAACTTTGAGAAACTTTTAAAAATACCTTCTTTGCATTTTTTAAATGTGTATATTCTTGCATAACTGAGGACAATCTCTACAAAGGCTGTTTTTTACTTAAAAATTTTTTTGTTTGCAGTATTTTTACTATGATATTTTTGCGAATGTACAGTATCATAATCCTCATAAAAACGACAAATAAAATCGAAAAGTAAAAACTAGCTTTTTAGAAATATATATTAATTATCCAATGTAAAAAAATATTAATGGCTTCCGAACATAAACGAGATATTTAAAAAAAAATTCTCTGATAAGATTAACCTTAATGAGTGAGTAAGTGAAGTAACCTCCTAAACAAAGTATAATTTAAAAAAAAAAAAAAAAAAAATGAAATGCTTTCAAACAAAGGAAAAACTGGACTAAATCGGCTGTAACTGCATGTTAAAATATCAAATAATGGAGCGCACATCTGAAACATCTGCAAAACGTATCTTCTGATGAAATCTTGTGCTTGAAATTAAAATATCGTGTGAGGATAAAACCTTTTATTTTCAACATATGATATAATCATATAGTATAAATATTTTAGTTTAATAATATTAAACATTCAACTATTTACACATGAAAATTTCTATTTAATTTGCTTCTGTAATCTTACTATGCAAAGCTCAAACTGGCGTGTGAGGAAGGGTGAAGAAAAAGTTAATATTATTTAACAAAAAAATTATGAACATGTAGCTATTTACGAAAAACTTACCAAAATAATAACATTTAGAATTCAATTATCTCAGGTTTTAAATTAATTATTGATAAATTATTATAAATATAAAAATTATTAACAAAACATTCACTGCAGTCATGTAAAAAACAAATTTGCTGCTTTTATAGGTCATTTTACTTATAAAAATTGTTATTTTATATTCTTTTAAAAGTAAATTAACTTTTCATATTGAATTGTAATCGAAACTTAATGTAAAATACAGCAAATTAACAGGCAAATCTAAAAGATTTAAAAAGAGATAATAGTTTAAATTTTAGATGTGATGTTTCTCTTATGTATAAAGAATATATTTTAATCATTAAACTTTTTTTGACACAAAAATTTCTATTGATATTTTTCAATTAAAAATAGCGCGTTTCTAATGTAAAGTCAATCGGGAGACGGATCCCTGTACTCGCGATGACGTCAAGCAGCGAGTCTCTCCCTATTGGCTACGGGGTGAAATGGCGCAACCTTTAGATATAGTAACCTTGATGTGGTGTAGTTTGGGTATTTTGAATCTCCCGCTCTGTTCTGTGTGGTAGGAAAGCAAACAGCAGTAATAACTCCCAGTACAGAATGCCACATAACCTAACAATTGTCTTCGGAAACTTTAACATGAAATATGCAAAGTAGATCAGGTGTCACAACGTAATCTCATCTTTGCGAAAATAGATATATTAGTATTTCAAACAGTATATTATAATTTCAATCATACGAGCTAATTATTTTCTTAATTTTTCAATGTAAGATCAGTTTTAAATTAAATGTGGATTTTTAAAAATTATTTTGAGGTAAATTGAATATGTTTTAAAATTCATTATTAAAAAAAAAAAAACTTAGAGAATCTAGAGTTTAAATTTTTTTTATAGCTTTTATGTAAAACAGTAAAAAATACTTAACTGAAAACAGTAGAGACTCCAAAAAGCCTTTTACTTACAGAATCTGAGATATTTTTTTTCCCTTTTCAATTATAATGACCTATCTAAAATATCCTAGAATACGGATGTAATGTTCGAAAGACACCCGCTTTCAAGATAACATGTCGAGTGATACTTACTTTTCAATCAGAGACAATTTAAAACAAAGAGATGATCTCACAGTAACCGATGAAGAAAAGTTTGAAGATAAATTTGGGAAAGCCAAATCTATTCTCCAAACTGTTGTATCAGGATGTCTGTTGAATAAAAAATTCCCAGCCGTAGCTATAGATGATCAAATTATTCCTTTTTATAACCATGCACAAGGGAAATCAAAGGAAAATCAAATCCCTGTGTATTGAAGGTCTTTTATCCACAGATTCAGATGGTCTCCCATAAGACATTTTTATGTATCAATGTACAGGAGACAAAATAAATACGGATATAAATGAGAATGATGGAATATATTTAGATACTAGTGAAAAATTAGTGCTTAAACTTACAGAGAATTTACTTCCAAGCTGTACCTTGTATATGGACAGATATTTTACATCAATTCTTTTATTAGACATTATATAAAGCTGAATGTCAGGGAACAGGTACTCTACGAAAGAGTAACATACCCCCAAATGTAAATTTTAAATTTGACTCTGATATGAAAAAGCTTGGACGGGGTTCAGTTGACCGAAAAATTCGTAATGATGGACAAATTTGTATCTTGAAATGATTTGATAACAAACCAGTTATACTTGCCTCATCAGCTGACGAAAAGCATCCTGAAGATATATGTAAGCGATGGTCGAAAAGGATAAAGAATATGCGTCAGTGAATCATCCATCCATTATAAAAAAAGTATAATGAATTTATGAGACGTGTTGATTTCTTTGACTGATATTTAAGCTATTATAGAATGCATGCGAGAACAATAAAATGGACCATAAGAGTCATTATGAATTTTTATTTTTATTTTGCCATAGCTGCCACTTGGATAGAATATAGAGGTCACCAAACGTTGCTCAATAGATCAAAGAAAAAATATTAGATTATCTTGCATTTAGAATTCATCTACAAGAATATCTTTTCTATGGCATACACTGTAAAAAAAAATTCAAGAGGTAACTAAAAATTTTTTAGTAAATTTTTATTCCACAGAATTTTTTAGTAACCATTGCAAACTTTTTTTTTTTGCAAGTGAAACAAGCATTTCTTTTGTAAACTGAACAAAAGAATATTTTGTATAACTAACTTAAAATTTTTTAGTATGAGCCACCAAGCAAATTTTAGTAATAGTTCCAAAATTATTTTTAATAACAATTACGTGCGTCCAAAGGGCAGGAGCTTCCTTCGAGCTGCATCCAGACTTCTGAAGCGATAGATTTTCGGCAAAAACGCAATAGATGGCAGCACCAAACATTGCGACCAGCTCCAACAGGAAATTCATAACCCCTTTATTATAGAGTACTTACACTACATACATTCGGGGCGTACTTGGCGCTGTCCAGTATAGAACCTGGGAGCATTTAACCTGGAGTCCGTTACTATAACCACTATGCTATCGAGGCCACGCCAAGTGAGTTTTAGTAATAGCTATTAAAAATATAAAACTATTAACTCTATTCGTTGCTAACTTTTTTCTAGTAATTCTTACAGATTTTCTAGTAACTGACTAAGATTACTAAACATTTTTTAGTAATTACAAGGATTACTAAAGTTTTTTTAGTAGATCGACCCTTTTTTTTACAGTGTAGACGAAAGCAGTGGCTCAGAGTATATTCCTAGTGAGCCATCGTCACCACAGAAAAACAGATATAACCAAAGAATTTCCTTGTCATCCACTCCTTTGCGAAAAAGATAGGTTTCACATCTTCCTAAGATAGCCAAACCACCCACAAAAAGAAAAAAAAACAGATGTAGGATGCCTGGTTGTAAATCCAATTCTGCAAGGATTCGATAAACTGCATGTAAAGTTTTTTTTTTTTTTTTTTTTTTTTTTTTTTTTTTTGTCTGCAAGAAGACTGACACAATGTTTCAAATTATTTCACGAAAAATAATATTAAAAAAAATGATTTAGAAATTCTTACTGATATTTAGGAAAGTATCTGCAATAATTATATATATATATATATATTAATTTATGTTTCAGTTATTTCTAAAAGATTAGATAATTACAATTTAATTTTCAAACTATTATAAATAATGTTTCTATTCAACGAATTAACTATTTAATCTTAAAAATATGTTCTGAATTATTATAAATGTGTACTATAACATAAAAATGCTATTTGATCGTAAAATAAATATAAATGTATACATAAATTTATACTTCGTATTTAACATATCGTACATCATTATGACCGGATGTCGCCTGTAGGAGACACTAATTTTCTAATTAAAAAAAATAATAAAAAAAATTTCTGCATTTTTCCATTTTTTTTTCTTCAGAGTATTTAAAATCCATTTAACAAGAAATTTTTAAAATCTAAGACTCAAAGTTGGTCTTAGGACTGGGGAGGTTAAACTACAAAAGCGGAAAAAAAGTGACACGGAAAAAAGTTACCGGAAGAAAAGTGACAAGGAAAAAAAGTTACCGGAATAAAAGTGACAAGCAATACATTTTGGGGACTTATTATTGATTTTGAGAATTCATTGGTTAAGTGTAAAAGGGGGATCTGGAGGAGGCTCATAATTTAGGTAAATGGGTTTTTCATGCTAAATTAACTGTTTTAGTTCAGTTTTTGGATGTATGTTCATACTGAAAATTACGCTTGCCTGATCGTTTTGGGAAGGAACGATTACTCCCCTTCTTCCATCCGCCCTAAATTAGATAAATGGGTTTTTAAGCAGAATTATCCAACGTGTGTCAAATTTTGGATATTGGTTCTTTCTGATAAGGCTTATATATTATATTATATAAGGCTTATGATGCTTAAATAGATTCGGGAGTTTAATGCTTAAGTAAAGAGGGGGAACGGGGGAACAACCTCTCTTAAATTAAATTAATAGCTTTTTACGCAGAATTATCCGATTTGCTTGGAATTTTGGACACAAGTTCATTATGATAAGACATATCTCTGATAAGTCATGTGGTTCTTTTGCTTTTTAATAAAGGAAGGGCAGGCAATTATCTCGCCTCAAATTATATAAATCATTTTTATGCAGAATAATTCGATGTATTTGAAATTTTAAACATAGGTGAATCTCTGAATAGTTTTAAGGGTTTAATGACTAAGTATAGAAGGGGAATAGAATATAACCCCCTTTAAATTTAATAAATTGCTTTTTATGCAGAATTATCGGAGTTTCTTCAAATTTTCGATTATCGGTTCATTATGATAAGGCGTGTCTATGGGGTTCTTTTGTTAATTAAAAAGGGGGGTGTCCCCCCCCCTTAAATTAGCTAAATTGTTTTTAATGCACACTTATCCGATGTATTTCATATTTTTGATGTACGTTCTTTATCATAAAGCGAATCCGGGAATATTTCTAAGGGTTTAAGGCTGTTCATAAATCAAAAAGGGCAACTTTGTGACATATGATTTAATTTATTTTTATTCGGAAATGCATGAAAATAGCAGGTGTTGTTACTGAGAAACTGTTCATTGCACTCAATTTTCTGTTTTTTTTTTTTTTTTTTTTTTTTTTTTTAAACATAATAGATCTTTTATAACAAGCCTTTGTGTAGAATTTTCGTCGATAATTTATTTCTATAGTAACATATTTTATTAGTAAGAAAAGTTTTAGGATTTTTATTATTATTATTTGAATGCTTTATAACTGAACAATATTTAATACTGAACAATATCTTGAAAAAATAATATTTTATATTTAAAATACTTAACCTAAAATATTTTACATGCAATTATCAATTACATAAATTGACCTGTCTACAATTTTCGTTCCTTTTTTTCTACCATTATCAAGAATATAAATGTCTGTAAGAAAGAAAAGTTTGTCAATCATTAGAAAAAAAAAAGAAAGAAAGAAATAAAAACATTAGTATAACAGCTATAAAATAAATTACATTGATACCCATGATTTAATATTTGAAAAGATGTATAAAAATGTATAAGAAAATTCAAGTAATAAAAAATTATAAATAGTTAGTTGCATCAAATTTCAAATTTAGGATTTTAGAGAATGAGACAGATAAAAATAAAAATCATGGCAGTTTGAATGGTCGAGTAAATATTGTTACTTGAGGGGGGAAGGGGGGAGGGACAGAAAGAAAATAGGCTGTAGTAAGCAAAAATAAATACTTTCCGCAGTATATTTAGTTAAATTTCTGATAAACATAATTTGTTGTAAATAATAAGCTTAAAACTGTTTTACCTCATCGAATAGATTAGATCATCTATCGTCTTAAGAAAAAAAAAAAAAAAAAAAAAAAAAAAAAAAATAGAAATCACTTATGTAATACAGTAATTCATCACAATTTGAATAGACAAATTTAAAAGCAACTAATTCAAAATTCAAGAATTTTTCTGATGAAACATTCAAGTTATTTACCGTCAAATCTTGACGGGCATTATCTAGTTAAATTTTATATTATGTACAAATTTTCCACGGGGTTGCAGCCCCATCAGCCCACCCCTGAATATGCCATTGTAAAGAAACCTTCTCTCACATGCGAATATTTGAGCATGTTTATGTATATATATATATATATATATACCATCTTTTTTTATTATAATATATGTAACATAATATATAATAATCCTCTGAAGTAATAAATTAATATAACATAATAATAATATACTATATTTTTTTTCACCAGTAATTTTCTCATCTGAACCATATAATAAGTCAATACGGGTACATAAGCTCTCAGGCTATGATAGTCTGTGAGCTAAAAAGCACAAAAACAGAAAGGATGTCAGTGACCAATCCATGGATGGTTTCGAAGAAACGTCTTGAAAGAATTTTTATTGATGGAAGTCATTTCGTACGATTTTATTGATTTTTTAAAACAATTTCAGAAAAATGCCTAAAATTTTAAAAGTCTGAGTGATAAAATATGACACTATATAGTGCAGTAACCAAAAAAAAAAAAAAAGTTTAACATTCCTGCATGAAGGAGGGGAAAGGGATGCGCTTTTTTCTACTTTTCACATCTTAGCCATATTAATTTATTTCAACTTTTACTAATTTCCATCGCCATACTTTCCATAGCATTTTGCATAAAGAATAACTGTAAATTAGTGAAGACACGCAATAACATATGGTTAAATTAATAAAACACATTTTCATTTTTGATGACTGTAATTTACTTTCATAGTTTTCAAAAATATATCTCAAGCAAATATCAAGGATTTAAAATAAAGCATTTTTAAATGGAATTTTATTTAAAAAAAAATATTAGCAATAGGAAACATTCAAAAGGGTGCCAAAAATCTGGTACAGCGCTGATCTATACGAATTGAAATTATGTTCTTTTTAATTTTAAAGAAAACTAGTCGTTAGGGGCCACCATAATACTTACCCATCATGGATATGCGATAAATATATGAAAATAAAATATGTCTAAACTATTTACAAAATGCGTTGCAATTGCAAAACAAAGTTTAGAGTATCTTTACATATTTTTAATACACATAGTAATGCTGTCGTCATGAATTGCTGATGAACCCATTTCGATAAATTAAATGAAACGCCAAACTACACAAGTAGTACCGAATTGCATAAAAGAAACATCCTTATAATTTCAAAAATAATAGCCATATTAACTAACAGTTTACTGCGTCGGATTAAGCGTCTCATTTCCAATTAAAATATATTTTTCAATTAAAATTTGAATGAAATAAAGGGTCATGAAAAATAAAGATGTTGGAAAACAAGATTAGAAATATCTCTTTAACTAATAATCCGATTGAATTTGTTGTTAATGCAAAAATTGTGTTATTTTATTGTCTTTTACATCCATTCCTTAAAATAAAAAAAAATCGAAAATTTTTATATACCTTCCATCAGAAAGAATTTTTCGAGAGTCCGAAAAAAATAGTTCCGGATAATCGAGGTTACTGATATTCAATAGGCTTCGTCCCATTCTTACATACTAAGTACATACAAAATTTCAAGTCTCTATCTCAATTTGTTCGGGAGATAGAGCTCTTACTGACACTCAGGCAGACGGACGGAGGGACGGCAAATTTTTTTTTGTAAAAATATGTTTTTAGGAATCTCTAGTGTCTGAAACGTGTATATCCGCTAAAAAAATTACTTCGATTTTCAAAACGATTGCAAAACTTACCCTATACTACGTATGATGGGTAAGTAAATTAATCAGATTTTATTCCCCTTTTCCACACCAAAAATGTGTTCCACTAATAATTATGAATTTTGAAAGAAAATTTTCATTAGTATATAATTTATAACTTATTAATTAGCATAAGTACAAAATATTTCTCATTCATTTTAAATGTGACGTCATTATTTATCGAGCTCCAATAGTTCCTGATATCCATGTCCCTTGTATTTTTAACGACTACTATAAAGTAGAGCCACTAGAATTATAAAGTACCTGTTTTATTTCAACAATGACGTCATATTTTTCCAAGTGAAATATTTCATTGAAAATATCATTTCCTATTGTCCTTTTCACTGCATACTTTACAAAATGAATATTTTAGTGCACTTTGTTGATGCATATAAATTTGAGCAGGGTGTAATATCGTTCACAGGTGAATGAATATTTTAGTGCACTTTGTTGATGCATATAAATTTGAACAGGGTGTAATATTGTTCACAGGGTGTAATATCGTTAAAATTCAATTGAAATGATTTTTCCACATAATGCCGTAATGTAAAGAAATTTTTGACAATCTCTATAAACAAACTAATCATGGTAGAAACATCATTTTCAATAGGTATCCGTGTTAAGGTAAATGTTATTAAAGTCCAAAAATTTCATGGCTACTCGGATTGCTATGAAATTTGCTAAAGTTAGAAAGCGGCAAGATGGACAGACAAACCGAAGGCATAATAACTTTTCAACTTTCTTGGAAAGTGTTAAAAAATAGAGTGAAAAATATATTGATTAGTATTTATATTTTCCGCCTTTTTCCAAAAAAAAAAAAAATTCTTTTAATAATTATGAGTTTTGAATAAAAATTTTCATTTGTATGTAACTTATAACTTATTAATTAGTATAAGTATAAAATTTGCTCATTCATTTTAAATCTGACGTCATTATTTATCTAGCTCCATTAGCTACTGATATTCATGCCTCTTGTATTTTTAACGACTACTATAAGGTACCTCTTTTTTTCAACAATGACGTCACATTTTTCCATGTGAAATATTTCATTAATAATGTTATTCCTTTTCATTCAATTTTTTATTTCTAATTATGCTGCCATTTTTGACAGAAAAATTCTTGTTAATGAAACAAATATACATGTTTAATATATAACAAAAATTACTCTCTTTATTTCTTTTTAAAATATGACGTCATACTTATTTTCTTTTAATTTTTTTTATTTTCATTTTTTTTTTTGCACGGAAATTGCTCAGTTGAAAATTTACTGACGCTGAGAAATTATCATTCCAAATTTCTATTTGGTTGACAACAAGAAAGGAAAATGGTTAAATTTTACCAAAAAAATGCCTATTGATTCTGTATGAAAAATAATGAAATTTTGAATTATTAAGGAAAATATTTGAATAAAATGAATAAAACATAGCCTATGTCCATTTCCGGGCTATAATTTATCTATAAGCAAAGCTTCAAAGTCATTAATCCATCCGTTTTGAAGCCAATTTCATTCCAACTTTCGGACACACTATCACATTTATAATATACAAGGTAGAACTCGTCAAATTTTGACGAAAGAAAATGTTTACGAAGGAACTGTTTCATTAAATTATAATAAACCTACAAAATTAATTATAGTAAAAAATGCATTTTATATTGGTACGTCTAACTCTTAAACAAACGATATTTATCGTCAAACTAACAAAATACTATTTCTATAAAACGCAGTTGTAGAAATTATTAAAATTAAACTTTAATCGTATATGTAAGCAGTAAAAAATAATAAAGATATGTTATTAATTAAGGTTCTAATGCTAGTATTCCAAAGTGATAAAAGCAAAATTTATTCAACTTTGACTCAATCACAGTTTTTTTTTTTTTTTTTTTTTTTTTTTTTTTTTTTTTTTTTTTTCAGTGAAATCTAAGCCCGGCATCATTTTCACCATATCAAAATTTACAAATGTACATTTCACATCTGTATTCACGTTTAAAAAAAATTGGCATTTTAATTTGATAATTTTGATTCAAAACTTGAAGTCTTGGTGCTATTAGCTGAAATAGATATTAAACTGTTGATATTCTTTTACGTGTAAATCAAATTGTGTAAAGAAGTCAAAATTCACCGGGATTTATAACAGAAGATATTTAAATTTCTATTTTTTCCCTTTTAATGAGAAAATGACAACATAAAGATACAGCACTCAATTTTTTCCTTTTTTTCCTTTGCTTTAAATAGAAATGGAGTACTCCTGTTGCCACAATTAGAAAGGAGTTATTAAAAGATACAAAAAAATTGATATTTCAAAAACAAATTAAGATACAGCTTTCAAACAAATTTCATTTAAAAGTACATTTTTTTTTTCTACACGATGGTGTAAAAATTGAAAATGTGCGACATTAAGAAGTTTAAAAACTTTTAGTAGAAAAATTGCAATACCGAAATTCATTCAAAATTTGAAAGTGTTGCCATGCGCAAAATGACGTATGCGTTACGCACAGATACGTTTGGCCTTTATAATATAGATATAAGGATATAAGGATGTGATTTTTTTTATATAAAACAAATTTCTAATAAAAGAGAACAAGATTCAAGAAAAATATGATGCCAAATTTCGTTTTTTTTTCTTTCTTTTTTTTTTTTTTTTTGACAAGTCTATTTTTTTATTTCGTCAAGACCTCTACACTAAAAAAGTACCAAAGAAACAATTTAAAAATTAAAAAATAATAATAACATGAAAATATGCACGATAATTCAGAAAAAAAATATACAGTCGGCTCTCGTTAATTCGAACTCGTCGGGACAACATGAAATGTTCGAATTATGGAAAGTATGAAATGAAAACATGCTTAATATGGTCCTTTTACAAAGGAATTAACGTTATAGAGTTTTTTTTAAACTTATTTCGTCTGTTATTATCAGAATATGACTTAATATTAAATTAGAATGTATCAATACATAAACCAATTAAGTGATTAGAAACAAGCACAATGGAAGAAAATTTTTAAGCGTCATTGATGGACAGACGAGGCACTAAGAAAGTGGATGTCAAATGCATGGGAAAGAAAGTTATTCAAATGGTCTGAAATTCGTGAGAAAGGAAGGAAGAAAGAAAAATCGGAATTCTCGTTAGTTCGAATTAAACGAAGTCAAGATAAAATGAATTCGAATTAATGAAAATGTTTAACGTTATTTTGCCATTGAAAATTTCGGGACTTCATGTTTAGTTCGAATTAAGCGAAGATTCGGATTATCCGATTTCGAATTAACGAGAGTCGACTGTATTTTATGCAAAAGTTATATCTTTTCTTGAAAATATCTAAAAATTAATCATAATATAAAATATAAGGCTGCGAGGAAACAGCACTATTTTTTATTACACTAAAAGAGAAATAAATCTTTCTTTGTTTCCGAGCGGAACAAAAGCTTGGTATTTTTGAAACATCTTTAAATGATTTTTGAGGGACTGACTCTACCGAATTGATAAAGGAAGGGAAAGTTTATCTCCCCCATCTTCAGTCGTAAAGCTGTCAACTGATTTCGAGTTCGATTTCTCTCTTGAAGTTCAGATTCAGTGCACTGAAATAGCAATTTATACATCAAAGCGCCGATACGAAAGATAAAAAATAGCAACGCCTGACCGAAAGAAGTTAGTGCTATATGTGCCTGGTCTTTAAGTGTGAAATTTTAAAGTACAGTGTTTTCAGTATCGTAATTCTGAATGTTTCTGGTAAACAGTCGGAAATTTTTTTTTTAACTAATGAAATAAAATGATAAATATGAATGATAAATATTGTCTATATTCTATAACATCGTTATAAAAGCGCGAGAAGCTGGTGTATTTTAAAAATTATACATTTTCCAAGCTGATTTTAAAGTATGTAATTAATAGAAAGAAAGTTTTTTCAATATTATCCTAATAAATCATCAATGATGACATGAGAAATATATTCCAGATTAAAACCACGAGGTAGAGAAAATAAAATAATAATAATAGTAATAGTAAACAATAATAATAGTAATACTTAATAATATTAATAATAATAATAATATGTTATAATACAGACATTTAGTGACCTTTCCTACATGAATCCCATTTGTTTTGAAATAAAAATGGCATGTGGGAGCATATATCATGAGGTCGTAAATTAGGAATTCTTGCGAAAAAACAAATGTGTTCCTAGCACTGATTTAAGTTTCAATCTACTGTGACGTCATCAAAATGGCGTACCGGGATATATATCATAGGGATGTTAATCAGGATTTCGTCGAAAGTAAAATGCTTTAGCACTGGATTTAAGTCCCCCTGATTTAAGTCCCATCTACTCTCACGTCAGCAAAATGACGTATAGCGGGATCTTAATCAGTGGGACCTTAATCAGGGTCTCGACGAAAGTAAAATTCTCTGTGACTGGATTTAGGTCCCGGTCTGATAGCGGGATGTATATCAGTGGGACGTTAATCAGGGTTTCGTGAAAAGTGAAATGCTCAAGCACTGGATTTATATCCCGGTTTCTTGTGACGTCAAAATGACGTATAGAGGATCTTAATCAGTGGGACCTTAATCAGGGTCTCGACGAAAGTAAAATTCTCTGTGACTGGATTTAGGTCCCGGTCTAATAGCGGGATGTATATCAGTGGGACGTTAATCAGGGTTTCGTGAAAAGTGAAATGCTCAAGCACTGGATTTATATCCCGGTTTCATGTGACGTCAAAATGACGTACCGGGACCTTAATCAGTGGGACATTAATCAGGCGCCTCATTTAATTTTCTACTGACTTTGTCACCTAGCAACCAAGATATACCTAATTATTTCAAAATGTAAAAAGTTTTCTGAGCAAACGATTTTTTGTGATAAATACATTATCTGTTTTATTTCTTCAGCTTTTACCTAAGCTGTGTAAAACAATATTCTTTTTTGTTTTTGAGTTTGATTAGAATGTTTTTTAATGAGATATGTGAAAAAACGTTACGGTTTTTATTGGAGTTGTGTTTTGTTAAATTATTAATGTTCGAAAGAACCTGAGTTGAGTTTACTCATCAGAATAAACTGTTTAAAGTGAGAGATGCGTATTTAATTTTGAGTTGAGTAAAATATTAATAAAATAAACTTTCGAACAAATTGAATTCTTCATATGGTCCGTCTCTACGGAGAAAAATCAGCGAGTTGTTCTACCTCAATGATTGAAGGATAACTGGTGAATATTTTGTGCTGTTTTGCTATTTCTTCGATGTTAGAACTCATCTTTTAAAGAGCCAAGAGGGGTAAGTGCACCCATTTAATTTTTATTCATTAAAAATGAGTATGAAAGAATTAAAAGCAAAAAAGAAAATTTTCAAAACAAACTTGACAAAATTAAAAGAAAAATTATCGAATACTGAGCTAGAATTAAATGAATTAATTCTCATAAAGGAGAAACGGAATAAATTAGAGAAAAACTTTTCTGAGTTATTTGAGTCTATTTATAAGATAAGTAAAGAAGATGAAATTGAGGATTTTATTAAGGAAAACGAAGAAATTAATGAAATTTTAGAAATAATGGAATTTGAACTTACAAAAAAGTTATCAAAAATGAAAGTGCAAACTGTTAATTTAGAAAACGCCACAAAGGCTGATAATAACATTAAAATGCCAAAGTTAACTCTTCCTGTATTTACGGGTAATTTGCATGAGTGGCTTTCTTTCAAAGATATATTTAAGGCTACTGTACATGAAAATTCTAATTTGTCAGGGGCAATGAAATTACAATATTTGAAGTCTTCATTGAGAGGAGATGCCTTTCGTATAATTCAATCTATTTCAATCGTGAATTCTAATTATGAAGTTGCATGGTCGCTTTTGGAAGAACGGTTTTCAAATTCGAGAGAACAAGTTTACGCGCATTTAAAACGTTTTTTAAATATTCCTGTTATTCAGAATGAGTCCCCAGCAGCATTATTAAATCTAATAGATATAACAAATGAATGTATTAGGTCGTTAGAGATTTTAGAACAAAAAGTTGAGGGGTTTTCTACTACTATGTTTGCTTATATTTTGGCTCAAAAATTAGATGTAAATACAAAAATGTGGTGGGAAAGACATCTTAAGCGGGATAATTTACCGAGTTTAACTGAATTGCTAGAATTCTTGAGAGACCACGCGCGTACACTAAGTGCGTCCAAACAAGTAAATACAAAGCGAAATTTTCAAAACGAAAGCCAAACAAAGCTTAGCTTTTCAAAGGTAACATCCATGGTTGCGAGTTTAAATGAGAAAAATATGCGCAAATGTGTTGTATGTAACCAGGAAAATCACAGTGTTTTTAAATGTCCCAAATTTCAAAAATTTAATGTACAGGAAAGAGTAGATTTTGTGAAAAAAAACAATATGTGCTTTAACTGTCTTTCAGAATTCCACTGCGTCAAAAAATGTAACTCAACATTCTCGTGTTCAAAATGCCATAAACGCCACAATATACTTCTTTGTTTTGATAGGCGTGAGAGAAATTCCAATGCGGTGGGAAACAAAAAATTATAGTGATAAGGAAGTGCCAAATGCATTGTCGACGAATGAAAGTAAACCAACATTAAATGTTGACGCCATACCATTTGAGTTAAATAACCAAATTCAAAATTTCACTGGTACTTCAAATGTGAGATCGAATAATGTTAAAACAGTTCTTCTTTCCACTTCTATTGTTTATATGAGAGATAAATTCGGAAATAAAGTTCCGGTGCGTGCTTTATTGGACAATGGTTCAATGAGCAATTTTTTAACATTGCAGTTAGTTGAAAGATTAGGAATTCGAAAAGAAAAAAGTAATATTTCGGTATCGTGTTTAAGTGGATCCTCTGTAGCGGTAATAAATAAAACTACTGCCTTGATCAGTAATAATTCGGGAGATTATAGTCGGGAGTTAGATTTCCTTATCATACCAAAGATTTCGCAAATTATGCCCTCGAAATATATTAATATTTCAGAGCTAGGAATTCCAGAGTCTATTATTCTTGCTGATCCTGAATTTTATAGACCAGGGAAAATAGATCTTTTACTAGGAGCTGAAGTATCTCTAGAATTGATAAAGGTGGGTCGTATGAAGCTACCAAATTCTAAATTAATACTGCAAAATACGGTGTTCGGTTGCATAGTAAGTGGGAGTGTTTACGATTGTAACGATCAGGAACAAATACATTGTGGGTTAATTACTGAGACAGATTTAAATTTCGAAATGAAAAAATTTGGGGAAATTGAAAGAGTAGAAGAAAGTACACCATTGAGAAATACAGAAGAATTAGCATGCGACACCCACTTTATAAACACACATCAGAGAGATATAACGAGCAAATTCATAGTACAAATGCCGTTGAAAAAAGATCCTAGTTTTTTGGGAGAATCAAAGCAATTTGCGGAAAATAGATTAAATTCACTTTGGAATAGGCTAGTCAAAAATCTAAATCTTTTAGAGTTATATTGCGCATTTATGGCAGAGTATAGAGAGTTAGGCCATATGGAGGAAGTAGAGAAAACAGATGAGCCAATACATGCGAATTATCTACCTCATCATGCTGTTTATCGCCCAGATAAAAGTTCTACAAAATTGAGAGTTGTCTATAATGGTTCACATGCAACTTCATCAGGAGAATCCCTAAATTCCATACAGCTGAATGGAGATGTCATTCAAGATGATTTGTTTAGCATAATACTTAGATTTCGTACACACCGCTATGCATTTACAGCAGATGTAAAAATGATGTATCGCATGATACTTATCGATAAAAGTCGAGCAGTTGTGACGAAAGCAAAAATTTTCCTACAAAGACTGTGGAGATTGCAAATTGGTTGGGATGAAAATCTCCCTACAGCTGAGCTTGATGACTGGTTGCAGTTTTTAGAATCATTAAGCGCCATCAACAATATAAGTGCTGTTAGATACATTTTTACAAATAATCCAGTGCAAATTAAAATTTGTGGCTTTTCAGATGCTTCGGAGAAAGCCTACAGTGTGGCATTGTATGCTGTGTCTTCAAATTCTTCAGGAGAGCAAATTTCTCAGTTGCTTTGCATAAAAGTCGAGTTGCACCAATCACTATTCCTCGCTTGGAGTTCTGTGGTGCAGTTTTATTAGCCAAATTGATGAATAAGGTTGCCAAAACCTTAAAAGTTCCTAAAGAATCTGTTTACTATTATTCAGATATTACTATTGTATTATGTTGGATTCGAAAACAGGCGTGTGACTTAAAAACCTTTGTGTCATCACGTGTGGCTACGATTCAGAATCTTTCTGATATCAGTCATTGGGGACATGTGGCTTCTTCTGATAATCCTGCTGATCTTGTGTCACGAGGTGTAGATCCAGACAAACTTCTCCAGAGTAACTTATGGTGGAAGGGTCCACTATTCCTAACACAACAAACTGAACCTTCTTTAAATACTGTCGAACTTGAGCAAAATGATAAGGATCTATACAGAAGTGAACTTAAAAAGACTTTTTCAGAGACTACACTTTTAATATCAGACTGTTCATCTTTTATTGACTATTTTTTGCAATTGAGTAATAATTATGCTAAATTAATAAGAATTCTTAGCTATGTTTTCAGGTTCATTCAGAATGTCAAAAAGCCAAAAGAAAGGTATGCAGGAAAGCTAACATCTGCTGAATTGAAGAAGGCTGAGCAGTTTATCATAAAATCTGTTCAAGAAAAAGAGTTTAGTTCTGAATTCACATTGTTATCTAAGGGTAAGGAGTTACCAAAAAATAGTAGATTACTTTCATTAAATCCTTTCTTGGATAAAAATAATTTAATCAGAGTTGGAGGTCGTCTCCAAAATAGCACGGTAAATTATGCCCAAAAACACCCAATTGTACTGCCCTCTAAACACAAATTAACAGAATTAATTATCGAGTTTTATCACAAAAAATATCTACATATAGGACCACAAAATTTACTTTATTGTGTTCGAAGAGAATTTTGGCCTTTAAACGGTAGGGCTATTTGTGGAAAAATTGTACATAAATGTATTACATGCTTTAGGGCCAAACCTAAATTGTTAGAGCAAATTATGGGCGAGCTCCCAAAAGAAAGAATAAATGTAGACTTCGTTTTAATTGCACAGGAACTGATTTCTGTGGTCCATTTTTGATTAGATATAGAGGTCAACGTAAAGGCATTTATCATAAAGTTTATGTTTGTATTTTTATTTGTATGGTAACAAAGGCAGTGCATTTGGAATTAGTCAATGATTTAACATCTGAGGCTTTTATTGCAACATTAAAGAGGTTTTTTGCCAGACGAGGCAAACCTCGAAACATTTTCAGTGATAATGCAGGCAATTTTGTGAAGACTAATGTAGAGCTTAAAAGGTTGCATGAATTGGTAAACAAACCAGACCAGAACCTTACTAATTACTTGATATCTGAAGGTATTGCTTGGGAATTTATTCCCCCTAAAGCTCCAAATTTTGGAGGTTTATGGGAATCGGGAGTCAAGTCCTTCAAGTATCACTTTAAACGTGTTGTGGGCAACTCTAAATTAACTTATGAAGAAATGTTAACTATAATTGTGCAAATTGAACGTATCTTAAATTCGCGCCCGCTTACTCCCTTGAGTACAGATATTGATGACTTGGAGGTCCTGACCCCGGGACATTTTCTTATTGGTCGCCCATTTAATGCCATTGCTGAATCTGACCTGAGTAATATTGAAGATAATAGACTAAACTTATGGCAAAAGTCCACTAAAATGGTTCAGACCATCTGGAAAAAGTGGAAAAATAGTTATTTAAGTACATTGCAGCAAAGGCATAAGTGGATGATATCAAAAAACAACCTCAAAATAGGAGATATGGTTGTAATAAAGGAAGATGATCTTCCAGTGTCTAAATGGTTATTAGGGAGAATTGTAGAAGTATTTTTTGGTAATGATAATAGAATAAGAGTTGTAAATATAAAAACCCCAAATGGAACATATAAAAGAGCAGTATCCAACATTTCTGTATTACCTCTTGAAAAGTAATTCAGTTTTAATAAGAAAGTGTACATTATTGTAAAATTTCTTTATTTATTATGTATTATGTAAAATTTTTTAAATATTTGCTTAAATTTAACTTAACTGTGACTCATTCATATTGTATTTAATTGTATTGTTCTTTATATTTTTTACAATGGTTGTAATTGCAGTGTTTTAGTTTGAAACCCCCCTCAGAGGTTTCAAGAGGGGCGTATGTTTGATAAAAGGCTATTTAATTTTCTACTGACTTTGTCACCTAGCAACCAAGATATACCAAATTATTTCAAAATGTAAAAAGTTTTCTGTGCAAACGATTTTTTGTGATAAATACATTATCTGTTTTATTTCTTCAGCTTTTACCTAAGCTGTGTGAAACAATATTCTTTTTGTTTTTGAGTTTGATTAGAATGTTTTTTAATGAGATATGTGAAAAAATGTTACGGTTTTTATTGGAGTTGTGTTTTGTTAAATTATTAATGTTCGAAAGAACCTGAGTTGAGTTTAATCATCAGAATAAACTGTTTAAAGTGAGAGATGCGTATTTAATTTTGAGTTGAGTAAAATATTAATAAAATAAACTTTCGAACAAATTGAATTCTTCAATTACACTCTTTCAAATCTATTGAAATCTATTGAAATTTGTATGCATTTTCGAAGTGCATTAAAATATGCATTCTGTGAAACATTTTGTGAAACAAAATAACTATTATTCATTTACAGGTACTCACAATAGATTTCTATTGCATAATGGTAAAGGGGGGGAGGAGTATGTGCGACATATTTTAATTATATTAAACTATTTTATGACTAATAAAATTGACATAAATAGCTGAGGCTTAATATAAGTTATACAATATAGTCATGCATTAAACGAAATGCTAAATATTTACAGGGACGCACAAAATATTTCAAATAGTATATAATTTCCGAAGTACTATATATGTATCCGATGATAGCTGATGTATGGATGAAAAGTATTTTAAATTATGTTATGCTCTTTTAAGCTCCACAGAATCTATGCATATTACATGGTGTGTATAAATGCCACAGTTGATACACAAACAGGACTAAACAAAAGAGATCGCAAACGTTATTCAATAACTATTTTTCATTACTCTCAGTTCATTTTTTATATTTGCTCAATGCTGATAAAATTTCGTAGATTTGCTGATAAAATTCGATAAAATTTCCAACAGAAAAAGCAGCGAATTTATGAAACTAAATTATTTTTCAAATAGTTCAAAAATGTTTGTATGGAAATATACAAATATAAACTTATTTTCAAGTATCTACATTAAGTTAAGCTGCAGAGAATATTTTAGCCTCGGAGAATATTCTTAAACTCGTTCAATTTTACGGAAACAAAAAAGAGCAATGTCGTAAACATAAATCTAGATATTACTTTATTTTATTATTGACGGAAATTTTCTCTGACAATTTAAAATAAGAATTAGTTTTCTGTATTTTGAATTGAACATATGAAAAATTTCATTCAACATTTAACTTACGCATTATATTTTTTTTAATATACGCTTATTATCACTAATTCGATGTTATTAAAAATATACATAGACAATCCTCTGTGTTTCTTATATTTAGTATTGAGGGTACATTCAAGTACATTTACGAATATTTTCTAAATACAAACATATTCATGAAGTTATTAACATTTCTGCGAAAAAATTAAATGCCTTTTTCATAATAAACCAGTCTTTAGAACTCACTATATTGACCATATCTAAATTGGAATATTTTTATAAACTTTTTTTGTAAGAATTGCCTAAATAACTCAACAATAAACTATGAAAAAAATGGAGTATCTCACGAAAGCCCAGTAAAAACTTATTACATTCATGTACATATATCGCATCAACTATACAATCTTTTCATGTTTTATATGCAGCAATACGACTATTTTTGTAGTTTTCGAAACGTGATGTTAAATTTTGTTGAAAACGTTGAGTACACGTTTGTGTCCTAATGCATCGTGAATATCCGTGAATGCATTTAAACAGAAATATTGAAGTATTATTTTAAATCATTTTTATACCTAAAAGAAGAATCTGTTAAACTACAACAGCTTTATTGGTAAAGAAACAGAAACATATTATTTTAATAATATCTGATTTTCTTAAACCGATATTATACATTTCATTATTTATTATAATTTGACCATTGTAGTAGGATAAGGTTCTCACTTTTTAAATGAAAGAATTTTTTTAGAAGCTCATACCTTATTTTCACTTTAGTAGCAGATCATCAATAAAATGCGGCAAAAAGCATATATTTTCTTTAAAATTAAACTTACAAAAATAGTGTATTTAAAGGAATGTATCTTGCAGCTAACGCTATTCTTCACGGGGTCTTTTAAATACGAGTCCAACGGCGGCTTAAGACGCCACACTACTGAGTGAAAAAGACCCGGATGATAATGTAAAGTCTATTAGGGCGTTCTTTTAGAGTATATCGCTCATATTTTAATATTTTGATGTGCTTTGTTTGCGTATTATAGCTAAGCCCAATCCACAATTTCCCTAGTTATCCTACGTAAAACATCACGTGAAAATACTGTTATTTGAACTAGTATTTGAAAAGAACGCCCCCACAGACTTTACATTAACATTGGGATCTTTTTTTGTCAGTAGTGTGATGTCTTAACATCATTACATGGCACGCGCAATGATGTTGCGATATCCGAAGCAACCAAACGTTCAAAAGAACGTTCAAAACATTCAAAAGTAACGTTCGAAGGAACGTTACCTTTGGGAAAGATGTGCAAATATTACTGTCTATATGTCCAATACGCAGTTTTTTTCCTTACACCCGATGTGACATCATACTTTGTTTTTCGTATTTTTCTCGTAATCTTTTTGTCATACAGTTCTTTGAGCATTTTTTTCTGTACTCCCAATAAGGAATTTGCCTCTTTAGAGTTTGGGCGCTATATATGAGACACCTTGTATTTCATCCTAACTCAACGATAACATAGCATGTCGGAGAAAAAATGAGCTGATTTCAATGGTGTGTTATGACATTTTAATTTAGACTATTTACAGCAAGTTTTACATCTAACTGAATATACATTAATCTAGTTTGTATTACGAATGTCCAATGTATATACTTTTGCTTAGATGACATGGAAAGTGGGTGGGGAACGGAAATTATTTTTTTAAGGATGTACTAAAAATGTTTAAAAATTGTATTCAATTATCTTTTGTTCAAAAATGCTATAAAGGACATTCCTCTTTAATATATTATATTTAGGACTTGTATTGTTATATTTCCTTCCTTAATTGCCGAAACGTCAGTGAAGGCTTACTTTGGAGACACGAAATTTTTTTGTTTCTGTCTGTCTGTCTGTCAGTCTGTCTGTTCCGCGATAACTGATGTAAAAAGCATTCGATTGACTTGAAATTAGGTGGGTATGTTAGTGAGGCACTGGGATTAAGCTGTATAGTTTTTTGTTAGATTTGATTCGTTCGTTCAGAAAATATAGAATATTTTATTTTCCGCAATAATGCTTTTCTATGGCAAATCCAATGATTTTCAATTTATTTTTTTTTTCTTGAGAGAAAATGACGCATTTGATTAATGGAATTCAATGATAAATATTACTGAAAAGTTACCGGTTAATTTATTCGTATTATTTTGAAATTTTGTGTACGCATTTGTCAGATTTTTTAAATTATTACTGCACATTTTGGAGATTTTTTATAAATGTGCTCCAATAATATAGACTAATTTGTTTTAGAGATTTACTTATTTCAAATGTATTTATTTCATTCTCTTTATTTTTCAATATTGGTTGCTAAGCAATCATTCATCCTAATTCTTATCCATAATTTGAAAGCGTGTCCGAAAATTTAAATGAAGTCATCATCAAAACTGATGAATTATTTAATGTATTTGTGTCTTTGCGTTAAATGTAAAATAGCCCAGAAAAGAACATAGGTTATGTTTTATTAATTTTATTCAAATATTTTCCTTAATAATTCAAAATTTCATTCTTTTTCATACACAATCAATAGAGACTTTTTAGATACAATTTAACCAATTTCCTTTATCGGTGCCAAAAAAATTAAAATCTGGAATAATAATTTTTCAACGGCAATAAGTTTCAATTGAGCAATTTCCATTCGAGAAATTAAACTAAGAAAAAATAAATAAATATGACATCACAATTAAAATAAAAATAGATATAGTACTTTTTCTTAAATATTAAACACGGATATTTGTTTCGTTAATAAGAATTTTTCTGACAAAAATGGAGACATAATTAGAAGTAAAAGAAATGAAAAAGAATCATATTTTTAACAAACAATTCACTTGGTAAAATATGACGTCATAATTGAAATAAAACAGGTATTTTATAGTAGTTGTTAAAAATACAAGAAACATGGATATCAATAACTCATGAATAATGACAACATTGCCAAAACTTCAGTGAAGGCTTACTTTGGTGACTCGAAATTTATTGTTCATGAAATTATTCGAAATTTATTGTTTATTCCGTCTGTCAGTCTCTTCTTCTGTCTGTCTGTTCCGCGAAAACTGAGGCAAAATGCAAACAAACTTTTATTTTCGGGAATTTTACACTTTAAAAAGTTCCTTATGCATCAGATTTAGGTGTTTGTGGTTGGCAGGCATGTAGAAGTATGAGGTTAATCAGAAATGCTTGTCCAAACTGTTACTTATTCTTATAAATCAAAATGTATAAAGAAACGCAAGATATACGATAACCATTAGCACAATTAATAGAAAGTTGAAAATTTAAATTTAAGGACACTACGGGGGATTCAGAGGGGCGGAGCCCCCCCTGAAGAGATCTACTCTTTTTCAATAAAAAAACAAAAATAATAGGTAATGAAAATTTCAGAATTTCCTAACATAACTAAAATTTTAATTTAACGGATTTGATGGCTGAAAACTTCTTATTCTTATTTTATTCTTATAAATAATTACGTAATTTGAAAATTTTAAGTTACAGTTTCCTTAAAGTTGAATTTTGCCCAAAGTGTGTTTAAAAAAATGTTGTGCAAAGCTGACGTTGAGGTTCCTGATCTGCAGATTTACTAGTTTATTTTATACGTATAGAGAAATAAATATATTTTTTGTAAGGAATATGTTTAAGGACTACAAATCTAGTTACAATAATTAGTCTCCAGATGTATTTCACGAATAAAAGATATTGCGATGTCAGAGTAATTTATGAAACATTCCAGCTTATTTATTGAAACTGTCTTAACGCACGAGTAAATAGAGTAAATTATAATTGGCAATATCTACATAAATATACATAAATAAGTATTTATATAACCTTTTTAGAATAATTATTGCGATTAGCCCTTTAAAATACAAAGAAAACAACATTAAAATTTTGCTATTTTCCTATACGTTTGGGTCTGTAAATCAATATATTGCATTTTGGGTGGAGATTAAATGGCATGATTTTTTTATCTTGTTTTTTTCTTACAAGTCTTACCCTTCTATTTTGTTTCTTTGTATACAAAAACACAAGATAAAAATGTTTGAGCAATAAATTTTAATATTTAGTTGTCACTCAATTAACTCAAAAATTGTAAAAAGAAAAGAAAAGAAGCATTATACATAGAAGTTACGAACATGCACTTGCATCATTTTTAATGTTTTAAAATTTATTTATTTCCTAAATTTATTATTAGATTTTTGTTTTACATTAAAATTTTATTAATATTGTGTAAGTGGAGACAGATTTATTCATGCTTTCTGGGTACATTTTTCAGCAATCTTAAACAACTTGTAGTAAAAAGTATTATTGCACTTCACCATGAGTTATCAGTCCACTTCATTCTTGAATAAGTTGAAGTGCGCATTCATCATAGTTATTTATTACTTGTTTGTACTTTGTTATCTCTTTATCCTGTTTATAGTACTTTCTTGACTTGCACAAATAGGATCACCTTCAAGGTATCCAGCTGGAAGTTTCACCAACTGAAACAATATCCTCGTATATACGAGTTATGAATTTTTCAAAAGTTTCTAGCTACGTCAATTAACTATTCCCCCAGTACTTCCTGGTAACTGAGGTAAAACATATGCTCTACATTCTTTAAGTTAGACTGAAAGAGCATGGTGATTTTCAAACTATATGAACCTCCACTGTATGTTTAATGATAGTAGAAGATGTAATGTCTTCCACATGAAGATTATCCAATGGTCTGAAAAGCTTTGTGTTATCAGACATGAATTTTCACTTTAATATGTCGGTTCAAGCTTTCATCTCATTTTTCCCATGTTTTTAGAAAATATCAGTTTTTATGCTTTTTATTTGTCAATTCTGTAACTTGTTTGGTGCTACCTATCCATCTAAAATAATATATTTTTGGTTTAAACTTTTATTTATTTTTACCAAGAAAAGATTTGGTTTCATTTGTTATTGTTGTGTTTCCCATTTATATAAATAACGTAACAGCTTTTAGTTATGCGATATTTGATTTTTGCCATTTGCCTTTTTCTTCAGGTTTTTACCACTATTCGGGCAAAATGACCAACCTTGCATTTTGCACAACCAATGGGATGTGTAAATTGTACCTAGTCACATAAAGCTGACTAATTTTTGAGGGGACAGAATTAAGAAAACTAAGTACCAGTTAAAAAAAAATTCTTAATAATCTCCTCTTAGCTTTGTTTCGCTTTATTTTTCGGCACTTCTTTGTGCAGTTGCTATGACTTCATATCTTCTTTTATATTTGCGACATCATCAAATGAAATACTTGGTTCATACTTGTTTCTATCAATGGCAAAAGAATATTCTTGAAAGCATTTAAATAAGGAATATCAGATGAGGATTTGACTTCTGTGCATATTTTAAGCACATAATTAATTATCTGTTCCATAATTTTATGCCATTAACTAAGTGATAAGAGAATTTTTTTTTGCTCTATATGAACACATGCACCTAAATTATAATCGATGTCTGAGCAAGCAGTGTCAAGTCACAATGCACAGATATTACCTTATATTCTGTTCTAGAATAGTTTCGAAGAAACTTGCTGCCTGATCTTCTTTTGTTGCAGATAAAATCTCGACAATAGTGAGTATTTGAGAAATTCCTTTCAGAAAAACTAATACTGGTTATCAATCAATCTTTTCTTTTTCATTCAAATTATACATTAAATTTCCATTTCGATTAATGACAAAATTAGTGTTGCTTCATAATTTGCTTTTTTTTCATACTTCTTAATTCTCACAAATACTCTTTGTTGCGATATTTTAAATACGATATTTTAAATAAAAGTTACATCTTTTTTTAAAATTTTTACTATAAATATATTTTTTAAACATAATATTAAAAAAAAATCTGAATCAATTAAAATTTAGATATTTCTATTCATTTAAAACTGTAAAAAATGAAATTCTACGCATAATACTTTGAATTATAACGATTTAAAACTATCCCATATTTTGTTTTTATAAATTTCTTAATATTTTTTTAGGAATGTTATCATGTGATTTTGTTTTTAAATAATATAACTAATCATAACAAAAAAAAATCAAAATTTTTATTCAATAAATAATTTTTTTTATGTGTCCTGGATACCCTTAAATGAATCCCCATTTTATACGATATTCTAAACATCGTGTCGTATTTGTTGTATTTTAAAATGTGGAAATTATATTTTATGTCACATCGTATGAGCACGCATATCTTTATCATGTCCTATCATTTGAAACATTTCCATTATTGAGCTACCTCTAAATATTGTTTAAATGAACATTTTGCCAGAATTTTCCTTCCTTTTTTTATAAAAACGAAATAAAATAAGAGGGTAAGACGATTATATTTTGAAATTAAAAAATAAGCTTCACCTTAATACTATATATTACATTTGTTTTATTTGATCAAAAACATTTCCGTTCTTTGCATTTTCTTTTTTAATTCCTTCACATTTCTAATTTTATTTTTGTTCCGTAAATTATATTAAATGTATAGACGAATAAATATGTTTACTTATAAATAAAATATCCGCCAACAAGTTCTGTCGGATAAATTAGCCTTGGGAGGCATTTTCTGAATGAGATATGTGCTGTCATATTAATTTGTGAACCTTTCCACCATATTTGTTTAAATTGGCTAGGGTGTACGATAGAGTAATTTAAGGTTGAAAATGTATTATTTCGGATAAAATAATGGTATATCAACTTACTTATTATTACATTTATTTGTTATTTTTCTAAATTTGAAAGATTGAATAACTATATTTCATCTTACTTGTACATTTTCTATCCATAACCAATATATATGGTAAGTGAGAAATTAAAAATATATATGCGTTTTTTTTTTTTTTTTCGTCTCGTGGATCCATTGAAAATTCTTTTATTGGTAAACATTATAAAAGATCATTATTAATATAAAATCTTTAAAAACTGAACAGTTAAAATAAAGTAGTGTCCAAAATATTCTCAGATACAAAATTGTCTAAGCACTTTAGTATCGTGTACTTTATATATGTGTATTTTTGTGAATCGATAAAAAACTGCCATGCATGTTTTGTTATTCTTTAACAAAATTTATCTTTTATAAATTAACTTTTTCGACTTGTGTGTATAGACGCTTTCAGTCGTGACGTCAGTTATGACGTTTTGCTTGGATATTGACTTCAAACAAACAGTTGCTATGCTATTTTTTTATTTTATTTGAATATTACAGAAATATTTTTAGCTATATGTAACAGACACATGTTTAACGCTTTATAAGCAATAATACTATTCTCTTCGATTTATATTTAATAAAAAAATAATCATAGCAACCGTTTCTTTGGAGTCAGTATCCAAGGAAAATGTCATGACCAATGCCGACTGTATACTAAAGGCCTACCCATTTCGCTAAAAAGGTGAAGCTGCATTCAGCTTCAAAACATGAACCATTTCATTGGACCAAGTGTGAGTCCACGTGACGCAAACCCTGCACAAATTAGCATTAAGTAAGCTGTTTTCTGTTCGGTGAATATATAGCTCGGCACGTGGTCATTGTTTTGATTCAGGGTTTGCACGATTGGTTAGAATAACTTGGGCAAGGTATTACAGTTTTCTGGCTGGAGACTTCATAAATTAATCTCAAATAGACAGGCCTATAGATCTTGTGGACCATGGTCATGACTGGCGTCACACTGAAAGCATACATTCACATAGAGATAAGTTCGCTTCACTTGTTAATAACAATTAAAACGATAGTACATTAAAAAGATTTAAATCACGACCAAAACTAAAATAATAATAATAATAATTTTTGAGTAATTTTTGTTTGAAATGATATACGTCTTCGTGTACAATGTAAAAATATAATTTAAATACCATCAACATTATTACTATTATTGCTAATACTATTATTATTATTATTAAGAAGGCAATTATTTTATGCAGATTGGTTGAGCCGAAGTTTTCATGAAAACTTTAACGTTTAACTTTCTGCATAAGTTTTTGATATATTCACGTTTCAATCAAAATTTCGTAACTGTAGTCTGTGAATTTTTCCTCTCTGCTAATAGGAGATGATCAATTTTTCTTAACTTACTTGCAATATTATTATGTTTTTCCTGTTAAATAAAGCTCTCTTCATCTTTGATGATGAATTCGAAACGTTTTGTGTCTAAAATTATAATAAGTAATATGAATTATTATTATTATCAGGGGTCGGAGCATATAGAACAAATTTTATTGTTCTTACCAGAATATTTTATGAATAATCTTTTAATGATATCTTTATAAGACATGCAAAAGAAATATAATATGAAGATTAGAGAAAAGTAATTCTGGTCCGAACAATAAAATTTGTCCTATACTCTCCGACCCCTATTATTATCGAATTTCTTCTGATGACACAGTCTTCTAAATGCACAGTTAATTTTTTTTTGTGAAATTACAAAGCATCTATATCCATTACCTTAAGTCTTATGCAAAATTACAGAGACTCTGTTAACACATTCGCTGCCGATCACGCGCCAGAGCGTGATACAGCGCTAACGTTGAGGGGCCACTCACGCGCCAGCGCTTGGTGTGGGGTGACATCTCAATAGCCAATCACGCTCTGGCGCGAGAAAATCTTTCACCGATTCTTTGTTATAAAAAGTAAATCGGCTTCTGGGAAAAAACCCACTTCTACAGTGCGGCATTAACTATCATAACATCTTCACGTAAGCGGCAGCGAACGTGTTAAAAAAGCAGAGAAATTATTCGGTAAATTTACGCAGGGCTCCCAAAGGGTCCGTCAAATGAACATCAATATTTTCTTAAAAATAATTTCCTTTTATATTTTTCTTGCAAATTGCACAGAAAACGCTTTCTGATGTTAATTTTAACAAAAATGCTGTAGGAATTTACAACCGTTAAAAAATATTGGTGTTCAGTTTGCGGACCATTTGAGAGCCCTCTTTACATAGACGACAATAAAGACGAAATCCTTTCAAGAAATTAGATTAGTATGGAAAAGTTTGTAAAATGATGATCGAGAAACTCGATGGAATGCATTTAAGGGAGAGCTAGTGTAAATTCACCGAGTCACCCTTTCCTTTCTGTATTTTCACAGAAAGGTTTAACAGTGTGTATTATTTTTCATTTCATAATTTAATTTATAAGTATAGACAGGTAAATATGTTTACGTTTAAATTAAGTACATGCTTACAAGGTTTATAAGACATATTAGCACTTGAATACAATTCCTGAAAGAAATATGTGTTGCCACATTAATTCGATTAACCATTCCACTAACTTTCTTTTTATCGCCTTGAGAGGCGGTGGGATATATTATATATCTCATACGACTAATGCAGGTCAGCAAAAGAAAAAAAATATTTTTTAAATTTTGTGTGTGTGTGTGGTTGGGGAGGGGGGAGGTATTAAAATTTTTGGAAAAAAAATCCACATTTTCAATATAAATTTAGCGTTACAGATATACAATTGCTTGACACTCAAATAATTAAATGGTCCAGAGCATAATACAGTGTAATTTAAGTTTTGCAAATGCATTCTTTCAGGTAGAATAAAGGTATTTCAACTTGTTTGTTCTAAATATATATTTGTTGTTTCATAGAGATAATTTTTTGAACAAATATTAGTTCTATTACTAGTACATTTTCTATCCAGAACTACTCCATAATTTATTGGAAAATTACAAACATGTATATCTCGACATTGCATAGGATTCACTCTTGCATAGGATTCGCTTAAAATGACATATGAGGATCCCAGAAGTCAAGGGATACAAGTGACAAAATTTAGATTTCGAGTAAATTGAGTTCAAAGTTAAACATCAATTGTAATTGAATGAATTGAGGTATGAAAGTTTTGTTTATATCTTAATGATCTTTGAACTCTTATTTCAATAACTGTTTAAAAAAAGTGGAATACAAGTTTTCTTTTTATTTATAACTAAGCAATGTTTATCATCATTCGGCACTTGTATCCCTTGGCTTCCAAGCAGTAATGAAAAGTGCTTGAAAGCTAAAGGGTACAAGTGCCGAATAAGCACAAGAAATGACAAATTATGAAATAAAAAATTGTATTTATGAAAAAATTAAGAATAATGTTGATACACATAAACGAAAGGACAAAATTTTGTTTTAATATAATTTCTAAAAACGGAAAAATTATGAAATAAAAAATGAATTTAAGAAAAAAATGTGAACGATGTTGATGTAAATGAATGAAAGAAAATTTTTTTGTTCTAATATAAATTTTAAAATTTTATTATAAATTTTGAAACATTGAAATTTTATATTTTTTAACACTTTCCAACAAAGTTCAAAAGTGAATATGATTTTATGTGGTCTGCGCCTTAGCTCTTGTAAATATATTCGGATTGCCCTGAAATTTTCGGGAATTATTCACGTTTACCTCAACACGAATCTATTGAAAATGAAGTTTCTAACACGATTAGTTAATTTACAGGGACAGTCAAAAGTTTATTACGGGTTCACGGAAAACTTTAAAAGTTTGCTGTGTATGTCTGACATATAGAATTTATGGTTTTTATTTTGTGTTGCGGTTTTTCTTCGTGAAAACCCACATCTTCAGAAATAGTTTAAAAGAACTACAAAGATTCGAGAGGCAAAATAGTTTTTTTGCCAAATTCTCATCCTAAACATTTTGACTTTTAATCCAGTCATTAATATTTATCATTCAATAGTTGTACAAAATCTTTTATCTGTGTTGCATTTGTTATGGCAAATTTTCCTAATTTAACTGGACTATTTATCATCTTATTCCCTTCCTTTAAAACTGTCTCCATCTTTGAAGATGAAAATTAAAGTTCGGTAACATTTTGTCACCAAAATTTTAAAAAGTGATATAAATTGTAATTATACTAGCAAATTACTCCCAGAGACGCAAAAGTAATCTAAAAGCAAATGTTCTATATATGCTTGTTTTAAAAGATAAGGAATGTATTATGTCTGGATTAATGTCTGGAATGTATAATTAATGAATTAATGTCTGGAATATATACACAATTTTATCTCGAACAAGTTTAAATATTTTTTTGTGTGCACTTATTATTATTTTTTAACTTATAAGTAATGAATATACTCATTAAAAATTTGAGCTTGCTCTATTAAATTTTATCTTTTATTAGATATAAATTAAGTAATAATAGTTTAACTACAGAATTATGTTAAATTGACAATATTTCTGTATATGTATAAATACTTTACTAATGATTGATAATTACAATAAAATATTGAATGCACTAAACAAAAAATTCATACCAGAATTTAATTACATTTTCTATGATTAATCTATTTTTCTCTAAGATATTTAAACTAACTAATAAAATTATGAGAATGTTGATTTGGTAATATGTTTTCCTATAATTATCTAATTTGGGTATGTATTGCAAAATCATTTATAATCATCTGCTAATATAGCCCATTTTGTTAATTACAGAGAATAATATCACACATAGTTAATATATATATATAATTGAATCATCTTTTAATGCGCTTTTAAAATATTTATTTTTTTTTATTTCTTCCATCTTAATGAGAAGACACTTTAAATCGTTTACTTTGTATTGAATGTTTTAAATTGGATTTAAAAAAATAAATTATAAAATTTTTTTGTAATAATACTTTTTTTCCAAATAAAGTCTCCTTCAAAATTTTCGTAGATAAAATTTATTTTATTGTAAAATAAACAAGCAACATAAATTTAATATCACAACAGCGTATCCAAATAATGATTCGTTTATTTAGTCGATGCTTATAATGTTTAACAGAGAATACCATCGCTGAACATAGTAACAGGTTGATGTATGATGCATATCAGTACATATCAGGGATACAACCCAAGCGGAAAATGGGCAGATATTTCATAAGTATCAATAATATTGAATAAATGGGACCAAGATAATTACCATTTAATGAAAAATCATTTCAATTGAAATTTCATTACCGAATACGTTTAACTATTTCATCAATTTTATGACAGAGAATTAATGATTAAATTCCATTTCTATTATGAATTTTATTATAAATTTTATACAAAATATTTAAGTAATTATCCATTTCAATGAAATAATTATTCTGTGAAATACATATAATATTATCCATAATATAATGCATAGTATACATTCACGTATATCGCTCATAAATATCCTTATATACTCCTAATTTTATTTGACCTTTTTAATAGCAGAAAATTAACCAAATATTGTGAATAAATAATTGTCAAATAATATTGAGAAATAATGGTGCACAATGCAAATATCACATGATTCCAAAAACCAATAACAATTAATTATAGTGAAAATAAAATAGTATAGTTAAAGACTAAAAGTAGATGGATACAGAATGAATTTTATTCAATGTAGTCACAAATCTATGAAAAGTTCAATTAGCAACAGATCAAATTTCAAAATAAAACATGAATTACATTGGAAATATTGAGCTTTCAAAATCGTTATATTCCTTTTATTGCTGTACCATAAAATCTATAGTTATTATCAAACGAATTTCTAAGACTTGTAAAATCTTGGAGAATAAATTTAAAAAAAAATTAAATCTAAGAAAAATGCTCTTTTCTCACAGCTAACTTTTACAAATATCCTACGCAGAACAATAAAAAGAAAGTGCAAACAAGGAAATCTTATAATTAAAAGAAAGTTTCATAATTGTTGAAAAGTTTTAAAGTACAGAATTTTAAGTTATATATTCTCTGAATTTTTATAAATTATACTTTAAAAGCAAAGTAAGAATCAGCAGCGATCTAATTTTTAAAAAATCATCAAAACTATTTGTAGTTGAAAAGTGACTATTATTTTAAATAACAAATAACATAAAAAAATATTTTAATTCACAAATAAATGAAAAAAAAAATAAGCCTTTTCAATTAAATTTTTACTATGGAAAATTTGATTTTTCAATTTGTTATTTTATGACTATAAAGCATTAATACGAAGTTTAATGTGTTTATTATTTTAAACACAACAATAAACTGAAACACATAAAATCATTATCAAAATTATGATAAAATCAGTTTTAATAGCATTTTGTTTCCTTTAAAGAATTAAATAAGGCATTACATTAAAGTGAAATAATTTTAAAAAGTAATTTTTCTCAAGCAATTTCAGTTTCTCTGCATTTTGGGGGATCTTATCCCGTAAACTATATGAAAATGGAAAGCAATATACATTTGTAAATGACTTAAAAACTGCCATTGACATAACTGGTATGAAATATCTCCTTTTGTAATACAGTCCTTAGTCACTCAATAGAACAACATGCACTTGATATTATAAATAATCGCGGTAATACAATTCAATATTAAAAGTAAGTTTTTAGTTACTTTTATAAGGGTAAGTAATTGTCTATACGTTCCGTAGAGCACATTATTACATAATTTAATGTATATTTTATAACTTCAAAGTTTGATGATAATTTGTATGTGCATATAAGAAAACTAGTTGGATGTGTCAATCCCAAAACTTTCTTCTATCTCATAAGTACATTTTAATATTAAAAAAAAAAAAAATATGGTGACCCCAAAGTTACCCACTATCGAATTTCCTCGAACATTTGACATAGTCTAATGAGATTCTGGTATCCGAAAAGCCTAAAACGAAAAATTTAATTAATATTTTGAGAAAATGAGCTTAGTAGTGCCTCATGTTGGTAATTTATACTAAAACCTAATACGCATCTATTTATGTCAAGACCTAACAGAATCTGAAATTTGATAGAATTTCGTCCATTAGTTCCTGAGATATAGTTATAACAAAAAAATTTGCAAAACGTAGCACAGCAACACCATTTCTTGGAAAATTTTTGCCAAAACGTAAAAAAGCATCTAATTATGTTATGGTGTAAAAGAATCTGAAGTTTGGTGAAATTCTGTGCATTAGTTTTTGAGATATAGTTAGTTTAAAAAAAAAAAAAGTGTAAAATATAGCACAGCAGCACCATCAGTTGAAGGATTTATAACAAAACGTAATCATCATATAATTATATTATATGTCATTTTGTAACGAAATCTGAAGTTTGATGAAATTCTGTGCGTTGGTTGTTGAGATATAGCTATCGGAAAAATCTTGCAAAATGCAGCATAGCTGCACCACCTGTTGCAAGGTTAATACCAAAATGTAATCAGCGTCTAATTATGTTATATATTCTAGTGTAACAGAATCTAAAATTTGATAAAGTTCTCTGCATTAGTTCTTGAGATATAGCTATCGCAAAAATCGTGCAAAATGTAGCATAGCAGCGCCACCTATAGGTCAGTTCACACCAAAATCTTATGAGCGGCTATGTATCTCAAGGTATCGCAGAATCTGAAGTTTGGTGAAATTCTGTGCGATAGTTGTTGAGATATAGCTATCATGAAAATCATGAAAAACGTGGCATAGCAGCGCCACCTGCTGACCAATTTACACCAAAACTTAATCAGCGTCTATGTATATCAAGGGGTCACAGAATCTGAAGTTTGGTGAAATTCTGTGCATTAGTTCTTGAGATATAGCAATCTTGAAAATCATGAAAAACGTAGTATAGCAGCGCCACCTGCAGGCCAATTTTCACCAAAAACCAATAGGCACTAATTCATATCAAGGTCTAACTAAATATAAAATTTTATTAAATTTCGAGCATTAGTTCTTGAGATAGAGCGCCCACAAATTTTTTGTCACATACAGACAGACACACAGACAGACAGACAGACGGACAGACAGACAGATAGACAGACGGACAGACTCACAGACAGACATTTTCTAAAAATAGTCAAAACGTGTTCAGGACCTTCTAAAACGTATAAATCCGTCGAAAACCGGAAGTCGAAAATTTTCATGAATCCAATACTTTCTTCTTGTAAAGATAGAAGAAAGTAAAAAGCTGTTATTTATATTACCTATCTCACGAATTTTAATTGTACCTTATTACATTTTGTGTTAAAACAAATTTTATTGATTGTCTAAATTTTTGGGACAAAGTGCAGTCTTTTTAGAATTTAAAATATTTAGCTTTTTAATTTCATGTGTCAACGACCAGGATTTCTTTTATAGTTTAAAAAAATTTAGAGAACAAACATTATTGTTTAAGCAGAATACATTTTTTAAAAATTTATTAATTGTTTTAAATGTTCTAACAGTGTGTATACGTGTATATAATTAACTGGTTTTGGCACGTTTAGTAGATATTTTATGTGTACCGATTTAACTACAAACATGTCGTTATTTGTGCACCATGCCCCCGTTTATTTGAAGCGATAGGCTTTTCGATTCTGGAATATGGAGACTGAAATATGTGAATTTGTGTATGAAGCATTACAATTTATTTTTTTAAACAAAAATTTTAATACTCAGAAATATTCAAAAAAGAGCAGTAAAGAAGGAGCACAAAGCTTACAAAAAAGGTAAAAAAATATCTGCCTATTGTTGACAATTGAGACGTGGATCAAACGTTGAAGCGATTCAGATGTTTTAAATTTTTAAATTTAATCTTATATAAGTTACATAAAAACTAACGCTCTTATTCACCAACTACTTCGACTCCGAGTTACATCGAAAACCTCGGTCGAACGCTCAAACGGTATTCATCTTTAATCCTGATTGGACGTCTCCTTGATAATGTCCAATCAAATGTTATCATGAATTTCATTCGAGCGTTCGACCGAGGTTTCCTAGGTTGATGTAGATGGTGAATAAGAGCATAAGACACTTTAAAGTATCTGGAAATTAAACGCTTCATTTTCAAGTACTTATGCGTCTTAATTACGGAAACTTAAATTTACAGTACTTATTCCTTGAAAAATGTAAGATATTTATATGTCTGCATTTAAAACATCTACGGTGTCTGAATTTTTATTTCAATCACATATGTGTCTAAATTTAAGACACTTCAATTTGCAGTGTTTATTTTTGTTAGCTACAATATAGGACTTCTAATGCGTATGACGTACTTAGTATTTACATCTTCTTCGTCCGCTCAACAATCAACTGACTATTTTTTCCTACTGACAAAGAAAGTCTCCATACTGGGGATACTCAGAATATTTTGAAAAAATGGTAATTAAACTACTCGTGTGTTTTAAAGGATTAGTCAAATTTAGTGGCGGTATTGCGTTAGTAACACTGTAAAAAAATAAATACTTTCAAGTATTTGGCGCGAAAAGGCGAAAGCGTCACGCGATTCGGAGAGCAGCACTTTCCGTCACCAAAAGCAAACGATTTTAATGCAGCCTAAAATTTCTTGTCGATTAATTTTTAGAATGCGTGTAAATAAGATTCAATGAATTTAAATTTAAAAAATGATCGAGTTTCATACATATAGATATATTTTATATTACATATTTAAGTTGCTTTTGCTGCAATTGTATCATTTTAAAAATGTTTTCACACACAAAAAATATTTTTATATTGAAAAATATTTTTTCATTCATTTAAGTGCATGACAAACAAAGACCAGATGAAGAATGCTGCAGTAATGAGTTTGAATATCGTTTGTTTTTGTGTTGTTATCGTCGTATAAGTTTTTTTTTCCATTGTAACAAAATTGAATTGGCAGAGCTCAATTAGATTGGAGTTAATTTTGAGATTAAACAATTTTAATTAACTTAAATTTTGTTTTAATTCATAAAATTTGACAGTTAATTTTCATTCTAAATACATTATGACAAAAATATTGTTAAACAAAATAACGCTGTTGTTATATTGTTAAACAAAACTAACAAAACTAATGTACAAATAAAATATCTTTAAACAAGTTCAATATGAAACATTTTTACCTTAAAAAAAGTATTTGATATAAAAAAACTGATTTTTGAAATTTTATTTTTTCGTCAACCGATGATAAATCGCCAAATAAAAGAAATTTTCATATTTTTTTTTATAAATGTTCTATTGGGGTTCGCCATTTTTTTTTTTTTTCAAAATTATTAGAACATAACACATTACATACATTAAAATAAAATTAGTTTTTTTTTTTTTTTTTTTTTTTTTTTTTTTTTTTTTTTTTTTTTTTATAAAACTATTTTTCTGTGAGTGCATGTAAAATAAAATTTCTGCATTTCGCAGGCACTCAAATTACAATTTTAACCGAAGATGTGCGAATATTTGCATGCTAAATTGTAACTGGCAAACTTGACATTAAGTTTCGAAATATATTTATTATATATTGATTCAATAATGTAATTACTTTTGCTTTTTTTAATACCAAATCGATCGGGTCGTTTAAACATTTCATTCGTCGAATTCGACGGGATTCCACTCGTTAAAACATTAATTCATGTAAGAATTGGTTACACATAAGACAATTATTTATGTATACATACCAATTAATAATTCTTCAGTTAATGTAAATGCAGCAGAAGGCGTAAACATTATTTCGGAAAGTTAAAAAAAAAAGAGGATACAAAGAACTTTCACTTGATGACTTCACTTGAAAATTGAAAAAATTCCCATCAATTAACACACGAACTTAGCAAATTAAAAATAATAGAAAACTGAAATTTAAATTCGTATTAAAGTTATTTTATTCAAAAATGCAATATTTTCAGTAGAATTAGTTTTTTAAATAAAATTAATGAAACGATTAAAATAAGCAAGTTTGAAGTTGTACGTCAAACGATGAATGTAGATCATCGAACGATAATTATTGGAGCTACATATTTATATAATTATGAACACATGTAAAATGATTAATATTTTGTATAGAATTAATAAAAACTAATGTTTTATTAAATGTACTTTATAGTTTAAGATATTTATAGTTTTATTAAATGTATGTATTATAAAAAACATTCATAGTAAAACTTATTACCCTTTTTGTGAAATCGTTTAAACTAAGAATTTTTTAAAATTGCGAAAAGACTACAAATATCTAATTAGTAATTTAAAATTGATTTCAGATTTTTCTCTGACACAATACAAAATTAAATATACATGTCTTCAGCCTCAAGTAACATTAAAAAATCATTTACAAGAAGTAGATTTTTTTAAATTACATCTAGGAAAATAATTTAATCGAAACTAATATTTCATATGCCAGTATTTCGAACTCTGTTTTTTATTCGAAATAATTTATTTCAGAGTGACGACATATTACTTCTTTGCCTGTTAAATGATATCGTAATTAACTTTCACTTGTATGAGGTTTGCTTTTTTTCGAGTAATTAATTAAATTTGTATCGATGATCACATTAAAATTGCATTGAAAGATTATGTAACATTTTTATTCTCTGAAAATATTGTCTGAATTGCAAAGTATAACTTCTGCATAAACCGATAAAAAGTAAAATTTATTAATAACATATTTCATATGCTTTCATTTACTTTTATTGTCATAAGAAAATTTCTTAATGAACCAATGAAGTTAGGAAAAAAAACCTTTAAGACTAATTTATTAAATCTGTATGGATGATACCTATTCGATGACGGAAGACATGAGTAAAAGGTGCGAAAAAATACACATGTAATTGAAAAAAAAGTTGGTTTCATATGTAACAGTAACAGTCGTTAAAAATGTAGAAAATAATTGTATATTAACCTTAAGAATATCTGTAAAATTTTATTTAACAGCACGCATCTGTTATAATAATAATAATAATAATAATAATAATAATAATAAAAACATGTGCCAAGAATTCATTGTGAAACACTTTCAGCACATTAATAATATCATTACAAAATTTTATCCATAAATAATGTGCATAATAATGTCTCAGTAAAAAAAAAATAAATAGATTGTAAAAGATCAACAATTAATTTAATATTTATAATCCATGGAATGCTAACACTTTAAGCAAGATGTACAAAAATCTTCTTTATTGGAGATTGTAATGCAATACAAACCAGTAACAGCCTTTTTCTCTGTCAAAAATATTACCTTAAAAAAGGGTTTTGCTACAGCATTCGGTATTCAGGGTATCAATATAAATATAAACACGGACACATCTAAACCTATATTTAAGCTTTTATGTTGCGCAAAAAAAGACACCGATATGTTCAAAGTTATTTTTCGTATATTTTAGTAGTTCTTACTAAAAGTATTTCAAATATGAGTATGCCAGTTTCAAACCTCGCTTTTTACAGAAAATAAAATTTGCGAAATCGGTAAAAAGAATAATTGACATCGTCTGTTGTTTTCAACTGTAAGCAAAGATTTTATAATGACTGAAATATACAATAAATCAAGTTTTTTTGCACTATGTGGCGATATTTTTATGCGGATCCCCTAATTAATTAGATTGATAGACAAAACTCGAATTTTTTTAAAATATTGTTTAAGAAGAATATTGAAAGTAACATCCCCCTACATCAACAGGGTAAGTTCATAAAGATGAAGCTAGCTGACTATTTCTTTAAGTATTGCCCTTAGACACATATTTTCAACTATAACGGTTCATTAAAAAATGTGCAACTTTTTATGACACAATATGGAAACTCTTTGGAGGTCTAATTAAGCAATACACTAAAAAAATTCATATAGCCCCGTAATTTAAAATTAGGAGAAATTTCTTGATCCATATTTCAAATTTTAAAATATCATTCTTATATATGTAAAGCCTCCAGTAGATATTTAAAGAAACACTCTTAACTTACATTCCTTATGTGGACATTTCCTTCACGTGATATAAAAGCATTTGGCGGAATGCAAGGTAGGCATCATCTAGAAATTCATACGCTATTAAAAGACGATTATAGACATTTATTTCGTTGCATCTATGTTTGGTGTATAGAACATCATAGAAATAGACTATAAATTGATATGAGAAGATTTACTAAAAGAATTGACCACAAACTGAGTCATTTCCCACTTTTGATTTTTATCAGAAGCATTCCACTTTACGTCTAAGCTGTTGGTACTACTCTGTTATCCCGTCGACCAATTTCGCCAATTTATACAAATCGCCAAACTAATAGCCAAATTATAGATATTGACATAATTTTTTTTTAAATAACGAAAAAAGCAAATAATGAGTAGAATATTACTAAAAATATTAATAAAAAGTTGAAATAAAAATCACTTAATGACATTCTAAACACGTAAATCGTATTTAATGTCATTGAATGTGACATTCATGATCATCCATTATTGGCATTTAATCTTAAAATTTGGCGATAATTTTTCGGTCGACGAAAAAACCTAGTAGTACCAAGCTGTCAAAACTTGAAAAAAAAATATTTAAACTGAAATATTGCTGTAGTTTTTAAATGGATATCAAAATGTGGTTTCTTTTCATGCCATTCAGGAATGAAATAGGAAAAATATCCCAAACGCAGATTTTACCCTACATTGACCGTATAAAAGTTAGTCTATGTAATTTTCAAATGAGTATCATTGGAGATTATAACTTATGCTATAAAATTTTACACATTTCTCCATGAAATTTTTGCAATTGAAAGTATCTGTCTATTCTGCAAAAAAAAAAAGTACTTCTTGTAATAATTACTTTCTTATAAAATTCTTAGTAACTTTACAGATTTTTTGATCTACAGTTGAGAACGTACATGTGTTACATGATTTTTTGTCGTTGTCGTTATATAAGAAGATTTAAAACTCGCTTTACTAGAAAAAAAATTAGCAAATTTATGGGTTTTTTATAGTGTAGAAGCAAAATTTAAGGAAGAAGGCTTTTAGTTACAATTTTATGAGTAAGAATATACATATATATGTATTAATTGTATGTGCAATAATAAATATTATGAAGGATGCAATCTATACACGTATTAATCTACGGGGTGTCCCAAAAATGACTGATGGTTTTTTAAATTCAATAACTTGCAAACGGTGACAGCTATTTAAAAAAATTTTGCAGGAGTGTTATGTATAATGTCAGAAGTTTTTTTTACCGTATTTTTTTATTTTTGTTCGAATTTCAAACAATAGGTGGCGCTGCCGGCGATTGAAGGCCAGGTGATCAGTGCTGAGTGAAGCGTCGACCTGGCCTTCAATCGCAGTCAGCGCCACCTATTGTTCGAAATTCGTATTACAATAAAAAATTACGGTAAAAAAAACTCCTGACATTATACATAACCCTCCTGCAAATATTTTAAAATAGCTGTAATAAATATAAATTTAAAATATATGTTTAAAATATGTTTAAAATGTCTTTTAAAATAGCTGTTACCGTTTGTAAGTTATTGAATTTTAAAATCCATCAGTCATTTTTTTGGACTCCCGGTATATGAATTATTGTTATACTCAAACGGTTAAATTACCGTGATCTGCTAAGCTAATTTTTTATGCACAATAATAAATGTTATATAAAATTTAAAAACTGATATATGCATTCATTTGTAATCATAAACTAAGTGAATTTTATGCAGTTAGAAGTAAAAACGCCACAAGTGT
This sequence comes from Maratus speculifer, assembly GCA_964019185.1. Classification (NCBI taxonomy): domain Eukaryota; kingdom Metazoa; phylum Arthropoda; class Arachnida; order Araneae; family Salticidae; genus Maratus; species Maratus speculifer. Next base: position 159,580,800 of record OZ025298.1, read on the forward strand.
ATGCAGTGACTACAAATAATAAAACAAATCTTGATTCTCAAGTTACAGTGTCGATTTTGAGACATTTTATTTTTTCTTGCTATATACAGAAAAACTGTGCGGTCGTTTATATCAAATGTTTTTTTTTCTAAAACTATTTAGAAGATTTAATATAATGTTGTCCAACTATGTTATCTTAAATATATCTTAAATCCTTTGCTAATATTTTTATCATGAAATTGAATTTTAAAAGTAATTTTAACCAAGTAAAGTAATAAAAATATATAAATCACATGAAGAATATAGTTAAGTAAAAATATAAAAATAAAAAATATTTCTATGTAATAGCCTAAGGTAATCAGAAAAATAAAATAACAGTAAGCATGGAAATAAAAGAAAGTTTTCCTCCTTTCTTAGAAAAGTTCTATCGATTTCAACTGCGACCGTAGGCAATTTGAAATATGTCACCCTGTCATGTACATATTATTTTATCTGAGTATTTCGTTCCGAAAAAAAAGTTTATTATGATATCAAAGCAATTTTTTGAATGGGTCATATAATCTGAATAGAGCTCTTTCTTTAACTAAAAAAATGTATTTTCAAAAATTTCTCGGGAATTAATATTTGAATGTATGCATTTTTTTTTTGGCTGAAAATATTGCAAATAAATCTTTATTTATGCAAAATTTTAAATACTTTATTTTTATGCTAACTTTATAATGAATATATTACGAGAACAAAAGGAGTCGCAAGTAGTTTAAAAATGTTCAAAGTATGGATACTTGTATCAGTGATTAAAAGTTATACAATGAATTTTAAATTTTGAACTTTTTTTAATCCACCATTATATAATACTTTATTTTTATAAATAACCATTGTCATTCTATTTTAAAACGAATTTCTAGAATATTGTTAATCGCGAATTCTTTAAAAAAATTCATGCTTAATAAAACAATTGATTTATTTTTGAAATTTCAGTTTATTTAATTAATAAATTATTTAACGCCAACATAAGGTTTATGTGTTTAAAGATAGAAAACCAACGATTATAAATGCACAAATAATGTATGAAAAGGTAGCAAACAGCTGTTTCGAACCTACTATCGGGATTCTTCATGAGTGCAAAACTCAGCGAGCTAGAAAAAGCAAAACTGAGCAAAGAGACAGAGAAAAGCAGGCTTATATACCCGCTACGGGAACGATACTGCCTAAAGAAAAGCAACCAATGAGAAGAAAGCAGCCTTAACAACTGGGTGGACAAGTAGCGACATCTACCGGAGAATGAAAAAACAAAAACTAAAAAGCGAAGAAAAAGTTATCTATCCCTATGTCCAGTTTTCCTTTTTCTTGCTCGCTGAGTTTTGCACTGATGATGAATCGCCATAGTAGATTGAAAACAGCTGTTTGCTACCTTTTCATACATTATTTGTGCATTAATAATCGTTGGTTTTCTATCTTTAAACATTTTTGCACAAAGGCTTTATTTGCTATTTTAAGATTTCTGTGATTGATATCAAGTGCCTACTTATAAATCATCGGGAATATACGAGATCGAGACAGCCACAACGAAATTTACACCACCATAAAATTACAACCGAGAGCTTCACAGAGATTATGCAACAAAGAGAGCAATAGTCGAACCTACTCTTTGAAGCAGTTACCAGTGTGGTGCGCATAGCCACCATGGATCATTTGAATTTAAAATTAATACTGGTATGCTCTCGAAGTTAATGAGACCTTTTTTGTTATTTCTAGGCTTATCCTCCGACCACTATAACTCATAGAACTGTATCTTAGTTGTTTTATACAGGAGCATGGTGAATTATGTAAATAAGCTGAAAAGAAAATTTACATAAAAAGTTTTAAAAGATATAAAAGTCATAAAAGATTATAAGGATGTTTCTTTTTCGCAATTCATTACTACTTGAGTAGTTTGGCGTGTTGTATAATTTGTCGAAATAGATTTATCAGGAGCTCATTAATAGAGTATTACTATGCATAATAAAAATATTTACCCGTTTAAATTTTGTTTGGAATTGCAATGCATTTTATAAATAGTTTACAAATATTTTATTTCCATATATTATATATGCATATATATGATGAATAAGTATTACGGTGGCTCCCAACGACTAGGTTTATTTAAAATCGCATTCTCTCAAGAGTTATTTATTTTTAAAAATAATTTTATAATTTTATATAATTTTGTCAAATTTTAATTAGGATCAAATGGTATTTTATGCAAACGCTTATTAATTGAATAAATATTTACACGTGAATATTAAAAACAAAATAAAACTTTAAAGTAATTAATTATTACGTGGGAAAATAATTTAATAAGAAAGAAATCGTCATATTTAAGTATCCTTGGAAAATAAACCTGTTTTTGACGGATTATATAACTTAATTTATTCATAATTCTATCGGATTACTACTCATTATTTTTTTAAGCAATTATTCAATCGAACACGTTTTTTCTGTAAGTTTGAATAAGGCAGAAACTTTCTTGTATTCACAAGAATTCAATATTCACAAGAATATGCTGTCAAATTTTTCTCGGAAAGGGAGATTGTCGTCGAGAAATTGAAAATGATTTAAACTCAAGGCAAAATTAACCGGAAAACAAAACTAACTATACACTTTAAAAAAATATAAAAAATAAAAAAAAAAAATTTCTAAAGTTACCAAATTTTTTCTAGGTAAGTGGGATTCCTAGAACTTTTCATGTAACAGTAACAGCAAAAATTCATGTAATCGATTTTGTTACATGAATTTTTGCTGTTATCTTTGCATACATTTCTAGAAATCCCACTTTCCTAGAAAAAATGTGGTAACTTTACAAAATTTTTTTCACGGTGTATTACAAATAATATGAATATTCGTGCTTTTATGTTTAAAAATGTGTCGCGAAATAATTCAGAAAAATTATCATTAAACACAGGATAATTACTATTATTATTATTACTATTATTATTATTATTATTATTATTATTATTATTATTATTATTATTATTATTATTATTATTATTATTATTATTATTATTATTATTATTATTATTATAACCTCATTTAAACGATATATTTAGATTGGTTTTATTATAGTATCCAAAAGAATACTATTTTTCAAGACGATATAAATGTCAATACACTGTTTAAAAAATATATAATTCTACAAATGTAAAGTTGCCTAAATCTGTATGTTTATTAACATTTTATTTGTATACTGTACAAGAAAAGGTGTAAAGCTACTGAAATCTGTAACTTTACAAACGAATCTACTAAAATTTTAGTTATCTTAATAAAATTTTATCAGCAACCCAGTTTGCAATTACATAATGTATTCTAGGATTCTCAAGCCTACGGAAAAATTCTTACTAATCTTACAGATGTTTTTCATTTTCAGCGCAAATCTGTATCACTTACATGAATTTTTGCCATTGCCATTATATAAAAAGTTCTAGGAATCCCAGTTTCCTAGAAAACTTTTAGTAATTTTACAGATTTTTTTTTACAGTGTAGCAAGTAACATTTCGTACTTAAGCATTTTATACAATTTGATTTTCAAATACGTAAATGATCTTAATTATTCATTCCTCAAAACAGCCATCAGCCATTGAGATACTATTCGATATGATATGGGGACCGAAAAATCCCCCAGTAAAAAGGAAACAGGATTCATATGGGTCCTGGAATTTCAGAAACAGGAACTTCTTCGCTACCAGTATTTCCTTAAAGAAATGTTCAAACTAAATAAAAAGCAGTTTCGCACTTTTGAACTATATATTTCTATTTTTAAAAAATGCTGACATTTCACCTCGGAAATAATATTACCCGTACGAGTTATGGAAACTGAGGTGCAACCCAATTACAGAATATTGGGATTTAATGTTATGCAATCTTTCAATCTTTCAAACCGGTTAATACTTTAAAAATATAACACATTAGTGACTTTTAAGAATCTTTGATGAGTTGTCGGCATAGATAATCAAATCAGACCTGCATACTATATTTTTTTATGTAAGAAGAAGATAATTAAATTATCTCTATACTTCATTATTAAAATTAAATATGAAAATTTTTATCAAAACTAAAAAATTGCCAATGCGCTATATAAAAAATGTATGTGCTTGAAATGTACTATTGCTATATTTCTGTGTTTGGCATTTTTTTTCTTCTTCGGGAGGCTCTGTATTAAGCGCATTTTGCTTTTCACTGCCTAAGACAATGGTCGCTGCATGACTATTTTTAGGTTTACTTTTCGTCACTTTGGGGACTGTACAATTCGTTCTTAAAAACTAAATACCTTTTTTTTCTGTGTCAACCTGACCACATCAACGGAGCATATACTGTATTTAGCACAAAAGAGCATGTTACACTATACAAAATTTGTAAAGTTACTAAATTTTTTCAATGAAAATGGCTTTCCTAGAACGTTTTATGTAATGGCAACAACAAACGTTTATCTTACAGATATAGGTTTGCACAGTAAATTAAAAACACACTATGTTTACTAAGAATTTTTTAGAAAACTCGGATTCGACAAACCTTTTATATACGGTTCATAGAATTATTTATGTAACTGCGATTTGGCATACAGATAATAATTTAATATGAATACTGTAATTTTAGAAGATTTATTTGTAATTCTACAGATTTATGAAGCTTTACAACTGTATAATTACAAATATATACATATTTACAAATACATATTTACAGTTTGACGATGTCAAACTTGGGACAATAACCAAAGAAACGTTATGAATTATAGAACTTTATAGCATAGATTAATTTATCATTTATATAGATTGATAGACGTAATATTCATAGATATAAATTTTAAAATTGGATTTCTTTTCTCATAAATTAAAACAGTTTGTTTTCATTTTGTAATGCGTTTCTAAGTTCAAATGAAAAATTTGGGATTTTAAGTATGTATCATTATTTGTTTATTTTTCTTTTTTTACATATGAAAATTGATTCACTATCCATTTATTCGGGAATAATTAGAGGGGGTTCCTGACCATTCGTTTTCCAGATCGTAATTAAAGTTTTGCTTATAACTCATAAAAATGAAAATGTCTGTTAACCCGTTCAAATATGTCGGTACTCATTAATTAGTGCTCATGTCTTCTGTTCTCAATTACACTGAAATCGAAAAACATCGTATTTCATTTTATATCCTGGCGATGGATTGAAATTATGTGTGTTTTTAATGTAATTTTATTTTTTAACGCGTTATGTGATTTAGCAAGAAACATGCATTCTTTCCCCAATACCAATAAAGAACATTCGCCAGACAGACTATTAGTTCACTGTTAAAGATATGTTCCCCTTGCTGCATCGTCACTCCACCGCTTTTATTGAATATCTCGATTTTGACCAAAGATTCGGAACAATAATACAGTGAAATAACCATTTTCTATAAAAGCGGTTGAGTGACGAGGCAGCAAACAGTACAAAATTTTTAACAGTGCTGCATTAAGTGTTCAATATACAAGTGAGTGGTAATTTGAGGTTCCGTTTGTTCCGTTAGTTGGCAATTCAACCGGTGTATGAGATCCACATAAGACTTTACTTTAAATTAGGGGCAAAAATTTAGAATAAACGAACGCTTACTTTCATTCTCCCCTGACTTTCAAAATCTTGCTTAACGCAAGTTCTCGCCCATTCTGGTTTGGATCGAAAAGATTTACATATATTATATGTTTAGGATGACCAAAATAACCATTTTTCTCAATGTCGATTCTCCGCCATCGCGGACGGATCAGTTTTAATTTTGAGCTTTTTAACTTTGAAATTTGCGATTTAATAAAAACCCGTAAAGCGATGGTTTAAAACAAAGGTAATTTTCGAATTAAGCAATATGGGTAAGAATCAATACTGTATAGACACCATACACGCAAAAGGAGCAGAAATTGAGCCCTAACAATTTGGCGACTCTGATTGTTCTTTTGATCTGATTTTGGCGCTATGGCGAGTGGCAGCGAGAACCCTGTTTAAAACAACACACCTGAATTCGAGACCTTTTTATTCATTAATCTAAAGATATCTATTATTCAGAGGTTTTACAATATTTGAATATAAAACAATATAGGTATGACCATTTTTCTATGTAAAATATAAAATAGGTGTTAAATATGTCATTTTAGGAGACTTTTCATAATTGCATTAAAATATGATTTACTTAATTTCCTATTCTGGTCAGCACCATAAAAGAATACATAAAAATCATTTTTAAAAGCTTAAAAATCATGACGCACTGCAAAATTTGGAAAGCAGTGTAATTTAACATCATTTTAAAATATGTATAATATTGTAAAGAAATAACATTCGTTTTTCATTCTTTTATTTACGAAAAAAATTGTTATTTTTAACGTCTTATATGTTCAGTACAAATTGCATATTTTGCATTGTAAGTCAGAAGGATAAATGATTTCAAATTTATATTGCAACGTTAATTTTAGTCTCAACCATATTTTAAAAAGATATCTTGCAAAATTTTTTGCGTACTAAATTTGTGAATGACTCCTGATTTGCTTCAAACAGCCTCTAACTTTAAACAGATATTAAACCGGTCAATTTTAACATGGGTTATGGGTTAACAGTTTTATTATCGGTCAATTTTAATCGCAGAATAACGGGCCTTTTTTTTGTCTTACTTATGATAGTATTAAGAAAATTTTAGTAAATATATCTCAAAGGACCAGGAGACCGTATAAAAATTTAAGTTTATTTATTTTTTATTTTTTAACAAATATTTTTCATGAACCAAGTCGCTTTAAAAATAATTATTATTATGTTATTTAAACAATCATAATTACCTTATTTAAACAATTTTTGTAATACGAAGTATGCATGCACACTGTAAAACATTTGCGTAACATAACTGCATAAAGTTGGTGGCAGCCAAGTTTCCACCAAGTTTATGGGGGTACCGGTTTAACCAAGATAACCGGTGTAACATTACACTAATATGTAATATTACACCAGTAACATATACTTAAATTGCAACATTATATAAGTAAAAAAACACACCATAACACTGGTGGCAGCAAAGCTGCCACCAGTTTTATGGAGTAATATTACAACAATGTTTTACAGTGTAGGACCAACGATTGGAAAATTAAGATGGATCAGATTATACGTTAACACCATGTATTAAAATACAATTATTGACCTGAAAGACATGATTTCAAAACAAAACACACTAAAAATACCACCTAATTATATCCTAATAGTAGTTTGAATGCGTTTTAACAGAAATGATGTCTTTTAAGTAAATAATTATATTTAAATATGGGTATTTCTCAAAATAGGGGACAATTTATGTCTTTCGGCATACAAAAAAAAAAAAAAAAAAAAAAAAAAAAAAAAAAAAGAGAGGTTTTCGGTTATGTTTTTATATTTAGATATGTTTTGCTTAATATTATTCATTATTTTCACTCAAGAATTACTCACGTTTTAGTTAAAAACATCTTAAAATAAGAGAATAAAGATTCAAAATGTCATTAGCATGGATGTCCACAGCAGCTGTGCCTTGTGTATACTAACATTTTTCAAGAGTTAATATCATGTTTGTAAAATAAACAAATGTTATTTTTTATTTATATTAATCAAGGAGAGGATTTATCCAATAAATTTCTGTTTAAAAATAAAATTATAGTACATAAAAAAAGAATTAAAGTTTATAATCCATATTCGATTTCCAAAACAAGGTCATACTCAAACAGCTGGTTATTAATCAAAATTTCATTTTCACATATGAAAATAGTTTGAAAATATAAAGTTTCTCCATGGCAACAAGTAGCCATTTTATCCCAGCCAGAAGATAGAAGCATGTATTGTATTTTAAGAATAGAAGTTGAATATTAGGGGCGTACATCAATTGTATGTCATTAGAATGGATAATAATTTTCATGTTTATTTTATAGTTAAAATTTTTATTTTATTTATTTGGATAGAACTTTTGTGTTTTAAAAAGCCCCAGAAAGTACTATTGCATTGTGATTATATTATGGCTCATAATCTTGTTTAAATTAAAATTTGTCATTAGCATGGACAGATATCAGTGTCATTAGCATGGTTTTTCTGTTCATGCTAAAGACTCCTATGTACATAAATGTAACCAGTGCTTATATTGTATCCTTTATAAAGTTTAATTTTACGTATAAATTTAGGTATTACATTTATTATCCCTAAAATATGCATTAAATCTGTAGGAAAATCACTAAGACAGGTTCTTACATTGTTAGTGTCAGAATGTTGCTCATGTAACAAAGTTTGCTCTTTGGTAATGTTTTTATTCTCCTTATATGTATATATGTAAAAATTGAAACCATTTGCTGAAAAGGAAGGCTAATAAATATAGAAGAAAAATATTTAAATAGGAAGAAAATAAAAATTTCATAATATATTTATTCCATGCAATTTGTTTTGTCATTAGCATGGCTCAAAAAATACTAATTATTTTTTAAGTTAATTTTTAAATATTTAGCTCTGCTGACTACATAAAAAGTATACCTAATACTATATTAACAACACCTATTTTTTTCAGAAATTTTGCTAACTGTAATTTTTTTAAGATTTCATTTTTGAAATCGTCCCCTATTTTGAGAATCAGCCATATACGTTTTGACATTTGTTTCGAATATAAATTATGATGCATATATTATCGATTCTATATTAAATTGGTCTCATGGTTGCGAAGGATTGTGTTTCATGAATTTATCCAATCTTGTGTTGCAGCTGTAGCCTTACCAACATTTGAGAGAAAAGCGCGCCAGACTAGTTACTCCGCTCCTTGTATTGCTGCTCCTAATGAAAGTTCCAGGTTCCAACCTTGACCATGATACTATTTTTCTATGTTGGATTTACGCCATATTAGCAATGTCAATCAAAATATTCATATTTTTAAATTGCGATTTATCGGGTTTAAGAGATTATTTCAAATTATTATAAATCTAATTTTTAACTATTTTTACTATCAGTGAAGTAAACTGTACTGAACTGCATATTATCGATGAGTGGTACATTAAGTCATTTAAATTTAGTGCAAATTTTTTTATATCAACTATAAATTCGTATTATTATCATTTCAGCAATCAATAACAATATAAAAACGTAATCGTATTTTCTTTTAAAAAGCAGATTTTACATATCAAAATAAATAAACAGAAAAGTTACGATCTTTTTTCATGTTAAAAAAAGTGTACTTTATTCGAAATTGTTTTACATTTTTTTATGAATCAAGAATAAATAAAAGTATCCAAATTCTTCATGGAAACAAATAAAACTTTTGTTCCTTGAAATGCTTGATACCCTGAAGATACATAAATTTCCAGATTTTTAGAATATTTCGATGGATCCCTGAATTCGAATGTTCCGTTATTGTGTATCGTTAGAGTGGATTTCTACGTATAACATATTCCTTAAAGCTATCTTGCTTAAACTACATTGTATTTATGCAAGAAATTTACAATTTTATTATATTTATTTAGAATTTATTGACTATAAAACATTTTCTTGTATTTTTTTTCGTCTTCTAAAATTTTAATTTCCATTTTATTTTATGGGAAATAAATATATTCAAATAGTTTTGAAGAATTTTAGCAAAAGTATTTTAAAACGATTTCCTTTAATAGTTGTAATTATTAATGCTTTTTATTTAATTTTTTGTTAACTAACAATATAAGATTTCCAAAATTGATAATATTTTAATGAATTAACTTTTAAAAAGGAAATGGAACAATGCAGCTTTATATAGTTATGACAAGCAGAAAAATTAACTCTACAATAATAATTTTTTTTTAAATATAGCAGACATGAAATATGACAAAAGAACTAGCTTTAGCCAGATTGTGTAGCAAAGATCTTTTACGGATTGATTTTGAAAATAGAAAAACAATTTATTTGTTAAGATATCATTTACCATTAAATTTCTGGAATAGAAATATTTTTTCGTTGTCAGAATATTTTTAATAATTCAGTCTACTTGAGATACTTAAAATTTGGAAATATATTCTATGAGCGTTTAAAAACAATAATAGAATTTAGTTTTTTGTTTTTTAATTGCACTTGTTTTAATAATACATAAAGTCTCGTGATATTATATAAGATCTTCTTTTTTAACATTTTTCTGCGAAAATATCTCTGTGAACGTGGATCTTGTGGGTTTTTCATAACTCCAGTTTCATTAGACTCGTAAATAAACATAAGGGAACATATTTCTGATCTAAATATATTAATGATGATTCAAAAACTGTAATACCTAAGCTCAAAATGAAATGTATTTTTAAGTTCAGCAATATAGAAGCTCTTACACAATATGACGCACAAAGTGCAAAGAAAAGTTTTTTTTTCATGAAATTTAATTACCTCCTCTAGATTTTCCCTAAATGCATTAGTGTTTGTTTAACAACCTGTATGTAACATGTGTGTCAATACTCTTTATTATTTCCTCCAATTTGAACATTCCATGGCCCCGAGTTTACGAATAAAATGACAGTGATAGACAGAAAAACACAGGAATGATTTTATAATAGTTCCGTTTTTACATTTTAAATACGAAATCCTAAAAATATATTAAATTACATTAACCCCATTTCTTTCAAATGTAAACATGGTTATCCTGAGAAGGGAAAACACGAAAATTGTTTGAAACATCAATAATTCTTAATCTGGAAAACGGAAGTATCTTTAGTGTCTGTATTTTTTTTTCACGATAATTGGTACAAAAAGCATATAATTAGGTAAGTATGGTGATGCAATACTTGGAATTGTTGAAAAAATATTTTAATAGAATTTTAAACTTGGGGCCATGGAATGTTCAAATTGGAGGAAATAATAAGTTTGTCAGTATATTGAACTACTACAACATTTAATATATTATTTAATTAGAATACAGTATGTTCTTTATTAATTAGCCTATGTTATTTATGTCTTCGAGGACTGTACAAAGTTCAATTTGTTGTGATCTCTCATTCACAATAATATAAATTGAATTAAAATTCATTGTTCGTTTAGTATAATTAACACATAAAACTAGCCGCAATAAACAAATTATTGACAATTGAGTGATTGTCATTATGTAAATAGTACATGTGAAGGCATATTCTACGGAGGGATTTAAACCAGATTTGTTTTGGAATGACAATTTGAGGATCACGTTATAATTTGTCATTCAATGTCCTTATAAATAGCTACTATGACTCACATTTCTTAAGTATACCGTTATAAATTACATAATGATTTACAAATAAAAAGCTTCAAGGCATATATATATATATCTTAAATAAAGTAAATGCAAATTAAAAAATATATCTGCTCATCCATATTTTATTAAGAGGGTATAATACCTTGTCGATTATTAACTATCGATTTATTATTTAATTGGAGTAAATTAAATTAGAAAAACACCTTTTATTGCAAATGCAAATGCAAAATAATAATAATAATAATAATAATAATAATAATAATAATAATAATAATAATAATAATAATAATAATAATAATAATAATAATAATAATAATAATAATAATAATAATAATAATAATAATATAAATTAATAAATAAAAATGGACTGATTTTTCTTTATGCTCATATTTTAATAGATTTGTTCACCAATAAATATTAAGCTTTTTTGCTAATTTAGGTAGAGGCTTAATCATTTTTTTTACTTGTTCTCCTTTGTTTACTACTGTTTAGTATTTAATATTTTTGTGCATGGAACCTAACAGTTATGTATTAAGAAAACATATTTAAATATAGAGTTTGTTGAATTTCCCTCATTTTTAATTTACATGAGAGAAAAATAAAAAAAAACTCATATTAAATGTAAAATACCATACATCTAAAAATTTATGCAGAATTTTATATAGTTTATACTAATGAATGTGGAAAAAAAATCAAAGAAATTTTTTTCCTATTTATGAAGATAGTAAGAATTTTAAAAAATATAAATTTAAAAAAATTAAATTTTAGTGATATAGGTAATTCTACAAGATTTCTTTAGTTACTATTATTTTTCCAATTTTCAGAATTAATATTTGTGTCATATTGCAGAATTATTCAAAATTGAAAAACCTTCTTCAAGGATACCGCTCCGCCTATTACTAAAATGAATCCTAAATTTAATCTTGCTGTTGAGAATTGAAATTTAATTATCATTTTTTACTTTAAATTTTTAACATGAATATTTTTTCTCTTGATATATAAATTTTGTGAGAATATCTGCAGCGTTTGAAAACGTTAATTTTCTTTGAATTCTGAACAAAAATAGTAAGGGTTTTAAAAAGGTTATTTTTTTAATGACATTTTAGTGAAATAGGTTGTCCTACAATATATTTTAAAAATTATTTTGTACATTAATTTTTAGTATTAAATACTGTACCACAGTAGTATATATTAGAGATTGAAAATTACAAAATTAAAAACCTGTTTCAAAGGTACCGTGTCCACTTATTACTTGATGGAATCATAAATATAATCTTGCTGTTGAGAATAAATATTTAAATAATATTTTTTACATTAATATTTAACATAATCTATGTCAAAATTTAAAACATTTCTCTTAATACTTAGATATTGAAAGAAAATCTGTCGAGTTTAAAAACTCTAATTTACCCTGAATTACTTAAGTTTAAAATAAAGCATCAGCACAGGATATCAACTTTTTAGAGAATGTATTGATTTGATTTATTTAATACGTTTTTTGTTCAAAGTGCTTATCTGGGATTTTTTTCATCAGAGTTAATAACCTGTTTTACTTCAATATAAAATATATGACGGAATGAAACTTTCGCCTTGCTTTTAACATAAAATGTATAATAAACTTTAAAATGTTCAGATTTACGTAAAAGGCGATGAAAATAATCAACTAGAGTTGTTAATATTTAATTTTATTTTAAAACATCTTAGTACTTTCAATTTTTTAATCAGGTTCTTCCTCAGAGAATATTTTTTTTATAAATACAAATTCATGATTCCGTTTTGAAAATAAATGAGACTCGTGGCTTGAAGATTGAAGTAGTAGTATTTTAGGTGAACGCTAAAAAAGAAATATTTATTTGTTCCACCATAAAATTTAAAACGTCATTTTCTCAAGTTGTATAATGTAAAGTTTGTAGGTTGCAATGTTATATAAAAATGATGATGAGCTATTATATAGGATCGTATTATTTTACTTGATTGGTTTCCTATAAACATTTCTGTCAGTTCTGAAGTTTTCTTTGTTTTTAATTATATTAACGTCAAGAAAAAGTAAGCTACCATCTATCTCAATCTCAAAAGTAAATTTTATATTATCATCAATCTCATTTAAATTACATTAGACGTGCTTTTAAAGTATTTTCAGATAAATATTTAGAAAAAAAGCTTAATACCATCAGAAATACCACTGAAGAAAACGGATTTTCAACAAATCTCATTAATAAACTCATTCATAACTTTAATTTTCATGAAAATATCAAAAAAGTAAACCATAAAGAAATGATATACAAAAGTTTAAATATTTCCCCGTTCTATACGAAAAATTAACATATGCTCTACTGAAACACAATATAAATTTAATAACCTGTCCATCAAAGAATTTAAAAGAATTAATTTGCACGAAAATCGATCCAATACCGGAAGTTTAATTAGCTGGTGTATATAACATTCCTTTTAGAACAGATTGCAATAAATTAATGAAACACATATGGAAAACCAATAGAAAACTAAAAAAAAAAGAATAAAAGAAAACATAAAGCAGATACACAATTTTGTCGCCAATCTACTGCTCTGTCACGTTTATATCTCAAACAGAATATCACAATAGATTTTGATCATGGGAACATAATATTACCAATATCCAGTTATTATTTATGCATTATAAGAAAATCCATAGAAATCCTATGCAAAAGCAATAAAGTGTGCAATGATGCCCTATCGTATAATATACCAAGTTTATGGTTTAACATCCTAAAAATAAAATTTTGACAAGGATGTATTAAACAATAAATATTTTTATTACCGTTCACCTAAAATACTACTAATTCAATATTCAAGCCACGAGTCTTGTTCAATTTCAAAACGGAATCATATATTTGTATTTAAAAAAGAAAATATTCTCTGAGGAAGAACCTCGTTAAAGGTTCGAAAGTACTAAGATGTTTTTAAATAAAATTAATTATTAATATCTCTAGTTTATTATTTTAATCGCCTTTTAAATTAACCTGAACATTTCATTATACATTTTATGTTTTACCCCATTTTCACAAGATAATAAAGAATATGGAGTACAAATTAAATACATACATTTTTAACATGCATATTCCCTGATACAGAACAGTAATGAACTGAAGAATTAACTTAAAACTATTAAAAGAATATGTACAATTGTATGTAAATATCGTCTGAGTAAATACATACAATAACATGATACACAGGACATATTTTAAAATACAAAAATATTTATATAGATTTAAATTTATCGAAGTGCAAATATATCATTTAAAAGCAGAAAAAAGTATATATAATAAAAGTATAAATAATATTGATATGACTATTTATTCTTCTAAATAACGTCACAGACGAAATTTATGAATAATGCAAATGAATTCATTTCGGTATACTTTTTTATGTGCATGTATTCTTATCCAGCTTTTTATACGAAATTTTGTTTTGCAAATAAATATTTTAATGCAAATTTGGCAATATAACATTAAATATAACATTAAAAATGGATTCTTGTAGGATAATTTCAACATTCAGTTATGCATATTTTATAAGTAATACTCTGAATGTTTATATGTTTTTTATTATATATGTAATATCATATGAAGTGTTCTTATTAGTAATAATGTGTAATATTTTATAGGACACGCTATTTTCTTGTATGAAAAATTCAGATCAACCTTCAGAGAACAACTATACAACAATGAGCGAACGTGGATGGATAAATTACCAAATATTATAAATGACAGAAGTAAATGTACATTAATAAATACATATGAAAATTGAAAGAATTATAACTTGAATTTTTTTATTTATTTGTTTGTGGTTGTTTATTTTGAAACTTCAGCTTATGTCAATCTTACGAATCCTAAAGAAAATATCTGAAAATCTGTATTCTAGCTTACAAAAATTTAAATCCAATGGATACGTCCGTGCACTGTATTTTTTTTTTCTTTTCTTAAATTCATATCACAATTATAGAGAAATTTGAGTTTGCTCCTGTTACATGTTATTAAAGCATGATAACAGTGACAAAATATTCGCACTGAAAAAAAAATACTGTAGTAAGGAAATTTTTCATTTTAATGATAGCCATTTGGTTCATCAACTGGTACACTGTAAAAAAAAATCTATAAAGTTACTAAAGGTTTTCTATGAAACTGGAAATTCTAGATTTTTTTTATGCAACGTCAACAGGAAAAATCCATGTAACTGATACAGATTTTAACTGAAAATCAACAAATCTGTAAGGTTACAAAGGGTTTTTTAAGAATCTTGGGATACCTAGAATGTATTATGTAATTGCAATCCAGATTACAGATAAAATTTTAGTAAAATAACTATAATTTTAGAAGATCCGTTTGTAAATTTACAGATTTATGTAGCTTTACAAAAATTAGTTTTGCAGATTTAAATCTTTTTTTGTACAGTGTACAGATGAAATGCTAGTAAACATGCAGATTTCGGCAACTTTACACATGTAGGATTGCAGATTTTTTTACAGTCTATATGGTGTAGATATCTAAGTTCAGAGGAATTTCTCCGTTAAAGTTCTAGCAACTACATCTAATGTGAAAACTTATGTTCTTTATCTACAATTTACCGCTAGAATCCACTAAATCAAAACCACTGTATTTACCCCTAAATCAGAATTAAATAATTTGCTAGGCTTTGCAATTGTTTTAGACATTTTCAAAGATTTCATACATTTAATTGCTTTACCTGGTCAATCCATTTCTTTATATAAACAACAAATTCCTAATAAATATGTATTTTTAATGATTATACCTTAAAAAAGGTTCATATTGAAATTTATAATTGTCACGTTAATTTAGAGGGCGATGAAAACTGGTTTATATATAATATTGTTTTTTAACTTTTGTTAAATATTTAAAAGTTTCGTTGAGTATTAAATTGAGTCTATCCTTAGATTGGTTTTACGATACACCACTTATCTTAGTACTTGGAGTAAAAAAAAGAATAAATCTTTATGAATCTGGCATTATTAATCTGAGTTCATATAATCTTGATATCTAAGTTCAATGAATTTGGGAAAATAAGAATTTCTTTCTATGAGTGTTTTGTTAAACAAATTACATGCTTAATTATAAATTTGTTTAAAAATTAAAAAAAAAACTTCTTGCAATTATGTAATTTTAAAGTGTATAAAATTATATAATTACACGAAGTTTTTAAATATATTATAAAATTGCAACTTTTAAATGAAAATTTAAAGAAAAATGAATGAAACAATGAATATTTAATAATAAAGAAAAAATCCTGCGTCAAGCATACTTTATGAAGCACTTTTCAACTCCTTCAGAATAATGCAACAAAAGTGAACCGTTCAAAAAATTAAAATAGTATGTCTCATTTCTTTTGTGTGTCCCTGTAAATTAATAAAAAAGACTATAGGTGCTCTGTTTGAACGTGAACTTAGAGAAATTCGTAGATTTATATATTTTTAATATATTTGAAATAGCATATTGTCATTAAAATACTCCCCAAATGATTTTTCAACATATACCATAATGTAATGGAATACTTTTAGGTTTCCCTGCAAATGAACTATTTACATACTTCATAATGTACATACTTCATAATGCAATAACAAACATGCTATGGTAACTTAAAATAAGCTTTTTAAATGTCATGGAAATCCGAGTATATTTACGGGAGTTAGAGCGTGGACAAGCGGACAGACGGGCATACGGAGAGACCAACCGAATGCATAACGCTTTTCAACTTTGTTAGGAAGTGCTAAAAAAAGAGAAAAAGCTTATTTCCTAAATATGATGATTTTATTAAAACTTTTTTTTTTTGAGGGGGTGGGGAGTTAAAGATTATAACAGTAATACGGAAAATTTCCTTCTCATATTTTATGTAGTTCTATTACAGGAAACATTATTTTAAACGATTTGTGGATGCATGCATTAGGGCAAACCTTCCGGAAAATCCTTTAACATGAACTTTTCAACAATTACATCGAGTAATTTAATAACTTACGAAATACGATAATATGGTTTTACAAATTAATGAATGAAATGAATTTACAGAAAATCTTCGCATCTTCGCATTCTTCAACTAAACCAGAGCAGAGTAACGAACCGTGTATATTCTAGGATGACAAATATTAATCGCGAAAAAGTTATTGAAGCGTGTTAATTTTCAATTACTTCTCTGGAATTAACACTAAATTATAGGAGATTTCCTGAAAGTGATGTAAGTCTAAGCATCAAATTAACGCTTAAAGGATTTGCTTATTTTTACTTTAGAAATAATTTAAAATTTTTTTCTTTACAATTTCATTGAATGTGTAGGCTTGAAAAAAATTAAACTGACAAAGTTTTTAGAAAATATCGAATTTCTAAGCATTTTTGTACACGTGAAGAAAGTTTAAAGATTTTTAAGAAATGATTTTTTTATACACCTTATAAGACATATGACAGAACTGAACGGTCTACACATAAAATTTTAATTCACATCCTGGGATTGCTTCCTTCTTCATAGGTTTGCACAGGACGAAATCTTCAACCCTGTCTCGACACAATCCGTATTAAAATAATTGGCTGTAACTCACCTAATACGTGCATAAAAAAAGAAAGTCTGGCTCAGTCAAAATTTTTATGAAAAACACATGTATTTTAAATTCGTCTTAAAAAAAAAAACTTTTTTTAAAAATAATAGTAGATCTAAAAACAAAAAAATAAAATAGAATAAAACTAGTAAAGAAATCTTCTGGAAAGGAAATCTGTTTTAAACGGAATTCGTATTGATCAATGCAAAATGAATGTAATAATACGTGAGAAATAAATTAATTATATTTAGATAACCTAAATAGGGAAGTTGTCAATAACGTATTTTTTTCTTTCCTATATGATTCCGTCTTAAAAGATTTTACTGTATAGCATTTTGTAAAGTCTCCAACACATGGAATATGGCTAAAGCATAAATGAAACATTTACATATAAACAGTTATTCATTGATAAAAGAAATATATCACAGCCTTTGGTGCTTCTTTAATCATAAACTTATGAAAATGTATAAAAAACTATAATAAGTATTTTTTTGTCAGAACTCCTCCATACGAAACAATCTTTAACCATATTGAAGTAAAAAACTAAATAGAAATTAACAACTGATTCGGGCTATGACTTAAACTTTTTACCAGGGTAAGCCTGTTTATGATTTTAACATTTTTCCAGATCCTGCCGAACTTTTTTCCCTAAGGAGCGGATCGAGATCGGACCTAGATATTTCGATTCGTGCAGACCTCTAGTGCAGATGCCACCATCATATTTTCAAAGCAGGTTTGATGCAAAATCTATATGTCGAAAGCAGAAAGAGCAGAAAAATTTTGTGTCCAATGTAGAAAAGCTGTTTTAGATCAATTTTTATTAAGGTACGATTTCTGAATTATCCCTATCATGCATTGGAATTGTGTTAACAACTTGCCACTCAGAGGCAGAGGGAAGTGGTATTTGAATTTTGGATTTTAACATCTCTGTCGGATTTTTAGATTCCCAGATAATTTTTTTGTTTAATTTAATGAATTTATAATGGAAAAATTCTTAATTGGAAACTTTATCCTACGGGGGCCGTATAAAAATTTAATTTTTGTATTTTCTGAAATAGACCTCCCATGGAGTTGCAACAGATCCCATCAAAGTTTGCACCTTTTTTATGAAACTTTGTGACTTGAACTATGTGCCTAGGTGCAATATGTAAAGAGATAGCCTATTCTTTTCATAATTATGACCCACTCTATATGTATATTTTTTACATACTTGAATTAAACCTTAAGAGATTTACTGTTGAACACAAAACAGAACGAAAATGATATGTTACTAATAAACCAATGCCATCATTTTTTTAAATAAAAAATAGCAAATTCATTAATAAAATACATTCAACTTAACAGACATGCATGCATTTTTAAAAATTGATAAACTTTCAGATGACTTTTTTTCTTTCCCTCTCTTACATTTTTTTCAGATGCACTTTCAGGGACAATTACCTGAACATAAAAAATTTTTTTATATATATTTTCATTTCCCTTTCCTTATCTTTTACTTTATTATTATTATTTTTTTTATATTTTACTTATGCTTACCAAAGTACAAAGTTTTAAAATTATTAAACCGAATTCTTGCACCATGATTATCTTTTACTAAATAAAACACTGACATTTCTTATTTGTGCTAACGCTCCACAAACGCTTACATTTTAAACATAATAAACTTTTTAACACGTTCAACCAAAAATATTTTAGCTTGCATCTATGTCGTAGTTAAATTTTACTAAGATTCACTAGTGCGTATTTGAACACTGTTCAAAATCTGGAACATTAACCTCGGTAGCAGTAATATTTAAATATATCATCGCAATATTTATCACATATTTCTCGCATTTTCATTCCTGATTTTCTATCTGGAATCGGACGTTCAAGGACTTTAAAATAAATAATATAAATAATCTATCACGCAATATCATGCTACCATGCATGAAAGTTGACATTTCACAATATCATATCAGTAAGCGAGAAACTTAATAAGATATAACAATTGGAAGATATTCTGAACATTCGTAAATGTACACGCATATATAAATAATATTTTTAATGTTTTACTTATGCTGCCTGAAAGTAGGAAGAATTCACAAATCCTGTACTAACTTTCCCGTATAAAATGAGAATTGCCAATAAATGATACATTGTTAATTTTTTTAGTCCTAATTTGAACCAAATTTTGGTGTTCAATAGCTGCCACTGTGATGTGGTTAAATCTTGAATCAATATTTAGAGCTCCTGTAGAAGCATAGTTCCAATAGTTGGAACGAAGTTGAAAAAAGAAGCTGCAAATGTTGGTATGTCATTTCACCATTTTATGGTGATAGCTACTAAGCACCAATATTTGGCTCAAACTAGAGCAAAATTTTTAACAGTATATGTAAATTAGAAAAAAAAATAAATACGAAAGAATATGTAAACTCACAGTAGATAAGTTTCGGTAGCACTTGGCGTCCTCAACACAAAGAATAACGGAAACATTTTCAATTATATAGAGTAGTAGTGAATTGAGAGAGAAATTCATTAACCAATCGAATAGCAGAAAAATATGGGTTCCAGGTAATACGAGATTTGTGTAGTTAATGCAATAAAAAGTGAAAAAAAACCTCTGGTAGTTATTATTCATTCTCAAAGGTAGTTATTATTTACTCTCAAGACGTTACACTAATTGCTACCGAAATTAGACAACTCTGAATTTGCATATTCTGGCTTGCTAATGTTATTTTTTTTTATTTACGTTATTCTGTGCCAAGTAGCAGCTTGATATTTAATTAAAGATATACTTAAAATTTGCTTATAAGAACCATTATTTTGAAATTGGGACAAAAAAGTGATGTTTTCATAGTTGTATTTTTTAATTGTTTTGATATTTTGTTATGTTGAAGTAAATCATATTTAATAAATAATCTGTCATTTTGAAGCCTTGAAAACATTTACCCTTCCCTATAGAAAATGTCAAAGTTCAAGGTTGTAAATGACATTTTCGTTAAAAATGGAATTGTTTGGAGGGCTATATAACTCTCCAGCAAAAACATTTCAAAATTCTTTTGGCAGAGACTGTTAGTATAACACTACTTGATTTTTAACATTTATTTGTTTTTTTTGAAGGCATTGTTACTTTACATTGTTATGTTGCAACAAATATAGTCAAAATGACGTTTTTGTCCATTTTCCGCTCTTAATATTTTATTTAAGCAATAGTACCTCAAACTTTTTTTTTTTTATAGAATATGAAAATGCACTACTAGGACAAGCTAAATAATGTAGTACTGCGCTGTGACACTGTTCCTGTTCGTAGATATAATCAGTTAGATATTCTAAATTTTCAAAATCTGCAACATTTAAAATAGTGTTATTTCAAAAAAGCGCAACAGTTTAATGAAAAAAATTGCGCATGCGCATACAACAGATTTTTTATTTTACAGATTTTTTATTTTATTTTATTTTATTTTTTATTTTTTACATAAAACCAACTCTATTGAATTTTTTTTACAAAATCAACTCTATTGAACAATTTTTAAAACAAATGATGTCAAATAGCATAAAAAAATCATAAAGGGAAAGCAATAGGAGTAAGCTGATTTTTAGGTTCTCTGTAAAAGCAAATGAATTATGAAAAATTTTCCTCAAATTTTGAATTTTGATTTGCATTTTTTAAATTTTATTTTTTTATTATTTTTTTTGTTTTTGTTTTTGTTTTTGGATAACTAGTAGACCGATCTAATTACAAGACACAGAAATTTAACAAAACCGAAGAATTTGTACAAAACTTATTCATTGATATTCAATAAATACTAGCTGTTTCCTAAAAATTAGTTATAAAATGTCAATCAATAAAAAATCCCATATCGTTTTTAGAGAGCAACCAAAAATTACCTCAATGTACTAATTGTACAAAATAACTCAAGGAACGAATTAAAAATTATATAATTATGTGATTTAGATTTTATGTTGCAAAATAAATGAAATCAATTTTTTAAATAATTTATAAGACTGCTAACTGCAGTTACCAATTAAGCAAATTTTTAATTCTCTTTTCTTTTAAATGTCTATCATGTGCTACTTATTTAGCTGAAACGGAAAAAGTGAGGAAGGTGGTCAGAGCATCTTATAAAAATAAATGTATAAGTAAATGTTTTAAATCTTTATTTTAAAATCCATGCTACAGCAGTGCAATAGCATCTTTTTATTTATGGAATGGGATCACTGAAATAAAAAGTGCAGCCCTGAATAATATATAAGACTCCCATCACTGTCTTACCATCTACTTTTAAATTCACACACTTATAATTTTTGTAACACATATTTTAGTGTAATTCCAGGTATTATCTACATTAATACAGTAATTTTTCTGAGAATATTATTGGATAGCAACTTACAAACATAATGTCATAAGCTAAATATACATAAGGAGAGTGTTTTTCGTACGAAATGTGTAATTTTTATGACGAAAGGGACATTTTAGAAATTTACATACTTACCTGTGTATATAGCTTTATTTGTAAATTACAATAACACACCAATTCGGGTGTAAATTCAGGCATTTTTCACATCATTTACATATTTATTTGTTTTTTTCAAGTGATAACAAAATACACACTTAGTTTTATAAGCTAAAATTCACATTAAAAATATGTAAAACTTTGGAGAAAGTGTGTGTAATTTTTATGACAAATGTGTAATTTTAGAAATTTATAGGTATGCAAATTTGACTAATTTACGCATTTAGTTTTTAGAGTGTAATCTTTATAATCCTGAAATATCAGAAGAATCCGACAAGAATATTTGCAAATATTTAACAAAATATCTACAGTTGAAACTGTTGGATGATTTATGGCATAAAGAGTATATTTCGAAATGAGTCATCGAAATATATATATATATATATATATATATATATATACATGCCTTTAATATCTGTAGAAACATCAAGCATCCAGATTCAAAATTCCAAAATTTCCAACCGTATTTTAAGATTCTCACATAGTTGAAAAAATCCTTATGAATTCAGTTTGTCAGTCCTTTGCTGTCTGTCCGCCTGTCGTGTGACCATGTAAATCACGTGATTATAGTGAAAAAGTTAACTAATTTATGTTACGTTATAGCATATTCGGTATTGAAAATGGAGTAGTATTTATAGTTCGTTTATACGGGTACTCAAAAGAAATACATTGCATTTAGGTATATTTATAAGACTTCACTTCTTTTAAACCAAATTGCAATTTATACATATCACGAAGGTAGGCTTACTGTGAAAAATGATGTGCATAGCATTTATCATTCTTTTCAAGGGACATATAAAAGTATTTGTTTACAGAAAAAAAATGAAATATATTATTGAAAGTGCGTTTTTATTTGTGGTATAGGTTTGTAAATTTAACTATTTTTTTAACTATTACTAATTATTATTAGAATATTACTTATAGATTATACATATACTATGCCGCGCAGTAGAAACATTATTAAGTGATTTTCCGTTAATTGATGAAGAATGCTGAATGGATTTTTTAAACTGCTCTACGTGTAATTGAATGAAATTTTATCATGCAATGTATCTTACATAAACATTCATATATCATATGGGAGTAATAAAAAACAACTTTACAAAGAAATTTATATTTCTTTTATTATTAATAATTATAATAGAAATTATGTCTTTTCACCTTAACTTTTCACCTTAAGATTACTTATTCTAAAGCAAAAGCTGAGTTCCCGGGAGGTTATGCTTTGTTTTCTAGAATTATTCTATTCTGTAAGTTGAAATTAAATCATTCAATTTTCAAAAGTTTTCTTTCAAAATTACGTCAAAATTAAACTTTAAAACAGTTTAATTTTCTAAATATGCATTTTTAAATCTGTATTTATTTATGTATTTATTTATTTATTTTTATTTATTTATTTTATTATTTTTTTAATACCAATATTATAAATATTTTGTCTTTGATATTCCAGGCTATACTTCAATACATTCGTCTATAAATCGATACCAGACACAATCAAACATTATTGGAAAAAAAATCGGCTATGAATCTTATGTGACATTATCACCATTGCGGCATGCTTGAGGTCAATATTCCTGCAACATGCATTTATGACATTTCAGAACAAATGAGGGTTTTAAGGTCAACGTATAATAGTAAATCATTGAAGCATTTAATAAAATAGATCGAAGCAAATAAATTTGGGAGAACAACAGGCTTTTCAAATAATGAGTTAAAATAATATTTTTTTTTCGGGTGAACTAATGTATAAAAGTCTTTAAAAAGACTACGGATTTAATTTGAATGTATTTTATATAAATATTTTAATGTATCAAAGGAAATTGGAAGATATTTATACCATATAATAAAATTCAACTTAGATGCAGATTTTCATTCATTTTTACATTAAATTTTTAAAAAAATCTAAAAACCATTCATTAAAACTATGAGCAGTGAAGAAACTGCATTTAATTACATTAATCCCAAATCCTTTACAATAAAATATTTTGCAAAGTATGAATTAAAATCATTTTTCAGAATTTAAATAGCACGAAAAAAATATTTTTGAAAAATTTTAAATTTTTGGGGCTTAAATGAAACGAAATTCTAAATTATCACGAAGCATTGATGATTTTTTTGTATTGCACAGAAACAAGATGATTTAAAAAATAGTCTAATTTTAGACGTTTCTAGCTCACACTAATAAATCGCATGCCACTATATAAAATTTTATATGTATAATACTGAAACAGTTTTATATCTATTCCACGAAAAAATATTTTATATATATTCCGCGAAGTACTTAAGTTTATTTATTACTTAACACGATACAGTAAACGTATCAGCATACTGAAAAAAACCATAAATCATTATAATTCAATGGAATCAAATCATTTTATTTAAACACCAGCATCTTGGAGGAATTTACACCTTGTTATTAATACAAATTTTAAAATATAATTACTTAAGAGGCTTTGCAAACATGTAAATGTATTATTTATTTAATTAATATATCCCTGACATCCTCCGGATTCACACGCGTGCATTAATCTTTTCACGTCCTAAACAAAAATAATAATACAAATGCTCATGTGCTGTTCTTTTCCAAAACAAATAACATTCTTAAAGACAAAAAAAAATATTTTTTTTCTTAAATTAATTTGTTAGTCACGTAATAATTTAAGTTAAATAGTATGGATCTAAAAGTACAAGCTTATTTTAAAAATCACTTTAGTAACCTTTAACCTTAACTAATGCAATCATGAATTTATGAGCAAATAATAGTTTATATTATGACTATGGAACTTATTTGACGGTTCCGATACATTTTAATGTATTTTATTTTTATTATAACACCTTTCTTAAGAAAAATTAAAAATTTTATTAAAATGTTTTATTAAAAAAATTATGAGCTTTAAACATGTAAATAACTTAAAAATCCCCCCCCCCCCTCACAAAAAAATTAAAAACGATTTAAACTAAACATGAAAATTTGTCAGTTTCATGATGACACCGTCTTTTGGACATTTTTAGGCATTTTGTAAACTTAAAGGAAAATAACATTTTATGAGTGATTCAACTTAGACGCAGGCATTTAATCGTTTGCTTTCAGTGAAATAAAACATCTAGCTATTAAGGGTGTATTCGAAAAAACGCTTTTCCACCTTCAACAGCTCGAAACTTTCCTACAATTTTAGACACATTTTTATAAGTAGAAATATGAAACTCGCTGAGGGGATTTTTGTCGTAAGGTGTCGTGTGATGTCATTTTACGCTCAATTCATTAGAATTTGATGTATAAACAATTATCTTCTCAGTAGGACCCTTTTTTTCGTTCCCAGATCTCCCGTTTTGGAAAAATCGGTTTAAAATGCCGTTTTTAATTGCTTTTTTTGCAACATGTTTTGTATTTATCAAAGAATTGATGATTACGGCACCTTGAGTACTTTCTGAATAAGACAGTTTGCCAGTTTGATGAATATGAGAGCAAAAAAGAATTTAAAAATAAATTAAAAAAAGCAGTTTGAATCGAAATACACCCTTAACAAGCAATGTGGAAATGCAAAATTTCAGACATTTTAATTTTTATAAGTAAAAGAACAGAAGTTCCCGACTGGTGACCCAGGGATTGGAGAATCTTCACCAGAGAACGAAATGTTTATAATGTGTCTTGAATTTTTAAATTTTTTAAACAACGCACGTCTAACACTTTTTAAACAACTACTTTTGACGAGTTTCAAAGAAAACAAATATGTCCTAAATTTGAAAATTAACATAAATACAACACTGCCAGTTTGTATTTATATGTATGTATGTATGTATGTATGTATGTATGTATGTATGTATTATATGTATGTATGTATTTGCCTGCGATGTACGTTTCAGAATATATATTTTTTAATTTCAGATGTCAGATTACATTGCTTTATTTTCTAAAATTTAGATTTCTTCAACGAAGCTTTTAGTTTTCACAAACTTTTCTTTAAATATATCTAAACGCTAAAAATTTCTGATCAGTTGGTTAACTAAGAAAATCACGAGGGATTTGAAAACAAAATTTATTTATTTCTGAACATGTATTTAAAAATAGTTAGTAATAGAAAAAGTTAATTTTTTCAATTCTTTTATCACAACTCCCACAAACATTATTTATACCACTAAACTAGACAATTCCATAGACGATTAAAATATAAAAGAAATCAGCAAATTCATACAAGAATAATTATAATGTACACTGTCAGAAACATTTCCGTGAAATTATAGCGAAGCTAAGAGTAATCCATTATCTTATGTCTTATGTAAAATTACAAAGATTTGAAAAACTGGGACTCTGTTAAAAAACAGAGACGTTAATCAGTAAATTTGCAATAGACTCTATAAATTAACATCTTTAAATTTACACAAGATTCTGTAAATTTACATTTAATGATGTAAAAAATATTAGTATTTTTTTTAATTATCAAATGACTCAACTTTCAGTTAATTTCAAATAATCTAAATTTTCCAATTAAGTTTGAATTTCTGTATCATTAAATGTTAACACAATTTGCTTCTACCCGTCCTGTGGTTTGAACCCGAGGCCTTTTGGCAGTGTAAGAACACTTTAGTACCTCATCTGTAGGAGCTGTTGCTACAGAATACAACGATTTAAACTCTTTTTTCAAACTCTTATGATTCAGCGAGGGAAAATCCCCTTTAAATCCGATGAAATGATTTTTCAATTTCTAAATTTTGAAAGTTAAAAAGGAAAAATAAACTGAATTTTATTCTTTCATATTAAAAAAATTCAATAGAATTTTAAAAGTGTTTATTATCAATGCCAAAGTTTAATTAAAGATAAAAATATGTTTATTTAAAAATTCTTTTCATATAAATACATGCAAATCCCTACATAGAATTAATTTTAAGATAAGGAAATAGTGTGTAAAATGATGAGAGAAAAACTCAATCGACTGAATCTAATCAAGAACTAGCGTAAATTTAGCCAGAGTCTTGTTTTTTTCGGTGATTTTATGAAATATTTTAACAGTGTACCTAAAAGTATTAGATTATTTAATAAGGAAAGTTTATGAAAATGTCACATTTATCACATGAAGATACTTTTTAAATCATTATCTGGAAATTACTTGGTTTCAAGAATTTAATTTCTTATTTAAACATACAAAAGTTTTTTGTAACATTTTAGTTATTAATAAAAATTCGAATTTTACTTGTGTTTAGTTTCTCAGAATTCCTTAAAATGTTTAAAATGAAATTAAATAACCAAAACTGACATAAAAATTTTAGAAATCTCATAAACAATTTTATATTTTCTGATATTTACATATAATTTTAATTAAATAATTACTGTACTTCTTATAAAAAGTGTAATTACATTAAAAAGTCATAATTTTATAAAAATAAAAGTGGGTAATTTCATAAATTCTTTACATAATCTTGGCATAAACTTGTATCCTTTTCTATTACAAATATGTATTTAGCTGTATTTTCACCATGATTTATTAAATATTGCATTGCTGTAAAAAGCAATTTTATGTTTTTATTAGCATAAATATTTTAGAAAATTCGCAATTTTTTTTTCTCACCCCCCCCCAAAAAAAATACTTATTCAAAATTCTATAATTACTTAAACGAAATACTTAAACGAAAAGCACGTACAAAAGTTTCTTTAATAGTTACAACTGTTCCTTAAATACTATATAACAATTTCATGAATAAAAATAATAGTACAATAAATAGAATGCAGCTCCCTCACTCACAATATTTATACAAGTTTCATTAAAACCATTCAAAATTATTAACGATGATTTGCATTGTTAAAAGTGAGCACAAGCCAATAAGAATGAATTGATTTTAGTCTTGATATTTTTTCCCTCTAGAAATTTAAACTCATTAGAATACCACTCAATAAACGCATTCTTGAGAAAACTCCTGAACTCGTCTATTTACAGTTAACTGCAACGCTGGAGCTTTCCTGCACATTAACCGTGCACAAAAAATTGGAATAATATACCCCTTCTCTAGTTCAGCCAGAAAAAAGGACTTTTGATGTGCCATAAAAATGTCAAACAGTGCTACAGCAGGTTGTTCTGGAACTAGCTCGAGAAGCTAAATGCGATTGTATTCTCGATTTATCTAATCATTTTTCAACTTTCGGTTCTGTTCATTTGAAAATCGCAGAACCCAAAATCACCGATATCTTTATTTTCACAAAAATTACAGATCGCGAAAATATGTGCTATTACAGTGCGAAATATTTAACCGGAAATTAAACATCAAACGTGGCAAATGAGGGTACGTTCGTGCAAGAAATATTAGGCTCTTGGTGCAATATTTGTTGCATTTTTATGCAAATATGCTTCAATATAAAATTTATTAGCATTATATGTATTAAATTCGGTAATATAAAGATAACCGACTCCGTCTCTTAATGGGGCATAATCACCATAACAACTCAAAAACATTACCAATCTTCATATATGTTTGAATTTACTAAGTATGATAGGTTTTAGTATAACAGACATATTTTTTAAATATATTTTTAAATTTTGATACAGTTTTCATAAAATTTAAATGATTGGACACAAATTCTGCAAAGATTCCATATATTAAATTTCAAATTATTCGGTTGAATAGTCTTTGCAGTGTTATATGTGTACAAGGAGATAAATGGACCTCACGACAACTACACAACATAAATACAAACACATTTAAAAAAATAGTTAAAATTACTTCTTGATTTGTAGTGATTTTAGTAATTTTTGGATGATATGAAAAGCTGTATTTTAAAATGACAGAATTTCAATTAAAATGACCATTGAAAACACTTCTTGTGTCAAAATATCGGTGTCAAAATGTTTGTGACTCTCATCCATATAAAAGTAGTCGTACCATAAGTAAAAATATAATACAGCATTTTTTAGGTGGATTTTGTAAGAAATATTAAGTTTTCACATTCTAACCTATGTTGAAATGTCTGTAAACCTTTACAGATCAACGACGATCATGACCCCTAAATCTCAAAACCACTTCCAGTTACAAGAAAAAAAATCTATCTATCTTGTCTATTATCGTTTTATATATCCATTCATCCATCTATGTATTACCATTTTTATGGATACGGGCATAATTCTGCATAAATCGATTCCAAATTGATACATAAAATGAAAGGGCAGAAAATCTCTGTCGAGTTCGTCAATGAACAGAACGGAATCAAAGCGATGGAGTAGGAGGAGTTTTGTGAAAACAGAAAGAACTCATAACTTCTTAGTTATAACACTTCTTAGTAAAAATTCACAACTTCGTCACTTCTCAAGATGTAACACCCATTTTAATTTGTTAAAAATCTTCTAAATAATATCTCACCTGAAATTATAGCAAATGTGAAACTATTTGTATTTCTTAGAAATTAAATAAATTTTTGAAGATATGAATTAATGCATTTATGTCAGCAAAATAGATTGATTTTAACAGAGAAATGAAAACAGGTCATTTTTTAAATCAAATAATTTTTTTATAACTCCAAGAGTTCATTATTTTCCTAAATAACAAATTGACATTTTCCAAAAAATTAAACTAAAAATACTTCTTAACAATTGCCAAGAAAATCATAATCTACAATAATAATTTACCCCAAACACTTGATTTTAATTTAAAAGATATTAAAGTGAAACAGGAAAATTAATAAATCAAAAGATGAATACGCTGACATATTGGAAACAAAGCAGAAAAACGAAAAGCTGGCAAATTTTACGAATTTGGGGGAAAAAAGACGAATATGATTTAATCTTGAAAAATAAGGTGAGATTAGTTTTAATTATAAAAACTTTCTATAATAATCAGTATTTCATGGTTTATCGTCTGAACACAATTAACATAAAAGTTTAAATAAAAAAAAAATTAATAATTTCTTTAATTGTCTTCAATGCTGTAAAAATAGTTTGTAATTTTTGAAAATAGTGTTTTCAAATATTTTTCTTGTGAAAGATTCTTGTTAAGGTGAATATAAGAATAATTTAGGATAAAGTAATAGGATGCAATAAATTCCTGAACAATTTTCAAAATCACCATCTAAAATACTTGTAGTGTTAGCATTCAACCACTTTTTTTTTAATAAAGAAAGACTTGTTAATAGACTCTATTTTACTTTGCTCATATATTTACATTAGTTATACTTTCTTTTTCGCCGTTTTGTTTATAATATTAGCTTAAAATTTCAGATTTTTATGACTAAGGTATAGCAAATGTACACAAACAAGAAATCTTTATTATTTTCTATAAAAGATGAAGAATTAGTTAATTATATATGTTTATGAAGAGTGAAAAATTTTGCTTAAATAATACATTTATCTTTCTTTCAGTGTTACATAAACGAAATCATGTTATATACACATATATCATCATCGATATAATATATTACAGGTTGATAATCAAATAAATTTTTTGGAAAGAAAAAATGTAAAACATTAGTTTTCATAACTAGATGACTCAATTTACATTAAAAAAGTTCCTTATACATCAGCTGCAGGTATTAACATATAGGCTAATAAGGCCATTAATACAATGTAAAATTCATGTTAAAACTTTTGCCTTTTTTAAAAGTTAATATGAAAAAAAAAATCTAAGATGTACGATAATCAATAGCGAATTCAGCGGAAAATTACAAATGTAAAGTTAATGAGATTTTAGGCGATTCAGAGGGGTTCTGCCTTTCTGAAAAAAACATACTTTATTTCCTAAAATATACGAGAATAAGTGGGTCATTTGAATTTTTAAATGTCACTACATAACAACGCGTTTAATTTAATGCTTCTAATGTTTAAACATTTCGAAGTGTTTTTTGTTTTTCAAAGTAGAATTTTGTTAAAAGACAATGCTTTGCGTAGCTGACGTTGAGGATTCAGATTTGCGGATTTATTAATCAGAAATAATTTGTATGATTTAATGGGATTTAAATGTCTGTAACGATCGAAATTATATTTCATAATTTATAAATTTCATGCGTTACAAATTTCTTTTTACTTTTAAATAAATTACAGAAATGCTTTTAAAGATAATGTTTAGACTTTGACAGCATATACTCATTTTCCCATGCGTAGCAGTTACAAATTCTTGTTATTTTAATACACTTTATTTTTTCATTTATAAATAAATATACATGACCTTTTTTGTATTATAAATTAATTCATTTAATATTTCTTATTCAATATTGAAAAATAATAATATAAAAAATTATTATTGCATATAATTCTACAAGCTTTATATAATTCACTTTCTTCTTTATAAAAGTAAATTATGGTTGTCAAATATTGATTTCTGTAATTCAATTTATGTCTTAATACTTTAATCTAGGAAAACTTATAATTAAACACTCGGCTAAGACGAGTTATTTATTTGCTTGAAAGTACAATAAGTAATGCAGACAGTAAATGAAATTAATTTGTAACTGGTGAATTATATAGATAACATTGTGTATTTATCAGTCGGAGAGGAATTCTGAATTGTTAAATAGCAATCTATTTACTTATTTAGTTATTTGATGCCAAAAATAAATTCTTTGAAATCTACTTTGAAAAACATTTTATTAATTATTTTAAGGGAATAATATTTAGTTACTGATTTCTGAGACAAAAATATTTTAAATTAAAAGAAACTGAAACAGAAAAAAAGTGAAATCTCATTACAAACTTACATTTTTATTAATTTTAAGAATAATTCTATATTTTAATTATTACAGTAATGTATCATTTAACATTTAATACTTATTGTTTAAAAGTATTTCAAAATCTGCCGTTTTAAATATTAGAATCGAAATGCTAGATGATTTTTCGTCTGGATTTAAAAAATACAAATAAGATGAAAAAAAAAGACTTGTGAAAAAAAAGAAAAATCTTTTGTTAGTATTTGATGATGTTAAATGTTTTACTTAATTTTACATTTTGATACAAGAAAGACTGAAAATTACACAAAGACTTGAAAATGTTCTTTTTATAAATGCAAGGCCATAGTTACTAAATGTATGAAATATAAAAAAAATCAAGCATTAAGGTAAGTAACGTTCATGTAAAATTTCTTGTTTTTAACACAACATAAAATTCACACGGCAGATTTATCATTCTTTCATTTTATTTTATTTTCACTTAAAAATTTACTTTGAGATTTTATGTTTTTATGAAATGTTTCAATGAATTTTCTATGTTAGTTATGGAAATTTCGTGTTCTAACTTCTATTAACTTTAAAAGTAAAATTTTATGCGCTGTTCCAAAAACGTTTCAAATAAAGGTGATACATCATTTTTTCTCATTTTTTTTACCCTTTGAGGACGAGCGACATACATAGGTACCGTAAAAAAGCTTAAGAATCCTCACCAGTAAAAATTATACTAAAAAAATTTCCTTATTTAGTCGGAGCATTTTTCTCGATTTTATAAGGCACAAATTTCTGTTTCGAAAAACCGGTGACAAAACATTAAAATTTTCATAAAAGGCTCCAGCTGCGAAGGGGATAAATTTTAAATATGATTCAATATGAATTTTAGTGGTGTAAAGAAGTCCTTTCTTCTCAGCTCAATTTCTGCATAAAAAAGAATTTAGAAATCAGATATACATCAGCATTATTGCGTAGTAAACGACTCAAGGCAAAATGAAATTATTATTTAAGAAAACGTTACTATGCCGCCTAACGATTCTTATATGCTTTTGTCAAAACTGTTTTTGTCTATCTATATCACTTTTTAATGAATAAGATAATTTCCATGCTCTGCACATATATCTTCCGATCTGATACATAAAATCAACGGTGAAATAATTTCGGTCAAGTTCATTATTGCGCAAAAATGGATCAAGGGAGGAAATATAGAGGATTTTTTAAACGGAAAAATCCCATAACTTCTTAGTTATAATGCATCAATAATCAATTTAATTTTTTATTACGTCAAGAAAAAGGACCAAAAATTCGTGTGTCAAAGAGTTTTGATAAAATTAAAAATGTAATCAATTGGTGAAAAAAATACGAGTTTAGGGGAAAAAATTATAACTTTGTCAATTCTCAAGAAATGAAAATTACTTAGACCTATAAACTAAACTTATTACAATCTATAAAATTTCTGACAGACTAACTCTTAAGATAAAAAATAAATAAATAAAAACGAAATAATAAGTGTTTGAAGGAAAACAAAATTCATAACTTTGTCTGTTGACAAGATATCAAATCCATTTAATGTTTTTGTAAATCTTCTTAAACTTACATACAACATTTATATTGACACGTTTTTGATAATACCAACTTTTAAAGCAAAGTTAATTTAAACTGAAATGGAGGTTGATGAAAAGAAATATCGTATTCATATGATTCTGATAAAACCAGCTCTTACAAGAAAATGAAATTTAAAATAGGGATATAAAATTATTAAACTGGTAAAACTGGCAAAACAGATAAAACTCTTAAATTGGGTGTTTTTTAAATTTTGATTTAATTTTTTTTGTGTAATTAGTACTTAACTTAAAAATCTAATTCCGTTTTTAAATCGTTCCAGCAAAAGTTTTTTTTTATATAAAAAAACAATTCAATTTTATAAGCTATTATTTCACTTATGAAAATACATTTGATCGAGTTTATCCGTATTTGATTATAAGTACTCCTCTTAAATGATAATTGGATTTGACTATATCTTCATTTGTATATAACTGGTAATCACAGAGAAATGAGGAAAATAAATTAGTCTGAAATTAGTTTATAATCTTATAAGAAAGAGCATCTCGTGATTGTAATTTAACAACGAAATCAGCACATAATACTAATATTGAAGGAAGTTGGTTAAATCTATTAATTACGTAAAATGATTGAAAAATACCTTTATAAAAAATAAAAACTTGATCTATATATGACTTTAATTGCATTTCAAACCTCATATTTCTGGCTTTTCGTGTCAAAAATATATTGTAATAACATTTTTTGTTCATGGATGATTAGATAATTTATCAAGAATATTTTGACAAATTTGAATATATTTGAAAATTTTAATTATTTCAATGTATCCCTCCAAAAATTTATGAATTATTCATTAAACACTGCACGCATTGGAATTTGTTTCGCGACTATTGGAAATAAATTATACATTAGCATTTTAAAACTTCAAATATGCATAGTTTCTGAACTACTTCAATGAATTACTTCAATGTTTGTAACATAAAGTACAAACTTCCGAAAAGTCGAAATATGATGTGAAAATTAGCAAATGCAAAATTTATTGAAATTTCAAAATGAAAGCGTTTGCTTTCGGCCTTATCATAAAACGAAGCAATTCATAATTACCACATACGTAACACTTTAATTATTAAATTATATGCGTACTCACCTATTTTAAATGAACCAAAAAACGGTCAATTACTGTTCGTGTTCATGTATGCGGGTATACTGACAGATACATATGCAAATGGAGTTTCTGATATAGTTTTTAAAACTATATCAATATTATAAAGAATTAAAGTTTGCTTGTTTGTTTCTTTCATTTTCTGTTCGAGGTTATCTTTGGAACTACTGAACATCCTACTTTATGTCGATGTCAATATTACCAAGCGATTGAAGGAGCGAAAAACATTCTAAGTTGCAATTTTTGTGTTGCTGAAGGTCCTCGAAGCTTGAAATTTTGCATAGTAAAAATTTATTAGATAAAATCGATCTCTAAGTACATTTTCTAAGAAAAATCGATATTTAAAAAGGGTTTTAATGGGCCAAAAATGCTTTTAAAAAGTGTTTCAAAACAAATGGCATTTAAATGTAATTCACTGTTCCAAATTACCTATACCTTTTGTCCATCCTACTACCCTAAAAGTAGTGTAGAAACAAATAAAGAGGGGAAACACGTGCTGGGAATGCGATTTGTACGTTACTGAAAGGCCTCGACTGACAGATACATATGGAAATTGGCGTAGTAGTTACTTTTTATAAACAAAAGATCTATAAAAAAATCTTAAAAATAATTCGAAATTAAAAAGGAGTGATATTACACGAAAAGTAGTCTAATAAATGTTGTGATGGTGATTTCTATAGAATCTCAGGAAATATTAAACCGATTTAAAAAGGTGTGTTTAGAAGTTAATGGTGAAAGCCTTTGTTCTAATATAGGTCCTACTTTATGTCGATGTCAATATTACCAAGAGATTGAAGGAGCAAAAAACATTCTAAGTTGCAATTTTTGTGTTGCTGAAGGTCCTCGAAGCTTGAAATTTTGCATAGTAAAAATTTATTAGATAAAATCGATCTTTTAGTACATTTTCTAAAAAAATCGATATTTAAAAAGGGTTTTAATGGGCCAAAAATGCTTTTAAAAAGTTCTAAATTTTAGACTACATAGGCAATCTCAGGAAGTACGATGCAAATTTCAAATGCCATGGTTGGTACCTGATGGTGGCAGTCCGTGATTCCACGCTTTTTATTTTAGCTCCAAGATTAGCTCTATTTTACTTCAGTGTCACCTCCACCTAGTGGTTGCTTAAGGGAAAAAAGGATATAAAAAAGGAGTTATAAGAAGGAGATTTTTT
Organism: Maratus speculifer; assembly: GCA_964019185.1. NCBI lineage: Eukaryota > Metazoa > Arthropoda > Arachnida > Araneae > Salticidae > Maratus > Maratus speculifer. The sequence continues at coordinate 159,616,582 of OZ025298.1, forward strand.
TTGCATTACTGAAAGACCTAGATACCTTAAATTTGACATAAATGATATCTAAGGACATTTCACTAAAATATCAAAATTTTAAAAGGCTTAAAACTCGCAAAACACATTTCAAAAATGCTCTAAAATCCAATTTTTAAGCAATTTCGGGAAATATCAAACAGATTTCAAAGGCAATGATTGGGAATTGGTTGTGACAGCCCTTTCTCTAACATAAGCTATATTTCATGTCGGTGCCTCTAATACCTGACCGTTGCAGGAGCAAAGTGTCAACTTGTAGTAAAATGTCAAATAGCAACATGTTCTCTAAGACCATTTCCTCAAATACATTTCTCTAAGGCATTTATCTTTCTTTTTCTGCTTAAGTTTATAAATAAACTCACTTATAAAGCTTAGTGCAGTACTGCAAGAGGAAATTTAAAGATAATGAAGCAAATTTAGACAAATTTAAATATTCCCAGGTTTGTTCGAATGTTTAAAGTTTAAATTAAAGAAATACAATGCACATTTAATCATTTACCCTCTTCCCCTGACCTATTAAATTAACTACAAGTCTTCTCAATACCATTGATCCTGCCTTTATGAAAGATTTGTCAGATATAGACATAACCCCAGCTACCATAATGTAGAACAAAAAGAAGGCAGCTTATATAGTAAGACAACAACAACAAAAAAAGCGTTTCGCGGATATCAAACTTAACGGATACCGAGCTCTTATTTCTAAACTTTATCTGGGAAAAGGTACTATAATTGATTTTTAATAAGTTGAAATACTAAAGAAATTACCAAATTACCAAAAATTAAAAATTACGGAATCAATAGAAATCTTATGTCCAGTTAACTACACTAGCAACGATGCATTACCGTACATCATCTCAAGAATTTGGAACAGTTTACTGGAAATAACTTAGCATTCCCATTTCTATAGAAAAATTTTTTAACAATCCGACATCGTCCCTCCCCCTCCTCACGTATAACGTTGTCATTTGTATCATTTCATCTGATTAAAAAAAAAGACTCAGCCTTTTTGTTGATTTTAACACTATTTATTTTGTCTTTTTGTTGATTTTAACGTTGATGAAGAGTATGGAATTCTTTAAAGCACTAGGTTTTAAATTGTCATGTTGTGAATAAAAGCACTTCTAAGTAAGATGAATATTTTGTTTTAAATCTAGTAAATTTTAGGTGAATTATTCGATTTTAAAAATCAGATATATTGCTTCATTTTAACAATTTGATATGTTATATCATATTAACATCAAAACTAATTTTCTGAAAAAAAAATCAGATAGCGGGGACATAAAAAGCTGATTTCTTATATAAATTTGGATGTGGAACTGCAACGTTCCGGAGATAGATAGTCTGTCGAGGCCAATACCGTCGAATCTGCCTCGGCGGTATAAAGCAATTGACTTAAGTCGTCATTTCTTGGAAGAATTTCGAGGAATATGCATTTTTATACCAATGCACAGAGGACCTTGTATATGTATTTTAATTTTGGTTTTAAATAAAGGACTACAATTTTTCTGGGTTGGCTGCCACAGCTGCTGGTTGTTAGTGAGCATTTTGCACTAGTGAAAAAATACTTATACCAAATTTGGTGAATGCCCTAGGTGAGTGATCATCATGTAGTTCATGGATGGTGATATGAACTACTTTTTTTCTAGATTGCTTGCCACAGCTGCTGGTTGTTAGTGGGCATTTTGCACCAGTGAAAAAATTCTTATATCAAATTTGGTGGATGTCCTTGGTGAGTGATCATCATGTAGTTCATGGATGGTAACGTGAACTACTATTTTTCTGGGTTGGCTGCCATAGTTGCTGGTTTCTTAGTTTGCATTTTTACCAGTGATAAAATACTTATACCAAATTTGGTGGATGCCCTTCTTGAGTGATCATCATCTACACTGTAAAAAAAATTCTGTAGAGGTACTAAACTTTTTCTAGGAAACTGGGATTCCTAGAACTTTTCCTGTAACGGTAACAGCAAAAATTCTAGTTTTAGAATCAGTTACATGGATTTTTCCTGTTACCGTTACATGAAAAGTTCTTGGAATCCCAGTTTCCAAGAAAATGTTTAGTACCTTTACAGAATTATTTTTACAGTGTAGTTCATGGATGGCGACATGAATACTGTTTTTCTGTGTTGACTGCCACAGCTGCAGGTTGTTAGTGGGCATTTTGCACCAGTGATAAAATAATTATACCAAATTTGGTGGGTGCCCTTGGTGGGTGATCATCACGCAGTTCATGGATGGCGATATGAAAAAACATGGTTCACTCAAAATGCGCGTCCAACAGCTCTTGAGCTTTTCAAAGGTGTATTCTCTACTCCTTATAATACTTATTCCTCTGCTGGAGGAATTCTGCATTATCTTCCAATTAGTATTCCACGTCTCCAAGCATTAAACGATCTACTTGCGCACAACTCCCAATGTAACAGTCTAAATGCTCTGAAATAAGTCAGATTCCTACCCGGAAATTGTTCCATGTGTCCATCCTTTGATCAGCCGCACCATTTCCTTGCGTGGCTGATATGTGAAATATATGCCAGTAATCTCTGCATTGATGTAATGGCTCATATTCCTAGGAATTTGTTCTTGAAAGATTGGAATAAGTAAGGAAAGTGCGGTCACTCGTACTCAACAGCCCCTATTATCTCAACACAATGTTTCAGCACTCATATTCACGAAATGCGCTTACTTAGGATCCCTCTATCTGCCTTTACATTTCTGACACATATTTTGGAAACGTCTTATATTGTCATCGAAACTTTAAGTGAAAAACAGCACAAATAACTTCTTTTTCGCACACATTTTTAACTTTAAAACAGCATTCACACTATTTAATTGAAATAGGTGTGTCTGTATTTGCCAAGTTATTTGTTTATCTACCTCGATTTTTAAAATATGAATTTTCAACTTCAAATTTAATTTTATAATATAATATAATTTTGAAAAATAATCTTTTGATAAACGCTCTTTTATTTTATTATTTACTTTTAAAAACTGTTTATTAGAAAAAAATGTGCAATATTATTTCTGAAATAAATGAAAACTATTTTACAAGTTTTACAACAGAACTATTTTACTAAATTATTTTTTACAAGAAAATGGATCAATGTGAAATTAATCTCAATGTTATCCGGACTCAAGTATTTTGTTTTCACGTCAAATCATAATCTATACATTTTTTTTTACTATCGTAATTTACTTTCTAGATGTATGCATAGGCGAATAAATATTTTTGCTTTTGCAAATAAAAAGTACCCGAACGAAACTAGTCACATGAACTAGCTTTTGGAAACATAATAAAAGATGCTAGGCAGTCAGAATAATTCATGAAATATTTCATTCTCTGTCTTCCAATTGTCTACAATTTCTGACAGAATAAATTAGCGAAGACAGACGAATATTTTAGAAGACAAAGAAATGTAAAATATATCACACCTCGCTTTTGTTGGAAATATTTTATCACTTTCTTATGTATATATCTTATATAGATCTTATGTTTTAATAAAAATATTGCGTGTTATTCCTTTCGTCTGTTGGCAGAAATTTTATTTGAGAAAAAAATTAGCTGCATTAAATTAAATTGAATGTAATTTAGTTCTGGATATACCACAACATCATGTATCACTACCCCTTTCTTTCATGATTTCTTTTTTACGTATGGACAAAAAAAAAATGCGTGTACTTATATAAAAACAAAAATACGCTAAAAGTGACTAGTCATGAAAATTGGATTTCTGAGATATTTCTTTGTTAAAATATTATCGCGCCAAACTAATTTATCAAACTTTACTACGTTTTCAATTATATTGCCAAGAATGTCCGATAGACTAAATTACAAGTGATAAATTGATTCTTCTAATAACGCTAAATGTCTTACCTCTGCTAAATGTACATTTATCACAGCGTTAAATATTTTATTTATTATGTTGGAAGTTATGTAATTTCTATGGTCTAAAATATCGTAATAAATTGGGAAGAGATTCAACTGCAAAATAATAATATCAATGATATTATGTTTAAAAACATGTTGATTCTGAATTTATGCATGCTTATATTATGATTTTTTTTCCCGTTATTTACTTTATAATTTAGGATGAGAATTGAACTTGTTAGAAAAAATAACATCAACACTTTTCGTCCCAGAGATATTTTTTAAATAATAAAAAGTAGACAATGTACTTTCCAATTATTAATTCCGGAAAAATAACAACATTTTCCTTTGAACAGCAAAATTCTATGTAACAGGTATTGTTAGTGGTAATTACAAATAAATTTAAAATTTTATTAGATAGGATAAAATTACTTTAAATATTGAAAAGTACAGTGTTTTATAAATCTGATAAAACATATTTCTTTTGCTATTGCATATATTAGTTAAAAATGTTTTTTTTTTGTTTATTTATTACAAGATTAAGTAAAACTATGCCCAGCAATTGAATCTTCCAATTCACAAATATGAAAAATATATTTAACGTTATTTTATTTAACTAATTCATAATAAAATAATGTTCTGCCCTCATCACTTATTTTCTATGGGAAATCCCTTCATGAAATTGACTCCATCTGGAAGAAAAAAAGAAAACACAGCATCGTCAGGCGATAATTTAAAAAGTCATCAAAGTGGTAAAATCCTTGTTTAACAAGATACCAACTGAAAAACCCTCCAAAAAACCTCCTCCATGAAAAAAAAAAACCTTCAAAAGCCCTTGCAGAAAAATCTAGATTACTCTCCTCAAGTAGGATATCTGTTGGCGAACTCACAGGCACTTTCTCAACAAAAGAGAGCTCGTACTGCTTTTTATGACGTACTGGTGCTGTAATCAATACTGCATAATACCGCAGATTGATGCAATAGTGATCCATTATGTCTGAAAGACATGCGGCCATGCATCACATATGGCAGATATGTCCATGACGAGTGTGTGGAACTTTCCGCCCATGATGAAGTTTTTATTTTTCTAATCTGTGAAGTCTGAGAGATAACAGATCTAGTTTTTGCAGACAGATGCAGTAAAGCTAAGCAAAACAAATTATATTATTTCATAATATTTTGCAGTAACTGAGGTGTTTCGAATGGGTCTTCGAAAAAACAACCGAATGTCCCCCTATCCATCTAAAGGGCACGTTCTGAATATATTTACTGTGCCCCTTCGCCACCACAATACTTTTAGATGTATTTTTCATTCTCGCTCCTCTAAAATCCCTTGGAAGAGTGGCTCTTCCATACACCTTGTGTAGTAGGTCAGTAAGGAGCACCTGTTCCTAATATGACATGTATATTCATAATTGGAAGATGGTTCCTTATATGGACACTTGCAAACATTTTTTGCGTTTCCATATTGGGTACAAGTACTTTACAACGATTTTTTATTTGAAAATCGTCTATTAAACCTAATTTAATTTTTTTTAAGTAGTAAGATTATGGTTGTTAGTGTCTTTTAATAGCTCTTTAAAAGTAATCTCTAAATTTTACAGTTAATTTGAATTACTTTAGTATTTGATTGATCGGAAAATTGTGTCGTGTAGGAGAAATCCATTCGTACCGGAAAATTCTTCATGTTAATTATCTAGTATTAGATATCTGAATTAATATGTATGAGTTAACTGGCAGAACCTTCCGATACAAAGTGATTTTCCCGACACGACACGACCTTCAGATCGAGCCAAAAAATTAATTATTATTCAAAATTATTTTTCTGGAATAAGCATTTTTCACAATTAACAAATGCTTATAGTGTTATGTCATTCTGCCCAACATATATATACCGGATTCTAAAGCCTGTCCATGCGGGAAATGCTTTCCTTTGTAATTATGGTCTTTAAGGATGTTCTCTACCTTCTCTCCAAGTCTATACACGAAGTTCTGGGACGCACTGTACATAGAATATAATTATATAGATATATTTCATAGCATTAATGATACTATCTAAGAATTGCGTTCTGTTACGATTATCTTCTTTTTTTATATCCAATTGATCAAGAGCGCATTTCTTAAGGTCACCGAGGGACTGTGACCACTATGATATTCCACTTTATAAGGACATCCAATCGTGAATAATTTTTAGGATCTAGCAACTTATCTCTTAAAAAATATTCCATGCTTATTCCATTCTTGTGTCAATATTTTTTCCCATTCCCCATTTTCTTTTATTTGTTTGTGTTGATAATCTCACTTAATTATTATTATTTTTAAATCTTCTTTGACAAAATTAATCCTGTATGTCCTTAAAACTAAGTCTTTCAAAATAAGAATCATTCTAAAATGTGACTCAACATAAAGCTTATGACAGGCAATAATTGCCCCTCCCTCCTTTTGTAATTTTAAATCTGTTAGACACCCGCTTCTTCCCTGTACGAAGATATCCTGCATTTAAAGTACGGTATTGTTATTATCAAAAGAATGTTCTTTCGAAAGTTTCTTTGTAAATGAACTAAAGAAAGCATCAAAATGAACTTGTAAACTGCGAACGAGGTGTTAATGACACAAATGTTATTTAAATAAATAGTAAATAAATATTATTTCATGAGAATTTTTCATATAAAGTCAATTTTTATGTTTTATTTTCTTTCTAATTATTTTTTAATTGTTTAAGATGTTGATGTTATAATACTATCTACAGATACGGAAGACAATTTCGTTAAGTAAATAAATTTTAACCCTTTCTGATTTGGAGATTTTTGGTAGAAATCAAAAGTTTTGGTGATTTCTCTTAATTAATAGAAACTTAATTGTTTGAAATCATAAGGTGCTATGGAGTAGTAATATCCCGTTAACATTCTATTTTTTTTTTTTTTTTTTTTTTTTTTTTTTTTTTTTAACAAATTTCCACGGCTTAGCTTTAATTTTTTTAAAATAAATAGAGGATTTGATTATGATCATAAAAATCATATTTTAGCAGATGTGTATTCATAAACTATAAAGTCGTGATTTCTTCACCAATACTGTTTGGTGTCATTACCCACTTATGCGGGTAATCTTGCCATGCAAACAAAACTATATAATTTTAAAACTTAAATTGTCCAATTATATTGATACATATTCTACAGCCCTAGAAAAAGACAAATTTCTCCTACTAAGCATTAGTTGCGATTTCAAGATGCAGTAAATATAATTGATATATATATTTTTAATGCTTCTGGCGTGACAAAATTAGAAACATTTAGAAAATACCAAAATCTTTTTATCCTTTCTGCTTTTCATCAATGACAATAAGTTTCAGCATTGAAAGAAATCAACCGTAGTAAAAAAGCCAGTGGATCGCGTTATTAGCCCAGTATATGTATTGCGCAATATAGCTTAAACTAAAAACTACCACGCAAACACATTCTAAAATCTTTCATAACATTTTAAAAGTACGTGAAATACAATTTATGTAATAAACAAAGGATTACCTAGTAAATATATTCTTCGGATTAAAAAGTAAACTCGCAAATTTTAGGTCGGCCGATTATTTCTATGTGCTTCTTCCAGCTGTAAAATCTGCATAGGGAACTAATAAAGATATGGCAGCAGTTTGTATTTCCAATGACTCAGAGCCTGTTTGCGCAGAATCTGTAAATTTGATTTCTCAAATTCCTTCATAATTACGTGTAATATTAGCACTTCGCTTTATTACCCACCCCGGTACTATTACACAAAGACACCCTACAAAATGCCTGATATCACAAAATATGTAAACATTTTATCAGACTGTCGTAAAGTATGTTTTTTATGAGTGTTGATTTTTTTTTTCAATATTAAAGAACATTTATAAATATTATTCATAAAAATTTCCTTTTGCTTTTAAATATAGGCAAATTTTAAAACATCTCCTTTAACGAACTTCTTAAGTTTATTTTTAAGAAACTCAAATAAATGTAAGAATTTCATTATAATATGTATAAAAAATCTCATTGTATCTCCAAACTAAAATGAATTTATATAGTCATTCCAAGACTATAAACGATAATCAATAAATGGAACTTTAGGGCACTGACCTACTTGAAGAAATCATTAGTCAATCTTCATGATGATATTCTCAGATATCTTGACAGAAAACGGAATATATTCTTCCAGTTGATGGGTAAAATTCTTGAGATAAATTGAAGATTAAATATATTAAGTTATAAAGATCAATTATTAGAGATATACCTATAAATTTTTTATGAAATATAATGTTTATGAATGATTAGAAAACAGTACATTTGCGTAATATTTTGCGACATTTTTGTGTATTTCAAACAAGAAAATTAAACAAAAAAATTACATTAGGCTAACTTTTAAGTAAAAAAGAAAAAGAAAAAAATTCTTTGACATCTTTAAAAATATTTTTTGTATTTAAACACAATTTTAGAAAATAATATTCATTTTTTTTATTTATTCACATTTTTTTATTCGTTGATAAATTGTATTCTGTATTGAAATTAAAAGTTTACAATTTGCATAGTAATGTTTCAGTCGAGTTTCAGTCGAGTTTCAGTACTAGTTTGTTTATTGATACTGTAACGAACTGTCGAATATTGCGAGTACATTTAATGCACTCATTAGGTCGCTGGTTCAATTAATACTACTAATTACTTAAAAATTCTTTATATACAAACTATTTACACATTATTTACATTTCGAATAAAGAATATAGATCCAGCAAAACACACGATAGGTCCGCTAAGATCACCGAAAACGAAACAATAACAAACGATATTCCAGTGTTGCCAAAACGGCAAAACTAAAGCACAGTAGAATGCGCCAAGGAGACGCACGGCATCCGAGGTTATGGTGAAGCCGTTACAAAAGAATGCGCCATGGAGACGCGATATACAAGACTGTGATGAAGCCGTAACATACCGGCCCCCGTTGATATGTGCCAACATTCAACAATAATACTAAATGTAACAACAAACAATTGCAAATAATAGAAATTTCAATTCTACAATCAATAATACAGTATTTTCGATAAAATACAATGTACTTCTTCAATATTATTGCTTAATATAAGTTTACCAAATGCAAAATAGATAAGTTATAATACAAACAATAATTACACTTGAATAGTATGCAAGATAGTTATCAAATTAACACTCAATATATGTAGCAATCTGATAAATTCAACAAGTTAATAATAGTTAATCAAGAATATATACAGACGAAGACACGTAAGTTTACACTTATGTTATGAAGCTAAGCTACCAAATTATGCAGCTAAGAATTAAAACAAATTTTAAATCTCAAATGAAGTTGCTATACATAATAAACAGTTCAATACAAATATACAATAATGGTAACTATAATATAATTATTTAAATCTTTCAAAATAACAGAATTCATCAATTCTCTAAAGGAAGTGGGCAAACTTTAGAGACACACCTCGTAACTATACCTGTTGATGTTTTTATATCTAAAACTCTGACTTTTTTGTCAGATCCATATGTTACTTTAATGACACGACCTAATGCCCATTTGCCAGGAGGTAAATTGTCCTCCTTTAGGATAACCATACACCCTTCCTTTAAGTTGTCCTTCTCAATATACCACCTATTCCGTTGCTGTAAATTAACTAAATATTCAGTGTTCCATTTTTTCCACAAAATTTGGGTCATTTTTGTTAATTTTTGCCAATGTGATAATTTATTATCATTAATTTTGGTCAAATTCGGTTCAGGAATTGAAGTTATGGGTCGACCTACCAAAAAATGGGCCGGGGTCAAGACTTCAATTTCATTTGGATCTGATGACAAAGGTACTAAGGGACGAGAATTTAGAACCCCTTCGATTTCGGTAATTAATGTCCAAAATTCTTCGAGCGTGACTCGAGAATTGCCCAAAGTTCTTTTGAGATGATATTTAAAGGATTTCACCCCAGCCTCCCATAATCCACCAAAATTTGGTGCACGAGGAGGGATGAATTTCCAATCGACAGCCTCGGAAGCCAAAAAATTTGACAAAGCTTCATCGGGTTTGCATACAAGAGCATGTAATTTCTTTAACTCTTTATTTGTACCTACAAAAGTAGTCCCATTATCCGACATTATGGTTGAGCTTTTACCTCTTCTAGCGAAAAATCGTTTCAGTGTGGCAATAAATGATTCAGATTTTAAATCTGACACTATATCTAAATGGATTGCCTTTGTGGCAAGACAAACAAAAATCGCGACGTAAATTTTATTATATATCCCCTTTCTCTGATTCTTATACTTAATCATAAAGGGTCCACAAAAGTCAACAGAACATTTTTGAAATGGCGGGCTAGGATTTACTCGTTCAGCTGGCAAATTTCCCATAATTTGATTTGCCCCTATTGGTTTGTTTTTAAAACACGTTATACATTTGTGAACTATTTTACGAGCCAAGGATCGCCCATTTATTACCCAATATTTTTGCCGTACATGATGTAACAATGATTGTGGCCCTAAATGGAAAAATTTGGAATGAAAATATTCAAAAATCATTTCACTTATTTTATGATCATGTGGTAACACTATAGGGTGTTTTCTCTCATAGGTCAGACTGGAATTGTCTAAACGACCTCCAACTCTAATTAAATTATCGGAATCTATATAAGGATTTAGAAATTTTAATTTACTGTTACCTGAAATGCTCCTCTGGTTTTTCATATGCTTAAGCTCTTCAGAGAAGGCTGAATACTGTACCTGTTTAATCAGAAAAATTTCTCCAAATCTCAATTCACTTGCAGATAAGGCACCACTTTTTTTCTCCTTACCCTTTCGACAATTATTTAGAAATCTAAAAATATAACTAGTAATACGAATTAATTTCAAAAAATTATTAGTTAAAGAGAATAAACAATTATGAAAACAGTTTTCAGTTCTAAGTGAAAAGTTACTGTTATTTTCAGTTCGAAATTCTGAGTTATAGTCAATGTTGTTTTCCAGTTTTACTGGATAATCTTCTGCATATTTAATTCTGTCTCGAAGAAAATTTGGTCCACTAAACCAAAATTTGCAGTTGGTCAGTTCTTTAGCATCTAGACCTCGAGATAGGACGTCAGCAGGATTATTTTCCGATGATACGTGTTGCCACTGATAAGAGTCGGTGAGGTCTTGTATAGCAGCCACTCTATTACTCACAAATGTTTTCAATTGGTGGGGAGATTTTCTAATCCATGCCAGTGATATTGTGGAGTCACTCCAGAGAAGAACAGTTTCTATTGGAATGTCAAGTGACGGTACAACTTTATGCATTAATTTTGCTAAGAGAAGATATGAGCACAGTTCAAGACGAGGGATTGTCACTGTTTTTATGGGGGATACTCTAGACTTGCTACAGAGTAAATGTGCATCAGGAGAACCTTCAGTTGGTATATACTGGATGTATATGGCGGCTCCATATGCCAAAGAAGAGGCATCTGCGAAGCCATGTACGACTATGCGCTCTTCACGAATAACAAATCTAGGAATTTTTAAATTTTCTAATTCTGAAAGAGTGGAAACAAATTCACTCCATTCTTTCGCTATGGAATCTGGTAATGGCCCATTCCAATCTATCTTAGCTAGCCACGTTTTCTGCATGAAGATCTTAGCCCTTGTTACTACAGGGCCAATTAATCCGAGTGGATCGAAGATTTTTGAAATCAAAGAGAGAACATCTCGTTTGCTATACAATTCCTTGTTATGAATCTTTAATTTATACAGAAAACAGTCACTTAAAGGTTCCCAGAGAACACCCAAAGTTTTTACTGAACTACAATCTGTTTGATCATCGAAATTATATTCGGTGGCAGCCATAGTATTAGGTTCAAGTAATTCTCGGTGGTTTGCACACCATTTGTGCAATTTCATATTTCCACGCTTCAAAAGTTCAATCAATTGGGACTTTAAAATTTTCGCCCTTTCGAGAGTCGATTCCCCCGAAAGAAGGTCGTCTACATAAAAATCTTTTAAAACGATTGACGATGCTAGAGGTAAGTTTGGTTGCTCATCAAGAGCTAATTGTTTAAGAGCACGAGTTGCTAAATAAGGAGCATTAGATGTCCCATAAGTAACTGTATTAAGCTTATAAGTATTCACTGGCGCGTTAATACTGTCCTTCCACAAGATTCTAAGAAAGTCTCGTTGGGATGAATCAATTAATACCATTCTATACATTTTTTCTACATCCGCTGTGAATGCATATCGATGTTTTCGGAAACGTATCATAATTACGAATAATTCTTGTTGAGGAATTCTTCCTTTTAAAAGAATATCATTCAATGACAAACCAGATGTCGTTGGCGTTGAAGCGTTAAAAACGACTCGCAAGCGTGTTGTACTTTTTTCTGGCCTGTAGACCCCATGATGTGGTATATAATAAAGGTTCTTTACGGGTTTTGATTCTTTTACTAATTTCATATGATTTAAGTTTTTGTATTCTTCCATAAATTCCGAATAGAGAGGTTGTAAGTTCGAATCCCTATCTAATCGGTGCCAAACTTGATCGAGCCTTTTTTCGGCTAGTTTTTTGGATTCTCCTAAAAGTGTAGCATCCTCCATAGGCATGCTAACAACATACTGACCATTAGAAGTTCGATAATGAGTCATTTCAAAATGATTTTCGCAAAATTTCTCTTCATTACTAAGTGGAGAACTAGAATCATTAATATTTTCGATTTCCCAAAATTTTCTTAAGGATTCGTCTATTTTTTCATTGGTTAATAAACCACAATATTGGGAATCATCTGAGGAATTATTCACGACACCGCTAGCAACATATCCGAATACTGTTTCTTGAAATAACAAATTTTGAGATGAGCTGCGAATTTTACCCGATTTTAATAAATCGAAGAAACATTGCGCGCCGACCAACAAGTCTATCTTCCCAGGGATATAAAATTCAGCATCTGCTAACGAGATATTTGTAGGAATATCAGCAATTTCTATACGAATAGGTGTAAGTGGGGTTATTTCTGTAATTTTTGGCACTACAAGAAATTCCAGTTCCCTTGTGAAATCTCTATTTTTATTTGAAATCACAGTTTTAATTTTATAATTTAATGTTGTGGTTGTGTTATTCAAACCCGATATTGGAGCAAAAACCTTTGATTTCTTTATACCCAATTTCTTTGCAAATTCAAGCGACACACAATTTATTTGGCTACAAGAATCTAAGAGAGTTCTTGCCTGGATAAAATTTCCTTTATTTGTTTTTATGTCAATAACTGCAGTTGACAAGATAACAGTTTTATTTGAAGCGAATAAGCAATTAGAAAGATTTTGCGAGACTGAAGGCGTCGGACTTGAATCTGGGCGACGTACTGTCTGATCAACACCTGGTTTTTGAAAATGAGTTTCATTACTGGAACCGATTTCTTTATCTCTATGTAATAAAGTGTTGTGAGGGGATTTGCAATGTTTACATAAATGTTTCGAAACACAGTTAGCTGCTAAATGTGATTTGTTAAAACATATGAGACAAAGTTTATTTTTTTTAACAATAGCAAATCTTTCACCAAAATTCATATTTAAGAATTTATTACATTTATATAGGGGATGAAATGAATCACAAATAATACACTGTTTTTCAGAACTTGTATTTACTAAAAGAGATTTTGATTTTATTTCACTAGAAATCTTTGGTCTAGCTAAATTACTTCTATTTATGCTTTCGAGAGATTGGCTTCTTTTTTCTAAAAAGTCCATTAAACTGTCAAAACTAGGAACTTCAGATGTGTTTATTGACAATTCAAATTGTTTTCTTGTTTCCTTATCTGGTTTTTCTAAAATTATAGTTGTAAACAAAATGTCAGAGAGGTTATTTCTGTCAAATCCTAAATTATTTAGAGCCCTGATATTTTTGTTTATAACATCTAATAAACGCCTTAATTCTTTAGATGATTCATGTGTAATTTTTTCAAAATCTAGCACAGCCTTTAAATGTATATTGACAACTATTCGTTTATTTTCAAATCTATTTTCCAACGCTTTAAATAACGAATCAAATGTATCATCTGGAGTTTCTAATAATTTAGCCTCATTTCTTAGAGCGGAATGTAAATAATGTAATTTTTGAACATCAGTCAATTCTTCATTATTCGTAACAATATTATTAAACTCTATTTTAAACATATTCCAATCTTCATATTTTCCACTAAATAGCGGAAGAGGTATATCAGGAAGTTTTATTTTACTGTTACTTATCCTTAATTCCGAATTTTTTGTTTCTTTTTTATTAGAATATAATAATTGAATGAAACTTACCTCTAGATTTTCTACTCGCTCTTCCATTTCGACGAATGAAGCATCAATTTCTGTTAAATCATGATCTTCTGGTGCTGTTATATAATAATCTCGACGAAGTACATCAATGTTTGTTGACAGTTTTTGAAGATTCTTGATTTTCGTTTCAATTTGAATTCTAGACAATTCATCGGTTTTTTCATTTAGAGAATTTTCTAATCTTGTTAACTGGGCTTTTAAAGAGCCTCTAGTCCTATTCAAGCTACTTAACGAAGCCATTTTAATTCAAATAGAACAAGGAGAACAAGTTCGAATTAAAAACGAAAGTCCTACCGGCGAGCGGACCAATAATGTAACGAACTGTCGAATATTGCGAGTACATTTAATGCACTCATTAGGTCGCTGGTTCAATTAATACTACTAATTACTTAAAAATTCTTTATATACAAACTATTTACACATTATTTACATTTCGAATAAAGAATATAGATCCAGCAAAACACACGATAGGTCCGCTAAGATCACCGAAAACGAAACAATAACAAACGATATTCCAGTGTTGCCAAAACGGCAAAACTAAAGCACAGTAGAATGCGCCAAGGAGACGCACGGCATCCGAGGTTATGGTGAAGCCGTTACAAAAGAATGCGCCATGGAGACGCGATATACAAGACTGTGATGAAGCCGTAACAGATACTGAAACTCTAATTATTGAACTAACTGAAACTTCTTACTAAAGTTTGATACTTACTAATGGACATTAATCCTGTGATGTCGCAATGGTAAAATAGCGATTTTTCATAGTCTCAAACATAAAAGAAGTATAGCGATCATTCTTTACGATTTGTCAGCTGAAAATATATTCTAAACAACTGATATCCTTTAAAGTGTAAAATAAAATCTGTAATTGTGTAATCAAGTGTCGCTCCAAGTAAAATAAGCAGTAATAGTGTGACGTCACAATTGGTGAAATGGCGATTTTCATAGCCTCAAACCGAATGGAAGCATACAATCGATATCTTCTTTTAAATTACTTTCCGTTTTACGTCAGCATATGCTTTCCGTTGCGCCATTTTCATGATACATGTTCATTCACGTAATCATCTTTTCATCAAAACCAAACTTAAAGAAAGTTACTATAAAATGGGTATTACGGAAATCAGCTAATTTCAAGATAAACGTATTTTAATAATTATATAAAACTATGGTAATTATAAATGCATGTTTAATAACTATGTATATGTATATTTTGTTAATAACGAATTTTCCTGCAGAATATTCCCAATTGATGAAATCACTACTTACACATGTCCACAAGCTCACGAACTTTTCAAAGAAGTGCTCTCTACAATGCGCAATACTGATTTTTCCACTGCAAGATTTCTGAAATATCTATCATTCACAATTCAAATCATAAAGCGATCCAATTTCGCATAAATGTCGATGGAGACGATCAAACGTTCAGTGATCTGGCAGATTCCTACACTGTAAAAAAATCTGTGAAGGTACTAAACATTTTCTAGGAAACTGGGATTCCAAGAACATTTCATGTAACGATAACAGGAAAAATTCATGTAATCGATTCTGAAACTTGAATTTTTGATGTTACCGTTACAGAAAAAGTTCTTGGAATCCCTGTTTCCTAGAAAAGGTTTAGTACCTTTGCAGATTTTTTTTTACAGTGTACCCAGATAATTCCATGTAGAACCGTCGATGAATCGTGCCAATTCCTTGCGTAGCCTCATTAATGGAATGCTTGTCGGTAGGCTCCGCGTTTGAGTAATGACATATGTTTCACAGAATCTCTGTAGAGAAGGGCGATACAAGTCTGCGAAGTTAGTGGTTCCTTTAATCCTCGTCTTCAACGGCACCATCCACTGCACTGTAAAAAAAAAATCTGTAAAGTTACTAAAATTTTTCTATTAAACTTGTACTGCAAGAACTTTTTATATAACGATAACAGCAAAATTTCATGTAACCAAGAAAGGTTACATGAGTTTTTGCTGTTACCGTTACATGAAAAGTTCTTGGAATATAAGTCTAGAAAAGAGTACTAGAAAATTTTTTGTACCTTTGCAGATTTTTTTTACAGTGTGTCTAACACTGCATTTTTAAACCTGTATTCACGAAATCTGTTTAATTAGGTCTACCTGCCTTTACATTTTTGCCACATATATTTGAAACACTTTATATTAACTGTGACATTTTCAGAGAAAGACAATACAAACATCCTGTTTTTCATCTGTATTTTTAACTTTGAAACAACAGTCATACTTTTAACTTAAAAAAATGGCTTTATTACCTCATTATTAAATAAAGTATCTTGAAGCTTAATGTAAGAATCTTCAACGTTAATTTTATAGGATAATTTAGATGAGTAATCTTATGTTAATACCTCTTTGATCTTGTTATTTTACCAAGAAAAAGTTTATCAAAATAAAAGAAAAATTGAGCATTAATATATAATAAATAAAAGAAACACTATAGTGTTTACAGTAAAATTAAACTGAGTAAAATCAATCTCAATATATTTCAGATCCAAGTACTTTGTTTCTTATCCGAGGTTGATCCACATTGTAATTTACTTTTGTTTAACTTTAATTTACTATCTAGATGTATGTATAAGCTAATAAGAATTTTTGTTTTTGTAAATAAAAGTAGTCACATAAATTAGGTTTTGGAGACATTTCTTAAATAAAAGATGCTGTGTTGTCAAAATAATTCATACATAATTCCTGTCTCTTTCTTCAAAATGTCTACAATTGCTGAAAGAAGAAATAAGAGAAGCCAAATGAAATATTTTAGTACAATAAAGAAATCACACCTGGCTTTGGCTAGAAATATTTTACCCGTTTTTTATGGGTTACTGCATCATTTAAACTTGTAAATCTGCAGATTATGAACCCTCTATGTCAGCTTTTCAAGTGACAGCTTTTTACCACTCTTTGCATGATATACACACAGCAGATAGATTACACAAACAGCAGTTGAAAGTTTTCAAATAACATAAATATATATATGAATGAACAAGTCAGAAATTGCACGTCAAACCTACCAAATGAGGTGCGTTCTTACTATAGTGCAATTTTAAATAAATTCAGATCAAGATGCAAGAGGTGCTGCAAAATTTATAATGATTTTATGTATTAAATTCAGACGGCAGGTGCCGGGTTCGAACCCATTCGCGGCCGTCGGCCTAACCGTTCGGAGTTTTCGTGGTTTTCTTCGAACCTTGCGTAAATACGGGTTAGGTTCCCTTAGAAAGACCCCCACGAAGGGCATCCCTCCCCCTGGGCCTATATCCCTAGCGTAGATAATCGGCCGTCACAAAATACACATACACACACATATTAAATTCAGTAATGCAGAAACAATATTACTACCTCTTAACTGCACTGTTAAAAATAAATCTGTGAATTCCAGGTGAAACTACCGGCAGCAATGTAGCCGAACTTTTACCGTTCCGTTAGTCGATTTTCCGTTGTGGGAAATACGAAAGGAAAACTCCGGTGTAAGAATCAGTAACTTACCGTTACAAAGTTTGATTTATAATGGTAATAATTTAATGTAATTTTTAAAAATGATTGACCGATTAATCTTCAAAGAATTCGAAATCACCAAGTGATTTTAAGCTGCTATGTTATTTTACTTAATTGTTATTTTAATTCACGCCGTCCTTAGGACCGAACTCGGGACCTTTCGATAGCGGAACAATTTCTTACGAACTGAGCCAAAGTTGCTGATGCTAAACGGTACAACGTATGTCTTTTATGAGTTAGTGGGAAAATCTGTTGTGCTTTTTAAAGATTTCCTTTCAAATATATTCATTAGAATGTTTGTAAACGGATTATTTTAGACTGATGCATAATACTTATTATTTTTTAAAATCATTTTTAATTTTTTAAATAGTTTAAATTAAAAAAAATCACTGTTTGAAACCACTGTTTTTTTTTTAATTTTTTTTTTATTAACAATTTTTTTACAATATATATATATACTTTTTTTGATATTGTTGTACACTATTTATTTCTTTATTTATTTATTTTTCGGCTAATAAATTAAAACATTTTTAATAAGAAAAAAAAGAGAAAAATAAATAGAAAAATGTAATTTAAAAGGAATTTTTATGTTTCATTATTCCATGGCGCCAATGGGACTCGAACCCACAAACTGCGCTCGCAGGCGATTAGCAGTGTGGTGCCTTGACCACTCGGCCATGGAGCTCCCCACACAACGGAGTGTCTCCGTTTTTTGTTTTTATTTCCATCCCTTCGTTTTTTTCAGGAAATATGATGGAACTTCGTGATTTGTAACGGAAAATACCCTTTAGTTGTTAAAAGGGGGCTTTTCTGTGAAATTCAGGAAAAAAATGTTCGTGTATTTCAGAATTTTTTTTAACAGTGTGGGGCATAATCATCATGGCAACCTAATATCAATACCTGCCATTGGATATGACTGAATTTTTTACAAATGATAGGATTTAATAGATTGGAGAAAGCTTTTATTAAGTCGTGACTGAATTTTCATAAAATTCGAAATGATTTTACAAAATTTCACGACAATTTTATAGTATATTTAATTTCAAATCATTTAGCTTGGTATTTTTTGCGTTATTATCTGTAGACAGACCGAAGAAGAGGTGGATGGACCAAACGACGACTATAGGTGCTACACAGTTGTATAATTATGGTATTTTACCATGAACCACAATGTAATAAAATTATTTTAAGTGTCTCTGTAAATAAACTATAAACTTTACGCACTTTATTTTCAGTACCGATCATGGCATAGCAAATCTGAATACCACGTATCAATATCAGATCAATCAAACAATTTTAATGTAAACACGAGTTCGTAAAGGCAAACAGACTACCAGACGGACATACAAACAATATTCAAAAACGCATTTTAACTATTTTGTAGTGCTTTAAAAAAGCATTCCAGATTTAAGTTTCATTTTAGCAAACTATATCCATAAATGGAATTGTACTTGAATACTCTTATACAACCCTGTATTATACCTGCCATTTTTATTTATACGCTACAAATTAGCTGTTATTTGATTATTAGTTGTAATTTAAATTAGGACTTACAAACGCTTAAATCTACTAAGATCACTCTTCAAGAGATTATTATCCATAGTAGACCTTGTATCCCATTCTTTGCGTGACCTTGTATATTACTTTATTAACAGTACAAAGGTGTCTTAGTGTAATAAATGTAATTCAGCATAAAAATACAAAATTAAAAAATCTTTTTAAGCTATTTATATCCACACTCAGTATCTATTAAAAATTCTTCTGTGTAGCCCTGTAAATGAATTTATAACATTTATGCATATAATGTTACATTTAAAAATTTAGTTAAAAGATCATACCGAAACCAAAAATGAATCACCAGCAATCACCGATTATGTACACTTTTTCGGATGGAGTATCGCATCTGAAATCTTATGTGTGTCCCTGTAAATACCATGTGTTTTCTGTTATACAGGAAATAACTTCTAGTAGCCCTCAACAATGTATATCAATTTAATAAACTGTTAAATAGTTTAATATAATTAAAATACGCCTTAAACAATGATTTCCCTTATACCATTATGCAATGGAATATTTTTGTGTGACTTTGTAAATTAAACACAAATATTCTTTGCATCACATATTGTACAGAGTATATATTTTAATGTATTTCATAGATGCATATTAATTTCAAAATGAACGAAAAGTGTGACATTACAATGTATTTAGAGGAATTTTTCCCATGGGCGTAATGTAACGGAATATTTTTGGCTGTCCTTATAATTAACCTATATAGCCGATGTTCATAAAATTTGAAATGACTTGACAAAATTATGCAACAGTTATATATATTTAATTTCAAACCGTTTAGTTTGGTTCTTCTTGCATAGTTAATTACGGAGAGACAGACAAATGAACAGACCAGACAGCGACTGTAACTACTATGTATATACAGGGTGTCCCAAAAGGTCGTTTACAAACTTAACATGCTGGTCTGTCATATCATGATGAACAATATTAAATAGGAAACTAAGGGTCCCAAACGACTTCCAAAGGAGATATGCGCCATTAAAGTTTAGGGTCCAAAAATTCAAATGATTATAAAAAACCGAAAAATTGGTCGATTCGTTTGCCGTTTTCACTAAAACTATTCTTTATGTCAGTATTTTCTTGAAAATAAATTATAAAGATGAATTTCAAAAAATGTCGATAGAGGACGCTTTAGACTTTGGAGTAACGATAAACTAGTTTTTACCATTATTTTTTGCATCTTATTAATTTTTTTTAGAAGCTTAGACATAAACTTAAATTTTGAGCTCAAAATCTAAATCGTTGGAAGAGTGGTTAAGTAGCGCAAACTGAATTGCGGGGGGAGGTTCAAATTTCAAATGAGTATAAAAAACGGAAAAATTGGTCAATTGATTTGCGATTTTCACTAAAATTATTCTTTATGTCAGTATTATCTTGAAAATAATATATAAAGATAAAATTCAAAAAATGCCGATAGAGGGCGCTTTAGACTTTGGAGTAACGTATAACTATTTTTTTCCGTTATTTCTTGCATCTCATATTTTTTTTTAGAAGCTTAGACATAAACTTAATTTTGAGATGAAAATCTGAATCGTTGGGGGTGGTAAAGTAGCGCAAACTGAACTGTGTTCAATGGGGGTGGAGAGGTTCAAATTTAAAATGATTATAAAAAACGGAAAAATTGGTCGGTTTTCGCTAAAATTATTCTCTACGTCAATATTTCCTTGAAAATAAATTTTAAAGATAAATTTTAAAAAATCCGTTAGAGGGCGCCTTAAACTAGTTTAGACTTAAATTTTGTGCTCAAAATCTAAATCGATAGGAGGGGTTAAGAAGCGCAAACTGAACTGTGTTCAGGAGATAAAATGTTACCTTCCCCACCCCTCGAACGCAGTTCAATTTTTGGCCGCTTAATTACTCACAACAATGCAGATTTTGAGCACAAAATTTAAGTTTGAACTTACAAGCATTTTATTAGATACAAAAAATAACGGTTAAAAATAGTTGTTGGTTACTATAAAGCTTAAGGCGCCCTCTGACGGACTTTTTTGAAAGATATCTGTAAAATTTGTTTTCAAGAAAATATTGATATAAAGAATAGTTTTAGCGAAAACCGACCAATTTTTCCGTTTTTTAAAATCATTTGAAATTTGAACCTCCCCACCCCCATTGAACACAGTTCAGTTTGCGCTACTTAACCACTTCCAACGATTCAGATTTTTATCTCAAAATTTAAGCTTATGTCTAAGCTTCTAAAAAAAATTTATGAGATGTAAGAAATAACGGAAAACAATAGTTGTACGTTACTCCAAAATCTAAAGCGCCCTCTATCGGCATTTTTTGAATTTTATCTTTGTAAATTATTTTTAAGATAATACTGACATAAAGAATATAATTTTAGTGAAAATCGCAAATCAATTTACGAATTTTTAAGTTTTTTATAATCATTTGAAATTTGAACCTCCCCCCGCAATTCAGTTTGCTCTACTTAACCACTCCCAACGATTTAGATTTTGAGCTCAAAATTTAAGTTTATGTCTAAGCTTCTAAAAAATTTTAATGAGATGCAAAAAATAATGATAAAAACTAGTTTATCGTTACTCCAAAGTCTAAAGCGCCCTCTATCGACATTTTTTGAAATTTATCTTTATAATTTATTTTCAAGAAAATACTGACATAAAGAATAGTTTCAGTGAAAACCGCAAACGAATCGACCAATTTTTCTGTTTTTTATAATCATTTGAATTTTTGGACCCTAAACTTTAATGGCGCATATCTCCTTTGGAAGACGTTTGGGACCCTTAGTTTCCTATTTAATATTGTTCATCATGATATGACAGACCAGCATGTTAAGTTTGTAAACGACCTTTTGGGACACCCTGTATAATTTTAAACCTCAAAATCCTTCGCACCTTAAAATACATAGATGGTTTCATAAATCCGATGCATTAAATTGATCTCGTTTTTATACAACGATTTTTTTAATTTTTGCATATCATATATATTATAAAGCAGAAGTTCTGAAACTTCCAAACGGGTGTTTTTAAAAACTACCTGATGGATCTTTTTGCAGATTATATCATTCGATAGGAAATATTTTTGCGGAGGTTTATGATACAAATATACAGGGATAACTCTGATTTTTCGTACTAAATTTCGTATTTTTCGGTTATTTTTGGCGGAAGGGTTGCAACAACTAATTTTTTGGCGATAATTATATTTCAAAAAAGAAATGAAATTATCTCTCTAATGGAAAATAATATAAACATTTCTAAAAAAACCTGTTAATTCATTGATTTAAAATAAATAATGATAAAAAGAAAAAAATCCGTTTAATGCAAAATAATATTATGAAAGGAAAAAAAATTATCTTTAACGAAAAAAAAAAGAAATAATATTTATAATATTTAAAAAGTAACTGAATATGAAAGAAAGTTTTGAAGGGACACAATATTTGGCTACTTATTTCTTTCGAGCCAGATTAAAAGAAAACAACAAAATAATTCCATTAGGTATTGACTCAAAAATTTCATTAGGTAAAACATAAGTATTTTTTTTTCTTTCTTTTTCTAAAACTACTTTTAAATCTAATTTTCCCGTTATGTGTTTTACGAAAGAAACTCGCAGATTTTTCTTTTTTTTTAAGGTTTTAATTGTTATTTGTATGTTGTTTCTACAATTGGGTGTTTCAATGTACTTTTGTCGCTAATCAATGCTATTCTAACCCCCCCCCCCCAAAAAAAAGCACAAGATGGAGCGATGTTCTCAAGAACTATTTTCTCTCTCTCTCTTTTAATGAGTGAGAGCATTTTTAGGAAAAAAAATTACATTTAACTTAAATACATATATAGCAGTTAATACCACAAAAATGAATAATATTTAAATTTTAGAGTAAATGTCTTTCCACATCCGTAGATATTTTAAAATAATTTAACTGCAACTTTTAAAAATTTTTTTGGCACAGATATCTCATACGCACTACATCGGTGAGATTTGTCTCTTACGCCAATACCATATATACATCTGGGTAATTAACTGACGCCAAAGTGTCATAATTTTGCTTGATATGGCAACCCGGGTGTTATTGTCTATTTAATAAATTGTCTATTTACATTTGTTTTTCTTTTTTTTTCCAATTATATAAACTATTTTAATCTAGGCACATTTGTCATATATGCGCCACATTTGCGCGACTGCAATAAAATGGCGATTTTATGCCTCACTTGGTAACCTGGCTGTTGTTTATTTTATAATAAATTTTTATTTTATTTTATTTTATTTTTTTAAATGATATAAATAGTTTTGTTTATAATTATTAACTAAACTTTTTAAAATTTATTGTTATTTTCTATTTAAAATAACAGAAAATAATTGTAAACTATATATGTAACTGGTATTTGGAAACAAAATTTTCTCCGAATCGGCTTCAGAAGAAAAGAAAAAAAACGCGCCAATATGGTGCGTATATGTAATGTATACATTTTTTCACTATTCTACAGTATTTAAACATGCTGTAAAAATAACGATTATTTTTTTTTCCCAAACATGTTTGGCACAGATATTATATGCACACTGAGGTATGTGACTGTCGCCAAAACGGTGTTATTTTGCCTTATATGGTAACACGGCAATAGTTGTTTCTGTATTAATAAATTGTTTATTTGCTTTCAATTTCCTTTTAGAAATTCTATAAATTGTTTTGTGCTATAGTTACTTTTTTATTTATTATTACTTTCGTTTTAAAATAATGAAAATAATTTTTAAAAATGCACATTTCTCCGCTATTCTAAAACGAGGATTTTGCCGCATTGGTATTGGAAGGAAATCTTGCAAATCCGGGTTTGTGCCGGAGTTTTTTGTGAAATATGATATTTTCAAATGTAAATTGAGTGCTAATTGATTAACACGTCGGCCAGTTTCGCCAAACTATTCAAATTTACGTAAATTCATTTTAAATAACGAAAGAACGATAAACATAAATAATGAGTACAAATTAAAAGTCGTATTAAAAAGCATTTATGATGTAAAAAATACGTGTATCACGTGTAATATCAATTGCTATCATACTTACGATCATCGATTATTGACATTTATTCCTACAATTTTCTATTAATTTTTTTCTCGACAGAATAATCAAGTAGTACCGTACATTGTACAAACTCCAGTTAATATTACAAAAATAGAGCTAAATAACTAAATTTAGGTGCAAATGCACACACGGCACACACCCATATTGTAAGAAAGAGACACAAATGTCATATATGCACCACGTTGGGGTGATATATTTCTGGCGCCACTTTAACGGAAACTTCGTTTTCAAATGACAGATACATTTCTATTTTCTATTTTACTTTTCTATGAAAATGAAAGTAAATAAATAGTTCATTAATAAATTAAAAACAGAGCTGGATTACCATAAGAAGCATAAAATGTTCATTTTGTTTCAATCACGCCAACGTGACGCGTATATGACATCTGTATCAAAAAATGAATTTCACACATTCGAAAAACATTCACCTTATTTTTCTAAGGAAAACTTTATTTAACTTTATTTATTCTGCTGCATTCCAAAAACGGAACACTGTAATAGATTTGTCAAGAGCAGATGTACGTTGCGAAATATAATATAATAATGATAGAGGATGTATTAAGGTTTCCACAGATACCCATATTCTCAAGTTGAGAGGTTTAGAGTTCAAAAACTATCAAATGAAAATGAATCACTTGAAAATTGTTTAAATTCAATGGTCAATCTCTGCGATCATAATGCTCGCTATTTTAGAAGTATGGTGATTTGTCAATATTTAAATTGCTCTTTTCATAATTGCCTTATTTATCTATCAAACTCTAGAATAAATGGTCAACTGAAATATTTTTTTTAAAGCCCGAATTTTATCGAATGCATAAGCTGATACAACAACATAATATTTTATTATTATTTTAATATATTTTGGCGTCAACGGCCATTGATTCCATTGTTGTTGTTTTTATTTTTGGCTCAGTTTTGTTTTTTCTAGCATCTGAGTTTTGCACTGATGAAGAATCTCGACAGTAGATTCGAAACAGCTGTTTGTTAACTTTTAATGCATTTTTGGTTCATTTATAATCGTTGATTTTCTATCTTTAAATACAACGGCGTTTCGTATGATTTTCAGAAATGTGAAAGAGCATTCTAGGTGAAGATGCTTTAAAAAACACAATCATAATCAATATTTTGTTTGATTCATGTTTTGTTTTGAAAAATAGACCAGCGCAGCGGGCTTAGCCTGCTAGTTATTATATTAAGTTAGATAATAAAGTACTTTTCTTCAGGGGGCAGAGCCCTCTGAAACCCCATGGACTCAATAAAATTACAATCGTAATTTTCTATAGATTTTGCGAATGGCTAGAATACATCTTAGATTTCATTTTATACTGAGATTTTTAAGGATAAACAACAGTTCGGGCAAACCTTTTTATATTATTCCAATATACAAAGAGGAATACTGATTATTTTCAATTTTTATTTATTATTTTTTGTTATTACCCGCCAAACACAAAAACTTATATTTGATGTACAGGTAATTTATAGAATATGTGATATAAAAAATTTGTAAAAGAGTTATCTAATTAAGAATTGTGATGTTTTTACAATTTTTGTTTATCAAAGATTTCTTTTTATTACGTTTCTATAATATTTAGATTTAAGATTTTATCTAAACATAACTGCTAATCTATTTGATAATTTTGCCTCAGTAAAATCATCGAAAGAAAACAATTACTTCCAGCTAATCATGACGTCATGTTGACTATATCTATGCGATTCAAAATAATGGCATAGATATCTATGTGGGACATATTATTGACATTTACTATCCATACACTTGCTTAGCAACAAGTTTTTTATTATTATTAATATTTTAAATATAAAAAAATCTTTACGTTAACGCGCTTACGATAAATTTTAAAATATGAATAATAAAATTTCTATAAATAAAAAAAGATTAATATCATAACCCAACACCAAATTTGAATCAATTTGAGCGTCAAAGTGTATTTGATTTATCTTCGGTATATGATGTCATAATCGTTTGTTTTCATGACCCGAAATCAATATACAATATCTACTATTAATAACAGATACTTGAAAATTTTCTTTATATTTCCAATATGACTTTATATTAATTTTCTTTTAATTTATTTTTTTTCTCATAAACCTTTGTTTACGTGAAAATTGGAACATCTCAATGACACATCAAACACGCCTCTAATGTTATGAAGATGAAGGTTGCTGAATCAACTATTAAATTAAAAAGAAAAAAAAATGAGATATATACATTTGAAACAAGTAAATTTCTAAAAAAAATTGTTTTATATTACTGCAAAACATTTATAAAAATTGTCCAAAAATACAGTATTAATTTAAAAGTCTGACACATACATAGACAAAATTTTAAAATAATCGGAGTAATTTAATATTTGTAGTATTTGTAAATTTCAGTATCCATTTATCATTTAATTTAACTAATCAAATACCAGCTAAAAAAAGTTTGCATAAAAAATGTAAAACTGCACAAAATGTGAGCGTATTTGGCACCTCCCTTTATGAACAAAAAGAACCTAAATTGTTCACTATTTTATGCACAATCAGAGGTGCCAAATACACTCAGATTTTGTGCATATTTTTTGTACACTCTTTTTGCATACTGAATATCCCTAAATTGTACACTTTAATACATAATAAGAGGTGCCAAATGCACTCAGATTTTGTGCACTTATTCTTTTACACATTTTTTGCATGCTAAATAGTCATAGTCCTAAATTCATACCTGCTATAAAAATCACCTGAGAAAAATCAAATGTGTAAAAACAATACGTGAATTACGTTTCTAATGAATTTTTGTAAAATAGCACATGAATGACATTTTTAAAGACTGTATATGAAACAGAATGTGAACAAAATTTTTTTTTAACTTCTCTGAAACAGAAAGTAAGTGACATTTCTGGTAAATTTGTAAAAAATGTGCAATTTTTTAATAGTGTTACATAACTGATATAAGGTATTTGTACCCTATATGGACAGGGCTCTCAATATGGACACCCCTAATATTTTTAAAGGTAATAATTTTAATCGAGAGATGGCTCAACATTTTCGCGAAGAAAAGCAGTTGAAAAGATAATGGAAAAAAAAAACGCGCTGTTTGCCATTTAGGAGAAAACTTGTTGTTTCGAGATGTGCTGATCTTAATTACTTGTAAGCTTAAATTCTTATTACATATGGTAAAATTACATTAAATGTTGAAACGTGGAGTATTTTAGAAAGCTAATAAAACAAAATTTCGATTGCTATTGCACATTTTGCTTAAAAATAGTTTCCTTATTCATTTGCTACAAGATTTACTAAAACTACGCCCGGTTCCCAATATGGACAGCTTATGTCCCCATCGACTACAACTGTAAGAAAGAAGAAAATTCAACGTTGCCATGCAATAAATTGAAAAGGCATCAACGTGATAAAATCTTTGTTCAACAAGTACTATTTGAACAATCTCCCCAAAACCTTCCTCCAAAAAACCCTTTCAGAAAAGTAAAAAGAAACCCCTCGCCCCGCCAGTAGGATATCTGTTGAAATCGTAGGTACCAATGGTATGACCTTCTTCAACAAAGGAGAGATAGTACTGCTTCTTTTGCAGTATTGATGCTTTTACAAACATGCGGCCATGAATCACATGTGGCAGATATGTTCATGAGGATTATGTGAGACCTACTTATTGCCCATGGTGAAAAAGTTTCTATTTGTCCATGCTGTGAGGACTGAGTATTAACCGATGTAAATTCGCAGAGAGATGCTATAAAGCTAAGCAAAACCAACAATATTATTTCATAATATTTACTATTAACTAAGGGGCTTTGCATGGGTCTTCGAAGAGTAAAATCCGAGAATGACCCCCCCCCTTTCTAAAATGCATGTTCAGAAGATATTTACTGTCCCCCCTCCTCCTCCGAATACTTTGAGATAATGTTTTTTATTCCCTCTCCTCTAAAATCCCTTGGAAAAGTGGCTCTTCCATACACACTGTGTAGCAAGTCAATAAGGAAACACCTGTCCATAATAGTGACAGGTAGTTCCTTATTTAGACACTTGTAAACATTTTTTTTTGTTTTTATCAAATTAAACCAGAATAATTACAAGGTCGCTAATTTTAATAATGATAGTCAATAGTCCAAGGATAGTGGACACATATTTTTGGAGTCCTATGACTTGTACATGGGGGTGAAAAAAATACATTGTCCTTAGGGTGTCCATATTGGGTAAAGGTACCTTATTTATAAACAGTTTTAAAAAGTGACCTAAGAAATATATTTTTTCCTAATACACAATAATATTAGTCTTTTTTTTTAGCACTAAACATTTTGACTGCAATGGGATGTAAAACACAGAAAGGCACTTTGCTTTACTTAAAACATCATATCAAAAGTAATACTGAAAACACAGGTTAATAAAAAAAAATCCCCGCCATATCCGCCTACAACCACAAGTAACTGTTAATTTTATGAGCTAAAACAAAATCAGGATTAATCCTAGTTTAATAATTTTATCTGTCCATTTTTGGTGAATTTTTATTAATTACTAATATGAGTTGGTTTATATCGGAATGGTATTAAGTTAATATTTTTTTCAGCCCTTAATATTACTATAAAATCCCAATTGTAAGCCCCCGTCTCAAAAGTATGCACTCCTCCCACTTTTGAGCAATTTTTACTTTATTTTCCGCTTCCAAATATAAGACACTCTTTCCAGCCTCTCACAAACTTTTTTGAAGTAAAAAAATGGTTTAAAAATCTAAGGTAGAAGATTTTAATATTTTGAATTTTTTTATTGATTTCTACCTGTTTTCATATAATCTTAATGATATTCGCTCCTATTCCAACGTATGAAATGTCCACTTCCCTTCTCTGCTCCCCTCCCCTTCTTTCAGCACAAAAAGTTCAAAATTGTGTTAGTCACAGACATCCATCGCCCCCTTTTTAAATAACTGTAAATATGAATAATATTAAGCAAAACATTATTTTACATTATCAATTGGGGGAAAAATATATGCTTTAAAGATAAATATAAAAAGGCAAGATAGATGTGCCGTATGTTTATTTGAATCTGCGAAATTAAGGATTTCATTCATGTCAGTATAAGTGCAGGAAAACAGTCACCACTTACCAAATGGCGACAAATTTATATCTGTGGTCACTAAATTTTGATATCTAACACATCTCTTTTTTATTTGTCTTGTAGAAGAACAAATGTTTAAAAGTATATTTTCATTTTTATAGTGAAAAATAATGTCACAAATTCACATTTTTTAATATGTATTTTTGTATAACAAAATGAAAATAGTATTGTTCTAATCCTCACTACTATCATGATTGCTTAGCTTATAGGGTGGACCGGGGTAATTCCCAATCAAGCTGTTTCAAGGGTAATTAATGATCACCCACCTTACATCAAAACGGTATGCTTAAACAAAAATTAAAAAATGTATTCTTAACAAACCGTGAGCATTGTATTTTAATATACAAAAAAAATCTCTGCTGGAAATCAATAACAAAAATGTATTGTAAATTACTACAAAATCATCTTGAGAAAAGATTGTTTCTGAAAATCACACATTTACTAAGATCCTTAGTGGTACAACATTTGTATTTGTGTGTGTGTGTGTGTGTGTTTTGTTTTGTTTTCTTGTATGTGCTTTATTACAACTGTTTATAGTATAAGCTTTTAAATTATATTAATATACTTCAGTGTTTTTGAATACTGGTTATACAACTAGTGGTGTAGTCATAAAAAAATTAGAAGTTATATGCTCTAGGGAGAAAGTATACGCTCAAAGTTGGCGGTATACCCTAGATAAAATATGCCATAGCTTTTACGAGAAAGAGAGTACACAGTTATTCTTAAAAAAAAACAGAAGATATGCAGAGTATACCTCTATATACCCTCCACTACATGTCTATATACAACTAAAATGATTTACATTTCAGTTTGCCAGGCTAATTCCTGATCAATAATATTTCATAAAATTTCTGGATTTTGTTTTTACTTAAAAAAGCCAAATAATGCGCTATAGATACAACTTACATACATTTAAACTTATTTTACACATTTCTGAATATACGCATAAGTAATATAAGTATATATACAGAGTAGACTCCCTCAAATCCGCACAGCTTGGGACTAGAGGTTACGGAGGTTTTAGAATTTTGCGAATTTCTTGTCATTGCTTTAATATTTTTTTAAGTAATTGGAATTGAATTAACAATGCCATCAAAAATATAATGAATGCTTACAATATTATAAAACATTAAAATAAGTAATAAACTAAAACAATAAGAAATTAGTTAATTTTTAAAATGATTAAAATATTAAAAGCAAAGGTCAAGTTAATAATCATTAATGTATAATTAAATATTCATTGTAAAGATGAAATATATTTTTCGTAAATTATTCAATGAAACTTGTCTCATAAAGGTGAATACTAAATTCACAACAAAATCATAAAATAAAGAAGTTGTATATATAATATAAAACATCATTTTAAAATATCAATTTATTTTTAAATGCTTTAAGTGATCAATTAAAAAATAACACAAAAACCTTTTAGTTTTACATGTTTCATTGCACTTACGGCAACTTTTTCAAAAACAAATAAATGATAAAAATAAATTTCTCGAAATAAATAGAAAAACATAAAATCACGTGAGCATAGAAAAGTAAAACTGGAAATAAAAATGAATAAAAATAATTGTGAACGTGAAATATTACAAATTATTGTCTTAAAAATATTGTCTTAAAATTGATCCAATAGAAGCGCATCAAATATTTGGCGTATATGAAATACCATTCACAAAAAAAACCAAGATGGAACAAAAAATATTTCATTGGTTAAAGAAGTAGAAAACTCAGAACTAAGGTTAAAGAACGTATAGCAGACATCAAATACAATATTAAAACTACAACTCTCACAAGATTATATAGCAAAGAACCATTACAAATAGATTTTTAAAATAGCAGAATAATATACCCTTCTAGATCATATTTTCCATCAATCATAAGAGAATCAACAGAAATCTTCATACGTAGAGACAATGTTTGCAATGAATTTGCCTCCATGCAGCTACCTAAAATTTGGAAAGTAATGCTTCAAAGGTTTTTAAAACAATAATTTGTAATATTTCACGTTCAGAATTATTTTTATTAATTTTTATTTCCAGCTTTACTTTTCTATGCTCATGTTCACGTGATTTTACGTTTATCTGTTTATTTCAAGAAATTTCTTTTTACCATTTATTTGTTTTTGAAAAAGTTGCCGTAAGTGCAATGAAACATGTAAAACTATAAGGTTTTTGTGTTATTTTTAATTGATCATTTAAAGCATTTAAAAATAAATTAAATAAGTTGTATTTCAGATTTAGTTAGATTTAATAACCAAAAAAGCTTGATTAATACATAAATAAATTTGTTTGTGGAAAGAGGATTAAGAGGATAAGAGGATTAAGAATATAAGAAGATAAGAGAATTATGAGGATTGAATAAAGAGATTGTGATTACCAATGATATCAGCAATATCTTGAATTTTTTCAGAAGCAAATTTATGTTTTCATCATGAATAAACACAAATTCAGTAAAATTAACAAAAATTAAAAATTAAAAAATGTATGGAATCAATATAAAACTAAAATAGTGAAATCTTGTCCCTATATCTGAACTGAAATTTTCATTATTATCCCAAAATTATGTGTCGATTTGAGGGAGTCTACTGTATACATTTAAACTTATTTTACACATTTATGAATATACACATAAGTAATATAAGTATATATACACAGTAGACTCCCTCAAATCCGCACAGCTTGGGACTAGAGGTTACGGAGGTTTTAGAATTTTGCGAATTTCTGGTCATTGCTTTAATATATTTTAAAGTAATTGGAATTGAATTAACAATGCAATCAAAAATATAATAAATGCTTACAATATTATAAAATATTAACTACTGTATACATTTTAACTTATTTTACACATTTATGCATGTACACATAAGTAATATAAGTATATATACACAGTAGACTCCCTCAAATCCGCATAGCTTGGGACTAGAGGTTACGGAGGTTTTAGAATTTTGCGAATTTCTGGTCATTGCTTTAATATTTTTTAAAGTAATTGGAATTGAATTAACAATGCAATCAAAAATATAATAAATGCTTACAATATTATAAAATATTAAAATAAGTAATAAACTAAAACAATAAGAAATTCGATAATTTTTAAAATGATTATATTATTAAAAGCAAAGGTCAAGTTAATAATAATTAATGTATCATTAAATATTCATTGTAAAGATGAAATGTATTTTTCGTAAATTATGAGAGTAATTTTATTTTTTATTATTACCCCTGAAAACAATTCCTGGAGCAATTTAAAGTATTTCAACTAAAACTATACCTACACACCACCCTAATTAAATAATATTGTTTTAATGTTCATCAAAAATTCATTAAATATGTATTTTGGTTAAAATCAAAACTTATTATGTTAACGGTTTCATATCAAAACATTCAAGCTATTTCTAACTTGGGTAGCAAGCATGAAGATCATAATCACTATATAATTGTACTCAATTCTAATAATTTTATTGTACACCCTAGTAATTGAAACCATGCAATGATGTAAACAAATATATATTTTTACTATAATACTTAACTATAATTTCCAAAAAAATCAAATGAAAAATAATTATTTTATCTTTATTTCACAGTCAAAAATAAACTGTATATATAATAACAATAAACTATAATAAAATGTAGTAGACAATGGGAATGTGTAGATGAAGTTCTTTGAAAAAAGAGCTGGAAATTTTTGCTGGCAGAATAAGATATAGATGAAAACATAAAAATAAAATATTTTTTATGGTCCTGTGAAACTATAAGGTTCAAATCCTTTTGTTGTGGACAGTAATAACGCTATGTATTGTACTTTAAGATGTTCTGCCAAGAAATTTGGATGTCATTACAAAACCAATAAAAAAAGTAAATTAACTATGCTTATTTCTTTTTGAGAATGTAAAAAATATACTTTCAGATTTTACTGTGCATATGTACATTAAAAAAGTACGGTCTTTAATTGAATATTTATAATTTTGTTTACTCAAAAAGAAAAAAATTCTTTTTCAACAGCTTAAAAAATTCTGATTTAATTTCAGATTTCCGTCTGATGAAACACTTGATCCGATTTTAGTGACAGTATGATTATTTTTTTCGCTCAATTAATTAGAACTTGAATTATAAACAATTATTTTCTACGAATACCCATTACTTACATTTCCAGCTTACTCGCTTTGAGAAATTCGGTTCAAAATGCTAACTTTGACAGCATTTTTTGAATATATACTGCTCTTATCTAAAAATTGACAAACACTGCATTCCATATAAATAAGTCTGCCAACTTGATGATTTTCAGAACAAAAATGAATCAGAAAATAAGAAGTTTGAATTTAAATAGACATGGGATCCTCAATCTTACACCTGCGGAACAAAAGTGGTGCCCAAGAGCAAGGGGTTAGTGTATGGCGCCCGAATTTCCAGAATTTAAGAAAAAAGTTACAATTTTTGTCCATAGTTCGCAGTAAAAAATTGTATAGGGTAAAATAAAAAATAGGGCGCAAAACAATAGAAGCCTTGTCGATGAGGCCAAAAAAAAGTCATGTTACAGGATCAGCAAGAAAAAAGCTGAACTGACGGACTTTTGATGAAATGCGTTTCGATCAATTTTTGACGAGATGCGTTCGATCACGGCGTTTTGATGAAAATTGAGTCTTTTTTCAATTTATAATGAAATATTTTTTCGTGACCATTTAAGGAAAATCGCATTTTTCCCGCGGTCTTTCAATAAAATTTGCATTTACCTATGATCCTTTAGTGAAATCTTCAGTTTTTCTCACCCTTTTCCGAAAAAACTGGCTTTTTTCGCGATTTTTCATCAAAATTCGCATATTTTCTCCGATCTTTTATCAAAATTCAGGATTTTCCTCCAATCTTTTGACAAAATTCCTATATTTCCCACAATCATTTTTTTTTTAATTATTTTCCACGATCTTTCTTCAAAATATGCTTATTTTCTACGATCTTTCTACAAAATTTTTCTATTTTCCTCGATTTTTATCAAATTCTCGTACTTTCCGCAAGCTTTAAACAAAAATGGCATTTTTTCTACGATCTTTTGACATATTTTCCTCGATCTTAAGTCAAAATTGTCGTTATTTTTCATGATCTTTCAATAAGATTTGCCTATTTTCTGCGATTTTTCGACAAAATTCGCATATTTTCCCCAATCTTTCGGCAACATTCGCGTATTTTCGCACGATTTTTCAACAAAACGAATATTTTTCATGATCTTTCGATAAAATTCGAGTATTTCAGGCCTCTGCGAAATTAGAGTATTTTTCCGCAACCTGTTCACGAAAATTGTGTTTTAACGACAATCCTTTGACGGAATTCGTGTATTACTTTTCGCAATACATTGACAGAAATCACGTTATGTCCTGCGATTCCCTGAAGTAAATAGTATTTTTTTCGCGATCGTTTGATGAATTTATAGTTTTTGTATTTTTTCTTTCGATTCTTTGGAGAAATTTGCGTTTTTTCTTGTAAACTTTTGAAGAAATTTGCTTAATTTGGTTCGTTTTTGTCGTATTTCCTCTGTTATGCCCTTCTCACTCCATAAAAATGTCAACAATTGTCTGCATATTTGCATCGATTCCAGGGATAATAAAATTCATTGGCTAAAAAGCGGAATTGCGCGTTTCTGCAGAAAAATAACAAGCCTGAAAAATGTCAAAATTTGTCAATGAGATTCGTACAATCAAGAATTTTTTTGATCAGATACAGAAAAATCAGGAATTTTGGCGATCAAGCACAAAAGAATGTATGTTTCATTGACTGGGTATAGAAAAATCCTGAATATTGTCGATGAGGCCCAGAAAATTTTGTTGATCGGCAGCAGAACAATTGTTTCGTCAGTTTATAATGGGTTTTTTCGATCAGGCTCTAAAAAAATTATGATTTTTATTGGTTGGGCATGAAAATATTAAAAAGATTGTTAATCATGTATGGAAAAATAGCAGATTTTATCAATTAGACAGAGAAAAAAGTGAAGTTTGGTGGTTAGGAGTGGAAAAATCACCAATTTTGTTGGTTAGATGCAGGAAAATTGCATAATTTGTCGATCATGTGCCGAAAAATAACAAATTTTGACTATTGAATTGAGAAAAAGCATGTGTTTTGTCTATATACTTTGGAAAAATTGAGAATTTTTTTAATCAGACGCAGAAAAAACTGAATTTTGGTGGTCAAGTGTGGCAAAATCACGTTTTTTGTCTGTTAGATGAGACAAATTGCATAATTTGTCGATCATTACTTTCATAAGACAAAATGGGTAGATATAGTAGAACCTCGATCCATCGTTTTTGAAGGAGTGCGGGAAAAAAAACAATGCAAGCGGGAAAACGATGAATGCGGATTAACTACAATATCCGATAAAGCACCATATTTATGCATGCAATGTATACAGCATACTAATAAATACTAATGTATTGCTTATTAAGCTCTAAAAGAAATAAATCGAAGTTATAGAAAATTAGTATTTATTTTAAAAAAAACCAATAAATTTGTTTTGTTTTTAGTTCATTATTTTAAATCAAAGGTATACTTTCAAAATATACAACATTTTTCTGGTTATTTTCTGTAATTTTATATGATTGTATAAAAGTTCGTACGGTTTCAAATGCCGTAATTGCATCAGACAGACATGGCAGACAGTTGGCTCAGCTTCATCAGCATAAACGTTATACTATGCTTTTTCGCCACTCTTTTTTTTATTATCGCACATTTTTCCTATCTTATTACACAACATGTCGCATCATCTTGATCAGCGGAAACTTAATCGCATCCTCTGTTATATACAAAATACAAATACACTTCATCTGCATTATTGTCGTCATCCTCAATACAAACATCACAAATGAGTTATTTTAGGATAAAAAAAGTAATTCCAGTTTGTGTGTCATATGGATTCACATGATTTTTAGTTTCATTTTTATGAGGAAAAAAATTTAGAGCGATGAATGCGGGAAAACCACTTTTTGAAGAACGATGCTTGTGGGTTTTGTTAACATTATTTAAGCATAATTTGTGCAGGGACCGTAGAAATAGAACGATCAATGCGGGAAAACGGTAGATGCGGGAACGATAGATCGGGGTTTCACTGTAATTTAAAATATGGTAACACAGGAGACACTTTTCATTTAATGTGTCTATGTTTCTAAGCCCAGAAGCAGAATTTTTTACGCCAGAATTTTTTTTCCAAAAGCAGAATACATCAGTTTGTAACAAACTAAATTTTATATGTAATCTAACAATGTTAGACTAAGCTTACTATAATAAGAAATAACAGAAATCCACAAAATAAGCAAAATTTGCATTTATAAAGAAAAAAAATGGTACTTACATATTAACGCTACTGCAGCTACATATTTGGCGTTTTTTAAGTACCGCATACCTATACCTAAAATTTTTGCGACAAACCATAAAATAAAATACTTTATTTTAAATCAAAACATTTTCAAAATTCAAAACACTTTATTTAAAAACAAAGCAGTTAATCGGATTTTGGGAGGAAATAGGCCGATATAGAGTTTAACATAGATACAAAACAGTCTCTGTTTATTTCACCTAATGCTGTTGCCATATGAACTCTGATAAATAAGATTCCAAATGATGCCTCGTGAAGTGCAAAATTTTCCGTTAATAAAGGGGGGGGCAGTAGGCACATTTTGCCCGTCACAGGATTTTGAAATTTAATTAATTAAATTTCTATTTTTTCGATTTTGAAATGCCCAGTAAGATGTATTTATTTCAAGTAATTTAAAATTAAACAGAATCTAAGAATTTTTATGAGGGAGGAGTATGATAGCCGTTGGATCTCTCTCAAATTTGATATAAATATTATTTAGTCTAAAATACGTCTAAATTCTATTTTTGAATAATTTTGAAAAACACAGTAAAATTTTATGTTTTCGAGAAATTTAAAATAAAAGAGGAATTAAAATATTTTCCGTTCAGTTAGACGGTTTAGGCGAAACATCCTTGGATTTTAAAATTTATATTTATTCAAAATTTCTATTTTTCTCATTTAAAAAAAAAGAATAAAATTTATTATTTTGAAGCAACTTAAAATATAAGATGATCTCAGGGTGTTCCCGTTAATGAAGAGGGGGGGAGGGTAGGCTCATTACTCCTTCCTAGATTGTAAAACTTAAATAATTAAAATTTGTTTTCCTCCAAATTTGATAAATATAGTAAATTGTATTTATTTCGTTTACACTAAAATTAAAATCGAACTGAGAATTTACCTTTACTGAGGAAGGGCTGACAACCTCACGATTTTGAAATTTAATTAACTTATTTCATTTTGCCTTATTAAGACATAATACAATTTATTCCTTCCAGTTAACTGTAAGTTAAATACAACATTAATTTACTTTGAAAAATTTTCACAAATTTAGAAAAAAGGCACCAAGCATGGATATAATTATGCCTGTAATGGAATAATCTAATTATCACATACATAAAAAAATAGTACATAATATTTGCAAAATTGGAGTCTTTGATTTGTTTTTTCAAGAAAAACAAATGCACAATTTTTACAAACACGGAATATTTATTTATTTTGTGAAAAAAAATTGCACAGACTTTGACAACATAGAATGTGCAATTTTTGGTATGCATAAAAAATGAAAATATTTTGTACAAAAATATATACTTTTTGGAATATTAAAAAATATTCATTTTTTGTGCACAAATTGTGTACAATCTATACTTTTTTGCAAAAAAAAAGTATACACTTTTTTTAGTTGGGATGAGCCATTTTTTTCAACGAATGGAAATTTTTAAAACTTCTGATTTTAAATTTTTCATAGGAAAGCATTATGGTGCAAAATTAATCATCCTGTATTTTACGAAGAAATAAATCAAATATAACTAAAAGCTATACAGCTGAATCCGGGTACCTTACGAAGATACCCACTTAGTTTCAAGTTAATCGGATGCTTTTTGCGGCAGTTATCGCGGAACAGACAGGCAGATGGGTAGACGGGGAGACAGACAGGCAGAAACCAAAAACAAATCGTGTCTCAAAAGTAAGCCTTCACGGACGTTTCGGCAAATATTTTATTTTACTTCTTTATTCTAATTATACTGAATCCATTTGCGGAAAAAATGATCTGCATTCAATATAGTTTTATTCTGGGATATTTTTTCCCACAAATTTACGTATATCTACTTTTTCTGTTAAAATTTTATCTTTCATGCGCTGACGAAAAAATTCGTATATTTATTTAAAAAAAATTACGCTAAAAGCAACGAGTTACAAATATTACATTTCCGACTCATTCCTCTGTTAAAATATATCATGTCGTAAAAATAATTTACCAAACATTGCTGCGTTTTCATTTATATTACCAAGAATGTTTCAAAGAGAAAATTACAAGTGATTAATGGATTCTTCTAAGAACATTAAGTATCTTACCTATGGTAGATGTGCTTTTATCACTTTCATAGAAAGAAATGCTTGATTAAGGATAATGAGAGTTACGTACTTTCTAGGGATAAAAATATAAAAATAAATTACGAAGATAATTAAATACATAATAACAGTATTAGTGTTATTAATGTTTTGACTCTGCGTTTATGCATGTTTTTATTATTAATTTGCATTCCGATATTTGATTTATAAGCTTTGACGAAGATTTCAATAACTATTATAGAACAGCTGACATCAACTCCATTCATTCCTGAAATTTGTTTTTAGAATAATAAAATGAAGAAGTAAATGAATTTTCAAATTAGTATATCCAGAAAAATAACAAAATTTTTTCTTTGAAAAGTCTATTTTGTCTGTCAGAACAATTAATTTTGACAAGTAGTTTCTTTTGTATACTATAAATGAGATTAAAACATATTTTGACAGATTATTTAATGATCAATGCATTTTTTTTAATGTCGGAACAACTGAATTTGTTTACAATAAAAATTCCAATGTACAAAATCAATCTCAACATATCTCAGTTCGATGAATTTTGTGTATAGATTCAAATATATATATAAAAATATGTTCCGCATTATATTTTCTATGTATGAACAAACGAATATACAGGGTGTCCAGTGAATAAATCCTTGATTTCAAAATTAAATTTCTCAAAAACAAAGATCAAGAATTTTGCGGTAAACGGTTTGCTTATTAGCTAAGCTGTAAAAATGTTATACAGAAGTTTCAAAGGATGAATATTTTTAAAAGATTTTTTCTGATTGTAAAGAATGCCTGACCTTGGACTTTTTTTTTGCTTTAGATTGCAGAGAACAGGTATTGCAGAGAACAGGTTTTTCGGCGTACAGTGAAATATTTTAACGATTTTTGAAACGAAATTTTTTAGAATTTCAAATTCCAGAAATTGTTAAAATATGGCATTGTGCGCCGAAAAGCTCTTATTCTGCAAACAATCTAAAACAAGAAAAATGTCAAGTCAGGCTTTCTTTGCAATAAGAACACAATATTCACCGTTCGAAACTTGCATGTTTACAGCTTACCAAATAAACAAAAAAATTACCGCATATTCTATCGATCTTCGTATTTGAGAAATTTAATTTTGAAATCATGGTCTTATTAGCTGGACACCCTGTATTTACTATTTACTCAAAAAAAAGTATACTTGACTGGCAATATAAATGATCTTTCAGAGAAATCTTTTAAATGTATGATGTGTTTCATTAATGCATCATGATATTTTCCAGCTTTTTGTTATTTTTAAATACGTAGGGCGTACGTAAGAATAATTTAGTGTTGCAAATTACATTTTTTCATGCATAATACGGGAATTTTTTTACAGCTTTTTAAATTTTAAAAGGCAGTATTACTAAATTAATAAAAAAAAACAGGAAAAAAAATCATGTATCGAGCTTAGAATATGAAGCACTTTCCAACACGTTCAAAGTAATGTAACAAAACTGCACCGTTTAAAAAAATTAAAAGATTGCATCTCATTTCAACGTATAGAAATATGTAACACATTTCAAAACAGAATTTTATCTAATACTATCCAAAATCAGAAAATCATCCAATTTTTTTTAGCAGCTTTGGATACGATGTAAAGAATTGTATTTATTAAGAACATCCATTCCAAAATTTAGTTCACTTGAGAAAAACATATATTTTTGAAAATTCCCCTTCAGCAATTTTCTCTAATAAGGAGAATAATATGTTAATACCTCTGTGCAGCCTTGTATATGAGATATAGAATTTATATATAAAATGTAATATGCAAAAAACTAATTAATTTTAAAAGCACACACGGAATTTTAAAACGTACTCTCCAGCTATTATTACGCAAATACAGTACTATATTCGATTTTTTTGTGTGTCGATGTAAAATAATAAATAACAGTATGAATGCTCTGTCTTAACATGATCATAGAGGAATTCAGTGATTTATATCAGTTTCAATACATTTGAAATAGCTTAAAGTTTTTAAAATATTCCCAAATTGATTTTTCCCATGTACCATAATGAAATCAGATTTTTTTGAGTGTCCCTGTAAATGAACCATTAATCGTACATTCTTCATATGGTATACCAACAATGCTTTCGTATCCCTAAAATAATTTTTGTCAGTTGCATGAAAACCCGAGTATATTTAAGGGGATTACATCATGCACCAACTAACAGACGGACAGACAGACAGACGGACAGGGAAACCGAATTCATAAGCAC
Source organism: Maratus speculifer (assembly GCA_964019185.1). Classification (NCBI taxonomy): domain Eukaryota; kingdom Metazoa; phylum Arthropoda; class Arachnida; order Araneae; family Salticidae; genus Maratus; species Maratus speculifer. The sequence continues at coordinate 159,657,639 of OZ025298.1, forward strand.
TTTTCAACTTTGTTGAAAAGTACCAATAAGTAATATAATGAAATATTTAAATGAATTAGAGCCTTATGAATAAGGCCTTTTACACCTATAGACAATAAATTATTTTTGCTTTGAAGGATAAAATAAAGAAAATTCGCTGAGTAGTGTAAGGAATGTTGTATAATCTGATTATTTGTTCGGTTTCTTCTATAAACGATAAATCGCCATTCAAATTCAATTTTCTACCAGCGCGCTGTTGTTCTTTCTACTCCAATATAGGCTAGTCGAATAAATTTGTTTTTAGATGAAAGTTCAAGAATAAAAGAAGCTGAGTTTAGAGAAAAAAATATTCGAAATTTAAGCTTCTTTCATTAAAAAGGTAGATTCCAACAGAATAAATTATTATTGACAAATGAATTTCTTTCCATCCAATAAACGAATCTTGCGTACTTTTTGCGGGAAAAACTCTCAATATCTATGTTTACTTTCTTCTATTATAACAAGAAGGAAGTATCGGAGTCTTGAAATACTTCAAAATCCGGTTTTCGACGGATTTACACGTTTTAGGGGTAAGGGAACCCTAAAAACTTGTTTTTACTAAACGTTTGTCATTGAGTCTGTCTGTATGTGACTAATTTTGTGGGCGACTTATCTCAAGAACGATTTGAATATTCGATTATTTCAGAAAACTTTAGATTCTGTTAGAATTTTATCTAGAAACTAGGTCTGTTTATTTTTTGGTGTATGTCGCTCAATAGGTAGCGCTGCTATGCTGCATTTTCATAGCTTCTACAAAAGCCATATCTCAAGAACTAGAGCATAGATTTCCATAAAACTTTCGATTAAGTTACTACTTGATATAACACGTTGAATATTATGTTTTGTTACAAATCGCTCTTTAGATGGCGATGCTATGTTGCATTATTCTTGATTATTTCAATAGCTCTATCTCAAGAACTAAAGAACAAAATTTCGCAAATATTTATTCTCTCAGACTTTGATATAAACTACATACGAATAGTTTTTGGTGCATATCGCTCAACTGGTAGCACTGCTATGTCGCGTTATTTACATTTTCCTCAATAGCCATATCTAAAGAACTAGTGCATTTATTTTCATAAAATTTTACATTTAGTTACTTCTTAATATAGCATTGTACTGTTTAGTTTTTGGTGCAAATCGCTCAACAGGTGGCCCTTCCATGGTTTGTTACTTGTGATTATTGCAATACATCTATCTCAAGGGCTAATGCACGAAATTATCTAAAACTTCAGATTCAAATTGTCCTTGTGATAGTAGTCACAAGCACAGACTGATTACAAAGATTTCTAAGGAAACTTATTTCAATCACAAAGTTCAGTTTATTCTTGTAATTAGCATTTAATTTTATGCATATATCGTCTTACAGATGGCGCTACTATGCTGCTTTTTTCACGATTTTGCAATACATGTATCTCAAGAACGAGTGCATGGATTTTCAGCAAATTTTTATTTAGTTAGTACCTAATAAAATATTTATCCTGATTAGTTTTCGATTGGGTTGGGCAGTTTTTGCTCTTATATATGCGGACCGACAGATAGACGGACGGGCAGACTGAACTCTGACTATAGGTGCTACGCATTGATATAATTACGAATGAGCCTAAAATTATTCAGATCTTGGCTTAATAGTATGCAGTATTACAGATACTGTATAGTAACCGAAATCTTCTGTGTGTCCATGTAAATACTACCTTCTAGTGTACAGAAAATAACTTCTAGTAATCCTCAGCAACGAATATCAATTTCATAAAATGTTAAATAGTTTAATTCAATTATAATGCGCACCACAGAATTTTCTCCCTGTATAACTGTGAAATGGAATACATTTGTGTATCCCTGTAAATCAATAACAGAGATTATTTGCACCACAGATTGTATAGAACGCATATTATAGTATACACTTCATGGATGCACATCAATTTTATTACCTTTGAAGAACACCATTAAAGTAAACTTGAATTTTTTTCCCATTGACCGTAATTTATCGGAATACTTTGATTGTCCCTATAATTGAACTATACATCCAATTTTCACAAAATTTGAAATAACTCGTCAAAGTAATAGTTATATATTTTAAATAGTTACTTAGTTTTTACTCGTAATAGTTATATATTTTAAACTTGAAACGATTAGGTTGGGTAGTTTTGTGTTATTATACGCGGGCAAACGGGAATGAAAGATAGACAGACGGAGAGACATTCGAAAAAATTGAACGACAACTATGGATGTTACGTATTTATATAATTACGAAAGTACCTAAAATGAAACGTTATCAGCGAAATCCATGAATACAAATAAATAATAAAAATTCTTTAAATAACAAAAATTACAGTTTGAAGTACATGAAGAAAGGTAAATCATTTAATCGTCTGAAAATTATGTAATATTTTATAAATATTTTACATAAGTTAGCAGACAAAAATATGTGAAAAATCATCAAACTGTCAATGAATAAATCTATCAATGGAAAACTTCATTTTATGAATAAATAATATTTTAATTCACTTTCACTTATTCCAGTTACGTATTTATAGAAAGATAGTAAAATATATTTTCATTATTTTATTCTAGAAAAAAAAAATCCTAAGCATTAAATATTTCCCTTTTTATAAAATGAAATAATAAAATTTAAAACACAAATACGTAAAAATCATGCTGAAAAAGTTAAATTAGCATTTTAATTTTAATCTATCTGATGCAATCATAATTTTAGTCAAGTTTATCTTTATTTAAGAAAACCATATCAAATGCAGTAAAATACACTGAGGAATATTAATTAAAATTATGAGATTAATAACATAATTTATAACATATAGAAAGAAATGTTCATGGTATTTAATTATATAAAAAATAATAATAAATATAATTATATATAATTATAAAAAATATAAAAAAATATAATTGTCTTTTTATGATACAATTGACTTGAATACTCAAACATTTTTAATCCTTTTCTAATATATTTTTTTCCATCGTAAATTGTTTTTCGCAGTCCTCTTGGACTATAATATTTCGTATTTTATTTGTTTTTATTTTGTTTACTTATTAATTATATTCAGAGAGATGGCATACAACTTTTGCAATCATTTTTACTTTCTTCTACCTTTATAAGAAGAACGTTTTAGCTTCATAAAAAATTATAATACTATTTATTGACCGATTTACACTGAGAGGTCAAAAATGAAAAAAAAAATTACAAAATGTCTGCTTGTGAGTCTGTAACTCTGTGATTCTGTCTATCTGTCTGCATGTGACACAAATTTTGAGGGCACTCTACGTACGGAAATTTTATAAAAAAAAATATATTCTGTTAATCCTTGATATAATTTGGTCCTAGTATTAGTTTTTCGTGTAAATTGCTCAAAAGGTTGCGCTGTTATGCAGCATTTTATTACGATTTCCGCGAAAGCTCAATCTCCAGATCTAACACACGGATATTCATCCAACTTCAGATTCAGTTGGTGCTTGATAAGACTTAGCGCTATTTACATTTTGGTGCAAAACTCAAAACAGTTGGCTCTGCTATGCTGAATATTGCACGATTTCGACAATAGTATCAGATGAAATAATACAACGAGTTTTCATTTATCTTAGGAATCTGTCAGATGTTGACACAATTTCCGCTAATTATTATGATTTTACATTAATTGCCCAAAAAGGTAGCGCTGTTGTGCTGCATTTTGCAAAATTTACATGCTTTTACAGACAGTCATAACTCAAAAACTAACGCATGGAATTTTATATTTTTAGAATTTCCATGACGAGCATAGCTTGTCATTTTAATTTTGCCTTATGACAGAGAATTTAGAGATACTAACGTGTATGAGATGGATGAAAGTTTTGGGATTGCCACAAGCGACTAGGGCTATTTAGGACATTGCACGTATGCCTGCATATAACTCATTGTAAAAATTGTGTAAAGTTGCTAAAAATTGTCTAGGAAACCGGGTTTCCTAGAACTTTTCATGAACAGCAACAACAATAATCCATTTAATAGATGCAGGTTTTCACTGTATATCAAAAAGATTCTAAGGTTAGTAATTCTTTTAAAAAAACTGGCTTGCCTGGAACTTTATTTGTAAATGCAATGTGGTTTACATTAGATTATAAGATTAATAAGATAATAAGATAAATATAATAAGATATATAAGATTAATAAGATAATAGATTAATAAGATTATTATAATCTTATGTACTTTCACTAATCTTACGAAATTTAAAAAAGATTAGTGAAAATTTTGCATATTCTGTATAAGTATACAGCTTTTTTTTAACACTGTAGAATTACATTTTTTGTTTAAAGTGCATAAAAAAGAAAAAACTGATAGCATTTTTATTAAATCTAATAAATCGTATTCTTCTTTAAATTCTAAAAATTACATTTACAAAAGTTTCTTTGAAATATATATTTTTTTCGAAATTTTCTATGGTATGTTTAAAAAATGACTTTTAGAATTCTAATGCAAACCTTTGATTAATATTAAGATCTTTCCATGTATAACTGATTTTGTTAAAAGCTATCCCTTATTTGATTAGGTAATGTTTACTCTCAAAAATTGATATCAATTTAATGAACTTTTTCCTTTCAATTATATCTGATTCATATTTATTTATATTTCTTTTATTCTTTTATACATTCACTCGAAATACCATTGAATGCAAGTGAATTACCCGTATATTTATAAAAAATTAAATAAAAATGCGAGTTGAGTTATTCATCTTTTATTCCGAGTCATCTCATTATTATAAATTTATTTTCAATCCCAATGTACAATGAAAAGTTTTACAGTAAAAATGACTTTCATATTAGAAGATAGATTTTCGAATAGAAAATATTTTATTCGTACGATGGTATGAATTTCATTTCGCATTAATTTAAGCTTTCATTTAATGTCAAAAAAGAAAACTAAAAAAATACTTGTTTTTATATTTTTCTAAATTCTAATTCTTTTCTCACATACTCTCTTTGGAAAATGAAAATTTTTAGTAATAAGAAAAAAAACAATAATTGTAATGAAAATTAAAAATAGCATTGTTCATAAATTTTTAATCTTATGAATTGATTATGTTTTCTTTATAATCCATGTCTCCAATGATTTATTTTGTAAAGTTTTCATTTTTAAAAGTTCCCAACATAAATAAACGGATTTTTTATGCATGTTTGTATGCCTGTGTTCATCTCCGGGCTTTAACTCGGCAAAATGTATTTAAAGATTGAAAACCAACGATTATAAATGCACAAATTATGTATCACAAGGTAGCAAACAATTGTTTCGAATCTACTAACGAGATTCTTCATCAGTGCAGAACTCAGGAAGCTAGAAAAAGCAAAACTGAGCAAAGAGACAGAGAAACGCATGCTTATATATCCGTTACGGGAACGATCTCGCCAAAAGAAAAGCCACCAATGAGAAGAAAGTAGATTGAACAACTCACTTTTTGCTCTTCCAGTTGTTCAGTCTACTCCCTTGTCATTGGTTTCCGTTGATTTTCTTTCTTTAAACATTTTTAAAGAAGGGCTTTATTTGCTGTTTTCGGTAAAATATACTTTATTGACATGTGTTTTTTAGTGTGAATAATGTTCATTTTTTAATTTTCGCTGCTGAAAGTGAAGTGTTTACAGGTTGTTTTCCTGGAAAAACAACAACAACAACAAAAACCCTTTACAGTGTGGATTTTAATTAAACTAGTCATTTGGGGAACCACAGTAATACTTACACATGATGGTCAGGTATACTATAAAATATGAAAATAAAACGTGAGCAAACTATTTATAAAATGCACTGCAAATTCGAAAAAAAAAAAAACTTAAACATACACATAAATGTTTTAATGCCCGATTACAGAACTGTGGATACTGCTTGGTTATGCCGCAGACCCATTTCGACAAATTTTATAAATCTCCAAACTACTCGTATATTTTACAAATTGGCATAACTTTCATTTTAAATAAGGAAAAAAGTAATAAATTAGTAAAGGATTAATAAAAATACAAATAAAATGTTGAATTAAAAGTCACTTTATAACTTAAGAAACTCGTGTCATATGATTAATATCTAGTGAATGTGACATTTATTAAAGCCATTACTGGTGTTGAATCCTAAGTTTGGCAATAGCTTTTTGGTCGATGGAATAATCAAGTACTACCGAATTGCGTAACAGAAAGATCCTTATAACTTTCATAATGATAATCCTATTTACTAACAAATTACTGTGTTGGATTATGCATCTTATTTCCATTTAAAATATATCTTTGAATTGAATTTTGAATGGAATGCAGTAACACGAAAAATCGAAGAGTGTGAAAAATAGGATTACAATTACCTCGGCAGCCAATAATGCGGTCAACTTTACTACTTATATACAATTTGTTTTTTGAATGTCTTATATATTCCCTCTTTGAAATAAGCTATTTCGAAATTTTTATTTACGTTTCATCAAAATGAATACTTTAAGAGTCCGAAAAAAATAGAAATTAATGATATTAAATAGGCTTACATACCAAATTTAAAGTCTCTATCTCAATTTGTTTGGATTTGTTTTTCTAAAAATGTGTTTTTCAGAATCTTCAATTTCTAAAACATGTAAATTCGTCATTTTTTTTCGGTTTCAAAACTATTACAAGACTTACTGCAAGTAAATTGTTCACGATTACCAACTGTCTTGAAAATAAAAATAACATGATTATTGAAAGATGTACAGAATGCTACGAAATTTAATAAAGAATACTGCCCAGTTAAACTGATGGCATTGAGCTCACAGGCTACAAATACTAATTGTACATTAAAGCCTTATATTTTCAAGGGTTAATTCCGTTCCAAAAATAATTAAGAAGGCGAAACAGTTCTCCCCTTTCCTCTTTTTTTATACTTAATCATTGAACCTCCTATACTATCAAAGACATGCTTTATCATATAAAAAATCGATATCCAAAATTCAGAGCAAATGAGATAATTCTTAATAAAAACCCATTTAGCAGTTATATAATTTAAAAGGAGTTATCCCCCTCTTTTATACTTAACCATTAAACTTACAAAACTATTCAGAGATTTGAACGAAATCTGAAAATTCTGCTTGAAAAACCCATTTATATAAATTATGAGGGGGGGGGGCATTAGAACCCATGTTCCCCCTATTTATACTTATTCAATGAACACCTATTAACAGTCACGGAATCGCCTCATCAGAATGATCCTAATCTAAATTTTGAACGAAAACTTAATTCTGCATGAAAATCCCATTTATATCAACTAAAGGGAGGGGCATCAGCCCCCCGTTCCCCCTCTTATACATATCGAATGAACTTCAAAAACTAATCAGGGAAGTGCCTTGTCAGAATACCTACATACAAAATTTCAAGTGGATCGGATATTTTTATCATGAGTTATCGCGTTACGCACGAACGCACGTACAAACGTACATAGAGAACGCACGGGCACATAAGCTCTCAGGCTATGATAGCCTGTGAGCTAATAAAAACTATACAAACATTAAGGTAAATTTAATAAATTCAACGGTTTGACATTCGTTTGATATCTTCATCAGGAAAACATCTCTATACTGCTTGCAAGCGAATTACTAACATTTATTTTCAAAACCATTTGTAACCTTTCATGGTGTAAATGTCCAGCTTTTTCATTGTTCACGATCAATTCAGTTTAAATTGCGCACATCAGTATGGAGTGACAGCGCAATACTTATTTATTTCCGGTGTGACCATTCAATGCTAATTAAACATATTGAATGGAGCCTATGAGTCTCTGGAATGATGATGAAGCTGAACTGATGATTATGATTATAAACTGGTGAAGCCGGTGGGCTTTATCGCAGTTTTGATTTCTTCTTACAGATTTGTCACTTATACAAAAAGATTTTTATTCTTTGCTAATTTTTAATTGTATTTTTATTTTAATGTACAAAAATATTTGTTTGACATCATGCATGGGTCAAATTATTTATAATAATATTTCATTTTTAATGATACTTTGTTATTGTTGGATTGTGTAGCAAAATTTATACCTGATGAATTAATTTTTGATCTTAAAATAATTTTGAGGGTAAAATACAATGTAATTTTTTATACTGCATTAATTTTATTACATATCTAAAGGTTTGTTTCAATTATTTCATAACTAAAGTATAAAGTGTGGTAAAATAGTATGCAAGTTGTCCCAGAATTTTCTGTACAAAATTGGATTACAGCTAGAGAACATCGACTGGAACCATAATTATTCCAAAAGAGTTTGCAGAAACGCTTTCCTCTCGTGAAAAAGAAACCAAAGTGCACATTAATATACTATACAGAAAACAGTGTCAAGCACTTTATTACACAAAAAAGCGTAATGCATGACTTATAAGCATCACAAGTGTTGCTCAAAATGGCTCCCATTGGCAAGGACACATGCATGATATCTACGCAAAATGAAATGGAAAACATTTTTGAAAATCCCGATTGTTGCACTGATAGCAGTCGCAGTGATAAAGTATAATTAAATAGATATATTTCACAGCATTTATGAGACAGTGTAAATGTTGTACTAACATGACCTTTTATTTTTCTTATAATTTTAGTGTATTTGTTTTACTAGAAATCATGAATATATCCTTTTTCTCTTATTTTAAACTGCCTATTAATTCTGTTTTAATTATACACACACAGATATATACATATATATGTAATGAATATTCGACGAAATGCTATGTTCCATAAACTCTAGGAATCCGCAGCAGCACAAGCAGAGCAGTTGCTCCGGCAGTTACGAAATACTTCCCGCCTTTTTTAAGAAACAAGCAATAGATTATTAATAAGTTAAATAAAAAAAGAAAAAGGACTTTAGCTGTTAAAAGATTAATATATTACGAAACTAAGATTAAAAATGTGTTCCACAATTTTAGAATTAAAATCTCAGAGAGAGCAAAATAGCGAAATTTTTTTTTATTACAAATCCCCCTTCCCAGAAAGACGGGTGAAAATGTAGGTCTGAGACCTGCAATTTCACAGAAAGGGAGATGATGCAGTCTTAGCTCACGAAGTTGTTGATATAAGTAATAATAATTAGATACTTAATAAAAGAAAAATTAAATTAAATTATTTTTTTTATATAAATATAGAATTTAAATTTAGGAACACTAAGGTGATGCGTAGAATAACTTTATATTTACATACAATAAAATAGGCATCAATAAAAATGCAAGATATGATCTTGTTTAGCGGTACATACCAGGAAGTAAGTTGAATATATAAACAACTAATCTTAATATACTAACATGAAAAATTAAAATAAAATAACGTTGAATTCATTCATGATAATGACAACGCTAAATATAAAGAAATTCACTAGAAAGTTCTAGACATAAATATTGAGAGTTTATTTCAAAAAATCCTCTAAGGCTCAGAATTAGATTGGTATAGTCCATATCTCTTTTTTCAAGGAGTCTAATTATATCTTTAATAATTCTCTAATTTTCATCAGCTAATATTATAACAACAGTTCAGTTTTTATGTGACTGAGTCCTTGCACAATCATAACAGTTCCATATTTGGGTATCTTTGTGAAAATACTTTATACTTGTAATTCAATATAGTAACACATTTTATAGTATATTAATATAGTAATAATAAATTTTAACAATGTAATAAACAAACAATATAATAAAGAAACATAATAAAGGAAAAATATCACTAATAATAAATATCATAGTAAGTATAAGTTACTCTCATAATGAGTATACATAAATCTTTCACTAAGTAATAGTAAATATTTCAAAAGACATTCTTCAAAATTATAAATTATATACTTAATCTAGTTTATCTCATCTCAGGTATTTTTGGGATGAAATATAGAGAGAAGTAGAATAGAATAAAGAACATAATCAATTATGTAATCATTTATTTAATCTTGTAATTCGAGTATAGGATTAAGTAGGAATATGTACAAAAAAAAGTTTAAAATATAATAGGATAAAATAAAATAAAATAAAAATAAATAAAAATTTTGTTCATGTTTGAGAATGCAAGTGATTTTTCATCTACTAAGATTCTTAAAAAGAAATATTAATAAATAATAAAAAGACGAGATTTATTCATGTCAAATAATTACGCAATAAATATTCTCTCGGTGTGATAAAACATTGCAAGATGCAAGAAGGAAAGAGAAAAAGAAATAAAATTAAATTCTAATTGACATGTACTAGGACTGAAATGCAGAAGCAAAGAAAGAGAGAAGGGAAGATTTGTAAAAAAAAAAAAAAAAAAAAAAAAAAAAAAAAAAAAGCGCCATTTTGTTCTCTCTGAGTTTTTAATTCTAAAATTGTAGAACATATTTTTAATCTTAGTTTAGTAATATATTCATCGTTTAACAGCTAAAATCCTTTTTCTTTTTTTTTATTTAACTTATTAATAATCTATTGCTGGTTTCTTCAAAAAGGCGGGAAGTATTTCGTAACCTTTTTACTTTCTGGAATATTCTCGGGATTTTAATTTTATTTTTTGTTTCTATATTAGTATTAGCTGGAGTTAAAGTTCCATTTTTTATTTCATACCCTAGAAAATTGATTTTTTTTTGAGCAAAAGTACATTTAGATAATTTTATTTTAATATTTTCTATTCGGCATAAATCAAAAATTTGGATGAGATGCTGTATATGTTCATCTATTGATTTAGAAAAAATGATTATATCATCAAAATAAAAACAAGCAAAGTCTATTTTATATTTTGTAAGAATTCTTCTAATTGTCCTATTGAAAATTAGGGGGCCTACCTTTACACCGAAGGGGAGAACATTCCATTCCCAGAGCCCACAATTAGTAGTAAAGGCCAACTATTCTTAATCTGCTGGGCGAATAGGTATGTGCCAATAGCCTGAGGCTAAATCCAGTGTAGAGAAATATTGGGTACCACTTAATTTGTCTAAAATTTCATCAATACGGGGCAAAGGTTCAGCGTCATTTTTCATAATAGCATTTAATTTTCGGTAATCAACACACATTCGGGTTTTTTTTGCCTTCATCTCGTTTATTTACTAACGTAACTGGGGAAGAATATGGGCTATAACTTTCTTTAATTAATCCAGCAGCTAATAAGGATTGAATTTGCTGAGATATTTCTTTTTCATCAGCAGTGGATGTACGATAAGGCCTCAAAGATATTGGTAGGTCAGATTTAAGAAAAATACGCTGAGGTTCAATATTAATTCTCCCTACATCATATTTATTTTTGGCAAAAATATCTAAATAATCCCTTAAAAGTTCCCTTACATTTTTATTTGGAATAGCATTTATATCCCCCAATAGATTATAATCATCATTATTAGTTCGCGGCAAGGATTGAGGAGTTATGGTATTTCCATAATCGGGTTGCACATTGGTATCATTTTTTATAATATCAAAATAAAGTAATTCTAAATTATCACTGGATATGCTGACAGGTTGGTTTATCGTAATATTCTCTTGTAGCACCTGGCTTTTTGCACAATCAATTTTCTATTTAAATTTGGCACAATCAGGTAAACCTAAAATAGCATAGTCTAAATCTATCTGACTTACTAAAAAATTAACATACCTCCTTATATTACCAAATTTAATACATAACCAACAAGATTTATTAATTGTAAGATTTCCGTGTGCCTGTCTAATAGTAATAGGGGACACATTATGTAAATTAGAATTTAAATATTGAACAAATTGAGAGTTAATATTGAGACAGTTGATCCACTATCTACAACACATTACACTTTTTCACTGTCCACATATCCAGGAATAAATATTTGTCAGACATTATTAGTAGGGGGTGGTTGTATATGAGCAGGAGTTTGAGATTGCAAGGAATTTGTGTTAAATATACAACTCCTCTCCCAATGATAAGCATTTTCTATACCTCTGTTTAAACATATTCTACATATTCTTGGATAATTATTCTGATAATGAGTCGTAGGCATTCTAGGAGTGAAAAATCTAGGATTAAAATTTTGGGTTGGGTTGTTTGGAATGGGTCGAGTCCAATCTCTGGGCTGAGGATTGGGATTGTGCATAGGTCTAGTTTGTTGAAAATTTCTGTTGCTGTTATTAGGGTTGTGAATTGGAATCGCTGCTAATTGTTTAGCAATGCGAAACCATTCACGAGTATTAGAAGGAGGGTTTACCATTAAACAATTTTCATACTCCGGCTTAAGCCCATCAGTTAATCCTTGGATAATTAAATTTTCCACAAGTTGAAGTTGTCTTCCAATCTCAACTTTCTTTCTAAAATAAGAATCTAAATCGCTTAGATCATTTAATTTTAAGGATGTAAACTCAGAAAAATTTGGGACTCTAACCTGATAAATTCTTCTGTGAAAATTTCAACAATTTCATTATAAGTAACACAATCCAAACAGTCATTTATAAAAACTTTTAGCGCTTCACCTTTTACATATTTCGAGATATTATGTTTTTTCTACTCTTCATCTTTTTTTTCTCCAAAACACTCCTTATCAAAGTGTTTAAACCACTTAAAAATATTCATACCTGACTCAAAGTCAAAAGGTACAATATCACGATTATTTTCTGCCATTTTTTCTTCATTTACTAATCCTGACCTTAGTAACATAAAAGAGGGTCGTCGCTTCACTCAGCACAGATTACCTGGCCTTCAATCGCCGTCAGCGCCACCTGTTGTTTGAAATGCGAACTAAAATAAAAAATTTGTGTAAAAAACTCCTGACATTATACATAACCCTCCTGCAAAAAGTTTTTAAATAGCTGTCACCGTTTGTAAGTTATTGAATTTTAAAATCCATCATTCATTTTTGGGACACCTGGTATATATATATATATATATATATATATATATATATATATATATATAAGTAAAATTATGATTCTTAATAACTCTTTAAAAACCATGTCCAAATTTTAAATTTAATTGGGATTACTTTGGTAGTTTAATTAATATTCAAAATTATTTTTCTGGAACAGGAATTTTGTCCAATTAAACGACTGCTTATAGGATGATGCGATTTTGCCTAACACTTAAAAACAGGTTTGTAATGTTATTTACAATTGCCATTTTTCGATGTGCATTGTCTTAAATACACATTTCTTAAGGTCAGCGGTAGAAGGTGGCCGCTATGATTCCAACTTGATAAGAGCATTAAATTATGAATCATTTGAAAAATTTAGAAACTCATGTTTTTTTTTTTTTAAATTTATGTTTGTTTAATTACTGTATCCATATTTTTTTTCAACTCCCATTTTCTGTTAATTATTTGTTTGATTACCTTATGCCTTATAATATTATTTTACTACTTTATTCCACAAAAGTACTAATAATAGATTTCTTTAAATCTAAGTCTTCAAAGGTAGCCTAATTCTAGCATCTTGCTCTACATAAAGCTAATGAACTTCAATCACTTCCTCTCCTCTTTTATTTTGAAATATTAGATACTCACACCTTGTGGAAATATTCCCTATTTTCAGTATTTTTTAAAAATTATTAACATAAGAATATTAGTTTGAAAATTTATTTGTAAATCGTATGAGAAAATTTATTTGTAAATGAGGTAAAGAAAGCATCAATTTAGGCTTCTAAATAGGAAAAAAATGATATTAGTTAAATACACATATTATTTACAATGTAATTTATTGACACAATTAAATTTTGTGGTGTGTTTTCTTTTTATGACTTTTTACGTTTAAGATGTTGTCATTAATATATTATCTACAGATACAGACGACGATTTTGTTTGTTAAATAATTTTTTAGTTATTTTACCTAACCATTTTCTGTTAATTGTTTGTTTTGATTAACTTAAGCTTTCCAAAAGAAACCTAATTCTAACACTATTTAGAATCATTCACCTGTACATTTTTGGTAGAAATAAAATGTTTGGGTTATGTATCCTAATTAATAGAAACTTCATTGTTTAAAAACAAATTTAATAAAATACCTGATGTAACAAAATATGTAACCATTTTATCAGAATCTTCTTTTTATGTGTATAGACTTTTTTTCAATATTAAAGAATATTTATATTTATTATATATGTAAATTTTCTTTTGCTCTTAAATATAGGCAAATTTCAAAAGATCTTTAGCAAAATTCTTGAATTGATATTTCGAAAATCCAAGTTTTGTTAAGAAAAAAATCAACATTGTAATATATTAAAAAATATCATTGAATATTCGAATTAAAATGATTGTAAACAGTCATTCCAAGAATATAAACGATAATCAATACATGGAACTTCAGCACTGACCTACTTGAAGAAATCATTAGTCAATCTTTAAGATGGTATAATCTGATATCCTGTCAGAAAACGTAATATATTTTTCCAAATGATGTGGTGAAATTCTTGAGATAAATTGAAGATGAAATATAACGAATTATTAGAATCTATTGAAAATAATTATTACAGATATATCTAGATATGTAATACTTCTGAATAATAACAACAGTTCATATGCGTAATATTTTACAAAAAATACCCTTCTTTATCTTTTAAACAAGTAAATAATAAAAATTACATTAGACTAACAACTAAATATTTCTTTGCCATCTTTTAAAAAGTATATATATATTGCATTTAAACACAATTTAAGATGATTTTATTCAAATTAAAAATATCACATTTCTAAATATGCTAATAGATTTTTGAAATACAAAGTTTGCATTTCTCATATCAGTATATTGTTAAAATCGAATTATGAAAATACTAAACTTTAAATCTTCTGAGTAAAAATTGATGCTCCTTAATATCTGGGTTTTTTATTATATATATGTTACGTACATGTTACGTTACGTCATTTATGATAAAACACGTTCACACACGTAATCATCTTTTCATAAAAAAAGATCTAAAAAAACTTAATTTAACAAATTATAAACAATTTCGTGAAATAAAATTCTAATCAACTCGAAATGTTAGATTCAGATTCAGATGTCGAATGTTTTCATGATTCGTGTATACCGAATTCAGATCCGAGTTTATCCAATGCAAATGGTCAGTTATTCTTTTGAATAATAATAAGCTCGACGCAACTGCAGTCGTTCGGTAATTTTAGATCCCAGAGTCTATATTTCAGCTTTTTTGAAGACTTTAATTTAATCAGTTTTTCTTTAACTTTAATCAGGTTTCAATTTGTGATAGGTCCTCCACCCAAGCTACCGCTGGAGAATCAGCTATCCGGGGCGACGGTCGGGATCTTTGATTAGGGCTTCCGCTAAATTCCAATAAGAAAAAGTTCTAATAAATGAAGAATGGCTAAAGGATCATGGAAAATAAATTAGTTAAAAATAAATAAAATACGGACATGAAATGGGTATTCTTGACCAAAAACCACATCCATTTTTTTTTAAAGATAATAACAAAAATAAAAATAACATGAAATAAATTATCTAATAGTAATATTAACGTAATTTAGAAATTATATAAAGAATATGGTACTTGCGAATGTATGTTTAATAGCTATGTATATGTATAATTTGCTACTAATAAATTTTTCTATTGTGTATTCCCTCTCGAATATTCACACTTTTTGAAGAGTGCGAAAGTGTGCCAGTTTTGGAGTGAACAGTTTCGGAATAGAAATATTGAAGGAAAATGACGTATTAATTATTGCCATGCTTGACTCCTTGTAGGTTCATATGTCCAATTAATTAAAATTGACTAATACTAAACCTTCTGGGGATTTAAAGCTTGAAGTATCGATGCTAGAACTCACATATGTCAACTTGTTTAAAGGGGTAAATAATTTATTTAATTATATGCCGTATGCATTTATATAATATTAATGAGTTAGTCCATTTTGATAGTGTACAGTATGTAGACTAAGTAAATATGGCTTTCTGAATAATGAATAGTAAATGTGTCTTAAATGTCAAATACTCAATAAAATTAGTTGTCGTCATTTTTTATACTGTTATCATCAACCAATATTTTTATAAATATTCATCAAACGACATTATAATAACAAAATGCTTTGTTTTTGTTGTTCCTATACTACTTTTGTAAATATTATGTAAGTATATTATCAAATTACATATTTAAATTTACTAGTTTTGTGTTGTGAGTCATTTTTCCGTTATTTAGATTCTTCTTTGGTATTTTATTTCTAGCAATGATAAATTAATTTATTAATTTATTCATAATATTACTTCTTATTTACATACAGAATATTTAAAAGTGTATTTTTGAAGAAAAAGTAGACGGCGCAGTCGTCGTTATATATTTAGAAAAAAATATGCATATGGATATTCCCGCTTCCTGATTACCAGACAATTATCCATCACCATATTTATGATTTTATTGACAAATAATTATCAAAATGCACTTTTATTTCGGATGGCAATAACATTATTCATTAATTATGTGATCGGCAGCAAGGTGTTTGAAGTTCCTTGCCACATTTGAATTTATTTTCAATATAAAATGCAAATAACTGCGTTTAACAATGTCTGCAGTCTCTATATTTTCACAACAGTGGCCTTGATTAAAATATATGGTTAAAACATTGTCTGTCTTTATAAGGTTTACCTGAATACAGAATAATGTTGCTAAAATTTAAAGAACATAATTTATTTTATATTTTGTATCAATAAATTTAAATTTAAAATATGATATTAATGATTTATACTTCGCATCGTTCTTATCTACCAACATCACGTATGTTATTATGAAATTCGCATTATTTCAGAGTTCCCAAATATTTTGTCTATGAAAGCTATATTGAAAGATACTTTTGAAGAATTTATTAATTGATATGTAGTTACAATAAAACACCAAATCAGCATATCAAAACGTTCATAAGAAGCTCATTATTAAATGAGTTGAAAAATTAAATGCTATTATTTAATCGATCATTTGCGTGTGGTAGGATTTACATTCATATCAACTACGCTATAAGCATCTTAAATGGCAATTCTAATTTTTGCTAAATGTATTGGCGTTTTTTTCCGTCTTCATCCATATGTGTAAAGCAAAACGTAATTTTTTTTGCAATTAGGATGCTTTTTTCTATAGCAAAACGTCACACATTGTTTCTTGAAAAGTCTCGGCGTCATATTTGATGAAAGCATGATACTTAAATTTTTTTTCTTCATTTGACTACGAAGAGTAATTTAAAAATGTTACCCACAGGAACAATAATAACGACATGTGAAATAAAGCTATATAATTAATATAACCACATTGCAATATACTACATAATTTCGCTCATTAAAAAAGTAGTGTGTTATGTTAAATATAGCGTCCCATTACCAGCTCGAAAACATAATATTTCACTAATATATGATAATTCTGTGATAGTTTACAAGAGGAAAACGGCCAGCTGTTTCATATTTATCTCTAATAGTGCATAGTTGAAGCCAAGTTAATTCCTATAATATAATTTAATGTTCTTTGTCATTTAAGTTATGATTAATGTTTGCAATTTTATTTGCAAAGCTATAAAAAATACAGGATATAAAGTTTAGAGTATGTTTATTATTTAATGTTAAACTACTTGAGCATTAATTATTATTTACTAAAGTATCAATGCAGGGGAAAATCAGATAAAGAATTTAATCCGTTCCAAAACAGTGTTCGCTAACCCAATTGTTCGTTATACGATCATAGATATTGTGTTACGGGGGTCCAAGACATATTTTAAAATATTTTTTATTTATTGAGTTGAATTTTTATTTTTTTTATGATGGTTAACCTTATAATTTGTAAACAAAATCGAAAGATAACTTCTCTCTCTCTCTTACACACGCATATATATATATATATATAATTTAAAAGTTAAAATTTATTTAAAATGTGGAAGAAATTAAAATCGACATAACTTGAAATATTATTTGTAGAATTTTATTTATTTTTTAATTTAAATAAATTAAAATACATAAATCATAATCCTGCTTCAGCAACTTTTAAAATATTATTTTAAACAAAAGTTAAAAATGTTTAAACTAAAAAAAAAGATGTAATTTAAAAAAAAGTAAAAATCATACTAAAAAGTAAATATTTTTTTTTCAAACATTCTGAATCAAAATTGAAATAAAACTATAGTAAACATTATACATATGTATATAAGAGAACTGCACAAAATTATATTTGTCCATAAAATATTTTTTTCTAATACACTAGCATAGTTTTAATAAATAAATGGTTATGCTTATAGATTTATCTTAAAAACTAAAAATTAATAAAACTTTCATAATTTTGAATCATAAATTAGTTTCTCTAAGCATACAGATTTTCATGAAAAAAATTAAAATATTCTTTCTTTTAATTTGTGTGTTACAAGAATAATGCATCTAAATTAATCCATATATCCATTTAGAATCCTAAAAATCTGAAAAATAAATCTGTATATTCACTTAATGTGATCTTGGTTTATTTATTTATTTATTATTTTTTTAATGTTTTGACCTTTCAAATTAATGTATACAGTCTTTTGTTCATACAACATGCTGCACGAGAATAACGGAATGTACCCAGGTTTTTTATCTTATTTAGAAATGCATTTATTATATAATTAAATTCATAAATGTATATTATTATGAATATGAATACACTACCAAGCAATATTTTCCCAAGTAGGGGGAACTGGGGTACATTGATACAGTTTTTTTCTAAGATTTTTTTTGGTGTCAAGAAAGTAGAAAATTCAAGTTTTTTTTTCCATGAGGTGACAGCAAAACTTGTGTAGTATGTTATAAAAATGTACAATCATTGTTTTATGTAGTATTTTTGCATGTAATTTTAAAAAAATCAAAAAAAGTCATTTGTATCAATGTGCCCCATCCCCGGGGCACATTGATACGTTTAAGAAAAATGACGACAAAATAATACCAATGCATATTTTTCATAAAAAATGAGTTAGAAAACCATTTTATATTTATTTATAAAAATTCAAATCACCCACAATTTATTTTTAAGCAATATTAAAGCAATCAAAATTAAATATATTATGACTTGATGTTCTGTCTGTTTCTTGTCTGATTGTTGGCTGTGGTAACTTTGTCATATATAGCACTTCAACCCCAGCATTATCTTCTTTCTTATGAAAGATGAAAAAATTACCAGTTTTTCTGTTTATAAATAGGTTCATAAACAGAAAATAAAGGATAATTATATTAAAAATTCTGTTTATAATATAAGTATCATTTTCTGTTCTGCAGTTTGTTTCTCTTACTTAACATTTCTCATGTCGAAAATACTTTTTTCTCTGGAGAATCGATATAAATTCGAGATTTGTCAGAATGCCGTCCTTTTCTTTTATTAGTTCTACTAGCACTAGATGCTGGGTAAGTTCCTACGTCTTCTGTTTTCAAAAATACTATAAAATGCTCTAATATAAAGAAATTAGAGCTATTTCACTTCAATAAAAACTAATATTAGAAATTTTTCGTGAAAAAAAGGTTGGATTAAGGAGTGTATGGTAAAAAAAATAATAAAAGTTAATGAAAATATGAACTATTAAAGGATTTAGGCTGTATCAATGTGCCCCGTCATAAACTGTATCAATGTGCCCCATACAGCGATTTTGAATAAAATGAGTCTCAAATCCAACACTTCATAATATATCTAACAATAAATAATGAGGAACTGATAAAGAGTAGCAGTACTTACCAGGGAAAGTATTCATTTTGGTTGAAAATACTGGAACAGTTGTATAATAGCATTTCAATTGTACAACTCAAATTTACTTTTGAACAACAAAAACAATAAATCACCCGTCCCATTTCATCAAACTGCTGAATCATTCCAAGATTTTCTGTATGTAGTTGAATACACTAGCATCACCTTTTGGAGCTGTTGTGAAACTTCCTGTAATGACCCTGTGAGCGGTAGAGGGGGTGTATCAATGTGCCCCATGTATCAATGTACCCCAGTTCCCCCTAGTTGGAAACACTACACTTAAAGAAAGAATCCCATTAACTGGAAATGTATGATCTTCTCAATAAAGAGAACATTGGCGATATGCAAATGTAAAAATATTTTAGATTTGATGTACAGTCATAATATAACGATAATAATCCCGTATGTCTTTTTCAATAACAGATTTTGAGATATATATAAATAGCGAACGCATTAAACAGCATTATTAAACATTATGGTATACAGGGGCATATATTACATAGAGGCAAATTTTTGAATTGGTTATACTTTTTAGAATTTTTTTCAACCTTATCATTAATACCCTTTGTTTATAATACAAAATATTAATATTTTCAAAAGTTAAATATGATAAGCAAAATAAATTTTATGAAATCTTTAACATTTTCTTTAATATTTTTAAACACTTAAAACATGTTTTCTGAAAAAAAATGCATGCAGGGATATTTATAACAATGAATAATAATTAAAAAAAAAAAGCTCAAACTTTAAAGCAAAAAATACTAAAATGCATGTCACGTCAAAGTGTTTCTCAATGTAATTCAAAGAAAGAAGAGAATATTATTATCTCTTTTTAACCCATTAATGCCTGAATTATTTTCTTTGTTAAAATTCAAATTTTGCATTTTCCCACCACTTTTAATGCAAGAACAATTTTATCTTAATTCATCGAGGACTTTGTCTCGAGAAAGAAAGTATTCATGAATCCTCCGTTTTTACTGGTGTGAAATGTGCGTACTTGAACATTTTTAAACTGTCCCAAAAATGGGACGCCAGGCACTAATGGGTGAAGTTTTAAATTTCATAAACATTGATTTTATTTTATTAAAGCAACTTTTTTAGAGAATTTAAAAATGAAAACAAATTAATCTTTTGTCACAAAATATGCGATTAACATACACATCGAGATGTTTAAATCTGATGTATCTACAAAATTTAAAAGAATGAACAAAATATAGCAGAATACTTGGTCAGTAAAATAATGAAAAATATAGCAAAGGAATCTATTTTAATTTGTGAAGTAAGATTACATATATTTACTGTCAAAATTTCAGAATTTTTGTTTACTAATAGTATTTATAATGAATTATTTAATGATGAAATAGCATTTGTTTATTTCAGAAATTATGTTCAAGACATTATAGAATCTTGATTTTTAGTTTAACTGTTTGTTTGAAAACATTACAAAGGATTTTCTAATGGGTTTTATTTAAAATTCACTTAACAAAATTAATATATTTTTATCAGAGCATGTGTTTCATTTTAAACTGAACATTTCCATGAATTTAAATTCAGTATTTTAAACAGCATTAACACGTTCGCTGCCGCAGACGCGCCAGTGCGTGATAAGGCGGCAACGTTATGGAGCAACTCAAGCGCCAGCGCATGATGTGGGGGATGTCCAATAGTCAATCAAGCGCTGGCGCGGGAAAATCTTTCTCTGATTCTTTGTTATAAAAAGTAAATCGGCTTCTGGGAAAAACCCACTTCTAAAGTGCGGCATTAACTATCATCACATCTTCACGTAAGCGGTAGCGAGCGTGTTAAAGTCTTTGTCAGAAGCTGAAATTTTAACTGATCAAAAATTGGCACATAAAATCAACATTTGGAAATTTGGGGTTTTTAAATACTACATATTCCACATTCTGTATTTTTTTAGAAAAAAAAGAATTGTTGCATTAACACACTTTCCAAAAACAACTTCTTGGAATTTATGGTAATTAGAAATTTTCATTATTCGGAAGCAAATTAGAAAATGATAACATTTGCTTATTTCCATTTTCCATATGAATTTTTATTGATTAATTTTTACATCATATACATTTTACAAATATTTCCTAAATTTCTAAAGAAATCTTCAATAAATTCATAAAACTTTCTGAAATTTTAACGTTATATTTCTTTTTTTTTCAATCATGTAATCCAAAAATATACATATTTGATTTATTTTGTAATAATAATTAAAACTACATAAATGTGCTAAAAATATAATTTTACAAGTATAAAATTGCTTCTTTTAAACTAATTCAAATGAACTCGACATAAATTTCATCCACTTCTCTTATAAATATTTATTTAGTAACGTATTGACATTGATTCTCCAAAGGAAAACGATGAATTCCATTCAATTTTCGAGATTTTTTTTTTTTATGTTCGATACTTATCAGTTAAAATAAAAAATCGAATTTTAAAATGACATAAAATCAATTAGACTTCTTATTAATTTGAATTGCGATGCATGTTTTTTTCTTCTCGTTGCAAATTAAAATAGGATAAAAAGCATTTGCTGATAAATAACGATGAATGTCAAGTTTTCTATCCCTATTCATTGTGTTATTGAGGATGACATCTTAAAGGATAGTTTACACATTCAAAAGAGAATAAGTATTCATTTTTGCACTAAAAGAAGACTTTCTATCAGTCTAATTGAAATTAAAATTTACTGACTATCTTATGCAATTAAAGTATTCTAAATTATCAGTCTATTTTTCAAAAGAAATACTAAATTTAACTATTAATTATTGAAAGTTTTTGCATAAAGTTTATAAATTAATGCATGAAAAAAGGTAAATAAAAAGAAAGGTAATTTTGGTCATTTCCACTAGCTTCGCAGGAGGAGTTAACAGCTAAAGAAATCACCAATTATAGCTATTTGCATACTTCATTTTTCAATGCAGTCAATATTTTTCATTATATTAGTGGCAATAGTTTCGCAACACATTTAGATTACATATCCTATATTTCATTTTTATTTACATTTTAATATTCTACTTATTGAATAACAAATTTTCCTTTCGTTATGTAATATGAGCTTGGAACTTATTTTAAACTATTTTAGTGTAGTTTATTTATGCGTAGATGGATTTGTCTTTCGTAATCGTCTGCACCCGATAGAGTTAAAAATAAATAACATAAAACAATTTTGAAGGTTATGGTACTTTTAGATTAGGCTCTCACCAGTGTTATATGGCTAAAGGTGACCGGTCACTTGCAATTTTAATCGTTTTGTAATTTTTCAAGAAAAATTACAAAAATTCCATGTTTGTAAATATTATTGTACAAGTCATACATTTCCGCAAAGAGTTTTTCCCAAAACCATAAGATGGCCGTCAAAAAATTGAAATGGAAACGAATATCTTTTGGGTAACCTTGTCAAAAGCAATGTAGCAAAACATTTTAAACTGTAGGCTGTATTTAAGTGGCTTATTATAATAAACTGCGTTTATTTTTATGAGTATAGGATGCATATTGGTTGAGAAATTATAGGTTTTACATAAACAGTCCAAAATCGCCCCTTACCCCTTTTTTAGGTGCGTTCGTAATTATGTAAATACGTAGCACCTATTGTTGTCGCTCAGTCCGTCCGTCTGTCTGTCTGTCCGTCTGTCCGTCTGTCTGTCCGTCTGTCTCTCGGTCCGTCTGTCCGCATATAACAACGCAACCCAACCGAATCGTTTGAAATTTAAAATACATAATTATTACATAATTTTGTCGCGTCATTTCAAATTTTATGAAAATCGGATGGATAGATCAATTACAGGGACAATCAAAAGGATTTCGTTACATTACGGTCAATGGGGGAAAAAGTTCCAAATGCATTTTAATCGTTTGAAATTTAAAACGTATATTTATTACATAATTTTGACGAGTAATTTCAAATGTTATGAATATCGAATGCATAGATCAATTACAGGGACAATCAAAAGTATTCCGTTACATTACGGTCAATGGGGAAAAAAGTTTCAAATGCATTTTAATCGTTTGAAATTTAAATCGTATATTTATTACATAATTTTTTCGAGTCATTTCAAATGTTATGAAAATCGAATGCATAGATCAATTACAGGGACAATCAAAATATTCCGGTACATTACGATCAATGCGAAAAAAAGTTTAAAATGCATTTTAATGGTGTTACACTCATTTGAACATAATAGAATTAGCATGAATCTTTGAAGTATGTACTAAAATATACATTCTGTACAATCTCTGATGCAAATAATATTCATTATTAAATTATAGGGCAACACAAATGTATTCCACTAAATCATGTTATACGGGAAAACATTGTTTTGGGCGTGTTTTAATTCTATTAAACTACATAAAATTTTTTCAATAAGATATACGTTAATGAAGTATAATAAAAATTACTCTCTGCATTTTTACAAGAACACAAAGATTTCGACCACTGTACTATATCCAAAGTACGCTCTACTATATCATCAAGATCTGAATATTTTTAAAACTTCGTTATCGTACGAACGCACCTCATTTGCTACGCTTCACGTGCAATTTCCAACTTGTTTGCTTATAATTTGCAAAGTTCTTACTATAAAAGAAAACGTTATTTTCAGAAAATATGACATAATGTCATACAATCAAAATAAAAATTAATAAAATTTGTAAATAAAATGTGCATGTATACTAATTAATTTTTCACATTAAAAGCAATCAAAACATAATGTGCATAATGCGGTAGCTAAATGTATAGAGCAACTTTTATGAAAGTCTTAAAAGCGTAGCTTGAAAATTCTATCGTCGATAGAATAAATTTAAAATCTGATATTCACAAACTGATGTCAAAAGATGAGAGTATGTATCCATATATCCAATGATTATTGCCAATATAGCATGCACAATGTTGTACGTAGTACTAAATTTGGATACAGCCCTTCATCTTTTTGCTTACCTCTGGGAACAATGATGAGTTTTTACAGGGCTATCCAATAGCAATTCGTTATTTTTCAGTTTGTTGAAGGTCCACTTTTGGGTTTCTGGGGGAAAATTATATGAGGTTTCGGAAATGCATGCCCTGTACTAATCATTTTACACACGTGTAGTTTCAGGGTTCTTATCTATTATATATATATATATATATATATATATATATATATATATATATATATATATACTTAACAAAACTTTAAAAATCGCAAGTGACTGGCCATCTTTGGCCATATCACGTATATATACATATATATGTACATAGATGCGTATATATATTTATATATATGTGTATCTATAACACTGTCGTCTGGTTAATTGAAAAGTAGTAAAATTATAAATAGTTTATTAACTCTATTTGCTTTTTATTATACAAGATTTCAAGAACGTCACCTTTTATATAAACATTTAAATAAACAATTTTACATTACTTAAGAGAAGTGTTACAAAAATTAAAAAATAATAATAATATTGACCTGTTTCGATCATAAATTGATAAGAACATAATCATAATACAAATAAAAATAAAAATCATTTCAACGTCTATACAAATGACTCGCAATAATGAGACATACAAATGACTCGCAGTAATGTATACAATAACTTCGCGCTCTATTGTAAAATAGTCAATTTAAAAATAAACATGATCTAAAATTATTTTCCAACTTGGTTAAATTATGTTTCGTATCAAATTGTTGTCATAAGTCCATTAAATAAAGTTTCGTATGAAATTGTGTAAGTCAATTATTAGAGTGTCCATTGCAATCTATTCCCGTAAAAGTTTTGTTTGCAATGATACTGTTTCTTTTATCATTCCTAAATTATGGTTAGCGTTTATGAATAAATTCCTCGTGAAATCCTGAATGGGATGAACCAAATTAGAAAACAAATTTAGATCATAATGAATATTTAATTTAATATTTTAAATAATAGCGCGATGTTTTTGTTTACATCTGATTGTTGCGATTCATTTGTATTGGCAGTGAAACGATTTTCATTTTCATTTTTATTATGATTACGTTTCTTATATGATTAAGATTGAAACATATCAATATTAATTAGTTTTTTTTATTTTTTGTAACACCTCTATTAAGTATGATAAAATTGTTTATTCAAAAGTAGCAAAATTATTTGTAAACAATATTTGTAAATACGAGTGTTTTGGAATAAATTGTAATACAGTTTTCAAACAAATTTCATTTAAAAGTTCATTTTCCACATTGTACCATGTATAAATATTAAGTGAACGAAATTTATAACTTGACTAAATTGTACAACCTTCAAATTTAATCATTTTTGTTGCCACTATTAGCGTTACAAATATACACATTCAATACCATTTATAATTCAAATATATTAGCCTTTAGGATAGCATTTAACAGTGCAGAATTTACATTATTTTAATTTATTTCTAATAATTTTGTTTCTGCTTCCGTGCAGATACTATATATGTAGGATGTTTCTAAAGTATACTGAAACGTAAAACTGTAACTGCCTTCCTTAAATTGTACAATCTATAGATGGCACTGTTGCCGCTTTCGGCAAAATATCATGATATGTTTTGTCTTTCCTTTTAAACATGAAGTGGAGAGAAGTAATTTGGCGGGAATAGAGACTAAATTTTTGGTGTGTGTTGGAATGTTGTCCCACCCCAAAAGTTTTGTGATATAACAAGATTTATAAATCTTCAATTATTATTACCGAATATGTATATAGAACTGTAAATAGTATTGTAATTGTTGTGACGGCTTCATAAAAAATGTGACTGTTTAAGAAGTGTTTAATATTTATTCGACAAATACCCCTCACAAAACGTTATAATAAAAAAATAATGATTAGGAGAGACATGCGGTTTACAGAAAGATATTCAGCGTGGTACTGGATTTTTCATGACACACACACACAAAGATAGAATAGGAAAAAAAGAAAAGGATTAAAAAAATTCTAACTCTTGAAAATAAGGTGGGATATTGCATACAACTCCAAAGAATAATTTCATATGGCTCACTAAACATATATAGTTCAAACTGATTTTGAACCTCTTTTTCTAAATTTAACTTAATTTAACTCAATTTAATCTTTTGGTGTTACACAAAATTTTGTACCACGCTGAATATTTTAATGTTGAAAACATTAAGTAATATTATATATCAATTTTATAATATTTTTCTTCAATCATTAATTAATTTCTGAAATTAATAATGCCTTTTCCGCAAACATTATGTCCCACTGAGCCATTATTATCGCCTTCTATTCTTGCGAAGAAATTTTGAAACAGCCGTAACACATATTGTTATTTCGAATCAAATAATGTATTTTATGTCAATGGATGAATCAATATACATTCTCATAAATATATTTAATTCCTGCATGACTAGTCACATAAATTATTTTGCGGAAAAATTTCATTAATAAAGGGTTACGTATTGTCAGGACAATTAATGAAACAATTTCCTATTATTTTCTTCGAAATGTCTAGAAAGTCAAACAGAGTAGATTAAACAAGACAAATGGATTATTTTGGGTACGATAAAGGTATATCACCTGTCTTCTGTTACAAAAACTTTTATAACTTTCTTTGCGATTGACATATGTATAAATGAACTGCAGACTTCGTATTTTCAATAGAATCAATTACTGATTTAATTTACGATAAAATCCAAATCATGAATTAAATTTCAAGGTATGTCATTTATAGTTATTTGCATGCACATCGATATATATATATATTTGTTATTATTGATATTAACATAATATATTTTATACATCAACGGCAAAATGTGATTACTCACAAAAAATTTACGCTAAAAAAACTAGTCACATACAGGGAAAAACTAAAATGCGAAATTAATAATTTTATTTATGTAACTGGGATTTCTAAATATTTTTATGTAATTCAATAACAAACATTCTTGTAAAAGATACACGTTTACATCTTAAATCAAAAAACTATAAGATTACTAAACGTTTCAGGAGACTGGGGTGCCTAGAACATTTTTCGTTTCAGCGATCCGGATTACACATAAAATTTCAGCAACATTAACGTAATGTGAGTAGATTCATTTATAAAGCTATAAATTTTTGCAGCTTTACAAAAACTAGTTAGATTTACACATTGTTTTGTACAATGTACAGATGAAATTTTAGTAAGCATACATATTTCCGTAATTTTACATCTCTAGAATTACAGTTTTTTTTTTACAATGTAATCTGATTTTGGGGATGATTTCTGAATGAATGATGTTGCTTTGTCAAATGTAATGCATGTAACATTTTAACTTCAGAATATTTAAACACATTAGCTTAAAAGATCAATCACTAAATATCAATCCCTAGCAGTCGATAATGGAGTCTATTCAGCGACATTGGTCGATTTGGTAAAGCAAATATTTTAACAATTACATTGAAATGCCTGTTTCATTTTCAATCTGACGCCATGAACTTGCGCAAAATTTAATTATAAGGTCATTATAAAGGACTATTATGCATATTTGTGTTGTTACCCAAATAATTAGCCCTATTGTAACCTAGCTATTCATTAGTCTACCTCCAGAGCTAGTGTTGCCATATTTAAAAACTCATATCACTAACACTGGCTTAGCTCCAATGAGTTAACGCTTAATGGTTTTAGTCTAATTTTTGGCAGATGGTCTAATAAGTAATTTGGATGATATAGTTTGTATTAAAAGAGCTTTCGCTCATACTAAATATTAAAAAAGTACATAGAAAATAAATTAAATGCGATGCTTTATTTAGTATTAAATTTGCTTACAGTTAAGTATTATAAAATTACGTATTACGCATTACAACTGTTCTTAAATTATTCAATAAGATTGATGCTCTATAGCTGCAATAAATATTATGGGCCATCATTGCTTAAATGTTTTACATGCAATGTCAAGAAATTTTACGTTGATAATAAAATTGCCAACTTAATATATATATTTCACATAAGTAAATTTAACATAATTAATTAGCTGCCTAAAAGTTGCTATTTTTCTACAATTAAATGGCAGTATCTCTATAATTGACAGCATTGTCTATAAGTATGTTGTTTTGTTATGTTTTACATAGGAAACAACAGAGTAGTGAGGGGGTTGATGAATAGTTGCATTTTTTCAACGAATCAGAAGTCAAAAATGTCAAGCGAAAAAAAAAATGGAAATCTTGAATATTAGAAGGCAGAATAAAGGTCCTTAATATGATTTTGGCTGTAAAAAGTTTAACTAAATAGTTCAAGTTATTCTTAAATTAATAGAATGTACATTGTGTTGATTTCTTTCTACTAGTTACTCATATTAATCGCATGCATGAGAGTAAAAATATTCGTGCAAAAATTATGTAATAAAACTTACGATAAAATTAAATTGCAAAAATTATTCATAACATAAAATTGCGGTTATAAGAATTTCCTTTTCGCATGCTGCATATATATTTTATTACATTTATTTCAATAATTTATTTATTATTCATATTATAACATTTATAATATCGATATATACTTTAATATTTTTATTACACTTTCATCATTATCTATATATATGACTATCTTTTGTTTTGTAATTATTTTTTATGTACATGTATACATAAGTTTAATAAATATATATATTAGCTTTTATACATAAAATAAGCAAAAAATATCACTCATTAGACATATATTATAAAACCCTTACCAATACTTCCTGAAATCGATAAAAGAATTTCGTTAATTAGGGAAGTAAGGTGTTACCGTCCATAGCCAAATGTGTATTCCAATACTTTTCAACAGACCTGTATTTGATGTGTCGGATGAATATATACAGCTCATATTCTAAATATTAGAATAATTACCTTTTTTTTTTTAGAAACTGAAAATATCGTTTGGTAATTTAATGTCTTTTAATGAAAATATGCGAACGATATTTTTATTAAGAACTTATTGTTGATTAAACTTACTTGTTATCTTAAATTTAATATCATTTTTAAAAAGATTAATTGCAAAAAAAAGTTATTTTGAAAAGTCAAAATATTAGAATATTTATTCAAGTGGTTCAAAATATTAGAATATTTCACATTAATTCTCCTTTAATTATTACCAATTCTTAACTGGTGGCATCATTGATTAAATTCAAACTATTTTATTTAAAATCAGTATTCTTTTTTGCAGTTAGTTTCTTTTTCGTCTTAAAATGGGCCGTGTGAGTGATATTCCTGAATCTACTAAACTTGATGGTTGATTTGTATCGGCACGGTAAAAATCAATGTTTTATAGCGAATTATTTACATTGTTCGCAATCGAGCGTTAGTAAAATACTAACACAATATTCAAAAATTGGAAAATTTCAAAATAATCGCCGAAATGGTGGCCGAAAACCAAAAACATCTGCTAGAGATGACAGGAAACTGCAGCGTATAGTTAAAAAAAACCGTTATAAAAGTGTGCGATTCTTGCACCGAAAATGGAAAGAAGAAGGAGTTGAAGTTTCTACATCGACAACATTAAGACGTCTCCATACATTTAAATTTGAATCTCGTGTCACGTGTACCGAAAACAAAACCTCTCATGACTGCAAGACAAAAGCGTATAAGATTGGATTGGTGTAAATCAAGACGTTTATGGAGCAATGAAGATTGGAAAAATATATTATTTAGTGATGAAAGTATGTTTTGTGTTTCATAGGGTAATCAAGGTATTCGAGTTTGGAGAATGAAGCAAGAAGCATTTGATAAAGAATGCCTTAAACGTTCCGTAAAATTTGCTGCTAGTGTCATGGTTTGGGATTGTATGAGTGCAGAAGGACCTGGAAAGTTATGCATCATCTACGAAAAGGTTAACTCTCTGATATATCAAGAAATTTTAGAATATTACATGATTCCATCATCAGAAGATTTATTTGAAGATGATTTCATCTTTCAACAAAAATTAGCGTCCCCGCATACCTCGGTGTCAACTAAGAATTGGTTCCGCCAACGCAACATTAAGGTACTTCCTTGGCCACCAAATTCACCAGATCTTAATCCTATCGAAAACTTATGGTGTATAATGAATAAAAAACTTCAAGAAAATCCTCCTTCAAGTAAAACTGAGTTAGTGGCACGTATAAAGTCTATTTGGGCTAATATTGATAGAAATGTTTGTAAACACCTTGTATATAGTATGCAAGATCGATTGTACGCTGTTATGAAAGCTAAAGGGGATGCTACAAAATATTAACTACCATTTACTTCATATTCATAAGGTAATATTGTTGCGTAAATAAAATATTCTAATATTTTGAACCAATCTAAATTTTATTCTAATATTCTGGTGTGTTTAAGGAAGCTGTATACCTAATTTATTGTGCTGTATTTTATATTTTATAAATGTTAAAATCTTATCTAAACATTCCAGATTTAATTTATAAGAAATTTAATTGCATTTACTTAGTATAAAAAATAAATAAATGGCAAATATTTTTTTCTTATTACTTTTTCTCAATTATTCTAATATTTTGAATATGAGCTGTACTATATAAAGGGAAAATATAGTTTGACAAGAAAAAGTGTAAAAGTGTAAAAGTTTGAAATTTCTCTTTCAGCAATTTATACTAATGCATGGAAACATACTTGAAAACTGCTGTTCAGTCCTGTAGTTTACCTAGTGCTTTTATTACGCTCCAATAGTTAACTAAAATTCAAATCTAGCTAAAATACTCTTAAAACTTCTGAAATCACGTTTCCAGAAATTATCATCTGTAAGCGACCATGTATCCAATTCTTTGCGTGGCCCTGTATATTATATAATATGTATTATATTGACAGTTCTAAGTGAACTAAATGCAGTTCAACGCAAAAATGCATAATTTATTTAAAAAAAAACTTTAAGAAATTTACACTCATATTTATTAACCATACGAGCCCTTTTCTGTCGCTCGGTATATCAAATTTAGCATTTATACACACACATAATATGCATAAATTTAGTGAAATTTAAAAGAGCATATCATCATTGAAAATGAATTTCATCCACCCATCAACCGTCATCGATAATAAACAGTATATTGTATAAAATATATGATTTGAAATCTTTTGTGAGACCTTGTAAATGCTATGCAGTTGGTACCATGCGTGAAATAATTTATATGAAGCCTTAGTGACCTAGATACATTTTATTAAATACGAAATAGTTTAATATAAATAATACAAACAATTCCTGCCTTTTACTACTATGTAAGGGATTTCTTTTGTGTGGCCTGTGAATAAATATCAGCTTTTTTTTTACTGCATATTTTACAAAATACATATTTTAGTGCACTTCGTAAATGAATACACTTTTTAATATTTTTTACAGGGCATAACACATTTAAAACTCATTTAAAATGATTTATTCTCATAGGCTCTAATGTAGCGGAAAAAGTTAGACTGTTCTTATAAATAAACTAATCATTCTAAAAACTTCATTTGATTTCGAGTTCGTACTAGGATAAACGTCAATAGTTTCCATAAATTTCAAGGTAATCCGAGTATATTTACAAAAATTAGAAAGCGACCAGCTGACCAGATGCCCAGACAAACCGGAAACATAAACACTTTTCAACTCTGTTGGGAAGTGTTAAAAAGATTGTTCTCATAAATTTATCTGCTATTTTTCTCGAATAAAAAATGCTGCGTCGTTAATATTATTTATGATGTATTCAAGCTCACAATATCTAAATTGTCCTGCAGAATAAATTAACATTAACAAATGGATTTTGTCATTTTCTCAGATGTCTTTACCACGTTTAAAACTAATTTCTATTTTGTTACATAACAATTCTGTATTTTATATGCTACAAATTAATTATTGTGATAAACTGTTGCGTTCTTTAAATTAGAACAATAAACTTTGTAAAATACCACCATAAATTAAAAACAATGCATAGGACGCAATTCGGGGGAAAAATTTTAGCAACTAGTTATCAACTGAAGCATGTCTGTAAGGGGGACAAGTACAAATATGAACTGAAAGTTAGAGGTAGATATAGCAAAGAGTACAACAAATTTACCTAGCTAAAAGGAGAGCATGCAGCAGACTAAATTCTTGCCAAATTGGCAAAAAATAAATTAAAATAAAAGGTGTCAAACCAAAAAACTTTTTTTTATATAAATAAAATAAATACATGGTGTTTCAAAACTAAGCGGCATATTTGAAAAATCAATAAAAATTAAATGGGCAGCAATAGGGATACACTGTTTGTTGCAATATGCTTGGGACAAAGAAAATTTTCAGGCATACACATTTTCGAAATTAGTTACAATTTTCAACCACAGATGGCGCTGCAGTCTGGAAAAAATCTAAAGTACAATATTTACATACGAGAATAAACCATTTTTTCACAGCAAACTTTCAATCTGTGAACAGATCACGCTTACAGCGGAAAGACGACTTAGAGAATGGCGAACTCACAGACTTATTTTCTTCTATATCTTTCAAATTCTCTGCAGTGCCAACTGTTGTTAAAAATTGTAACTGATTTGGAAAGTTTGTCTGCCTGAAAATTTACTGTTGTCCCAAGCATATTACAATAAACGGTGTATTTTTATTGCTGCCCGTTTAGTTTTTATTGATTTTTCAAAAATACCGGTCATTTTTGAAACACCCTGTACAATAAAAAAAGAATTACAAAATTGATTTTCAAGCTAAAGAGTGGGAGGGAGGGGATGAGATATTATTGACATGATGATAAGAATTTTTACAAATAAAACAAGCTTCAGGAAAATTTAAGAGAGCGGGAGAGGCAATTTAAGATATAACTGTGGACATGGATAAATTGAAAGAATGACTGACAGCCCAATACTAAGAAGCAATCATGATTTAGATATTTCTTTATTAAATCTTCGATTGATGTTCACAAAGTTTATTATTTTAATTGTAGTTTGTCTTCAGTTTTTCGACGCTTTTTCGCTGTAATCCTTTTGTAGTAACATAATGTAGAATTCATTGAAATCAAATGTATAAAAATAATTTCAGTGTATTTTATATTTTTATTCTTCCCATCCGTCCACATTTGCCAGATTATTCGTGTTTCCTTTGTAAATTATTTATATGAGATTTTAATTTTATTTTTTGTGTAAAATCAAGTTTTATCTGAGTCGTTTAATCCGATATTTTTTTAATATATTTTTTTCCTGTCTTAGCAACTCGAAATTTTCTGACACATCTTCAGAATCATTTTTAAATGCAAAAAAAGACACGTTTTGACGAGATTTTTTGTACCTATGATTTTTCTTTCATTCAATTATTTAAAACATGATTTGCTAATAATTGCCATTACAACCATTTCTGTCATTAACAGCACTAAGGTCTGTCTCAAAAGTTTAAGCACAACCATAAAATGTCGATTTTCAAAGAATGATAAAGAGTTAGAATGAATAAGTTTTTTTTTATTTCTAGATTTCGCAGCATTATTTAAATAAATAGGATCAAAAGTAGAAAAAAAAATAAATTACATAATTGTAAAAAGTCTAATTAAAAAAAAATTATAAAAACTGTCTCAAAAGTTTATGCACAATGTAATAAACAACCAGATTTATAATTTTTACTTACAAATTATTTTTCCGCGATTTCAGATTAGTTAAAATAAACGTGTGTCCATCGAAATTATAAGTTTTTGTAGAGTTTCTGGTGGCAAAAAGTATCATGCTTTCTCAATGGCCTCTTGGAATTATTCAGTTAAGTCATATTGCTTTCCATTACCGTAAACTTGGCGGGTTAAAATACCCCAGATATTCTCAATCGGTTTTTAGTCTGGACTTAAAGCTCGCCAGTCAAGAACTTTAACATTTTTTTGAGAAAGCCAAAAAGTGATACGTGGATTGAGGCATTGCTTTGTTGAAAAGTCCATTTTGGACCCCCAAAATGTCACCAAAAGTTGAAAGCAAATGTTGGTTTAGCATCTCTTGATACCTTTTTGATTCTTATCTTCCTTTTACAAAACCCAGACAAATCTCGCCACTGAATCCACCCCCCCCCCCCAAACCATGACATATTTACCGTTTTACTGCCTGCTGAAAAATTCCCTTGGTTACTTTTGTAAATCATGCCAATACGCGTTCCAACTATCAAGGCCATCTAAGTTCCACTTTTTCTCATCGCTGAATAAAACAGTAAGCCATTTGTCCACCTTAGGACATGTGTTTTTTAGTCCAGTTTATTCTTGCATGTTTCTAATGTAATTGAGAGGCGATTTGCGAGCCATTTTCTTTAGTATGATGTAATCACACCCTTTTCACACTTTTTAATCCGTCTATGTATAATGTGCATATTTTGTCTGAATACCAATCTCCGTATTCTAGTATCAGTCTGAAGAGTCGTCATACGTGGTCGTCCATATCTTGATTTTCGCTTAAAATTACCATTTCTAGTAAGCACATAATATACACCTCGCATTGATCGATTTAAATTTTTTTTAATTTCATAAACAGTTTTATTTTGCGATTTCAATTTAAAAACTTTAAAGATATCACGTTTTATGAATTCTTTACCCTTCGGAATTTTTAAAACTAGAGGAAATATTTTTTCTACCGTTTATACTTTTATAAAAGTGCAATATACTGCCATACAACATCTTTACACATCGCTATATGCTGTTGTTTATACAGGAAGTTAATTATATGCACACTGTATACAGATAGACACATAGATAGAGAAAGTTTTAAAACGGGAATGATTTTGGATTCTATGTGGGATGATCTCCGCAGATTTGCAATTTTTTTTCAGAAATTCAAATACAGGAGAGAATGTGAAGGAAATTTTTTCTTATGATATTTACCTAATGAATGAAGCAGCGTCTAAGGTTATTCACACGAAGAACATTCGTAAACTTATCTTGAACCAAATAGTGTTTAATGTGATCATATTTATGACATCTTCCTGAAATTTCAAAAATATCTGATAGAGTAAAATAGGATTAATAAGCGTATGTTTACAATTGCAATAAAGATATCTTACATTATTTTAATGATACTATGTCATTTTTATTCACAGAACATGTAACCATAATTCCTAATGCATATAATAACATTTTCTTATGATTTGAAATACATTTTTTTTTCTAAAAAAAGTGGAGGCTAACATACAATAATAATTTAGTAATGCGGTAATGTAAGATAATTTACTATTATATTTAGCGATTGTTGCTACAAAATGGTGTCAGTTGTAAGTTTTTGTTTGCGCATCCATTCTAATAATTTATGTTATCATATTCTTCTCGCAATTTATTTATAGACGATGATGTGATTACACGTATAAAATAATATTCCGTAATAAGTCTAGACACGAATGAAAGTCTCCTGAGATAAATATATAATCTTGAATAAAATATTTTGTCTATCACCACAGTTCAAGAAACATTCAAGCATCTATCTTAAATGTCAGAAAGTCTGTCACAGTAAATTAGTGTTAATAAATGTATTATACGAAAAATAAGATTTACGATAAAACTAAACTGCATTAATTTTTTTTCATAGCATATTTGCTAGTTATAAGAATTTCCATTCTACGTGCATGCTTATCTATTTTATTATGTTTGCTTTCTGAATTAATTTAGTATTTATATCATTATTTTTATTATGTATTTATATGCATTAAAATTTTTATTAAATTTACATAATTATTTGAATTATTACCGTCCGAATAAATTTTTATGTATAAATAAATGTTTCACATAAATATATAATTTTATAATTTGTAAATTAAATAATTTTTCAGATACATTAGTATACTGAGATAATTCTCAAATAAAAGTTGTGTGTTGTTAAATTATTTCTGAAGCATGCAATCTTTTTTTCGACATTATCTAGAATGTACAACAGAAAAATATAAACGTTGACAAATGACTTTTCAATTTCTCAGCTGATTTTTCCCTTTTATAACACTTCTAATGCACTATATGGCCAAAGATGACCGGTTAATTTTAGACAATTGGTAAAAATACTTGTGAAATAATAAAAAAATACTTGTGAAATTATCCTAAAATTCTAAGTGTGTAAATATAATAGTACAGGCCACACATTTGTGTGAATTTTTTTTCCGAAAGTCTATAGGGGATCGTCAACAAATTGTAAAAGAACGAATATCTTTTGGACCACCTTATCGAAATTAATGTAGCAAAAGTGCTATAAGTGTATATTATGATTGTAATATACTGTGTTCATTTTTATGTGGATAGCATGTATACTCATAGAGAAATTAAGGGTTTTTTTTATAAAAACAGTCTCAAAATTTACGAAGTTTTTTGCTTATAATTTGCAGAGTTCTTATTATAAATCAATGTTCTTTTCTGAAAATATGACAAACAACATTGTACGCAAAATCGTATAATCAAAATTAAAAAATAATAAAAATTGTTTGAAAAATGAGTAGGTTTAGTAAATAATTTTTCATCGCGCATGCTTCAGCGATAACAAAATTCCATTTTCATATTGTTTTAGCTAAACGTATAGAGCAACTTCTGGAAAATTTTCAGAAACATAGCTTGAAAGTTTTATAAGTGTTCATCCATAGAATAAACTCAAAACCCGTATTCCGAAAATGAAGCAAAAAAATCAGGAATTTTATCCAAATATTGTGCGTGCAATATCGTGTATAGTATATTGCCATTAATAAATGGATATATGGGTACAACCCCTCATCATTTTGCCTCACTTTGGGGAAACTGATTTTGAGTTGATCCTATAGACGATCATTTTCAGAATTTTCAAGCTGTGTTTTTGAAATATTTACAGATGTTGCTCTATACATTTAGCTAACACAATATGCAAATGAAATATTGATATCGTTAAAGCAAATAAAAAAGTATTTAGTAAACCTGTTCATTTTTCATACATTTTTTATTATTTTTTAATTCTGATGAGAAGGTATTGTGTACAATGTTGTTTGTCATATTTTCAGCAAAGAATTTTACTTTATATTGAAAACTCTGCAAATTTTAGGCAAAAACTTGGAAAAATAGGGACAGTTTTTATAAAAACCTTAATTTCTCTACGAGTATACATGCTATCCACATGAAAATGAACACAGTATATTACAATAAGCCACTTAAACATAACCTACTGTTTGAACGTTTTTTCTACAATGGTTTTGACAGGGTCACGAAAAGATTTTCGCTCTTTTTCAATTTGTTGTCGATTCCCTATGGAGTTTCGTAAAAAAAATCTTCATGGAAATGTATACTATTATATTTACCCGCTTAGAGTTTCAGGATAATTCCTCATGTATTTTTTTAGATTTTTCACAAGATGTCTAAAATCGCAAGTGGCCGGTCATCTTTGGTCATATAGTGTAATTATTGTTATTGCGTGAAAGAACAATTCCTTATCACTTATAATAAAAATTATTTATCGTAATAAAGTTTTTTCTGTTTAGGCTATAATAATTTTGTAATAAAAGATTATCTTAGATTTCACATTGAAATAAATTGCTTTTACTTTCGCATCCCTACAGTTTCACAACCATTATTAACTTTCCTTTGTAATTTTCTTATGTACGAATAAATGTGTTTATTTATAAATACATAAGCAGCGACGAGACTCGCCACATATATTAACATTCGGAAACAGATGTGATGTCAACGCATTTTTAAAATATTATAGCATTTTCCTGAAACCTCCTTATTGTCTAGTATAGTGAAGAAACGTTAACAAGTATATATTTTTATAACCATAAAGGAGCGGCACACCTCTCTTCTACTTATGAAATGTTATTCTCTTTCATGGGACTAATATCGACATTTCCTTATGGGTATTAGCAACACTTTTGTATGCTTTGAAATGTTTTTTCAACACTATTAAGCAAAACTATTAGGCAGTTCTATAAGGCAATAAAAATGCACCAATAACGTATTACAGCAGAATCTTGCTATTCCGAGCCTCGCTAGTCGAAAATTCCGCCTATTCCGAACTAAGTTAAACAAAATACAGATTTTTTTTTTAATTTAAAAACAGGTAAAAAAAAAATTTCGTTAAAGAAGTACTTTAACCTCTCTGTCTCTATTTAACATCCAAAGAAGTTAAATAGAGACATACATAAACTCTAAGCTTGATAAGTCCTCTACAGAGGCTATTGCGGGAAGATGGATCGGGCAAGGAGGTCCAATTCCTTGGCCACCCTGATCACCTGATATAACGCCGCTCGACTTTTTCCTTTGAGGATTTGTAAAGGATAATGTTTACAGGAGGAGAGTGTCGAACATAGATGACTTAAATGCCAGAATTTCAACCGCTATAGAATCTGTGGATGCCGACATGCTTGCCGTTACCTGAAGTGAAATTGACTATCGACTTGATATTCTCCGTGCTACGAAGGGGGCACAAATGCACAGTAAAAATTGAAGACCCAAATTTGGTTGAAAGATTTCTGGGTATAGTAATTTTTCTGAAATGGTGCAGTAAGGATTCCAAAATGTTAGAGTATTGTTCCCAAAATAGATAATCCAAAATGGTTCAAAACAGAGCAGATCTTTATTAACATTAAATTAATCAAAATTTTTGAGGTATAATGTATATACTATCTAAGATATTTTAATTGTTTTAATGTCATTAAAAATCAGATTTATTTAAAACGATTTTGTGCTACGAAATGAACTTTCCAAATCGGAACAATGCTGTACCCAAAAATCTTTCAACCCAATTTGGGTATTTTGTTTTTACAGTTTGGAAGTTCATTGACAATTGTCATGAAACTTTTTGAGTCTATCTAACCATTTATGTTATTAATTTTAATCTATATTAATTATTTTATGAGTTATTAAACATAAAAATGGGTCCGGGACATTATAAACACCCTGTATATTAACAATGAATTTTTTAATTAGGTTATTAGAAATAACAAAACTTGTTCATCACGAACTGATTAAAGCTGTACACAGTTGGCAACAGATGTCTCCCCACTTTATTTATGACTTAATCAATCAATACGATGGTTATGAACCCTCCTGAATGAAACCTGCCTACTCCGAATTTCCGCTAAATAGTATTCGGTACTAAATAGTTTGGAATAGCGGACTTCTAATGTATAGCAGATTTAACTATAGAATGGAACTGATTGATATTTATCTCAATTTATTTTGATTGTAACTGTATGCTTCCGCTCACACGCATATATTATGCGATATTGTCTGTTCCCTCGTAATTATTTATGAAACAAGAAATGTATTTGCCTTATACATAAATATTCAGTAATATGTCTTGTCGTGTAGTAAAACCTCTGGAAGACACATTTTTAATAATGTAGGTTGTTTGTCACAATAATTTAAGAAACAATACAGCACCTTTCTTAAACATAAGATAGTCTGTCAGAGTAATTTTGTTTGAAAAATCATGTTTTTACAAATTGTAATATATTTTTTGAGGATTAAGTTTAACTACATGAAGTTATTTTCACTGTAAAAATTCAATTACAAGAATGTAATTTCCGAATTCACGCATATATTGTGTATTAATGCCGTTCATTTCGCAATTTATTTATGGACGAAAAAATCGTTTGCTTATACAGAAATATGTTGAAATAAATCTTGTCACGTAATAAAACTTCCGGAGATATTTTTTGATTAAAATATATTGTCTCTTCCCGTAGTTGTGTAAACATTCAAGCATCTTTCTTAAATGTGAAAAGGCCTGGCAAAAGTTTCCTGCCAATTACTTTCTTTGATTTATTTACCAGTTTTTTTTTCAGCGAAGAAGAAATACATTTGCTTCAAAAGTTAGGAATATGTGAATGACCCTTGACCACGTGATCATTTTTATTGGATACTAAAGATGATTGATACAAAGGGTAGAATTCAAAGTTCGCGTGCGCAAAAGTTTCCGACCACTCATCAATTTTTAGATTTTTTCTATCGGTAAAGTGGTTTTTTTTTTTTTTTTTTTTTTTTTTTTTTTTTTTTTTTTTTTTTTTGATCGAGTTTGTGAATGAATCAATGTGAATAGCATAGTTTAAATTCAAAATTGAAAACATCAACAATTATGTTCGTAAATAAGTGATTAGTTTGTCGCTAAAGGGCCAATCTTCTAGAGATATCGAAGTTTTCGATCGGAAATCGATTGTGAACGATATTAAAAATTATATAAAGATGGCTATGGCCTTCAGGAATGTCTGTGACTCCGGGAGACCCCGAAAAATAACTATTCTAGTAGAAGCAATTATCAGGAGAAAATAATTGATAAGCTGCATAAAATTTCGTTGCAATATCCCGAGATTTACAGAATGAAAATACTGCTGAAATAAGTCGGTCTATCGTGTCAAAATGCTGGAGTGGTACAGAACATTATGGGAGAGTCAGTGTTAAAAAAATTTCTTAGGTAAAAAAAAAAAAAAAATCAACATACCCGAAATGCCTTTTTTATAGAACACGAAGTCTGGTCAAGTGAAAACTGGACAAAAATACTATTTTTCCATCAATGGAATTTCAAACTTTTTTTGGAATGATGGCAGACACTACGTCCGATGACCTAACAACAAAAGATATGATTTGACATATATTATTCCTACAATGAAGCATAATCTAGCAACTTTTTGGACGCAGTTATTTGTTTTAGTATGATAACGACTTAAAGATTGTATGCAAGCCTCGACAAGCAATGGCTTTCGCACAAAGAATTTCGGTTTTGAAACGACAAGCCCAAAAGCTTGGCTTGAATTCAATAGAAAGTCATCAGAAAGGAGTCGGCAAACAGGCACAAAACTGTAAGTATTCTTACTCAGCCGAAATTTCCAAAAAATTGCAGGAAATGTGGAATAACGTAAGATAGAAAACCTTTAACCATTGATTTTTTGAATGTCATGTTGCTGCGCCGCAGTATTTATTTTTAAAGGTATGGTGATAAAACACTAATTGTAAATGCAGTTGATCACTGTAGTTTTCTATTAAAATACCATTTTTTCCAAACTTACCTGTCGGGTAAATCATTAAAGATCGGTATTTATAATAATGTTATTTGATTCTGTTTATTTTAAATGCCTAATTCTAGTATATGTTTTATTAAGTTTTTTTATATTATTTCATGTACTGTTTGATGACTGTTATAATTCCTTATGAAATGTAATCTGGAAAAAACGTGGCTTATTAAATTAATGTAACTGCAAATGGCTTCTATTCTTCTGTTTGCAAGCATTAGAGATATGTTTGAAAAACCTATTGCTTGAAAACTTTAATAAATAATTTAAAAAATTCACTGCAGTTTTACAACAAATTGTGATATATGTTTAAACAATTTTGTGAAGTATGTTTAAAAGTACATGTTTTTCTACACTTAAAAAAAATCTGTTATTCTGTAGATGAAAACTTACGGAAATTTATATATATATTATTAATATATATATATATATATATATATATATATATATATATTAAAAAATCTGCAAAATCAGTTTTTATTAACCGACGAAAATCTAGAGCTTTACAAAAGAACATATAAATATTACACCAATCTCATTCGTTCTAGACATCCAAGTTTCTTAAAAAATTCTTATCAACCTTACATATTTTTTGTATTGCACTGTAAATTGTATAGGTTACATCAATTTTTGTTGTTTTCCGTTATATAGAATGTTCGAGAAATCTCAGTTTCTCAGGAAAATTTTAGTAACTTTACAGATTTTTTTTTTTTTTTTTTTTTTTTTTTTTTTTTTTTTTTTTTTTTTTGTACAATGCGTTGGATAATATTGGACAATAAAAGAAATTAAAATGTCTGGTGTTTAGAAGATTAAAATTTTCAATAAACGTTATTAATAGCTAAAATTAATCCTTTGCTGTTGTCACCAACTAAATGAAGTCAGCATTATACATGGACTGGTTTGTCCTTTATAACATAGACATACATAATTATGCATGCAATATAATTTTAAAATGCTTTATAATACTTGTATTAAATATTTTGTACTTTGTCATCGAAAAATTTTATTTACAAAATTTTATTCAATAATAACTTCAGTTGTCTTCAATTTTCTTCATAAACGTCCACTCTTTTATTTACAAAGCAAATATTTCAAAATATTTTTTCGTTTAGAATTCTAACATAATTTTTTGATCAAGTGTTACGACAGTTTAAATCATAAATGTTTGAGATAAACAATTTCTTTATTTTATTTCTCCGTTTTTATGTTTACCTTACAAAACCTCGTTAAATTATATATTTTTTAGTAAAATTTAATTTATATTTATTTTCTTTTATTTCATTTTTTCTTTACTAGTGAAGATAAACTGAATTCCAAAAGTATTCTATAAAGAACAAGTTATCTATACTGATATTATTTTTTATTTATAATCATCCCATTTTATCAGTTTAATATTTATTTTCAAAGTA
Organism: Maratus speculifer; assembly: GCA_964019185.1. Classification (NCBI taxonomy): domain Eukaryota; kingdom Metazoa; phylum Arthropoda; class Arachnida; order Araneae; family Salticidae; genus Maratus; species Maratus speculifer. The sequence goes on from OZ025298.1 coordinate 159,700,543, forward strand.
GTGTTCTGAGGAAAGAATGTTCTGCTAAAAGGATATTCTATATAATACTCCTTTTTCATCCGGAAAAAAATTTTGAGTGCAAGAATGTATGCTTCCATTAAAATGACTCTGCCAGACTTTATTTTGTCACATATTTGCGTACCATTTAGAAGAAAGGAAGGAATAAAAAAAAGTATTAACCTGCCATTTTTCAAAAAGAAAAGAAATATATTTAAAATTGTTGAAAAACATGTTATATCTACTACACTGCAAATTCTCAACACACAAAAATAAACACATTCTAGAACATTTTTTGTCAACAAATTTACAACACATTAATATGCTGCAAAGTACAAAACATATTACGCAAAACGTTTTTTGTGTTGTGGGTGTTCTTATTTTTTTGCAAAAATGTAGCTATCTAGAAATGTGTTCTAAATATATTGTCAAAATGTTGCTGTCTAGAAATGTGTTCTTAATATGTTGCAAACGTGTTACTACATAGAAAGATGTTCTGAAAATAGTGTTGTTAATTGTGTTGTACACTGTAAAAAAAATCTGTAAAGGTACTAAACATTTTCTAGGAAACTGGGATTCCAAGAACTTTTCATGTAATGATAACAGGAAAAATCCATGTAACCGATTCTGAAACTTGAATTTTTGCTGTTATCGTGGCATCCCAGTTTTCTAGAAAATGTTTAGTAACTTTACAGATTTTTTTTTTTTACAGTGTAGATAGCTTTAACAAAAATATTTTCTAACTAAAGTGTTGTTCACCACAGCATTTAGTAGCCAAATTAACAACACATTTGAAATTCCACACAACTTAAATTACTATGAAATAACATATGTAAAACACACTCAAAACACGCTCTACATGATGCCTTAAAAATAACTCAATTTTAAAAAGGAAATAAGTGAAAGTTTGCTTTACAAATATATATATATATATATATATATATATATATATATATATCAGGAGATTACTGAGTGAACTCCCTAATTTTATCAATAAATATCAATAACTCTATTTTCTGAAAAAAAATAATTAAAACTTTTTGCACAATCTTCACACAATGCTTTCCTACTATTTTGCTCAATGTTTGCCTTAAAACGATTTTTCGTTAAATTATATATTTTTTAGAAAAATTTAATTTATATTTATTTTCTTTTATTTTTTCTTTACTAGTCGTCACCTGAGAATAATAAGGTTCTATCTGTGTTTTTGAAAAAATTGACTTACCGGTATAGAAAGGTTCCACTTGGTATCTATGGAAGCATTTCTAGATTACAATAATGTCATATTATGATTGTACTTTTATATGTAAATTATATATAACATCATTTTGATCCAAAAATGCCTTCATAGATGCAAATAGAACCTATCTATATAAATCATTTTTTTCAAAAACACAGATAGAACTTTATTATTCTCAGGTGACTTAGTGATGATAAACTAATCTGGTGCAACACATTCACATGCCAATCAAAAACATTTTTAGTTAGACGTGTTAATTATTATGTCCAATTAGTGGTGTAAAAGTGTTTCACGAATTTGCTGTGTCATTTGTTTCTATCTATCCAAAAAATATGGCCCCACCAGTGGCCGAGAGGGTCTGACCTCTCAACTGGTAGACGGCAGGTGCTGGGTTCGAACCCAATCGCGGCCGTCGGCCTAACCTTTCGGAGTTTTCGTGGTTTTCTTCGAACCTTGCGTAAATACGGGTTAGGTTCCCTTAGAAAGACCCCCAGGAAGGGCATCCCTCCCCCTGGGCCTATATCCCTTGCATAGATAATCGGCCGTCACAAAATACACCAAATACACACCAAAAAATATGCTTTAAAAAAATACTAACCGACTTAAAAAAAAAAAGAATCAAGCTTGGCGACAACTTGGCGCTAACGCATATGAATGCATAGTTTTAATATGCTTATGATTTGAAAACGGTTGCAACAATGGAAGAGGATTTGCGACAAATCATTATTTTTTTCATCAAATCAATATTTTTTCATTAAAAAAATCTAATAATCAGAATTTAATAAAATTAAAATGGGACCACATGGGTATCTTATACTTTCAAACAAAAAAAGAATGATCAAAAATGGCTCATATTTGAAGAATTTATGAGTGAATAAGAAATACATACAGGTCGAAATCATAACCTCCTCCTTGAAGTCGGTTAAAAATCTCGTATCGGTATAAGAGTTATAGCCTAAAATTTTATTTATTTACTGTACACACACATCTGACTTGTGTGCTCGACATGAAAGCCTGCGATTACCTGAAAAATGAACGATTCCAATTGGATGACTGCCTCAAAAATAATTGGAATTTTAATGTTTTTATTTTTAAAAAATTCTAATCGCTAGAATTTGATGAAATTGAAATGAGACCATATGGGCATCTTATACTTTCAAACAAAAAAAAAATTATCAAAATCGGTTCATATTTAGGAAAGTTATGAGTGAACAAGAAATATACATACAGGTCGAAATCATAACCTTCTCCTTGAAGTCGGTTAATAATAAAAAATACCACGGAGATTAGACAAAGACGTCAGTCTGGAGGAACAAGTTTAGATTCTATGGATGAAAAACAAAGAGAGCCCTTTTCTCAGATTCTTTATACATACTTTCATTTATTTAACAAATTTTCATGAGTTATTTGGTTTATTAAGTAGAAAGTTTTAAAAACTTGAAAACTTTAAAGTTGAAAGTTTTATTTTGTTTTAATTGTACAAATGTATATTAAAATTCCTGTTTTGTGCACCGCTAAGCAATGTGTTATTATTAGTTAATATTTAATAACATTTAACTATTTTATTTAAAAACAAGTATGAGAACTTTAATTTACGGAACAGATTAAATTATTACATACTGTTGCAGTAATTTTAAAAAACAGTATTGTAAACAAATAATCGGATTGCAATGAAAATCTAAACCGAAGCATCCAAGCAACAAACCATCCGATTTTCTGATAACTGGAAAAATATCGGTACTAATACCAGATTTACACAGCATTTTCATCAACATTTCACAGATAATTCAATTTTTCTGTTTCAATTTCTTCTTCGTATATGTTTTGACACGTGAAATTCATATATTAATAATATTCTTCTGAATCCTTAGACCAATGTGGTCCCTCCCACCATTTGAGAGATACCAGCTGTTTTGTTTTATACCTTATACATTGCAGATCTACTCGATTAATTTCATCAAGTACATGTTTCCATAATACAGGATTATTATTTTTATTTCTTGAACTATATTTCTAATAAAAACGGACCAGTCTTTCCTAAATAACCATGCAAGCACTGTCGTGGAATCGCTCCAAAAATATTTTTCCATATCTTCCCAGCCCATTGCGTCAGTAACTGATTTAGTCAGTCTAGCACCAATCAAAGCAGCTAAAAGTTCCATTCTAGGTATAGTTACACATTTTAAAGGACTGATGAATTTGTAGCAAGAAGGAATAACTCTACAAGATCTTTAGTCTCCACCCTCAAAAATATCACAGAGGCATACGCATACTGACGTCCACCGCAAAATGTGTGAAGGATACAAGCTTTTAAATTATCTGGAGTGAACTTAATATATCTAGGAATTTCAATTTCTTGTAAAATATTTAATTCGCGAAATCATTCTATAAATTCGTTTTTTTTTATATCACCAGTGATATCATCATCCCTGGATGTTCCTCCTTTCTATGTTTTCTGTAACATCATCTCTGGACTTATCTAACAGGAACAGTAAAACAAACATCATCAAACATTTCATGTGAATCTGAAAGCATGACTCGTTTTGTTATTTTTTTTAATATTTATATATTTCACCCAGCTTACATTTACTTGTAAAACGTCTAGAAATCTGTTCCATTGTAATCCCTGCCCAGCAGTATCTTTGATATTTTCTCTTTCTTCTGTCTGTTCCCATACTCAAATCAAATCCACCTTTTGCCATAAGAGATGTAGAATCAGTAATAAACCTTTCTAATTCTTCCTTTGTTTGGACACTTTAAACGACATTGTCAACATAAGAGCATCTTTAAATTGCTGTTTATGATTTATATGGTATTCTAGCTGATGCGTGAAACACTGGACAAATGGAGGTTTTCTTTTATCACTGGTCAATGATGTAAATAGTTTCCATAAATATTCATTTCAGACCATGGAATTTCTTCAATGATTTCATCGTCAAGCCATCCTAGGAAGCACATTTTCATAATTTTAATATAGCTTATCGGAATTAAATTTTTCTTAACATTAATTATTCATTTCTTGGCTAAACTCAGATTATCCGGCGGTGTTGGTATGTCTTCTGACCATGGCAAAGAAACTTTATAACGATTATCTTCTTTAATTCTTACTCTCTGTAAAAAATGCTCTTTAACCTGACGATCAATTTCCATATTAGATTATTTTATAATCGGATCATGTATTCCAAGCAAATACAATTTCCATAAAACGACAATCCCTGTTTCCTTTACGAACAAATACTCGTAAAGCTAAATTTCCTTTAGACGTAATACTTTCTGGCACTTTTCTCATTAAGGTTCAACCTAAATATGTTTCTAATGCAACTAATCCAGACGAGAGTAGTTCTCTGCGACCTGTCAGTAATTTTCGCAGTTCACAGTTATTTTATTTAATCGAATATCTAATAAAAATATTCAAACATTGAAAAAATAGAATTTCTTTTCGCGTTACACCATGTACAAAAATTGTCACCAAAATAAAAGATGAGAGGATAAAAAATAAAAGTAAATAAACATGTACAATGGATTTAATGCATGTTCTTTTTACTTACTTATCATAGGTAGTGTAGGTCAAATCTTGCAATCGGTTTAAAAAAAAAAAAAAAAAAATATACGAATTTACACGTTTCAGACACTGGTGATTCCGAAGAACATATTAATTTATTTTCATTTATACATTTATTTTCATTTATAAAATTTGCCCCAACATAAAATACACGAATACAAAACATTGTTTACAAAAATACCAACCGTAACATAACATCATAATTTTTTTAAATTAAAATTAAAAAAAAAAGAAATTTAATGGAAATAAGAGCTAAAACTCTCAGTAAATATCTATATATGCTTATAAATTTCTCATAAATGTTTGTATTCAACAAGTGACGATACAATAGTCGTCATCTCTTTTGGGCCAAACGGAGCTATAGAACGGTCTTCTGTAGGTGTTTTAACTCGTGATCTGTCAGAGACATGTCTTCTGGACACAGAATATTCGGACTGATATTGATCCGAGAGTTATTGGACAACACTGTGAGACGCATTCATACTTCTATAAAAATCAGACATTGACAACTGTATTTTCATTCATCTGACGGACTGCAACATTAAAGAAACGACTTCGCTTAGACATTGCTAATATCTACTGGTTATTGTTATTGAAATCGTAAACAAAAGTTGAATATCAACATAACTTACACACGAAATTATGAAAGATATAATTAATCGTTATACATATTTAAGCCGTACATTTTCGACAATATCTCTAAAAATATAATGTCTAAAATTAAAAGAAATGCAGTTTTGAACTCAGCATTACAAAAATTTCACCTCACATTACATACAAGGAAAATATTTTTTCTAGTAACTTAATTAGCCGTTAGCAATTTCTCTAAATATATTTGTGAATGCATAAAAATCTGTAAAATATGGAGTATGATAGCCTTTATCACTTCCACCCATTTGAAATTTCAAAGTTGCATAATTTACGAATAAAATAGCTGTGACCGACACACGATTGATTTTAAAATGATTCCGTTTTATTTTTTATGTAGGAACATTAAAAATAAGAAGGGTTGAAAAAATACAATAATTTAGTTTGAAGAGAAGCATAAAGTTGCTAAGTGAATTTGAAATTTTACAAATCGTCAGATATTTGAAACTTGAGATCAATTTCAGGAAATTATTTCTATTTTTAAACTGTTTATAGATCTATGTTAAAAATCTTAATTTTTTAGCTGTTTGAGCACCATTAAAAAGTTAATTCATTTATAAAATTTCATTTCAAAAAAGAAAAAGAAAATGTTTTAACTTAGTGATTTAAACTAAAATATTTATAACCGATAAATAAAATAAATAAATAAATAAATAAACATAAGTTTCTAGAAAAACAGTTTAATTTTTTTAACAGAACTTTTGAAAATCGCAATACCATTCTATTAAACTAGTTGCGACAACTTAAACATATATAGTTGAACAAGAAAATCTTAATATTTCATGTTTTAGACACGTTGACAGTTCGAAGAATTAAAAGATAAAAACTGATTTTCAGATATTTTCTCAAAATTTCTCAATGTATATTTTTGTATTCTAAAGTTTTTTAAGAATTATGATTTATTTAAAAAAATACATAAAACAGAAACCGCTTGGTATTGTTAAATAAATCATATAGAAATTTTATAAAAAACAATCGTAAAATATTTTGTATCGAAACACTGCATGATCTTTTCTTCTTACTTTCATGAAAAAGAGCCAGTTAATACCTAACATACCCAACAAAATAAAATAAATCTCTACTATTTTAATTTTGTAAATTAAGAAGAAAATGTACATTTAAACTTTTAGAATAAATATTTAAATAAAATATAAAATTCTAAATCTCTCAAGTCTTATAATATATTCAGCGATACTTTTTCTAATTTGAAAAATTTTCTTCTGAATATTTTATATAACAAAAAACAGTGATGTATTTCATAATTACAAGCTCTTCTATTTATCAAGAATATAAAAGAATACACGCATTAAATGTGAAGATGATTAAATGGTAAATGTCAAGGTATTACTTTAAGTTTGAGTACCAGTTGATAATTTTTTCAATGTCTCACGATTAGAATTGGACTATTTTCTACTTCAATAGGTAATATTTTTGAATGAGTAATATAAAACGTTTTTGTGTATCAAACATTTCAATCCAAAAACACTTTTGAACTGCATTTGAAAATATATTGTTCAGCGACGCTTTATATAAATTCTTTCTTATAATCGACACTTAATGCTTTAACGTTCGCAGTAAACTGAAATTTCATTTGCAGTTTAAGTAGGCAAAGTTACATAAAAGATATAATATCGGAACTCTTGAATAGGATGCAGCATTTAAATTAAGAAATTTGAATCCTCAAATTTAGCATAGTTTTAAATACTACCTGTCTGTTTCAAAGAATTAAATATTTCCTCTAAAATTTTCATTATAAAAAATTGCCTTTAAAAATTTTACCTTCTTCAAACGTTCTCAAAATTTAAGTGAACAATAAATTTTGGACGAAATTTATAAGCATATAGAAATATGCATTATAAAACCCACGCACGTGTAAAGATTCAAGGTGCTCATAGAAAAAAAGCTTTTCTGACAAATGAGATCATAGCGACCATGACATTAAAACTAGTCGTTAGGGGGGCACCGTAATACTTACCCATCATGAATATGCATAACATAAAACATCAAAATAAAAGATGTTAAACTATTTATAAAATGCATCGCAAATTCTAAAAACATTTAAATGCATATTTAAATATTTTTAACAAATAATATTGCTCTATTAATGAATTGCTGATGAACCAATTTCGACAAATTATGCACTGTTAAAAAAAAAAAAAAGTTAAATTTACGGAAAAAAATCTGGCAGCAATATTGCCAGCAGTTTTTGCCATAAAAATTGTAGCAAAATTAGATGTAAGTAAAAAAATGTACTATTAGTTTTATATCATTTTTATGTCAAAAACTGCTGGCAACAATGCTTCCAGCAGTTTTTGCCTTAAATTTAGCGATGTTTTTACAGTGTATAAAACGCCAAACTACTTATTGGGTAAAAGAAACAACCTTATAACTCCAAAAATAATAATGAGATTAACGAACAATACACTGCGGCGGATTAAATATCTTATATTCAGTTATTAGATATAGTCGGTATTTTACCACCTTTCATTAAAATAAAAAATTTCGAAAATTTTTAGATAACTTTCATCAGAACGAATATTTCGAGAGTCCGAAAAAATAGTCCGGATAATCGAGGTTCCTCATATTAAATAAGCATCTTTTCAGTATTACACGTTAAGTACACAACAAATTTCAAGTCTCTATATTAATTTGTTCCAGAGATAGAGCGTTTAAAAACACACAGATAAAAGAAAGACAAGTTTTTTTATTTTTATTTATTTTTATTTTACAGGCATGACGTCAGTTAGAGAGGCAGACACACAGACAGACGGACGGCAATTTTTCTTTCTAAAAATATTTTTTCTTTGGAGTCTCTAGTGCCTTAAACGTAAAAATCCGTCAAAAAAATCAATTTTCAAAACGATTGCAAGATTTATCCTATATAATAACTATGATGGGCAAGTAAAATCGAAGTAAATTGTAATTTGCAGGTATTTTAAACAATGTACTTAAGAGAATGATAACAATTTCTCACAGTTGCGATGACCGTATCGAAAGTTACAAATGAAAGCACTTACATTCTCACATTGTAAAATACATACTCAAGGAAAATGTACAAAAAGTTGTGAAGCTATGTATAGTCTAGTGAAAAAGCGTCAAGATACAAAAAGAAAATAAGGAATGATGAGCATTTCATATTGGCTGCAAAATTTTTTTGACATTCTCATCTACTTATCGTTTCATGTTTCAGTCGCCATAATTGTACTTGAAAACACTGCAGAATGCATCTGGTTGTTGGTATGTTTAAATTGAAAGAAAATTAAATGCACTAAATTCTTTCAAGATGAAAATACAAAACAATAAATTCCACTAAAGATAAATTTATAATATGATACATAATACGCCATGATTTTTTAATTGTCACAATATTTCTGATGTCTAATTGCACAATAATTGCCTGTGACGGTGGAGACATAAAGCTTATAATATCTAACTACATTTATTTGTTTATTATTGGAGATGTGGTTTCATTTTTAGATCCTGATTATCGCATAAGAAAATTTCCAGAACGTTTCTCATAAATTAAGTTTTGCTGAATTTAATGACAGCATTTTGTGATTAATTAACATGGACATTATTTTTATTAAACTATGTAGAAGTTTGTACTCCAGGTTTGTATTTATTTTTTTTTACTTTTTTTTGTTTCCTTCAAGTAGCAATTTTTACTGCTATAATCAGCATTGGAGCACCATTTGCTTCTGTTTATTGTAGTACATTATTTTTTGGAAAAAAAAGTGCTTGAAAGTATCAAAATATGATAACTTTAATACTAAATATGAAAGCTTTGTTGTAGTTCTTTCTTATCATTATAAATCGTATGTTGTAAAATATCTTCATCTTGAAATTTTTTTGTTTTCATAGCTTGTATGTCGCAAAGTTTGTTTATGAACATTGTATATATACATTACAAAAACTGTGTGTACGCATTTTCATATAAATATATGTTTTAAGGTGGTCATTAAAAATTAATATTTACATTTTGTATGGTCATCCTTTTATTTTGTTCCCCATGAAATATATAGACTTCTACAAAAACTTCAAAATTTTAAAACAAGTTTTAAGCGTCACTGCCACTACTGTAAAAAATAAAGATGTTTCTTAAACATTAATTTATCTTAAATTTACTTGAACGAATATATTCGATAACCGTTCTCAAGTCATCGAATATTCCGAAAAAACGTTTCTTTTTCTTCAGAAATCAAATTTTTGTTTTTTGAAATGTAAAGGAGAATGTTTAAAAATAATAGCATTTTTTAATTTTCGGAAATGTAACCTAATTACAAATTATTAATACATATCAATAGACATTGTCAAATTGAATCTTAGAATGATATTTGGTTGCAAGGACTGGCGTTTGTTTCAAATTTCAACTTATTTGCACAATCTATTGCTCAACGAAAGACTGGAGTTATTCATGGATAGTCTTTAAAAAAATCGGCGGTTTTAACTGAGTGCATTTGCGACTGAGTGCATTTTTACTCCTTTCTAGTGTTGAAAATGCACTTATCCTATAGGAATAGATTTCATCCATTTTGCAGAGTGTTTATTTTCATTCCTTTTTGGTAAGATATATTCACTCCTTTTTGCACTAAATCAATAAGCAAACCAAATGACTGCACTCCTTATTGACAATTCATTTTAATACCTTATTGTTGTCGCATTTAGTAAGCAAAACAAGATATTTCACGCTTAAGTTCAGAAAAATGTAATATTTTAAAAATTCGATTTTGTTTTAATTTAATCTACATGCAAAAGAAACTTTGTTTTTCATTTCCGAAAGCTAAATTTACAACTACTACTACTAGTAATAATAAAAGGTAGTTATGGGCATAACAAAAGTAGATTTTCCTCCTTGTTAATATCTTGAAGTGCATTTTTTTTTATTTTATCTTTCTTATGATTTAGTTTATTTTATTTTAGTGTTTCACATTGTATAGATAGTTTTAACGTTATTAGTTTTAACATGGAAATGCGGATTTCTTTAATTATTTCTCATATTACTATATCTTCTTAATATATTTTGCTTGTGACACCGATAAATAATTATATAACACAAATTTCATATATTACATAACCGCGGACTTTTATTAGTTAAACTTTTGAATATGAATAGAAAGTTATACACAAAAATAATTGTATAACATAAATTTCATATATTACATAACCGCAGACATTTATTAGTTAAATTTTTGAATATGAAAAGAAAATTATACATAAAAATAATAACTCACGCTACCATATATATATATATTTTAAAGGGTCAAACTATATTACAATTTTTTAAGTGGTGAATTACGCCAGAGAAGTAGTACAACTGAAATTTAATCCGTGAATTTTAAGGGTAATTTAAATTAATTTACATTTTATAATTAAAGGGATTTATAAGAACAAGATAGTTGGGTCATAAAATAAATTAATAGAAGTTTTTACTAATCTATTATTTTCAGATACTTTTTAAATTAAATTTTGCGTTTCGTATTATTTACGTAATACTATGTCAATAAAAAATTATCAATAAATTGTAGATGTATACAATTATTTAATTGGACAAAATTTATTAAATACGTATTGAAACATTAAAAAAAAATAGAAACTACATCATAATTAAAAAATAATTTAATCATTTTTATTATCATGGGTTATCCTCCGAAAATATTTCTAAGTGTCATGGGAAAAACATTAATCATCAATAATATAAGCACAAAATAATATTTGTTTAATACTGTAAACATCAATTGGCTTAATTTTACAGAGTTTTAATACGAGGAAGTTAGTCCAAGCGCATTTTGTTAATTTGGAAAGTTAAAAAACTGATGCATTAACAAAAAAAAAAAAAAAATAAAAAAAAAAAAAAAAAAAAAAAAAATAACCACTTTACCGTTTGCCCCGAGATAAGTCGGGGGTAAAAGCACTGTTTCCCCATATCCATCGCCGGTTAAGTGGTTAAGAAATCCAAGTTTCCGTTTTAAATGTAATAACGCTAAATAACAAAAATATTTGTATATACTATGTAAAATACAGCAAGGAATAACGAAAAACTTACCAGAAAGATGAAGTAAAACAAAGGAATACATTATCTTAACATTTTCAGTAAGGAGAATGATCCGCAGGCAACCATTTTGGTTTTAGCTCGGAAACAACAAACAGAACTTCTCCAGTTCTTTATGATGATTATACTATATCCCTTCCGACTCTCGATTTCGTTGACATAATCCATCAATCTTATTCTATTTCATTTTTAAATCAATCAAATTTTAATAGTAATAGTGTTTTAATTCTGTGATGTGCTATGCTTTGACACCTGAAACAAACAAGCGACACGACTGCATATTCAAAATCCTGACAGGATTACAACCAATGGGAAACCTCTTAAAATTCCAATCTGAAAATGATGTTTTTGATAGCGCTCCAAAAAAATAATTTGGCAAATCATTTTTTTGTGGAAAAGTATCTTTTTGATTCAACGGATACTCAAAAAGAATGAAAGCACAGGTACAAAACTTATTTCTTTTTATGAGTTAATAATTCGTTTTTTCCAATTAAGAGTGTATAATCTTTCACCTCAACTTGGTAGCATTGGGAATGGTTAAAAATATAGCATTCCGAAATGAAAAATAATTCTTTTTTTATTTCATTTAATTTTTTTAGTTTTAAATAGCTAAATGCGGAGAAATGTATAACATATCGTTTATAAATTATAAAGTTTGTTTTTTAACATTTGTTAAAGGCCAATTAAAAGCTTAGCAAGTATAGTTCAGTGATTAAAAAAGTTTCGGCAAGCATTTACTGAAGTGGCTGAGATTTAAAAAACTTTTCTGGATCTTAAATTGTAGCCATATTATATGTTATTGTTTTTGTAAAAGTATTGATCATTTATAAAAAGAGCTGTTTGAATTTGCCTTAGATTATCAAAGAGGAGTACTCGAGAAAAGTGTTCGGTTTAGATCCGCAGGTGGATTGCATTGAGTTCGAGGGATGGTGAAAACCAGATACTTGTAAATGTTTACTTATTTAGAGATCAGCTTAAACTTTGTTAGTAGGAAGACTCTGGAATTCGTCAAGTTTGTTCATATACAGAAAAAATCCGCATTCTATGCTGGTATCAGATACAATCTGTATCTTCTGCGTCTAGAAAAGTTTCATTGCTCTTGAAGAACTTAAAAAAAGTGCAAAATATAAATAAAGCAATTCTTTGTGTGCTAAATTCCTACGACATTTGTCGTACCTATCAGAAAAGTTAGTTGCCTTTGTATTTCTTGAAGACAGCGTCTGCTTAGAAACTAAAAGAAATATGATGTTTTTCTTATAAAATGAATAATATTTTGAATCCTTTAAACTTGTACAGGTTGATCCTGATGTCATACTCTAACAGTACAGTCTTGTGGGCAAAATAATTATACAACCCCTACTAACTCTACAAAATAACATCATAGAAGAAACTTACTGATATCAAAAAATTGGAAATAAAGCCTACTTTTAAAAGATGCACATAATGTTGATTAGGAAGTCATAACGATCCCTAACTTTGTTTGTTCAGAGGCACACAATTTCATAGGTTTTGTGCACAATTCTAACAGCATAAATGAGCGCAACATCCTTCAATTAACCTAAAAACAAATTTTCATGCAATTCGTACAATAAGTTTCCGAGAAAATAATTATTTTAAAACGAGCATCTTTTATGGGCTGTATCCAAATGTAAGTTCGGTACTCAATTGTTGATCGAGAGAGCCCTTCTTTATCAAGGCATTTCAGATGCCACTCAAGCAGTCATTGAAGACATTGAAGACCCCCAAACCCAACCATTTACAAGAAGTTTCCAATTTAAATAATTTTGCAATTTAATTAGACATACTAAAGAAGAAAATTATTGTTTTTTTTAGCTTAGAATAATTAAAGAAAATGAAAAATTAATTGATTGAAGTTAGTTTAGATTTTTATTCACAATCATAAGTATTAAGGGCAGTTCGAAGGTTAAAACCTAAAATATAGCGATATTTCGATTTTTTAACTTTTGGAATCTACCATTGCTCTTTTTTCTACAGATACATTATTTTTATTTCTTCTGTAAAGAGAAGTTTTTAAAAGATATTCTTAAAAAAAAGATATCTAAGATTAAACATTTAATTCAGATAATTAAAAAATTTTATTTTACGCACAAAAAAATTTCAAGTTCATATGTTTACTAGTTTATGAGAAAAGGTACATTAATTTAACATGGCATTTATAGGGATTCCAAAAGCGCTTAATAGATGATGAATCATAAAAGATAAATACAACAACAGCTTCTATAGTTCAGTTAGTGAGTTGTTCTCCCGTAGTCATGTGATATTGTGGTTAACCCCCTGGATGGCTAAGAACAATTTGTGTTAATAACTATATATTACAGCAATTCTAATTTTTGAAAAATTCAAAATTTGTGAGATCATTGAAGATTAAATGATTCAGTAATTTCGAAAACTATATTAAAGTATCATCATTAAAAATAAATTTACAGAATCTTGTGCATTTTTAATGATGTTACTTTACAGAATCTGTTACAAATTTACCGAAGAAAGTTTTTGTTATTTTGCAGTATCTCAGTTTTTCTAAACTCTGTTATTTTACATAAGACTGAAGATTAAATTATCCGTATATATTTTTTTATTTTACATTTATTTTTTATTTTTTTTACATTTTTGAATTTGGGGTTAAAAGTTCATGTTTATCACTGGTGAAGCCGTCTTATATATATATACATATATATATATATATGTGTCTGTGCGTGTGTGTGTGTGTAAATCAACTAAAAAAATACGTATTTCTACTTTCATAAATGCATTATAAATTAATGAAAATGTATAGATTTTTTTTTTAACTTTGCATTTGAAAAAGAAAAATTTTAGGAAATATATTTGTTACTTTTTGTTCATATTTTAATTTGCAGTGAATACTTACAATTTCTTTACCAATAAATAGAACAATTACACTCTCATTTACGTAAACATTTATTCGAAAATTAGGTGTTTAAAATTTTAACACAGTATTCTTAATTACAATATGGAGTTCTTAATATAAGAAAGTATTCAGATGTTTTTATGAAAAAAAGTATATATTTAAAATGAATGTATAAACTAAGTATATAAGAAATTATACTTCAAGTTAAGAAAATAGCGTAACATTTAATGCATTCATATCAAATTTAAAATAGACAGATTTCGTATGATCCTCATTTTCTAGCAACTTGTATTTTCGAAAAAAAAAATCTTCAGTGTATTTAATTAAAAGAATGTAAATATCATTACGCTCTTTTATAAACTGTCGAAACTGGTTGAAAATTAAGACTAGAAAAAAACGATAGAAACTTTAAAAATATATAAGAGATTACCGCCTTCTGGAATTAATTAAAATGCGATATTAAATACTTTTCAATCAATTATTTTTAGGCACGTATGAAATTCATTCAGAAAACGAAAAATAACTAATTTTAAATTATGAATATGATACTGCATTTAATTAATTATATATTTAATTTCCTCTATATGTAGATAATTATGCCTTATTTAAAGGAAAAAAAGATGCATATTAAAAATGCCATTCACATCTAAACAAATCTTAAAACCACACACTCTTTATTAAAATGATAATACAAGAATTCGCTAATTAATCTTTTATTAATACATTGAGGAAAATGTTTTCGCGCAACAGCCAATACAGGAGGATTTAAGATTATCAAATATCGCGTATCACATTAAAGCATAATTTAATTTTGTTATAAACGTTTGTGGAAGAAATTTAATTAAAATATAAAGTATATGTACCTGGAAATGAATTCATAACAGTTTATTTTTTTAATTAATTAAAATGTAAAGCCTTTTTTAATACTTGAGCGATCAAACGAAAGTACAATTATTTACAATTTATGTATAATTAAAATTTATAGATTAATTATAATTTATGTAATGTATTTCTTGGTGCATAACTTATTCATAAGTAGATTTTTTAAGTGACGAAAATTCCTTTTAAAATTTTATTTAATTATTTAATGATGTGATATTAAACTAATAAATAATAAAATTTGCAAAATTTATTAAAAATAAATATGTTTTTAAATTATTTTTTATTATTGTTGAACACGTTTATATATAACTATAGGAAATGTCTCCGAAAAGAATGGATACTTTACATACAGGTGGTACTTTAAAGTTTTAATTGTCAACAGGAAATAATTGATAGAATTTTATTATCATTTTTTTTCTAAGACTTCTCTGCAGATTCAATATCCAGCGGGTTTTTTTAAACTATTTAGAAGATAGTTGTTGTCTTCGGTAGAGAATATGGAAAACTGAAGTATATCTGTTTCTTTTTATTGGATGAATTCCGCAATTTATTTTATTTTATTCGTTTCTTCATTGGTCCATGTTTAATGTCCAAAAATTGATTATTTCTCTTGCTACAATGATTAAAAGAGTAATAAAAACTCAAAAAATAATAATTTAAAAACAAATTAAGATAGAGATTTCAAACAAATTTCATTAAAAAATGCATTTTTTTCTCTACGCAGCGATCTAAAAACCTAAAATGTGAAATGTTTAGAAGTTCAAAAATTCGCAGTTCCAAAAATTGTAAAATCGAAATTTCATTTAAAATTTGTTTGTGATGGGTCCAGGAATATTAATGGTTAATCCATCTCGTACGTAATATGAGGCGTTCAGAAATCACTCTGATTAACTCAATCCGATAAAAATGTAACTTTTAAACATTTAAAGCTGTCTATATATAAATTATTGTTTTTTTTTAGCATTTGTCTAGGAATATTAATGTTTAATGCACGGCGTACAAAATATAATCATCCTAAAAATTATGGGTTTTTTTAATTGTTAATTTAAATATAGACTATATTTATAAGACTTTAAATTTTTAGTATTTGAAAATATTACTTTCCAAATAGTCGTTTTAATTTGTTAAGTTACATTTTTGACATTTTGAGGTACTCCGATGATTGGGCCGAAAGTCCTTGCTTTTCATTCTTGAATGATATCATTTGTGATGTCAAACTAACCTTGCACTCATTTTTTGAAATTTAGGATTAAGACAAATTAAATTACAGCGAGATTGGCCAAATAGTGTGGATTTGGCAAAACTGAAGAATCGATGAAAATTTAAGGGTTGAATTGAAAAAAATTGTCGGATATCCTGTTGCCCCCAAACTTCTTTTTGTTACACTTAAAAATTGGAGTAGATAATATATCTTAGAGTACATTTATGGATCCATAAATACTCATTCCGACAAGCAAAGTTTTATTATTATTTTTATCTTATTCTAATCTAAAAGTAGAAAATGTTCTCATTCAGAGGTCACAAAAAGTTTGTATGCATCAGAAATAAAAGATTGCTACCATTTAGTTATACCAATCAGACTACACATCTGGAACTCTTTTCGATTAAAACTTGTCACTCTTATTTACAGGTTATATGTCATTACTGGATGCAGGCTGGGAATCAAGTTGTATCTGTATAATTTGACTTGTTTTAGCGGAAAGACTTGTCAGTGATAGATAGACAAAGTATGGTAGATGTTAATGTTGGTAAGAAGTCAAAGCAAAGTTCACCACTGCAAATTCATGGTGTTTGAAAATGTTTTTATTGAAAGAGAAAGTACATTCATAAAAATATGTCTTATAAATTCCGATAAATTTTTGACATTTTGATACTTAAATAAAATTGTTTGCGTAATATCACACAGATCAATGTTAGAATTGAGTTATTAGGAATGCTAAGATAAGAGGAAAACTACGCTACGTGGTGCAATATTATAAAGAATGAAACATTGCAATACGTCCGACTCTACCGGTAAAACTAAGAATAGAAAGAGCCTTACGGCTATACCCATTTGAGCTACATAATTATGTGATTGTTTTTACATTACAGCAATTGAGAACACTTTTTTTTATAACGATAATGCATGCATGAAGAAAATAACAAAAAATATTTTGGGTGGCACAAAACTATAAAACAATCATAACCAACTAAATACTGTTGCTTATGTAACCAATGTTCTCATACAATTGATGCCTTGCCGCTAGGCACTAGTTGAGCCAGTTCGGACCAGATGGATCACCTACTTGACGAGATAATAATGGGGTGGGTACGATAAAAGGCGATGGTGCGTTGTTGGGGACGTTTCCCCAAACTTAAAACTTGATCGAGAAAAAATTATTTTTTATAAACGGAAGGACATACATGCAAAATATTAAAATTTCTTCTACTAAGACTGCAATCTTTAAACAAATTTACATTGTTACAATGTAATAAAATCTATTTACCTTTTTTATTAATATTAATTAAAGTTAATCTTTCAATGATTTAGCTAATATATTTTTATCAATATTAATTATAAGACATTTTATCCCTATACTACAAAATCTGTTTCGCAAGATTTTGTATTTATTCGCATTCAGTAAAGGCATTATCTAAAATGATTTAAAATTCCATAAGCCTTAAAAACTGAAAGCTTGCCCAGACATTTTGGAATTGATAAAGGTTTAAAATTAAAAGAAAATCATACTACCATATTAATGTATTTTATAAATAACTTCACTTGCAAGGAAGACCAAACTAATCTTAGTAAAAATTAGCTTTGTGTCCATTTCCATAAAACAATGAATTCCCTGAATATATTATTTCTAAAATTTTTTTAATGCTATAATAGTAATAATTACAGAAAAATCTATATTAAAACTGTGTATATGTACATGCTTAATGTTACATTACCTATATACTTGAAACTAGATGGTATCCTTCCAAACTAAATTTTGTAGTTGAACGTGGATTTGTTGAATTATGTCTCTCGATTTGCATTTAGAATTTCTCTAAAAATTCCTTAATACACTAAAATCCGCTTTTTTCTTTAAATTTCATACCTCATCGCATAATTTTTCGAGTTTCTTTGAATTTGATACAAGCATATGTTTTACATTTGTAATCGAGATTCAATTTTCTCGCACAAATTTCGCCAATGTTTCTGGTATTTTGCCGAATACCGTAAACATTAAAGAAATGTACGTCGAAACAGTAGGATAAAAAACTTAGTCAAAATTGATAGATTTATTTTTTAGATAAAGTTTACAAATACAAATAGACACTTAGACACTGACAAGATTTGAACTGTTATAATGTAGGATTTATTTTTTGCCTCACAAACATTTATTGCAAAATAAACATAAATTGCAGCCCACTTTTTTTTAACCCTCCTAAGATATTTTCCTGTTCTCCTTTAAGCTTTGTAACCGAGGTTTCCCGTCATATAGATGGGAGTTGCGCTATTAGTTAAATAATGTGATATAAATAACATTTGTGTAATCAATATTGTTTTCATTGTTTTCATATAGAATAAGCGAAATGTCTCTAATGTGCAATCCCAATTCTGAAAAAATAGCCTTAATGTAATAGCCTTTTTAAAATATTCTCATGAACAGATTGTGATGAAACTTGCATTATAGTTCTATTAACTTAATTAAATATAACTTGCTATATAGTTCTAAAATATACTTTTAGTGTATTGCATATCGATTTTTATCATATCGTGCACTAAATTATCAAATGAAAGTGTTAGACTTTACCAACATAAATTTCTTCTTTGATATTAGAAAATGAAACAGCGCTATGGATTTCATATAGTTTTAAGCAATGTGGAGGAGTATTGAAGGGTAAAGTTCCATAATGTTTTAAAACACAAGGCGAAGTTAACAGATATATGTAGTTTCATTCAAATTTTCTGAAAACTAATATATTAAATTTGATTAGGTTCGCATTGAAAAACCGACCAGTGTAGCGGGCGAAGACAGATAATTCTGTGTGCAACAATATTTATAACATTACTGTAAAAGTGATATTTTTGTCTGTCAAAGCATAGAAACGAAAAAGAAGTATTCGCTTAACCAAGCATAATAGTAAAATATCAATATGAAAAATATTTTAAATGGAAGAATAATTTTGTAGAATATAGAATATAATTGTAATAATATTGAAAAAAAACTTGATTAGATATTTTCAAATTCTTATAATAATTAAAGTTCCCTGTCTTTTAATAATATCTATTTTATTTATTTTATTTTATTTCCATACATTTAATCTATGCTTTCTTTATTTCTAAAAGACAATCTGTTAAAGCAATACTTTCATGAAAATCATATTATAATTTTTATTCTTTTATTTGTTTCGTAATATCTTTTTTTATTCACGTTCTAAAAAATTGTTCGATTACCCACAATTCCTGACAAGTGACGTCAGGGTCGGATTACGGATTTTTATTCCTCCGTCTGATTGGAAAAACTTATTTCTTTTTGCCGGTTTTAATATTTCTAAATTGTCAAAGACATTTTTTTCTAATAAATTGATTGGCAGCATAAAACGTAGTTGTAAAATCCTGATTCCATGCGTATGTTAGCATATAAAAATATTACTTTGACTCGAGAAGCAGATTTCTACATTTTACCTGTGTAAGCAGAACCCTGTGTCTTGGTGGATAAATGACTTATAATGGGTGAGCTGCTCCTGTGATTGCCTCATTCTGTTTTAATGTTACAAAATTTTACAATGGAACGAAGTTCATACTGGAACATTAATGGAATTATTTACGATGCCAGAAATATGAATAAATAGGGTAATATCCCCAGTAATTGGCACATTAAGGATTTGTCTTTAAATTTACTTCTATTTTCATTACCAAGAAATAAAATATTTACTTGCATATATTTTTAAATCAAAGAGTGCATATCTGTGCATCTATTTTGCCAGCTAAAAGCAAAAATATTTGAAAAAGTATTTTTATAAAAATATATTTATAAAAATTTGCTGTAATCACCAGTAATTGGCACTTAGACTTTCACACATTTAAAGTAACCGTTTTCAACTAAACAAAACTATTGTCCATTAAAATTGAAAATACATTATAAATCAGATAATAATGAATTGAAACACATGTCTTTCTTAAGCCAGAGAAGAAGGATTTGCATTAAAAATGCCTAATTTGATACAAATCATAATTGTTTCTCTTTCCTAAGCACTATTGTCATTTAGTAGCATAAATCAAATTTATAATCTTTAAAATAAATGAGCGTATAATTGGTATATGGTCTTGTATTTTTAAAAGACTGGATATAAATCTTATTTTAGGACACTTTGTAGGATGTGCCAATCACTAATGCCTGCCAATTACTGTGGATGCTACCCTATGTTTCTTAAAAAGATTTCATCTGATGTCATGTCTGATGTCATGGTTTATATCAGAAATAAATGGAAAACTTCAAAGGAATTTCATTCTTTGCATTGACACTGTATTCCAAACGACTGCTGATACGACGATTGAGTGTTCCTGATAAATGATTTAAAACAGCATTTTATATCATAAAGATATTTTTTTTCTAATATACCATCTCTATAAATAGATTCTTTTTTTATATATATTTAAATTGATAAATATTCAATCAAAAAAAATCCCATATGTAGCCTACATTCTTCAGTCTAAAGTAGAATACTTCGTGAAATTTCATATACCTATAACTTTCTCCTACTCAAACGTAAAAGAATAAAAAAAATCTTTTAGAGAATGAAACGAAAATAACATATTTCCTAAATGTGAAATTCATTTTTACTTCTTCGCTTTGCTATCCATAATAAACCTATGATTTCAATACCCAGAATTCTTTTTCACTTGTAGTTTTTATAGGATATACATTTTTTTTTCATTTTTATCTTCTCAAATGCATCCTATCGTTATTATTATTATACTTTTTAGGGATAAATGTTAAATCGAAACAAATTGCAAATGTAGTAGCATTTATGAGTATGCAAAAGGTTACTACGAGTATTTTCTATATACACGGTGCAATGAAAATGTTCCAGGATTCTTGGTTGTAAAATACTACTACTACTACTACTACTACTACTACTACTACTACTACTACTACTACTACTAATAATAATAATAATAATAATAATAATAATAATAATAATAATAATAATAATAATAGGCGACGCTATCTGTGCAAAATGGATGGATGACTTACTAACGATATTTGTCCATGGAAATCAGGTGGTTACAGTATTTTGTGTGAACTTTGTATTGGTATGTGTGTGAGTGAGGAAAGGGGGCATTAACATTGAAAAATTAAAAAAAAGAGAACGAACATTGAATCTTTCTTTAAATTCCGACAGTCGGCCAAAAAAAAACATACGATATTAATAAATATGTGTATAGTAAATATGTTATGGTCGTTCATGAATATTTGAATCTTTTTCGAAATTCCAAGTTAAAAAAGAATCGATTAAAGAAGATAAAAGTTCACGTGGTCAATGTTTAAATCAAAGTAAGAAAAATGAACATCGTGTGAAATTGTTGATGAAGACATCTGAGCGCACACTGTGAATGGCGCATTTCAAGAACATGTGTTGCATGTGTTTTTGAAATGAATGCGGCTTGTGACTATCGATTTGCTAACTATGGAAGATGGTTTTCTCTAACACGATTATACTTCGGTTTAAAAATTTCATCTTTTTGCAGCAATGTGTGGCGGAAGGGCAGGTTGTATGCATAAACCCACCATACTCATCAGATCAGTTTAAACCTTCATCTACCGACGGTACTTAAAAAATTTATTAAAATTACTTATTATAAAATTCTTTTAATACGTCAATTAATTGTATTACTGTTTAGAATAAGTACATTACATAGAATGAGACATTATTCTATTTTGTTCCAAAATCATTATTGGTTATACAAAACAAAAGTATTTTTAAAAAGATGATTTCGTTTGCCTTTATATCTTTTTCAGCTTTCTTGGCGTTGAGTGAGGGGGATGGAGATTTTTCAATTCGGAAATATTTCTATATTTATATTGTAAGAACATCATAATTGTACATTTTATAATTATACAAAATACTAAGAAAACAATTTAAAATAAAAGATTTGAGTGGGGTTATAAATATTGAACTAAATCCCTGTAAATTCAAATTTAATTAATCCTTAAAAATCCTTCAAAAATTGCGGTTGTAAGATGAGAAATATTGTGTTGATGCATTACAGACGGCATTCAATGACATGTTGAATCCCTATCCATTACTCTTGGGACACTTAGAACAAATTTTCGCGCATAGTTCTATATTATTTTATTACAAAATGCAATTAAGCTAAAAATTAATATAACCATCTAAATAACGTTGTATTCCACTCACAAACATATATGTAGTTTGTTACAAAAAAAGTTTTACTTCTGTACATAATAAAACACTATTTTGTTACTTTTGTGACACTCTCATAAAAGTTCTGACAAAAGTGATAAAATCTTGATTGATTATTAAGAAAATTAAAATGTATTTTGTAACGAATTAGATATATTTTATATTTGTATAACACAATGGAATTTTTTTATTGCATCAATTTTAGTCTTTTTCACCTTTTGTTAAGAGATAATTGGACGTACAGTCGGCTCTCGTTAACTCGAACTCGTCGGGACGACAAGAAATGTTCGAATTATCCGATGTTCGAATTAGGGAAAATATGAAATGAAAACATGCTCATTATGGTACTATTACAAAGGAATTAATGTTAAAGTGTTTTTTATTATACTTCGTCTGTTATCATTAGAGTATGACTTAATATTAATTTAGAATGGATAAATACATGAACTAATTAAAAGATTATAAACAAGCACGATGGAAGAAAAATTTAAAGCGTTACTGATGGATGGGACACAAAGAAAGTAGATATCAAATGCATTATTGGATTATATGTATACTCGTTCGGAACAATTTTCACAAAAATCAAAGAAAGAAAGTTACTAAAATGATCTGAAATTCGCGAGAAAGAAAAGATAATTTAAAAATCGGAATTCTGATTAGGTCGAATTAAACGAAGTCAAGATAAAATGAGTTCGAATTAATGAAAATTTTTAACGTTATTCAGCCTTTGAAAATTTCGAGAATTCATGTTTAGTTCCAACTAAGTGAAGATTCGAATTATCCGATTTCGAATTAAAGAGAGTTGACTGTATTTGTTAAATTTGTAATCTCTAATAATCACAAGAGTAACAATGGACGTTCTCATATACACTCGTTCCAGACATTGTATGGGCTCCACCAGTGACTGAGAGATTCTAACATTGAATCTGGTAGACGACAAGTGCTGGGCTCGAATCCAATCGCGCCCGTCGACCTAACCGTTATAAGTTTTTTGTGGGGGGTTTCGGATCTTAGTAAACCTTGCGTGAATACGGTTGAGGCTCTCTTAGATTCCTACGGAGGACATTACTGTCTCGGCCTATATCCCTCTTGCAGATTACTGGCCGTCATAAACAACACACAGAAACATTCCAAACACTGTACGGAGTTGAGAGAATAAGTAGAAGATTAATATCAAATGTAACTAAAATATTTGCGTTGTATGTTCTGACTGTGAGTTGTCCTGGAGCTTATTGAATGCACTGCGTATACCTCGAAATTTGATTTTCTTGAACTATAAAACAAAAATAAAATTATACGTTAAACATAGATTATAAAATACTTTCCAGGATATTCAAACAACTATATCCAGATTTCAGTATATTATAAACTGAAAGATGATGTTTAAGGATGAAAAGCAGAAAATTCGTAATATAAAGACTAATTTCAGTAATTATCATGTATATTTGAAAAAATATCTGAATTAATTACTGCATACATCTCTCTTATCAACAAATTTGTACGTCCAACACATAGTTTTAAAATACTTAGTTAAGTTATAAATCACTAAAAAACAGATAAAAATGTCCATTCAATTCCACCATTAGTAAGCTGAAATATACTCCAAGTCATTTGTAAATCCTTCTTACACAATCAAAAAAAAAAACAAAAAAAAACACACCAAGCGATTTGGAAAACATAGTTAAAACTAAATAGACGTACCGCAATTGAAACTGCACTTCCAGCAATTATTACTTATAGATAGTAAAAGAACTGTATTTGTGTCGCTGAAAATAAACAATAAATGTTATACACGTTATTTTCATAACATATAAAAATATTACTTTGACTCGAGAAGCAGATTTCTACATTTTACCTGTGTAAGCAGAACCCTGTGTCTTGGTGGATAAATGACTTATAATGGGTGAGCTGCTCCTGTGATTGCCTCATTCTGTTTTAATGTTACAAAATTTTACAATGGAACGAAGTTCATACTGGAACATTAATGGAATTATTTACGATGCTAGAAATATGAATAAATAAGGTAATATCCCCAGTAATTGGCACATTAAGGATTTGTCTTTAAACTTACTTCTATTTTCATTACCAAGAACTAAAATATTTACTTGCATATATTTTTAAATCAAAGAGTGCATGTCTGTGCATCTATTTTGCCCGCTAAAAGCAAAAATATTTGAAAAAGTATTTTTATAAAAATATATTTATAAAAAGTTGCTGTAATCACTACCCAACAAACACATAACTTGTGGGCCATTAAAGGTGTCGTTAACGTTGGCCCAAAGTGTTTGGTGACGGCCCGCCATCCTTTGCCGTAACGGCTCCGTCAAAAAACTGTCACGCCGGCCAGAAGGCGGCCACAAGATGAGGCCCACAAATGTGCCATAAACTTTTTATCAAAATATCAGACAGCCTCAAACTTGCCACAATTATTCTTTTAAAGGCCATTAACAATCAGAGCTAGCCATAAGTGTGCCCTAGCCATGCCATTTGTGTTTTGTAAGAATTAAGTTTAACCAAAAGCTGCCCACAAAAGAGCCCTTTATGATTTATTCTATCCAAAAGCCTGCCACTACCATGCCATAAAAATTATTTAAGCATAAATTCAAAATCTGTTTAATAAAAATTATTTATTAAAGAACTGCTTGAATGATTAAATGTTTTTGCATAAAAAATAAATATATTAAGAATGATTTAGGTACAATAAAATATATGTATATATAAATTTACTTTTCTTGAATTTTTTCGAAAATTTTCCAAAATACAGTACTTCGCATATTGAATTTAATAATTTGTTTATTTATTCTATTATGCATTAAATATATATATATATATAAATAATGCAATTTATAAACAGTTATGTTTCATATACAATTTGAAAAATAAAATTAGTATGCCAAACATCGTATTTTCAATAAGCTCAAGATAAATAAATTTATACATTTTTGAAAAATGAACCGAAATCATTACTACTATATTTATTTTTCATGAAGAAACATTTGTTATTCAAGCAATTATTCAACAATTATTTTTTATTCAACACATTTTGAACTTACGCCTAAATAACATATATTCTTAATATGATTTATTATGTACTTTATATTAAAATAGATCTATTTTATGTATGTATGTGGTGTTTTGTTTAGCTTATTGTTAAGTCTGTTAATATATAAAATGTATGTTGTAATATAAAATGTGTTTGTGATATACTTTTGTTTATTTTTTATACATTTATTTGCAAGCCTTTTACCAGTATTTTGTGCTTATTCATTAAAGAATTATTTAATTATTTTCTTATAATTCCTTTTTTTATGTATATTGATTTTATTTTGTAAGAAATTTTTAAACGTTTTCATTTTGGCAAATGCAAGATAATATTTACTTTATATTGTATGATTCACCGATATTCTAATACATTAAAATTCTATTTAACTTAGAAAATAGTTAATGTTCTTTTTCAATATATGAAGTTTCGGGGCACAGTTTATCAATCAAAGATAAAAAATATATATACAAAGTATTTTAACTTTTCCTAAACACCCGAGAGTTTTATTCAATTACTTCAATTAAATTTTATTATTAATATTCTTACTTACAAAAAGAAAACAGTTTTTTCTCAAGCTCTCTCTCTCTCTTTTTTTTCCACTGAAGCAAGCTATTTTAAAGAATCTCAAATGATATATATAAATATAACATTTCAAAGTAATATCGATAGTCCTTAGCAAAAAGAAAATAAATTATTAAACAATTATCTATTAAATTAAATTTTACAATATTTTACACTATTTGAATTACATTTTACAGTATTTGAAGAATTAGAATGGGAAAAAAAAGTAAATTTCACCCATAAGAATAAGATTTATTTAAATTAAACTGTCCAAGCATTCGCAATTCATTGAAAAAAGCTCCAGTATTTACTGATTAAAAAAAAATAAATAAAAGAATTTAATGTAACAGAACGTCATTAAATCGTGCTATGTATAAAAAAAATATTTTACATTTGCCAAAATAAAAATGTTAAAAATACTCTATAATCTAATACATAAATACTCTATAAATTATACAAAATAAAATCAAAATATTTAAAACGGCTTAAATTTACAATTCTTTAATGAATAAACAAAAAATAATAAGACTTACTAATAATTTACTTATGCTCTTGTGCATATTTCAGCATTATAGTACTTGTAAAATTCCTGCAACTTTTAAAACATCCTCTCTCTCTCTCAGTACGATATCGAATGAAGAAGCGTGGTAACTTTGCAAAAATAGAAGGGGGTCGAAAATTAGGGAGAGGTTTCCTAGAAATTGCTCTGTTCCCCCTATGACCTTCGCGAGTGAATTCCTTTCGGGAAGCAAAGAAAGTAGATGGATACCTCTCTAAGGCTGCGAGCAAACAGTACTACTTTCAGTTACACTAAAAGAGCAATTTTATTTTACCTGAAAATATATTTCAAATCATATCAAAAATTTGTGTTATAAAAACAGTTTATTTTCCACTTTTCCTGCTGCCTTGTATTCAATAACATATGCTTGCTGAAACAATGAAAGGAATATTTTTTTCGTTTGTTCGTTACAAATATTTTTTTCATGAATCTTGAAAAAAAAAAAATAACGCTTACCATTAAATTTGTAGTAAATTATAAGTATAATATGAAAGCTCAATGAACAAAAAATATATATAATTAAATAAACATAAATACGTATTTATGTTTACTTAATTATATATATATATATATATATATATATATATATATATATATATATATATATATATATATATATATATATATATATATATATATTTTTTTTTTCTTTTTGCAAGAGAAAAAAAATGATAAAATTTCAACAAGGGGAAGAGGCAGAAGAATTTTCAACAAATAAATGTGATGAATCATTAAATGAAAGCTTTAAACAATTGTTTAAAACTTTTATCCTATAATTCATCATGTTCATCACTTATAACCAATGCAACAAAAATATTATTTTTGTTCTTTTCTTTCTATTTTATAAATTTATATTCCGGAAATTAAAAATATCCATTTTTATTCCGATTTTTTTCCCCCATAAAAAATCTTTTAATTAAAATAGGGAGTTTTTATTTATATATTATTAAATAGATAATAAATCGTGCAAAATACTAATGTTTTCAAATAAAATTCCGGTTTTTGCTTCTTTAAAGTCAGGTATGACATCTGTGTTTTTTATTAATAATTTAAGAATAATAATAAAACAAACAAACATAAATTGTAAGGAATTTGATAAAAACATTTTTATTTATTTTTTACTTTACACTGAATTTAAAACGATAAAATTTATTTTCGAAGAATTTTATTTTACAGGAAAATATATTTTAAATAGAATTAAAATTTTTTGTTATAAAACAGTTTATTTTCCACTTTTTCTACCCCCTTATATTCAACAACATGGGCTTGTTAAAAAAAGAATGCAATATTTTTTTCATTTGTTCATAACAAATATTTTTTTTAATGAAACTTGAAAAATATAAAAAAAATTCACGCCTCTGATTAATTTTCCAGCATACCTTTTTATATTATGAAAGCTCAATGAATGAATGCATCTTATTGTAATTAAATATTTTGTGCACTTCCTATGAATTTGTATTTTGTTTATTTCAGCTATTAAAATCTAGAGAAATTGAAAATTAATGCATTCATTGTTTCTAGCATGACCATAAAAATATATCTATGCAAAGATATCGAAGTATAGTTTGGAAATATATTATTTTACATCTCTTAAATGTAAATATTTTTACATTTTTACTGATATATATATATATATACATATTCCTTAAATAGTTTTAAACGAAAAAGAATAAATTAATCATCTATACTGTCCTAGATATAAATCTTATAATGTATTTACATTTTTAATAAATGCCACATTTGAAATAATTAAGCTTACTTTAAAAGAAATGAAGAAAAAAAATACATTTCCTCTCATTAATTTAATATTCGGGTTGGGTAATACCGGGCCTGCACTTTTTAAATCATGAGGGGCCGTTTCAAGCTTGCCCGAAACTGCCCCTCAGTGATGACAGGTCAAATAAACGCAACCGTTTTCTCCCTGCCGAAACGTGTACAATTCGGCAACTGCTGCCGCAAGTAGCGGCGCCTCACTTACGGTACGGTAATGTTTGGCTACAAATGGCCTTAACTCACTATGGCCGCAACGAATACGGCTTCTGGCCGCAAGTCGAGTGTTTGTTGGGTAGTAATTGGCACTTAGACTTTCACACATTTAAAGTAACCGTTTTCAACTAAACAAAACTATTGTCCATTAAAATTGAAAATACATTATAAATCAGATAATAATGAATTGAAACACATGTCTTTCTTAAGCCAGAGAAGAAGGATTTGCATTAAAAATGCCTAATTTTATACAAATCATAATTGTTTCTCTTTAATAAGCACTATTGTCATTTAGTAGCATAAATCAAATTTATAATCTTTAAAATAAATGAGCATATAATTGGTATATGGTCTTGTATTTTTAAAAGACTGGATATAAATCTTATTTTAGGACACTTTGTAGGATGTGCCAATCACTGATGCCTGCCAATTACTGTGGATGTTACCTTATGTTTCTTAAAAAGATTTCATCTGATGTCATGTCTGATGTCATGGTTTATATCAGAAATAAATGGAAAACCTCAAAGGAATTTCATTCTTTGCATTGACACTGTATTCCAAACGACTGCTGATACAACGATTGAGTGTTCCTGATAAATGATTTAAAGCAGCATTTTATATCATAAAGATATTTTTTTCTAATATACCATCTCTATAAATAGTTTCTTTTTTATATATATTTAAATTGATAAATATTCAATCAAAAAAAATCCCATATGTAGCCTACATTCTTCAGTCTAAAATAGAATACTTCGTGAAATTTCATATACCTATAACTTTCTCCTACTCAAACGTGAAAGAATAAAAAAAATCTTTTAGAGAATGAAACGAAAATAACATATTTCCTAAATGTGAAATTCATTTTTACTTCTTCACTTTGCTATCCATAATAAACATATCATTTCTATACCCAGAATTCTTTTTCACTTGTAGTTTTTATAGGATATATATTTTTTTTCATTTTTATCCTCTCAAATGTATCCTATCGTTATTATTATTATACTTTTTAGGGATAAATGTTAAATCGAAACAAATTGCAAATGTAATAGCATTTATGAGTATGCAAAATGTTACTACGAGTATTTTCTATATACACGGTGCAATGAAAATGTTCCAGGATTCTTGGTTGTAAAATACTACTACTACTACTACTACTACTACTACTACTACTACTACTACTACTACAACTACTACTACTACTACTACTACTACTACTACTACTACTAATAATAATAATAATAATAATAATAATAATAATAATAATAATAATAATAATAATAATAATAATAATAGGCGACGCTATCTGTGCAAAATGGATGGATGACTTACTAACGGTATTTGTCCATGGAAATCAGGTGGTTACAGTATTTTGTGTGAACTCTGTATTGGTATGTGTGTGAGTGAGGAAAGGGGGAATTAACATTGAAAAATTAAAAAAAGAGAGAACGAACATTGAATCTTTCTTTAAATTCCGACAGTCGGCCAAAAAACCATACGATATTAATAAATATGTGTATAGTAAATATGTTAATTTCGTTCATGAATATTTGAATCTTTTTCGAAATTCCAAGTTAAAAAAGAATCGATTAAAGAAGATAAAAGTTCACGTGGTCAATGTTTAAATCAAAGTAAGAAAAATGAACATCGTGTGAAATTGTTGATGATGACATCTGAGCGCACACTGTGAATGGCGCATTTCAAGAACATGTGTTGCATGTGTTTTTGAAATGAATGCGGCTTGTGACTATCGATTTGCTAACTATGGAAGATAGTTTTCTCTAACACGATTATACTTCGTTTTAAAAATTTCATCTTTTTGCAGCAATGTGTGGCGGAAGGGCAGATTGTATGCATAAACCCACCATACTCATCAGATCCGTTTAACCCTTCATCTACCGACGGTACTTATAAGTACCATTAAAATTACTTATTATAAAATTCTTTTAATACGTTAATTAATTGTATTACTGTTTAGAATAAGTACATTACATAGAATGATACATTACTCTATTTTGTTCCAAAATCATTATTGATTATACAAAACAAAAGTATTTTTAAAAAGATGACTTCGTTTGCCTTTATATCTTTTTCAGCTTTCTTGGCGCTGAGGGAGGGGCATGGAGATTTTTCAATTCGGAAATATTTCTATATTTATATTGTAAGAACATCATAATTGTACATTTTATAATTATACAAAATACTAAGAAAACAATTTAAAATAAAAGATTTGAGTGGGGTTATAAATATTGAACTAAATCCCTGTAAATTCAAATTTAATTAATCCTTAAAAATCCTTCAAAAATTGCGGTTGTAAGATGAGAAATCAATTGTGTTGATGCATTACAGACGGCATTCAAGACATGTTGAATCCCTATCCATTACTCTTGGGACACTTAGAACAAATTTTCGCGCATAGTTCTATATTATTTTATTACAAAATGCAATTAAGCTAAAAATTAATATAACCATCTAAATAACGTTGTATTCCACTCACAAACATATATGTAGTTTGTTACAAAAAAAGTTTTACTTCTGTACATAATAAAACACTATTTTGTTACTTTTGTGACACTCTCATAATAGTTCTGACAAAAGTGATAAAATCTTGATTGATTATTAAGAAAATTGAAATGTGTTTTGTAACGAATTAGATATATTTTATATTTGTATAACACAATGGAATTTTTTTATTGCATCAATTTTAGTCTTTTTCACCTTTTGTTAAGAGATAATTGGACGTACAGTCGGCTCTCGTTAACTCGAACTCGTCGGGACGACAAGAAATGTTCGAATTATCCGATGTTCGAATTAGGGAAAATATGAAATGAAAACATGCTCATTATGGTACTATTACAAAGGAATTAATGTTAAAGTGTTTTTTATTATACTTCGTCTGTTATCATTAGAGTATGACTTAATATTAATTTAGAATGGATAAATACATGAACTAATTAAAAGATTATAAACAAGCACGATGGAAGAAAAATTTAAAGCGTTACTGATGGATGGGACACAAAGAAAGTAGATATCAAATGCATTATTGGATTATATGTATACTCGTTCGGAACAATTTTCACAAAAATCAAAGAAAGAAAGTTACTAAAATGATCTGAAATTCGCGAGAAAGAAAAGATAATTTAAAAATCGGAATTCTGATTAGTTCGAATTAAACGAAGTCAAGATAAAATGAGTTCGAATTAATGAAAATTTTTAACGTTATTCAGCCTTTGAAAATTTCGAGAATTCATGTTTAGTTCCAACTAAGCGAAGATTCGAATTATCCGATTTCGAACTAAAGAGAGTTGACTGTATTTGTTAAATTTGTAATCTCTAATAATCACAAGAGTAACAATGGACGTTCTCATATACACTCGTTCCAGACATTGTATGGGCTTCACCAGTGACTGAGAGATTCTAACATTGAATCTGGTAGACGACAAGTGCTGGGCTCGAATCCAATCGCGCCCGTCGACCTAACCGTTATAAGTTTTTTGTGGGGGGTTTCGGATCTTAGTAAACCTTGCGTGAATACGGTTGAGGCTCTCTTAGATTCCTACGGAGGACATTACTGTCTCGGCCTATATCCCTCTTGCAGATTACTGGCCGTCATAAACAACACACAGAAACATTCCAAACACTGTACGGAGTTGAGAGAATAAGTAGAAGATTAATATCAAATGTAACTAAAATATTTGCGTTGTATGTTCTGACTGTGAGTTGTCCTGGAGCTTATTGAATGCACTGCGTATACCTCGAAATTTGATTTTCTTGAACTATAAAACAAAAATAAAATTATACGTTAAACATAGATTATAAAATACTTTCCAGGATATTCAAACAACTATATCCAGATTTCAGTATATTATAAACTGAAAGATGATGTTTAAGGATGAAAAGCAGAAAATTCGTAATATAAAGACTAATTTCAGTAATTATCATGTATATTTGAAAAAATATCTGAATTAATTACTGCATACATCTCTCTTATCAACAAATTTGTACGTCCAACACATAGTTTTAAAATACTTAGTTAAGTTATAAATCACTAAAAAACAGATAAAAATGTCCATTCAATTCCACCATTAGTAAGCTGAAATATACTCCAAGTCATTTGTAAATCCTTCTTACACAATCAAAAAAAAAAAAAAAAACAAAAAAAAACAAAAAAAAAAACATCAAGCAATTTGGAAAACATAGTTAAAACTAAATAGACGTACCGCAACTGAAACTGCACTTCCAGCAATTATTACTTATAGATAGTAAAAGAACTGTATTTGTGTCGCTGAAAATAAACAATAAATGTTATACACGTTATTTTCTATAGTAAGATTTTTGTATTGCATTAGCGAATAATATAAATTTTTCATTATTTTCAAACGGTATAACTGTCGTGTTTTGTTGTGAACATGGAACGGGCACCAGGAATAAGATGTGGTGGCCCCTTGGGATGATGGAACGTTTCTCTAAACGACGTTCTGAAACAAGAAATTAAGGTGTGTGATCGTTTTTAGTAGTACACTGCATTGATTTGGCCGCAAAAGACCACTAGACATAAAGCGACATAGATCAACAACTTTTTGAATCATTTGCAGGAAAATATAATTGAAAAATAAAAATAGAGCTTACCTGCATAAACTTGAATGAGAATGTGAGCAGATACACACAGAAGAGTAAGTTCAGAACATTTTCAAGAAAAGAACTTTTTTTTATGAAGATAAATGAATATAAATTCTTGGAGCATATTATAACTTTTAGAAGACATTTCTCTCTTATTTTTAGAGCCGGGCATGGAAGGCACATTTTCTCTTGTACAAAAATTTATAAATGAATAGAAGAACTTATTTTCGTATTCTTTTCCGTATTGTGTATATAATATACCACGAGGGGAAACTATAAATGAGCAATGTTCCAATAGCTTTAAAAAAAAGGCATTCTTTCAAGAACATAAAGTATTGTCTCAAATCGAAACACACTTTTCAGACGCAACTTTCCCCTTTGGAAATCACAAGTTATATTTCTTCATGGACGAACAAATCTCTATATGTTTTCACGAAGTGATAAAGGTTTTTTTGCCTTTTAAAAAAAAATCCATCTGACACATTTAAAAAATGCAGAACGTTAATCGTACAAACGAATAAACCATTTAATTGGGATCCCACACATCATTTTCGCAGGCGTTCATTACCGTGCTTCTGCCGACGTCCGCTCTGCACTAACTCGAAACCACTTCCCTTCGGTTCCGTTCTGACGAAACGACAGCGGCCGCTCCGGAAAGAAGGCAGGGGTTGCCATAAAATTAAAAATACGCCAACTGGCAGGGCAAAAGGAAGTGGCGATAAAATAGAGAGGCCAAGCGCATCGCCACGAATAGGGAAACTGTATTTTTAGAATAAACTTTTATATCCCCAGAAAGATGCGGAGCCAAAACTTGATATCAGGACGCACCTATTTTAAAATTACGCATCAGAAGAATAGTACCTGATTGGACAATAGGAGGAGTCATAAAACGGAAGAAGACACCCCATCGAACATTCTAGAAAAGACAGGAAACTTCCACAACCGGAAGGAACAAAATTTCTAACTGATTTCAAAACTTGAAATCAACAAAAAGTTAGGTAATAAAAAGGACTTTACAGGGAGATTAAAAAAAACGAGAATTAAGATAATTTTTAGAATGCGAAATATATAATAAATGAATAAAAATTAAAACCAAAAATAGACGATTAATTAAATTAAATAAAAATATGGCGGTGGTTAAGAGTAACCACAACATATTACCCCGGCTTCCCCAAGAGAAAATATTGGTGAGATGTACAAATTAAAGAGTTTTTACATCGAGACAATATTTTCTAAATTATGCAAAATGAACATATAAAACAGTTATAAATATAAATAAACTAATAAGAATTACTTGAATATCAATAATTGTCTTACAGGACATTCAATAATAGTAGAACAAAATTACTATGATAGTTATAGTTCAAATAATAATGCTCAATAAATTGGCAAACTTTAAAATAACAGTTTGTTCACAAAAAAGAACATATCTTGTTTCAAAAAAGGTTTATAAAAGTATATGTACGTATAGAAAATGTTCACAGTCTTTAGATGAGAGTCTCTTGATTGAGTCGTGCAATTGCAAGCACAATAATATAAATTTACCAGCATATATAAAAATTGTTGCGGATAATAAAAACATACATATATGGTCAGCATATTAAAAAGAAAAAGAATTTGTAATATTGTACACATAAGCAAATGATATTAAAAGTCACAAATCAATAATCATGTTAAATTCAATAAATTCAATTTTTCAGAATTCAATTTTTGAAAATTTTCTTATGATAGAAATTGGAAAATGTATACAAATGGTCAAGAAAGAATATTTAGGTTCTCAAGAAAAATATATATATATATGCATATACATACAATACTTTCCAATATATCAACTTATCTTGGCAGAATTGGTTTAATGTTATGTAATTCAACAACATCTTTAAAGAAAATAAAAGTTGTAAATCAACAAGAACATTTTCAAAGTAAATAAATGTAAATACCAAAGAGAGAATATTTAAACTCTCAGAAGAAAAATGCTATTCTGCAATAATACTTTCAAAATTACCAAAAAGAGCAAAGAGAGAATATTTACACTCTCATAAAAGTATTTAAATAAATATATTAATCCAGTACATAACTTGAAAAATGTCACTTTACAAAAATTATCACATAAAATATTTATAATATGTTGAATACCTATTGAACATGTTTAATTCAAATATTCAAATTCTTGTAAATAACATGTGATCATGTTTTATCTGTAAAACAACAAATATTTTCTTTTCTATATACAAGTAATGACTGAAACAAAAAAAATATCTTTGGATCCAAAGTACATACTTATTATATATATATAAACCCTTTTCTTTTTTTGAATATTTAAACACTTAGATACACAGAGATACCTATTCTCAATCATCATTTTTTTTTTTTTTACAATATATCAAAGATTCAAGTAGAAGAAATTAGCATGGACAATTTTATCATTATTTTTTTTTTTTGAAATGTTAAAAAAGGTTAGATGTTAGAGCATGCATAATTTGTCAATAATGAAAAAGTAACATTTCAGTTATTATAATAGTCACAATAGGGAAATTTTATGACATGAGTACTCATGTTTTACCTTATTTCAATAACAATTTATTTGTTTATTTATTTTTAGAATAAACAATTATCAAAATAATTCAATAAATGACATATTTTGAATTATTATTTCAAAAACAAAATATTTCTCATTATTTACCAACTATTGAATTTGTAGGCTTTGAAAACTTAAAAGTACCAATACATTTTACGTATGAGATGAAGCATAAACAAAGAAATTTAAGTATGGTCGTGAAGAAAATATTTCAATCAAAAACAGAGTGAAAAGAAACAAATTTAAAAAGTACATACTTTTATTGGATGACAATTTCATTGTCTCAAGGAGAAGATGATTTTTAAAAAAATTACACAAATGCTGCCTGCAGCTTTGGTAGAAGAAAACAAAAAAGAAATAAATAAAATATTCAAACATCATCTCTGACAATCCAA
This sequence comes from Maratus speculifer, assembly GCA_964019185.1. Classification (NCBI taxonomy): domain Eukaryota; kingdom Metazoa; phylum Arthropoda; class Arachnida; order Araneae; family Salticidae; genus Maratus; species Maratus speculifer. The sequence goes on from OZ025298.1 coordinate 159,736,948, forward strand.
GACAGCTAGCATGACTCAGATTCTGCAACAACGCTAAAGTCATCCTAAAAAAGAAGTGAAGATTAGTTTATGATCTATAATGTTTATAGGTGCGAGGCCGAAGATCATAATGATCTTTGTATTGAGTGGATTTATTTAGAAGATCGGTGGGAGTTTTATCACCAGAAGCCTGTGAAGGCTCTGAATTACATGAATGGGAAGATGTTTGTTGGCACTTATAAGAAGTAGGAATTTGAGGAGATGTATTACAAACAGAATCACAATTAGAAATTTGAACAGGAACATGTTGTTGTACAGGAGAAGAAGAAGCACTATCAACAGCTGGTTGATCATGTGTTGCACCTTGAGAAGAATCCGAAGGATACCGCAATGCTTCATCTCTTTTTTGAAGTTTCAAGATTCTGTTAGTATGTATCAACATTGGTGATGCTTGATTATTATTGCAATCTTGAATTTTAATAAGTACAGGTGAAATTATTTTCTTTACCATGTAAGGGCCTTGTACTTTTTTGTTAAACACACTGGGAAATTTTACATAAACAATATAATTAACTTTGATATTAGCAAATTTTAACTTTTCCCTTGATTTTTGGTATACATTTTGTCTAGAAGACTCGTTATTTTTGTACGCTTGATAGTATATCTTTTCAATAACATCCATTAATTTGTGAATTTCAAAAGCTGTGTTAATAATTTTCCAGGAAGATTGGGTTTTATAATTGGCATAAATATCATTTACTTCTCTTCCAAAATGAAGAAGATTTGGAGTGAATTTTGTAGCTGGATGAGGCGTAGCGTTGTATATGGACTGGCGGATTTTTAAAACGGTTGGAACATCAAATCCTTGGGAAGCCATTGTATTGACAGATGACTTTATTTGAGTATTACATCGCTCACTTAATCCGTTAGCCTGGGGATCGGCTACAGAACTGTGTTCCAACTTTATGCCAAGCTTTTTATTGAAATAAGAAACATATCACTAATTAACTGAGAGCCATGATCAGTAAGTGTTAATTCGGGCTTTCCATGAGTAGAAATGTAATGTAATAGAGCTTTAGTAACAGATTCTGCGTTAATGTTATTCAAGGCATATAATTCTAAATGACGAGAAAAATGATCAATTACTGTCATCACATATTGGCGATTTCTCAATGGGCCAAGTAAATCCATTGAAACTTTTTGATTCGGAGCTGTAGGTAGTGGGGCTGGTAAATATGAAGCGGTGTTTTTTTTATGATTTTTGTTTACTAAACAAATTTCACAAGAGTTGACATAATTAATTGCATCAGAAGCAAGGGTTTTCCAGGTAAATCTTTTCTTTAAATTAACAATAGTTTTACGAATTCCAGTATGAGTAATATGAGCAATTCTAAAAGCTTTTGCTCTAAGTGACGAAGGTAAAACAGCTTTATATAGCTCAATATCTTCTGAAGAAAAAATGTCCATTGTAACAAAGTAAATCATTATTTGGATTAATATAATAGCCATTTAAACTTTTAGTTTTTATGTTAGCTTTAAGATCTTCATAAATTTTCTTAATTTTAGGGTCTTTTTGTTGGTCAGAAAAGATGGTTTGATCAAAATTTCTAATAATGGGTCTTCATTATTACCATCAGGAGAGGTGGAGAGGTGGGGAGTCACTTTGAAGATGACAGGTGTGGTGTGTTTTGCCAATTAAACCACATGGAAAGTGAGCAATTTCATTATGTAAATAATTTTGATCATCAATAATTGGTAGCGATTCTTGCCTAGAAATAAGATCTGGATTAGTATGGAGATCTTCAGTTGGAATGTGGGGTGTTCTGCTTAGAAAATCTGCTAACACATTCTCTTTGCCTGGTATATGCTGGAATGTGTACGAATATTCAGATAGTTCCAACATCCAACGAGTAATGATGTCAGCAGGTGATGTTGCTTTTTTGTAATTATTAAGGGGTTTAGCATCTGATAAGAGAATGAAGAGTCAACTAAAAATGTAATATTTGAAAGCTGTTACTCCTTTATAAATGGCATAAAGTTCAAGTTTGATAGCTGGATACTGTTTTTCAGACTGAGATAAATTTTTGGAATAATATGAAATCGGTCGCAGTTCACCGTCAAATTTTTGCATAAGAACAGCTGAGATTGCTGTCTTTGATGCATCAGTATCAACATAGAAAGTCTCATTCCAATTTGGGATATTTAGCATAGGTTTTTGAAAGAAAATTTCTTGCAATTTATTAAATGCATTTTCTTGTTGAGATTTCCAACAAAATTTATTTTTAGGTTTGGTAACTTGAATAAGAGGAGTAATCAATTTAGAAAAATTAGGTATAATTGAATCTATAAAATGAACATAATCCAATAAAACCATTTGTCTGCCTCTTGGTTTTAGGCTTTGGGAAGGAAGTGATTTTTACAATATTACTTATAATAGGAAGAATTTTATGATCTGTGAGTTGGAAGCCTAAAACGTTAATACTAGTTTTCATGAATGAACATTTTTCAGGAGAAAGAGTGATGTTATTTGCAATGAGAGTGTCTGAGAGCTTTGTGAGTTTCGTGACCATATCTTCAAAGGAATTAGCGCCAACCACAATGTCATCTTGATATGCATAACACGAGTCAATTTCAGATAATTGAATAACTGAATCAATTGTTGAAAACTGCTCGCAGCTGTCTTCAAGCCAAAAAAGAGACGAAGATAGGTAAAAATTCCCCATGGAGTAGTAAAACTGAGTTTGTCTTGCATTTCTTTAGGTACTGCAATCTGTCAGTATGCAGACGGCAAGTCAAGAGTACTATAATATTTAAATTTTGATAATTGTACTAATAGATTTTGAATTCTAGGAAGAGGATATGATGATGGTATGATGATGGAGTTTAGTAATCTTAAATCTAGGGCCAAACGATATTTCTGAGGTTTCGACATGTCAGTTCTTTTCTTTTTAACTAGAGGCATAGGACAAGCCCAGGATGAATTTGATATTTCTATAATACCTGCATTTAGCATTTGATTAATTTGATCAAGAGCTTCTTGCTCGAGTGCCTGTGGCACAGGAAAAGGTAGGGTTTTTACAGGATGAGAGTTCAACATTGAAAACTGAGGATTCACTAAATCTGTATGACTTAAAGTGTCCAAAGATTTAGAAACTTCAAGGGCTTTACTGCACAATAATTTTGTTAAAGAGTCACTTTCGTGAGGGGGGCAAATGTTTTAGGTCAAAATCATTTGGTGAAAGTTCTTGGACACGTTTTCTCTTAATTTCTTCAGATGGTAAAAATAAATTACAATATTCATTTTCAAAATCTAAATCAAAAGGGTATTCCTCAATATCCTTCTCATCTACATTAATGCATTCACCAATAATTGTATTTTTATTTAACCTTTACGCAGGGGCTTGCTCAGTGTCTACCTGAGAATACATGTATTCCCGAACAGACGCTGTCACAGCCCCTCTGTAAAGGTTAAATGAATGTCCAGTTTGAATATATTCTGACGTACAACCAAAAATAAATTATTTTAAATTGAAGAATTAGAATGCAGTGATTCATGCAAAACAAGACCTTCATTTTTTAAAGCAGGATTAAAAATAAAATATTCAGATGGAGAGTTCAAGTATTTGACATGTAAATAAACAAAAGAATTGGGAGGGATTAATTCTCTATTAACTGTCTGTACCATGTTGGAATTCACCAAAATTTTATTACCATCATTCAAATTAGTATGCTTTTCACCAATATAACTAATATCATTAGCACTTTCAGATGTGAAATTTTTGTCAGCCATATTATTATTAGTAGATAAATAGTTTACAACATTACCATAATCAGTTGGAAAATAGTTAGGAAAATAAGTAAAATTACCATCAATATACGGATTATGATAATTCATAGCAGTACCAGCAACATTATTTATAAATAAATCATTATTTTGAAAATTATAATTGTAAGGGTAGGTTGCATAATTATTGACTAATTGTAAATTGTTGTCACCAGAATTTCCATACACATTACCAATATAAGTACCATTACTTAGATTATTTGATATAGAATTTTCATAACAAGGCATTTTGTGTGCATCAAAAGAATATGGTACATTTATATTATCATAAGTACACTCAGAATTCATATAATAGCAAATAGGAGATTCATTATGACTGTGAAAAGGGATGTGTTTATCTTTAATTAAGATAGACTTAAAAGTTGGAGAAATGGTTATGGAATGCTTATTAATAAATTCAAACCCAAGTATGGCTTGAAAACATTCTTTATATCAGTAAGATAAAAGACATGATGGAAAAAGTACTTGTCAATTTTAAATGAAATTTCAATACATCCTTTAAAGAAAACCTTAGAATTTATAGTAGATACTGAAACATTTCTAGACAAAACTTTGTAATGAATTTTAGATTTAATGCTATTAAAGCATTCTTGATCCAAAAGAGATAAAGTTGAGCCTGTGTCAATAAGAGTAGATATTTCATTACGTTGTACATTCATAATTATGCATGGCAAGGAATACGAATTATCAAAGGAACTATAAATGATGTGTCGTTCTTGTACACTTTCATCAATTTCAGAAGGATGTTTCGATGCCAAAGAATTATGAGAACAGCAAGACTTATTAAATTTAGGATGCACTGGGGATGTTTGTACAGCAATGGTTGACAATAATCTGGTTGAAGAACTTTTGACAATGTGACGCTTGTTTTTCTCGTCACAACAATGTACTGACCCTGAAGAACAGGTACGGGAGAGAGGGCGGTCAGTAAAACCAATCTCCCCTAAATGTTTAAATGATGGATCTTATCATTTTTATTTTTTGAAAAAGATGTAGAGTTTTTCTTTCTGTGAGAATCAGATGAAAGGTTCGATGTATAATTTTGTTTAGGTGCTTTGAGAATCCTTTTAAATTTATAACATGTGTCCATACGGTGATTGAATCGTCCACAAAAGGCACATTCAATGATATTTTGTTTGGGGTAGGAATCGGTAGAATTTTTCTTGTGAGAAAATCTGTCAAATTTAGGTTGAAAATAAGGTTTATTTTGACGAGATTTTAGTTGACGAGAGTTTGTTTTATATCTATCCGTAATATTTTGTCTGACAGGTGAAGGTGAATGAACGCTAAGTTTTCTCTTAACATTATTAAAAGTGGACGATTTTCCATTCTTTGTTTCAGGTGGTGAGAATGCATTACGTGAATTTTCAAAAATTCTATCCCTTGTACGTCTTCCAGGAGTTTGTTGGACCATATTCACAGGAGAAGTTGAGTTTTTATTAGTATTGTCACTATCCATGCAATAAATTTGATCAAAATTTTTATGAGAATTTCGTGAAGGTGGATAGTCATAAATTTCTTGCAGAAAATGTGCTCGTTCAAGAGCTAAATCAAATGTGGAAATATTTTCCTCGAGAATTTTTCTTCTGATTTGTTTAGGCAAAGCCTGAAGAAAATGAGTGAATTTTAGAGAATCTAGAGCAGTTGGATCCAATTTGGGATAGACAAGCCGAAGTTGTTTATCCAGGCGGAAAGAAAAATTTTTAACAGATTCATTGGATTCTAATTTTAAATTTTGCTGAGATTGGAGTGAGTTGACTTTTCTTTTGGGCATAAAATAGCCTATAAATACTTTTCGAATGGCTTGAAAGTTAGCATTCTTGAATTGAGACTGTGTTTCAAGAAAGAAGTTTAAAGCGCTGCCTTCTAGTTTTGATTTAAAGAGAACAAAAAGTTCTTTATCTGAAAAATTATTTAATTCTTGTAAATCCGATAATTGATCGAAAAAAAATTCTACAGTTTGTGGATTTCCATCAAACGGCTGAATCGCAATATTTAATTTCGATTTCGGAGGCATGATGAGAAAAATTGAAATAAATTCTCACTAAATGTGACAATACAATGTTATAAATTAGTTACATGAAAAATATATGAACTTAATTTGATATATATTTTAAAATAATGACGAACTTCATTTATGTTATACAACATTTTTATATGTTAACAAAAATATAGCAAGAAAATAAGAAAGAAGAAGATGCCAACATATTTTTCTGAGCATCAGATCAAGAAAAACAGACCCTAATATTTCTTTTTAGTTTCTAATCTCCCAAGTTTGGAAGAAAAAAATATTAGATTTCAGAATGTTTATGTAAACAGGATAACACCTGTTCTCAAATTTGTCAAAACAAGATAAACAATTCACTTTAAAGTAATGAGTTCTATAACAATTATATAACATCTGTTCTCAAATTTATGAAAACAAAAATAGCAAATTATATGAAATTGACTACTTATATAAGGAAGTTTCAACACAAAGCATGATAAATAAATTAAAAATGTAAGTATTGCATGATGAGAACATATTCTCTTCTGAATTTGTAAATTGAGAACATTTTTACTTATATATTATTATTAATTTTTTTTACCACTTCAATATAATAATGAAAACATATGTTGAAAAAATGTCATGTCGAATGGTTTCGACAAGATCACGGACCCAGGAATAATATGTCGTGTTTTGTTGTGAACATGGAACGGGCACCAGGAATAAGATGTTGCGGCCCCTTGGGATGATGGAACGTTTCTCTAAACGACGTTCCGAAACAAGAAATTAAGGTGTGTGATCGTTTTTGTAGTACACTGCATTGATTTGGCTGCAAAAGACCACTAGACATGAAGCGACATAGATCAACAACTTTTTGAATCATTTGCAGGAAAATATAATTGAAAAATAAAAATAGAGCTTACCTGCATAAACTTGAATGAGAATGTGAGCAGATACACACAGAAGAATAAGTTCAGAACATTTTCAAGTAAAGAACTTTTATTTATTTTTTATGAAGATAAATGAATATAAATTCTTGGAGCATATTATAACTTTTAGAAGACATGACTCTCTTATTTTTAGAGCCGGGCATGGAAGGCACATTTTCACTTGTACAAAAATTTATAAATGAATAGAAGAACTTATTTTCAAATGATTATACATTTTCTTAATTCTCTTGGAGAATGAGGGTCAACTTATTACCATACGCAATAAAACGATGAAGTATTCTTTTCCGTATAGCGCATATAATATACCACGAGGGGAAATTATAGATGAGTAATGTTCCAAAAGCTTTAAAAAAAGGCATTCTTTCAAGAACATAAAGTATTGTCTCAAATCGAAACATACCTTTTCAGACGCAACTTTCCCCTTTGGAAATCACAAGTTATATTTCTTCATGGACGAACAAATCTCTATATGTCTTCACGAAGTGATAAAGGTTTTTTTTTGCCTTTAAAAAAAATCCATCTTACACATTTAAAAAATGCAGAACGTAAATCGTACAAGCGAATAAACCATTTAATTGGGGTCCCACACATCATTTTCGCAGGCGTTCATTACCGTGCTTCTGCCGACGTCCGCTCTGCACTAACTCGAAACCACTTCCCTTCGGTTTCGTTCTGACGAAACGACAGCGGCTGCTCCGGAAAGAAGGCAGGGGTTGCCATAAAATTAAAAATACGCCAACTGGCAGGGCAAAAGGAAGTGGCGATAAAATAGAGAGGCCAAGCGCATCGCCACGAATAGGGAAACTGTATTTTTAGAATAAACTTTTATATCCCCAGAAAGATGCGGAGCCAAAACTTGATATCAGGACGCACCTATTTTAAAATTACGCATCAGAAGAATAGTACCTGATTGGACAATAGGAGGAGTCATAAAACGGAAGAAGACACCCCATCGAACATTCTAGAAAAGACAGGAAACTTCCACAACCGGAAGGAACAAAATTTCTAACTGATTTCAACATTTGAAATCAACAAAAAGTTAGGTAATAAAAAGGACTTTACAGGGGAGATTAAAAAAAACGAGAATTAAGATAATTTTTAGAATGCGAAATATATAATAAATGAATAAAAATTAAAACCAAAAATAGACGATAAATTAAATTAAATAAAAATATGGCAGTGGTTAAGAGTAACCACAACAATAACATCATTCAAATTCACAGCAAACGATTTTTCTTCTCCCTTGACCATAATGCAACGGCTTTCTTTTGATTGACCCTATGAATGAAGTGTAAACTTCAAAGCACTTCATTTTCAATTTCAAACATTCCGTTTTAAATTTAAGTATAAATCGATAACATGGAGATCGAAAGGAATTTTATTCATAGGAGATAGGAATTGTACTTCATCAGAATCTAGTATTACAACTGATAATGTATATGGGTGGTACAAAACATATTTTAGTTTTAAGATTTAAAACGCACGCTTTTACTTTATGTAAAGTCATTCGCATTCTCTGAAGATTTATTCATTTAAGATCCAGTATTAATCAGCATCAGCAGTAAGATCATCCCTAACGCTGAATCATCCAGAAACCCAACGAAAGCGATGTCTTTATTCAAGAAAATATGTCAGAAAACTGTGCTATCTAATGATACAAATGCCTTCATTTGTCTGCATCATTAATAGAGGTAGTTGAAATTAAATATAGTTTATAACAGCTAAATTCTTTATCTTAGAAATCGTTCATTGATACTTTTTCAAAACAGCACGTATTTTAATTTCATATTGTTCAAATGTTATGGAAAATGAAAATAAAAATATGTAATAATCTAATATTTTAAAACTGTTTCTCCTTTACTTTCTACAAAAACGGTACTTTCGTTGCAGTTTTACAGAAACCGTGTTTAAAGCTACAGAAAAATTACACTTCAGAAATAAATCAAGATTAATATTTTAAACAACTTGTACATAGAAATACTTTTTTTCTGAGTACTACGGTGTAAAATTTTGAAAATTTGCAGTATTTAGAAGTTTTAAAAATTGCAGTAGATATTATAGTCTTTAAACGTACAATTGTACCTCTACTTTATTATACGACTGGCAAATGATACGCTTTTGAAAAAATAATGTAACGTTATTTTTTAGAAAAGAGACTGTAAATGCTGGCTGAAAGAATTAGTATATCGGGAGCTAGTAGAAAAATTTCACATAAGTTTGAAATTTGTCAAACAAAAAATATATTTTTAAAATGTATCTACAAGAGCATCCATCCGAAATATGAAATTCCCTTTTCTGATTGAATTTTCCTACATTTCAAAGTGTAAAATTATTTAAACTCTTACCTTTTGTGAGATGAAAAACATATATTAAATTTTATCTTCTCGAATGTATATTTTTCAGTAGAGCTTTTTTTAGTTTTCTAAAGAAAAACATCCGATAAAAAAATATTGTTGTCCCATTTTTTTTCCTTTAAAGAAAATAGATAAAGTAGCTTTAGATAATAAATTTTCCCATAGAATGCAATATAATAAAATTTAAATTTAAATATATATACATACATATATATATATATATATATATATATATATATATATATATATATATATATATATATATATATATATATATATACAGAGAGAGAGAGAGTGAGAGAGAGAGTCGATTATTTTCAAATATAAGTTCTTGGAAAACAGCGTACAGAGATATAAAAAATAATTCTTACTTTTTGCAATTATTTTAGCAGCCAAGTGCTACATCTTTCACAACGGATTTTTCCGTCGTCATCAAAATTGTGTTGCTCACTTAATGTGAGAAATGTATCACATTATGTTGTAAAGTCGTGAAGAAAAATGTAACTCTTCCCCTTTCCTTCTTACTCTTTAACTAATTTTAATAAAAGAACGATACAGGCATCAAATTTTTGTATAGCGTCTACTTTTAAAGGAAGAAAACAGATAATTTAGCTTTAAATGATAAACCTTTCCTCAAAATACAATAAAATAAAACTAAACTTCACAAAACTGTAGTCAATTAATCTATACTAATAAAAGAACAAAACGCTGTGTCTGTGTGTGTGTCTGCGATGGCTAGCAAAATCTACAGCACGTACAAAGCTCAAAATTTTTTTAGAGTAGCCCAATATCTCTCCTGATGCACCTGAGCTTCAGAATTTCAAAATTCCAATTATTAACTGAGTAATTAATTAAAATCAAGAGGTCACTCTCATAAAAAATCATCTTTTCCCAATTTTTTTTCTCTTTCATTTGTTTACGGTTGGTTGGTTGTGTAAAAATTTTCGCAGAAGTAATAAGAAAGCTGAGACAGAATTAAAGAAACCCATGGAGGAATAAGAAGAAGTGGAGGTGAAGTAAGCTCAAAAAAGGTTTGCGATATGACACCATTTATCACTCAAATTTAATGTGGCAAACAAAAGGACGTGGAAGAGATTTTCTATTATAAGACGAATTGAAAGAAATGAATTACAGTTGAAGCGTATTTCAAGAGGAAATAGCAAATTTTTAAAATGGTCTTCGTTCTATTATTATTTATTAGAATAAATATTCGCTTTTAAAATGAAGGAAATTGGAAAATTAGCAATAATTATATATCAAATTAAAATTAAATAAGATATTGAAAACATTTGACACGAATTAGAAATTGTATAACTAAAAGTTTCCTTCATTAATGTAATTTTCAATACTTTAAAACGTAGATGAAAAATGTTTATGACTTAATAATTGCATGTAAATAAATATTTAAAATATAATGATGAAAACATTCTTTTAAAATCATGTATGAAAACTTAAGTAATAAATATTAATCTAAAATATAAATTTCTGACTGCAGACGATTTTAATGTACTAACAAAATAATATTATATTTTCAAGCAAAGCGTTAAAATAATTTCCTATATTGATATTTAAAACACATATGATAAAATAATTAATAAATTTTTACCGGTGAAGCTATAAATTAGATCTTTTTTTAAAAACGAGAGAAAAAAAAATACAGGTTTAAACCTGTTTCAATTGATAGCGAAATTTTAAAATGGAGGGCCAAAATCACAGTCCGGTGAAATCCAAACACCTCATTGGTCCATTGAGCCGCGTCCTTTTCAGGGAACAATCTCTTAGCAGTTGGGTAAATGTTGTCATACTCCTTTTTCCGAGAAAAAATCGTAGCGGCAGTTTTGAAGTAAATCTTATCTCTTTTCATTTATAATCTAAATTTTTCACTCTCATTTTATAAAATGGCATCAAAATATCTTAATTGAGTTAATTTCGATGGTTTATCTTAAATAAGAACAGACGGTAACAATCGTTTAAAAAATACTTTCCCCCTCACCTTTTTCAAATGGAGAAACAAGTTCGTGATTTTCACCCTTACCACACGACCAATGGGGTGGCTGGATTTCACTAGACTGTGATTTTGGCCCTTCATTTTAAAATTTCGCCAATTGATAGGCGTGTCAAAGCACGTGCTTTTGTTGGTACTTAATTGGACTTAATGTAGGGTTACATCTTAAGCATCATCTCCAGAGATAATACCTCCACTCTATTAATTTCTTTTTACTCTATAAAAGAAACCAATTTGAGATTTTGACATTTCAAAAGTGACTGTTTTTTTCCCAAAGACCTTTAAAATTCATAGACTGGCAAAATGTCAGTTTAACTTAGGATTTTTGAACATACCTATTACGTCAGATCGTTGGTACTTTGTACATTAGAATGTATTTGTGGTTGGCTATGTTGCAGTTAATATATGTATATGTATATATGAGGCTTTTTTAGCAGTTTTTTTAAATCATTGATTAAATTTGAATGCATTTATTTAAGTTAAAATTTTATTAAGACTTTAATTTGTTTTTAAAACAAAAATGAAATGGCTCTTTGACGTACAATTGTTCGAATAGGCAAACGATTCATACACAGTAATAAATTATCAAATAGCAAAATAAATTTTATATAAAAAATAGTCACTAAAAGAATAGTAGCAAAACATAATGTTTAGGCGTATTAACACATAACCCGATCCCAACCAGAAAAAAACAGACTATCCTCCGATCCAAGCAAGACAAAAATTTCATGAGCATAAACGCGACCCGAACCTTAAAATTCCATTTGAAAAAAAACTATGGATTTGGTATTTGACACGAATCAAATCTGAATCCCACAAAAATATTCAAATGAAGCATACCCCAATCCGATCAAAGAAAAATAATGTTCGTGTATATGCAACCCGACCCGAACCTAAAGTTTTTCTCTGAAAAAACCCAAAAAATGACCAGAACGAAACCTGAAATCGATAAAAATATTCCAAAGAACTATAACCCGATAAGAGCAAGACAAAAAAACTTCCATGAACATAAACCTGACTCAAACCTAAAAAATTCCATTTGAAAAAAAGGCCTGAAGTTTTATGCAAACTACATCTGAATCCGATCAAAATATTCGAAAGAACCATAACCGGATTCGAATAAGAGAAAATAATTTTCGTGGACATGAAACCGATCGGAACCTAAAATTCCATTTGAAAAAAATACCTGAAATTTGAATCGACAAAAATATTCCACAGAACCATACCCGGACCTGAGGAAGACAAAAAAATTTCCATGAACATGAACCCAATCCGAACCTAAAAAATGAACTAAATCTGAATCTGACAAAAATATTCCTGAGAAGCATATCCTTATTCGAACAATGCAGAATAATTTCCGTTGATGCGCAACCCAGCCTGAACCTAAAAATTCCATTAAAAAGCCGAAATCTGAATTGAACGACATCTGAACCCGAAAAAAATATTCCAAAGACCCAAAACCGGATCCGAGCAAGACAAAATAATTTCCCTGGACATGAATCCAACCAGAACCTTAAAAATCAATTTAAAAAAATACCTGAAATCTGAATCGAACCAAATCTGAATCCGACGAAAATAGTCGAAATAACTATAACCAGATACGAACAAGACAATATAATTTCCATGGACATAATCCCCATTCCAAACCAAAAAATTTGTAAAAAAAAGAAAAAAAAATCCCGAAATTTGAACCAAACTTAATCTGAACCTAACAAAAATATTTCAGTGAAGTATAACCTCATTGGAACTAGGTAATATAATTTCCATATAAGTACAACCCGACCCGAACTTAAAAATCCCATTTGAAGGGAAAAAAAAAAACCCCACGAAATCTGAATTGAACCGAATCTAAACTGAACACAAATATTCCAAAGAATCATAACCGTATCCGAAGAAGACAAAATAATTTCCATGAACATGAATCCAATCCGAACCTAAAATTCGGATGTTCTACAAAACATAATGCGCTCCGTAGCGGTGGAAAGTGAAACTAAGTACTTAGCGCGAGATGGTTAAAATATTTCGTTTATAGTTAATGTTAAATTAGAACTTGGTTACGGTTAGATAACAGTTAGGTTGCAATTACGTTCCGGTGACCCTTTTGTTATTTTATTTTCCGGTTAGGTTACAGTTAGGTCATGGTTAAGTTACAGTTAGGTTAAGGTTAAGTTGCGGTTAGGTTGTGGTTAGATTATGGGTAGGTTATGATTAGGTGACGGCCAAGTTACATTTATGGTATATTTAACTTGCAGTTAGGTTACTGTTAAGATACAGCTAAGTTACAGACAAGTTATGATTCCGATACAATTAGGTTAGGATTTTGTTCATAGAATGAACATTACGCATGTTTGATAAAAAATATACACCTATTTTTGTAAAATGGCTCTGAATTTATAATATTATATACTAACCTTTTAGCGAATCATCGAGAATCGATTTCATTCACGGTATAGTCAAATTTAAGAGTGATATATAATTAGTTTGAAATTCAAAATATTTCACTTGGGATATCTATGTGAAAAAAGTATTTAGTTAAGTCACTTAACAGTAATTTTAAGGATAAATATCAACACGAAATCGTTGGACACATATTCCCTCCTGCGTTTCCCATTGCAGTCATTTTAGGTATTTTTGCAGCTAAATATTAGTTTTTTTTTTTAAAAGCAATTTTTGACACAGTCAGGGGGCACGTATTTAATATAATGTACACTATAAAAAATTTGACCCTTTTGCTGTATCATCACTCCCCCGCTTTTATAGAATATATCTCTTTTGACCTGTGACAATGCTCCAAAATAGGCTGAAGTAATCATTTTCTATAAAAGCGGTGGAGTGACGATGCAGCAAAAGGATCAAATTCTTAACAGTGTATTAACACATATTTTGAGTTAAAGATAAAATCATAAAAATTTCAAGTTCGTTTAACATTATTATAACGGACCCGGGCAACGCCGGGCGGGTCAGCTAGTTTCTAATATGCGTTCTCGAAGGAAAACCGCACAGACGAATTCCTTGAACAAGTTGGAAATTGCACGTGAAGCGTATTAAAAGAGATGCATTCGTACGATAACGTTATTATACCTCAGCAACATATATCTTATTCATAAAATGTGAAGTAGTTTATTATAATAGAAACACGCCCCAAACAATGTTTCCCTGTATAGCATTATGTAGTGGAATATTTTTGTGTGGCTCTGTAATTTAAAAATGAATATTCTTTGCATCACAGATTGTACAGAATGTATATTTTAGTATATACTTCATAGAATCATGTCAATTCTATTATGTTCGAACGAGTGTAACACAATTAAAATGCACTTGAAACTTTTTCTCCCATTGACCGTAATGTAACGGAATAATTTTGATTGTCCCTGTAATTGATTTATTCAGTTGATTTTCATAAAAATTGAAATGACTCGACAAAATTATGTAATAATATTATATTTTAAGTTTCAAACGATTCAGTTGGGTAGTTTTTGCGTTGTTATATGCGGACGGACAGACAGAAGGACAGACAGACGGACTGAGTGACAACTACAGGTGCTACGTATTTTTATAATTATGAACGCACCTAAAAATGTATCACTATTAGCAATTACTCCAGCAACTAAGTCCTATCTCTTTCACGACTGATTTCTCCGTCATCATCGGAATTGTTCTGTTCACTTAAAGCAAGAAAGGTATCGCAGCGTGTTTTGATGCCATGGAAGTAAAATTAACCTCCTTTCCTCTCTCCACTTTATAACTTAGTAAAATAGAAGTTATTATAGCTTAGTTCTATTAAAATTAGTTATAAAACTTTATAACTAATTTTAATAGAAGGTCGATACTGGCACCAAATAATAGGGAATAACGACTACTCTTAAAGGAAGATAGCAGAGGATTTAGTTTTAAACAATAACCCTTTCCATGGAATGCAATAAAATAAAACTAAACTTCACAAACTATAGTCAATTAATTTCTAATGTGAATTATTGGAAGACCACTACAGAGATGTAAGATAATTGTCTCACGTAACGCAATTATTTATAAATCAAGATTTATTACATTCAGTTTTATCACGACGGATTTTTCCGTCATCGGCGGAACTGTGTTTTTCACTTAATGCAACTCTCATCCACTCTTCTAATTTAATAACTGTTTTTAATTGAAAAAAGATACCAGGCACGAAATAATTAGAAATAGTGTCTACATTTAAAGGAAGAAAACAGAGAATTTATCTTTAACGGCTATTTGTTAAACAGTATTCTAAGGAGAAAAGCAGTTGGTTACCTGTATAAAATGCCACTGAAATCACCCGCGATTTACGGAGTGAAAATTATGCTGAAATAAGTTGTTATAGCGTGCCAAGATGTGTACATCATGTAGGACTACATGGAAGAGTCGGTGTTAAAAATCTTTTTCACAAGTAAAAAAATAGCCGGTTTTATTGGCATTTGCTAAAGAACATAGAGTTTGGTATCCTAAAAACTGAAACAAATTGCCATTTTCCGATGAATCAAAATTCAAACTTTTTTCGTAGTGATGGCAGGCACTATTTACAAAATATGACCTACAAACAAAAGACATGATTCGAGATACGTTATTCTTTTAATAAAAGCATGAGGACACGTTATGAAATGTGTAGCATTTTCTGAAAACGTGTCTGCGTCATTAATTGAAATCCGCTGTAAGATGTACAAGGATATCGTGTGAGATAATTTGCTCTCTTATTGGTACAAAAACTTCGATTGCAACTATTTGCTTCAGCATGATAAGTGATCCCCATCATACATGCAAGCTCGTCCAGCAGCGACATTAGCATAAAACAAAAATTCCACTTTTGAAATGGCCAGCGCAATCAGCCAAACTGAATCCAATAAAAAATCTTTGGCATGAATTTGACAAAAGTGAGCGGAATTGTAAATATTCCAATTCGGCAGAATTTTATCCAGAATAGCAAGAAGAATGGAAACATTTTACCACAGATGAAATTCAACCATCCATTGAATCGATTCTCCGACTCTGGCGACTGCTTATGGCGACGAAATACTAATTGTAAATGTCTGTTTATCAGGGTAATTTTCTATTATAGCACCGTTTTTTTCTAAACTTGACAAGGTGGAAGGAAACTTTTGAGAGCATGAGTTTTCTTATATAATTAATTTTACCAATTAAATTTATCGATGTTTATTCGTTAATCCATAAATATGCTCCTAAATATTATGTCAATAAAATGCATCAGTATAGCTCTGTAATTCCTTTTCATATGGGTATACTTACAAATTCTCGAAAAACATTATGCTGATGGGAAATATTAGACTGACACTGTGTATATTTAGTATATACATATATTTAGTACTTATATATATATTCGAATATACATATGCAATCTTTTTAGGTGGCGATTATTTTGGGTTTCTAGAGACATATAATAAAAAAATATGACGGAATGAAATAAAAAGTCATAGCATGGTAACGACTTCAAAAGGTAGTATTTCTTATACAATCTACCTAAAGGTGAAATAAAAAGTGAAATATTTATGTACAAACTCTAGCTATCTCTAGGTATCGTTAAAGCGGAAATATCACATTTATTAAATATCTGTTTGATAAAATGCTATTTAATTTTCTAGTGGCTTTGTCACCTAGCAACCAAGATATACCTAATTATTTCAAAATATAAAAAGTTTTCTGTGCAAACGATAATTTGTGATAAATACATTATGTGTTTTATTTCTTCAGCTTTTACCTAAGCTGTGTGAAACAATATTCTTTTTGTTTTTGAGTTTGATTAGAATGTTTTTTATGAGAATATGTGTAAAAATGTTACGGTTTTTATTGGAGTTGTGTTTTGTTAAATTATTAATGTTCGAAAGAACCTGAGTTGAGTTTACTCATCAGAATAAACTGTTTAAAATGAGAGATGCGTATTTAATTTTGAGTTAAGTAAAATATTAATAAAATAAACTTTCGAAAAATTGAAATCTTCATATAGTCCGTCTTATACGGAGAAAAATCAGCGAGTTGTTATTCTACGTCAATGACTGAAGTATAACTGGTGAATATTTTGTGCTGTTTTGCTATTTCTTCGATGTTAGAGATAATATTATAAAGAGTCAAGAGGGGTAAGTGCACCCATTTAATTTTTATTCGTTAAAAATGAGTATGAAAGAATTAAAAGCAAAAAAGAAAATTTTCAAAACCAATTTAACAAAATTAAAAGAAAAATTATCGAATTCTGAGCTAGAATTAAATGAATTAATTCTCATAAAGGAGAAACGGAATAAATTAGAGCAAAACTTTTCTGAGTTATTTGAGTCTATTTATAAGATATGTAAAGAAGATGAAATTGAGGATTTTATTAAGGTAAACGAAGAAATTAATGAAATTTTAGAAATAATGGAATTTGAACTTACAAAAAAGTTATCAAAAATGAAATTGCAAACTGTTAATTTAGAAAACGCCACAAAGGCTGATAATAACATTAAATTGCCAAAGTTAACTCCTCCTGTATTTACGGGTAATTTGCATGAGTGGCTTTCCTTTAAGGATATATTTAAGGCTACTGTACATGAAAATTCAAATTTGTCAGGGGAAATGAAATTACAATATTTGAAGTCTTCATTGAGAGGAGATGCCTTTCGTATAATCCAGTCTATTTCAATCGTGGATTCTAATTATGAAGTTACATGGTCGCTTTTGGAAGAACGGTTTTCAAATTCGAGAGAACAAGTTTACGCGCATTTAAAACGTTTTTTAAATATTCCTGTTATTCAGAATGAGTCCCCAGCAGCATTATTAAATCTAATAGATGTAACAAATGATTGTATTAGGTCGTTAGAGATTTTAGAACAAAAAGTTGAGGGGTTTTCTATTACTATGTTTGCTTATATTTTGGCTCAAAAATTAGATGTAAATACAAAAATGTGGTGGGAAAGACATCTTAAGCGGGATAATTTACCGAGTTTAACAGAATTGCTAGAATTCTTGAGAGACCACTAAGTGCGTCCAAACAAGTAAATACAAAGCGAAATTTTCAAAACGAAAGCCAAACAAAGCATAGCTTTTCAAAGGTAACATCCATGGTTGCGAGTTTAAATGAAAAAAATATGCGCAAATGTGTTGTATGTAACCAGGAAAATCACAGTGTTTTTAAATGTCCCAAATTTCAAAAATTTAATATACAGGAAAGAGTAGATTTTGTGAAAAAAAACAATATGTGCTTTAACTGTCTTTCAGAATTCCACTGCGTCAAAAAATGTAACTCAACATTCTCGTGTTCAAAATGCTATAAACGCCACAATATACTTCTTTGTTTTGATAAGCGTGAGAGAAATTCCAATGCGGTGGGAAACACAAAAAATTATAGAGATAAGGAAGTGCCAAATGCATTGTCAACGAATGAAAGTTAACCAACATTAAATGTTGACGCCATAACATTTGAGTTAAAACACCCAATTCAAAATTTCACCGGTAATTCAAATGTGAGATCGAATAATGTTAAAACAGTTCTTCTTTCCACTGCTATTGTTTATATGAGAGATAAATTCGGAAATAAAGTTCCGGTGCGTGCTTTATTGGACAATGGTTCAATGAGCAATTTTTTAACATTGCAGTTAGTTGAAAGATTAGGAATTCGAAAAGAAAAAAAAATATTTCGGTATCGTGTTTAAGTGGATCCTCTGTAGCGGTAAAAAATAAAACTACTGCCTTGATCAGTAATAATTCGGGAGATTATAGTCGGGAGTTAGATTTTCTTATCATACCAAGGATTTCGCAAATTATGCCCTCGAAATATATTAATATTTCAGAGCTAGGAATCTCAGAGTTTATTATTCTTGCTGATCCTGAATTTAATAGACCAGGGAAAATAGATCTTTTGCTAGGAGCTGAAGTATTTCTAGAACTGATAAGGGTGGGTCGTATGAAGCTACCAAATTCTAAATTAATACTGAAAAATACGGTGTTCGGTTGCATAGTAAGTGGGAGTGTTTACGATTGTAACGATCAGGAACAAATACATTGTGGGTTAATTACTGAAACAGATTTAAATTTCGAAATGAAAAAAATTTGGGAAATTGAAAGAGTAGAAGAAAATACACCATTGAGAAATACAGAAGAATTAGCATGCGGCACCCACTTTACAAACACACATCAGAGAGATATAACGGGCAAATTCATAGTGCAAATGCCGTTGAAAAAAGATCCTAGTTCTTTGGGAGAATCAAAGCAATTTGCGGAAAATAGATTAAATTCACTTTGGAATAGGCTAGTCAAAAATCCAAATCTTTTAGGGTTATATTGCGCATTTATGGCAGAGTATAGAAAGTTAGGCCATATGGAGGAAGTAGAGAAAACAGATGAGCCAATACATGCGAATTATCTACCTCATCATGCTGTTTATCGCCCAGATAAAAGTTCTACAAAATTGAGAGTTGTCTTTAATGGTTCACATGCAACTTCATCAGGTAAATCCCTAAATTCCATACAGCTGAATGGAGGTGAAATTCAAGAGGATTTGTTTAGCATAATACTTAGATTTCGTACACACCGCTATTCATTTACAGCAGATGTAAAAATGATGTATCGCATGATACTTATCGATAAAAGTCAACGTGATTTACAGCGCATAGTTTGGAAAGATTCTGTAAATGGTGAGATGAAATATTACAGACTATGTACAGTCACATATGGCACAACTAGTGCCCCTTATTTCGGCATGCGCTGCCTTAAACAGCTTGGTATAGATGGTGAATCTCAATTTCCGTATGCTTCTGGTGTGGTACAATCAGACTTTTATATGGACGATGTCCTGTCTGGAGCAGCTGACCTAAAATCGGGTAAGAGACTGCAAATTGAGCTTATTCAACTATTAAATACGTGCGGCATGAACTTACATAAATGGTTTAGTAACCATCCAGAATTAATGGAGCCAGCCTTTAAAAATGAGAATTACACTTTTGAAAATATGAATGAAACTAAGGCACTAGGACTTTGCTGGAATGCCAATGATGATACTTTTACTTTTAGTGTATCATTCAGTGAGCAAACCAAGGTAACTAAAAGAAGTGTGCTGTCAAATATTGCTCGCATTTTCGACCCCTTGGGTCTACTTGGACCAGTTGTGACGAAAGCAAAAATTTTCCTACAAAGACTGTGGAGACTGCAAATTGATTGGGAGGAAAATCTCCCTACAGCTGAGATTGATGATTGGTTGCAGTTTTTAGAATCATTAAGAGCCATCAATAATATAAGTGCTGTTAGATACATTTTTACAAATAATCCAGTGCAAATTAAAGTTTGTGGCTTTTCAAATGTTTCGCAGAAAGCCTACGGTGTGGCATTGTATGCTGTGTCTTCAAATTCTTCAGGAGAGCAAATTTCTCAGTTGCTTTGCTGTCCAATCAAAACAATCACTATCCCTCGCTTGGAATTCTGTGGTGCAGTTTTATTAGCCAAATTGATGAATAAGGTTGCCAAAACCTTAAAAGTTCCTAAAGAATCTGTTTACTATTATTCAGATAGTACTATTGTATTATGTTGGATTCGAAAACAGCTGTGTGACTTAAAAACCTTTGCGTCATCACGTGTGGCTACGATTCAGAATCTTTCTGATATCAGTCATTGGGGACATGTGGCTTCTTCTGATAATCCTGCTGATCTTGTGTCACGAGGTGTAGATCCAGACAAACTTCTCCAGAGTAACTTATGGTGGAAGGGTCCACTATTCCTAACACAACAAACTGAACCTTCTTTAAATACTGTCGAACTTGAGCAAAATGATAAGGATCTATACAGAAGAGAACTTAAAAAGACTTTTTCAGAGACTACACTTTTAATATCAGACTGTTCATCTTTATTGACTATTTTTTGCAATTGAGTAATAATTATGCTAAATTAATAAGAATTCTTAGCTATGTTTTCAGGTTCATTCAGAATGTCAAGAAGCCAAAAGAAAGGTATTCAGGTAAGTTAACATCTGCTGAATTGAAGAAGGCTGAGCAGTTTATCATAAAATCTGTTCAAGAAAAAGAGTTTAGTTCTGAATTCACATTGTTATCTAAGGGTAAGGAGTTACCAAAAAATAGTAGATTACTTTCATTAAATCCTTTCTTGGATAAAAATAATTTAATCAGAATTGGAGGTCGTCTCCAAAATAGCACGGTAAATTATGCCCAAAAACACCCAATTGTACTGCTCTCTAAACACAAATTAACAGAATTAATTATTGAGTTTTATCACAAAAAATATCTACATATAGGACCACAAAATTTACTTTATTGTGTTCGAAGAGAATTTTGGCTTTTAAACGGTAGGGCTATTTGCAGAAAAATTGTACATAAATGTATTACATGCTTTAGGGCCAAACCTAAATTGTTAGAGCAAATTATGGGCGAGCTCCCGAAAGAAAGAATAAATGTAGACTTTGTTTTTAATTCCACAGGAACTGATTTCTGTGGTCCATTTTTGATTAGATATAGAGGTCAACGTAAAGGTATTTTTCATAAAGTTTATGTTTGTATTTTTATTTGTATGGTAACAAAGGCAGTGCATTTAGAATTAATTACTGATTTAACGTCTGAGGCTTTTATTGCCACATTAAAGAGGTTTTTTGCCAGACGAGGCAAATCTCGAAAAATTTTCAGTGATAATGCAAGCAATTTTGTGAAGACTAATGTAGAGCTTAAAAGGTTGCATGAATTGGTAAACAAACCAGACCAGAACCTTACTAATTACTTGATATCTGAAGGTATTGCTTGGGAATTTATTCCCCCTAGAGCTCCAAATTTTGGAGGTTTATGGGAATCGGGAGTCAAGTCCTTCAAGTATCACTTTAAACGTGTTGTGGGCAACTCTAAATTAACTTATGAAGAAATGTTAACTATAATTGTCCAAATTGAAGGTATCTTAAATTCGCGCCCGCTTACTCCCTTGAGTACAGATATTGATGACTTGGAGGTCTTGACCCCGGGACATTTTCTTATTGGTCGCCCACTTAATGCCATTGCTGAATCTGACCTGAGTAATATTGAAGATAATAGACTTAACTTATGGCAAAAGACCACTAAAATGGTTCAGACCATCTGGAAAAAGTGGAAAAATAGTTATTTAAGTACATTGCAGCAAAGGCATAAGTGGATGATATCAAAAAACAACCTCAAAATAGGAGATAAGGTTGTAATAAAGGAAGATGATCTTCCAGTGCCTAATAGGTTATTAGGGAGAATTGTAGAAGTATTTTTTGGTAATGATAATAGAATAAGAGTTGTAAATATAAAAACCCCAAATGGAATATATAAAAGAGCAGTATCCAAAATTGCTGTATTACCTCTTGAAAAGTAATTCAGTTTTTATAAGAAAGTGTACATTATTGTAAAATTTCTTTATTTATTATGTATATATAGAATTTTTTAAATATTTGCTTAAATTTAACTTAACTGTGACTCATTTATATTGTGTTTAATTGTATTGTTATTTACATTTTTTACAATGGTTGTTATTGCAGTGTTTTAGTTTGAAACCCCCCTCGGAGGTTTCAAGAGGGGCGGTATGTTTGATAAAATGCTATTTCATTTTCTACTGGCTTTTTCACCTAGCAACCAAGATATACCTAATTATTTCAAAATGTAAAAAGTTTTCTGTGCCAACGATAACCTGTGATAAATACATTATCTGTTTTATTTCTTCAGCTTTTACCTAAGCTGTGTGAAACAATATTCTTTTTGTTTTTGAGTTTGATTAGAATGTTTTTTATGAGAATATGTGTAAAAATGTTACGGTTTTTATTGGAGTTTTGTTTTGTTAAATTATTAATGTTCGAAAGAACCTGAGTTGAGTTTATTCATCAGAATAAACTGTTTAAGATGAGAGAAGCGTATTTAATTTTGAGTTGAGTAAAATATTAATAAAATAAACTTTCGAAAAATTGAAAATATCAACAGTTTTTTTCTGAAAAAAAATATGTCTTTTACCCTGTTTACACATGCGCAAGAATAGATTTCTCACAAATCAAATTCTTTCTTCGAGAAAAATGTGCACATTTTATAAGAGTGCTTCTGATCTTATGGAAACTTTCAAAAAGATGGAAAAGGAGAAGAGTTTGAAAGAGTGTAACATCATTAAAATATACAGCATTTTTTTCCGCATAAGTCAAAATGTAACGGCCTTCTTTTAAGTGAATTTTATATACGAAGTACTTACTCTTATGTATTATATTTTCAATATCGAACATTCCATTATATACTTAAATAAAATACACCAGTAACATGGCAATTCGATTATCTTACGAGTATTAGTGCACGGCCTGACAAGCAAATAAATGAAAACTTTTCAGCTACATTGGAATGTATATAAAAGAAAATATCCTTCTAAAACATGAAAGGAAAGGAACATCTTTCGAAATGTGAAATTCCTTTTCATATCTCCGTTTTACTGCATTGAAACTTCTCCAATTATTTTAACTCGTAGCTTTCACAGGATAAAAAACATAGATATTTTCATTTTTATCTTTACAAACATATCTTTTCTATACTGAATTTTATCTTTTCTTAAAAGAACCCCCAACAAATAAAAATAAAATAAACAAAATGTTCTACGTTGTTTGATTTTCTTTAAAAGGAATAGGTAATTTTGCTTTTAAATAATACAACATTAAGTTGAATGCAGTAAAATAAAATAAAGACTATGGTCAATCACATTCTAGTCAGGGTTTTTGAAAAATGAACCCTTCAGCTTCAGAACCTACATTTGTAGTATTACCACACGTGTGGGATGAATACCACGTTATTTTATCTCCTACTATATTTTTTGGCTAAATGTTTTTCTTTCTTTTTTTTAACGAATTTACTGTGCCGCAATTTAAAATACCCCAGTTCTTCTTCTTTTAAGAAGAAAATATTTGGAAAT
The DNA here is from genome assembly GCA_964019185.1 of Maratus speculifer. NCBI lineage: Eukaryota > Metazoa > Arthropoda > Arachnida > Araneae > Salticidae > Maratus > Maratus speculifer. The sequence continues at coordinate 159,760,955 of OZ025298.1, forward strand.
TGCATTTCAGACGTCACAAATGGTGTGCGTCCGTACTATAACGAAGTTTTAAAAATATTCAGATTTTGGTGTAATACTATACGGTACATCAAATGCAGTATAAGTATCCAAAATCTTTTGTGTGTCCCTGTAAATATTATTGCTTTCTATTATGTAACAAGTAATGTGTAGTAAATCTCAGTAACATACATTAATTTCATAAAAATGAAATAAAAAACGCTTGTCAAACAATGTTTCCCCCCCTATATCATTATGTTAAGGAATATACTTGTGTGGCTCTGTAAATGAGTAACAAATATTCTTTGAACCATAAGTTGTACAAAATGTATATTTTAGTATACATTTCATAGATGCACATCAATTTTATTATGATCGAAAGATTGTAACATCATTAAAATGAGATTATAATTATTTTTTACCTATTAATTGTAACGTAAATACTTTTGTTTGTCTCTGCGATACAATTTAACATCCAAATTTCATAAAATTTAAATAACATGACAAAATTATGCAACAATTATGAATTTTACATTTTCAATGGTTCGGTTACGTAATTTTTGCGTTGTTACATGCGGACATATTGACAGACAGAAGGACGGTCTAAGCGATGATTATAGGTGCTTCGTATTTACATAATTATGAACATTAAAAAAGTCGATTTTCTTATTCATTTTCAAACTATATATCAGTTTATGCAAAAAATAATAAATAAATAAATAAATAAACTTTTTTCCATAAAATATGCATACAATTTGTGTTACGCCTTAAAACATGATTTTTTTTATCAAAATGGATATTAATAACATTTACTAACCTTTCATCAATATATATAAGTATATTTTACCTTATTCTTTCATTAAAATTATTTTAGTGTGTGTTATCCCGCAAGAAATGAACGTATCGAAATGAAGCGTATGTACACTTGTAAGATTTTTGTATCCTTTCCTTCACTCATCCCTTTTTGACCTTGAAATTCAAACATTCAAAGTTTTTTTTTTAATTGATTGGGTTGAGTCTCATGATAGTCCATATGCTGTTGCGTTGATATTTCAGTATTTTTTGTATCGCAAATTACATATTGTACTTAATAAATTACTACACAAATAAAATACAATTGTCTTCCTGATTGAAAATAATTTCGCGGGCGTGTCCTATTACTTTTATGAATGAGTTTTTCGTAGTCGTCGAAAATGTATTACAAGAAGTAGTACGTTTTTACACTTCATACACATCATTGCAATGATCCGCGCTATCGATTTTTTTGTTATTAGTAATAAATCTTCTTCTAAATATAGTACAAAATTAAGTTTTACATAAACAGGCAGGAAAAACATATGCACTATTAACCCCGATAAGTTTTTAATTTACCTAAATTGACAATTTTTAAATAATTATTTGGAAAATACTTGTTGTCCTTAGTAGAGAAATGGGAAATTTTAAGCATATCTGAATCTTTTTATTAGTTGAATTCCGCAACTTATTTTTCGTTCTCTGATTGTTGTCACGATGACAAAAAAAGCAATAAAAACTTATTATAAAAATTTGAAAAAAAATGTGACAAATATTTCAAACAAATTTCATTTAAAAGTGTAAAACGTTTAGAAGTGTAAATTCTTGTAGTTTCAATAATTGTAAAACTGAAATTTCTTTAAAATTTGTTTACGATGGGTCCAGAAATATTAATATTTAATCCGTGTAGTACGTAATATGAGGCGTTCAGAAGACAATTAGATTATTAATATTATTATTATTTTGATTCGATTCTGTTCGTTTTCTGATAAGTCCATGTTTAACGTTGAGAAATTAAATATTTCTGTTGCAACGATGACAAAAAATAATATTATAAATTAAAAAATAATAAAATCTCAAAAACAAAATGAGATTCAACTTTAAAACAAATTGCATTTAAACGTGTATTTCTTCTGTATACGAAGGTGTAAAAAATGAAAATGTGCGATATTTAGAAATTTAAAAATTCGCAGTACCGAAAATTGTAGAACTGAAAATCCATTTAAAAATTGTTCATGATTAGTCCAGGAATATTAATGTCTAATCCACGATTCTGTTATTACTTAACACTAGAACGCCCGGAAATTCTACTCACGTTTCAAAATAATATTTCTCACCATGATTTTTATTCAAAATTATTTAATTGATTTATTTAACGTAAATTTGCGTGGATTAAATTAAAATTATTCAAGGAAAATTTTTCAGGTTCGAATTGAAATTTAGTCACATGATTGGAGTCGAATCGACTCCATGCGGGCGTTCTAGTATTAAACCATGTTTGATCACCTTAAATATAATGTTATTATTATTATTTTTAATATAGGATTTATTTATAAGTCTAAAATTTTAGTCTTTAAATATATCAATTTCCAAAATATCGTTGTGATTTGTTAAGTTACAATTTATTTATTCATTTATTTATTTATTTATTCATTTATTTATTTATCGCCAATCCAATGGCTTGATCAGTAGCGGCAGTTACTGCCACGCTGAAGGGCCGGGTTCGAATCCTGGTCAGACATGGATGTTGTTGTGCTGTCTATTTGTAGTGATATGTATGTAATGGATTCAAGATACAAAAATTGTACTGACTTGTCGTTATTTCTGTGTATACTTCGGATCATTCGAGGCGAAAGCCATAGTTGCTATAAGCTCCAAAACGATCAACTCTCAAACCAATATTATTTTTTTCAGGCAGGGAAAATCAATAGTGAATAATTTATGTAATGTTTTTATTAGTTATTTTATAGATTTTATTAGTTAATGCTTTTAAATTCTAAAATGTAAGTTTTTATTTAAAATGCATATTTCTGACGCTGTGTTATACTCAGCAATTTTAGTGACTTGCTTATTTATTTATTTATTTTAAATAATTAGCATGCTTTTCAAATTTCCTTTAACTGTTTTCTGTTTTTTATGCATTTCTTTATAGAAGAAAGCCAAAATTTCATTGTAATTTTATTATTTTCTGTTATAAATTCTGCCTACCGTAATAGGAGAATGTTTCCATTTTTTCTACTGAATGTTACTGTTTAATATTATTAGCATAGGAAACTGAATGAGTCAAATAATTCAAGCAGATAGTCAAGGCTTTTTAAATGCGTTCGTAATTATGTAAATATGTAGCACCTATCGTTGTCACTCAGTCCGCCCGTCTGTCCGTCTGTCTGTCCGTCCGTCTGTTTGTCTGTCCGCATATTACAACTCAAAAATTTCCCAACCGAATCGTTTGAAATTTAAAATACATAATTATAACATAATTTTGTCGAGTCATTTCAAATTTTATGAAAATTGGATTAATAGATCAATTACAGGGATAATGAAAAGGATTCCGTTACATTACGGTCAATGGGGGAAAAAGTTTCAAATACATTTTAATTGTTTGAAATTTAAAACATATAATTATTGCGTAATTTTGTCGAGTCATTTCAAATGTTATGAAAATCGGATGCATAGATCATTTACAGGGACAACCAAAAGTATTTCATAACATTATGGTCAATGGGAAAAAGGTTTCAAATGCATTTTAATGATGTTACACTCATTCGAACATAATAGAATTGGCATGAATCTATGAAATATATACTAAAATATGCATTTTGTACGATCTGTGACGCAAAGAATTTTCATTATCAAATTACAAGGTCACACAAAAGTATTCTACTACATAATGATATACGGGGAAACATTGTTTGGGGCGTGTTTTAATATTCAACTATTTCACATTTTATGAATAAGATATACGTTGCTGAGGTGTAATAAAAATTACTTCCTGCATATTTACACAAACACAAAGATTTCGACTACTATACTGTATCCGAAGTACGCTGTAATATATCAGCAAGATCTGAAAGTTTTTAAAACTTCGTAATCGTACGAATGCACCTCATTTGCTACGTTCACGTACAATTTCCAACTTGTTTGTCTTTTGAATTAGAGGTGTTTTTCGTTATAATGCATTTCATCTAAATATGACTAATAAGTAATTGTTTAGTGCAATAAATTATAATATTCCAGGATTTAAAAAGGATTATAAAGGATTATTTATTCTTCCCGATAATGCTCCCGATATCCCGATAATGCATTTTGAAATTCCGAAATAAGAAAACTCATAATAAGGATTTTGTCTTCTTTTACTCTATTTAGCAGGAAAAGACAAAATAAAAATATTTCATATCCCATAAACATTTAGAAAAATGTCATATAAATGAATATTTTCACTTTCTTTTAAAAGTTTAAAAGGCGGGGAATTCTTTTCTAAAATTAAACAAAAAATAAACCTTCCCAAAATTTGGATATTTCTTTTCTCTATCTATTACTTTTTTGGAATCATAATCGAAACTTATCGTATGTTTAAAATTATTATCTATTTATTAGCGGATGAACAAATCGAAGTATACTATATTTCAAACGAAAATCAAATTTAAAAATTTTTAGTTGCTTATAGGCGTAAATACCAACCTAGTGAAAAAGATTCTATGCCAGGAATCGAACCCGGGCCATCATGCATAACGCACTGACGTTCTACCGACTAAACCACATGGAACGGCATCCATCATGCTACTTCTCACTATTGCGTGTTGGCAAGATTAGAAACGCGGCACAAAAATGAATATAATCCGTGATCCACCCACTTGATGCAAAAACGAAACTCAAATAGAACCAGCATCGATGACTATATTAATATGTTGAAATTTTTACTGAGAGAAAATTCCCCTTGAATACAATATTTCAAATGAAAATCAAATTTAAAAATTTTTAAATGCTTATAAGCGTAAATGCCAACTTAGTGAAAAAGATTGCCTACCGGGAATCCAACCTGGGCTATCAGTATAAAGCCGCTATTAGATACGCCAACATTCCGTAAGACTTTTGAGCCAACACTGGATTTCCAACAACTTATTGCGAAATATCCTCCCAACATCCAGTGTAATAGCAAACTGCAATGTCTCCTCAACTTTTCCCCACAAGTTCAAAAAAGTCTGGCCTAGGTTAGATTTTTCATCCAACATCGAACGTTTCAACGAATCAGAGATAAGCGACTGATACGAGTAGGCGATAAATATTAACGCCTGGCACTAGTAGAAACTGGTTTTTCGGCTTTTTCTCCAATTTTTTCAAGGACAAAAGTAACCTTTTTTTTTCTATTTGAACGGGAAAATGTTGAAGTTAAAATCGTCTGAAAAGTTTGTCTCGCCTAAAAGTCCGTGAATCTAATAGCAGCTTTACGCTCTGACATTCTATCGACTAAACCACATAGAACGACACCCATATTGGAAATTCTCACTATTATATGTTGGCTAGGCTATAGATGCAGCACAAGATGGAGTTTTCACTAGGTTGGCATTTACACCTATAAGCATTTTTGAAATTTCATTTTCGTTTAAAATATTTTATTAAAGGCGAATTTTCTCTCTGGAAAAATTCCCATTTATTAACATATTCATTGATGATAGTTCTATTTGAGTTTCGTGTTTTCCTCAGATCGGTGATTCACGGAATATACTCCATCTTGTGAATTTTATAAGGATTGAAGGATTTAGAAGGATTAATTAAATTTGAATTTACAGGGATTTTGTACAACATTTATAACCCCACTCAAGTCTTTTATTTTAAATTGTTTTCTTAGTACTTTGTAGAATTATAAAATTTACAAATATGATGTTGTTAATATATAAATATTGAAATATTTCCAAATTGAAAAATCCCCATAAATTATTTTTATAACCAGCGGAGTCTAGATTGGAGGTCTTTCTGAATGATAATTTCTGGAAGAGTGATTTTCCGGAAGAGAATTTTTAACATGTTTAATTTTTAGGGAGTTAAGTGGTGTGTATGAAATTGAAAAGTTCATATAAATTGGTACTCTAAATAATTCGCGTTATTAAATGTGGGCAGCAATTGCTGGAAATGGAATTTTAGTGAGTTACGTGTTTTTTGAGTAGTTTAATATATTTCCTTCGATTAAAAAATGGCTTCATGATATTCTATTACATTTGGAAATTGTTATAATCATCTTTGTCTGAGAAACGGTGTTTCGTTTTCTTGCGTTTATTTAAGAATTTCTACAGAAAAAAATTTACTTAAAGGATTCATTTATATTCTTTCCACATTATTAAGCATCTTCGTTTCAAAACAAGTCACAGCATATGCTAAATATATTGCTTCGGCAAAAAAGTTTTTCGCACGCGATATCGTATAATTAATAACTTATTTTCTTAAATTTATCTCATAAAATATTAATTTAATTAATTTCAGATTAAAAATTCCCAGCACTGCTAAACAAATTAAACTTTCAATAGTACTTTCACTCCATTTTAAGCATGTTCCGATAGTTGCTTAAAAAGTTTTTAATTAATTTGAATGGCCATTATTGCACTTGGGTATTAATGGAAAAAGCATTTTCTCTTCTATTCATTAAATATTTAAATTGCAAGTTAAAGTATTTTTTTCTACCAAAAATTAGTTCATAGATTTAAAAGAAAAGAAAAATATTTTAACGACTAAATTTTAATAAATATCTTTATAAAGACAATGATAAAGATAATTACTGAAAAGTTTTAAGTACTCTATTTAAAATTTAGCATACATCTACATAATCTTTTTGTAAAAATAATTACTTAATATTATTGTTTCATCGATTTATCAATCCGTGATATGTAAATGGGAAAGTAAGGATTTTCCATATCTAAGTTGATTATAATGAGTTTACTAGTTATCATATGAAATAAATGGCTGTCGTTTAAAAACCAATTTCTCATCTCTAATCTCACGAAAATAAACTGTCAATGAATAACGATTAATGTTTTTTATGTGATTCGAGTAATAATTATAGAATAATAATAATTATTCGTTATACATCTTTTAACCTTTATTTGGCGTGCCATAGTAAATTTATCTTGTTATTTTTAATATGTCATGTATTTCGTACGTAATTGAGACATTTGATATATTTTAAATTTATTAACAATAAAACTGAAAGACAGTGAGTATAACAACTAAATTTTCCGAACAATTGTTACATAATTTACTAATTATAAAATAGAAATATGTTACATAATTTACTTAAAATAATTTATGTATTCATATATTTTCTTTTATCAAATGATTGTTCATGGTTGAAAAGTCATCAAAAATATATTTGATATAAATGAATAACAATAATTTCAATTTTTAGAATTTAAAATTTTTATTTTTATGATTTATAGATCAAAACTAAATACTAAATATTAGCTAAAGAAATGTGAGTGACTTTTTTTAGATGAGAGCAGTGCATAATAAAACAAAGTTAGCTTTTATTGCTGTTTTCTTTATAAAACTTTTTAAAAATGCAACATACCCTCTTCCTAGTTATCAAAGATTCCAACCAACATTTCTTTTCCTTCAAACACTTCAAAATAATACATAAATTATTTTAAGTAAATTATGTTTTTAATTTATTTTTTATATTTTTTTCTGCAATTTAACTGTAAAAATATTTTTGATATTTGATCTTAAAATTACTTTATACAAAAACTAACATACATTATGTATTGTGCCGTAGATTTAATTTTATTATATTTTTTATGAATAGAAAAAAATCAAGGATGTAGAAATCTGATAACTCTTTTTTTAAGTTATATAATCGATTTGTTCATAAATCTGTTTATAGCATGTTTAAAAATGTTACTCAAACATGAAAATATAACTGTTTCTAATGTAACTTCTAAAAAATTTTGATCTATAGAACTAAAATTCCTTAGTGCAAATCCAAGCAAAACATTTGGTATTGGGTTGCGTATTTGATTTTTTTTTTAGTTTTCTACCATTCCAAAGTTCAATTACGGGAAAATTTTGTAATTGTTCTTCAAAATCATAAATTTTAAGTCAAAAATCTATATAACTGATCATAAACTTATGTAAATGATGTTCAAACTCTCAAAATCTCAAAAGACTCAAAACCTCAATGTCTGAAAATGATAATCAAAACTTGAGAATATAACTGTAACTATTGTGGCTAAAGAAATTATTGATTATTAAAACTTAAATTATGTTAGGGAGCTCTATGCCCTACGAGCTATTCTCGTCAACCCCCGTTGAGACACAACAAATTCTAAAATCAGGCTAATTTGATCGAATTTCTAAAGCTCCGAAACATTGAGCTATATATATATATATATATATATATATATATGCTACAGACCAAACCCGATTTTAGGCCAAACTAGTTTATCCTAATGCCCATCGGATAAACTAGTTTTTAGAGTAAAAAGCACGTAAAATTACATTGGGCTAGGACAAACTAGATCAGCCTAGGACAAACTAGAATGTTGGCGCTGAGGCGGTCATTGAATTCAATAAAATCACGCCAAATTGATTGGCCTAGGATAAACTAGTGCAGACCAATAAACAGAAGGCTAAAGTAAGCTATCCTATAAAAGTTAGGCCAAACTAGTTTGGTCTAGGAAAAACTAGTTTGTCCTATGGGCCTTAGGATAGACTAAATCGGCTTTGGAAAAACTAATTTTTCCAATGGGAGTTAGGTTAAATCGGTTTGGCCTAGGAAAAACTAGTTTATTCGATGGATGTTAGGATAAACTAGTTTGGCTTAGGCCATTCTAGTTTGGCCTAAAATCGGGTTTGGGCTGTGACATATATATATATCTTAAGTGGCGATTTCCCGTAACCGGGTTTCCATCCATTTCACTTTAATTGGGGGAACATTAAGGTCAAATCAGCTGTTAAACATCGTCTGGCTTTTACATTTTAGATTAATCAAGATTAGTTAAACAGTGTTGTTACTACCTGGTATTTTTTTGAATAGCGATATAAGAAAATATAATAAGTAAGGCATTTTAAATGTATCGTTTAATGATGTATGAAATTTCACTAATTTTTTTCTTCCTCCTTTTAATATTCAAGTTAAAATACTTTTCTTGTTTGAAAAGAATTTGTGTCATTTTAGAATTTCAACAATATTTAAAAAGATTATAAAAATATGAAGTAAATGTCTATTTTTAGATAGATTTCGTTAGAAATACTACATATTTCCGTCGTTATCATAACACGACATTTGAAAAAAAATTATGAGGATTTTTCTATTGAGGTTTACTTATATTCAAAATATAATTATCAAAATATTTAAACGAATAGTATAAAAAAATGCTCTGACAAGAACAAAAAAAGGTTAATATGTTTTATAGAAGCATATGCAAAATTGTTTATACAAATGCTTCTAATTGAGCATGAGGAAGGACAAGGGATCCCTTCTTGACTGCAACTCACTGCCAATACCAAATTTGAAAAACAGTTGCGCTTTATCCATATAAAAGAAATGAGTCACAGTTACGATAAAATTGTACAGTGTAAATGCATAGTTAGAAAAGACGCAGCGTGATTAAACATGAATGTAAAAAAGTGCCAGAAACCTTAGTTCCTTCAGCGTATCACATTCCTCCAATCCCACCAGTAACGCCCGCAGTGTAAAACTGAACTGAAAACTGATTTGTCGTGCAGTGACAGTATAGAGTCAACTGTACAGTTAACATGTAATGCACGATTGAAAGCGAGTTGCAGCCAAGAATGTACCCCTTGTCCTTTCTCGTGATAAATTAGAAGCACTTGTCAAACAATTTTTCATACTTAAAATATACTAACTTTTTTTAGTGCTCATCAGAGCATTTTTAATACTAGTTTATAAATCCGTGAAGTATGAAATTTAATTAATTGGTATTCTTTGAAATGAATACCAATGAAACTTATGAATTTCTTATGAACTCTCCCAACATCATCATCATTATAATTATTATATACAGGGTGATTCAGCTCGTCGGTGACAAACTTTAAGGATCGATAGAGCACACCTAGACGAACATTTTTGAATAGGGAATGTAGGGGCCCTGACGCGATGGTAAGGCGCTAGGCGCTTTCGAAAATTTGGGTGCCGAAATTCGAAACGTGATAAAAACTAGGGAAATGGTTAGATTTTCTTGCTTGTTGCGTCGAAATGATTCTGTTTGTTTAGACTTTCTTCAGTACCAATTTGATAAGCGTATCTCTTAAAACATGGATAGGGGGCGCTGCAAACTTTGGAGAGCTAGACAACAACTTTAAGCCCGTTATTTTGATAATTTAACACATGCTCGCCAAAGTTTATACTCTAACTTAAAGTTTGAACCCAAAAGTAGAGCCCTGCAAAAAGCGTAAGAGCCGGAATAAAATGTCAAAGTACAGGGTGGTCGAAACTCGATGGCTCCTAAGAGATAAACAAACAGATTTCTTGACTTATGGCATGCATTTTCATGATTCTGTTTGCTGGGGCTCTCTGAAACTCAGTTGAACGGTACAGAAAGAAACATCGATAGGGGGCGCTTTGGGCAAAAAACATAATTCGTTGACATTTCGGACGCTAACTGGAAACGGGGCGCTACGATCAGTTAGTAATAATGAAAACACATTTTCTACCTCTGCTCAACACTTCTGAATAAATTTAGACCAAAAACATCAATGATACTGGAAATTTATTTACAAAAAATAACACTACAGAAGATGCTCGAAATTTCGACCTTGGGCCATGATGCAGGCTTCGCACCTCCGTCGCATTGAGGAGTGTGTGTTTCCAACAATGCCAGGAGTATCTCTGATCTGCCCTGCAGCTGCCACAATGCGCGCCACAAGTTCTTCAGCACTGCTGACAGGTGTATGGTATACTTCGGCCTTCAGGTAACCCCAAAGGAAGAAATCCAAGCAGGTGAGGTCTGGTGATCGGGCAGGCCAGTGAACTGGACCCCCCACGCCCGATCCACCGCTGGCCATACCTTGCGTTTAGATGGAGACGCACGTCGTTCGTGTAATGGGCCGGAGCTCCATCGTGCTGGAACCACATCTGGCGACGCGAACCTTCGGGTACGTGCGCCTCCTCCAGAAGCTGCGGCAGCACTTGATCCAGGAAAATCAGGTAATTTCCACCTGTCAGCCGTTCAGGTAACAAATAAGGGCCAATGAGGCAATCCCCCAGAATGCCGGCCCACACATTTACTGAGAAACGCTCCTGGGCTGCTCGGCTTCTGGTTTCATGTGGATTTTCATCACACCACACATGACTGTTGTGGGCGTTCCACATTCCCTCCCGGCTGAAGGTGGACTCGTCCGTAAACAAAATGCTGTTTACAAAACGGGGATCCCTGGATCTCATCGCCAAGTACCATCTTGAGAATTCCACTCGAGGGCCAAAATCCTGCTCTCTGAGCAACTGCACCCGCTGGATGTGGTAGGGGTGCAGATTCCGGGAACGTAAGATGCGCCACGCAGTTGCTTGCGAAATGCCAACATGTCTGGCGATATCTCTCGTGCTAAGACCTGGGTTGTCCTCAACCAGGTTAAGCACAGCCTCTTCGTTGTCGGGGGTGCTCACTGATCGCTCCCGTTCAGGCCTGCCTCCGTCGAAAGATCCCGTTGTGGACAACCTCTGGTGTACTCGAGCGAAGAAGGCATGGCAGGGGATTTGCCTGTTGGGGTAACGCTCGGCGTACAACCGCTGAGCGGCTCGTCCATTACAACCAGCAGCGCCATACGCCAAATGCATGTCAGCCAATTCAGAGTTTGTGTACCGTTCCATCCTACTACCGATCTGCAGACAAGTAACCCGAAGCTTAAGTAGGTACCGCACGTTCAAAAGACGTGTCTGCGCATACAACTACGTCATCTCGCGTTGTCGTCTACGCATTACGTATCTTTTGCATATCGATATGGTACGATATCTTTTGCATAAATCAGCAAAAAGCACCTTATGTAAATTTTATTGCGCGCATTGTGCATGATTGAAACCAGCTATGTTTGTTAAAAAAACACACAAACTGCAGTTTTAATAGCTTCTTATGATAAGTAAATTACTCTCTTGTTTTGTTTCTAACTGATCGTAGCGCCCCGTTTCCAGTTAGCGTCCGAAATGTCAACGAATTATGTTTTTTGCCCAAAGCGCCCCCTATCGATGTTTCTTTTTGTACCGTTCAACTGAGTTTCAGAGAGCCCCAGCAAACAGAATCATGAAAATGCATGCCATAAGTCAAGAAATCTGTTTGTTTATCTCTTAGGAGCCTTCGAGTTTCGACCACCCTGTACTTTGACATTTTATTCCGGCTCTTACGCTTTTTGCAGGGCTCTACTTTTGGGTTCAAACTTTAAGTTAGAGTATAAACTTTGGCGAGCATGTGTTAAATTATCAAAATAACGGGCTTAAAGTTGTTGTCTAGCTCTCCAAAGTCTGCAGCGCCCCCTATCCATGTTTTAAGAGATACGCTTATCAAATTGGTACTGAAGAAAGTCTAAACAAACAGAATCATTTCGACGCAACAAGCAAGAAAATCTAACCATTTCCCTAGTTTTTATGACGTTTCGAATTTCGGCACCCAAATTTTCGAAAGCGCCTAGCGCCTTACCATCGCGTCAGGGACCCTACATTCCCTATTCAAAAATGTTCGTCTAGGTGTGCTCTATCGATCCTTAAAGTGTGTCACCGACGAGCTGAATCACCCTGTATCAGAACTCATACTATAGGTTTAAGATAACTAAAGTACGAAACAAACAATTTTCATTCGAATCTATTTAAATATGTTGTACAGACCATCAATTGTACTTTTTTATCCCGTTGAGCTAATATTGCGATCATTGATCATCGTTAAATAAAATTCTCTATTTAAAAATTCAAATAATTGAAGATTTTTTTCATCCGAAGAGTTTATGTTGAAATCCCCACTCAAAAGTATTGGAAATAGGTAGTCCCTGCAAAAAATATAGTGAAATAGTGTTAACAAAACTCGTATTAATCGTTCTTCAAAATGTCGTTTTCCCGCATTCATCGTTGTAAAATTTTTCTCTCCACCGAATTGAAATTGAAAGTCATGCGAATTCATTTAAAACATAAACTGGAATTACTTTTTTTTTAAATCCTAAAATGAGTCATTTGAGTTATTTGTGTTGATAATGGCGACAATAAAGTAGATGAAGAGTAGTTGCATATAGCAGAGGATGCGATTATGTTTCCACTGCTCAAGATTTTGCGACATGTGGTATCCTAAACATAGGAGAAATGTGTGATAATGCAAAATATTAAGCCGAGAATAAGAAGCCGAGAATAACGGTCATGCCGATGAAGCTGAACCATCATAGTTCTAACTCTGATGCAGTTACGGCTTTTGAAACTCTATCAACTTTTAAATACGCATATGAAATTACAGAAAATAATCAGATAAGTCTTGTGTACCTTAAAAATTTATTTATTGATAAAAAAATACTTTTTTAAAATAAATATCATTTCTCTATAACTTCGATTTATTTCTTTTATTAAGCAACAAATTAGTATTTATTAGTACACTGTATACATTGAATGCATTAGTAAGGTATAAATATTGTGTTTTTTTTTCTTATTTTGAGGTTAATCCGCATTCATCTTTTTCCGCATCCATCGTTTTTTCCCCGCACCCCTTGAAAAACCATGGATTGGAGTTCTACTGCATATTTCTATTTAAAGTCACATTAATAGTCTGCATTGAAAATCTAAATAAGTGTGTTTTTTCCACAAAATTAGCGAAGTGATCGGTAAAAATAAAGCCGTAAGGTGCAAAAATTTGATACGGAACAAAGTGCTACCTAGTGCTGGTAAATAAGTGAGTTTCCGTACGGTTCTTCTATTCCCACTTCTAGCAAGGAAAAGAAGTTCCGGTCATTCACTACAAAATGGCGTTGGGTGATAAGACTAATCAAATCTGTTTCCAATTTCAGAGGTATCTGTTATGGTAACAGCATCGCAAGTTCAATGGTTTATTCCCAGCTCAAAAGATGTCCAACACGCCTAAAGAAGTTCCAACTTCAAAGATCTGTATGAAATACGTTTAAAAGTAATACTAAAACTTGAAATTAATAAATATTTTTGCTTTACATGAAAGATTATTTATTCTTTTTGAAAATGTTTGTTAATTTAGAAAAATTGTTCACCACAATCAGAATTTTTTAAATTAAATTTTAATTGATTAAATAATCAGATATGCAAAAACATGAATCATCCATGGAAATTGCTGGTTTTCATTTTTCAACATTTTGAATGACTGATATGGAAACTAGCCGGATGTTGGTATTCTCAAACTTTCTTTTATCTCATACATGTTAATACTTCAAATTTTACTATGATGAAGTTAAATGATCATGGTGAAAATTCTAAAGATATGGAATTCTGTGCATCAGTGTTTAGAGCAGAGCTATTGCGGAAATCAGGAACATGCAGAATAAAATTGCCTCCTTTCGGGCACCAAAATGTGAATAGATTCATTTAATATCAAGGGTTAACTTAATTTGATATTAGATAAAAGTATGTGTCTTGATTCTTGAAAATGAGCTATTGCAGAAATCGTGAAAAATTCAGAATAGCAGCGCTGATTCCAGAGAGATTTACACAATAGTATAAACAGTGTTAATTCATTTAACAGAATCTAAAATTTGCTGCAAATCTGTTTTTAGAGCGCTTTGAGATAAAGCTGTTGTGAAAGTCGTAAAAAAAATGCAGCATAGCAGTTCGATAGGTTAAGCAATTTACATCAGAATTTAAACCAGATCAATTTATATCAGGGGCTACCTGAATTTAAATTTTAAGTTAATTCTGTGAATTAGTTCTTGAGATAGAGCGCCCGCAAAATGTAGTCACATACAGAAAAAGTCACAGATTCACAGGCAGACATTTTGTAAAACATATTTTTTTGTTATATTCATCCTCTAAAATGCGCAAATCCGTCAAAAACCGGATTTTCAAAATTTTCACGAATCCAGTATTTTTTCTTGTAAAAATAGAGGAAAGTAAAAAGTATCCTGAACAGCAAAGCGACTCTGAGTACGGAAGATACGATTTTTTTTTCGGAAAACCGTTTGTTTTATGTACAAAATGAAAAAGAAGGCAAACTTTTCGGAAAAAATACGAAATGTAATAAGGTTGACGAAAATGTAATATAACCTCTGATTTATCCTTAAATCTGAAAAACATTCTTTTAATTTTCGAAACTTAATATAAAGGCAGATTTCCGGAATTTAAAGATGCATTTCGAAAAGAAAAGTTTGTTTTGCTATTTGTTATTTTTTAAAAGGTTTTGGAGTAGTTTTTACAGTATATTTCTCAACTTAAATTATTAGTTTATTTGATTTTACAAATTTTCAGGACCATACATTTCAACACTGTGACCGAGTTGTTACAGGTGAAAGCTAGACTGTCTAAAAAAGCCATCTATATACACATAAATACTTTTTTTAAGAAACAGTTTCCTTACTCCTAGAAAACGTGTTTTAACAGTGAATTCTTCCAGAAATTCTAAAAAATACGGAAAATTTACGTTTATTCCTCGAACGCAAGTATATTGGCTCCTTTAATATTAAAATCTGTATTTATTTTAAAAACGAGAAAGCAAAAATTCTATAAATTCTATTTCTACATTCTGTATTCTAGTTCTGTATTCTATATTCTATATTCTATATTCTATATTCTATTTCTATATTCTATATTCTATATTCTATATTCTATTTCTGTATACTATATTCTATATTCTATATTCTATTTCTATATTCTATATTCTATATTCTATAGTCTATTTCTATATTCTATATTCTATTTCTGTATTCTATATATTCTATAATCAAATTTCTATTTTGTTTTGAAAATAGCTAAACAAACAATAAAGAAAATAAAAAGTTTTGACTTTAAAAAGGAATAACAATTTATTTTGGGATTCACATAAAAATGAACTCATTTCAATTTTTTAGCTATAAAAAAAACATTCGCATTTAAAATGTATTTTAACTGAACACATTTAAAACACATGTTGTAAAGTGATAAATGAAATGAAAATTGTTTATACTCCAGTAAAAAGTTTTTCGCAAAAAATATCATATTTATATTTTACGTCTAGTAATCCATATAGAATTTTTTATTATGGATATCGTTATCTTATTTGAATACCAATGTATTAAAACCTCAGACACGTGAAACGTCCCTAAATGACTTCAAAATTCAAAGCTTTTTTTTTCTGGGTTAAAGTACTCATTATTTAACACTATAGTACCTGGTTCGGTCCCGGAAACTTTTAATTTAAACCGATTTTCTTCAGTTAACACAGATTTTACGACCTTACCGTGGAAACAAAAAAGCTATTAAAGGATATTTAATCATACTAACAGGAAAATTCTGATAGCACAGATGTCAAGAAAATTTCCATGAATTGAAGAAAGTGCAGAAAGTGTATACATAATATGAATTTTACAGTGTAAGTTAACTGTAATTTTAATGTTATTTTAGTATTTTTATCTGTTGAACAAAAATTCCGTCTCTTCAAATTGATTGTATACGAAGATGCAGTAATTGATACCGACGAAACTCATTAATTCATTCTAGAGACATTTGTAGACTTTTTCAAAATTAGGGATTGAAAATTTATTTCAGAAATGCTTTTTAACATCTCAAAAAACATCCATTTCTGATATTTTGTAAGAGTAAGAAACTGTTTTAGGATCTGTGGGTAACTATAAATAAAACGGATTATATTTTGTAATATTGTACTGATTTTCTTCATACTTTTAGAATACTGAGCATTTTACTTTATCTGGATGGAATATATAAGTCTAATTTCTCTATTAAAAAACTTGTATTATTAAACGCCATTACTTTGGATGCAGCGAGGAAAGAAGCCAGTTTTATAATCTACTTGAATATATTATTTTAAGAATAATTTAAATTATTTAAAGCAAAATATTTTTCCCCTTCTATCCCTCCCCCGAAAACAATTATAGAAACCATTTTAATTTAAATCGATCTCACTAATTTTAATTTTATAAAAAACGGGGAATGGAATTTTCTCATTTCTGTGATTCCTAAAAATTCACTTATTGAATACATTGTGTTAGGTAATTTTCATTTTTTAAGATTTTTTTTAATCATTCATTGACTACCTTTGTAGACCCTCTTTTCCAAAAATGTTGGTACAAAAAAGTATTTTTACAAAAAAGAATTTGCCATCCTTCCGTCTGTGTATGTGTCTGTCTGTCTCTAACCGCTCTATCTCCCGAACAAATTGAGATACAGACTTGAAACTTTGTATGTACTTAGTATGTAAAAATGGGACGAAGTCTATTTATTATCAATAATCTCGGTTGTCCGGAACTATTTTTTCGGACTGTCGAATAATTCGTTCTGGTGAAAAGTACATAAAAAGTTTCGAAATGTTTTATTTTAAGAAGGGGACGTAAAAGGAAAAACAATAACACAAATTATGCATAAAAGACGAAGTCGATCGGATTATTAGTTGCCGAGATATGTGTAATCCTGTTTTCTGCATTCTTCGATTTTTCATAACCCTGTATTTCATTCAAATTTCTATTCACAGATATATTTTAATTGGAAATAAGACGCTTAATTCGATGCAGTAAACTGTTAGTTAATAGGATTATTATTTTTGGAGTTAAAAGGATATATCTTTTACGCAATCCTGTACTGCTTGAGTATTTTGGCATTTTACATAATTTGTCGAAATTGGCCCATCAGCAATTCATTAATAGAACATTACTATGCATAGTAAAACCATTTCAATATGCATTTAAATTCTATTTTGGAAGTGCGATGCATTTTATAAATATTTTACCCATGTTTTATTTTCATATTTTATATTATGCATATCTATGATGGGTAAGTATTACGGTGCGCCCCCCCCCCCCAACGACTAGTTTAAGTTCTCTATTACAATGTCTATGCACTTTAGGTAGTGTTTTGAACATAAAGTAGCATTTTTAGATAGTTTTTCAAAACCAAATTCATAATCTTAATTCATCTATGGTATCAAGAATGTGAAACCTGAAAAGAAAAGAAACATGTTCCTGTTATCGAATAAATTGTGTGTATATTTTTACAAACACCCTGTAAAAAATTATGAATGAAAACAAAATAGAGCATTTTTATTCAATTGAATGTATTGTCTTACTCACTGATCATACGTAGTGTACGATAAATCTTGCAATTGTTTTTTAATTGAAAACAATGATGTGTTTACACATTTCATGTAGTAAAGATTCTGAAAAACGTATTTTTAGAAAAAATTAATACAGTCAGTCTATCTGTGCATCTGTCTGTCCGTCTGTCTATGTTTCTGTTGGTATATCCCGAACAAAAGGGGATAGAGGCTTGAAAGTTGTTGTGTACTTAGTATATGTAATAATGGTAAGAAACGTGGTGAACATTAATAACTTCGATTATAGGAAACCATTTTTTTCGGATTCTTGAAATATTTCTTCTGATAAAAGATACATAAGAAAACCTCATTTTTTTTTTATATTTCATTTTAAGGAGTGAATGCAAAATAAAATAAAAAAGCATAAATTTTACATAAAGAATGATATCGATAGGATCATTAATTGCCGATATATTTATAATCATTTATTTATTTTTCGATTTTTTCCATCTTGTATTTCATTTGAATTTCAATTCATATATATTTTTAATTGGAATTGAGCCATTTAATCCGATGAAATACACAGTTAGTTAGTATGATTATCATTTTTGGAGTTATAAAGATGTTTCTTTTACGGAATGCGATAGCAATTGGTTACCTCGTCAAACAAAAAAATATCGAAAAATTATAAGATTAAATGCCATAAATGGCTTACCATAAATATCACATTCACTCGACATTAAACACGTTACCCGTTTTTGTTACGTTATGAAGTGATTTTTTATTTGACGTTTTATTTGTATTTTTATTAATCTTGCATTAATTATTTTATTTTATTTTATTTATATGTTTTTGTTGTTTTTGCTATTTAACAAAAAAAATATGCCAGTTGTATAATTTACGAGTACTTTTGCGATTTATATTATTTGTCAAAATTGGTCTACGGGGTAATCAAGTAGAACATGCAATTCTGTAATAGAGCAAAACTATGTATTAAAAATATTTAAAAATAAGTTTAAAATTTATTTTGGAATTTAAATGCATTTTATAAATATTTTATACGTGTTTTATTTTTATATTATAAACTATACATTTTCATAATGGGTTAGTAATACGGTCGCCCCCAGCGACTATTTTCTTTTCTTTTTTTTTCTTTTATGATATGACAGAAGATTTTTTTTTTCATAGATTTTTTTTATTTCAAATTTAAAAATGGATGGTAATTCCATCCGTATAATTGAAGCTTATTAATTTTTGTTCCCAAAGTTTTCTGACATTATATTTAATGGTATAAAAGAATTCTGAATTTCTTACACCTTTACATTAATAATAACTTACTAATACATTTTTGTATTTATTCTTTATGGCAAGTCTCTGCAAAGCATTTATTATATTCAGCTTTCTCAAAAATTCAATCGAAAATACTCATTCAAAATTTTTATTACAACGAATACTTTTTCTCTAAAATTCAGCATGTAAGCTTGTAAAATATGTATAAAGAAATGTTAGGAACTATCCAATAATCCTTTTCTGAAATCTTCCGTTCTCCCTTATTAGAAACGAAACATTTCTTTTGCGTATTGAAGTATTTTGTTTCAAAGCAACATTTTGCTTTATAATCCACAAGAAGAAATTCATGGGTGAAATATTCGACAATAGCTTTATTTATATTCCTGATAAGCTTCATCATTTTTCTAAAAAATAAGACGTCTGCGTATTTTTTAAGTCTTTTGTTCAATATAATATTTACAAAAGTTTACATACTCAAAAAAAAAATGTTTTTCAAAGAGTCCAGGACACAAAATTTTTCAATTAGATATTTCTCTGTTTATATATATATATATATATATATATATATATATATATATATATATATATATATATATATATATATATATATATATATATAATGATTATTAAAACATATTTCTTTCTTAGTTAGAGAAGGAAATAGTGTTTTTTTTTGTATTGATTTGTAATAAAAATCTAGCTTTCAATCAATGGTTGTCATGAAATCACTTCTTGTAATAACGCGTCTTTATTCATGCTTTTTTTAAATTATTATTTCTTGTATTTAAATATTTATAACTCCTAAACAGTTACAGACACATGGAGAATATCTTTTTTTTTACTACTTTATTTTAATTTTAACTGACCAAATTTGGAAAAAAAAATCCAATTTTGAAAAGGGAATTTTTTAAATAAAATATACATCATTTTTTTTCTAATTATTGCTTTTTTCCTAATTTTTTTTTATATTTTTAATCTTTTAAAAATTTACTGTTCTTAAAAATGCTGAATCAAAATTAAAATTTAAATATCTCTGTTTATTACAACTTAAAAAAAACATTGAAATTCTACAAATGATATTTCGAGTTATAATAATTTTAAATTATTCCACTTTTTAAATAAACTTTAAATTTTTAAATAAAAAAATATCGTGATTTCTTTCACAAATGATATGGTTAACTGTCACAAAAGAAAATATAAAATTTTAATTGCATGATTAACAATTATTTAAAATGTATCCTGAACCCCATTAAGAGTACAGTTTAACTTTTCAACAATTTTGTTTATTTTTAAAATATTGTTCGGATGGTGAACTCATTGCGTTTCAATGTTCAACTAATAGTGAATAAAAAAAAATAATAACTACATATTTAAAGACATATGAAAGCGATTAAAAATCGGTTTGATGTGGCAATCCAAAAGTTTCTTCTATCACATACGCGTTAATACTTAAAAAAAAGTATCTTTTTTAGGTAATTTACACGAAAATCTAATCTGCAACAACTTATTTCAAGTTCTAATTTAATCTGAAATTTAATGAAAATCCGTGTATTAGTATTTGAGGTACAACCATTGCATGAATTGTAAAATAAAAGTAGATTGAAGCACCACCTGTTATGCGATTTGCACAAAAAATTAAAAAAAATACTAATGTCTAGCACTGGTTTACTGAATGAAAACTGACTGAAATTAGATGAAAATTCATGCATTAGTTCCTGTGATTATCATGAATAATACCGCATAGCAGCGCCACCTGTTGAGCGATTTACTCTAAAACTAAACAATACTAATTTATATCAGGCATTAAATGAAACTAAAATTTGATGAAAATTCGTGCATGAGTTCCTGAGATAGAGCTATTGCTATAATCATAATCAATGCCGCATAGCATTTAAAATTTTAATTGCTTTTAAAAATATTATTATTATTTCTAATTTTATTTTAATTTCTTTATGATGATATCTCAACGACTCCCTTTTTCTGGAAAGAGGGGGAGAACGGGAAAAAGATAAGGATTTATGTTTTTTTTTTGTTTTTTTTCCATCATTTTCAATATGTATATAAAATTATCTTTTATTTACATTGATAGTAAAAGAAATATTGTGATTAAATTATATTTTTCAGGAATATTTCCGAAAAAAATTACCCATTTCTATCGTCATAAATCAATTTCTTTTAAAAATCAAAGATCATTTGACATCTTACAAATTGACATAATTTCCAAAACGTCAGTGAAGGTTTACTTTGGAGACACGAAATTTTGTATTTTCGTCTGTCTGCCTGTTCCGCGATAACTGCCGTAAAAAAAAAAACATCCAATTTCCTAGAAATTAAATAAGCACGTTCATAAGATACCTGGATTTAGCTGTATAGTTTTTTGTTATCATTTTTCATGCCTTCGGAAAATACAGAACATTTTATTTTGCACCAGAATGCTTTTCAATGGCAATTCAGATTTTTTTCATATTTCCATTTGTTCAAAGGAAAGCGTGAGTTTGATTAGCGTAATGTAAATGGTTAATTATGAATGTTAAAAGCTCGAAGATTTTAAAGTATACCCATTCATTTGAAATTTTGTTAATATATTTCTCAATCTTTTTTTAAATTATGTGTACTTTTTTTTTTTTTTTTTTTTTTTTTTTTTTTTTTTTTTTTGTAGAAACTTAGACATTTTTTCCAATAAGAAAAACCATTTGTTTTACCCTTTTGTGTATTTGGCATGATGCATATTCTGATAGATTTATGATGATTTTCTGAAACTATAAACATTTATCTTATTTCCTTTAATCAAGTACTTTCATTTTCAAATTGTAATCGCGATATTTCGCAATAATAATGACTGTTTTTCCTATAATTATATATTTCAAGGTTGTGATGCAATCGATGTGTCGTCAGTGCTAAAGTTCAATTCTTTGTCAGTCTTCTATTTTATTTGTACAAGTAAACACATAGCAAAAATTTTTCTCTGTAAAATTTAACTGTATTTTTCTAACTTTTGTTTAATATCTTTTGAATGTAGAGTGTAAAGAAAAAAATTATAGAATTTTTCAAAAGGACTGTGCTCAGCTTTAGTGGATTTATTTTGTGTCTGGTATTTATTATATTGGATAAATCACACCGTTCGGATATGAATCATCCAAGGTAGGACACACTTTATTATTATTGTTGACTGTTATTTTTGAAGGGAAGCTAATTAAGTTCAAGTCTATGCAATATGGAGTTTTAAACTCCAAATGCTTCTTATGAAGGAAGATTTATATAGTCATATAACTGACGATCCACCAACTCCATTAAATAATGAATTGACTAGGAAAGATAATAAAGCTAGAGCTACGATTAATTTAATATTAGAAGACTTGCAACTCATTTACGTAAAAAATGAAACAACAGCTAAAGCTACTTGGTTAGTTTTAAAAGGAATACATGAACGCGCTAACTTATCAAGTAAATTATATTTACTACGTAAATTATACAGCATAAAACTTGCCGAAAACGGCAACATGAATGATCATATTGTAAAGATCTTAGAAACCGCTGATAAATTGAAGGCAATAGGTGAAGAGATAAAAGATTCTCATCTATCAGAGGGCCCCACCAGTGGCCGAGAGGTTCGGACCTCTCAACTGGTAGACGACAGGTGCTGGTTTCAAACCCAATCGCGGCTGTCGGCCTAACCGTTCGGAGTTTTCGTGGTTTTCTTCGAACCCTGCGTAAATACGGGTTAGGTTCCCTTAGAAAGACCCCCACGAAGGGCACTCCCCCCTGGTCCTATATCCCTAGCGTAGATAATCGGACGTCAAAAATCAACCAACCACCCAACCAACTCATCTATCAGCACTCATGTTATGCTCTCTCCCACCGAGTTACGATACCCTTATTACTGCGTTAGAATCTAAATCTGAGGAGGAATTAAATTCTAATTTTATTAAAGGGAAATTAACAGACGAATTTCAAAGGAGACAAGATAGCTCCAATTCGTCGAATGAAAATGCATACAAAGCTATAAAATTTAATCAAAAACTATTTCCAAAGCGCGAACAAAATCTTTTTTGCACGTACTGTAAAAGAAAAAAACATGTGAAGCAAAATTGTTGGTTTCTTAAGAATAAAAATTCTAAAAACCAAACAAATGATAAAAATAAACAAATTTCGTCGTTATGTTTTGAAGTAAATAAAGTTACTCCGAAACAAAAATAGAAAGAAATACACAGACTGAAAAATAATAGCGAAGAAAACCAAATATCTTTTCTCGCACAAAATGATTATAAATCTACCTGGATTATTGACTCAGGGAGCAGCTCACACTTGTGTAATGATATAAATTTATTCATTGATATTAACACAAATAATAAAAATACTGCCACGATAGTGAACGGGAAATCTCTCGAGTCTCAAGGTACAGGGACTATAAAACTACAAACAAAAAATAACGATATAACTTTGAAGGATGTTTTGTATGTGCCGGATTTACAATCAAGTCTAATGTCCGTTAGCAAAGCTGTTAAACATGGTTGTAAGCTCACATTTGAAAACAAAACATGTAAATTAACCCAAAATGGAAAATCATTCTTAGAGGGAAAATTGAAAATAATTTGTATGAAATAGATCTGTATAAACCTAAACAAGATAACTATGCAAATCTAGCTCATCACTGCAAAAATAAAAACTGCATTGAGCTTTGGCATAAAAGACTTGGACACAGGAACATAAATTCCATTAAGCAACTAAAATCTAAAAATTTAGCAACAGGAATAGAAATAAAAGAGTGTAAACACGATATAATTTGAGAAAGTTGCATAAAATGTAAATTAACAGATGCACCGTATCTAAAACAAGCAATAAACAGAGCTCAGAAAGTCCTAGACCTGGTACATTCAGATATCTGTAGGCCGATGCCAACAGAAAGCATAGAAGGGAAGAAATTTTTTCTCACATTTACCGATGACTTCAGTAGATTTACGATGATATGTCTTTTATCAAAGAAAAGCGAAGTAATTAAGAAATTAAGGGAATATGTAGCCTTTACTAAAAACAAATTCGGGTACACGATCAAAGAACTCCGAACTGATAACGGCGGAGAATACATTAGCGATGAAGTAGAAAATTTTCTATCCGAAACAGGTATTCATCATCAATTAACTGTACCATATTCTCCATCTCAAAACGATGTTTCTGAGAAGAAGAACAGGACATTAGTTGAAATGACACGTTGACTATTATCGGAAGCTAATCTTCCTCAGAAATTTTGGGGCGAAGCTTTAAATAAAGCGGTGTGTTTGCTAAATAGACTACCGACAAAATCACACAACTTAACACCATACCAGTTGTGGACAAATAAAATTCCGGATTTGAGAAATATAAAAACATTTGGCTGCAAAGCCTTACGCTTACCTTGATAAATCCCAAAGAAACAAGCTCGATAACAAAGCAATTGAGGGAACCTTTGTCGGTTATGACAATAGATCAAAAGGTTATAGAATTTATATTGAAAATAATAAAGTAATACGCGCACGAACAGTAAAATTTATAGAAAACTTTAATTCAAACCAAAGGGTATAAAGATTTGAGATAACAAGCGACATCAACGTTCAAAAACAACCCGAAATAGCAGGGGGGAAATCTTCTGAAATTGTTATAAATATGCAGGAAAATAATGAAACAAGCGATGAAGATATAGAAATAAATGAACCTAGAAGATCACAAAGATCAAATAGGGGTGTTCCATCTGATAGATTTGCATATTTTTCAACAGAAAACAAAATAATAGAACCATCAGAATGGAAGGATATTGAATTAATTGATAATCCTTATGATAAAAACAATTGGTATGAAGCAACTAAGGAAGAAATTGCTTCTTTAAGAAAAAACAAAACATGGGACTTAGTTAATCCTCCACCTGGCGTAAAAGTAATAAATTGCAAATGGATATTTTTATTAAAATATAATTCAAATGGTGAAATTGATAAATACAAAGCACGTTTAGTCGCTAAAGGTTTTTCTCAAAAATTTGGAACCGATTACTACGAAACTTTTGCACCAGTAGTATCATATACAACATTGAGGGCATTTTTAGCCTGTGCGGCATACAAAAATTTAGTTGTAAACCACCTTGATATAAAAACAGCATTTCTTCACGGAAATTTAGAAGAAGACGTCTACATGTCTCAGCCAGAAGGGTACGTTGTACCTGGACAAGAAAATAAAGTTTGTAAACTAAGAAAAGCAATTTATGGCTTAAAACAAGCCGCAAGGGCATGGAATATTAAAATAAGTGAAAGTTTGGAAAAAATAGGTTTTGTGCAAAGCACTGCCGATCCATGTCTTTTCATGCGAAAAACACAAAACAGTACTACTTATATCATCATTTATGTGGATGACATGTTAATTTCAGGGGATACTAAAGAAATAGACGAGACCATAACTCAACTTAAAAAAGAATTTGAAGTAAAGAATTTAGGAACTGTAAATTATTATTTGGGTATAAATATAAGCAGAAATAAAGAAGGAAATTTTTTTCTAGATCAAATAAACAAAATCAAAGAACTAGTTGAAAAATTCGATCTAAGTGAGGCAAAACCCTGTGATACTTCGATGGAACCAGGTTATTTAAACACAATTGATGAAGAAAAATTACTTCCAAACAACAGCAAATATAGGCAGGCAATTGGGGCATTGTTACATATAGCAACTATCAGTAGGCCAGATATTTCAGCGGCCGTTAGTATTCTTAGTCGAAGAAATGAAACACCAAGAGAAAAAGATTGGAATGCAGTAAAAAGAGTTATAAAATATTTAAAAACTACAAAAGACATAAAATTAATTATTTGCAATAAAAATAAACCAATCCTAACAACATATGCGGATTCAGACTGGGCAGGAGATAAATATGATCGAAAATCAACTAGCGGAAATTTATGTAAACTAGGAAATACAGCTATATCTTGGAAAACAAAGAAACAAAATTCAGTTGCTCTATCCTCAGCCGAAGCTGAGTATGTAGCAGTTGCCAGTGCTTCACAAGAAACAACATGGATAATTAATCTTTTAAAGGATCTAGAGTTAAATCAGATTTTGCCAATAACGATTTTCGAAGACAATCAATCCTGTATTAAGATGACACAAAATGAAAGATATCACTCGAAAACAAAACACGTGGACATAAAATTTCACAGTATAAAGGAATTATAGACGTGGAATATTGCCCAAGCAAGGACATGACTGCGGACATCTTTACTAAGCCCTTACCTAAGGCTGATTTCCTTAAACATCGAAGCCAACTAAACTTAATGACTATAAAAGCTTCAGAAATCAAGCAGGGGTGATAGATTTATGATGATTTTCTGAAACTATAAACATTCATCTTATTTCATTTAATCGAGTACTTTCATTTTCAAATTGTAATCGAGATATTTCGCAATAATAATGACTGTTTTTCCTATGATTATATATTTCAAGGTTGTGATGCAATCGATGTGTCGTCAGTGCTAAAGTTCAATTCTTTGTCAGTCTTCTATTTTATTTGTACAAGTAAACACGTAGCAAAAATTGTTCTCTGTAAAATTTAACTGCATTTTTCTAACTTTTGTTTAATATCTTTTGAATGCAGTGTGTAAAGAAAAAAGATATAGAATTTTTCAAAAAGACTGTGCTCAGCTTCAGTGGATCTATTTTGCGTCTGGTATTTATTATATTGGATAAATCACGCCGTTCGGATATGAATCAACCAAGGTAGGATAGACTTTATTATTATTGTTGACTGTTATTTTTGAAGGGAAGCTAATTAAGTTCAAGTTAATGTTAAGATATTCCATGTTTTTTCCTTTTTCTTTCGTCAGTTACTTTGGACTGCATTTAGTAGCTGATAAAAACGAAATCATTTAATAATTTCAAATAAGAAAATTTAAGCAGAAAATCTCCAAGGGAGAAATAAAAGTTAGTTAATTTTTAATAATGAGGTGTGCAAATTAGATTTGCGTCAAATATAATCTATGTTAATAACATAACATTTACAATACTCACCAGCATAGTTGAAAAGTTCTTATAAATTCAGTTTGTCTTTTCGTAAGTGTGCCTATTCGTTCGGTATCTCGCGTAAATATAATTCGATTGCAATGAAATTGATGTATATTATTGTGGTTTACTGTAGCATATTCGGTATTGAAAATGAAGTGTGAATCACTACCAGTCCAGTCAAAAGACTTCCTTGCATTAAGATATATGGAGGGAAATCGTTTGCTGTGTATTTTATTGATATTTTAAGCATACTGAAATTGATGTACACCAAGTTTACAACAAAATAAGATAGAATGTGATGCGCAAGGAACATAACATTCATTTTTAGGGACACAAAGGAGATAAAATAAGCCTATAGAATAAAATAAGCAATAGTTGGTTATATGAATAATAATTATCTGTAGTGCGTTTTCCTTTGAGTTATGAGTGTATGAACATAAAAAATGTTTTCCGAAGCAAAATTAATAAAACATTATTGTACATTAGATATAATTTAATTTATAAAAGATTGGATTTAAGTAAATATTGCTTTTGGATATTTTCTACTATCATTTATTTCTATTGAAAACATCTAAGAGTTTTATATGCTTATAAATATTTATGTGTTAAAAAATGCAGATTTTTGGAGGTTTATATTATATAAAATGAGATTAAAGTAGAAAAAATTGCTGAGCTGGTGGCAGATTTACTAGTTTTCATTACCATGCGAAAAAGAAAAATAATTGTCGAGGGGAAAAAGAGAAAAAAAAGGGATTCTTGAATTTCTTTATTGTTGTCATGGTGAAATTAAAAAGTGAAACTATTAAAAAGAGAAAAAATTTAAAATAAGAATTTAAGTATGCGTTAAAGTAAAAAATAGGAAAAATTACAAAAGAATATTTACACATCATATTTTTAAAAAGTACAAAACCCTAAAATAATATAATTGTTGCACACGAAACGTATTTAAAGGTCATAATTACGTCTTATGTAAAATGTCTAAATACTAACTATCGTCATACTTAATATAAGTGAAATAATTAAATTATTACACGTGAAATACTTTTAATGGTAAAGATTAGGTCGTATTTTTAAAGCTAAAATAATGTTCCGAAACATTTTTTATCTATATAGCATATGAACCCGTAAATCGTAAAAGGGAAAAATAATTACATGATAAATGTATTTACTAGTAAAAATTAATTCATATACTTAGAAAATGCATTTAAAACGATTTTCTTATTCGAGAATTTGAAAGTTACGTCATATGGTATAAACCTCTTGAGAGTCGTAAATTTGTTTATGTTTTAAGTCACTTGGTGGCTTGATACAAAATAAAAGCAGTCAAATATAAGCGCAAAATAATTTTGATTTATTTTGTATAAATTATATTTGAAAAGTAAATATTGGAAAATTCCGATACTTTTATTAATTAAGAAAAACAATGTACATTCTAAAAGTAACTTGGAAATATGCATGATGGTGTATTACATTTGAGAGAAGAATTCATGATCTAGGAAACAAGAATTGTTCTTTTTTAGAATTTAGTGCCGTCTCCGGTGAAAAAACATGCATGTAAATAAAAATAGTATGAAACATATTTCCGTTTTAAGACTTAAAACACTCATTTTTATAATATATAAAATGACGTCATTTGCTTTCTCTGAGGAATCTCCAATTTACGATCCTGTCTTTAAACAACATGTATACAAAAGTATGCACTGGTCGTCACAAACACAGATTTAAAAAAAAATCCGGCAAAAAGATATAATAGTAAAAACCTAACCTCCCTCCTCCCTCGAAAAAACTCGAATATTTAATCCGTTATATGCTTCATTCCTTTGTAACTTATTTAACATAGATATTTAAAACTATAAATATTTTACAATACTCCCATATTTTATCAGAATGCATTTATTTACAATTTTTCAAACTGGCACAAATTTTTACGGGATTGTTTTTAGTTGTTATGAAATGATGGCAAGAAAAAAGATATAATATTCTGCCATTTTTCAAAAATTTTTACTTTGTGGGCCACTTTTCTTGGCAACTTCGAAGGAAAAGTGTTAAAATCTAAAAAAATATATAAATAAAAAATTAATTAAGATGTAGTTTTCAAACAAATTGGCATTTAAAAGAATGCCAATAAACGCCAACAAATTGGCATTTAAAAGAATGCCCCTCTTAATAGAATGACATAAAAAATGAAAATGTTCGATGCTTAGAATTTTGCAGTAAAAAAAATTCAGGAAATAATTATCCGTATTTAACAATTTTTTATATAAGATAGAAATATGATATCGAGGGATAATATGTTCTGCTCCTGAGAACTATACCTGTTCCTTAAAATATCAAAACATAAAATGTAAGCGTGACGTACTTCCGAAAGCTATTACCACACAGACACAGTTTTTTTTTCCGTAAGCATAAAGGAAGAATAATGTCCATAGCATCATTACAAGACAAAAAGATAGCGACATTTTAAACTAAAGTACTTTATACGTGCTGATTTTCAACTATGCAATTAGTCTTGCTTATTATACACGAAAACAGCTGTCAATTATTAAGTCAGGAAAGGATGAGGCCATGGTAACTGAAAAATAGCACTTTCAAACAGAAAAACACAACAACCGATTACAGAAGACAGCCGTCAAATATTCATATTATCATTCAATCTTCATAACCTGGAAATATATTTTAAGCAGTGCACATTATTTGTGTTTTTAGAGACTGCGAACTCTGAACAGGAGTGGGCGAGAGCAGTTTACAGGGGGCTGAGCCCCTTTCTAATAAAATAAAATAAAATATTAAAAAATACATAAGAAAAAGCTTAAAGTAACTGAGCAAAACTCAAAACATATATATTAGTTAAGTTGATTATATTAAAACACTCATAAAAAAACTCGTGAAAAATGAATAAAATAATGATTGTTTTATAATTATAAAATATAGCCTTATAATGTTGCCTCGAATTAAATGCCAAAATGTGAAATATATATGAAAAATGATAATGTAAAATGCATATTACAAATCAGCTGTTTCTTTTTTTCTTTTCTTAATATGTATTTTTAAATGTATATTTAAAATATTGGCCCTACTTAAATACTTTTATGCTAAACTTTTCCATTTTATGATTTGAAAGCGAATGCAAAACAAGATGTTCATAAAATAATTTCATTAGTGCAAAAGCATCCTGTTCAGTAATGCCTTTATGAAAATTTTATTTACTTTTGTTAATTTATAAACAAAGTAATAACATTATCTTCTGTTTTAAAATATCAACGCTAATATCTCTACAATAAAAGGTAATAACAACAGAACTTTACAAAAGAAGCCATGCCGGAAGATATTTTGTATGAATTAAATCCTGAAAAAAGTACAAAGAAAAACAAAAAGATTTGGGGATTTTTTTGTTGGTTGAAGCTTCCCCTAAGATTGCACAACTACATAATCTACGAGTTAGAAAATGAAGTAAAATATCGTAAAAAATCTAGAATTGCAATTTTTTAAGGTATTAAGAATATCAAGGGACAGATAATTTGATTCCGTGTTCTGCAACATTTGCAAACATTTCTTTATCTTTTGATCTTAGAATGTATGTAAAACGAAAGTAATTCAAGAATTTTTTCTTTTCCGGCGAAAACTGTTTTATCGAGTAATCTTATAACATTGTTTTATTTCTAAATCCACTGTAAATTTAGATTAATGTTTTTTGAAACATTAAAACGCAAAATATTTTCCCTTCTAAAGAAAATAACTCTTTGCTTTTGCCAGTGATTTGACGATACTATTGATAGTACTATAATGGAGACAGCATTTTAAAAAGAAAGGGATGAAAATTTATATACATAATTTTGAAATTAATAATTTCATACCTTAATTATTTTTATATAAATAAAACTTTCAATAATAAATTGAAATTTTAATTAAAATATAATACATATCAAAAATGCGCAGTTTAAATAATTAAAATCTAGTTTGCATTAGCTACGTGTATAATTGCTGAAGTGTATCATGGAATTCATCGGCATTAATTCTCTAAAATATTATCAGAAAACATATTACTATTATTCTGATAAAATATATAAACAATATTATGATGATATTATTAGAATGACTACTCATATGTTTAACATTAACCTATTAATTTTAGCTATAAAATTTTATTCCTTTACATTTAACATATTTAGAGTATTAATTATATTATGAAATAGATCGTTTTTTGTTGTCCTGAAACAATTGCGTAAATTTCTTTATTCTTTAATCCTAAAACGCACGTATAGCGAAAAAAAGTCCAATATTTGTACTTTTCTGGGAAAAAAACTTCTATATTATGGTAACCACTCAACGTTATCTTACTGATAAATATATCGTAAATTTAAACTAATTTTTTTAGGATTTTAAAACTGAAAACCCTCTTTTAAAAAATATAAATCATATATATCTCTACTTTTATTGAAATTGTAGGAGGTAGTGATAATAAAATATGCCCCATTATTTATTAACCCATTATGCACCGACGGTACTTTAAAGTACCATCGAAGAAAACTTTATACAAAACTTAATTTTTCTGTCTATGAATAAAAGTTTTAAATTCTTTCCACACAAAACACTCTTCTCAATTAAATTTAGATAGAATAGAGAAACAGTAGAAGTTAAATATTTTCGAAAAGTGGTAGGTTTATTATTCATTTTTGTAGGTATTTCTGATCTTTCTTTAAATAAATTTATATGAAAAATATTCAACCGCAATAGCATCTCAACATATAGAGAGGATCATGATGCATTTAAACTCATTGCTTTTTTTAACAATTGTGATATTTTCAAAAGAGTTAATTTGGTTAATTAATCTGATTATTTTTATAAATTTTTCACACAAAATTAGAATTACCGATATATTTAATCAGTTTTTATGAAAAAAAAAATCTAAATTCGCTTTAGTATTATCTAAAAAATTCAGTATACCTTCAGATATTAAAGAAGGTAATTATTGAGTTGTGTCAATTTCTTGATAAATAATTCGGTAGCTAAAGGGTTAAGAGATTGGTTCAAAATTTATCATACCTTGTGTAAATAAAATATCTATACAGCGATGGTTGATGTGGGATATCGATACCTAATGTCTTTGGGGCCTATATGCTCAGTTAATGATCGGCCAGGAGGGGAAAGGCTTTTTTGGTGTTTATGCTGCTAGATTTGTTAGAGTGAATGCAGAATGGCTACTTTCGTATGGATTCGGGGGTAAGTGAAAATAGCAACAAGCAGTATAATTTATATTTTACCATTTGTACTCGTATGTACAGACGATCTTTTAAATGTTAAGCTGAAAATACAGTACTAATACATGCATTAGCTAGGTATGTAGTTTAATTATACTTAAATGCAATAATTTTGCTTTTAATTTATTATATTGTTGTTAAGAGCAATGATTGAATGAATTGTACTTTTAAAATCTTATGGATGTTTTATTTTATGCGCGAGAGAGCATCATTGAAAAACAAAAACGATATAGAGAAATTTTTGTATGTGCTACTATTTTTTTTATGTCAGAAGAATAAAATATTAATTATTATTACTGCATTCAGATTTCGCAATTAATGATAAATAAGAAACATTTGTCACTTAGAGTTTTTTATGGAGTTTTTTTTTTAAATTTGTTTAGAATTGACAATTTACATGGAAGTTTCCATCTTACTTTATAGTTTTGTTTGCACTACATTGTTACCCACAGTGGGGAGTATTAACAGCAAATAGTTTAGAAATTTCTGCATTGCATTTTATGTATACATGTCTGCTAAAATATTGTTTCTTGTATATATAGTCAGTAAGTTGCTGTACATAATCCTATATGTGTTTGAAAAAACATCTAAAATTAAACCGCTAAAATGTGGTGGTTTTATTACCCCTGGAACTTTACTTACTAAACGAATTTCGTGAAATATTTCGTGAGTATTATTGAAACAGATATCAAGTTATTTTCTTTTTCGGTTGCAATCATATTCCAGAGCTATTGGCTGGGGCAGCCACTCCGGATTAAGAGGCTATTCGTACCATGTCACTTACGAGATATCTCATTTGTGATTCGGAAAAAGACGTCCAGTTTGTAATTTTCAAATTACTTCGATACGTGATTCTTTTCATATTTTACGAAATTGTTAATATTTTTTTTACATTTCTTATAGCTCGGCGATACTTTTTTGGTCAACTGCTTATCGATTAGTACCCATTGAAATTTATTTTAAAAATAAGACTGATTAAGAATGGAATCAATCTGTTCTTTAAAAGTAAATTGTTGTTTCTTCGGCAACAAAATCTTTCTCTTCTCGTGACTGATACTAACAATATCGAAAAGGAACTTTCAATGCTTAGAATATACATTAATTTTGAGATTGAAACAATTTTAATCAACTTAAATTTTGTTCTAAATCATAAAATTACAATTGTAAAATTTTAATATATAACAAATAAAGGTATACATTGTGGCGAAAAAGTTTAAACACAACACAAATATTTTAATAGGATTGAAATTGTAAGACAAAATGCTTTCAAATATCTGCTGTATGTGAATACTGTGATCAAATACTCATATATATATATATGTATTTCAAGTTTGGAAAAGATGCATCGTTATAAAATTAAAAATTACAAAAAAGACATTTTTTGTGATGTCGAAAAAGTTTATACACAAATGATATTTCATGCAAATATCTCCTTAAACATGATAGATGGAGGATCGGCGAGATTTTTTTATGCTATATAAAATGTACCGATCGCTGTACCAGTTATATCAAAATTCCATAATCTCTGCAGTTCCCGACTGAATAGGTTGCCCGTAACCTATTCAGTCAGGTATCACAGATCCCTCTTAAAACATAATAGATGGAGGATCGGCGAGATTTTTTTATGCTATATAAAGTGTAACGATCGCTGTACCAGTTATATCAAAATTCCATAATCTCTGCAGTTCCCGACTGAATAGGCTGCCCGTAACCTATTCAGTGTGATACAGTGTATTCCGTTTTACGAATCTCTCTTACTTTGAATTTGCCTAAACGTGTCATTTATAATGTTTTGCAATGTCTAAAACGATTCAAAAATGAGTATTGCTTCGGCAAAGACGAGTAAAACTACATTTCTTAGGAATAGAAGAATTAAAGGATTGGCTGTAACTAGCGATTTTTTTTTTTGATAATCAGATAAAAAAAGACTTGGATAAAGAATAGAGCTTGAAACCATACGTAAACCAAAAACCAAATCAGGGTTCATGAAAAAAAATTAACTCGTTAGCCTTCTGTGATACAATTTCACAAACAAGCAAACTTCAATGGGTAAAACAGTGCATAAATTATCGTGACGAATGAATTAGTGATAATTTTTCTGGTATAAAAAAAGAACTTCGATGGTCCAAACGGTTTAACATTCTGTTAGCGTCCCTTGAGGAAAGAACCGAAGATCACATTCAACCGGCATCAATGTGGTAGACTGCTCATAGTATCGGGAGCTTCTGGATAGAATGCACAAAGAGCTCTGTGATTCCTAAATGGCATAAAAATCATACTTAAAAGAAAAGTATCATTAAAACTGAGAATATTAAAAAGGAAAAAAAGAACACTATAACAGTGCTTCGTCCTGGTAAAAATTTCCAAATTCAAGTGGAACATATTTTTTATAACCAAAAACATATATATTTATATATACATATGTATATGAAAATTGGATTAATTCTATAGATGCACTTTCAATGATAAAATATAAATGACACAAAAACGTATTCGTTGAGCTCGTAAGTGGCCCAACTGGACCTTTCATCAAGACAACAACGCATCGATACTTATTTTCCGTTGCGGAAAAGAGTGGCTTAAATCTCAGAATATCAGAAAGATTAACTAGCCGGCAAACAGCTAGATATTATTCCAGTAGAAAATATTTGCAGAATCGTCTCTATAAGGATGGAAAGCGATACTACTCAGTGCAAAAGCTCAAATCAGCGATCGAGGAAGCCTGTTTTGCTGTTTTCATTCCTTTATTATCAAAAAGTGTATGTATCTGTGCATGGAATTGAAGCATACTATATCTGTTTTTAGCTGTCATAAGTGCTTTCCATTTCAGTTTTGAAATATTATGTTTGAGGATCCGCTGGTTTAGTTGTTTTTCTGCCATTTATATTTTATCATTGAATGTGTATACAGTTATCTATTGAATTAAACCAATTTTCATATATATATGGTATATATGAATATATATGTTTTTGGTTACGGAAAATGTGTTCCACTTGTATTTGGAAATTTTCATCACAATGAAAGCATTTCGAACCACTGTTATTGTATTTTTTTCTTTTTTTTTTCTTTTTTTTACATTTATGTTGTGTATATTTGGCTCATGCAGCGACTAAAACATATGATCATGCTAAATCGGCGACTTACAAGCTACTGACGCATAACTAAATAATAAAAATATTAGTATTATTAAGTATCATGATCGAGATTAGCCTACTTTTACTTAGATTACTTGACTAAAGCAGAAATTTAAAATCAAAATCCAAGTTAGTATAGTGTTAAACAAATAATATTGAAGTTTTAATATTTATATTCACTTAATGAAACATTAAGAAATTTAAAGTTTGAGATAGAAGAAAGTGTCGAGATTGGCACTTTTAGTTACTTATTTTTAGCAGAGCAATTTGCCATTTTCATTTGAAATTCCTTATAAAAACTTGTTATATTAACTTTGAAAACATTGTTTTAAATCTGTAAAACATCAAATGCCAATCATAGTGAAGAAAAAGAAATGAAACTATCTTTAAAAATTCAACGACATTGTCACGTTCAAAGAGAAGAAATTCGAAATTTAAAATATTCTTGTTTTATTGGGATTTTTTCGTATGTTCTTTTGTATAAACTTGAAGGATTTTAGCCTTAATATCAATGCAAGTGGAATGAAACGTCGAGAAAAATGAATCACATAAAACTTTCTGTTTCAAGAATGAGAGTACAAGTTGAAGAAAGTAAAAAAAATAGTATCGTTTTTATTTGTTTCACATATATTAACAAAATAAAAAATATATATAATATATAAAACCGTTTATGTTATTCAAATTTCTGGAAAATAATGTTATTTTATTATGTGGAAGTATAAGTTTTAGTTTGTTATAATGAATACTTTTCAAATGTGATATTTTAACGAAACAAAATATTTCATCAAACGAAAATGCACATTTGTTTTATTTAAGGGTTCCGCACTTAAAAAGTGAAAACGGAACCATTATACGATTACAACTGTGTGGGTCTGTTCGTCTGTCATAGCCATTTTACTCGTTATTTATAAAACATGGAAAGGGGAAATAATAAAGACTATTGACCTACATATTTACAAATTATTAAATGTTTACAAATATATTTAGAAAGGGAGTAGGGGAGGCTATTTAAGTTACTTAAAGAAAAAAAATCTCTTAATTGTATATCGCGTGGTGTAACGGATGGAAGCTTTCATTACGCTGAACTCAAAATTACATTACTTATAATTTTAGGCATGAAATTTTCAAAGATATCATCAAAAATAGAGCGCAAAAATATCTCCCCCCCCCCTCCCTTATTTAATTCCTATTCTACTGAAACTAAAATTATGAAAAAAATTAGAGGTCTTATTATAATTAATTTAAACGTACTGTTTTAAGACTAAACTAATTTAAACCTAAGTATAACTAATTTAAACGACTTCAATTTAAACCTTGCAGGAAAACTATAGTGATTACCCAAGGTCACATAGTTTATGAGATAAGTGCATTTTTCCGTTCTACAAAAATTTTGATTTATGTGTATTCAGCAAACGTATTGAGGTGTGCTAGAGCTTCCTATCGTTACAAACTTTTAAAAGCATTTTTGAAAATGTTTTTCAAAAAAAAAAAAATAGACGAGATATTAACCCATTAAGGCCCGAATTATTTTCTGCACTAAAATTTAAATTTTGTATTCCCCACCACTTTCAAAAGCAAATTAACTTTTATCTAAATTTATCAAGGATTCTGTCTCGTGAAATAAGGTATAAATTTTTCTTCCTCTTTACTGGTGGGAAAACCGCTTTCTTGCTGTTTTTGTAACCGTCCTCAAACGAGGACGCTGGGCGTTAATGGGTTAACTTTTAAAGATACGGACGATTTGGACATAAAATATGACAAGGAGCGTACTTTGTGTACCATCGACTTTTAAAGCCAAAATAAACACTTTTAATGATCGTATTTACACAATGCAATGTTCAGTAGCAGTACAAAAGCAATAAACATCAAAATTTTAAAAACAGACTAATTTAATTTTAGAATTAACCCATTAATAATCAAATTATTTCCTTCATTAAAATTTAAATTTCAGAATTCCCACCACTTTAAAAAAAGAGTATTTTTATTTTACTTTATCAAGAGAAATATCTTGTGAAAGAGATTATATATTTACTGGTGTGAAAGACGCTTTCTTATGTCTAAATCTAGGATCTAAAAATATGCCACTGGGTATTAATGAGTTAATCAGATAAATACTATGGGATTCACGACTAATTTACATTAAGTAAATCTCATAAAACATCTCTCGTGTTTTTAAGATATAACCTCTTCGAGACAA
The DNA here is from genome assembly GCA_964019185.1 of Maratus speculifer. Classification (NCBI taxonomy): domain Eukaryota; kingdom Metazoa; phylum Arthropoda; class Arachnida; order Araneae; family Salticidae; genus Maratus; species Maratus speculifer. The sequence goes on from OZ025298.1 coordinate 159,798,807, forward strand.
TTGTGTTTCTTTATGGATTTTTTAATCTTTTATCATTGGATTTAAAAAAAAAGAATTTTTGCACTTTTTGCGGCACGTATACTGGTCGCTCATCCCTAAGGCGTTAACTAAGAGTAAAAGGGCCGTGAGTGGTCATTTTGACTCATTCCATATGAGTATATTTCGGTTCAAACCAGAAATTTTACTATAAAAACATAGAAGATACAAAGAGGTAATAAATTACATAGAAAAATTAAACTATTTTAACTCAAAATCCTGATGTGTTATATGTTAATAAAACTTGTTTAAAATTTCTGGCATGTCTAGTGTTAAAACGTAAATGGAAAAACGTGGCACGAACCATGGCGGTGTTCCAAAGTTACGACATACTTTAGAAGCATCATTAGCACAATGTTAGGTTTAAACTTTAAACAAGGGTTTTATTTTAGCTACAATTGAAAAACAAATGATTATTACTACGTTGAAATAGGTTTTACGAAATGCCAAATCAAGTTTAAATATGCACTATTTTTATTGCCAGTACCAAATTAAGATCTTTAAAAAATAAGAAACTATAAAACAAATTAACATAAGATTAAAATAAAAGTTATACTGAATAGCAGTATCTAATATTATTTAGATATCATATCTCTTTGAAATTTCATTGAATAGACATTCATAATTTTCTATAACATACAGCTATATTCCTAGATGCCAATATCTCTTAATTATTCTCGAGTCTGATCGTAGGCAAACGTGTTTCCAACCGGAAATTTTATTTAATAAACTATTTTAAAATGAAATTTAGTAATTAACGTGTTGAAAGAGCACACATTTTCTTACAAACACATTCCATATTTAAATTTGTTTGCCTTGTATTAGACTCCAGAATAATAAAGAGATGGTGGTATCTATGTTATACACAACTCTACGTTGCATAGTTTTCTACAAAGTCTTAGTATTTTTTCAGCAAAAATTTCTTTCAGTGACATGATTCAATGAATAATTCTTATGTTTATTGTGCGAAATCCTCGAATCCTCGCACTTGACCATTTATTATAATTTAATATAGTGAAAAGATTCTGTTATTTGAGTTTCAAATCTTATTATCAGAGTCCAGTTTGTTGAATGCAGTTATCAATTTATAAGTCTTGCTATAATCGGTTTAAAATTTTGTTAAAAAAAAGTGTTTGAAATTCATTGTTTTTATTTAAAATTTCTTTACTTTTCTGGAGCCCGGGAGAGCGCCTGGAAGATTTACGCAGTTTATTTAGGGTTCCACAACCTCAGGCTTGGTAAAATAAATTATTTTATCGAAATACAATTTCCAATCTAGTTTTCGTGAGATCGTTCTCATGTCTGACAATTTATATGGAACAAGAGATTTACATTTTAAAATTGCCTTCCTTCTGTGATGCAAATTTACTATAAAATTTGTAATGTATCACAAATACATATTTCGAAAACTTTCATCCGTTTTGGATAAATGTTTGATGAAATATCCAAATCAAACATATGATGACATTTTATTGCCTGAAAAAAATAAATAGGACTATAAAGGACATAAAAATCAAAGTTTAAAGATTGAATTTTAAAACTAAAACAAAAACAGTAAACAATGCGTAAAATATTTTGCAATCGGTAATGTCAGTTATGACATAAAATGTCAAATTCGAATGTGCGAGAAATTCTTTATCAACTCGATATGATTCAATTTCTCCATGTTTTAGGTTAAAGGCTTTTTTGATTTGATTTTGAATTGTTTTTAAATTTTTGTTGGGTGAATCGATTGAGTTTATTCCATGTATTTTTGTGCTGAGCTAGTAAAGCGAACCTTAGATGTAAATGATTTCATGTTTTCATAATTCTTTTGATGCTTGATCAAAAAACAGATTATTATTCCGTTATAAAAAGTTTTATTGAACTTCATCATGAATTTCACTTTTATATGACTTTAAATATATTGAATATTCTAGAAATGACAATAATACTAAGCATAAACAGTTTTTTTTGACGACATTTTTTATAGATCAATATTTATCCTACAATAAAAATCATCAACTTTTCATATTAAATAGGATTTAGTCATCAATACGTTTCCTTTGTTTAAAATTTTTGCACAAGTATCAGTCAAATCACTACTTTCTCGGCGGGATTTTAATTCAAAATTTAAAGAAGAATACAATTATTGTTATTAGAAAGTATGTAGTGAATGTTTCACCGTATATATTCCCCGTATTTCTTTTTCGCTATCGTATATGACAATAATACTAAGCATAAACAGCTTTTTTTAACAATATTTTTTATAGATCAATATTTATCCTACAATAAAAATCATCAACTTTTCAGATTAAATAGGATTTAGTCATCAATACGTTTCCATTGTGTTAAATTTTTGCACAAATATCAGCCAAATCACTACTTTCTCAGCTGGGTTTTAATTCAAAATTTAAAGAATAATACAAGGTACTACTCTGCTATCCCGTCGACCACTTTCGCCAAATTATACAAATCGGCAAACTAATAGCCGAATTATACATATTGACATATTTTTTATTTTCAAAAACGAAAAAACAAATAATTAGTGGAATATTAATAAAAATACAAATTAAAAATCGAAATAAAAATCATTTAAAGACGTTTTAAACACGCAAATCGTATTTAATGTCATCGAATGTAACATTCACGATCATCCATTATTGGCATTTAATCTTTTAGTTTGGCTATAATTTTTTGGTCGACGGGATAACCTAGTAGTACCGAATACAATTATCGTTATTAGAAAGTATGCAGGGAATCTCTTCACCGTATATATTCACTGTATTTCTATTTCGCTATCTTTGTTTTTGAATATCAATTAAACAACACATTTTTCTGCCGTTATCGAATACATTTAAATAAGTCTGAATGAATACGAATGACCCTTGTGTGATTATATGAATAATTCTTTGTAGAAAACTGTTATACACATATGCATGGAAATTAGTTTTAATCTAAAGACCTTAATACAATAACATTCTTTCAACTATAAATGTTGTGATTCAAAAATAAAATTTGTATTTGCTAATTTGCTCGAGTTTGCGGTACAAGTGTTGTAAATAAAGTATCTAGTATTTTTAAACGATCAAGCATGTTACTTATGTTTTATCTAAAATTTCCTATTTAATTGGTTTATACTATCAGCGGAATTTCATGTCGTCATAATTAATAATTTTAAACGGATCACAGGAGATATTCAAACCACAAAACATGGAACATCAGAATTCAAAAGAATTGTTACAAACCATAATGTCGGTAAAAATTCAAAACATTGTCTATGCATTTAAGTCAAACTACATACTTTTAATACATGTATGCTCCATATATTTTTATGAATTCAGATCTTCTATAGTATGAAAATATATTTGTTATATTCATATCAGTAGCATTTTATTATTATTATTATTATAAAAAAATATTGCATCAACAGGTATGGTACAACTTCCTAATTTTTATGTATATTAAATAGTTATAGCTTTCGTTCTTTATTTTCTTTATTTTGACTTTTTATTTTAGCATTTCAATTTAGGATAATAGTTCATTTAAATTACATCAGAAATATTACCATATAAACTTTATATATGAAGGGAATTTTGTAATAGTAAAATAATTCTGTGCTGAAATGAAAGATTTGATAAACACATAACAAATTGACTTCATTTTTAATGCTAGGAATATATTTTTATAGACATGCAATATAAAACAGGGAAATGTTTTCCTATCATTTTCGATATTCACCGAAAATGATAGAAATGATAGATTATATGAAATGAGAGAATGATAGATTAATACATCCGACTGCAAGCTTGACTATGTTTAATTTATCAATCATTTAAATAACCAGATGTGCTAATCTCAGAGCATTCTACCTTCTAATACACATTGATACTTCAAAATGTATATCACAGTATAAAAAATAATTCACAGTCTATTCACATTAATGCGAATTCTAAAGGGCATGAAACTCCGTGCATAATTTGTTATACTATCATTATGGCTAAAATATAAATCCTGCAAAATGCTGCACAGCAGCGCCATCAGTTAAGTAATTTACACTAAATCGAATCAGTAACAAGATGTATCAGTGTCTAACAGAGTTTGATGCTTTATGAAAATCCGTAATCTTAAGAAAGAACTATTGAGAAAAGCGCGAAAGATGCACTACCGCAGTGGCACTTGTTGAGCGAATAACGCAAAGACTTAATCAACAACATCATGTGTTAACGTTTAAATGAATGTAAATTTTGATTAATATTCCTGCATTAGTTCTTGAGCTAGAACTTTTGAGAAAATCATGAAAAATGTAGCACAGCAGCTCCACCTGTTGGGCAAAAATGAAAAAACTTAATAAAAAATGTCTTGTATCAGTGTGATCGATAATGCGTGTGTGTCGATCTGAATGCGAATTTTGATGAAATTCCTGCATCAATTCTTGAGGTATATCTGTAGTGAAAATTGTTAAAAATGCAACATAGCAGTGCCATATATTGGGCCAAAACTTTAAAGATATTCAACATTAAACGACTTTAAATATTAAGCTTGAAACTTTACACATATTCATAATCAAAACATAATCAGCACCAAAATTTATCAAGTTATATTTGAACTGTAAGCTTGTGAAAATTCATAATTATTTCTTGAGATGGAGCTATTTCGGAACTCGTGAAAAATGCGACAGAGCAATATAGTACGTGTCAAAAGTTTAAGCACAACAGAAAATTTCAAAACGAAATTTTATTAATGAGTGAAAGTTAATTTCCTTTTCACATAACTACAAATTATAGTTTTAAAAAGATAGTTAACAGATTTATGCTATAAAATTCATCTTAAATAATACAATTGATGAAAACAACAAAAATAAATGTTTCAAAGTTTAAGCACAGTAGTTTTTTAGTTCTTAGTAGAACAATAATAAAAAAAATTAATACTTCATTATTGTTCCTTTCTGCTGAATTAGTTTAACACTAGAACCGCGGCACCTTCGGTATACCTAGAACCGCGGAGCGGGTCAATTTGACCCGAGATGGAAATTAATATATAAATATGCCCAAATACTTAATTTGGTTAGTCAAAAGATTATATTTTTTTAGAATAATCAATATTTTTTAATATTTACATTATGTCAACAGAACATTCCGTTCACATAAAGTCAACAGAAATTACCTACATTTTAGAAAATTCTATAATTGAAAATTATATTTCATTAAGTATGATGAAAATATATTGAAGAGATAGTGAACATATATTTTAAAAATAAATGAACTTGGTCATCATATACATTAATAAAAAGTAGATTATCCCATTTAATTGAGTTTAGATGTAAAATCTAAGAATAATGCTTAAAAATATGAAAATTGCAAATTATTAGTTTTAATGATTTATCTAATCCAATTTATTAAATTCATTGCTAGAAAAACATGGCTTTTGCACATTTACCAGAAACGCATGGGTACATTATATTTTGAACAATTATATTTAGTCTTACCTTCATATTTTTAATTATGATTACAAACTCTTCCATGCTTATTTAGTGTTGTTCATCGTTTTTAGTGTTTCTTCTTGCCCAAATGACATTTTTTTGCCGAGAAATAGAAAATGTCTTGAATATATTGACGTATACTAATAGATAATGAAAGTATGCAAAGAAGACGTATATTAACTAGTTTTCTGGTTACAGATTTCATAAAACCCAAGCAGTAGCAAACAGTAGAAAAATACAAAATATTATAATTTGCATTCACCGGCTTCCTATAAGAAGTGGGCTTGACGCTTGACATATGCAGACTTCCTGTGAAATAAGAAAGCCACACCAAATTTAGTTGCGTTGTCTTAAACAAGTGTATTTAGTATTTTTTTTTAATTATCTAAAGTTTCAACAATTAGATGTAAACTGTTAAGCCACAAAGTTTTTTTACCTTTTTCTCTTTGGTAAGCAGCCACGCTGATGTTTAAATGTGTTAGAAGAATAGCCGAATGCCATTCCGATTTTGATATTTTTGGAGACTTGTATTTCTCGGCTTGGGCATTTTACAGTTTCTATAAATCCAGTATTTTTTTCTCAACATCTGCAAGCAACTTGAACACGATACGATGCTGAATTCATGTGGCTTTCTTAGAGATATACTGAGTAAACCTACTCATCGATTTTGCAGGAAATAAGTACTCATCTACGCTTATGTTAGGCCTTTATAAATAGCTAGTCTTGCAGTTTACTTGTCACCTTCTTTATTTCCAGGTGGAAATGCGCAAGTTATTGCTTATTTATTTTTCAGATTTTCATAAATATAAAGATAAAAAATTTCCACTTTTGTTCAAATTCTTAATTCTTCTTTTTTTATATCCAATTTTTGATTTGATACATATCATAAGCTTTCGTTCAATTGATAAAATTTTAACTATATTCTAATGAAAAAGTCCAACAAGGTCAAGAACATAGGCAAAGTCGTCGTTACTTTCATTTTCATTATCAAAATTTAATTTTCTTCATTTACAGGCAGATATTCATCCTCAACCATTTGTATTCTCACTCATTTTTAGATAATAGTTGTTGACATTCATAAGCTTCTTTGACAGTAATATTAAGACATCGGAAATCTTATCTATACTTTTAATAAATGCAGAATAAAAACAACTTGAATACTAGTTCTAAATATTTGTTGTACTTTTCCATTGCAATATTCTGTTATTCACATCAAGGATATTGAATCATGATTAAAATTTTTCACTATTTCCTCTTGCAAATCTGCCTATGGGTGAAATTATGAGTGAGGGAGATATACTTTCTCGTTACGTCCGATGAAATACACCTCTATTTTGCCATTTATGCGTAAAAACATATTACGGGTCAAATTGACCCGCTTCGCGGTTCTAGGTATAAGTATTTAAAACTCAAAATTTATTTATGTTATTTGCTCTTAAATGCGAAAGGTTGTTGTTTACCTTAAAATATTAAAAGTCAGGAAAGGCAAGATTTTTTCAATGAAAACTTTTCGCGCGGCGAGAAATAAAACATTACTTTGGGTCAAATTGACCCGCTCCGCGGTTCTAGTGTTAAATATACGATCTTCCATCGATAACATGAGGTTTTGTATTGTTTCCGGTTCAATTTTAAACTAAGTGTTTTCAATGGCATCTTTCAAATCTTTAACTGAAAAATACTGCTTTCCATTTGGATAAACTGCATGGCTGAGAATACCCCACATATTTTCTATAAGGTTTAAATCATGACTAATTGCCGACCATTTCAAAACAGGTACTTTTTCCGACTTAAGCCATCATGAAGCTGAGTTTGACGTATAGATGGAAGCATTATCATGTTGAAATAAGCATTTTTCTTCCCCCCAAAAAAAAGCAAATGATTGGCAAATGTCATTTGATAAATTTCAGAGTTTTCATGATTACTGATGAATGCTAGAGACGACAGATAAGTGAAAGAAATAGCCCCCTATACCGTTACAGAACCACCATTATGTTGTCGGTTAAATACACTCATAGGTTCTTTGCGGAAATCATGCCAATTGTACTAAAATCCAAGAGGGCCATCGAAGTTCCTTTTTTTTTTATCTCAGTGAATATGACATTCAGACACTTTTCACCATAAGACATATGCTTTTTGTCCCATTGTAATCTAGCTTCTTTATGGTGTCGTTTGAGACATGGTAGTCTAACTATTTTACGGTATTTGATGTATTTGAATTACAAAACTCTTCTATAAACAGTTTTTTCGGTATTTGTCCTCCAACTGAATGTTTTATTCGCGAAAGAGAGTAATTACCAGTTGAAGCCAAATATCTGATGCTACTATCTACGCGCAAACTAGTTGCTCGCGGCATTCCTGAACGAAATTTCCGTTTTAAATCATTACCTCGAGCCAAAATTTGATGAATACCTCGTTTTGATATTTTTTAATGCACTTGCAAATTCAGAAACAGACTTAAATTTTGCTTTTATACTCAAGGTTTTTATCAATTCCTTTTTTGAAAATTATTTCGACCTAGGCATAAAAACTAACTAACTCAACATACTAACTCAAAAACAACAACTTACTGCTTCTTATACACTCAAAAATTGTTGTCGTGCGCAACCGCTTACGATTGTAAAATTTGCATAAAAACGATTTTGTGATTAAACTTTTGACATTGTTATTTTTGTTCTGTTCGTAAACTCCATGGTTTGAAATAAAATTTAAAAGTTAATTTCAATGAATATGGTGTTAAAATAGATATTATTAACATATACAAGACAAATATTGAAAAAAAGTCAATATTTAAAGTTTTATTTTAGAATTGCTATTGTGCTTAAAGTTTGACATGCACTGTATCACATTTCAGGCAGTTTACACCGAATTGTAATCAGCACCAACTTGTATAAGGGACTAATTAAATCTGAAATTTGATCATAATTAGTGCGTCGTTTTTTGAGATAGCGATATTGGAGAAATTGTAAAAAATACAGCATGGCAATTCCACCTGTTAGATGATTTACAGCGAAACCTATTCAGAATCAATTTATATCAGGGACCACTTCAACATAATTTTTTATTAAATTCTGCGCATTAGTTCTTGAGATAGAGAAAAACAATATTCGTGCCATGCACAAGACAGACATTTTTTAAACATTATTTTCAAGATCTCATCCCCATAAAAAGTGTAAACCAGTCCAAAGCCGGAAGTCGAAAATTTTGAAGAATCCAATACTTTCTCCTTGTAAAGATTTAAAAATAAATAAATAAAAACTTTCTACTCCATAAACCAAATTCTAAACTTTCTAATCAAAAGACACCAAAACTTTATTTGTAGTTTCTGTTAAATTTTAAATGATAATCCTTCACTTATGACATTTAAATTCCTGATGTACAATCACATTTAAATATAGGCACGTTTAAATAATCATTTCATGTGAAGATTTAAGCTAAAACTAGTCTATATTATTAGAATTTAATGCCTCAATTAGCATATAATACTGGAACTTAATGAAAATATGAAGGCTACGATCAATGGAAAACCAATTATATTTCGTGTAAATTGGCATAAATTAGCATTTAGTCGTATGAAGTTTGAATAAAAATCTGCATTTGAATATCCACTATTGATATAAATAAGCCATGCATTAAATCATAAAATGGGCGCTTGGCTGTTTTTGTGAATCATGCTTTGAAAACCCATTTTATCATGTAAAAGTTTTGAATATCACAGCCTTGATTACTTGTGATCGAAGCAGTGATAGTGATTGTAAATATACTTATTTCACAATTATTAATTATACTAGTAACACGTTTAAAATTGCAAAAGTAACCAAAAAAATGAACGTAAATGATAATTTTTAAACACTTGTTTTATAATTATTAACTGTCAAAATTAATTATGAAATTAAAACTCTAAAACTTTAAAGCGTTGAGGATTAAGTAATTTCTTATCTATTACGATTGTTGAAAATGTTCCAATACAATTTCACGAATAATTCGATTAGAAGCTTTTTGTTGGTTTGTTTGTTTTATAAATATTAGAATGTTTTTTTTATAGAAATATAAACGTTAATAGAGATAAAAGAAATAAACAAACCGAATTAAACTCCAAAAAACTATTATCCAAATGAAGCCAAAATAATTGCTTGTTTTTCAGAAATTTTAAATGAAATAATCTCTCACTGAACGTCATTTATTTTATGCATCTACACAGCTATACGTCGAAGTTTTGGTAGTTCCAGATAAAAAAAATATGGCAATGCAAAGATTTTTTTTCGTTTGCGCATTGCAACGTGAAATAAATTTCTCACTTATGAGTCGGAGAAACAAAAAAAAAAAAAAAAAAAAAAAAAAAAAAAAAAAAAAAATTCACATTTTATACTCTTTTACACAGGCCTTTTCAAAAAAAGTCACATCCGCTTGTAATGGGGAAGGCAACTAATTGTATTTTGGTTTTGTTTTCTGGACAGTATTGGAAGCTGTATTCTTGAATACACCCCTTCTTACCTAAAACATCATGTATGGGGCAGCGTGGGATGTCGGAGTAGAATTTTCATTAGAAATGAATAAGAACCAATCTGTTTGAGAAGCCTGATCATATGAAATACCTCATTTTTCGGAATTTCTTACTTCTTACGCAATATTCAAAAGTTTTTTTTTATGAGCAGATAGAGTATGGGTAAACAAACAATGTTCTCGATTTCTTGCCAAAAAAAATCGATATGAAGTTATACTAAATGTAAAGAGGAAATATTTAATAGGAGTATTAATTATTTTTTCATGTTGTAAAAAAATTAAATTAAATTACATGAAAAAAAATAAAAATAAAAACTCGATTAAGGCAGCGAACAAAGAATTTGAAATTTATTCCAAGAAACCGAGTAGCAATGGAGTAGAATGAGTTGAAAAATTGGTCAACTGGAAAAGGCTTCAGTACTGTGATTTTTGGTATCTCCAATTAACAAGTCAATTTATTAAGAGTCAGTTATTAAAAGGAAACAAGAATTCCATTGCCACAGATTTTTGGAATAAAACATTTTCTTGCTTGCCGAAGGTAGGTAGAAAAAGAAAATCTTAAAAAGAGGCATAGCTTAGCTATCATGAAAATGATGATCAAGTGATGGAAATGCAAGAGTTCAAGAAGTTAATGTTGAGAAGGTGGTTAAGTGATTTTCCACCTTTATCGAAACATTTTAATCTTTGTGACATCTCTAACAGCAAAGGAATTTAACTTTTTCTTCAAAACCATGTCGCATAAAACCCTTACTTTCAGGATGAATTGTGTCATGTAGGTAAAAAAAAGTAAAGCATTTCTGTGAATGTTTGCTATTTGTAATAATTATAATTCTGAAAAGTTATACCTATTTGATACTAGAAAATTAGGAAATCCTTATTGTTTCAAGAATATAAAACAAACTGCCTTGTGAATGCTGTTTTTAAAAGCGTTACAAATGCCAACATGTTTTTGGAAATCCATCAGAAATTTATATTTTTATTAAAAAGTCCTTCAAAGATTGAAAAAAGTAAAGTGTAAAGTTATTTGTTAAGTTATAAAATACCTTTATCTTTTACTTTCAGTACAAAATCTATGACTAATTTAAAATTTATACATTTTTCAACCTGAGATTAAAACAGTTTTTACTCTTATGTAATTAACTGAAATGATTTTATAACATTTTCCTTTAAAATACTTAATAAGAAAAAAGTGGGTTTTTTTTAGGATAGTACGACAAAACTATAAAAAAAATGATTAAATGAATTACATAATTCCTTACTAACATAAATGTATTTTAATATCAAGGTAACAATTTTCTTTTACTGTTATTTCAAACGATTCTTAAAATCTAACTTTATTTAAGTATGATTCATATTTTTTTCCTACAATAACTTTTCTAAATTTCCAGGTTCTATTTATTTTACCATTTTAGTATTAAAAATAAATTTCATTTAGTTATAGTATTTTCTCTAACACAATATTCAAACGGTTTAAAAAAGAAAAATTCAGTCGTAAATTATATTTATGACTTTGTCAGAAGCACCCATTAAACCTTTGATTACAACGTTCCTCGAACATGACTTCATTGTTGTCCGGAATAAATAAGGCGCAGGTTATCAGAATTTCAATAACTCAGCCAAGCGTAATATAAAATGAGTAAGAATATTATTCTGCAGCTTTTCCAGCGAATGAAAATGAATTTCAAAACTTATTCCTCAAGGAAAAATTCACGTTTCCAAAGTTTTCTATATTTTCTTTTTTACATAGAATGAAAATATACAAAGAGCATATATATGCACGGATTATCTAGTGATATTTGGATGTTGCTTTATTTAGTGGATTATTCGCATTTGAATGAATACATTATAGATTTTCTAATTCTTTGAGTATGTTCAATTTTATAATTTTTAATGTTTAGTTTTCAATTCTTTTAAATTTCAATCTTCTTTGAAAGAGGATATTTGGCTTTTTTCAAATAGATCATAATAAATGAAGACCTAAATCGTCTCCCGGAATAATTTTTTCCCTTCGAATCTCCAAATTCTTGGAGACGTCCACTGTAACTCATGTAAACATTAGAGCAAAATTTCATACATACTTCGAATTATTTTATTAAAAATGTAATGAAGATAAATATTGATATAACCAGTTAAATACTATTTTGCTGTAATCATGTAAAATATATCTAGTTTCCAGCAAAAGTTACTTTTCTTACCTATATTAATAAATTATTTTTTTTACTCTTGTGACCTTTTTAATGACAATACCATTTGTGAATCATTATATTCGTGAATAGAATCGGGTTTTATGTGTAATACATCTCTAACCACGTGTAATAAATATCCCAGTGATACTGAAGCATTAATTCCAGTCTTCCAATCGTGATAGGTTTTAGTGGTGTACGCGAGTTTTAGCTTAAACAGAAAATATTAGAGTTTAATGTAAATGATAGCTGAATAACCTTTTTTGGAGCATCACAAAATCCTTGAAGTTCACATTTAAAAATAGATCTAGGCGAATTTTCTTGGTATCTATATGGATATTAAAAAATTGATTTCTTGGCAAAAAAATTTTACTTTTGATTAATATTTTATGGTACTGAAAAATCCCATGATAGTTGTAATTTCCCCATTTCTTGATGGATGATTTAAGTTAGAATTATAAGAAGTGCAATTCACCAAAATAGATCCAAAATCTTTGATACAAATGACAGAATATTTTTTAGGAAAAATTTGATAATCTATTTTACTGAGTTGTGTTTGAACAGATCATTACCAAAAGTACATTCCACTCCTTAAACTTTTGTGACCTTATTGCCCATTACACTGTGTATATTTTCATAAATTGTGTTTGTTAATCTTGACTTTTTAAACAGAGATGGTTTAGTTGTCGACCATTTTTTAGCTCAAAGACGCATTTTTGTAGAATTTTCTGCAATTCTTATAACATTTCATCACCTTCCGGAATATTCTCAACAGCAGTTAAAATATCGTAAATATAAAAATCTATTAAAGCTACAGCCTGGGAAATCAAGACCCTCATCAATTGTTAATTGATTAAAAATTTTTGTTCGGGATACACGGACCTTATATATATGTGTATATATATTAACTTCGATTTCTAAAAACTAATGGCAATTTTTGTAAAACACATGTTACAATATCAATACGTATATGACCCATATCACTTTCTTTTTCTACTGACGGTGAGAACTAACTTCAATAAGGTCACACAATCGAAAAAGATGAAATAAGAAAGATTTAGAGTAAATTTACTCCGCTTTAGAGTAGAATATTTTAAATTGAGACTTTAAATTCGCAAGTAAAAAAATCAGATCAGAATGTTATGTACTGTTTTCTCATGAAAGTAATTAAATAAAATGCACTTTGAAAAATCAATTTTTGCGATGCGTCCGACTGCAATACTGACTCCATTAATTAGTCTTTTAAAATTTTTTTAGAATCATCCTTTCAATCGAAAATGAAATCTGAAATATACTTAGTTGAAAGTTTGATACTGACGAACAAGAAGAAAAGAACATCTACAGTTATTCTATACTGAAAAAGTTTTGACATTTTCCAATAGGAACACCAACATTTTATTTTTAAAATGTTGTGATAAGAAAACGAGAGAAAAAAAAGAAAATGTTTTTTAACGGTCTTGTAGGAGAAGAATTAAATGAAAATGAAAAGTTTTCGATAATTCTATTAAAAAGTTTTTAAATGCAATTTTCAGCATTTGATAACCTATGATATTTGATATTCCTCCTAGTGTTTCTATGTATATATTTTTTAAATACCTTTGATTTTTGGTTTCTTACATTATCGTTAATAGGAGTTCTCTTATCTGACGAAACTCAGATCTTTTCTGTCATCTGCCCATCAGTCACGTATCTCGTACACAAATATTGTTAAAGTCACAGACTTCAAATTTTATATACTTAAAGCTGAATATCCTGTTTCACACGACAAATAATACAATTTTGAAAGAATCTATTATTTTATTTAATTTTTTTTTCAATGTCATACCTGCAGTTTTGCGAATTAAATTTTAAAAGACAACTTTAGTTTGAAGGCTTTCCTTGTAGACATCATAGCTTGTTGAATAGCTCTAATCCCGGTACTAGACATTGAAATTTTTATATTAAGATGGATTTCATTCGAAGAAATTTCGCATTTTTTCCAATTTGAGAGTTTTTTTTATTAGCGTTTCCCTCATCTGATATTCATAATATTTTTTTGGAATTACATTTTTTTTCTATTAAAAAAACTATTGTCATTTGCTAATGATTCAGCTTTACAATTTTGTTTAAACGGTTTTTTTTTAACTTTCAGAAATTAAAAAAAATATATTTACATCTACTCTTTTTTTAAATTAAGGTTTTTGAAAAAATTGGAAATTTGGATTGTATGTAAATAATTTGATTTGAACATTTTAAAAATAAATATCATCCATCAAAATAAATAACTTCCTTTTTTTATTAATTTTAAAGTTAAAGTTATTGGTGCTACTATCTATGTAGGAATTGAATAATTATAAATTAACAATTTAAATTTATTAATTAAAGGTTAAGCTGTTTAGAATGAACTTTCAAACAAAACCCTTGGTGCTATATGCGATCACACTTTCCCCCTTTTTTGTTCTACATGTTCTGTTGCAACGACATTTATAATAATTTAAATGTGCTTATTGTATTTGGATGAGAAAAATTAAAAGTTGAACCCGATTTTTTTTTCTTTACAATAAGCGTAGCCATGTACTTGTACACCTATCATTCTTATTTACCACAAGCTTGAGTATGTACCTTATAATAACACTGTCTCATATTTCATTTTAGTTCTTTTAATGTTCATGAATCGAAAATTATTCTTTAGGATCGCCCTGTTTTTTGTTCACGTATCTATCCATGTCAATGTTACTATTTACCCCCCCCACACACACACACACCACCCTCTATCATTTTATATCTAAAGATCAATAAATGTGTTTAACCTCTTCAGTCCTGAGATAAATTTTACGTGGCACTACAAAAACCAGTTTAAAATTATTATAAAGCATCTCCAAACATGCGTTAATTTGTATATCGATACTTCTAACGTGCACACGTCTATTAAAAAAGTCTAGATGTTATTTTAACAATTCTAGAAGAAATTAAATTAATTTAAAGGGTGATTTTTAGTGTCGCCTCCAGGCGACATCAGGACTGAGGAGGTTAATTCTAAAAATAAAAACTTAAACTATCAAACTATTAACGAGGATCAGAAATCTTGAGAAACAAAATGTCGTCACAGTGATTTATGAAACATTCAAGCTGGTTTCTTTAAGATGTCAAGAATGTGAGTCAAAATAAATTGATTCAGATACATGGATTATTTCCGATACAATAATATTATTTTACATCGATGTGCTAGAAAGTAATTGGCTTATTTTGTTACAAATGTTGTTTAAAATATCGAATTACATATATATTTCCGTATATAAGCCGTTTCGTATACAAGTCGAGTATACGATTTTTAAGTGAAAAAAAGTCCCAAATCAGAAATCCGGGTATAAGCCGTTATTCAAAAATGGTGATGAAAAATTCAGCGAATAAATTCTTAACAGGTTTTTTTACATAGATATTAGGGAAAAAAGCGATCTGCGAAATAATTGATATATTTTAGTTTGCCTTGAGTGCGCTGAAATCTTCTTAATTGGGTACCACCCATTCTATTATGATTTGCTCGTTCATGAAAACCAAATATCCTATTTTTGGCTTGAATTACCAGATGGAATAATCGATTGCTGCTTCAAATGATATCGCGTCAATGATCTGATAAATGGAATTTAAAATGTGGCCAATTGTGATGATAATGAATTGGGCACTGATATTGAAGGATAATTTAATAATGAAAAAGCAATTTTAATGAATGCTTGTGAATTCTGATAATTATCTGGATAATAAATAAGGACTGGTAACATTTTTTTTTTGTAAAAGAATATAGTTTTAAAGTTTTTTACACACTGTAAAATAAATAAATAAATAAATAAATAAGACAAACACTGCCAGCAGTAATGTTTACTGTAGTTTTTGCCGTGATAATAACAGTAGATTTAGATGTAATAAATAAATTTACATCTGATTTTACTGCAAATTTTACTGAAAAATCTCCTGGCAACATTGCTGCGAGCAATTCTTGCCGCGAATTTAACGGATTCTTTTACAGTCAGAAATTTATAGTTGTTTTTATTTATTTATTTATTTATTAATTTTTCATTTTTTTCTTGCATTTATTACTTTTCTGTCATTTTAAATTATCACGTTAGAAAATTTCTTTCATTCCTATGAAAGCCGAATCCCTTCTTATGAGCGAAAAAAATTGTCCCTAAATTTTCTTCTTAATACGGAAATATTACTATTTTTACAGCCTCAACTTCTAAATTTAACCCGTCAGTAGTCGCGTGTCGGTCTTTTCGCCGCCCGTATAACTTATCTTCTCCTAACTTGTATCACATTACAAATACAGCGGTGATCTACCAGGTACCTGATTTTGAAAGTTTCTCGACCACCTTAGTGAAGTAACAGGACACCTCTGTTTTTCTTTCAGGTACATTTTTAGAAAGAAAATTGAAATTGGCTAAAAAGTCTATGTAACAATCACTAATGTCAGTTCATTTTTACTTTTCTAATTACTCCAGATCTCTTGAATAAAATGCATAACTTAAGAAAACTGCGAATTTATAGATTAATTGAAAGGCTATCTTCGTATATTAGGTGAAAAAATATTTCTTAATTTACATATTTGGTATGTGGGGGGCCAGCGGCGAAAAGACCGAGCGCGACTAATGACGTTGTGAAAAAAGTCGCGACTACTCACGGGTTAAGTATCATGAAATTCTACTGTATGAATATATCCTCATTGCATTTCAGTTTAGTGATTTTATTTCAGTATCACATATACAGATTACATTTTCCCTATTAACGCATGGACAAATAACTATCTTTATTTATAAATGTAGAAGCGTCAAACTAACTGGTCGCATACATTAATCTCGACAAATATTTTCTGAATGAAACATGCTAATGCTGTTAATATAAATCATGAAATGTTTTGGATTTTTCCTCAAAATGTCTAGAATGTCCTGCAGAGTAAATTAGGATTTACAAACGAACTGTTGCAAGTTAAATAAAGATTTCTCACAGATTTTGTCTAGAAATATATTATACCGCTTTCGTAACGATTGACACTTAATAAATGTATTGCATTCTACTTAAATTTTATTACAAGAGATCTGTAATGTATTGAAGCTTTACAAACAAACGTGCATCGCAATTTCAGTGAAGAATTGTTATAAAAACACATTAAAAATTTCATTAATAGAAATAAATAACACAAAAACTTTAATCAATTGAAAATGTAGGTTTTTTGGTTAAAAATATTTTATATTATTAATTAATCGTACTTGTTGGTTTTATTGTCGCTCTAATATTTTTATTACTGTAATATTCTTTCAATTTTTTCCTCAATAAAAAATAGACATTGTATATTTACTTACTATGATACTTTCATACTGTCATAAAATATGATTTTATCAATGTCTATATTTTACTATTGCTTTTAATGAACAACTTTTAATGAACAACTTCCATTGATATGAAAAAATAATTTTCTAACACAATTATCAAGTATCAACTTATATAATTGTACGTATGATTATAAATGGTATTTGTTTAAGTCAGGTGATAAAAGTGATTTATATAAAGCCGATATTATAATAATTAAAAGCAATTAATGTGCAATAGTTTATCCTTCACGAAATATTGTGTAAAATTTTTAAATATAAATATGTTTAGAAAATTAATTTTTATGAAACAATTAAATTTACAATTATTTATTTATTTCATTTATTTAATTTTTTTTTTTTTTTTTTTTTTTTTTTGGTTTTAATAATTTTTTAGACTAATTCGGATGTATATATATTATTTTTTCTGTACAAAAAATATGCTATTTTGATAATATAAACGTAGTTTCTGACCATAATTCAGTAAAATTAAATATATATATGTATATATATGTATATATGCATGTATGTATACCGATTTGAGTCACATGCTTCTACGACAGCATTACCTGGACTCATAAATGAATTTCTCCTTCCACACAATGGGGAATTTCCATAAACTAGGTGGACAAAATCCAAATTTCCGGTTATCTCAAAATTTAACAAAACTGAGTATATTAGTACCTGAATGTCTATTTTATCGATATCCGAAGGAATTTTGTCGAAAAAATTCGAGGTGTCGATTAATTGAGACCGTAAAGCTGGCTTTTCCCTAGTTGGTTTGAAGAAGTTTCAGTGGATGGTCTAGTCTGCCATAAGTTCAAAACCACGTTGTTGATATCCTATTAAATTTTAAATGACGAGTTTACTAGACTTATGACACATGATTGTCATATTATGTTTTAACCTATTCTTTTTTAAATTAAGCTCTGTTAAACCCATTAATATATATTTTATATATATATAGATTGCGATTTCGCATGAATCATGTTGTTTTTGCAATCTTTTTCTTGACTTTTAACAAAACGTTCAGCATTGTTCAACGATAAGCATTTTTTTAAAATCAAGAGGCAATCCCTATGGTAACGGAAACTAAAAATATCTGCTGCAAATGGCTGCATATAAATCAGTTATTAGTAATAAACAAGATTAATATGTACTTGCAATTTAGGTATGTATGTTTAATTATCTAATTGAGCTGAATATTTAAACATGTATGTAGTTTTAAAGGCAATTAAATATTATTATAATTTGGGAATTGTAGAAGTTACACTTTTTATACAGGGCTAATAAAAGTTTAGCTTAATTTTTTCAATTTAATTTTAAACACCTTCCAGTTATTTGATAGAGCTTGAATTTTATTCATATGTGTAGTTATGTTGCCAATGCATTATTTTTATAATTTATGAAACGTAAAATTTGTTGAAGAATTCTGAGGAAACAACAATAATAATAATAAAAAGAAATGAACGTTAAATTGCATGTATGCACTATTTTTTCTATTATTCTTTTATTTTTATAGTGAAAAAAGTACGTTTTGCATTCTTTAAAAGCCAATATATTCTTACTATTTTATTTGCTTTAATAATGAAATAAATATGTTTCATGCATGCTTTAAAAAGCAATATATTTTTAATATTATTTTTTTACTTTTATAATAAAATAGGTACGTTTCACACATTCTTTAAAAGCCAATCTATATTTATTTTGACAGCGTTGTTCTTGAATAAATCAAATGTCTTCTTTTTCAAATCTTCAATATTTTTTATTGTTTGACTATTTTATTAGCAATGCACGAAGAATTTCCCCTTTGAATACAGAAGCAATATAGAGCGGCAATTATTTTATTTGCTATCAAGTGGATAGAAAACAAGCCACTAGTTTTAGACTCATACATGATTCCTTATCTGTCTGAGCAAAGGGAATAAAATGTAGTATGTTAGAGAAAAACAATTATTGACCAAAAGTTATATCCAGCTGTCCCGGATTCTTGACGCAATAGCAAAAAACGTAGAATTCAATTTTTTAGGCCAAATTAATGCCGTTTTAAACAAAATTTCGCATGAATACCGGATCGTTTAGAGTAGCCACTAAAATTTGTAAATGTCGAGGCACCAATCAATGTGAAATCTAAAGCGGACGTTAGAAAAAAGTAGTTGTCAAAATCTATCGGAGGGTTATATTACGTAATGTGGTATGCGCGTCGCTTCGCAAGGAATCATGGGATATGGAATGATATTAAAAAATTTAAATAAAAATTAATAAGAATTAGGTGAAATAATACTATAAAATAATGGGGTTTAGCAAAAGTGTAATTTTTAACAGAATAAGATTTTTAGAATAAGAAAATAAAGAATGCGCTGATTAAAGATATGGGGTTAGAGTATAATAAATATTATGATATTATTAAAATGCTTGTAAAAAGTTAGATATTATAAGAATGTCAAATAATTAATTAAGAAAAACGAAGAAAAAATATTATTATTCATATACTCGGGTGTTTAAAAGATAACTTATTATTTCGAAATGAATACAATTGCTTTTAAGGCAAACAAATATAAAATTCAATCTAGAAAAGTTTCATTGATACATTGTGTAGTAGGGTGGGCCGAAAAAAACTTTTTTTCGATTTTCGATTATGGCGGGTGCGGAAATGTGGCCACTGGTGGCACTCAGTACATACAAAAAATTTGAGATTTTTTGGACATTTCCTTACCCTGCCGCAAACGGCTTGAAATTTTGCAAAAATGTTCATTTTTGAACTTTTTTCGAAAAAAATTAAAAATTGTTAAATTAAATTTATTTTGGTTGTATTTACTTGAAAAGGCATGTTTAATGTATCAAATGTTTAAATAAGATCTGATCATGCATTATTTAATATCTATGTGTATTATAACTTAGGCTATTTTTATAGCTTTTTCGCGTATAATAGGCAAAAGTTGTATTTCTTTGAATCGATCGTTAGTTTCTATATTCTTTATGTTCCTTGGACTTCTTTATATTTTTTCTATGTGTCAAACGTCATATATTTGGGGAAAAGACAGCAGTATACTTCAAAAACAAATCTGGAAGGTGAGAAAATGGTGAAGCAGGACTCTAAGTGACCGCAATGACTCGTCGTAATACTCAGGGAGTGAAGGACGAAATAGCTGAGAACCAAAATGCGATAAAGGATTCTTATTATTTATCCTTGCTCAGTAACCTGCGACATTTGTTCAGTGTTAACTTGAAACCTTTTTGTAGTGATTATACAGTGCTTTTTGGATCGTTTAATGAGCCATTATAGTGTTTTGTGCGTTTTATTACAACGAGTTTAGAAATGGCTAGTATAAAGGGCCATGACAATGCAATGACACGCAATAGCGAGAAAAGTAACTTTTTGGGGGCGTCATGCATATTGAAAGAATTGCAATTGCCAGCTTATGCTGATAATCATGAGCCACTACTACTGGTTGCTTCACCATGTAGAAGTTGTAACAGCAGAGGATACGAATATAGCCATCGATAAAAACAAAGTCAGAAGAGAGAAATAGAAACTTGGAAAGAAGATACAGGCTGAAGAAGTTATTGAAAGAAGGAAAATTAAAAGCATATTTTTTGATGGTAGAAAGAATAAAAGTATATTAAGAGGAAGAAAAATAACAAGCGGCAACGTCGAGAAAAAGGCGAGGAACACATCACCGCGTTCCGGTCACGGAAAAAAATAGCAAAATCCTTATACAATCTTCCAAGTCACCACAAGTTAGAATTTTCTGAACTGACGAGTTATCAAGGTAACGGAACGAGGTATCAAGTGACCCGAGTATGCTAACCAGGTTCAAACAACACGGTGATGTGTTCCTCGCCATTCTCTCGACGGTGCTGCTTGTTATTTTTTTTCCTCTTAATGTACTTTTATCCTTTCTACCATCAAAAAATATGCTTTTAATTTTCCTTCTTTCAATAACTTCTGCCTGTATCTTCTTTCCAAGTTTCTATTTCTCTCTTCTGACTTTGTTTTTATCGATGACGAGATTCGTATCCTCTGCTGTCACAACTTCTACATGGTGAAGCAACCAGTGGTAGTGGCGCATGATTATCAGCATAAGTTGGCAATTGCAATTCTTTCAATATGCATGATGTCCCCAAAAAGTTACTTTTCACGGTATCGCGTGTCTTTGCATTGTGATGGCCCTTTATACTAACTATTTCTAAGCTCGTCGTAATAAAACGCACAAAACACTATAATGTCACATTAAACGACCCAAAAAGCACTGTATAATCACTACAAAAGGGTTTCATGTTAACACTGAACAAATGTCGCAGGTAACTGAGCAAGGATAAATAATAAGAATCCTTTATCGCATTTTGGCTCTCAACTATTTCGTCCTTCACTCCCTGAATATTACGCAAAATCATTACGCTCGTTTAGAGTGCTGCTTCACCACTTTCTCACCTTCCAGATTTGTTTTTGAAGTATACTGCTGTCTTTTCCCCAAATATATGACGTTTGACACATAGAAAAAATACAAAGTAGACCAAGGGAGATAAATAGTATAGAAACTAACGATCGATTCAAACAAATACAACTTTTGCCTGTTATACGCGAAAAAGCTATAAAAATAGCCAAAGTTATAATATACATAGATATTAAATAATGCATGATCAGATCTTATTTAAACATTTGGTACATTAAATATGCCTTTTCAAGTAAATAAAACCAAAATAAATTTAATTTAACACTTTTTAATTTTTTTCGAAAAAAGTTCAAAAATGAACTTTTTTGCAAAATTTCAAGCCGTTTGCGGCAGGGTAAGGAAATGTCCAAAAAATCTCAAATTTTTTGTATGAACTGAGTGCCACCAGTGGCCACTTTTCCGCACCCGCCATAATCGAAAATCGAAAAAAAGTTTTTTTCGGCCCACCCTAGCTGTAAAAAGACAAATGGAACTAATATATATTTTAATTTTTTAGAAAATATTCATTCTGTTTATAGACATACTTCTTGCCATTATGTTTAATGAATGCACACCTTAAAGCGTTGTAATGTTTTTGTTCTCCACATAAACAATTTATTGATAATCATTCGTAAATTACTTTATTATTACTTTTCTCAAAAATCTACACATTGTTTTATTATTTTATTATTTTTAATGCCCTGCATATAATATTTTTAATATAATTCAAATTTAATGTAAAGTAAAAAAAAAATTGCTGGCGTTTGAATTCAATTATTTTATACTTTGTGTTCGAAAAATAATATTTCAGAAAAGAATTTCAGTGAAATAGCAATCATAACTTCATTTTTCTAAGTTTATTTTGTAAAATTTTATTGTTCGATTCTTAAAGAAAATCTTTCAATAGAACAATATTTTTAAATTCCCATCATAAATCTTTGATTACACATTTGGACCAATTCACATCATAATTGCTTTAAAAAAACAATTTCATTTTTTTAACTTCCGCATTTTTATGTTTATCTTCAAAAAAGGAAATTTATCTTTAAACAGACGGCTACATTTGGGGAGCTTATCTGAATCACTTTTATTTATTTATTTTGTCTCCTTCATTCATTTAATGACACTGCAATTCTCAATATTCTTTTTCGGACATTAAACTGAAATTTATAGCTAGATGATTATTTTTTTATGAATCCTCTGATTATAAATTCTTTATTTTTATATTATATTGTTGTTCAATTGAATGTTTATCCACAAAAAATTATTTATAAAATATTTTTTACGTAAAAAACTATACATACATCCTGTCATGCAAGAACATACATTTCGTAAGAGGTTAAAGTAAATAATCTTCGAAGATGTCATCAGAAATAAAAAATAATAAAAATTGTACGACAAATGAGCAGGTTTACTAAATAATTTTTTACTGCGCATGCGTGAACGCTATTAAAATTTTATTTGCATATTATGTTAGTTAAATGTATAGAGCAACTTTTGTGAAAGTCTCAAAAACATAGCTTAAAAATTCTGAAAATTATCGTTGATAGAATGAGATCAAAATCCTTTATTCCCTAAATGAAGCAAAAAGATGAGGGGCTGTATCCATATTCCATTGTTTAGTGCCTACACAACATTGCACGTACAACTATATTTAGGTAAAACCCCTGATTTTTTTGCTTCCTTTAGGAATAACGGATTTTGAGTTGATTCTATAGGCGACCATTTTCAGAATTTTGAAGCTATGTTTTTGAAACTTTTACAAAAGTTTCTCTATACATTTAGCTAACGCAATATGTAAATGATATTTTGATATCGTTGCCGCATGCACAATGAAAAACTATTTACTAAACATACTTATTTTTCATACAATTTTTATTATTTTTAAATTCTGATGACAGGGTATTGTGTACAAGGATGTTTTTCATATTTTCAGAAAAGAACATTATTTTATAATAAGAACTCTGCAAATTATAACCAACAAACTTGGAAAAAATTAGGACTGTTTTCATAAAAACCTTAATTTCTCTACGAGTGTACATGTTATCCTTATAAAAATAAACACAGTACATTACAATAAGCCAATTAATCATAATGTGCAGTTTGAACACTTTTGCTACATTAGTTTTGACAGGGTTATCCAAAAGATCTTCGTTCTTTTTCAATTTGTTGACGTTCCCCTGTTTGATTTCGGAGAAAACTCTTCGTGAAAATATATGATGCGTACTATTTTGTTTACACACCTGGAGTTTCACCACATTTCGATTTATATTTCTTTCATTACTTAAAAATAATTACTTAATTACCAATTATGCTTAACTTTTGGACACCAGTATATATATATATATATATATATATATATATATATATATATATATATATATATATATATATATATATATATATATATATATATGTGTGTGTGTGTGTGTGTGTGTGACGATTTAAGGAGAAACTCGATTTATTTCCACTGGTTAAAAAAAAAAAAAAAAAAAAAAAAAAAAAAAACACACAGTCATGGCAAGCGAGGGAAAAAACAAAATAAATAAATAAATGTAGAAGATCCAATAATTAGTCATTGGCTGCTGTAAGTTCATTTATTTAATTCGTAATAATGAGGAAAGGTAAAAGCTCCTTTTGCAAAAATTCCATCATTGTTTCAGCGAGCCGTCCTCATCGAAGAAAAACCCAAGAATCTTTTTTTTCATCTCGAGACTTCCACCTTTTTAAACTAAAAAGAAAGTTCTGGAACATTCTGTAACCTCAAACCATCATTCTTTTATGTAAACAGAATTCTTGTCCAGCTACGAGGCTATTTTCCACAAACGATAAATTTATTTAAAAAAAATATTATTTAACCAATTTATAATTGAATCGGGATTTTTTAGGCAGACGACTTTTATAAATGATTAATTTTAAGAGAAAAAGAAAAGAAATGAATTTATTAATATGCACACTATCGAAGGTTGACGACAGAAAAATAAATAAATAGATAAAATAAAATAATGCTATTTTTTGAAAGGTATGGTTTTGGAATAAATTTAATAAGACTTTCTTAAAAAGGGTTGATAAAAACATAGAAGAAATCAGTTTTATCTGGAATATTAAGAAATAAAGTTTTAATTAAGAATATTTTTAATTTAGAGCTATCTTTTTAAATGTACGCATACTGGAATAATGTTTTTTAAGGCAAATTAAGAATTTATATCGTCTGCATAAGGATTAACAGATTAGATCTAGAAACAATATTTTAATTTAATAATTTGAAGTAAGTACGGAAAATTAAGATAGCATAAAGGTTAGTTTTGGCGAAAAATTTTTTAATTTGTAATATTATCCCCCCTCCCCGAAAATTTGTATGAAATTGATAGTTAAATAAAACAACAGACAACAAAAATATAATAATTTAGAAAAGTTAAATTTTGGAATAAAACTGTCAAACTCCGGAAGCCAAGAGATGGAAGAAAAGAAAATTAACGCAATAGAAAAATATTAGCGATTAAAATAATATATTTAAGAGAAAATTAATCTGAATTAAATTTAGGTAGGAGCATTTCCCTGAAAGAAATACAATAATGTTACAATATCACTTACCATTTGTAAGTGCATAGGAGATAATACATACAATAACAGTAAATAAGTTATGAATATTAATAAGCAAAAGACATTAAAGATATAATAAAAACAATAAGATATCTCTTTCATGGGAGTTTATAGAATTTCCGTGACTTAATTAGTAGTAATTTCAGTTCAGAAATGAAATTTGTTTGTATAGTCCTTGTAGTAAACATAGTCTTTAAAGGCTACAATAAACGTTCTTCTCATACTTAGTTGACTACATAGTCATTCAAATCAAAAGTCTCTAATAGTTTTAAAAATGCAATTCTTCAATGTAGTTCATTATCAAGAGTTAATTTAAATAAGAATTTCCGGAAAGTTTAAGAAATACTGTCCTTTACATAAAACATCTTCAATCCAGTTTACTAGTGAACTACATAATTTTTCCATTTTTGTTTAATGTTATGTTGGAATCTTTGTTGGATCCAACAACTCTTAATAATATATCAAATTTTTCTTTCAATAATATATAATTTTTTTAACAATAAATAGCATCACTCTCAATATCAATAATAAATAATATAGAAAAATTTAAATAATAACAATAACAACAATAATAAGTGATAGTATAATAAGACTCCATATCCTAATATTTCTCAATAAGAGTATAATTAATACTAAACTTCATTATAGAAATCATAATGATAATAATAATAAAACAAGAGTATAATCAAAAGAAAATATCACAGTTTGTTTATTATTGATAGGGAAAATATTGGTTGAGGATAAAAATAATTACATAGCAACTAAATAATTTTCTTATCTTCTAATAGCATAAGAAAGTATTTTTTGCTAGCCGAAAGTGTAAATAAAAAAAAATCATAATAATTCCAAAATCCAAATAAAATTAAATCTAACTATTTAGAAAATGGACTCTCAACCAGTATTTCCTTACAATAATTCCTCTCTGATACTCTTTTACAATAATAATAATAATAATAGTAAAGTGTTATATATGTTTACATGTTCATAATAATAATAATAATAGTGAATTGTAAGAGCATAGGAGATAATACATACAATAAAAGTAGATAAGTTATAAATATTGATAAGCAAGAAATATTAAAAATACAATAAAAACAATAAGAAATCTCCTTCATAGGTTTGAGCATAATCAACAGAAAATATCACAATTTGTTTATTATTGATAGGTAAAATATTGGTTGAGGATAAAAATAATTACATAGCAACTAAATAATTTTCTTATCTTCTAATAGCATAAGAAAGTATTTTTTGCTAGCCGAAAGTATACATAAAAAAATAATAATTCCAAAATCCAAATAAAATTAAATCTAACTATTTAGAAAACGGACTCTCAACCAGTATTTCCTTACAATAATTCCTCTCTGATACTCTTTTACAAGATTGTCAAATTTGGTTATAAGTTTTAAAATGCCAAAGGTAGAATAATGTTTTATCTACACATGGTTTATAAACTTTAATAATAAAAAACAAATAGGAATAAAAGTTGTCATACTTAATTGAGAAGTAGAAATAAAAATAGTTTGCTTTTTTGAAAAACTTTTAATATCTGTAGTTTTCACGATCACTGAAAATCACATATTATGTTATAGTTTTGAGTAGAATCATCAGATTTTATAACTGTCATCACATAAATATCTGCTGAATAAATAGAAAAATACTAATGTCAAATACATGAGTAAATATAGTTAGACTTATATCCACTTAAAATTAATTTATCAACATCAATTTGAAAGCTTTTACAATCAAAGTGTACAACTTATGCCTGCATAAGGAGCCCAATTTAACCCCAAAAACTCCCAAAAACAAGTAATATTCTTCTTGGCCACCAAGAACATACCTGCTAATGTTGAAAATTATGGTGATAAAATATTTAAAGAATAAGAATTAAAATTTAATCTACTGTCTTGACTTCAGTTTGATCTAGTGATTGTGATTGTATCTGATGATTTGTTTGTTTTTTGGGTTGCTCATGAAACAGTTTAAAATCTTCTGGTGAAAAATAGGGTCTTAATTTAGAAACATGCACAATAACGGAATTCTGTCCTGTCTCATAATTAAATTTATCTATTTCATAAGTTACATCAGAAAGTTTATTTATAATTTTGTATGGTCTAGAGAAAGTAGGCTCTAATTTTCGAGTGTTAGGGTATTTAAATTCTTCATAAATTACAGAGTCTTGTATTTTTAATGGGCATTCGACAAAATTTCGATCATAGAGCCTTTTACTTTTAAGGTGAAATTCCTGAGTTCGCGCTTTCGCAATTTTGAGGGCTTTGTCTACTGGAGGGTAGTAGTTTTGTTTTAAAGGAGATTCATAAGGCAATTGACCATAAAATAAATAGGCGGGTGGGAATTTGGTGATAGAATGGGGCGTATTGTTGTATTCTTCTATGACTTGGTTTAATAATCTAGTCCAAGGTATTTTAGAAGAAGTGGAATTAACTTTACATTTAAGCCTGGTAACTATAGTCTGATTAACGCGCTCTACCTTTCCAATGGTCTGAGGATGATGTGCAGATGTAAAACGCTGTTGAACATGATGATTTCTAAGGAATTTCTTAAATCTTGGAGATCTGAAAGATTTATGCCTGTCACTAAGTATTTTTTGAGGTGCTTTGATATTGAAAATTTGTTTTAAACAGTTAGTGTATGTTTCAGTGGTAACATTTTTGGAGGGAAAAGCCCAAAAAAACCTAGTTGCATGATCTATTATTATGTGTAAGAATTTTTTTGTTGAGTTGTAATAGTTAAATCCACCAACAGTATCAATAGAAAGACATTCAAAAGGTTGATCTGTCGCTGGCATAGCTTGTAATAAGCCGAATCTTTTCTGTTTTGGTTTTTTATTTTTCTGACAGGTGTCGCAATGTTTAACAAATTCTGTAATGTCTATTGTCATATTAGGCCAATAATAGTTGGGAGATATTAAATTAAGCATTTTTTGAATCCCTAAATGTCCAAAATTATCATGAGCAATATGGAGTAATTTTTTTCTTAATGACATTGGTACAACAAATTTTTTGAATCCCTTTTTCTGAACTATAATAATTCCATTCTCTTTTTTATATTTTTTGTCACAAACATTGTCTTTGTCTTGCATCTCTATAATTTCTTTCCTATCTAGCAATAAACTAATATGTTGATTAAAATGACAAATAGGATTTCGTGACAACATGTCTGCTTCGACATTTGTTGAACCCTTTTCATATTTTATCTCATAATCAAACATACTAAGTTTGAGTGACCATCTAAAAAGCCTACCTCTCAAGTTTTTAACACTCTTTAACCATAGTAGAGAAATTTTACAATTTCTCTTAAGAAATTTTACAAGTTTACAATTCATACGTGGTCCGTATGAATTGTAAACTTGACACCATGAAAGTAATGATAGAATTTGTCAACAGTATCTATAATAGCTATACATTCTAATTCAGTTATGAAATAATTTTGTTCATAACTCTTCAAAATTCTAAAATGATAAGCAATAGGATGTAAGAAATTATCTTTATCAGGTTGTTTTAGAACGGCACCTACTGCTATCTGAGAGGCATCTACAAACATATGTAAAGGTAATTTAGGATCATAAATTTTGAGGATGGGTTTTGCAATTAAAGAATTTTTTAATTTTTCAAAAGACTCCTGGCACTCTGAGTTCCATTCCCATATTGTGTCTTTTTTAAGTAATCGGTTCAGAGGATATCTAATTTCAGCATATGTATTTATGAATTTATGGTAAACGTTAATGGAACCTAGAAATCGTTGTAACTCTTTCACATTTGAAGGAGGTTTTAAATTTTTGATGGTTTCAGTATTGGCATTTGCTGGTGTTATAGTTCCATTAGAGATTTCATAACCTAAGAAATTGATTTTATTTTGGCCTAATTTACATTTAGAAAGTTTAAGCTTAATGTTTTCTTGTTTGCAAATGTCAAAAATTTGAGCTAAATGGTTTAAATGTTCTTCTGAAGAGGAAGAGAAAATTATAATATCATCAAAATAATGGCACGCAAAGTCGATTTTATATTTATTAAGGATTCTTCGAATGGTTCTATTGAATATGGGAGGGCCCGTTTTTATGCCAAAAGGGAGCACGAGCCACTCAAAAAGTCCAAAATTGGTTGCAAATGCTAATTTTTCCGTATCGGATGGATGTATTGGTATGTGCCAGTAGCCAGAGGCTAAATCCAAAGTTGAAAAATACTGAGCACTACTCA
Organism: Maratus speculifer; assembly: GCA_964019185.1. Lineage (NCBI taxonomy): Eukaryota > Metazoa > Arthropoda > Arachnida > Araneae > Salticidae > Maratus > Maratus speculifer. The sequence continues at coordinate 159,828,579 of OZ025298.1, forward strand.
ATTTATCTAAAATTCCATCGATACGGGGCAAGGGTTCTGCATCGTTTTTAATTATTGCGTTTAATTTTCTATAGTCTATACATAATCGCGTTTTTTTACCTTCCTCTCTTTTCATAACTAGTGTAACAGGGGCAGAATAGGGGCTATTACTTTCCTTTATCAGTCCGGCTGCTAACAATGATTGAATTTGGTTTTTTATTTCTATTTCTTCTAGGGGAGATGTTCGGTAGGGCCTCAAAGATATAGGTAGGTCTGAGTTTAGTATAACGCGTTGTGGTTCAATATTTATCCTACCCACATCATATTTATGCTTTGCAAAAATATCACTATAAATATGAACTAATTCCCTTAAATTTACATCTTGAATTAAATTTATTTCGCCAGTTAAATCTGAATCCGAATTATCGCGAAAATTTTGAAGAGTCATGGAACCTCTATAATCAGGATGCACATTAATTTCGTGATCATATTCAACACAGTCTTCATTTATCATAATATTTACACAAGCAGATTGTAACTTTATATCATGATTACTTACATTCAGTGTTTCATTATCATAATTATCTATTGCTACAGTATTACCAGTATTTAATTTCATATTTTTTTCATATTCTGAGGTTACAAATTCATTAGATTGATCCCTGTTTTGTTGTACTTGGTCCATATTTACTGTATTGAAATGAAGGGATCTCTCATTATGTATGGATATACTGTTAGTTATAATTTTCCTTCCCTGCCTTACAATACAATTTTTACATTCTATGGTTAATTTAAATTTAGAACATTCTTTTAACCCCAAAATAGCATAATCCAAATTTGCATTGCATACTAAAAAGTTAACATATTTTTTAATTTTACCCACTTTTAGAAGAACACTACATTTTTTATTTATATGTAAAAATCCTTTTGCCTGACCAATGGTAACTGAGGGTATAGTCTCAATTTTAGCATTATATTTTTTAACAAATTTAAGTGGCAATATTGCAATAGTTGAGCCAGTATCTACAACACATGGCAAATTATAATTATTTGTACATCCATAGATAATTAATTGCCAAACATTATGAGAATTATTTTGTGAGATATTTGGAAGAGTATCAGAGGATTGCAGCTCATTCCTAAAAATACATTCTCTTTCCCAATGAAAAGCATTACTCACACCCCTATTTGTGCATATCCTACAAGGTCTTGAAGAGTATGAATTCTCAATATAATTATTTTGACAAAATCTAGGTCTTTGAAACTGAGATTGCCTTTGGGGAATCCAATTCCTAGGTGTATTATTGGGCCTAACTGGCTGAATCCAGAGCCTAGTTGGTTGAAAAGTTCGAAACTTTTGTCTAGTTGATGGTTGATTTATTACTTGGTTTGAAACTAGTGGGGTGGAAACTTCCACGAATTGTTTGACAACCCGGTACCATTCTGTGGTACTACTAGGAGGCTTTATAATAATACTGTTTTTGAATTCTGGTTTTAAACCATCAGTTAAACCCTGCAATAGTATACTTTCACTAAGATGTAATTTCCTACAAATTTCCACTTTTTTACGAAAATAAGTTTCTAAATTGTCTAAATTATCTAATTTCAGATTTGAAAAATCAGAAAAATTCGGGATGTCTAATTCAATAAATCTTTCTATCAAAATTTTCTTAATTTGTTCATAATCCGTACAATTTAAACAGTCATTGATATAATTTTTTTGCGCTTCTCCTTTCAAATATTGCGCAATAAAATTAAATTTCCATTCTAGATTTTTCTGTTCCCTATCACATGTTTTATCAATATCAGTTAACCAAGACAAAATGTTCATTCCAGAACTCGGGTCAAACGGTACAAATTTAGGATCTTCCATATTTTTTTTTTAATTCTTACTCATTAGAATAAATGAAGCACTTCTATTTTCTCTATTAAATCCTGATCGTAAAATCATCAAGTTAATAATTTCTATCAATTACATATTTTTTCAAAATTACTATATCAGATCCATAACATACAATAAATAGTAAATAAATAAATTAGTAAATTAATAAATTAACTTCAAATTACTCTCATCAATAAAATAATAAATAAATAAATAAATACATAATAAATATTTCATCTATCATAAAAAGAATAAAAATAATAATCAAGACATTTAATAAGATAATTTACAGTTTTTTGAAAATTTTTCAATAAAATTCAATCGTTTTTAAATTCTTCATCAAGTACTTCTTGCATACTCACCACTTTGAAGTCATTAATTTTCAAAAATTTTCAATATGACCATTAATACTGAATCAAAATTTATGCGCACAGATCAACGTCAAGCGTCAGAAAATCCACATCAGACTCGAAGCAAGTACTATTCATTAGCAAGCTGAAAATACCATATAGGCTGTCCTTTAATCGAACTTCGGCGATAGCATGCTTTTCTTCGTTCCATCGCAATTTTCTTTAAATATCCGTAAAAGGCAACACAGGCATAAACTATCCTGTCGACTTTTCGATTAGTTGTGACAATTTAAGGAGAAACTCGAATTATTTCCACTGGTTAAAAAAAAAAAAACACACAGTCATGGCAAGCGAGGGAAAAAACAAAATAAATAAATAAATGTAGAAGATCCAATAATTAGTCATTGGCTGCTGTAAGTTCATTTATTTAATTCGTAATAATGAGGAAGGGAAAAGCTCCTTTTGAAAAATTCCATCATTATTTCAGCGAGCCGTCCTCATCGAAGAAAAACCCAAGAATCTTTTTTTTTCATCTCGAGACTTCCACCTTTTTAAACTAAAAAGAAAGTTCTGGAACATTCTGTAACCTCAAACCATCATTCTTTTATGTAAACAGAATTCTTGTCCAGCTACGAGGCTATTTTCCACAAACGATACATTTATTTAAAAAAAATATTATTTAACCAATTTATAATTGAATCGGGATTTTTTAGGCAGACGACTTTTATAAATGATTAATTTTAAGAGAAAAAGAAAAGAAATGAATTTATTAATATGCACACTATCGAAGGTTGACGGCGGAAAAATAAATAAATAGATAAAATAAAATAATGATATTTTTTGAAAGGTATGGTTTTGGAATAAATTTAATAAGAATTTCTTAAAAAGGGTTGATAAAAACATAGAAGAAATCAGTTTTATTTGGAATATTAAGAAATAAAGTTTTAATTAAGAATATTTTTAATTTAGAGCTATCTTTTTAAATTTACGCATATTGGAATAATGTTTTTTAAGGCAAATTAAGAATTTATATCGTCTGCATAAGGATTAACAGATTAGATCTAGAAACAAGATATTAATTTAATAATTTGAAGTAAGTACGGAAAATTAAGATAGCATAAAGGTTAGTTTTGGCGAAAATTTTTTTAATTTGTAATATATATACAGAGATAAGTAAAGTATATAAGTATAAAGTATATAGGTAAAGTATATATAAGTATATAATGGATATATATATATACAGAGAGAGAGAGATAATTATATATATATATATATATATATAATTTGACTACTGGCATTCAACACGTACGAGTTACACTGTCCAACTCTTTTTCATACCCATTGCTCTTAAAACAATTAAATTTGTTCTCTTATGAAAAATTCTACTTGATTACGAAAGGTTAAATTGTATCATTACGGCAAGTATTCTGGTTGATCTTCATTTCCGTTTGACATGGATTTTTAGGTTCAGAAAGCCGTATCCACCGCTGTCGCGACAGGTGATGATTTTAAATATCCGTAATTTATTTCAAAACATCTATGGTCTCGGGCAACGCTAGGCGGATCAGCTAGTCCTACAATAAAATAAATAATTTTTTATCTTTCAAATATTAGAATACATTCAAACATGATTTTTTGTATTTTTCAGAACTACGTGTTTCTTCAGAGATAGTTAATTAAAGAAATGGAAAATTATATTAAAATAAATAAATAATAATTTATTTCAGCAAAAATTCGTTGCCCGTATAAAATACGGGCAAGTTAGAGAAGCTATTAGCCCGTGAGGACGCGCGCAGGGCCTAAAAGAGCCGGAGTGCGTATGATTGTTTACAATTGTAACCACTAATTTTTAAAAGTAGTCTTCAACTTATTTTATCACAAAATCTGTAAGAATTGTCTCCGTCTAAATAAATCGACTGTTATAATTTGATTTTATTGGTGGCAAAGTTAAAACCACTCATACCCTTGGTAAGCGCGCGTTCTCCCAGGTTAAGGGAGGTAAAAATGTTTTAAAGTATAACATAACTAATATGAATTGATGTGTGAAGTTTATAATATAAATGTCCATTCACACGTGTAGGCATAAAAAACTACATTCTTATTTATATATATACTCGACATTTCTATTATGTAGTTTTCTGACACCAGATCATAGGAATTTCCATTAAAAGTAAAAATATATCGTCTAATCATACATGTATTGTGATTTAATATACTATTTAAGGATAATATTAGTTGTTTAATGTAGTAATATTAATTTTTATTTATTTATTTATTTATTTTCCCTCAATGTTTAATGTGGGATTTGTTATTAAATTCAATACTCATATATTGTAATACAATTAATTGCTACACACACACACACACATATATATATATATCTACATTTATTCTCAAAGCTTTTTTTAAAAAAATCTGACCATGCAGAATAAACTTTTATAAATGTGGAGAATGAACTAATCTTAAAAGCAACCTACAAAAGTATCTGAAAAGATAAAATGATATTGCAGACCAGGGAATCTTATAATCAAAATGAATGGGAATTGTCTTGGAAACTTTTAAAGTAGAGTCTTTAAAGTTTTACTAGATGTAGTCTGGCGGAAATTTTGTAATTACGCTTTGCAAAAATAAAGAGACTCAGAAGTGGACATGATCTCAGCTAGAAATTGAATCACAATTATCAGTTTCAACGGTACTTTTTATTTAGAATGCATGTGATAAATTAATGAATTGAAGTTTATGATGTATATGAAGCTTTATTTAAAATTATTTTTCTTCTCAAACTTATTTTATTTCAGTATTATAATAAGTACGTAGTGGTAAATTTTCTAATAACTGAAATACCTAAAGGTACAGAATTAAACCTGAAATGAATGTTAAAATGCTTAATATAAAAAACTAAGGAGATACTAGTGAAACCCACACCTGGTGTATAAATATTTTGAATTAATTGAAGTTTATGAAATATATAAAGCAATATTTAGAATTCTCAAATTAAAAATATTACTCCATTGAAAATTTTCCTATAATTACAATACCTAAAGATAAAAAAAGTCGAAAATAAAAATGAATGATAATATCTACCAAATTAAATACTGAGCTGATACTAGTGAAAGCCCAGCCTGGAGCGTAAGCGTTTTTGAAGCAAACTTCACTTCCCGTTTCGTTTGTTCGCAAGAAATGTCATATCTACATTTTTGTTTTTAATACCACTATGTAGAAATAGTAATCCTTGCTTTAATATTTGTATAAATTTGATGTTTAGTTTACAGGAAGATCACCAATCAAAAGAAGTGGGAAAAACATATAAATATTGTATACATTTTATGTGTCTCAAAGGTATCGAATAATCAAATTGTTCCCTGAAACTACATATCACTTACCCACAAGAAAAGTGACGCATCTCAACAAAAGTAAATGGCAAAGGAGAGGCAAAAGAAATGCATGATTTTACTGTGACAGAAAATATAGCATTTAGCTGTGCCTGCAGGAGTAAAAACTTGCAAAAAAGCATAAAACACTTAAGACGTCATACTACTGACTGAAAAAGGCCCGAATAATAATATAAAGTCTATGAAGGCGTTCTGTCCAAATATCTCGCTCAATGTTTATTATTTTGACTTGATTTTTTTGCATAGGATAACTGAGGACGATCCGCAACCGGCCTAGATTTTACTTTTTCGTTTTTGGTGTCAGATTTTTTAAAAATACATTAACTATCAGAACCGGTTATGAAACTGAAACTATCCCAATATAAAAAGAATATAACCAAATCAAAAAAGTTAAAACTAGGCCGGTTGTGGATCGTCCTAAGCTATCCTATGCAAAAAAAATATCAAAATATTAAAATTTGAGCGAGATATTTAAAAAGAATGCCCCCATAGACATTACATTATCATCCGGATCTTTTTCAATCAGTAATTTGGACTTTTAAGAGTGAAGACTTAAGACGGAGGTTGGATGTTGGGTAAATTAACCTCCCAATCCACTACTCTTCTGGAGTCATGAAAGTACAGATAACACAATAAAATTATTTCGAGTATAACTACACTTATGAAACATTTTGTGTAGGAAAACGCACCTGTAACAGTCCTATTAATGGAATAGAACGCAAATTTTTTTTTCGAGGTGTGCCATTTTTCTTCCGGATGCCTGATATGACCTTGATTTTGACATATCAGATCTAGGTCTTAAGATATATAACATCCTTCTGTTCTATGTTAGGCATAATTGAAAATGCGTGATGTTTATAAGCATATATTAAAAAAAAAGCAGATTGTAGCAGTGTATATTCTTCATAAGAATAGGAGTAAAGTTCGATATCATAAAGAAAATACTCTGAATGATAGAAACTGATCTGTTTTATTGAGACACGTAATTTACCACATGATATTTGAAGGAGGTAGAGGTGCCCTGTTGTCGATAGAGAAACACTGCAGGCAGGCACTTGTGGAACAACAGCAAACAAGAGGCGAAATGTTCAAATTCTACTCTTATGATAGCTATCCAAACTTGGAGGATTAATGACATAAAATCGCAACATAGCGATAAAAGGCATAGAAGGAAAATGAGATGGCACCTCATTCCGTCCCTGGGCCTTTTCAGGCCCTTATGACTCGTTCGACAAGGGACTTCGACTCGAGTCCCAATTCGCAAATCACTAGGCGTCTACTACACGGGCGCACCGATCCGTCCCCTCTCACCGTCGGATGTCAACGATAAAATGGTCAACTCACGTCACGACGCTGACCACCGTTCCCAAGCTAGGAATTAACAGTCGATTGCGACAGCACTCGCCGCTCCAAGGAGACCGAATGGTTCCTTCGCTTGGGATCCCCCCACTCGAGAACGCATGGCGAGCTGCCCGGCAACAACTCCCATAGGGACGCCGAGCCGACAACCCTTATGCCATGGATACTCGGAAAGAAAAATGAACAAAAATGCTCATATGAAAGATGAGGCTTGGAAACCGAGTACAATTACAAAAGTTGCAAATTAGCATTAAGTCTTGTGCAATGGCATTGCGAATTTGGAGAAAAATTGAGCGATATAAACGCTTCAGTAATTTTTCTTTTCTATTTTTATGTTTCAAAAAAGGTGATTTTAAGTAGTTACATACTAAGAGGTCAACGGAAAATTTAGACGGACTTGATCATAGGGAATGAAAGTGCATATGTACTAAATAAAGCACATTTAGACTTAAAGAATAAAACGAAATGCGCGAGCTCTCTTTAAGAATTTAATTTAATCTGCAATGAAAAAGGTCAGAGAGGGGCATGGAGCCTGAAATATTCTGAACATGAACTGCTTTATACATACATTTATATTCCAGGGATTGGGTTGAGGGAGAATTATAAACATATATATTGTTATATTTGTAAGGACATGTAAAATTATTGCACAAAAGGGCTGATAATAGTTTGCCACGAAACAGAAGGGAGGCTAATAGTTTGATATGAACAGAACTCTGTTATACTATAGTACGTAAGTTCATAAAGGACACGAATTTCCTGGAAACGATGCAAAAGTATGAAACATTAGCTTGGAGAATCTTTGTAGTAGTAGTACAAAATTTCCCTGGGAAAAAAAAAGTAAAAACTAGAAAAATGTCATTTTGTTAATAATATGTTATCAACATTTATAAAAGAAACAGACTTCTTTAGTGTCCTTAAAACAAACGAATATCAGTCCATGTACACTGTTGGAATTATGTTTTTACAATGCACTGGGGCCAAATTATCGTGTTATAGTATAAAAACTATACCTGACTGATAAAAAAACTATAATTGAATTTAAGGGGACAGAGTACCTTGAAAATATCGATTTTATTTTTTTAATATTAGCTGAAAACTGATTTAATTGTGAATATTTTGACACAGCACTTTACCTATACAACATTTATATTGTAAATTATGTTAATAGATCTAGCGAAATTAGCAACAATTGAAAAACTTAAAGTGATCTTTCTCCCTGTTCAGTCTTTCATTACTTGCTTCTTCGAAAAGTACAAAGGCATTTTTGCGAATCTAGACACGGGTTAAAAATTGTTTTACTTGTTCTCCATGGTGTGTTTAATAATTTTGTGCATGAATTCGACATTCAAGTTTATAGTTATTTTTTAAATGATTGAAGCGGAAGAAGGTTGCAAGTATGAATGTATATAGTATATGTATATACATATATACAGGGTGAGTCATAAATGTCGGAACAATAGGCTATCTCCTTAAATATTTCCCCTAGACCCATACTTCCAATTGCAAAAATTCATAAAAAAAGGTGAAATTTTTGATAAGATAAGTTGCAACTCCATGGGGGGTCTATTTGAAAAAATATGGAAATGAACTTTTTATACGGCCCCCGTAGGATAAAAATTCCAATTAGGAAAAGTTTCCTTATCCAGTCCTGAATAATACACAAAAAGTTGCATCTTCATATTTTCAAAATTCGCGGAGTTATAACCATTTGAATAATTCATCAGGTTTTAAGAGATTAGACACAAATTGAAATTGCAATTCGAAAGACAATTCGAATGTTGCTTTAAGAATTGTAGGAAACGCGTAAAAAATCTATCTTTTGTGTTAGAATTTTGTTTTGATTTTTTCTTTTTTGTGATGGTTAGCCATATAATTTGCTAAGAAAATCACATCCTAAAATTTATCATAAAAATGAAAAAAATTTATATGGTTAGTACTGGTTTAAATGGGATAGTTAAAAATCGTTATAACTCTAAACATTATTTATCGAATTTCAATTTCTTTCTATTTAATTAAAAATGAAAATCGGATTTTAGTTTTGTTTCGGGGTTTTTGTTTTTCAATATTTATCTTAGAACTATTAAAAATATTTATTTAGAAAGTAATAACTTTTAAAAAATCATATTTTCAAAAGTAAATAATTTTTCATTTTTTTAACAAAACTAATGTAAAATAATTTAAAATGACATGTTTCAAGTTTGTACTTTTTTTCTTTAACAATTCTTAACTTTTAATAATTTAAAGACAAGAAAAAGTCGGGAAAAAAGTCATTATACCGAAAAACGAAATGTACTGCTTTACTGCCCATCAGTTATTGAAAAGAATACTTTCTTAAGATGCAGATTAAGTCTTTTAAGCCTTTTTAAAAATTTAGCTCTCACAACTTCAAGATTTTATCGTCTTAGAGAGGCTGTTAAAAAATCTGTATTTTGAGCTCAGGTCAAATCAGGACCGAGACGTTACTTTTTTCTGAAGACACACCTATCCGGGCCTAACGTATTTCTTATACCGGAGATACTTAGGTCTGCACTGGTCAAAATTTTAAATCCCGGTCTCGAACAATCCGTATTAAAATCAAAGTCTCTGACTGACCTAATACGTACATAAAATAAGTAAAATTTGGTTCAATCAATATTTTTACAAAAACCACATAAATTTTAATATCGCTTTTATTTTACAAAAAAAAATAAAAAAAAATCTTTAAAATTAATTTTTGTTAAAATAGTATATTTAAATGCTAAAAAATTAAACAAAATAAAACCAGAGAAAAAAAAATCTGCCTATAACGGAATTCTGTCTTAAACAGAAAATATGTTGATCCATGCAAAATAAATACAATAATACCTGAAAAAAATAAACTCCATTTAACCCTCCTAGGAAGGGCATTTGTCTATTACGTATGTTTTCTTTCTTATGTGATTCCGTCTTAAAAAATTTTACTGTATAACATTTTTCAAATCTCCGACGCACGGGATGTGGATTAACGATAATAAAATATAAGTGAAACATTTACATATAAACAGAGATTCATTGATAAAATGAATATACCACAGCCTTTGGGCTTCTTTAATAATAAAAAAGTATAAATATAAAAATCGAAATTCGATATTAAGTATTTTTGGTCAGAACTCCTTCACGCATAACAATTTTTAACTATACTGAAGTAAAAAACTATCTAGAAATTCACGGCTGAGCCGGCTATGATTTAAGATTTTTTCCAGGCTGGTCCGGATTATGATTTCAACATTATTTCATGCCGGGCAGAACTTTTTTTCCCAATGGGTCGGTTAAGGACCGGACCTATGTATTTTGATCTATTCAGACCTCCAGTGCTAATGATCAACATATTTAGAAAACAAGTTTTGATTTAAATCAATACGCTGCTTTATTATGTCCAAATAACAGGCACGGTCTTAAACCGACATATAATAACGGACAATTTGTGAACGATCCCTTATTTGCTTTGAAAATTGATGAAAAACACATCGTTTACAGGTATGGTAAAGTGGTGTAAGTCACGAATTTTTGAAAATTTTGGATTTTAATATCTTTGACAGGTTTTCAGATACGGAGATGAAATTTTTTTGTTCAAATTAGGAATGGATAAGGAATAATGTCTTAATTGGGAATTTTGTTCTACGGGGGCCGTATAAAAATTTAATTTTTGTATTTTTTCATATAGACCCCCCATGGAGTTCCAACTTATTTTATCAGAAATTTCACCTTTTTTTATGAATTTTTGCAATTGGAAGTATGGGTCTAGAAGCAATATATAAGGAGATAACCCATTGTTTCGATATTTATGACTCACCCTGTATATATATATATATATATATATATATATATATATATATATATATATATATATATATATATATATATATATATATATATATATATATGTTGCGGTCAATTCTGGAACTGGCCAAGCTTCCCGGCGAAAACCCGAAATACATGAAATTAATAGCGTATTTCGGGTTTTGGCCGGCGAATTCGCGAACTGGCCGGGAAACCTTGGCCAACTATGACGCATATGTACCAATTTTTTTGTAATTAAGATAATGTAACATTAAATGCACAGTAAAAAAGATTCCAATAGATTATATTGAAAAAAAAATTTTTTTTGGAATATTACACAATACCCTTCCAATATCGAAATTAATTGATAAACCAAATAAGATGACAATTACAAGTTAACCGGAACCTTTACTTGAGTTAGAGCACGGACAGGCTGACGGCTAGACTATTTGAATTCATAGACACTTTCAACTATGTTAGAAAATATTAAGCCGAGTGCCTATATCTGTTTCGCGAATTGGCCAATCGCATCTGGCCAGTTCGTGAATTGGCCAATTGCATCTAGTCAGTTCGCGAATTGGCCAGTCATTTTTTAATGTTGCTGGCCAATTCGGGAATTGGCTAATTTCGGGTTTTGGCCGCAACATATACTATATATATAAACACTATATGGCCAAAGGTGACTCGCGTCTTGCGATTTTAGACATTTTCTTAAATATCTACAAAAATAAGTTAGGAATTATCCTGAATCTCAAAGTGTATAAAAATAATAGTACAAGTGATACATTTCAGTGAAGAGTGTTTCTTGAAACTCCATAGAGGTCTATCGACCAATTAAAAAAGAAGGAATATGTTTTGGATAACACTGTTACAATTAAAGTAGCAAAAGCGTTGAAACTTCAGATTATGATTAAGTGACTTATAGAAAAACATACGAAATTATTTGCATATAATTTGCAGAGTTCTTAAAATAAAATAATATTATTTTCCGAAAATATAACAAACATTGCATAAAATATCACGTAATTAAAATAAAAAAAAAATTGCATGAAAAATGACTAGGTTTATGTATAGAGCAAATTAATTTTAAATTTGAGCAAGAATATTTTAAAGTATAAATTATGTATATATATATATATGCATACATATTCATTTTTAGCAAATTTACAAACATATTCTGCGAAAATAAATTTTTATTTCCTAATTTCACACGGATAAATTAAAGAGAACGTTATGAAATAAAATCTCTGCACATTTCTAGTCTGTTTGGTATCTTAGAAACGTATTCATATCATTTACATTCATAAAAATCTCAGAAACTATAAAATGTGTCGCAAAATTGCTTGTTCCAGATATTATGCCGGAAATAAAAATAAACGTAACGTTATATAACGATATTGTGGTGAGAATGCGAAAAGAAAAATAAAAGAAACGCATTTCAAGGGATTTCAGCATTTTACATTTTATCCAAAGCTTTGAAAATAAAAATTTTAAAAATTCCACTGAAATGTGACATAAAATGCTTGTCATTTGTGTCATAGTTCCCTTTACTTTGCGTTCCTTGGAAAACTTAAATTAACCTGTATGTGCAAGACATGAAAAGTTTATATTGTTGAGATTTACTCTACTGGTGTATGATTTTTAATTCTTTGAATAATAAGTTTTAAAATTGCATTCATAATTAGGTACAGATAAACATGTAGTAAAGTTACTTTAAAAATATAGACATATTTTTTTAACCCAAGAATAGTCGCGTCAATATTAAAGAACATTATTGACGCCGTCGGTTTTTTGCCCCCTCGAAAACTATCCGCATACAGAAAATGTAAAATAAGAAATGTTTTTGCCTAGTAATAGAATATTAAATTTTTATAACGTAATAAAGATACATTTTATTTAAACTACGCATTTTATTAATGAGATTTGGAGTAATAGGGAAAAGTAAAATTGAACTCTCATTAGTGGTCGTTGATGTAGATTTTTTCAACAATTTCATCTTTGCTTGTAAAAAGGTAAGCTAATGTCAACCAGACATGTCTTATTACTACATTATAATGGGGTAGAAACAGGTAAAATCAGCTACATGGTAGTTCTATATTGTGATTGTAAGGGAATATAAGTTGGGAGAACATAATTTATATGGCGGGAAAAGACCGAAACGCGACTACAATTAATTTAAATATACATGTATTAGATTTCAGTTCATTGTAATACCTCAATTGCAGAAATTCCCATTGGAATAACTATTTATTTCAATCATTTAGAGGTGCTTTATAAGATATTCAAGCATAACCTTTTTGGAATAATATCAGTTATGTTCGAACCATAAATCTATATTAACTTTAACGACAACAATCTGGATACAAATCAATTACTTCCAACATATGTATTCGATGTAGGCAGGCGAAAGCGTTCTACTTATAATTAAAATCTGAGTGTCCAGAAACTGAAGAGAAGTGAAGTGTTTTTCTGTTTTTATTCCAAAATTGCGTTTGAGATAAGTGCAGGCGATAATGCAGCAGTGAGCTGGTAGTGAGTTATTCCTTTTAATAAAGTGTTTTTAATATAACTAGTGCCTAAGGATTAATTATCTAGTGTGTGCATCTAATTTTTTACATCGTCCGACGATCCTGGAGGTAAAAATAATTATTTATGTGAGTGAATAATCATCGAATTAGAGTTATGTGCTGATTTGAACTATGCTCTATGGAAGATGTTTTCTGAAACTTTCATTGTGAGATTCGTCGAATAATATTCTTCTTAAATCAGTGAAGTATTGTACCTAAGAAGATAAATTATCAGATGATGCAAATGATTTTGTAGTCCTAACTCCAGCTCATTTTCTTATAAACAGACCATTAAATGTCATTATTTTGAGTCTTATTTATCCAATATAAAAGAAAATCGCCTCAAAAAATGGCAAAGAGTAACTAAAATTGTACAACTTTTTTGGCACAAATGGCATCATAATTATTTAAGTGAATTACAACAGAGGAGTAAGTGGAGATTTGAAAAGGATAATGTAAAAATAGGAGATCTAGTGTTGTTAGTAGAGGAAAATATACCGAGCAATAAGTGGCCATTAAACATAATTATTGAAGCATATTACGATAATGATAAGAAAATTTGCGTAGTTCAGGTAAAAACTCACAATGGAATTTTTAAAAGATCGATTAATAAAATATGCATTTTACCTATACCTGAAACCCATAGTACTTAAAAAATAAATAAATGTATATATATATGTGTGTGAGTATTATATTGCTTTTTCTTTCAAGTTTTATATTTAAGTAAACATATATAGTGACATTTTGTATTTATTTGGGTAGTTAGTGTACTTAGTAAAAAAAAGAATTATTATTGAATGTGAAACATGTTAATGGGGGCCAGTATGTTCCATGTAGGCAGACGATACCGTGCTACCTATAATTAAAATCTGAGTGTCCAGAAACTGAAGAGAAGTGAAGTGTTTTTTTTCTGTTTTTATTCCAAAGTTGTGTTTGAGATAAGTGCAGACGATAATGCAGCAGTGAGCTGCTAGTGAATTATTCCTACTAATAAAGTGTTTTGAATATAACTAGTGCCTAAGGATTAATTATCTAGAGTGTGCATCTAATTGTTTACATGGTCCGACGATCCTGGAGGTGAAAATAATTATTTATGTGAGTGAATATTCATCGAATTAGAGTTATGTGCTGATTTGAACTATGTTCTGTGAAAGATGTTTTCTGAAACTTTCATTGTGAAATTCGTTGAATAATATTCTGCTTCAATCAGTAATGTATTGTGTCTAAGAAGATAAATTAATTGTCTGAATGAGTGTACATTGGGATTTTCGCAGCGATTTGAGTGAGGTAAGGGCAATTTTGATTAAATTATGTCTGTTATTGATAATTTAAATAAACACGAGTTTAAGCTCGTGATTGAGGAATTGGGTTTAACTGCTTCTTAAAGTAGTAAAATTATTGATTTAAGAAATATTATAGAGAATAGTGAATATTACTCAAATGAGCAGTTATTAAAAAGCATCGTTAATTCGGTTGTTGAGAAGTATAAATCACGAAAGGAAACTGAGAAAACAAACTGAGAATTAGAAAAAAATAAACTAGCGCAATTAGAAATGGAGTTAGAAATAGCAAATATTCGTAAAAAACCATTCCAAAATTCTGAATTTGAAAAAAATTAAATTAGCTGAGATAGAGAGAGAATTAGAAATAGCCAAATTGCATAAAGACTCTCGGGAAAATTTGCCGTCCGTAATAGAAATATCGGAAACGGAAATAGGGAACAATAAATTGAAAAATTTTATTAAAAGTATTAAAACTTTAACTATTCCTTTTTCATCGAGAGCTGAGTCATTTAACCTTTTTTTTAATCTCTTGAGAAAGCGTTTCGAACTAAAAATGTGCCTGAATAGTTTATGGCGGAAATTCTGTTAAATATTCTCGGGGAAAAAGCGAGCAATTTAATCATCATTTTATCAGAGAAAGAGTTGATTAGTTATGATAAATTGAAAAATATAGTCTTAAAGGAATTTCAACCTACTGCACAAGAATGTTTAAACAATTTCAAGAGTGCGCAAAAATTACCGTCGGAAAGTTACGTTCAATTTGCAGCTAAGCTGAGTTCAATTTTTCAGTATTACTGTAATTTGCGTGAAGTAAATGATTTTAAATCATTATGCGATCTGATTATTTCAGATAAAATTTTCAGTTCTTTAGATCTCGAATTAATGAATCATATCGCAATTAAACAAGCAGAGTCATATTTTAAACCACATCAATTAGAAAGAGAATGTGATATTTTTTGTCGATTAAAAATAAATCTAAAGCTGAATCAAATGTGTATTCGAGAAATACGATAAATGAAAATAAACGTCCAAAAATAAAACAAAAATAACGTACGAAAATAAAAGCGACAAATAAATTTCAAAATCGGCTTCAAATGAGCGTTTCAAATATATTTTTTTTAGGAAACAAAAAATTTCAAATGTGTCTTGTGTAAATCTAATAAGTATCATGGTTTACATTCTTGCCCGCAATTCAAAAAACGTCCATTAAAGGTAGAATAGAAGTTGTGAAAATAAATAAAGAATGTTTGAAATGTTTAAATTATAATTGTTGCGTATAGAAATTTAAATCTAAAAATTGTCCTAGATGTAAACTACTGCATTCTGAACTAATACATTTTCCTAGAGAAGAAAAGGAATTAAATAATCAAAATAAAAATGTTAGTCATGTGTTTCAATCGGCTGCAGAAATAAAAAATTCACAACCCGGAATCTTTCCCTACCCTCCGAGTCAGACTGTCGCCTGTAGTTTTGTGGAAAATAAAACAAAATCCGTTTTATTAAGTACGGCGCGTATCCTCATTAAAGATAAATTTTCGGAATGGTAGGAAGTTAGATGCTTACTAGATGTCGGTTCACAAGCCTGTTTGATTACTTCACAGTGTGCTAATCGATTGCAGCTTAGAATTAATAAAACGAATACTTTAATTTCGTGTTTGGATGACACTTCTATGACAATAAAAGGCTGCGTAAATACAAAAATCGCGAATATAGATAAAAGTTTTGAAAGAGAATTGTCTATGCTAGTAGTAAGGAAAATTACAGATTTAATTCCTCAACAAGTGGTTAACATAAATGTTGAAGTACCAGATTTAACTATGTTAGCAGATTATAGATTTAATTTCCCTGATAGAATTGATATCTTGTTGGGAGCAGAAATATTTTATGAGCTATTAAGACCGGTACAAATATATTTTCAGAGTTCAAATTTACTTTTGCAAAATTCCGTATTTAGGTATGTGGCTATTGGATACATAGAGCAGGAAACTGATGTAAGAGTTCATTGTGGACTAATTCGGCAGGAAGATTTAAACCAAACATTAAAAAACTTTTGGAAAGTTGAAAACGTTGAAGTAGAGTTATCAAAAAGTAAAGAATTTGAGATATGTGAGCAGCATTTTGCGTCTACGCATTGGAGAAATGAGGAAGGGGGATACTTAGTGAGAATGCCTTAAAGGAAAATCCTTCGTGTTTAGGCCAATCTAGGGAGCTTGCTCTTATAAAACTCAAATCGCTGTGGACTCGCTTATCAAAGGATAAGAAATACTTCAAATTGTATAAAGATTTTTAAATTAATATGAAACGTTGAGGCATAAGAAACAGGTTAAGGAAGTAAAAGAACCTAACGTTGTGTATTATGCTCCACATCATGGTATATTTAGACCAGAAAAGTCAACCACAACACTGATAGTTGTATTCAACTGTTCTGCCACAACAACAAATGGCACATCACTAAACTCATTGCAATATAATGGCGGTGTCACTCAGAATGACTTATTTACGATTATGATTAGTTTTCGAAAGCATATTTATGCACTGACTGCGGATGTCCAAAGGATGTATCGAATGATAAACATTGATCCTAGTCAGCACCCATTGCAGAGAATTTTGTGGAACGATAATTTCGAGGAAGAGCCTAAAACTTTTGAACTACAGACCGTTACATACGGTACGGTAAGTGCGCCTTATTTAGCAATGAAAACTCTCAACCAACTCTCAATTGATGAAGGAGATAGATATCTTATGGCAGCATCGGTTCTTCGTGAAAATACTTACATGGATGATATTTTGTGCGGTGCACCTATGCTTTAGGAAGCCAAAGAGTTGCAGAGGCAGCTCATAGCGATTATGCATAAACAGGTATGAGTGAGGTATGAGCAGGTGTACAAGTGATAAAAATCTTTCGCTGACATATGAAGAAGGAAATAATTTTGATAATGAAGTTGAAGAAGAACAGTTCCGTAAATTATTTACTGGTGGACTCAATTATAAAGCTACAGAAGAGTCACTCAAATCTCATTTTGAACAATGGGGTGAAATTATTGATTGAGTTGTGATGAAGGATCGCAATATCGCAGGATCGCAGATCACATGGATTTGGCATTATAACATTTAAACATGCTCATATGGTTGATGATGCTCAAGCTCCTAGACCTCATAAAGTTGATGGCCGTGAAGTGGAGCCTAAAAAAGCTGTTCCTCGTGATGATTCAGATAAAGCTGAAGCACTGATGACTGTTAAAAAACTGTTTAAAGGACCTTCATTTCTTCAGAACATCGATTATCCTCAACGATCAATAACCATACCAGAAACAAATGATGACTTCAATAAAGAGCTCAAAATTAATGTTAAATCTTTAAATGAATTTAGTGTTGTAAATTGTAATATTACCGAGAATTATTTTGTAAATAACTTGATTAATCTTAGTAATAGTTATTTAACGATTGTGCGTATTATTAGTTATATTTTCAGATGTGTGATGAATGCAAGAAACCCTCTTTATAAGTGTAATGGACCATTGAATACATCAGAATTGGAGCTTGCAGAAAGACATTTATTTAAATCAATACAACATAATGAGTTTAGTGCAGACATACATAGTCTTCAGACTAAAGGATCGGTAAGTCCGAGTAGCAAGTTAAAAGGCCTCAACCCTTACTTAGATGAATTTGGAATTTTATGGGTTGGTGGCAGATTAGATAATAGTAATTTAAATTTTTCGAAAAGCATCCGACGATTTTACCAAAGAGTAATAAGTTTAATGTGATTGTTATAAATTATTATCATAAGAAATATTTGCATGTTGGTGCGTCAACTTTACTATCCTTAGTAAGAGATAAATTTTACCCAATAAATGGTCGTGCAATGTGTCGAAAGGTGGTTCATCTGTGCATTCCATCTTTTAAAGCTAAACCAGTTCTTGCAAATCGATTGATGAGCGATTTGCCCAGGGATAGAGGCATATTGGAATATTGTTTTAATATTTCGGGTGTTGATCTGTGTTATGATCAAAATTGGTTATGGACGCAGGACCATCTTACAAAAAATTTATAAATGTATTTTTATTTGTTTTGTATTTAAGGCTATACATATAGAAATTGTCTCAAATTTAGCTTCCGAATTATCTATTGCTGCACTGAAAAGATTCATCGCACGCAGAGGTAAATGTGCCAAATTGTTACTCTGATAATCCGAAAAATTTTATTGGTGCAGATAAAACACTTAGGGTATTTTATTAAATAGTAAAAAAAAAACCTGATGAGAAATTAGCAGTATAATTGTCTAGTGAAGGCATTGAGCGGAAATTTATTCCACCCAGATCACCCAATTTCGGGGGTATTTGGGAGGCCGCAATAAAATCTTTTAAATTTCATTTTGAGAGAATTGTGGGAGGTACTAACCTCACTTATGAGGAATTTCTTACAGTAGTGCTACAAATAGAGGGAATATTAAATTCGAGACCTCTGAGTCCGTTATCAGATGATGAAATGGTTTTGTAGTCCTAACTCCAGCTCATTTTCTTATAAACAGACCATTAAATGTCATATTAAGCCTTATTTATCCAATATAAAAGAAAATCGCCTCAAAAAATGGCAAAGAATAACTAAAATTGTACCACTTTTTTGGCGCAAATGGCTTCATAATTATTTAAGTGAATTACAACAGAGGAGTAAGTAGAGATTTGAAAAGAATAATGTAAAAATAGGAGATCCAGTGTTGTTAGTAGAGGAAAATATACCAAGCAATAAGTGGCCATTAGGCAGAATTTTTGATGTATATTACGGTAATGATAAGAAAATTCGCGTAGTTCAGGTAAAAACTCACAATGGAATTTTTAAAAGATGGATTAATAAAATATGCATTTTACCTATGCCTGAAATCCATAGTACTTTAAAAATGTATATGCATATGTGTGTGAGTGTTATATTGCTTTTTCTTTCAATTTTTATATTTAACCCGTCAGTAGTCGCGTGTCGTTCTTTTTGCAGCCCGTATAACTTATCTTCTCCTAACTTGTATCATATTACAAATACAACGGAGATCTACTATATAGCTGACTTTGAAGGTTTTTTGACCACTTTAGTAAAGTAAGAGAACACCTCTGTTTTTCTTTCAGGTACATTTTTAGAAACAAAGTTGAAAACGGCGAAAAAGTCTACGAAACAATCACTAATGTCAGTTCATTTTTACTTTTTCCAATTACTCCTAATCTCATGAATAAAATGCATAATTTAAGAAAATTACAAATTTATATCTCCATTGAAATATTATTTTATTATATTAGGTGAAAAATATTTCTTGTTTTACATATTTGGTATGCGGGGGCCAGCGGCGAAAAGACCGAGCGCGACTAATAACGTTGGGAAAAAAGTCGCGATTACTCGTGGGTTACGTAAACATATATAGTGACATTTTGTATTTTTTTGGGTAGTTAGTGTACTTAGTAAAAAAAGAGTTATTATTGAATGTGAAACATGTTAATGGGGGCCGGTATGTTCCATGTAGGCAGACAATACCGTGCTACCTATAATTAAAATCTCAGTGTCCAGAAACTGAAGAGAAGTGAAGTGTTTTTTCTGTTCTTTTATTCCAAAGTTGTGTTTCAGATAAATGCAGACAATAATGCAGCAGTGGGCTGCTAGTGAGTTATTCTTTTTAATAAAATATTTTTAATGTAACTAGTGCCTAAGGATTAATTGTGCAGTGTGTACATTTAATTTTTTACAATATATATTTATAAAAACTGCAAAGAATAAAGCTTCTGATTATTATCAACATCATTGAGGAAAAAAATCACCTCTACATCTTATAGTGAAACCAATTGAATGTGATAAGTTTCCAAGAATTGTAATCTCTTGAGCTGTACAATATACGCAGTGTATGTCGTACTATTTCGGTCACTTCCGAAAATGACGTATGTAGCTTTTACGACATGATATCTGATTGTTATTTCAATTAGATATTCCAAATTCTCGCAAGAAATTATTAACTTTTATTTTCGAATTACAAGACTATTGATTTTCGATAAATAAATTAAAAGAAAATTACTAAGTTATTTTTTGTGGGGTTAATTCAAAATTTCTAAAAAAAGAAAAGTTTTTCTACCAGATGCGGCAACATGTATCTATGGTTAATGATGTACATTTGATAATAGCTCTGGTGCACAACGGGTTAATTTACTTATTTACTAGTTTTACTAGTTTGTCTACATATGTCTATGCATTATATGGTCAAAGATGGCCGCTCACTTGCAATTTTAGACATATTGTTAGATATCTAGAAAAATACATGAGGAATTATCTCGAAACTGTAAGTGTGTAAACATAATATTACAGGTCACACATTTCCGTGAAAATTTTTTCCCGAAACTTTATATGGGACCGTCAACAAATTGAAAAAAAGAATATGTCTTGGATAACAATGTCAAAACTAATGTAACAAAAGTTCTATAATTTAGATAATGATTAAGTGGCTTATTGTAATATATTGTTTTAGTTTTTATGTGGATAGCATGTATACCCGTAGAAAAAATAAGTTTTTTTCAAAACAGTCCCAAATTTTCCCATGTTTTTTGCTTATAATTTGCAGAGTTCTGAATATAAAATAATGTTCTTTTCTGAAAATATATGACAAACAATATTTTATACAAAACCCTGTCATCAGAATTAAAATATAATAAAAATTGTATGAAAAATGAACAGGTTTAATAAATAATTTTCATTGCGCATGCGTCAACGATATGAAAATTTCATTTGCATATTGTGTTAGCTAAATGTATAGAGCAGCTATTGTAAAAGTTTCAAAAACGTAGCTTGAAAATTCTGAGGTGATTGTCTATAGAATCAACTCAAATTCCATTATTCCCAGAATGAAGCAAAAAAAATTAGGGGTTTTAACTTATTATATTAGTACATGCCATGTTGTGTATTCTATGTTACCATTAATCGAAGGATATATTGATACAACCGCTCACAACAAATTGGCACCTATAATTATGTAAAAGTGACTAAGTCAATATGTTTACTTGTAGAGTGGATAAGTTGAAAATTGCTGTGCATTTTTCATTAAGAGGGCCTTATTTCAATATGGGATATATTTCAATTTATATTTAGGTAATATATTAAAACTTCTTATAATTACTATAGAACATTGGCTAAAAAATATTGTTTCCTTTTTAGAAATGTGGCCCTAATTATTCCCGCTTAATCTCATTGGTTATTTTGCCTGGATGGATGGCTCATAAAAAAAAAATTCTCTGTTTTACATTTTTTTGGTGGGAGGGATAATCAAATTGTCAGGACCTGTAGACTTTTAGATTGAACATAAAACTGTGAGCGAAAACAAAATTCCATGCAATATCCAAACGAGAACTAACGTAAAAGCATCAAACAATAGTTCAACCCACTTTTAAACTTTTTACATTGTACTTTTGTTTTTTAGCACAATTATTATAATAATCTTTGCACTGTACACATATTTTAAAAGCTTTTCACGTATTATTCAACATTCAAAATAAATTCTGAAAACAAAATCCTGCGTTTAAATCACAGAAACAAGTGCAATTATGTAAATCTCTTAAATTTCTTTAAATAGATAAATATGTTTCATCACGTTCTTCAAGTAAAATATTACATATTTTAGTTACCACAAGCTGTTAAAATATTTATTTAAATATCATTCCTGAACAGCAATTGTTTCGGATAAATGCAGCGTGTTTTCATAAATATTTGTGAATGCAACTTGTATAGTTTAGTTTTATGACTTTTAAAAAATAATACATACATTATTTTTGAAGAAACGACAACCATCATTTTACGTTTTTGAAAATATTTCCATATATTTACAAAATGAAATGATTTGAATGAAATTCACGCATATAAAAGGCGATTTTAATTTATATTCAAAAACTAAGTAGATTTTACTAAAGCAAACGTTTTTCTTTTAAAATGTACACATCTGAAAATAAATGATTTTTCGCAAGAATTAAAGACATTTACATAAATATTGTTATTTTTCAAATGTAATTTGATATGGTGTATGAAGTTCTATCAAGATTAATAATAGAATAGCTTGCCTTATTTATACATAATTTTTTTTCTTTCTTCGTTTCTTTTCTTTCTTGTTTTTTTTTTCTCAAATGCTGTGAATAAAGAATTGATTACGAAGTTTGTGATTTTAATAAAAAATAGAAAAGTTCTCATATTAAATACTGGCACACTCTCTGAAAAATGGTAAGAATATAGTGTCCTTTGTTCTCATTCTTTGAAATGCTTTATATTGCCTTCTTTAAAAAAAGAATTTGGAAATTGCAAGTGAAGCGTAGTAAATGAGGTGCGTTCGTACGATAACGAAGTTTTAAAAAATATCACTCGCATATAGCAATCTCATAAAATTGTAAATAATTAGTTACAATTAAAATGCGCACCAAACAATCTTCTCCCTATACCATTATGTAATGGAATACTTTTGTGTGGCCTTGTAAATCAATAACAAATGATCTTTGCACTAGAGAGTATGCAAATGTTTAAATATTTAATGTTAAATGTTTAAATTTAATATTAAATATTTTAAATTTCAAGCGATTCGGTTGGGTAGTTTTTGTGTTGTTATATGCGGACATGTGGACGGACGGACAGACGGACAAATAGAAGAACAAAACGACAACTATAGGTGCTACGTATTTGCATAATTAGGAACCTACTTAGAAAGCAAATAATGTTCTGCTGAAACATTCAAAAACAAATAAACAATACCCAGCATCGTCTCAGTCGATCGGTGGAAAATTCGTTTAATAGTTCTAATTATTTTTCCGAATGCCTTATTATTATTATTATTATTATTATTATTATTATTATTATTATTATTATTATTATTATTATTATTACAAATTAGCCCGAAAGTATTCGCGTTTTTTTAGAACATCATTAATCTCGCTTAGTCTTTTAGCTGCCCTCTCCGCACATACAGAAAATGCAAAATAATAAATATTTTTCATGTAATATTCGATTATCGCATTTCATTGAAGTTATAAATTTCCTGCTTACTTAAATTGGACATTATGTTAATGAGATTTGAAATAATGGGGAAAAATACAAATGGACTAACATTAGGGATTGTTGCATAGAATTCCGATTTACTTCTAAAGATGTACTTGAAGGAAAACAGAGGTTTCTCGCGGCTTCACTTTGGGGGTGGTAAAACATTTAAAGTCAGCTACATGATAGTTCTCCATTGTATCTTTAAATGTATATCAGTTGTGAGAGGATTATTTATATGCGCGGCAAAAGGACCGACACGCGACTACTGACGGTTTAAAAAATAATTATTTAATTGTACATTGATAGATATTTGGGTTTTATAGTTCTAATAATAATATTAAAGAGGAGCAATGGAAACTTTTTTATCGTAATTTACTAGATAGGCGTATTTTTAGTTTTTTCGAATCATGATACAACTTAACTCATTAAAGCCGCTTGATAAGAAATCTTTCCACTGGACATTCTACTTTTTACTCCACTCATAGAGGACGCAAGAGGTTCCACGTTCTTGTTTTATCTTCTCAAGAATGTGAGAATTCAAAATATGTGCCATTTTTATTCCAATTATATTGCTTTCTAAAAGAAACGGTTGATTCTACTTATTTTTTCGCTGGTATTTTATGATGGCTCGCTCATCATCTGGAAAAAGGAAAAAAAATCCTGGAATTGCTTTTTTTTAAATTGTATTGCTTTTAACAGATGGAGTCTGTTTTTTATAAATTAATCCAGTACAGTTTCTAAACAATTTTTCTATACGAATGTTAAGTAGATTTTTAATGTGTACAAGTAATCTTGCCAACGTCTGATGTACGAATTTTTTTTTATGTTATCTTTGTGTTGAATTCAGGAGTTGGCCCGGGAGGGCAGACATTTACTCCAGCACTATGAGATGTTCCATTAGAAGATTTGATTTTTGTTTGTGAATAGGCAAAAAATGCAATCCCCCCCCCCCCCCGGAACTCAATAACTCCCTTCTTCCCTTTAAAAAATTAAGTCCCTTTTTCAAAATATGTTATAACATTTTTTCTTTAAATTAAATAAATAAAATTAATTTAAGAATAAATATCTCTTCACTTTCATTCTGCTTCTAAATAAACTCTCCAAAAAAGATGTTGCCAGAGCAGGAGCAATTAGAGAAAATCGACTGGAAGACGCCCTACTTCCCGCAAAGAAAGTCATGATGAAAACCACAAGAGGAACATTTGATTATACTTGCAGTGAAAATGTAGTAATCGTAAAATAGAAACGATAATATTTGAGTAGCAGTGGTAAAAAACAAAATCAAAGATTCTTTATTCTGTAATGGCTGAGAGGTGAAGTAATGCTCAAGAAAAAAAAATAAGGTACCCTGGGGTAATAACGCCAAGTGCTTATATTTTGCATAATTATGAAATAATCAGGTAAATGACACCCATGTGCTCTGCGCAGAAGGGTTTTGAGTCATATAAATCGCAAAAAACAGCTTCAAGTTAATTTCTTTCATTTTTAGGTCTTATTGTTTTTACAAACAACTAAAATTAACGCTTGATCTAAAATTTGCAAGATACGTTTTGTGATGTGAAGACTATCTTTTTATCCGGAAATACTTTGTAGTGCATTTCATGTGCTTTTAAAATGTTGTTGAAGATTTTGGATATCTTCTCGAGATAATTTGCAATTTAAAATGTACTGCGCAATAACTATACCGGGGTAATGACGCCAATCCTTCACATTAAAACCCCGGTTGATTCCCTACAGTGGCCGAGCAACATCCTAAATACTGATTCAAATAAACACAGTTAAAACTGTGCAATGTTTCTCATATTTCTATTTAAGCGGTCCTTTTTAAGCAAAAAGAAGCTCACGGTCTGATATTCTTTTACCTCAACCCCCCTCCCTCACCACACCTTTATTTTTCTTACACTTTCACAAAAAATTGAACATTTTCAATAGATTAGATTGCAATTTCTCAATTTCTAAGTTTGTAGAGTTTGTATTTTTAGAATTGGGCTACCTAAATGCAATTATTCCATCTTATTTCATAGTTTTGTTTGTATGGCGTTATTACCCATATAGGTGGGTAATAACGCCAAATAGCATTGGTCAAGAAAAAACGCCATTACATTTTATGAATACATATCTGTTAAATTATTTTATTTTATACAGATTGTCAATGAGTTGCTGTATCAGATCCTATATTTGTTTGAAAAATACAATCTAAAACTAAGCCGTGAAAATTGGTAGAACCTTAAAGTGGCGTTATTACCCCAGGGTACCTTACAAGCTCCAATGCCTCAACCTTTGAAACCATATAATGTGCACATGGGCGGAGTTGACTTATTTGCTAATTCGTTTTCCAATGTAGAATTAGGACCCTTTCTAAAATATGATGGTGGTCCTTGTTTTCATGAGGAATTGGAGCAACACTTGTAAATGGAAGGAAATTATATAAATTTTATGATATTTCCTTGATTCAATTTACGTGTGAGTACTCTCAGAAGATATTTGGAAGATTTGGCACACCTTCCATTGGTCCTAGGCAATCTTTGCTGCTTCAAAATACTGTATTCAACCAACAAAGATATGATAGACAAGATCATAGGTTATATAAGTCCGAACAACAGTTTGGAGGATGTAAAAATTGCGGAAGAAGATCGATCTACCTATGTGAAAAATGTGAAGTGTCACTTCATCCAGAATACCATAAAAAGTATCATATTACGTCGTAGATTAAATTTGGTAAATTTTCATTTCAATTGTTCTAACATTGTGCCTGTACATTGTCTTTTTTTATATTTCATATACTTATTAATATTTTATATTTGTTTAATTTTAGAATAAATAACACAATGCTCTATTTTTTGTCCTCCTTTTGTGCATTTTTTAGCTGATAGGCAATAAAACTTGCCAATAAAAAAATCATATTAATAACGTTATGAAAAATTCTAAAATTTTTATAGTAAATTAACATACATTAACATACAAGTGATCTAAATATACATGTTACGCAAGAAAAAGCATTTTTTTTAAGTATTTAAAAGTCGACTGTATTGGGTTAAAAGTGATACTTTTACATAGTTCACATAACATCAAACCTTGTTAATTTTTTTTTCAGGATGTTAGGCTACAATTTATACTGTTACAAAATCAAATGTCTAACTTTGAATGTAACCATGAATAATAGCTTCACCTACATTTGTTCTATATGCAGTCGGAATTGAATTGTTTGTTCGAAAGAGACACGTTATAGAATTTTGTTTATGCCGTAATAGATATGGACAGTCGAATCAATCGAACTATAAACAGAAAGAAACACTAACTTAGTAACATAGTTTCTGTAGCCACCGTATGTGAGGAGACCGAACGAAACCGGAACATTTTGAAACACTAAAGGTATTATTTATAATCTTTATTTATTATTATTATTATTATTATTATTATTATTTCCACATTCATTTTTCGTATTTTTATAAACAATGCTTAACATTTTTTTATTCTTGTTGATCTTATTCAACATGTTATTTTTAAATAGCATAAAATTGAATAATTCTTATGAATTATTCAATATTCATATATGTCGGTTTTCAATATGCCAATATTCATGTTTTTTGCATGATGACACTCGAATTCATGTTTCGTTTCATCTGGTGGTACTATTGCTTATTCAGTTACTGTATGAGATAATCCGACATCATCTTATATTTATGGAATTAAATTTCAATATAATAATCAGAGTGGGTTGAGAAAGTCTGAAAATATGTAAAACAGTAAATTATTTGGTCATATGGTTTAACTGACGACAACACATTCTTCATATAACATTTTTAGACTAACATTAATTATCAAAAGTACAATAAAAAAATATATTGTCCAGTTAAACTGATGGCATTGAACTCAGGGGCTATGCACACTAATTGTATGTTACAGCTTAATATTTTCAAGGAAAAATATATTTCATAAAAGATATTAAGCCGGAAGTAGCCCTCATTTTACCCTCTTTGTATTTAATCATTGAACTGCCAAAAACAATCAAGAATACGCCTTATAATATAGTAAAGCTATATCCGAAATTCGAAGCGAGTCGGATAGTTCTGCATAAAAACTCATTTATATAATTTAAAAGGAGTTACCCTCCGATCTTTCCTTTATACCTAACCATTAAACCACCAAAATTATTCAGAGATTCACCTTATCAGACAGCGCATACATCTAAAATTTTAAGCAAATCAGATAATTCTGCATAAAAACCCATTTATCTATCTTAAGAAGGAGTGCTAATCATCTGTACCCCCTTTATCTTTAACAAATGAACCCCACAACTAATCGGAGAAGCGTCTTATCACTATAAAACTGTATCTGAAAATTGAAACTAATCGGTTACAGCTACATGCAAGAGCATTTATCTAAATAAAGAGGGGGTAGTCCCCTGGCTGCCCCCTTTATACTTATCCAATGTACTTCTAAAACTGATCTCGGAAGATCTTATCAGAATGAACCTAGATCCAAAATTGGAAACAAATCACAAAATTCTACGTGAAAAACCCATTACGCCTTATCATAATGAGACAAATTCAAAATTTGAAGCTTACCGAAAAATTTTTCGTAAAACATACATCCTCTCGACCCTTTATAAATAACCAATGAACACCCAAAACTAATCATGGGGGCGCCTCATCAGAGTGATAATACATGTAAAATTTGAAGCTCATCGGTAAGCCCTGCGGAAAACCCACTTACCTAAATTAAGGGGGTTCATTCCCTACTCCTCTTCCTCTTTTATACTTAACCAATGATCCGCCAAATCTAATCAAGGAGACACATCATCAGAATGATGCTATGTTTAAAATTTTAATGAAATATGAGACTTCAGCAGGAAAAACCCATTTATCTGAAATATGGGAGGGGTAGGGCATTCCCTCCCTTATACTTACCCCTTGAACACCCAAAAGCAATCATGGAGGTTCTTTATCAGAATAATCTTACATCTAAAATTTGAAAGAAATCTGATAATTCAGCATGAAAAAGTCATTTGTCTAAATTAAGAGAGAGATTATTATCCTCTTTCCTCCCTGTATATTTCGACAAAGAGCACCCAAAATTAATCATGGAGGTGATACATCAGAATGATACTATGTCTAAAATTTGCAGCTAATCGGAAAATTCCGCATAAAATATCATTTACATAAATTAAGAGTGGTTTACCCCGATTCCCCTCCTTTTTATACTTTATCTATGAACACCAAAAATTAATCATGAAGACGCCTTGTCAGAATTATCCTATACCTAATATTTGAAAAAAGTTTTTTTTTATCATTTTTTATTTTATTATTTTCAAAAAATAACTTTGATTTAAAATTTCAGTGGAAATCATGAAACAATCAATTTTTCAATCTTAAAAATTGTTTAACAATATATGTCCCTATTTTCAATTCAAAGTTTCTTTATTATATGAATCTTTTAGCAAGAAGTTTGTCAGTTTCTAAACATATTTTTCAAATTAATAAAAAATTGTGTAATAATAATATTAATCGATAGAAACTAGTGTAATTATTCGTGTAAACTTGTTCGAATTTATCAAACGAATAAATATATTTCAGCATGTTTTTTGAAGAAAACATTAAATATCGAGTAATCACATGCCGTTAAAATAATTATTTCAAGTATTGTCACGAACAGTGAACACTTGTGAGAAATGTTGCATGTCTCATAAACACATTTGAATGCAAATTTTACAGTTCAGTTTTATGACTTCTGAAAAATAATATATACATTAAATTTGAATAAACATGAACCATCATTTGATTTAATTTTCAGAGAATATTTTAATGTATTTTTTCGTTAAAATGTTTTTGAATGGAATAATCTCAGAAAAAAGGGATTATAATATATATTTATATTAAAAAATTCAGGGGAATGTTCGAAAATATTTGTTTTAAAATATTTACGTCTGAAAGTAAACAACATTCTTTCTTATCTAAATGGCGACATTTCCATAAATATTGCTATGTTTTAAATGTAAAATGGCCATTCTTTGAAATACTTTAGAAAAAGTATTTTCTCATATGAAGAATTTTTTTTAAATACATTAGAAAGTTTAAAAAAAATATTGGATAAACAAATGCCAGAATAGCAGTTTGAAATTGCCTAATTTCTGTTTAAAGACAATTTAAAACTAACTTATTTACCACCGTAAAATTTGTTATATAAATATTTTTTCTATTACTTCTATGCAACAGAAAAAAAAAATCTATAATTTTCTAAATAAAACGTCGTATTCTCGTCACTATTATAGCAATGATATCAATTTTCTTCAAACTATCGCGAGAAAAACCACGCAATTTGCCAATGAATTGGCGACTTAGACACTGAAAATTAGTCGCAAAGTCAAAAAATTTAACTGCCTCGGGGACCGTGAATATGCAACTATGTTACAGTAGAATATTTTTATATTTTGTTTGCACCACTTTCGTAGTATTTTTTTTTTTATGTTTTCAAACTGTAAGTAAACTATTTTTGTTTTGAAAAAAGTGGTGCGACGTACGATTAAAAAAATTTTCGTCTGTAATTGGAGTTTTGCGATACTTTACGTAATTAATTCAGAGGAAAAGGAAAAAAAGTAATTTAGAACGAAATATAAACAATAACTAATCAAGTTGATGGAAATTTCTTTTAGTTTATTGCTAAGATAAATAAAATGAAGTAATAATAAAAATAATAAAAACTAATTTTTTTTCCAAGCAGCTTTAAATATTACAAGTTTAAATATGCAAATATAAATTTTTACCGTACACAGTTTTAATACACAATTATAAATTTTTCTTATATCCGTTTAAAACAGAAATATCCTCTAAGATAGTGATTAATGTAGTACACAAATCATGTATATACTATACACATACAAGAGAGAGAAGTTCTAATCAAATAGTACATGTTCTTTACATATTTAATATTTTCTTAACGTGGCAATATTTACTGAGAAACTAATTCTAAATTCATTCTAATAAATGTAAAAAAATTCTCATTGTTGTTTATTTAATATTTAGCAGATATTAAACAAAGTTATACGGGAACGAAATGTAATTTAATATCCTAATAATTTAATAAACTCTTTACAGTGTTGCTTTTTTGTCGAAATATTAAAAAATAAAATTTTTATTCTAAAAATTATCACATTTACTGCGTTAATCAACTTATTTCTTTATTTATACTCTTTTAACTTTATTAATAGTTTTATAATAAATTAACTTAAAATAATACAATTATTTTTTATTTTGCAAATAATTTAATATATTAAATTAATTAATCACCATCAGATTCAAAAGGTAATTTCATTATTTATGAAGAATTACTAAATAATTTAATTAAACAATTTATGAAGACTTTGAAACATTAAATTAAATATTATTTTGAAGAAATTAGATATGAAAATAGAGAAGGATAAATATTGACAAAATATATTAATAGACATAAATTAGTATATTGTTAAATTTGTTTTAATGTAAATTGTAAGAGAATTATCATAGGAAATCAAATATTACCAATGAGAAAAACTTTAATCATGCTAAAAGTGAAAATAATTTCATCCAAAGGCCTATAAATATATTGTTCTCTTGTTGTAGCAACAGATATGATGCATCACTTATAACATTTCGGAAAAGACTAAAAATGATTTTGATTTACCATAACAAAATTTTAAATGCGCTAGGCCTTTCGCAAGGTCTTAGTCTTCCTTCATCAGGCGCAAAGAAAAAGTTCTTTAACTACAAAAAACAGCAACAAGACTGAAACAAAAGGTAAGAGAAAAGGTAACAATCTTAAATAACAAATGATAAGAAAGTAGAAATGAACAGCCAGTCACAGAACAATATAATAAAAATAAAAGAAACAGAATAGAATATGAAAGTTTTTGTTTTTGTTTTTATAATCGTAAAATTATTCTTATGCTAAAATATTACAATAATTAAACGTCAGAAAAATATAAAAACGTATTGATTTTAAAGTAAATACTTATTTCATGTAAATTATAAAATTAAAATGCAATTCAAAATTTCTAGTTATTACTTGACAGCTTTAATTTACGACGGCGTTTTATAAATAATATACCATCGCCTCTTAAAGTAGTTAAGTTATATCTTGAAATCTATGAAAAATACAATGTATGACACAGTTAGTCATCAATTATTCGAACAAAATATTTCTAATTTAAGAAAACATATTTGCTAAAAACTTTTTACAGCATAGTGAAAAAAAAAATCCGTTAAATTTGCCGCAAATCTGCTGGCAGTAAAATTACATGTAATAAAAAATTTAATAAATAATAATTTAATTATTTTTACTGCAATTTTTACGATGAAAAATGCTGACAACATTGTTGCCATCTGTATTTGCTATAAATTTAACCTTTTTTTTTTTTTTTTTTTTTTTTTTTTTTTTTTTTTAACAGTGATGTTGGAGAATAATATTATATCTTCACAATTTTACGGTTTTTTGTTTTAATTTCAACATTTCTTTATAAAAACAAATTGTTTTACTTAATCAAAAATAACTTCGAGTACACAAGAAACATTTTCCTAGACAATATTATCGTCAGAAAATGTGTAAAAGCTGTAATTTTCAGCTGTAAAGTTTTCTTTGACAAAATATTCTTTCTGCACCTTTTTGGAATACTTGATTCATTTTTTTCAAGTTTTCACAGTAAAACGACAGTCCCCTCCAAAGCCATCTTTTATCCATTATTTTTAAAATATTTTTTCTATTCACGTGAGCATGTATTCATTCAACTGGATTTTACCGCAAAGTTTTTTTCATCACTAAAAAGTAACTAGTCCAATGTATCAATCACAAAACTAACTTCTCAACCACAATACTCTATTTTATATACACTGTTAAAAATAAATCTGTGAATTCCAGGTGAAACTACCGGCAGCAATGTAGCCGAACTTTTACCGTTCCGTTAGTAGATTTTCCGTTGTGGGAAATACAAGAAGGGAAAACTCCGGTGTAAGAATCAGTAACTTTCCGTTACAAAGTTTGATTTATAATAGTAATAATTTAATATAATTTTTAAAAATGATTTACCGATTAATCTTCAAAGAATTCGAAATCACCGAAAGTTTTTAAGCTGCTATGTTATTTTACTTAATTGTTATTTTGGATAATTTAGTTCACGCCGTCCTCAGGACCGAACTCGGCACCTTCAGATTGCGGAACAAATTCTTACGAACTGAGCCAAAGTTGCTGATGCTAAACGGTACAAAGTATGTC
Source organism: Maratus speculifer (assembly GCA_964019185.1). Lineage (NCBI taxonomy): Eukaryota > Metazoa > Arthropoda > Arachnida > Araneae > Salticidae > Maratus > Maratus speculifer. The sequence goes on from OZ025298.1 coordinate 159,861,474, forward strand.
TTTTATGAGTTAGTGGGAAAATCTGTTGTGTTTTTTAAAGATTTCCTTTCAAATATATTCCTTAGAATGTTTGTAAACGGATTATTTTAGACTGATGCATAATACTTATTATTTTTTAAAATCATTTTTAATTTTTTAAATAGTTTAAATTAAAAAAAATCACTGTTTGAAACCACTTTTTTTTAATATTTTTTTTTATTAACAATTTTTTTACAATATATATATATACATAGACTTTTTTTTTTTTTTTTTTAAATTGTGGTACACTATTTCTTTCTTTCTTTATTTATTTTTCGGCTAATAAATTAAAAGATTTTTAATAAGAAAAAAAGAGAAAAATTAACAGAAAAATGTAATTTAAAAGGAATTTTTATGTTTCATTATTCCATGGCGCCAATGGGACTCGAACCCACAATCTGCGCTCGCAGGCGATTAGCGGTGTGGTGCCTTGACCACTCGGCCATGGAGCTCCCCACGCAGCGGAGTGTCTCCGTTTTTTGTTTTTATTTCCATCCGTTTCGTTTTTTTCAGGAAATATGATGGAACTTTGTGATATGTAACGGAAAATACCCTTTAGTTGTTAAAAGGGAGCTTATCTGTGAAATTCAGGAAAAAAATGTTCGTGAATTTCAGAAGTTTTTTAACAGTGCAGCGAGTCATAAATCAATGTCTACTACCAGGGCCTTGCAAAGCAGAGAACAAAGAAGGCGCCCCCCCCCCTTGCGCAGAAATTTAGAGGGAGGGCCAAACTTACACTGTAACGTTACATGCATGCTGGGTGTCATTTGTAACGTTAGGTTGGTCGTGGTGCAGGTTAAATGTAGACATACTCAGTGATTAAGATAAAACAACAACGTTTATTGAAACGATAAAGGCTGAAGGGAAGTGGAGCAAGTCTTAATTTTATACAACTGAGAAGACTATGAAAAAACCAAACACATACTCACAAGCTTCGGCCTAGCTCAGTCGGGGCACCTACTAATACCTTCCGCTATCTCTTGGCCGATCTGCTAGATAAAGCTTAATTAAACAGCCCGTGGCTGTGGGTAATCCTTTATTCACAAACAATCCAAATGAAACTAAGAGGTTTCTTACCCCGGCCAACTCTCAAGTCAACTGTCGGAACTCCTTTCCACCCACTGGAGGCTTCGTTGCTACTTTTCAATCGGCTAGCACTTCGCTGAACACTAATTCACTTCGCTTGTCTAATACTAGAGATCCTCACTCGGTGGCTATTGCCACAGATGCTCACCCACTGGCTAATGCCAGAGACACACCTCATTCACTCAAACCCAAGCTTTTATATGCTGCAAACTGAGATACTTCACATTAACATATTACTAATAACCGCAAGCTAACTGTAAAATCCGAAAGAGCACACGCACTCTAGAAAGTTAAAGTAAAAGAGAGGATAGATGTCGCTTTTACGCTTACACATGTTAACTTATTGACGTCACGATCTCAGAAACACTAGAGTGCCTTTATGAACAAAGGTCACTCCCTCACAACACTACCATTTTCATTTGTTTATTTTTTTGTGAACATATATTTACATATATATATTTCAGATTTTAAAAATGTATGCATAAAAATTCAAGGAATAGAGTGCATAACTACATGTGAAACAATTAACTATAAACAAGATACAGACAAGAAAAATCAGTCTGTTTTTATCAGTGGGAAAACAGACAAGTCTAGTCCCTCCTACCTATTTTAACCCTTTAATTCCCATGATACAATACGTTCCAGGAATTATGTAGTTCAGAAAATCTGATTTTGCACCAGAAAAATTCAATGGCCTATTTCGTTTTATTTAAATACGGAATGTTATTAATTAAATCAAAGATTACAGTTTAATTTTCTAGTGGGAATTAAAATATACGAATTAAAATATCTCAAAATAACTCGGGCGGTTTGGGATCCAGAGGGTTAAAAAGTTTAAATTGTTGCAGGTATCTGAATGCCTGCCATTTCTGCATTAAAAAATAATATACAAGAACAATAATGACAGATTTAATAAGAAAACAAACTAAAAACAATATAATCAACAAAAAAACATTTAAAAATATTTTAAACTCTTCAAAAAAAAAAAATTAATATAAAATATAAAATATCCTTTGATGTATAAATTATGTGATGGATTTTGGAACTAAATTTAGAATAAACAACAAGATTAGTTATGATAAAATCTTAAAAAATATTAATTATGTTAATAATTTTACTAAAAAACAAAGTTACAAATTTAGTATGCCCTTGAACTGCCCTATTGCCTTTTTCTGAGTGGAAATCTGAATTGTTGGAGCATTTCAAGGATTTTTTTAATATCAGACTTTTAGTAAAGAAGATATGAATTTTATAAACAAATTTTCATAAGAATTTCCAGTGGATAAAGCTGCCAATAATTATGCTATAATTTGAAAGAAATTTTATATAGAAAAAGTAAATGATGAATTAAATAATATAAATTTTTATGCTAAAGTCAACATTTAAAAAATCCTATTACCTAATCCTATATCCTAAATTATTTTTATACAAGGAAAATTGTAAAAGTCTGTTTTCATGTAATTTTGATGGTTCTAATCATCACTGTATGCCATTTACATTTTTGATGCCTAAATTTCATAAAACTCCTATAAAACTTAGATATATTTGTAGTAATACTAATAGTGTTAATAAAAATTTTAATATAGGTTTATAAAAGTTATTGAAAAGAATATATGATCTTTTGAAAGTTAAATTTAAAAATTCTAGTTATTTTTGGTCAATAGAGAATAATTTTGAGGTATTAGACAATCTTAATTTCACTACTCAGAAAATGCAGGTGTTCGATTTTGAAAATGATTTTGAATGTTCGATTTTGAATACATGTATTGATCAATTATCTAATGTTTTAATGAATATTTTTGATTTATTTTGTTTAGAAGATGAATAGAAATATAATCGAGATTTGTTTTTAAGTCTATGTAATTTTTGTTTTTACAAGAATTATGTTAACTTTAACAGTAATACATATAATCAGATTTGTGGAATAGGGATGGAGACAAATTATTCTAGCACTGCAACTAATTTATTTTTATTTTATTTTGAATGTAAATACAGTATAAATTATAATAAATCTTTAAAAATCTTTAGGTTTATTTATGATATTTTAATTTTTAATTCTGATTTTACAAATGAATATGAGAAAGTTTATCCGGATTGTTTAAAATTGAATAGGGCAATGACGATTATAATGTTAATTTTTTGGATATTTCTTTTAATATTTTGGAAAATGAATTAAATTTAGATTTATATGATAAAAGAAATACTTAAAGTTTTTTTAGCAGAAGTATGTCACATTGGTTGCACAAGAAATTACATAAATATTTTGATTAATCAATTAATTTGTTTTTATAAAACTTGTAGTATTTATTGAAAGATATTTTTCTAAGCAAGTTTTTAAATTTATAGCCAATTATTTTTAAATAAAGATTCTCCTATATATTTATTTATTTATTTATTTAAATATATAAAAAAGGAAAGTAGATAAGACACGAGGGAAAAAACTGCAAAAGCATATTCCCCGCAGCAGAGAGGCAAGGTGATGATGAGGGATCATTGACAAGATTATCAGAATTTTTACAAATAAGATAAGCTTCATGAACATTTAAGGAGAAGGAGGCAGGGTAAGAAATTATTCTGGACATGGAGAAATCGAAATAATGACCAGAAGCTGAACAATAAGAAGCAATCAAGGGCCTAGAGATTTCCTGATTTTCAATTTACCTCTGATGCTTGCCGAATCTTTTTTTGGTACTTCTAGGTTATCCCGTCGACCAATTTCGCCAAATGACACAAATCGCCAAACTAACACCCAAATTATATATGTTGTCATCATTTTTATTTTAAATAACGAAAAAACAAATATTTAATAGACTATTAATAAAAATATTAATAAAAAGTCGAAATAAAAATAACTTAATGACATTTTAAACACGTGAATAGCATTTAATGTCAATGAATGTGACATTCACGATCAGCCATTATTGGCATTTAATCTTATGGTTTCGCGATAATTTTTTGGTCGACGGGGTAACCTAGAAGTACCATTTTTTTTCAACACTCTTCCGGCCGGACCAATGTAACCCAAAATGCAAGAGTAATGAATAAAATAAATATTCCACCTGTTCTCAGCAGGAATAGGATTTTTCAAAGAGGAGAATTTAATTTTATTCATAGGTTGGAAGATAACTTTAAAATTGAAATGAGAAAGGATTTTAGCAATTTTAAAACAGAGAGGAGAATAAAAAGGTAACACAATAGATTAAAATTAGGAGGATTATTTGAATCAGAAAGGGGGCGTTTCGCCTTAACAAATTTTATGTTAGCTTTTTTATGGAAAATGGATTATAACCACAAATAAATTGAAAGAGATTTGAGATAACTAATTTCATTGTCCACAGCAGAAGAGTATGAACAAATGCGAAGTGCTCTATAAAGAAAAGTACAAAGTATATATATATGTTTCCGATTATTGTTATTGTTCGTGTTAATTGTAAATTTTCGTAGATTAAGAAACATCCTTATATGTATATATATATATATATATATATATATATATATATATATATATATATATATATATATATATATATATATATATACATATATATATACATGTATATATATATATATATATATATATATATATATACACACACACACACACACATATATATATATATATATATATATAGTGTAACTATTGCAGCCGTCCGGAGTAAATAAATTTATAAAAATTTTTCAGTTTCCCCTTTTTTTCGATCATGACTCTCAGACACCCAAAACACCTTACTTTGTAAAGTTGATATATATATTATATACATATATGTATCTATGTCTTTTATAATGCAATAGCACTCGTCTTTTATAAATTGATTTGAATATATTTAAACATGTTCACATCGTGCGCATTGCACGATTTAAACAGATTCATTAGTCATATTGCTTCACCATCTTCTTTCAAAATGTGCACACAAATAAACTAAAAACAATTATGCAAATAAAACTTAGACATTCAAAAAATTTTTAATGCTTTAGGTCTTCATAAGGGAATCTCTTACCTTTTTTTTCCTGCTTAGTAAAACATGACTGAGATATTGCACTTTGCAGTTTTAGAGTAGCTTAGAAAAACAGATTTTTAATTTAAAGAAAGGGTTTTTTGATGGTCATATCTTCCAAATGATATTCCAAATGATTCTTGTGATATCTTCCATTGTTTCTAACCACTTTTTCATCCACCCATGCATTCATATTCGCTGGTACGAAATTTTAGTAAAGCATGGCAATATTTGGCGAAATATTGCCATAATATTTAACCAAATATGAATCCAACATGGGCATAGCTATGCGATTTGGTTAAATTCTTTTTAAAATCTGTATTAAAAAACAAAGGGAATAAACTGGTCTAGTAGCGTTATAAACATTTTTTGTTTGTGTTTTCGAGTAAAAATAGTTAAAAACTTTAATCCAAAAAATAAAGAAGCCATTTTTCTTTGAGAAGATTTTTTTTATTAAACTCAAAAACTCAGATCATTTGAGTAACCTCCGTTATTAAAAAAAAAAAAAAAAAAAAAAAAAAAAAAAAAAAAATCAAGAAATTCAAAACATTAACTCGTGTTATCCTTCTATAGTAAAAACAAAATCTAGCCTTAAAAGGAATGACTCCTGGAATGATGCTGAAGGACATCGTTTTCACTCCAGCAGCTTTCAAATTTATTACAAGTGGTTTATTGCTTCACTTTTGAAAACAAAGCAATTAAAATTACTAATCCATAAAAGGCAAAATTTTATTTAAAAAATATAGTATTTTTATAGAAAAGCAGTGACATTCAGAATTTTCTGAAGTGCATAATTTTCTCTTTCCTTTCATATTTCTGGAGGGAACAAGCAGTCTTTCATGTTTCTGGAATCGTTAATCGCCATAATGTGCGCAAATAGGGATCTGAAAACCCCCATGAATAGCGTGAGGCAGAAAGGGATTCCCCAAAGATTGATGTGTGGTGTGGACTAATGCATGACAGACTGATTGGGCCTTTCTTTTTCACAGAAAAGACGGTCTCACCAGTTGTATACTTAGACATGTTGGAAAACTTCGTATTTCCACAACTAGAAGAGCTTCAACCACATGTCTTTTTGGAACAAGATAGAGCACCACCTCATTGGGGTACCATCGTTCGTACTTCGTTGAATGACCATTTTCTAGGAAGATGGAGTGGGCGAGGGAATCCAATTCCTTGGCCATCCAGATCACCTAAAATAATACCGCTGGACTTTTTCATTTGGGGATTTGTGAAGGAAAATGTTTATAAACACTCTGTAAATTAGAACTGATTAGCATGTAAATTTTACAAGTGAGTGAAAAACGTCCAGGCCATGATTCGAACCAAGGATGCATTGGCTGAAGCCGGAAATGCTATACCAACTGAGCCATCCCGGACGAATACTAGAGGACTAATTCACCCAACTAACCTTGACGATCACATAATCTGGATCAGCTCAGCAGAATAAATCGAAAGTCAATATATGGAACGGCAGAACACGCTGCATGCGAAATTGTACTACTATAATTTCTAGACTAGAGATATATTGTATACAGGTATACTATATCGCTAGTCTAGAGCTGATTAGTTTTTGTTGTAAATCATTCCACAGATGGCTCTGCTGTGCTGCTTTTTGTTCGATTTCCGCAACATTCTTCAGAATATCACCAAACTTCTGTTTCAGTTATTCCTTGGCATGAATTGATGTTTGTTTACATTTTAGTGTCAGCGATGAAGCATTTTTTATGATTTTCGCGATTTATCATTATCCAGCATTGATGCACAAATTTTCATGAAACATCAGATTCCGTTAGTCCTTGACATGAAATTGTGCTTTTTTATATTTTGGTGTAAATCGCTCAAAATATGTCCCTGCTATGCTGCATTTTTTGCTATTTTTTCAATAGCTCTGTCTTCAGAAATTACGCACAGAATTTCCTAAAACTTCAGATTTAATAAATATTTGACATAAATTTACTTTCCTTTATGTTTTTTGTTAAACCATTCAGTATGCGGTGAATGTATACTGCATTATTTAAAGATTTCCGCAAGATCTCTATCTCAAGAAAGATTGCACGGATTTCCATTAAACTTCAGATCCAATTAGTTCTTGACATGAATTGATGGGGTTTATATTTTGTTGTAAATAGCTGCAAAAATGGAGCTATTATACTGCATTTGTGACGATACGTATAACAGCTTTATCTGAAGAGCTATTGAGTTCCATCAAACCTCAGATTCAGTTAATCCTTGACATGAATTCGTTTTGTTTACATTTTGTGTCAATCGCTTTATCGTTTGATGCTGAATTTAGTGCGATTTACCCAATTTCAGTAATTGCCCTTTCTCAAGACCTAATGCACGGAATTTCATAATAATAGAATCCTCGAAGTGCGCATAGATTTACGTTTAATTTTGCCACTGTGATATCCAATTTTCCAAAGTTAAAAGCTATGCAATAGAAGAAAGTTTTGGGATTACTACATCCGGCTTGTTATTATATGATTCTCTTGTTTACTCTTTTATTTTATGAAAGTTACTATTATAATTTGTTCAGTAGAATTTTTCTTAGATATAAAACATTCTTCATTTACTTCCAAAGTGTCTGACACTTATAAAATTTCTTTAATGTAATTATTGAGTTCTAGATGTTATATTAAACCGAATATACACGTTTTCATACATAAATATTTGAAACGCAATCTAAAATTTGATTTCGAAATGCCACAAGTAATTATGAAATAAATTTCGCATGTCGCGTTCTGACAGTAATAGCTCATTAAAATTTAAAAGTTTATTTGATACTAGAAACAGAGGATTTATATAATGAGAAATTATATCCATTTGTGCTGATTAATTAATGAACATGATGATATACTTTGCATAAAGTTCATTATATATACATCTCATTTTAATGTATTCCTAGATGAATTAACAGATTGACTTTCACTCAATATTCTTATTATCCCGAATTTGAGAACTATTTCCAAATAGTACTTTTGCTAATATTTAATTGTATAAATTATAATGATTTTTGGGTATTAAGTAACACAACTTTTAGAAAACTTTTTTTTTTTCCAAAGAACTGTAGTACACTACATTTGTATTGATTTTTTTTTCTTTTCATTTAGAAACTAGTGTTATTTGAAACTAAAGGATGCCTGAGTGAAAAACAGAATTTGTACATAACGGTCAAAATTAATACTTATTTACATTTGTAAAAATTGTATTTATTTAGAATAATTACGACATGTTAAATCAAGATTTCTAATTCATTTAATAAAACTAAAAACACATTTAACTGCTTCAGATTTTAAATTATATGGAAATTAAAGAATTAAAAAAATGTTTATTTTGACGATATCATTCATTTTGATTGAACAATTTCTTGGTTAAATTTCGATTATATATTTATATATATATATATATATATATATATATATATATATATATATATATATATATATATATACATCATCTGTTGGTATTATTTATAAGCATTTCTGCTACACATTTACATACACATACACATTTTGGAAAACACAATTAATACACATTTGTAAAAATTTTTCAAAATAAATTGAATGCTTTATTTTTTTATAATTATGTCCTTGATCTAGAGAACGGATTAAATAATATTTATAAGATTTCAATTTTATTAGTTTATTTGCATAATCGATTTGACGTTTTCAAAAAATTACAAAACATTTTCGTTTTTTAATGCGAAAAATGTAAATGTAACAATCTGCAAAAACAATCTTGAAATATTGGCATTTTATAAATTTGTATCAATATTGTCACAATACTCGCAACATAGATGTTTCTTATAAGAAACATAAATTTTGTTTGCCAGAAGATTTTTTTTTATACATACGTATAAATGTGGCTGAGTTTTCTTTTTTAGGCGACATTCATTTTTGCCTAAACTCTTCTGGCGTCAATTTGAATCTTTTGAGCAGCAAGTTTTTTACGTAATCGTAGTTATTTGTTAATGTTTCTGGTTCTCTAGTTATAACATTAGCAATTTCTAGCGGCATTTAACTTAATAAGTGCATTACCCAACTTTCTTTTGTTATATTCATTCTAGAAATCTGCCTCTCGAATAGAGCTAAATAATACTAATATCACCCTTCCCATCAAAGTGTGAGATTAATTTATACAAATCTGGTTGCTTACCTGAGCTGGTTACAGGTGAAACGTCACTTATATTTGTCATATTCCCTTGAAGTTCAATTTTTCGTAATTCATACTCCATCTCTACTTTTTTCTCCTCTAATCTTCTTTCTGCTTCTAACCTTCTTTCTTCTTTTTCCTTTTCTGCTTCTAGCCTTCTTTCTTCTTTTTCGGCTTCTAGTCTTTCTTTTTCTATTCTCTCCGCGGCAATGACTTTTACAGAATTTTCTTCATAATCCTTCGATTCAGTCACCAACTTTATCAAATCAATGATTCTTGGACTCTGAGGCACAACTGTACCTAGGTCATCACACAATGTTAGCAAATCAGCCTTTCTAGTTTTATATAGAATGTAAATTATTTATTTTTCTTTACATTTCAACAAAACAAAATATTGCACTATCTTGCAGGCTTGATAACGGATAATTTCTAATTATTACACATATGATAAACAGTTCCTTTTTTATATAATACGTTTAAGTAAAAAAAAACACATTTTTCTTTGTAGACATTTTTCTTCTTAGTACAAAATAGCATCTGTAGTAAAATTCAAATTCAAATCCAAGTCATTCAAATCATTCAATCCCGGCCGAGCCCCCCAAAACTTGTGGGATATTGAGTGATTAACTTATGATTTAAGCAAAACTAATATTCTTGAAAATATAAAAAGGTTTAATAGACATAAAATATATACGTAACATTCAAAAATAACAGTCGAACTGAATAATATTCAGCATAAAAACTCCATCAAACTCGCTATCGCTGAAATCTATAAAACACCTCGTTCTTTTCTCGCATCATCACATGAGTCTCACTTGGGATATCAAGTTCATTAAATCATTAAGTTTATTATATTTTATTGCTGAATACTTCATTCTTTAATCCCACATATATGTATACATAATTCGAATGTCAGCGATTGTTGATGTACTACATTGGTTTCTAAGAAAACAGCATATAAATTGTTATATTTTTTTAATTTAACATGGACGTCTGCAAGATATTTGTGTGTTTGCAGTAAATTAAAAAAAATGCTGTTGTGTTTACAAAGTAAAATGTAAAATTGGATGCATAGTAGTCAGGTACTTAACAAAAAACAGATATGAAGAATACCACAAATTATCCACAATGTCTTCAGAGTTGCTATTTTTTTTAACAATATGCTGATAATAATCTAGTGATAATCGGGTCATGAAGTACTTATCCAATACCTTTAATTATAAGGCATAGGAAATTCAAAGTGTATTTTCTCTCTCAAGGAGAAATCAACGAAATTCGGAACAAAACATTTTCTTATATAAATGTCCGATTCAGAAAGCAAATTGAAAAACTATACACACTATTCATCATTGATTTCATATTAGCTCAATTTCACAGCTTCTTATAAAATACGTATGTATCATCATAATAAAAATAAATCAGCGTACATGTTTAAAAGTAAGTAAATGTGTCATTCATAAAAACTCTGTAAAATACATTAAAAATTATTTTAAAATTCACAGGTATAGGTCGGTTCTATTTATCAAGATCATGCATAAAATTCTGGTCCTGAGCCCATAACTATGATATTAACGTTTACGGGGATAATGTATTAGACCCACATTCAGATAAAATAACTTAAACAATGAGGCTGTAGTTGTAAAATTTAATGAAATTTTGTAAGAGTAAGCTAAATTAACAGATGTAGAAATAACTGAAATTTGAGTTATGGGAAGAGGGGAAAGTATTTTAAGTTTCGAGGAAATAAATTAATTCAAAAACAAATATATCAAATAATAAAATATGTTATTCATTTATTTATTAATTTATTAATATAGAATATTTTATAATGAATGGAAATAACTCTTTTTAAGAAATATTCAATATTTAATAAGTATGGAAAAAATAAAAGAGTAGAATAGATAGTTAAAACAATATTGCATTTAAAATATAAGAATACTCCAACCTCAAAAAAGTATTTACTTTCGTGAAATATGAAAAGTTTGTTTGGAACTATTCTACCATTAGAACGATTTAAGCTTCCTTATTTTATCGCCACATTCCTTTTAAGAGTTTAAATAATTTATTTCTCCAACTTTGTCCACTTGAAACAGCAAAGGAAATTGTTTCGAAGGTAAAGCATTAATTGGCTCTTATAACTTAGAATAATTTTCGTGATTTAATAGAATAATATCGTGCCTCAAGATAATATATTTTGTATATTTATTTCGGTTAATGTTTGTGTTAATTAAAATGTAGCAGCATTAAACTTATTATCTTAGAATTTTTGTAATGCATTTGAATATAATTTTTTTAATTTTTAGTTGTTTTTTAATTTTTAATTAATATTATTTTTTTGTAAACTTAAGGAAAATTCATTTATTTAATATCGGTATAAAACTGTTAAAAATACGACGTTTTAACAAATTAGGTGATAATAGAAGTGCTTGTTTTAAAATTTATTAATAAGGTACCTGTGCCTAATATGAACACCCTAAGGAAAATTAATTTTTTAACCCCCATGTACACGTGATAGGACTTCAAAAATATATGACCATGATCCCTGGACTGTTGACTATCATTATTAAAATTAGCGACCCTGCAATTATTCCGGTTTAATTTATATAATAAAAACAAAAAATGTTTACAAATGTCCATATAAGGAACTATCAGTCCCTATTATGGCAGGTGGCTCCTTATTGACCTACTACACAGGATGTATGGAAGAAGCACTCTTCTATGGAATTTTAGAGAGAGGGAATAATAAAAATTATATCTTAAAGCATTGCGGGGAGGGTAGGACACAGTAAATATCTTTATAACATACACTTAGAACGGGGGGTTATTTTCGGTTGTGGCTCTAAGAAGACCGATGCAAAGCACCTCAGTTACTACAAAACATTATGAAATAATGTAGGTGGTTTTGCTTAGCTTCCAATTTTCTGGAGATTCACTGCTGTAGTTCCAATGTGAACATAAGGTGTCCATATTGGGAATCGGGAGTAGTTTTATTAAATCTTGTAATAAATAAATAAAGAAAACTTTTTAAAGAAATATATGCTATAGCAATCGAAAATACGTTTTAAAAGCTTTATAAAACACTCCACATTTTAATGTTTAAAATAATTTTACAATATCTAATAAGGATTTAAACTTACCTTTAATTAAGATCAGCACACCACGGAACAACAAGTTTCCTTCTAAATGCGAACATCGCGCTTTTTTGTATTTTCCTGGCTTAATTATCTTTTAAATTGCTTTTCTTCACGGGCATGTAGCGCGATCTCTCTATCAAAATTGTTACTGTTAAAAATATTAGGGGTGTCCATATTGAGAGCACTGTCCATAATAGGTACAAGTACCTTATTTCATAAAATAATAGAAACAGCATTTGTTTGAGTTTCATCTGTTTTTCTAGTTTCATGTAGAATCTGGCGCTGTGTTGGTAATTGGCTGGGCAAAAGATTTTATCTTACATATTTTCCTAAGTGCTTTAAAGGGTTCAAGAATCGATAACATAAATGTATTTTATAAATTACATAAACTTAAAAAAATAATGATATCTATGCTTGATTTTATAATACAATGATCATTTTAAGATTTATATTTCTTTTTAAATCCCAATATAATTATTGAAAAGGGGAATTTTTAAAATTGCTTTTAATTTACTTTCTTTAAGTTATACAAATTTATCATTGATCAATGTTGCTTTCTGCAGTAGAAAAGGAAACGTTTTTAAAATTTTCTTTTTTCAAAAATGTATGTTTTTTCATAGCAATAAAAAATAAAAAACAACCAGTATTCTTTTTTCGCTATATTAAAACAAAAAAATGTATAATATATAACAGTAAATTTATGGACCCATTTAACCCAATAACAGAATTTGCATAAAAAGATCATTTCAAGTTCCATCAAGCATTCTTTAAAATATCAGTAAAATAAAATAAAGTAACTGCACCCATGAAGTAATTCGGCCATAGGCTATTTTTAAAAGAATCTTTGGTGTAGTAATCATACGAATTGAATATTTCCAACTAAGCGAAAATTTGCTCAGAATTGGCAATCAATCCCAGACCCTTGGCTTACGAGCAATTTTTCGTTTAGTTGGAAACCTTCAATTCGTATAATTACTTTACCAATCAGTTTGATTGTGATGAAAATAGCAGTTTACCTATATACTCATTTTCACATGGAATTTCTTTACCTGCGGCCGATTCTGTTGAGATGTCTAAAGGACAGACCAGATGTGATGACCAATAAGGTTATCCGAGCGAAAAATGCTCGCCGGCAGACGTGTCGAGTTAGCAAAACGGTAAAGCATTGGCCTTTTAAGCCAAGGATCTGAGTTTGATTCCCGGCCTGGGCAATCTTTCGATCAGTTGGCAATATTCAATCCGTATGATTGATTGTGTTGAAAATAATAGTAAATTTTTGATGTCGTTTAAGTTTTATACACTATATGGCCATTGATTATTGGACACTTGCGATTTTAGACATTTTACTAAATATCTAGAAAAATACAGGAGGAATCATCTCGAAACTCTTAGTGTATAAATATAACAGTATACGTCATACATCTCCGTGAAGATTTTTTACCGAAACTTCATAGGGGACCGTCAACAAATTAAAAAAGAATGAATATCTTTTCAATAACCCTATCAAAATTAATGTAGCAAAAGCTCTCAAACTCTAGATTATGATTGAATGCCTTATTGTAATACACTGTGTTCAATTTTATGCAAATAGCATGCATACTCGCAGAGTAATTAAGGTTTTTATAAAAATGGTCCCAAAATTTTCCAAGTTTTTCCTTTATAATTTTCAGAGTTCTTAATATAAAATAATATTTTTTTCAGAAAATATGACAAACAACATTGCATATAGTACCCTGTAATCAGAATTAAAAAATAATAAAAATTGTATGAAAAATGAGTAGGTTTACTAAATAACTTTTTACTGCGCATGCGTCAAAGATCTCAAAATTTTATTTGCATATTATGTTAGCTAAATGTATAGAGCAACTTTTGTAAAAGTCTCAAAATCGTAGCTTGAAAATTCTGAAAGTAATCGTCTATAGAAAAAGGACAAATTCCGTTGTTTCCAAAATGAAGCAAAAAAATGAGGGATTTTATCCAACTGTAGTAGTACATCCTGTATTGTGTATTCTATATTGACACTAATCAATGAATATATGGATCCAACCCCTCTTGTTTTTGCTTCATTTTGAGAATAACGAATTTTCAACTTATTCAATTGACGATTATTTTCAGAATTTTCAAGTTATGGTTTTGTGACTTTCACAAAAGTTGCTCTATACATTTAGCTAACATAATATGCAAATGAAATTTTGATATCGTTGACGCATGAGCGGTAAAAAATTATTTAGTAAACCAGCTCATTTTGTATACAATTTTCATTATTTTTTAATTCTGATTACAGGGTACTGTGTGCAATGTTATTTGTCATATTTTCTGAAAAAAATATTATTTTATATTAAGAACTCTGAAAATTATAAGGAAATAAACTTGAAAAAATTTGGGACCATTTTTATAAAAACCTTAATTACTCTGCGAGTATGCATGCTATTTGCATAAAAATGAACAAGGCGTATTACAATAAGGCATTCAATCATAATCTAGAATTTGAGCGCTTTTACTACATTAGTTTTGACAGGGTTATTCAAAAGATATTCATTCTTTTTGAATTTGTTGACGGTCCCCTATGGAGTTTCGGAAAAAAATCTTCATGGAGATGTATCACTTATACTATTATATTTATACACTGAGAGTTTCGAGATGATTTTTCATGTATTTTTCTAGATATTTAACAAAATGTCTAAAATCGCAAGTGTCCAATAATCAATGGCCATATAGTGTATATCTGGACACATTTCGAAGCCATCTCTTATCGTTAAAATAACATGCGTCAAATGAATCTGAAATCTGTTTTTGATGCGATAGGTTGCCGGAAATTTATGCCCCTTTTAAAAAAACACAACGTCAGTTTGATTGATCTTCCAGGGTTTTTTATTAAAATATGGGAAATAACTGTAATAAACAAACGTTTAAAGAAAGATTAAGCTACATTAATTTTATTGGGTATTTATACATATTTATTTCATGTTTTAAGTACAAGAGTGACACTCCAATTATCCCATGAATTTTTCTAAAATGGGGAGCTGAGGCATGCGTCAAATATAATTGGACAATATGATATCCAGTTATCCCAGCAGTATTTTTTTTTCACTACGGGAAATTATCCTCTTAATTAGAGGAGAGTGGTGTACCTTGGACATATGTGTACTTCGGACCTATGCTGATTTTAGCTTTACTTGTTTAGATCATTAAACAAGAGCATTCGCACATTAAATATTTGCTACCACAGGACTCATTTAAGTTCTTGGCATTTGTTTAGAAGCTCAACTAATTGTAAATTTTTAAAAAAGGAAATTCGCTTGTCAAAAGTAAATTTTTCTTAGATTTTTTCATGTTATTTTTATGCTAAAACACATATAATTATTTTAAATGAGGGTTATGCTTAATAAAGCAATGCTCTAGCTACTACACAATGTGATCTATATAAAGTTAAGCCTACCTTCACATCATGATTGGTAGTTTTTCTTTTAAGTGTCAAGTGGTGTACCTTGAACCTAATAAAAGTGGTGTACCTTGGACTAAGTGCAAGGCACACTAGGTATTGTGTAATGGATCTAAAAGGCAGCTTAAGAACTTAACATTTGAAATTGACTCATCTAATTACAATCTTGGTTAAATATAAATATAAGTACTAATATAAATATAATTTAATGTATTTTGTAATCAAATTAATTGTTTTAAAGTTTTATGTCTAATTAGACTTTCTTATTCTTAAAACCTAATAAACAATGAAATGTATAAAAAAATAGATATGTAGCATCTTGATTAATAAATGTTGATTTTATTCGCTAAAAACAAGTTTTTGTTTTGTTCTTAGCAATGGATTCCGTTATTTTCATTTTACTTTTCATTAAAAAAATTTCATGAAAATTATTGACATAAAAATTATTGACAAATATATCTAGTGTATAAACTTAACACCATAAAGTTTTATAAAATCTTTTCTTTTTTTAGTTTTGGCAAGTTTTTTAAAAATTCAAAAAAAAAAAAATAAAAAATAAAAATAGGTCCGAGGTAAACCACCTTCCCCTACTTTTTTGCTTGCAATAAAAAAAATGATTGTACCTTATTAAAATTATATTACAAAATTTTCAAAAAGCATTTTAATGTGTATAAAACCAAATTCTTAAGTGAGATAGGCAAATGTCAAACTTTTACGATACAGACGAATAGGTGCGCTTAAGATAAAGTGCCATTTTTTGAAAATTATCGAAACCAATAAAAAATAGTTTTGTAGGATTTTAAATCCTTGTAACATTCTTCAAAATTTTTCTGAATATACCAAGCTTTTATTGAGATAAATGAAAAAGAGAATTAGATACTTAAATACTTAAGTAGCCTTTTGTTCAAAAATTTATCATGATTATACTTTTCCTAAAATGAACATGTATCTTGTATATATTGCGCTTACATAAATTTTCTATTTCTTGTATAAAGAAATTCATTTGCTGCATTTGTAGACTCTTTAACAACAACGGCTTCCCTTATAGTGCTCTTTAGTTGCTATAAAATTTACATAACCTACCTACTTTAAATTTTAAGTTTCATAACATGAAAGTAAAAACGGAACCATTCTAAGTTCACTCTTGTATCTGTCTCTTTTTCAGTCATTTTACTCATAAACTATGGAACGTGGTAATTTCAAATTTGGAGAAATAATAAAAGCTATTGACCCACATAAATACCTACAGATTATTAAAAATCCACAAGTATATTAATCCATTAAGATGCATTGCTCCGATTTTGGGAACAATGATTTAGGATTTATTTTTTTTTAAATCAGTATTTTATGTATTGTCAAAACGTTTATGTTATTTGGATTTTGAATATATAAGATGATTTCTGCAATTAAAAAAAAAGTTTTATTTGAATTTTCCATTTTTAAGCATGTTTAGAATGATGAAATTTTGCTTTTTATCTGCTTCTGCAAGAAATTAAAAATAATAATGCTTCAAAAATTTTTTTAATTAAAAATATTTTTATAACTATCTATTCCCTAATTTTGGAAAATTTTATAGTTAATAAGTGTAATACATTAATCAGAATTTATGAAGAAACGAGTTGCTGTTGCAGCAGGAACAATGGTGCCTTCAAGAACTTCTAAGACCAGACGGAAAGCCCCAAATTAGAAAACCCCAATACTGTGCTTTAAATTATGCACGCGAAAACAGTCTGTATTCCAAATGTCTTTTTAAAAAAATTCCTAGCAATCTTTTGTTTTTGGAATTGTTAAATTTAAATTTGGTGTTTTACTTTATTAGATATCTTCTTTTTGCTAAAAGGTGTTGTCTAGCAGGTTTCATTTTCTCAAATCTTATATTTTGACTTAAGGAATAGATGACTTCAGATAGTCTTCACTTCAGAGAACTTACCTCTCTAATTTTAGATCAAATGTTGGCTCTTATGTGCTTCTTCCAGGGATAAGATCTACAAATGTAAAAAATTAATTTTTTAGTATTAGTTTGGGATTCTGATGACTCAGAGTCCTTTTGTTCAGAACCATTAGATGCCATCTACCGGACGCCTTCATAATTACGCGTAATATTAGTCCTTGACATTATTACCCAGTTGGAATTATTCTGGGGTTATTACCCAAGGTCACCTTATTTAACTTATGTATTGCCGACTTTCAAGTAGAAAGCACAGATTTCGAGTTGAAAAAACAGAAAAGGTGTGATGTTTCCAACCATGTTTTTAGATTTATCGCCCAAAAATAAAAGAGAAGAAATTGCGGTGGCCATTTTCACCAACACACTAAATATCGGAGTTGTAGCAGTTTGGCATATATATAAGGATTGTGCTCAGATAGAAATTTTCCGTGATATTGTTTCCTTATTGATGAATGTAGAAGAGAAAATAGAAGTACATCAGGTCTGTTTAACTTCTGTCAAATGACGTGCATTTTGAAAGCATGAACAATTTTCTCGAAAGTGCCAGAAAACACCAAAATACAGAAGTTTCTTGTAAAAAGTGAGATGCAATGCTATATCACAAATGTTCAGTTTTCTTTGATGTAAAATAGAGAGAAAAAATATTGTAATTATGGAAAATAATGAATTAATGAAAATTCTTATGAACAGGTAAAGTGATTTTTTTTAATTTATTACAAAATGTAGATGTTTATTATAATTGTTGATATAATTTATCCGACATTTTCATAAAATGTCTGTTTTAGAATGATAAGTCCGTTTTATTTTTAAAGAAATAAAAATAACAGTTATAACTACACGGAGGCAAAAGTATATTGTTGTTTTTTAAAAAAAAAAACCCTCTTTTTTTTCATTTATAATTAAATTATTTTGAATTCTTTTTTCAGAACTACTTTAATGATATCATATTTATTAAGAAAAAGCACTAACTGCATAAAAAAATCTGTTAATACATAAAGTGACGCTTAATGGGTTACAGAGAAATTGTTGAGCGGATAATAATGTAACTTGAAAAAAAAATCTTCTTTTTATGCATCATGTGTGAAAAATTTCATAACGCTGAACTGAAAAATACATTACTTTTAATATTTTTATAAAGAGGAAAGTATTTTTCATAACTTAACTATGAATTTAATACGATTAAAATTGTGCACTCTAAATGCTAATTTTTTATTTTTAAATAATTAGTAAAATAGATTGAAGGACAGTGCTTTAACCCTCTAAATACCATAGTAAAATACATTCTAGAAATTTCCCTATTCAGAGAATTTAAATAATTATCTTTTTACTTAATGACAGAATATATGTTATAAAATAAAGTAAATATTGTTTTCTTTTTATTAGCGCTTTCCAACAAAGTTGAAAAGTGCTTATGCATTCGGTTTGTCTGTCCGTCTGGCCGTCTGTTCGCGCTCTAACTCACGTAAATATACTCGGATTGCCATGAAATTTTAGGACGTTATTCACTTTTACCCTAGCATGAACCTATTGAAAATGAAGTTTCTACCATGATTAGTTTATCTACAAGCAGAGTCAAAAATTTCCTATTACATTACGGTCTATGGGAAAAAATCGTTTAAAAAAAATTTTAAAGATGTTATACCCAGTCAAACATATTAAAATTTATATGCTTTTACGAGGTGCATTAAAATATGCATTCTATAAAATATAAGGTGAAAATGTAGCTATTATTCCTTTACAGGGCCACACAAAATTATTCCATTAGATAATGGTAAAAGGGGGAATTGTGTGTGACATATTTTTAATATATTAAACTGTTTCATGTAAACTAGATGTATGTCAGTGAGGCTCAGTATAAATTATATGATACTGCCTTCCCTAAAATAAAGTACATAGTAGTTACTGGTACACACAAAAGATTTCAAATAGTACATTCTTTCCGAAGTACTGTATATGAATCCAATGATGGCTAATGGATGGATGAAATGCATTTTAATTATGACATGCGAGTATAAGTTTCACTAAATTTATGCATAGTATATGGTGTGTATAAATGCTATAGTTAATATACAGGGCTGCCCAAAAGAGCTCTCGAACGTTACTGAATATGTGCATAAATTACTAAAAGGTGATTCTTAATAAAATTATGAATTTTTATGCTCAACTGCATTAAATTTACTAAGAAATGTTTGCAGAATATAGATAAAATGATACACAGGGCCACGCAAAGAATTAGGTACATGGAGCCTATGAATGATAATTTATGAGAAAGTGATTTCAGTTGTTTTAAGAGTGTTTTAGTTTAAAATAAATTCTAGCTTAACACTGATGTGCAATAAAGGTACCAGGCAAACTACAAGGCTGAAGAAAGTATTAAAATTATTATTTAAAACACTGAAAGTATGCATTGTTTATAAAGTTCCAGAAAAAAATAGATTTTTTTAAAAAAGAAATGATATTAATAAGAAATTTCATACTTTATGTAGCTGTAAATGTCTTATCTGTGGGTGCTCTCTTATAGGTCATTGTTCCGAGTTATATTGTCAATTTAAAGCAGACATTAAGCCACTTATATCATTACAATAGCGTAAATCATCTTTTCTTTAAAAAAATGTTGAATATTTCTTATATCAATCTCGATAAATAGACATCTTTGTATAGTTTTTCAGGAAATTCCAACCTTGCAATCTTGATCAAGTAATTCTGAGTTTTTCTTTGATAAATTTAAGTCTCTCACAAAATCATTTAATTCTTTTTGAGTTATTAGGTGTGGTTCTTCATTTATGCCAGGAGATTAGTTCACATCTGCTGTCGAGGATTTTTCGCCGATTTCCATTTCTACTGCTGCATCATCATATGTGAAATTCTCTGGAGGTTTCGGTATTTTTAAATCATCATTATGTAATGCTGGTCACATTGCTGAATCTAAGTTCGTGTACTTAATTTTATGTTTACTTCTTGCAAAGAATCCTTTAATTTTTGTAATACATTAGTAGCAGTCAGTTATTTGATCCTTCGGCACGTGTTACATCATGGGTATAGCAAATGACATACACTTTTTTGTACCTTCCATCCACGTCCGGAGGTTTGTAGCACGTTGTGTATAACAAGAACGAGGTGCTTATTTCTTATCTCGTTCAACTACTTTATATCCAAAGTACATATGATAAACGCATCGATGCTTTTTCAAAGTTAGCTCCCCGCACACACAGCAAAAAGTTTTGGGTTCATTAACGCATCCTCTAGACATGTTTTACATATTGTAGAGGAAGATGTGATAATTATAATCAAAATTCAATTAAAAAGTCTTACAGAACAAAGAAATAGTAGTATATTCGCCCCGAAAGATAAGTTTCCACTGTCAGGGATTTGCGTTTAAGTCAAATACTGTAGGGATGGCTAGAGCTGTCTGTTCAAGGTCGCTAACGTAAAGTTTATTAGGGGGACATCTGTTTCTACTCTCTTGCTGTATTTTCTATCGTTGTAATAAGAAAAAGGAATGTTTGTGTGAATCAAATACATGAAAGAGAATAATATAATATAAGTATAATGCTTATACGATGCCTACATACTCCAAAACATATAAATGAAATTTCTCAAAAATGGAGGGTGATAAAAATTTTTTACAAACATATTCTTTTTCAGAAGCTTGAAATCTATAAGAAACATCCAACGTATATAGAGGAATCGAAAATTCGTTAAAATTTGTTTATCAGTGTTATTTGTAAGTAAAGTTTGCAATAAACTAAAAATATTTAATTGATGAATAAAAACGAAATAAACGGAAGAATATTCTTGGCATAGCATGTATTTTAACTTTAGATTTTTCTCTATATTTAAGATGATTAAGAGAAAATGGTAACAAAAATTTACAGCAGTCTACCATTTTTCATAGAGGAAAGAGATAGATGGAGGTTCAGTGTGCCGTGCATATGATGTAATATGATTCGCATTTCCGCTCAAATTTAATTATCTTCATTCGGAAAAAAAAACACGTAGAACAGAAACCGATTCTTTAACATCAGCCTTTCATTTTTTCTCTAAATAAAAATGATATAGTTAACCATTCTCAAGAAGCATTTTATTGTATTATTAATTAATAATACCATTATTAAAAGTTTTCATCTTTTTTGTAAAAGTACGCGGATGTATATGGGTCCTAATGTAGCGAATTTTATGTTTACATTTCTCGCTACACTCCCAGCCAACATACTTCATCTCTATTTTTTCTTTTCCCTATATGACTATTCTCCTTTTACTTTTTATAGTAACGGGTAACTTATGTTGCCACGATTATGAAATTGATATTAAAAATTACAAAAAATTAACATCTAAAAAGGTAAATTAAGATACAGATTTCGAACAAACTGCATTTAAAAGAACAGTTTTCCTTCTATATGGCGGTGCAAAAATTGGAAATGTGAGATATTGACACGTTCGCTGCCACTCACGCGAAAGCACGCGATATGGCGCCAAAATTAAGGGGCCACTCACGTTTCAGCGTGGTATGTGGGGTGATGTCCAATAGCCAGTCACGGGCTGGCGCGGGAAAATCTTTCACTGATTCTTTGTTATAAAAAGTAAATCAGCTTCTGGAGAAAACCCACTTCTATAGTGCGGCATTATCTAGAATCACATATTTACGTAAGCGGCAGCGAACGTGTTAAGTATAAAATTTGCAGTAGCGAAATCCACAAAACCGAAATTGTATGGGAAAGTGTTGCCATTCGCAGAATGACGTAAGCATTACGCACACATACGTTTGGGTATTATGATGTAGATAAATATAATTAAAATTATTTAAAACATTCAGCATCAATTACCTTAATTAGCATCTTCAATAAATGAATAAAGGAAACACGATATAACAAGAACAACACCTAAAATAAATGTACAGTTAATGTAACCGAAAGGAAAATTTTTGTTTAAATAGAAATTGCTTTTTAAAGATTAAAAATAAAAATTGGCATATCGAAATGACTGATACAAATGTTGAAAATAAAATATGACTTCAGCAATCGTAAGAAATAACAAAAAGTTTATGTCTGAAACCTGGGAGAAAAGTGTTTTCTAAATATTTGTTTTCTAAGAGAATAACAAAAGTTTACTGAGAAAATTTAGGGAAGATTAAGTTATGATTATAAACACTTTAAAATGTTTGCTCGTGTACAAAATATGAAATTTTATGGGCGATTGGGAGACAAACTCGTGGAAAGAGACATTTTGAAATTTATTGAATCATTTATTTACTCATTTTGAATTGTGTATTACTTTTGTTTCTAAGATCTCGAGAAGTTTTAAAAATGTAAGTAATTGAGTTTGTTTGCTGCGATAAACATTACATACGTAAACATAATATACTCAGTTTATTCACAAGTCAGTTTTTGAGCTTCTATGTGCCGTTTTATAGAAAAAACTACAGAATATTTGCATTATATAATACGAGAAAAAATTATGTGTGTGGAAACTTTATCTTAACAAAAGATCTAAAGATTTAGATTTTTTTAACCATTTTCGGGCACAAGAAGATAATTGGGCTTGGTCACAAGTTCGAGAAAATTCGATTAGTTTGGTCATAAAGGATCAGGGTCAAGCTATTTCTTTCCAAAGAATGGCTGGATCGATTTTAACGAGATTTTGTATCCAAGTATAAAATTTCTCATGTTAAATATTTATAAGATATAAATGATCTTAAGGAGCATTTCCCCCAAAATATAAATTTTGAAAAGGGTAAAATGCTCGAAAAGCATTCTAACTTGTTATAAGTTTTTAAAATAGGCATACTTATGAGCCATAATTCTTTTAAATGTTAAGTAGAACTTAACTGTTCTGTTTTCAAACACATTATATATATATATAATTTTTTTGAGAATGTTTGTTAGATATACATTTTTTGTAATTTTCTAATATTAAGTAAGTTAACAATTTTAACATATATAAAATATTAAATTTAGTTTTATTAGCCAAATACCATATAGTCCCCTTAGATATTTCGCCATCTTACTTCGACATTGTGATATGATGACAAAATGCAATCGTTTAAAAAACAAAATTTTTTATGCTTTTTATATCTGTAAAATAAAATGTATTTTTAAATCATGCATAAAAATATAAACTTTAACAAGCAATTGATGTATACCAAATATAAACAACAGACAATTAATAAAATGTCAATAACTACAGCATCTTCACACAATTACCCCATAGTTAATATGATTTCTATGGAAATCCATTAACCAATAAAGAACCACACCTTCTTATACATAATATACATGAGATACAATTTTATTTTACACATATTAATGCGTAATTAAAAGAAATGAAGTGATATTAGACAAGAGAAAAAGTGATTTTATGTGAGATATAACATGTTTTTCAAACTCGGCGTCAGCACGCACCATATACTTTTCAGCATTATGAAAACCATTGAAGCATTTACTACCTAGAGGTATTAACACTTACAGTTATATTTTGTCTGCTATAGTAACTTTATCTTTAATTGCAGAATATTTTTTCAATCTTTATATTGCATGAACATCATACGAAATTTATCAATAAACATTTTTAAAGCATTCATTATTATTTCTTTAAAGGTTCTACTATTTTTTTGTAATTTCCTAATATTAAGTAAGTTAACAACTTTAGTATGTATAAAATATTAAATTTACTTTTTTTTTCATTATGTTTTATATTGCTTTAAGAAAATTAAATTCACGTTGAAACTCTAAATAATTAGCCAGATACCATATAGTTCCCTTAGATATTTCCATCTTGCTCCGACATTGTGGTATGATGATAAAATGCAAACGTTTAAAAAACAAAATTTTTGATGCTTTCTATAGTACCTGTAAATTAAAATGTATTAGGCAATTGATGTATACGAAATATAAACACCATGCAATTAATAAAATGTCATGAACTACAGCATCTTCACACAATTACTTCATAGTTAATATTATTTATCTGGAAATCCATTAACCAATAAAGAACCACACCTTCTTATACTTTAATACATGAGATATAATTTTATTTTACACATATTAATGTGTAAATAACAGAAATGAAGCGATGTTAGACACAAGGAAAAGTGTTTTTATGTGAGATATAATATGTTTTTCAAACTCGGCTTCAGTACACTGTAAAAAAAAAATCTGTAAAGGTACTATACTTTATCTAGGAAACTGGGATTCCAAGAACTTTTCCTGTAACGGTAACAACAAAAACTCAAGTTTTAGAATCGGTTACATGGATTTTGCCTGTTATCGTTACATGAAAAGTTCTTGGAATCCCAGTTTCCTAGAAAATGTTTAGTACCTTTACAGATTTTTTTTACAGTGTACACACCATCTACATTTCAGCAATGTGAAAACCTTTGGAACATTTACTATCTAAAGGTATTTACTACACTCAGTTATATTTAGTCTGCTACAATAACCTTATCATAAATTGCAGAATTATTTTTCATTATTTATATTGCATGAACATAATCAGAAATTTATCAATAAACATTTTAAAGCACTCATTATTATTCCATTAATTTTTCTTCTAGCATATCTAAAGTAGATCTAAACTGAAAGAATAATTTTGTCGAAAATAATATTCACAATAAAATATACTATATTTTAAAGAAAATTCATTTTAAGTTTATAATGATATAAAGGTTAATAAGGATCGCATAAAAAAACAATAATTACTTTTAATAAGAATATACCTGTTAAATAATGTTACAAGACACTCCATTCTGTGCATATATACTTTTACAACGCACTTCTTACATGTTTGCAGAAGATCCACTTCTTTTACCATAGGGCAATGTCAATTTCATTAGAAAGAAATAAATGATTACAGAAAAAAAGCGTCATTTACTTTATAGATTAAACAAGATTAATTTATCTTTTTTAAAAAGACGATTAATATCTTACTCTTACTTTAAAAGACCTAAAAACGAGTACAGAACAATTAATTTCGCTCAATGATGCATGATTTATTCATTAAAATTAACGTGAATTAAGATGTAATAAAAAAAATCCATTTCGATTTCTCGTGTCAAATTTTCTGTGGTTATGCCTAAACGGGTATTGAGATTCTTTTTCCCAGTTTATTGATAAAGTAAAACGCTTTTCTCATTACTCAAAAAATTAATTAAAAAATGATTGGACTTTCATATTGATTTTTCTAGAATAGAGAGAATGTAAAAAAGAAAAGTATGTAGACGTTAGAAGAATTTATAAATCCATTGATACTCCTTGTAGGTAAGTATGTTCTGAAAAAAAGGAGAAAAGGGATTAAGGACTAAGTTATTAAGGATTTCTTGAAGAAATATCAAATTTATTTTGTTTTGTATATGAAATTTTCTCTTGCAATATTAAACTTCGTTAATTAATTTGTTAATTCTGTACTATAAATTCATTATTTAAATTATTAGATACACTCAAAATTTATGTAATTTGATATAACGGTTTTGCTTAAATAATCATAATTATCTTTCACACAATAATTTTTTTACAATATTTTGTATACTCAATATTTCATACTGTTAATGTTATTAAGGAATATTTTTACACCATAGAAAATTTCGTGTTGACGGTATCATAAACATTACAATAAAACCTGATAGAATCCACGAGGTACTGGTAAAATGTTTCGTTTTTGGCTTAAAAAGTTGATGCTTATAACATGTATTCAAACATATCTTAAAAAGTTTTAAGTTATAATAAAACTGCATTAAAGGCAATTTCTGTTTTTACAGGATTTAATATAAGATTAATTCAGAGACAGAAAGCAAATTATAACATAAAACGTATGTCGAAGACAACAAAATAAAGAATCTTATTTGAATTACTATATTTCTAAATAAAATAGTTATATTAGAAATAAATATTGGTATTTAAACATGAAATCAATGAAATCTATTTTGTCATATGCTTCTATTTAGACTTAATAAGATTTATGAGGAATTCATAGATTCAGGAAGATTAATTCAGTCAAGTAAGCGAATTGAAATATGTAATAATTTGAAGATCTGATACATGTACTTCAATATGCTTGAAAGTTCAAGATATACAGATAAGGAATATAAGAGTTAAATCATGTAGATTAATCAAAATGGAATCAGATCTTGTTTTTACTAATTATGGAAGAGAAGTCAATGTTATTTGAAATTCCTAAATCTACAAACATTCCAGGTGAATATTTTTTAAAAATAAATAAGTGTTACACTCGTTATTTTAAAAAATAAAATATTTCATCTTTTTTTGCTTAAAATAAATTTACAATAATTAAAACTAAGCTCGTTGTTTCCTTATACACTAATTGTTGTACCAGTATTTTTCAATACGAATCTAAACCATACTTGTTCGAATTTTTTATACTTCAGTATTTAATATTGAGAGGTATTGGTGAATCAGTGAGCTGATTTAATCAACGGTGTTTCTCAAATCTTCTTGTTTGTCATAAGCCATTAATTTTTTTATCCATGTTGTTTGGAAGGGTTTGGTTTTGATGAGGACAATTCATATCATACAGGCTTGAATCATCTCGAATATTCCGATGTATATATCAACAAAATAACAATTCTTTGTTTTCGATTGTTGATAAACAGATTCTTTTCAAATGTGAGAGTTTAACAAACATTTGAAAATTAATAATAGTAATAACCCCTTCGCGACGGGAAACTTTTACGAAATTTTAGATGCTTTGTCACCGGTCTAAAAAAACATAAATTTGTGTTTTATTCAATCAAAAAAATGCTCTGATTAAATAAGGCAAATTTTACAGTAAAATTTTACTGGTCGGGATAGACATACTTGAAACTTTTTGCAGCACGAATGCGTGTCTCTCGTCCCCAACGGGTTAATAATAATAATATTATTATAAAAAAAAAACTCTTACGTAAGTGAATGTATATGTTTTCACTCAGTCAAAGTAGTGAATATTTTGAAAAAAGCAAAATATTTGTACTCTAAGTAAATTTCGCATTGTTGTTGAATTATTTTACGAAAAAAAGTAGTGAACATATATTTAACAAATTGTAGGCATTATTTTTTAAGATTTATAAATTATTTCCATGTGTATGATTTAAAAGCGCAATAGATTTAGAAATACACTGTAAAAAAAATCTGTGAAGGTACTAAACATTTTCTAGGAAACTGGGATTCCAAGAACTTTTCATGTAACGATAACAAAAAAAAAAATCATGTAATCGATTCTGAAACTTGAATTTTTGCTGTTACCGTTACAGGAAAAGTTCTTGGAATCCCAGTTTCCTAGAAAAGGTTTAATACCTTTGCAGATTTTTTTTTTTTTTACAGTGTATAATTTTTTTACTAAAAATTTCTTTACGTCGTTTTCCTTGTGCAATAGTGAAATTATTCACATCATTATTTATTTTTCATTTAAAAAGAAGAAATTGAATTTTTCATTCTGATTTCTAAAATATAAAAAAATGTATTATATATACAGGATGTGTCATAAATATCGAAACAATAGGCTATCTCCTTAAATATTGCCCCTAGACTCATACTTCCAATTGCAAAGTTTCATCAAAAAAGGTAAATTTTTTCATAAGATAAGTTGCAACTCCATGGTGGGTCTATTTAAAAAAAATACGAAAATTAAATTTTTATGCGGCCCCCAGCGGATAAAACTTCCAATTAGAAAATTTTTCCTTATCCATTCCTGAATCGAACAAAAAAATTTCATCTTGATATCTGCAAATCCCTGAAAGATATTAAAATACAAAATTTTCCAAAATTCGTGACTTACACCATTTAAGCATACCTCTGAGGGCAGCGATATCAACTCATTTGATATGCAATTTAGGGATTGACCATTAATTTACGTATTATTAAATGTCGGTCCAAGATAATACTTTAACTTTTAGATATAAAATAAAAGCGTATAGGTTTTGGCTTTAAACTTCCTTGAAATATGCTAGATGTCTGCAATAACTCGAGCTTGGCGCCAGGCTCGTAAATGGCACGACCCATTGCCGGACCGTCTTATTAAACACTTACTAAAAGTGTAATTAAATTAAGTGATATTAATTAAACTCTCATTAAACGTGTTTTTAAAAATTACTGCCACAGGCAATAAGTTTAGTAAAAACAGTAATAGCGATAATTACACTTCTATTAACTGAGTTATATGGAATAAATTATAATGTTAATGCATATTTTAATGTTAATGGAAATATATTTTAATAAATTACACAGAAATATTTCCAAAAATCTAGTTTTTACTATTCAGCTTCAAAATTTATGTGGTTTTAAACCTATTTTTACTTTTTTCTATCTTTACAAGAGAAAAGTATTGGATTCATGAAAATTTTGAATTCCGGTTTTCGACGGATTCACTCGTTTTAGGGCTCAGAGATACCGAAAAACATTTTTTTTACAAAATGTCTGTCTGTGAGTCACTGCTCCTGTATCTCTGTATATGGCATAAATTTTGTGAGCGCGCTATCTCAAAAACTAATTCACGGAATTTAATAAAAAATTACATTTACTTATTCCTTGATATAAATTAGTGCTGATTAGTTTTTGGTGTGAATCGCTTAACAGGCTACCCTACTGTACAGGATTTCCGCGATAGCTGTATCTCCAGAATTAATGCAATGAATATCACCAATCTTCAGATTCAGTTAGTCCTTGACATGAATTGATGTTGTTTATATTTTGTTGTACATAGCTCCACTTGTGGCGCTGAAACACTGAATTTGTTGCGATTTCTGCAATAGTTCTACCTTAAGAACTAATGCAGGAATTTTCATAAAAAGTCAGATTCAGTTATTTCTTGACATGAATTGGTTTTGTTTACGTTTTTGTTTCAATCATCTTTCGGTTGGCGCTGTTATCAGTATAAATTGCTTTTTGTGATGAGTTATTATTGCTGTTTTTTGCATCACAATATCCAAAAAATTTATACCAACAACCAATATATGCAAAAAATCAATGAATTAAATATAACTGCTATAATTAAAATTGAAGACAAAGACAATTTTAAAAATTTCGTGACTTTGAAAACCTTTTTTAGATAATATTACGAAATGATATTATGATTCTTAAATGGCGATATACAGAGAGTTTCTAGTAGCTTTAGATGTCATAGTAACTGAAATCGTCGAAAATGTTTGAGTATAAATACAAAATAGCAAAGGTTTTCAGAATGACAATGAGATCAAATTTATTGAAAAATATGTGTAGAACTAATTTATACGATTATGAACATTTTCTTACTGACATTTTAATGAATAACTTATAACAAACAAACAAAAGTACGAGATTCTTTTATAGATTATTTTATAGAATGTTTCTTTTATAGACCATTTCATCAAAGGGTCTTAGTTAAAAATTTCTTAGTAAGATAAGATGTTATTTATAAAGAAGTATTTGATATTAATCGTTTATAATTAGCAGAAACTCTTGTTCCCGAGATGATCATATTATAAGACCTCTAAGTTGTTTATGTGATATATAAAGAAAAAAAAGTTTAAATGCTGTAAAATATAATTTAATTTAAACACACACTCTTAATATCTAATCTCAAAGAAAACCTCTGGAAATGTTTACGTATTCGCCTCAAATAATGTCCATTAGTAATTAAAAAAGAAAAAATGCTTTATGACTACAAATACTAAATTCATACAAATAGACACATTTTTAAAGCGCATTCATTATTTTTTAATTAATTATTACATTTTAATTGCATAGAAGTTTTGATTTAGGGAATTAAAAAAGATACATATATTACATCAGATTTTTTTTAATTTCTTATAGACAGTAATTTAACAACATCATTTAAAATATTACATAATATATAAATGTCCATTATATTATCTCAACGTTAGTGTAATATTTATAAACTTCATCAGTAAAATAAATTTTCAAAATGGAATATTATATAGTTTAATGAAGTGCCACAGAATTATTCTACTAAATTTAATGCAAATTCAAGAAAATGTGTTGTTTATAGCAGAAACATTATACATTAAAAGCACGAAATTGTGCTTGGCTAATGTTAAAGAAATGTGTATGCCTATCAGCAAGGACTAAATTACATAGAATGAACGGATTGAAAGAAAAAATAGTTCTAGAAAATAAGAAAGTGTAGTTATAATGTTTTGCGATATTTGAAAGTTCTAAAACTTTTTCTCTTGTTTTTTTCTTACATATTATCCATAGCTTTACATACAGGTTCTTCTTTAAGTTTGTTCAGTTAAGATTTAGATAAAAATTTTACACTATTTTTATTTCATGTATTTCTTATACCTTGAAGGGGGAAATGGTTTATATGGATATATTTTTTTCTACTTACAAAAAAAGCGAATGAATGAAGATCATAATCTTCTTCTTCAATATAAATTTAAATTATGTAAAGTTACATGATCGTAAATTGGAATTTTACAATAAAACAGATTTTGGATAAAAGCCCTCTTTAATTAAGATTTGTACTTTTTATAGCACGAAGTGACTTGATACACAATTAACTCATTTTTCTTCATTATTTTTAATGTTAAAGGAAGTAGACATTATTTATACAATGAATATTTATTAGCAAGAAATTGCGAATAAAATACAAAACCGACTTTTAGAGATTCGTCCGATTTACGAAACAGATAAATTATTTATCAACACCAAACCTTATTAAAATCCTGCACAATCACAATCTCTACAGAAACCCGAAATAATATAAAATTAATCTAAAAACCAGAACGTTCTTTTATACATATATACTACAATAATGTTTCTACCGTTAAAGATATTTAATAAAACGCAATTAAATAAATTTATAATGTAATAAATATTCCGATGCATAGTTGCAAACAACAAATCGTAAAATATATAATTTTCATTACTTGAAAAACAAAATGAATCAATAAACCCACCATCAAGATAAAAATCTAAAACAATGTCGACCTGAGAAAAGAAGAGATTTGTGTCAAAACCCCTTGAACCCCTCCCGCAACGAAAAATATTTCCAAACCCAATCTGTCGAATCCAGATAAGATCGAATACAGTTTAAGGCCGAATTCGGTCTTGAAGCTGAGGAACTTTTACAATATAAAATCATAATAAATCTCCCTCTTGTGAATATTTGTTATTTAATCTTTGATAGATACGTCCATATATTAATCTTTTTACGGTACGATTGCAGAAAGCTACACAGAATACTACGACTTTTTACAAAATTACCAACTACTTACTTCACTTTAACACCAATAAAATTTTGTGATCATAACTATGATTTTACAAATTCTTCCCCCCCCCCCCCAAAAAAAAAAAAAAGTCGTGAGAACAGAAATACAGATAAACACAGCATTTTTAGATTCTAATAATATTACAAAAGGCTAAACCAAAGAAAATACCTTCCTCATTCTAAAATGTTAGAAGTTCAAAACCCTTCAATAGTCATAATTAGGTATACGTAGAAAATAAGATACTAATAATTGTACAGTCGTGTGAAAAATTTTAAGACAAGCAGCAGAATTTTGATAGTTAAACACAAATCACCATTACAGCCCAATATTGCGCAATTTTATCTACCAATTGCGTTGGACTTCGTTCCCTCGTTGTGAATAACTTTTACCTTCTCATTACTTGCCAGCTGTTTATGATAATTTAACCGTAGACGGTGCTGTTTTGTAATATTTGTAATGGGTAAAAAAAAATGTCACTGTCATTAGCAAAAAGGGCAAAAATATTTTTCCTGCATAAAGCATTAAAAGAATACATGTAATTAAAAGGATACATGTGAGTAATGCTACTGTTTATCAAGCTGTGAGTAAATTTAATATTTCGGAAAAGTACATTGACCGGAAAAGAAATTATCAACCAGGAAAAACATTATGATCATGTGATCTGAAGGGAGGTAATGCGATATCCAACAACCTCCTGCAAGAAGATTAAACATTCGTACATACAAAGAGCACCGAAGTCTGTTTGAGCACTATTTCAATACATTTGATCAACGATTTCGACTTATTATGCTAATATTTTTATGAGTAGTCTTAAACTTTTGTTTACGACTTTATATAACAACATTCGTTATGGGCTTTAGTTAAAAAACATATTTCTTTCTAAACATGTCTAAATAAAAATATAGCAAAGTTATAAAATGATTTAGCTTACCTGAAATAAGGCAATATATATCTTAAGTATTTTCAGGGCCAAAAAAAGAAGGGGACTGAGAAGGCCTAGACCCTGCCTCCCAGAACAAATGAAAGGCAAATGAAGATTTTATACGTCGATTTTTCGCGCATCATTTTTTGGCACGTTGTTATTAAAATCATCATGTCTGAGGTATGTCGAATCGTACAAGAATTTAAAGATCATATAGCATAAAGATCCGGTATACACAGTAAAGCATTTGTGTAACGTTACTCTATAAAACTGGTGGCAGCCTTGCTGCCTCCAATTTGGTGGAGTATTTTAACCGATATAATCGGTGTAACACTGGAATGTTACACCAGTAATGCATGTTTTTATTACACCATTATGTAAGTTAAAAATTACTCAGTAAAAAGTAAATCGTAACTGCCACCAATTTTATGGAGCAGCGTTACCACAAATGTTTTTCAGTGTAGGGTGAATTTTTTTATATTCGGTTTTCAAGATTTTAACGAATCAACATTTCATAAATCAAAAATTGACAAAGTAGATTACGTAGTTCAGTATTACATATTTTAAATTCTTAAATATGTCGATTATTAGAAAATTAGTCAAATTCTCTTTGTAAATATATTTTGCATAGAAGGGGGGAGAGGAGCCAAAATTCATGTTTACCCCGGGTGCAAAAAAGATTGGTTTCATCTCTGTTTGTTTCAAAATAAATTATACTACACATGTATGGATAACACAATATACATTACATCTAGAAAATAAAGCTAATCAAATTATATATATATATATATATACATTATATTGCCATTGAATATGGGACACTTGCGATTTTAGACATTTTACTAAATATCTAGAAAAATACATGAGGAATCATCTCGAAACTCTTAGTGTATAAATATAATGGTATAAGTCATACATCTCCGTGAAGAATTTTTCCCGAAACTCCAAAGGGGACCGTCAACAAATTAAAAAATAATGAATATCTTTTGAATAACCCTGTCAAAACTAATGTAGCAAAAGCGCTTAAACTCTAGATTGTGATTGAATGCATTATTGTAATAAGCCTTGTTAATTTTTATGCAAATAGCATGCATACTCGCAGAGTAATTAAGGTTTTTATAAAAATGATCCCAAATTTTTCCAAGTTTTTTAATTATAATTTCCAGAGTTCTTAATTTAAAATATTATTTTTTTCAGAAAATATGACAAACAACATTACACACTGTACCCTGTAATCAGAATTAAAAAATTATGAAAATTGTATAAAAAATGAGTTGGTTTACTAAATAATTTTTTACTGCGCATGCGTCAACGATATCAAAATTTCATTTGCATATGTTAGCTAAATGTATAGAGCAACTTTTGTGAAAGTCACAAAATCATAACTTGAAAATTCTGACAATAATCGTCAATTGAATAAGTCGAAAACCCGTTATTCTCAAAATGAAGGAAAAACAAGAGGGGTTGTATCCATATATTCATTGATTAGTGTCAATATAGAATACACAATATGGGATGTACTACTGCATTTGGATAAAATCCCTCATTTTTTTGCTTCATTTTGGAAACAACGGATTTTGTCCTTTTTCTATAGACGATTACTTTCAGAATTTTCAAGTTATGATTTTGAGACTTTTACAAAAGTTGCTCTATACATTTAGCTAACATAATATGCAAATGAAATTTTGATATCTTTGACGCATGCGCAGTAAAAAATTATATAGTAAACCAACTCATTTTGTATACAATTTTCATTATTTTTTAATTCTGATTACAGGGTACTGTGTGCAATGTTGTTTGTCATATTTTCTGAAAAAAATATTATTTTATATTAAGAACTCTGAAAATTATAATGGAAAAACTTCGAAAAATTTGGGACCATTTTTATAAAAACCTTAATTACTCTGCGAGTATGCATGCTATTTGCATAAAAATGAACACAGTGTATTACAATAAGGCATTCAATCATAATCTAGAGTTTGAGCGCTTTTTCTACATTAGTTTTGACAGGGTTATTCAAAAGGTATTCATTCTTTTTTAATTTGTTGACGGTCCCCTATGGCGTTTCAGTAAAAATTCTTTACGGAGATGTATGACGTATACTATTATATTTATACACTAAGAGTTTCGAGATGATTCCTCATGTATTTTTCTAGATATTTAGTAAAATGTCTAAAATCGCAAGTGTCCCATAATCAATGGCAATATAGTGTATATATATATTGATATATAAAATAGTTCTTAGTTTAAATTCTCAGAAATAGCGCCTTTAACAGAATTATATGAATTAATTTTTTTTCAATTCTCGCATAATTTGCTACAGATTAAATATATAAAATAAATTATACTAAACATGTATTGATAACGCAATATACATTACATCTAGAAAAAAAACTAATAAAATCAAAATTGTTTTTTTAAATATTTAAAATAATTCTTAGATTAAATTCTCAAAAATAACAATTTCAGCAGAATTATATAAATTTTAAAAACTTTCTCAATTCGCGTATTATTTTCTACAGTAAATAATTTCATTGCTTTAATTTTATCAAAATTCCCAAAGGCGGAAACTTTATTTCCAGCTTAATGCACTTTATCCCCTTATTCGAACTTTCAAGGAAATATTTCAAGAATTAATTTTATTAAGTCGACTGTTTTCACTAGAAAAGTTCAATGTTTATTAATTTATTCTTATGGAAATATCTTTTCGAGGAACTGGAGTAAGAAAATTTTTAATGAACTACGTAAATAAATCAACTTATGTGACGAAACATATGCTATGTTTAGTCAAATTCTCTTTGTAAATATATTTTGCATAGAAGGGGGGAGAGAAGCCAAAATTCATGTTTGCACCGGGTGCAAAAAAGAATGGTTACAGCTAAGCTTATTTCAAAATAAATTATACAACAGATCCAACAGATTTAGGCAATTATCCAACAGATAATGCATCTGAAAAATGAATATAACTAAAGAAATATTTCCAACCTTTTAGTGTGAGTGATTGAATTATATATTTCAGGTCAGAATTTTTTTTAAGCATAGTTTTTGTCGTGCTATAAATGCAAAATATTCCATAGCAGCAATAAGAGGGGTATTACACAACAAATTAGGCATGTTTTAAATAATTGCGTAACATAATGCCTCTCGTCGTAGATTTTACAACGGACAGGCTGCCAAAGAACGGGGTTTTTCTAAATGAAAAGCGGAATTTTCATGTTTGGTAATATTTATCACGTAAAACTTAAAATTATAATGGATACATAAAGTGAAAGAGAAATTAAAACAGTTTTACCCACAAGCTCACAAGTGTTCAATGTGAGTTCCTTTTGACACACTGCACACATCAAATGGATAGCTGAGATTTTCCCAAGCGTTGATTAACAAAGAAGTTGTGTTCAGAAGCTCACACTATCTGAAGCCATGACATTTCTACCTGTGGTTATTTATTTATAAAGTATCGTGTGTATGTCTTTCCATTACCAGCTGAACGTTGCAGCTGTTGAAACAATGACCCCACAAACACTAACACGGGTAAACAAATTTTAACGACTTTTCTGTTCCTCTATATACAATAGGTGTTTCTTGTCGATTTCAAGATGCTGAAAAAGTACATATTGCACACGATAGCATGGTCTTACATAATGAAAGAATCTTATCAAAATATGAAGATACTGCATCATGCAGTTGATTACTCGCATCATAATTGGAATACATGTTGAGATTTTAAAGTAATTGCCATTTTCATTGGTTTT
Organism: Maratus speculifer; assembly: GCA_964019185.1. Classification (NCBI taxonomy): domain Eukaryota; kingdom Metazoa; phylum Arthropoda; class Arachnida; order Araneae; family Salticidae; genus Maratus; species Maratus speculifer. Next base: position 159,898,123 of record OZ025298.1, read on the forward strand.
CAACTAAATGGTACAATATACTATTGTTTCTTATGAAAGTGGTCTAGAAAAATAAAACAAGAATAATATATCATAAAGAAGTGGCCAGAGCGCAAAGAAGACAGTGCAATTGAAAGAAATATCTGAAACGTTTTTGTAATTAATAAAAAATAATGTTATTCTCTAACCTTTTACACACTTATTATGAAATAATCTAAGTTTTAACTGAAATATTAATGAAAGACATGTTAAAAAAATACAAATTTAGGATGTTTAATAAGATTGAATTTTTTTTTTTTTTTTTTTTTTTTGCGTCTCATGTAAAATGTTTCCCTGAAAATATGAAAGCTGTGAGCGTTGAGCAAGGAGGGGCTTTCCACCAGGATCTTCATGCAATGGAAATGTTATATCCAGGCAGAGTACATCTAATATGCTCGGCGATTATTGTTGAATCCTTATTAGACAATCCAATGTTCCATAGTTAACTCATAGGAAAGCGCATGCAGTTTATTATACCTCATCCTTATAAAAAAAGCGCAATATTCCAAGCTTACGAGACCGAGATTCTATGCCGCATTAAGTAGGTGATTTTCTAATAGTATTTGACCTTCAGAACTGGTTTTCCGCTACACGCGTGTTTCAGAAAAACAAATATCAGTATTTTGTTGCAACTGGGGTATGATATACCCCACACGCCTCTCCGCATGTTTTTTTCTAACAGAACATTTATATGAGAAATTTATTTCTAGAGTATAACAGTAAATATTTGTACTAGCAAGAGTTATAATTTTGCTAAATATATTCGAAATTATATGTTCAAACACTTCTAAGGGCATTATGGGGAAAAAATGAGTCCACATGAATTAAAAATGCAACAGCGACTTACTTGAAATAGTTGAAGTGATGAAGATTGCATTTTTGAAATTGAAGATGATTCTGACGATGAAATATTTAGCGAGCATAACACAGATACAGCTGAAAATGATGACCTGGATAATTTTAAAAATAATAATGAATTCAAACGAATCTCTGAAATTCGAAACGATTAAATATAAAAGATGTTATGAATGCCCTCGAGCCAAGGGCAGAAAAGGTCGAATTCTTTGTTCAAAATGTGAAATATTTCTGTGCCAAGAACAAATGAATATTGTTTATTTAAACTGCAAACCATAAGCATTGCGTAATAGATATGGAATAAAACAGCTATTATAATTTTGATCTTATTTTGATATTATTTTCATTCATCTTAATTTGACACCTTATTGAATAAATAGTACAACACTGAGATTTTCAAGAGTTTGATTTTTTCAATCCTAGGGTAATGCAATATTTTTAATGGCATATTCTTTTACAACATCGCCTAAAACGTGACAATCAACACTTTATTTATGAGGATCAAAAACCTCGCTTATCAGTGTAATCAACATTTCGGTTAAACTGAGCTATCGATTTGATGTGTGCCGTGTGACGAAATTTACTCTCTTCAACCTTTTCCGGCACACTGTGCCCGGTCTGGGATACCTAATTTTAATTTCAAACTTGCAAACGGCACCAATAATATTTTAGGAAAATTTTGCTTTTACAATGAAAGCTTAAATTAAGGATTTCAAAATACCTAAAAAATTCGTTTGTGAATTCTGGTGTCAGTCGATAATTTCTCATTTTATTAACAGATTTTGACCGTGCCGGAAAGAGTTAAAAGATTTCTAAGCTGGCTGATAAAACTGTTTGAGTTGATCTTTCATTTTATGTATTAGTTATAATTTAAAGTTTTATGTAATAACACTACCAAGGGTTAAATACCCGATATTTAATTAGATAAAACACGCATTCAAATTGCTATAAAAGATGTAAGTCGATTATACACTATATGGCCAAAGATGACCGATCACTTGCGATTTTAGACATTTTGTTAAACACCAAGAAAAATACATGAGGAATTATCCTGAAACTCTAAGTGTTTAAATATAATAGTACACGTCATACGTTTCCTTGAAAAAAAAAATTCTCAAAAATCTATAGGAGACAGTCAACAAATTGAAAAAAAAAAAAACGAATAACTTTTGGATAACCCTGTCGAAATTAATGTAGCAGAAACGCTATAACTGTGGATTATGATTAAGTGACTTATTCTAATATACTGTGTTCATTTTTAAATTGGATGGCATCTATAAACGTAGAGAAATTAAGGTTTTTATAAAAACAGTTCCAAATTTTTCCAAGTTTTTTACTTATAATTTGCAGGGTTCTTAATATAAAATAATGTTTTTTTTTTTTCTGAAAATATGACAAACAGCATTGTACACAATACCCTGTCATCAGAATTAAAAAATTTAAAACAAAAAACTATTTAAAAAATGAATAGTTTAGGTTTAGGAAATAGTTTTTCATTGCGCATGAGTCAACGATATCAAAATTTCATTTGCATATAGCTAAATGTATAAAGCAAGTTTTGTAAAATTTTTAAAAACAGAGCTCGAAAATTCTGAAAGTTAATAGAAGTCTATAGAATCAACTCAAAATCCGTTATTCCCAAAATGAAGCAAAAAAAAATCAGGGCTTTTATTCAAAATATACTAGTGCGTATCATATTGAGTGTTTTATATTGTCATTAATAAATAGATTACAGTTACAGAGGTTACAGTTTCTCATCTAAAAAAAAAGAAACAAGTAAAAAAAATCATGCGTTAAGCATAGATTATGAAGCACTTTCCAACACTTAATGAAATCTTTAACAAAATTTTGTTATTTAGGGAAATAATAGTGTAAAGCCAAATATACAGAAATATGTATTCCAGTACTTTTTAACAGCTCTGTATTTCATATGTCAGTTGATATAATGGAAAATTTTAGTTTAGCAAGAAAATACCCAGTAGCTTGAAATTTCTTTTTCAGCAATTCATACCATTAGATGGAAACATAATTGAATACTTTTGTTCAGCCCTGTAGTTTACATTGTAGCTTTATTACACGTCAGCATTAGGCTAAAATTTATTGTAAACTAAAACACTTTTAAAACAACTGAAATCAGATTCTCATAAATTATCATTCATAGGCGTCCATGTACCGAATTCTTTGCGTGGCCCTGTATATCCTTTTATCAATATTCTGCAAACATTTCTCAGTAAATTGAATGAAGCTCAGTGTAGAAATGCATAGCTTATTTAAGAACCACGTTTAAATAAGTTAGACTCATATTCAGTAACGTTGGTGAGCTCTTTTGAGTAGCCCTATATATAAACTATAACATTTATACACACCATATAATGTGCATATGTTTAGCGAAATATAAACGCGCATATCATAATTAAAATGCATTTCATCGCTCCATCAGCCATCATCGGACACATATACGGTACTTCGAAAAGAATATACTATTTGAAATCTTTTGTATGGCCCTGTAAATGCTATGTACTTCATATTATGCAAGACAGTAGCGTATAATTTATATTAAGCTTCAGTGACATATATCAATTTTATTATACATGAAACAGTTTAATATATTTAAAATATGTCGCACACAATTCCACCCCCCGCCCTTTATCATTATCTAATGAAATTTTTGCGGCCCTGTAAATGAATAATACCTACATTTTCACCTTATATTTTATAGAATGCATATTTTAATATGTTTGACAGGGTATAACATCTTTAAAATTCCTTTGAAATGATTTTTCCATATAGGCCGTAATGTAATAGGAAACTTTTGATTCGCCCTGTAGATAAACTAATCATGGTATAAACTTCATTTTTAATAGGGTTCGTGCTTTTGTAAGCGTCAATAATGTTCTAAAATTTCATGGCAATCCGAGTATATTAACAATTTTTCCCATAGACCGTAATGTAATGGGAAACTTTCATTCGCCCTGTAGATAAACTAATCATGGTAGAAACTTCATTTTCAATAGCGTTTGTGCTAGGGTAAACGTCAATAACGTCCTAAAATTTCATGGCAATCCGAGTATATTAATGATTTTTTCTCCATAGGCCGTAATGAATGGAAAACTTTTCATTCGCCCTGTAGATAAACTAATCATGGTAGAAACTTCATTTTCAATAGCGTTCGTGCTAGGGTAAACGTCAATAATGTCCTAAAATTTCATGGCAATCCGAGTATATTAACGATTTTTCCCCATAGGCCGTAATGTAATGGGAAACTTTTGATTTCCTCTATAGATAAACTAATCATGGTAGATGCTTCGTTTTCAATAGGTGTCGTGTTAGGGTAAACATCAATAACGTATAAAAATTTCATAGCAATCCCAGTATATTTACGGGAGTTAGAGCGCGGACAGACGGCCATCCGGACATACGGTCAGACGGCCAGACAAACCGAATGCATAAGCACTTTTCAACTTGTTGGAAAGTGCTAAAAATGGTAATGGATAAAGAAGGAATGCCATTTTAGAGCTTACAGATACCGAATACATTAGCAAATAAAAGAATATTATCACATAAGAAGAGTTTTAGATAATGATCGCTTATCGAAATCTGATACCCCGCTCAATATACAATAGAAACTGCAGTTGTCAAAATCATGAGAATATATTTCATGAATATTTATCTATAATTAAAAGAAACCAAATAATTACTCTGATTGTAAAAGTTTGTATTTAAAAAATGCAAGATACAATCATTTGTTCTTTGAGATTTTATTCTTCTTTGAAAATTACTTACTGAAGATTTATTTTACTGCCACGTACGATAACATAGAGCAAGTAAATCACTATACAATAAAGAGAATACAATTCAGATCTGATAGAAAGAAATCTTTTATGTATATAATAGAATAAGAACAAATAAAAAAGTTGCTATACATCTCCATTAATGAGTAACATTTTGCACTATTCTAACCAAATGACGAAAAGACTCAAATGTAATTTTCTTTTCTTTTTTTTTTTTTTTTTTTTTTTTTTTTTTTTTATCTTCAAACTAAAATAAAAATTACCGTATGTAACTAAAAAAATGCTTATGTAATGAAAGCAATTGCTCAAAATATATCTTCGAAAAAAGTAATTTTTAAAACGACAAGTCAAATTATTCGAAACTACTACTATTTACAGGGTGACAAATATTTAATAATTATTCAGTCATTTTATTTATAAATATAAACTATAAAATGATAAATATACTATTATGTCAATTACCAAAGAGAAGAGTTTAACAGAAATAATTTTTTACAAGTCGACTGCCATCTTTATCGATTGCCTAAGGTATTGTCTCATAATATATTCTACTACAAATAAACATTAGGCCATTGTGATAAGGCATGGTCTGATGACATGGTCTTATAACATTAAATATGTTCCTTTTATCAGCTAATCGGTCCCATTCATGAAATATGAAGCTTTGAGAAAACCCAAACTTAGGTGTTGTTTGTTAATTACTATAGCCTCTAAAATCCTCAATAATTAACAATATAGAATATTTAGATCTAGTAAAGAAGGTAGCCAATCCTCTTGCATGATAAATTTCGGACAATTTACATGATCAAGTGAATACATAACATATCATATTGATTTAATTGATTTAACGATAAGTGCGAAAGTGCAGAATGTTACTGTAATATCCAATTCTTTTCTCATATACAACATGTCTGCATGTGGCAATAAATGTGTGACCAATATTTCCTGTTTGTAATTTTCCGCATTGATTTTTGTACCTATATCGATAAATTTCAAAAGGCATTTTCCATTGTTTCAGACAGCAGTCCAAACTATAATAGAATTTTTTATCTAAAAACATCTAGCAGTTCGAAGGGTTTTTATGTATATTCTAGGAAGGTTGCTGTATGTGCGACATCATTTTTATCAATGTAATATTGTTTTGTGCAATATAGCCTCTCATCATAAAATGTTACTCTGTTAACACTTTTTCTAACATTTCGCTTTAGTAATTTATTGAATCATTGTAATATTTTTATTTCTTGTGCAACAGTTAAACACTGGTTGATTCTTTTGCGAGAAGGGCGAAGTTGTATGTCCTTTTTTACAATACTCTTCACAGTTTTGCATTTTAAATTCTCTTCTACATTTTTTTTTCTTGCACAACGTGTAGCAGATTTTTCACCTTTTGTTTTGATGCGCTGTTTTGTGCAAACTAACCGTTGGTGACCAGATCTAAAGGTTAACTTTTATATCTATTAGTTAATAATCGTTTTATAATTCTGTGTATAAATGTTCTTTTAAAACTAAAATATTTTAATTGTTTAAAGATTTTACCTGCAGAAATTAACTGTCAATGAGATATTTAATTGAAATATTTTTTTGGCTTCCACCATGAAAATAATTTTAAAATATTTCCTTTATTGCAAAATAGTCTGCATCATTAGAAAGTTGCCTTTTTTGCCCACGATTAAATTCCTATTTTCTTGCATTGTTAAAACTTTCTGAAAAATCAGAAAAGGAAAAGCGAGGGCCTCTCTAAATTCATACCTAGTTCTCAGTTAAAATCATTCAATTGAGTTTCTTGGTCATCATTTTACAGACATTTCTCTATCCTTTTCTATACTATTCTCTCTCTATTTCACCTCAAAATACACGCTTATAAAATTATTTTGCATTTTTATTAGAAATATTAATTTTTTTTTTTTTTTTTTTTTTTTTTTTTTAAATAACTAAGAATAATTTAGATAGGAAAAAATCGTCTTCTCTGAATAAGTGGGGATTTTTAGCGACGATAACTTTGTCGATTTTCCCCCCACTGAATCTTAAAAGGAATACTCTGAACTTAATATCAATAGCTCCTATAGGTAAGTGAGACATATCTCATGTCTGACAGTTTGCGTCTATCCATTTTGTAACTTTTTTAATATCGTCTCTAAGAAAAACGATGTTTTGATTTACCACTCAAATAAAAATCCTCATAAATGCAAAAAATTTCGTAAAAAAAAAAAAAAACCTTCAAATGCGTGCAACCATTATCCAAAGTAAAATGTTTGCATGTTTCTCATCCAGAGCATTAATGAAAATCAGTCGTTTATTGTTGAAAATTGTGCCTATAAGTGCCGTAAGAGGGCGTCGTAAACTCCCTTTGGTTGAAAATGTGAAGTGAACTGAGTAGATGAAAGAAAGAAAAAATGTGTGAAAAGAATGGTGACCAGACAGTCCCTGCTTATCGTGTTGAGATTAAATAAAAATGCAGTACCCTAATATATTATTTCTTTTGTATTTTAATGTGCTTTAATGAGTAAATTTCTTACATCATTAAAAATATTGTGTAGGCGGATTCCACTAGGTCCATTCTCGATCGAAAACAAACAACCATTTTCCAAATGATTAAAAAAAAAAGCTTAATAACGTATTATTTCTTCGTAATTAATAATGATGGAATTTTAACCACATTCATATGCAATTCCTAATAACAAGTAAAACGCAAATAAAACACTTGTATGACATCACACATGCCACAAAATGTTATCCACAGTACATAGAAATTAGTATATTTCGAAGAGAAACAGAAATGATATTTATTTAAACATTGACATTTTTAGGCTGTAAAATTTTTTTTAGAAAATAATACTTAGAAATCTTTTTATAACAAATACATTTAGAAAGTATTTTCTGAAAAAAATTATAACAAATACATTTATAGAAAACTTTAGAAAATATTTTATTACAAATACATTTTTGCATTATTAAGCAATTAAGTTAATAGCACAACTTTTGAATAATTTCCAATCCAGTTTCAAGAAATTTCAAAAAGAAGTCCACAGTCAAGTAATTCTGAAGTTCATTTATCTTTGAAAAACAGATGGATCATAAGAGCTTTTTAACATATTGTAATATTTTATTAACTGTCCAGAAACAAAGTGCGAATGACGTACGTTTGTAATTAATGTTTCACTTTTTGAAGTTTTTTTTGTAAAATGGCTTCGATCGGTTGATTTTACATGAAAACTAATGTTTGCATAAAAATATTATTACAGAAATTAAAAATCAAAATGAAAATTTACAAAAAATCTGTTTTTATGACACTATTTTTAGAATGCGTCTTAAATTCAGATAATTGTATTGCCAACTTTTTTTTTCTTTTTGAATATTCGTATTAGGTGGCTGGATTTTTATAAGTCTTTTTCAATATACACTGCTCGACATTGAAAATGCAACACCAAGAAGAAGAGGTCAGAAATTTATGCAAATTTCAGAATAGGCGCATGTCACTGAGTTATGCAAATGATGTGACATGCGTAGGTCTCCGGCGCACGTGATGTAAGATATAAGGGAAGAAACTTGTAGAATGGGCAATATTCGTGTCGCTATTTCTGCCAGACGAACTATCGAAGAAATTTTGTTTTTGTCTCGCAGGATACGTGTATGGAAGAGAATGCCAGGCCGCCGTCAACGAAGGCACTTCCAGCAGATAGACGATTTTACGAGAGGTATGGTGATGGGACTGAGAAGGAGGGGTTGGTCTGTAGGTCAAATCGCAGCTGATACCTACATAGATACGAGCACAGTGCATCAGCTATGGCGAACATGGTTGGAACAAGGAAATGTGGCAAGATGGAGGGGTGCAGGTGCAGCCAGAGTGACGTCAGCACGCATGGATCGACGCATACACCGACAAGCTGTGGCGGGCCCGCAAGTCACTTGTACCTCGATTCTGCAGCATGTACAAGATACCCTGGATGTTTCCGTGCTGACCAGAACCATTTTCCGTCGATTGGTTGAACATGGCCTGCACTCACGGCGTCCATTAAGAAGTCTGCCATTGACTCGACAGCATAGACGTCAACGTTTGGAATGGTGCCGGACTAGAGCGACTTCGATGGCAGAATTTCCAAACGTTGCGTTCTTAGATGAGTTACGCTTCTGTTTATCCAGTGGCAGTCGCCGCATGCGTGTGTGGCATCTACGTGGAGACATATCAAATCCGGCAATAACTGTGGAACGCCCCACCGCGTGAGAACGTGGCACAATGGTTTGGGGCGCTATTGCGTATAATTGCATGTCACCTCTCGTTCGTATTTAGGGCACTATGACGGCCCAACGATTCTTGGAAAATGTACTGCGGCCAATGGCAATTTCCTACCTTCAGGTGTAGCCTAATGCAATTTTTCAGCAGGATAACGCCCGACCACACAGTGCTCGCATGTGCCAACATGCTCTGCAAGGTATACAGATGCTTCCCTGCCCACCGTACTCTCCTGATCTGTCACCAATCGAACATGTGTGGGATGTGATTGGACGCCGTTTTGCGGACTCTGCCCCTGCCTCGTTCAGAAGATGAACTGTGGCAAATGGTTGAAAAGGAATGGAAAGCGATCCTTCAGGACACCATCCACACTCTTATTGACTCGATGCCTAGATGTGTGTCTTCATTCATCGCAGTTCACGGTGGTCCTACATCCTACTGAACGGACGCCGTTCTCGTTCTGTGTTCTGACTATCATTTTGAAATAAAGATCACTTAATGCTCCTTGCTGTCTCTGTCTTTTCCCCAAATTTCATCACTTTCTGACCACTTCTTCTTGGTGTGGCATTTTCAATGTCGAGCAGTGTATATGACTGCGAATTTTCGCAAAATAAACTTCTGTGTTTAGCTGAAGCATTGATATTTTGTTTACAAAAGCAAATGCTCATAATATATGGTAAATATATTTTACGAAGTCTGTATTGTTCATTGACAAGTTTATTTAAAGTTGCTTTAATTTATGATTGAAAACCCTACATTCAATAAACAAATAACATGGGAATATTTTTGGATTTTTTTTCAAGAGTTTTGTACACCTCTATGCATGCATGTATTATGTTATTTACTGTTTGTGTACAAATCATCACAAATGTTGTACATGATTCATATAGAAAATTTCAACAATTAGGGATAATTTCGAACATTTTCTTTTACAGACTGATCAAAAATATCATTTTATTTAAAATTTTTGAAAATTCTTTAATATTTTTTATGTTTAAATATTCAGATAATAATATGAAATCAACCATACATTTTATCTTCTTAAATTTACACAAAAATCCGTCACTTATTTATCCACATATTTGATAAAGTGTCTAAAAATTGTAATTAGCCGTTGTACATTTAGATATACGTTTTCAAAGGAAAAAATAATTGATCTAATTATGTAGCCCTTTAAAAATAATTAATATATGTTTAATAAAGTAAATTCAAAATATCGAATAGATAACTAATTAGGGCGAAACAAAATAAGTTAGATACAACGTAGTTTGAGAAATGATGGCATATTCAGATTAGAATATTATTCACACATTTTTTTTTTCAAGAAAATTAGGACCATGTAAGAATAAAAAATAACTGGCAATTAATTTGAAAGGAAAATGAATTATTACCACAAACAATTGAAATAAAGAATTTTTTTTTATTTTCTTTAAGCATTAACTTAAATTGAACTTTAAAAAATTGTAATTGCAATTCCAATTGTATTTTCACACAAATTTCGTACTTTATTTATATCCGAAAACATGTAGCATTGTCAAGGGAGCTCATTAAGAAACCCTTACAACGAACTGTGTTTTCAATTTTTTCGGTAAAGATATTCCAGACAATGTTTTCAAAATTGCTATTTTAAAAATAATTTCCACACACAAATAAGGAAAAATTCCGATAATGTTTAATAATGCTAGGTTACAAAAGAAAACTATCTTCTTGTATTGAAAAAAAAAAGATCGATTTCAAATCACTTTAATAATCAGGCTTATAATTGTCATCCTTTTGAATTTAAATATGTGCTTAAACAATATTTTTAAGAATTGCGTTTAAGAGGAACTTGGACTTTTATTTGGTAAGAAAATCCAAAATTAACATGCATTAACACTGTGCATTTTTTCCTCCAATTTGTTATACGTCATTCGTGGAAAATTGCATACAGATTTCATTATTTTGAGGAAAGTTAATAATGTTTTAATTTTTGTTCATGATTTTTTTTGGCTCATATTTAAAAAAAAAATTTCTCAATATTCATGATCATACTTTTTTTTTTTTTAAATGCTACATGCTAATTAATGTTTATGCTCAGGATTTCATTTAATCAGGAATTCATTTAAGAAAATCATCATATTTCTTAAAAGAAAACTGTTTATTACTCCATTTACGTAATTAAATTTGAATTTTTAACTTATTAAGAGACCGAATTTTGATGAGAATCGATGTGGAATTCAGAAAAATATCGCTAAAACGTTAACTGTTTAAGAGATTAAATGCTTGATACACAAACTTGTTTTACATAGCGTTTTACATGATTAAAATCCAAAATTCAGGAAATATCTAAAACAATAAGATACAAGGATTATTTTAAAAATTTCTTTTTGAAATTTTAATTTCTTTAAAGTTCTTAATATTTTAATAAGATTGGAAATTTATTTTATAGTGTTCTATGACCTATGGTAAAAATTATATCTGCTCAAAATTTCAAATCTCGGTGTAGAAAATTAAAAGTTTTTTATTTAACGTTCTTCGTCCCTTTAATGGTAATTTATTTTTAACTCGGGAAGACGCGCGAAGTTCTTGATAGACACAGTATGCATTTTTAAATCTGTCTTCACAACATGTTGAAATAATCTTCATGTTATTTTATTGCAGAATTTGTAACAATTCTTTCCGACTAAATAAGGTCAGAATTACTTTTTAAATTTATTGGTGATATAAATGCAAAATGCATATATGGTGTGTAAATCATTCATAGCCTGGGTATGCAAACGTTTTCCCGTGTTAATTTCATTCATTTTATTCTAAATGATATAATATTCTGCAGTTTGTTTACTTTGTGACCTCTAGCATCGATGGCTTTCACCTCGAATGATCCGTAATTTACACAGAAACACCGACAAATCAGTATAATTGTTATTTCTTGTATCCATTACACATACACACACATATATATATATCACTATAATGGGACATAACAACAACATCCATCTCTTACCAGGATTCGAACCCGATCTCTCGGCGTGGCAGCAGCTGCTGCTACTGATCACTGCACTGATGCGACATTCTGCATTGATAATGCAATTTAAAGTCACATATTTTCAATCGCAGTAATTATTTATCGTTAAATTATCTCCCAAAATCTGATTTTGGAAATGTGTACTAAGCAAAAAAAATTTCTTCAATCAAAATATTCCGGATACTTTCTGACCTGATATGTTCAGAGAGTTCTGTTATGAAGTCGGCAATTAAAAACGAAAATCTTTGAGTTTAACTTCCATGTTTATTTAAGTTTCAGAAAAATCAGTAACTGGCTCTGATAAAGAGCTAACTCTAAATGCCATAAATGCGATTGAAGTATTTTTAAATAAGTAATATTTAAATCATTTGAAAAATTATTTTACATTAAAATATATTATTTTCCTAATGCATTTCAAACATTTTGTACTACAGAAGAAAATGTAGTGTTGTAGTGTGTTGGTATAAATAGAACATTGAATATAAATTTAGAACTAGTTGTAAATAATTTCAAAATTGTATTTAAATTTAAAGATTAATTTATATAATTTAAATAGATAATCAAAAATTAAGTAATCCAAATTTAAATAAATATTGAATTATGAAAAATTCTGAAGATTAAAAAATATATAAAGGAAAATTTCAAAATATATTACTGTCTTCGAGTAATTCTATGTTATATATTAATTAATATGGATTCCATTTGTGTAGTTTGAAAATTTTTCTAAATTTAATTTTAATATCAAAATGTTGCGGATACTTTCTGACCTGATAAGTTCCGAATGGTCCCTAATGAAGTCGGCAATTAGAAATGGGAAATCGTTTTGCGTTTACGTTCCGTGTTAATTTTAGTTATGGAAAAATCAATAAACTGACACTGATAAAAAGCTCATTGTAAATGAGTTATATCCGTTTGAAGCATTTTTAAATAATTCATAATAAAATAATTTGAAAATTAATTGTATGTTAACCCTTATCTACCGACGGTACTTATAAGTACCATTAAAATTACTTTTTTATAAAATTCGTTTAATACGTCGATTAGTTGTAATACTGTTTACAATAATTTACAGATACATTATTTTATTTTGTTCCAAAAAACATTATTGATTACACGAAACACAAATATTTTTAAAAGGATGATTTCGTTTGTCTTTGTATCTTTTCAGCTTTCCTGGCGCTGAGGGAGGGGGATGGAGATTTTTCAATTCGGAAATATTTCTATATTTATATTGTAAGAACATCCTATTTGTACATTTTATAATTCTACAAAATACTAAGAAAACAATTTACAATAAAATTTTTCAGTGGGGTTATAAGTATCGCACAAAATCCCTGTTAATTTAAATTTAATTAATCCTTCTAAAATCCTTCAATAACACAGGCCTGCAAATTGAGAGTCATAACTTCCTCTGACCAATTTGAGAGCTGATTCTAGGTTATTTTGGTGCGCTGATTACGAATATGTACTTAGTTTTTTCCATCACCTCCAGATTTTTCAAAAAAGATACAGATAGAAAAAAAAAAAAACACAAGTTTTCACATAAAAAATATATATTTAAAAAAGTACATTACTTTTAACATAAAAACAACTAAAATATAATGATAACTTATTACTGATCTAAATTACATGTAAATTTTATTTGTAGAACTTGATCCTTTTTTCCTGGAAGCTTCGGTTGTACGATTTTTGCTTAAATTTCCGGTTTGGATCGTCGCGCTTCAACAACCAGCAGTAGTTCGCCATCATGCTAGTATTCCATCTTCCTTGATACCGGACTTCTAGCTGTTTCAAATCTTGGTGAAATCATTCGCCTTGTTCTTCGCTAACGGCTCCTACATTTTCCGGGAAGTAATCTATGTGCGAATTTAAGAAATAAAGTTTAATGCTCATATTACAACCCATTACACCAAAATTTGTAACCATTTTGGCCACTATTTCTTTATAGTCGGAGCTGTTATTTTTCCCCAAAAAGTTTTTCACCACATCCTTAAATGACTGCCATGCTTGCAACTCGGTATCATTAGGTTTTTCATCGAACTTTTCGTCCGACATTAATTTTCTTAAATCAGGCTTAAAACATATCCAAAATAACTTTTGTAAATATTTTTTACAAAGTCTGTAATGCTGTTTCGTTGTTTTTTCACCAGGAATTTCCGGAAAATATAACAAAAACAATTAGGAGAATTTAAACAGCTTCGAGATGACATTTTAAATGTTATGTTGCAAGATGCGGACTTCAACTGTTAATTAACTAAATCAGGGTATGTACTTATACAAAAACCCTTTGGTTTATCTTTATTACACCCTTTTCAACTAATATTTACAACAATTAGGTTATATTACCAAATCATTATGTATTAATGAGCTCATTACTAAATTAAGCCAAAATGACCCGTTTTCAACATGGTTAATGTGAATTACTTATACTTATTATGTAGTAATTAACAAATTACTATTTTGAAGTAATTTCTATGTCACCTTACACTAATTAAATGCAATAAAAATTAAGCTGAAGTAATTTAATGACATTTTATAATGTAGATGCTGAGACTTTTTCAGCAAAATCTTAAATATTCAATATAAAAAAATCCTGACGTGATGGAATTTTTGTATTATTTTTCTCGTAATTAGTACATCAAAAACTATAGAAAACGTTACTCAGATTTCAAAGAGGAAAACCATTGCAGAACTGTGTAATTAATTAAATGGTTATGTATATCTCTTAATTTAGTTTAAACAATTTACGTCAATTATTTAGAAAATAATGAATTCATAATTCACTAGATAAAGGGTTAAAATATATTATTTCAGAATGTATGTAAAACATGAAGAACTGCAGAAAAAAATGCAGTGAGTTAGCACAGATAGAAAATTTAGAAGAAATTGTAAATAATTTTAAAATTCAAAGTTTAATTTATGTATATTGAATAAATTATTTCATTTATGTTTGAGTCATCAAAAAGTATACAGGGGATTTCCAAAACAAATCGCCGTCTTGGACTAATTCTGTGTTATATATTAATTAATAGATATTCCATTTGTTTAGTTTTAAAATTATTTGCAATTAAACTTTAGTTTCCAAATGTTCCGGGTACTTTCTGACCTGATAAGTTCGGAATGGTCCCTAATGAAGATAGCTAATTGGAAATTGAAATCATTTGCGTTTACCTTCCGGGTTAATTTTAGTTGATAAACTGACTCTGATAAAGAACTTTTTGTAGATGAGTTGAGTCCGTTTGAAATATTTGTAAATAATTCATATTTAAATCACTTGGAAATTAATTTTACTTTAAAGTATTTAATTTCAGAATGTATGTCAAGTTTTAAAAATTACGGAAAAAAAAATCTATTTTTATAATAAGTTAGTATTAAGAGAAAAATGAAAATAAATTTAGAAATATTTGTAAATTATTTGATTTTTAATTTAAATTATTTAAATAGTAGTTTCATCTATTACTTAATTATGTAAAGTTCTGAAAATTAAAAAATGTAAAGTAAGTTTTCAAAAGAAAATGCCGTATTGGAATAGTTCTAAGCTGTTTCTTATTTCATAATTAATTTGAAATTTTTTTAATTTAAATTATTTGAATAAGTAGTTTTATCTGTTACTTAAATACGTAAAATTCTGAAGATTAAAACACGTAAAGAAATTTTTCAAAAACAAATTGCCGTCTTGGAATAATTCTAAGCTGCTTGTTTTTTCATAAATATTCAATGTTGAAAGTTTTAAAATTTTTTGCAATTTATATCATATTTAGTGATAGAAAAATTCTGCAATTGATAATTAAATTTAGAATCCCAACTTTTCAAACGCATTTATTTTATATAGTTGAGTTTTCCCCAAAAGTTGATTTTGGAAATGAATCTTTAAGCAAATAGATTTGTTTCAATCAAAGTGTTCCAGATACTTTCTGGTCTGATAAGTTCAGAATGTTCTTTAATGATGTCAGCAATCGGAATTGGAAATCATTTTCGTTTACCATAGTTTTAATTTAAGTTTAAGAAAAAATCAATAGCTAACTCTTATAAAGAGATCATTTTAAATGCGTTTGAAGCATTTTGTAAATGCATTGTAAGTGAGTTTAAGCATTTTAAATTAATTCATATTTAATTCCATGGCGGAAAATTTATTTAAAATATACTCTGAATGATTTCAGAAAATATGTCAAATATTAAGAACAACAGAAAAAAAATATGTGATTTAAAACTTACATAATAGTGACAATAAAATTAAGACCTATTTAAAAATATTATAATTTAAATAATTTGAAAATAATAATAATTTCAATATTAAGCAATTTCACCTATTATTTAATTAAGAAAAATTATGAAGATTTAAAAATAAAAATTAAATTTCCAAAAGAAATTGCTGTCTTGGATTAATTCAAATTTCTCTATGGTTTAGTATAAATATTGAACTTTTTTAGTTTAAATTTTTTTTTACAATTTAATTTTAGTATTAAAAAAATATCACATAAAGTTATAATTACAGACCAATTTGCAGTTTCACAGACACTCAACTATCTAGTTGACGGCTGAAATTCCAGAATTAGTCAAAACTCGATTCCCATATTAAAACGTAATTTTTGTGCTAAATCATATCTTGATGATAAGTACTCGAAAATCGAATTTTTGTGATTTATTCGTAGGTTTACATTCGTGTTTTCTGTCTCTCAGTTCTTCTTGTTTCCATACCCATTTATACAATAAAACACATATTCAATCTACGAGTCGGTCACTCAAATGGTGTTTTCCACGAAGATATGTTCTGGAAACTCGATTGTGTTTAATATGCGAATCGAGATTCAAATAATCCTGGAATCTGAGCCATGAACACGATCAGGTGAATGTCTGCGATACCGCCCCCTGTACTAGTCTGTTTCTGATGGTATTGTCGTAGTTAAATTCATAATTAGACAATCCACGTTATTGGAATAAACCTTTTTCTTGATTTTGGTTTGATTTCCAATATTTCAGTACAAATATATGAAAGAATGGAAAGGCTAGACAAGTCTTCAGCCAAACTGCGTATCTATATGCAATTTAATAAAATCATTTTGCTTTTTTCTTGAAATTATTTTTTTTTTTTAAAGAGAGAGAAAAATTGTCATCAAGATGAAATAATCAATAAAGTCTCAATTTTACTCTTTACAATCAAAAAATGAAAAATCAGCGACAATTATTTCATTTTGACACCATCAGATTATTTTTTCTCTTTATACAAGTTCCCAAAAATGACTGATGCACTTTAAAATTGAATAACTTGCAAACGGTGCCAGCTATTTAAAAAAATTGTAGGAGGGTTATGTAGGATGTCAGGAGTATTTTACCGTGATTCTTTATTTTAGATAGAATTTCAAACAATAGGTGGCGCTGAGGGTGTTTGGTGCTTAGTCGACGCCGAAACTGACGTTCCTCAGCATTAATGCAAATGAAGGAGATTAAGGCTAATGAGTGGCTCTCCTTCGCCAGAATAATCTTGCTCCCAGGCCCCAATTCTGAACTCATTCGATTTGATTTCAATGAAATACGTTGTTACCATGGAAATATCAGATTTTTCGATAGTGGAATACGGCGTTCAGAAGTGGGCATAAATTTCTCAAGCAGCCTTCGAGTTTGCAGAAGATTTTACAATTTAGGAAGTTTTATGTTCCCGGATTAAATTACTTTTTAATGTATGATTTAAAGAATATTTTAAGCATCGTTTTTTAAAGCTAGGTTAATATATCTTGCTAGAATCTAGCTCTTAGGACCCGATTCTAAAATCATTCGGTAGGATTTCAATGGAATGTGCTGTTGACATGGAAATAACAAATTCTTCCACAGCAAAATATTGTGTTTGGAATAGGACATGAATACAACAAGCTGAATTCGAGTTTTCAGGATATTTTACATTTATGAGTATTTATGGGAATTTTATTGAACCAATTTGGAAATTTAGTTAAAATTTCACGAACTGCAGGTATCTGAGATGCAGGTATGTGAGTTGCACAGAAATCCGTCACGTCTTTGTCGTTATGTCGTCTGCTAGTGAGTCCATTTGAAAAGGTATACGTTATTGAAAATGTTTTTTTTTCATTGGAACAGAGGATGTATCTTGTTTTACAGTATCGTTGCCTGGAACACAGGTTGTGTTCAAACGAGGCACACTTTTGAAAGGAACTTGGAAATGTCTGCTGGCGACGTGTTGCAGTTACAGAATCGAATGCTGAAGCCGTAATGCATGTAATCTTAAAGTAGCCTCGGACTTCCTTTCGTCGTGTTGCAGCTTGTGCTTGACTCCGAAGAATGACCACGCACCTTATGCGCCACAATCTTAAAATGTTCCTATACAAGATACAGGCGCGCCAACCCCTGAGAGAGGATACCATTCTAGCACGCTGGAATTTCGCGAACACTTTGCTGCAGCTTTTTGGTGTGGATGAAATCGATATTGGAAATATATGATTCTCTGACGAAGTATACTTTCACCTCGATGGTTTTGTCAACAAACAGAACTTTTGCATTTGGGGAACAGAAAACCCTCATGTTGCGATTCCATTATTGCTGCATCTCCAAAAACTAATGGTCTGGGCCGCAACATCCTCCAAAGAAATAATTGTTCATTTTTTCAAGAGCAAACGATGAATGCTGCAAAATATCTTGAAATTTTGGATGAATTTGTGGCAGTTTAAAATGGTTTGGGTGACCGATCTAACTCCTCATGGTTCATGCAATATGCTGATCATCCACATCGAACGCTGGCAAAATTCAATTTCCTTAGCGAACATTTCAATGATTTCATTTTAATGATCGCCTTGCATTACGACATGCATACAGGTAGTGGCATGGAATGGCCTCCTTATTCTCCGGCTTGAATCAATGTGACTTTTTTCTTTGGGTATACCTGAAATACCTGGCACACTGTCAAAATTCACAAACAAGTATGGAACTTAAACAAAGCATCTTTACTGCATGTGAGACAATGCTGATGAAATATATTGATATATATTAATATGCGTTAAAATCATTTCATATTTTCTACTGCCAGATTGAAAACTTTCAATAGAGGAAATGTTTTGCAAATGTTGAAACCTTTGAAATTAATGTCATTGAAATGAAACAGTGAGCAATATTTTCTTATATTTTTCGAAGTGTGGCGCATGCACACAGTACATACTTCGATAAGAAGATATAATGTTCCTTAGTTTTTTATTACAAATCCTCTCTAAGAATGCACATTTTTTTTATTGACCAGTATGTTGCCATTCTTTTATAGTAGCTCTCTACTCTAATTGCATTATAACCAGGTAATTTGCATAATGTAACTTTCTTAATTTTCCTTTATGCTATATTTAAAATATAATTACTTATACAGGGTGTCCGCTCTCAACGGTGGCCAATAAATAATTTCTAAACCGTTAGTCATAGACATATAGTTCCAATTGCAAAAATGCTTTTAAAAATCTAAAGAATTGTTTTTTGAGAAATTTAGGTTTAAAAAATTGTTATTAAAAATTACAAAATTAACTTTTTATACGTTCCCCCGGTCCTATTAGTGATATTTATTAAAAATATTCCATTATCCTATCAAGTAATATAAAAAAGGTCCCACTCATCTAGCATTAAAATTGGCCAAGTTATGAAACTTTAAATTTCTTGACTTAAACCACTTTTCTTTAGCTGAAAACGAACGAGTTGGAGTACGTTTTTAGGGAACATATACTAAGTGCTCAAATTATTATAAAGGGCGTCCATTTCCAACGCTGTCCAATAGCTAATTCCTAAACCATTTGTAACAGATATACAATTCCAATTACAAAAATGTTTTAAATGAGATAAAGAAATACTTTTAAAGCAATTTTACTTAAGGTGCTAACAACCGTATAAGTTTTTACCGTAGTGTTAATTTTTATTAATTAACTTCTAGATTGGTTAAAATAGTTAAAGACGTGAGTTTTAAAATTCTCTTTATCGATAAAAATCAAATTTTGGGAAATCGCGATATTATTTTTAAAAGATGTGGTAGATTTATAAGCTTTTATTTTGCTTAAAAATTTCGTATGTCTGTTTCCCTAGTTCAAAATTTCTATTCAAAATTTAACTCACTGCCAAATATCCGATTGAGGTTCAATTTGCACACTTATTTATATCCAATGACAGTGTAACATTAATACAATTTTAGGTGAATACCATTTATTTGTTTTACAGGACTACACCAAATTTTGTAGGTTAAGTAAACTAATAGAATTTTAAATGTATGTCATTTTGTAATGAATTATGAATGTTGCTATTCATAATTTAAATTAATAATTTTTTTTTTTTTACTTATATTTTTAGTAAAAATTTTGCTTTAATGTACAATCCTCAACATAAATTTAAAAAAAAATACTGTAAAAATTTTTTACTCCCAATGTTTAATGTTAAATTTTATATATTGCGTTTATTTTATTTCTAGTAAATTTGTGACTGACCCCTAATTTGCAGCAAAAAAGATAATCCAACTTTAAACAACTATTACTCGGTTAATTTTAGTCGCAGAGGAATGGGACTTTTTTTTGTATTACTTGTTAGTGTAGTGGTAAAAATTTATAAAATATGACTTATAGGATCCGGGGACCGTATCAAAATATAATTTTCGTAATTTTTAACAAAGTTTTTTTTTTTTTTTTTTTACCTAAATCGCTTTCAAAACAGTTTTTACCTTTTTAAAGCATTTTTGCAATTGGAACTATATGTCTGTGGCTAATGGTTTAGAAATTAGCCATTGGTCATCGTTGAGAGTGGACACTCTGTATATACTAAAAAAATAATTCCGACAATTCTAACTGACATGTTTGCAGGGGTGTCTGGATATTTTTGTCTCAGACTGCGTCACGTTGTTTCTGAAAATGATGGTTATTTTGAAAACAATGCTGTTTAATATTTTGCAATATTGTTTTACCGCTTTATTTTTTCTATTTTGCAGTGCCAACTTTCGGCGTTAATCTGAACTACATTTGTAAATTGGTGAGAAAATCTAAACATTGTAATGTACACAACATCTCTCGACACATAAGTTTAGACTAATATATTCATCAAAAATTTTAATTTATGAAAAGTGCGTATTATTAACTCCATCCACATAATACATTGCTTGTTAAATCCTTCTGTTGAATGTTTCTGTTGAAGGTTGGCGAAAAAGAGGCATTGCAAATAATTATTTTAACTCTCTTTTATTTGCTACGTTTCATTTTTAATGTAGATGTCATGCAATACTTGAAGCGAGTGGTTAGCTCTATATCCGGCTATTTCTGAAATAGGCTTATGGCTTGGTAATAATAAATTTGCTAATTTTAATTAAACTCTGATAATTTATTTTCAAAGTTTATGACTCACATTTCACTGTAAAAGATAGATCAGATTAGTTAATTGAATTATAGTAAATATATATAAACTATAAAATTTTAAAATTACAATGCCATTTCAACAAAAAGTGCTGTAAGAAATACGGTCTTAATCTATGTCCAGATAAAAATTTCAATAAAAAATTGCTTATTGCCTTCAATAATTTAAGTACTGTACTAAGTTTTAGAATCTTCTCAAATTTAATTTGAACTTAGTGTATCACATTAGATATCCTTAATATCTTCATTATCTAAAAATATATGCGTATTAGCATTGCGTGTAGAAAGAGTTGCCAAAGTGTAAAAAATTCAAACTCCAAGAAATCTTTTAACACTTTTTTACAATTTAAAATGGATATAGAAAAACGCAGTTTATTTTATCGAACATCAAAATAAAACTGCATGTAGAATATTTTAATACTATACTGTCAAACAAAATTTTAATTAACTAGTTTTTTTTTTCTAAGCAACGATACAATACACCTGTTGAAAAGGGTTAAACAAGGCAATTTGTAATATCTCTTTGGAGGTAGTCATTTTGAACAACAATATTCTATTGACAATATTCATGATTATTTTTCAAGCTTCATAAAGCCCTATAGACGAACTTCCTTAAAAGATCTGAAATTTCTTCGAATGTAACAAAAGTTATCAAATTTTTAACAACAACAACAAAAAAAACTGAATCGCTTCACCTAGTTTTAAAATACGATGCATAAAATATTCTTTAAATTATGCCATAAAAAGTAATTTAATCCGAGAAAACAAAACTTCATGTATGTAAAACCTTTTAGAAACTCAAATACTTCTTGCCAAATTTATGTCCACTACTGAACGCTGTATTCCTCTATCGAAGGATCTGTTATTTCCATGGCAACAACGCATTCCATTGAAATAATATGGAATGAGTTCAGAATCGGCGTATGAAAGCAAGATTGCATTGGCGCATGAAACCCACTCTATAGCCTTAATATCCTTCCTTTGCATCAATGCTGACTGACGTTACTTTTGGCGTCGACTGAGTGCCAATCGCTATAGAGGCTATCTATTATGAAACTGGAACTAAAATCTAGAATCACTGCAAATAATCTATGGACATCATACAACGTAAATCCTCCTGCATTAAAAAAATCCGTCAGTCATTTTTAGGACATCCAGTATGTATAAAGGTCATAATATATTTTAAATTAAGCATGTAGCTATTTACACTGAAATATTTTTTTTTACACGAATTTTATATGCATATTTTTATGCTTAAACAGCATGTCTTAAAATAAAAACATATTTTTTATTTCATTGTACTGAAAAAAATGGCATAAAGATATAGCAAACCTAGTAAGCATTATTTCGTGACATTTTGTTTGCTTATCAAAATGAAATACACGTGTATAAACATTTTTTGCCGAGATTTAACTCGCAAAGTAAAAAATACGTTCAAAAAGTCACATATAAGAATATTTTTCATTAGTATTTTTTTCTCTGCAGTAATAGAAGTATCCGGTCAGTATGTATAATGAATGTTTAAAGCATAGAAAAATACATACCATATGATTTTGACAAATAATTTTTATGAGTTCTGTAACTTTCTCGCATTGGGCCACAAAATTCACCAGGTCTTGATATTATGTACGAGCAACACAAAAAGTTGTTTCCTTGTCAGAATTATTATTATTATCATTATTATTTTACGATTTGAAGATTTGAAGGAACATATCTAACTTATCTGTTAAGGTATATGAATGAAATTTTTTATAAAATTTTCCATTTTTATTTCCAGTAGATTGTCTTTAGGATATTTCATTTTGAGTCAGAATTGTAAAAGTGTGCTAATTAATACGAAACACATTCATGAAAATGTTTACTACTATTTAAGTTAATATTTATTCTAAACTATATAATAAACATACTTGGAATATACATACTTAAAAATCTTGAAATAAAAAAATCTTAAAAATACAGATTTTCTATATATAACTGTACAAAAATTATGCAAATCGTATAAGAGGTTAATGAGTTATATAAAAACAAAGTGCGTATAGATATTATTTTTTTTAAATAGTTTAAATGTTTCCATATTTTTTTCTCACTTATTATTTTTATTATGTAAAGACATATTTCATAAAACAAATTTCTTTCAGAAATATTTACAATTAAAGCAAATAAATAAATAAAATAAGGCGTTTTTGACGCGGAGCACCTTAATGACAGAATTCCTATATATTTATATTTAATATTCATAGAAAGTTCAAAATGCATACTTTATTTCCAACAACCCGTTTTTACTATACAAATATGTTGCCTACTATGCAGTCAATACGTGTCTTGAACTGCATTATTTTGTAAAAAATATCTAGACAATGTAAGACTTAAATGGTTTTCTCGAATATCGACATGAGAAAAAGTGCAAAATATCAATTATTATAAAGAATCTGTTTTGACCTCAAATTTTTGTGTTGAAGATCTATTTTCAAAAACAATTATTAGACAGAAAAAACATAAAAAGTATACATACTTTCATCTAGTAAAATAAAATTCTTGGTAGGATCTGTAGCTATAAACTTCACAGAAGACTACATGGATTCTACGCAATATTTGTTAAGATATGTGAAAACATCGCGTACATTCATTGGCATAGAATTATAAATAATAAAAATGTCCATTTTTTTTTAAGTATGAAGGATTTTTAACTAAATTTAACATCGATTTTCAGTAAACGTAGATAAAAAAGAACGTTTTAGAAATAGAATAAAAATATTTTAAATATTTATTAAAATATGGGTATTTGCATGAGATGCAATGCATGCTTGAACGATATTTTTTTCCATATTTTAGCTGTTAGGTATATGGGCAGCTTAGGTTAAATATCATAATGTATGGAAAAACACTAAATTCCATTAATTATTAAACACTAAATTCCATTTTCCATCAAAAAGTAGGTGAAATAAGGAGATTTTTACAAACTTGACAATATATTATGGAATATAAATATTGAAATAATAATATAATAAATATATTATGAAATTGCAGAATTTTTATTAAAAAAACTGTGCATGTAACAAAATTTTTATGTAGATTAGTACATAGGGAATTTATGACAAGTAAAATATCTGGAAAATTTATAATTATGTATCTTATCTACAGCTGTTATCTACTGTTATCTACATCTAAGATATATATACATTTTAACGTCTGAATTTAAAATATTCAATTAGGAAACACTAGACAGACTTTAATACAATTATACACAAAACAATTTAAATGAGAACAAACGTTTCGCTATGCACCGCATAGCCTCATCAGTATTCATATCAACTCAGAACAAAAACAATGTGCATATACCGGACTCAGTCAAAGTTGAAGTTAATGATTTAAGAAAACAAAATATTCATTCGGAACAGGACTTGATTCGTTCAAGGTTAAATGATGTAATTTAGTAAACCACGCCTCCATAAAAATTCTGTAGTAATAGTCAATGCAGTTATTTTTCAAAATAGAAGAATCAGTGAAAGATGGGGTGTGGTCCTTGTCAAGTGCATGTTGCACTAACCTGGAATTCAATCTACCTTTTTTAAAAGCACTGACATGTTATCATAATAAACTACATATGTGTAAACTGTTATCAACAACTCACTTATCACCGATAAGTGAGTTGAATTCAGTTGCTTTTTAAAGCATTTACATAATAAGAGTTTCAATAAATTTTATTTTTTTAGCGATCGACTTGGAGTAAAGGAGAATCTGTTTGCAATATGCCGTTTGTCCTTGCATAGCATTTTGCTGATATTTGATATTGGAATTTTTAGATGAGTAACGCAAATCATATAGACGTGCCATTGGAGTATTGTAACCAGTCATTAATGACAGTTGATTATCAAAGAATGGAGAAAAAACATATAGGGGAGACCGGGGCTAGTAGTGACATTTTCGATATTTTTTTTGTAGCCGTAAATTTTCAACTGAAGCGAAACATTTAGTGTATCATATCATTCGACTAAGTCTTATGTAACATGTTTATAAAACTACTATTAACATTTTTAACGTTTTTCATAACAAAAAATGAATTTTGCGTAACCTCGAAATTTGTCACTACTAACCCCTGGTACGAGGCAAGTTGTGACATGCTTGGGGCACACTGTGACACATAAATGACACATGCAAGTACATTGTAACGCATACAAACTATGTAAGAAAAAGCGATTAAATGGGATATGTTAAATTAAGAATGAGAAATTTCATTTATAACGTTCTTAACACAATAACACACTTTCATGTTTTAATAATGTTGTAAATCAAATGAAAATACAATACAATGAAAATACAACTCTTTATCCTTTATAAAAATACTTTTAGAGATATTTAGCAATAAAAAAAAACCCTGCCTTAATCAAGAAAGAAATGAAAAATAAGCCAGCAACTAATCTTTGGCCACACTGATCTTTGATTCTGGAGGCTATTACAACGTGTAGGCCCAAATCCTTTATTTTTTTAACTTATTGTCATCGCTTGCTTCAGCATCTGATTTGCAGCTAATAAAAAATATTATAAGGTTCATTTTTGGTACATTTGATATGCGCCCATTTTTTACATGTCATACATTGCACTCAGTCTTCTCTGGGTCTAGAAAGTTCATATTGCTCCAAGCAAACTAGACATAAGCAATTTTCGTCATCTTCACAGCTTCCATTACTTGCTTCTCCCTTTCTTTTCAATAACCTAGGAGTAATTTTTTATGCACTGCTTGGCCTTTAGTACAGTTTTTTTTTCCTTTTTCAATTTGTTTTCGCTCTTTTGCTTTTTGTTCTGCTCGAATTTTCTTTTTTTTAGGTGTGCTTGTTAGAATGGCAGATTTCAAACATTTACAAATAAATAGCTTTTTCAAAGTCTGCTTTAGGAAGTGGTCTTATTTCTGTAAGACTTACCACTGACACATTGCTATTATCAGTTGTCATAGAATCCTCTAATTCAATTAGATTTCTTACAATTCAATGAGATCTTTCTAACGGCGCACAGTGGGGCAAAAAGCCTTCAAAACTGGCAAAAAATCGAAAAAATGAAATTTTATTTTGAACTACCGACATACGTCACTTTAATAGAGCAGATATCAGTACACATCTTCCTAGTATTAAAATTTGCGCAAAGTTATTTTGATCGTCACTAGAGAAAGAAGTTAAACTGCATATTGTGCTTTGATAATAAGTGAAAAAAAATAAATACTTTTGTTTCAACATTCGTTTGTTAATTTCGCTATAATAATTAAAAAATAATTATTTTTGACTATGGAACCTTTAATTACAAGTATGTAACAATAATTCATTAACTTTCAATTTGTTTTAATACGATTTTCATAGATATACAGACGCTTAGAATATATAGTGGTGAAATTTATAAAAAAAATTAACACTGTCTACAAACATTGTAGATTTTAGTTATGAGTTAAGGCGAGTTAAGTGTTAATTATAATTTTTTCTACTAAGTATGAGTTTTAAAGGGACAAATATGCCAGAAAATCTTGCTCCTTTTTGCCACTTTTTTAATTGTATGGTCATTTTTATAGCTAATCATCCTTAAATTTTTGTTAGTGTACGGGTGTGCCAAACATGATTATAAATATTTTCTTTCTTAAGTACGAATTTTAATGCATTGTTTATCACAAAACAATGTATTTAAATGAAACTGACTATCATGGAACGTTTTAACAAAAAACTTTTGAAAAGTAATGTGATTTTATGGTATAAGAGCTCCATAATCGGAGAAACTACGAACAAGTAGTTTAAATGGAAAGAAGATTAAATGTTTTAAAGTTTAATATAAATTCCGATGAGCAAAAGCCTGATGAAACACGGGAAATGCTTTAGAATTAACAAAGAGTGGCTTGGCAAATCTCTTTCATTTCCTCGATTTGAAAAACAAACAGAAGCGTCAATGAAAAGTAAACGTGCCCATCTTCATATTCCGTCTGAATTTGTTCTGGACGATCAAAAATATCAAGAGTAAAACGGTTATACAATTCTAGTTCTACATATTCGTTAGTGTACGTGACATGTATGAGTTTAAGATCTGAAAAACAGGAAAACAAAAAGTGTGTGTTAGCACTAAAACAACAGAAACATTTTTTCTTCTGCTGTCTTTATAGTAATACGTACATTTTGCCTGAGAAAGGTTGATCCAATCCTTCAAAACGAGTCGCTAATATTCATTGTAAGGTTTGCTTGAGAATAATTAAAATTACTAATTATGTTTACATTTTTTAATGCGATATTATGGATGATTTATAAATATCTAATTAGTATAAAACTATCTTAAATTCTTGTTTTTAACTCATTTTTCTACAAAAAATATTGAAAAAGGTTAGTAAATTAATTAATAAATTACTATTTAGCTTATGTAAAAGTTTAAAATTTTACTACTTTTCTTCTACAAAAGAATCCGTGATGTGCTTTTTTTGTTCAAAGTAAATTTTATTTTTTGCCAACTTTGGAGGCTTCCTGCCCCACTGTGCGGCGGTCCTGCAATCTTACAATCATTGATTAAAATTATCGCTGAAGTTCTTGGTTTATTAACAGTTACATATTTACTAATATTTTTTCACTGTCATTTTGTTGCAGCCCTTTCACAATCTGCTAAAGTAGCTTTAGCTCTTTCAGTACGCATCTTGTAATTTCGCACAAATTTTCATGGAATATAAAAACCTTTATTAAAAATTATACTGGGATAAGTAGTGACACTGTGTCAACGTGCCCCTTAGACTTCGTCACAACTAGCCCCGCGATTCGCCATTTTGAACTTTATTAATTAGTTTCGGAATTGTTGGCATGATTAACAAATAAAATACATAGATTAACAGCTCAAACTATAAGCTTTTAAATAATGTTAGGGAAGTTTACATACTACAGTTTCGATAGTAGCAATGACGATTCAAATATAGGTCGCAAATTTTACTTTTAAGATAGAAAAACAGATAAATATTTTTATCTTGAAAACAACGCAACGCTATACTTCAAAAAATACGCAGCATATTGAGACAATCAAAATCTTTACTCACATGGCGCGACAGGTGCTGCAACCTATTAGCTCAGTCAGGAAGCCCGATGACACAACTTGCCCCTGGCACAACTAACCCCGGTCTCCCCTACATTATTCACAAGAACGAAAGTATTTTAACATCTACTTTGTCTATATATTTCGCATCGGGAGATTGATTTATATTTTTCCACTATCTAGCAGTCTGAGAATACTTTTTACATTTACAATAAAATTGTGTAATGTTTTTGTTGGTACAGTGGTTGTAAAAAGTTTCAGGCCATTAGTTTTTTTTTTTTTTTTTTTGGTTTATTTACCAGAAGGTTTCAGCAAAGAGGGAGCACAGATGTTTCAAAAGTTAGGAATATGTGAATGACCTCTGACCACGTGATCACCTCTTGCATACTGAAAACGCTTCATGCAAATGGGTAGAATTCGAAGTTCGCGTGTGTAAAAGTTTCCGGCCACTCATCATTCCTTTTTTTCTAGCGGTAAAGTGTTTTTTGGTCGTTGAAAAGTTCGAAAAGAAATTGAAAAATTCAACAATTAGTGCTCGTAAATGAGTGATTAGTTTGATACGAAAAGGCTAATCTTCTCGAGATATTACGGCAAAGTTTCCGATCGGTAAATCGACTGTAAAAGATATTTAAAAATTATATAAATATGGTAATGGCCTCCAGGACTTTCTGAGGTCCGGGAGAACCCAGAAAATGGCTATTCTTCTGAACAGAATTATCAAGAGAAAAATATTTGTTGACCCACATAAACATTTCGTTGCAATATTCCGATATGTACGGAATGAAAATATTGCTGAAATAAGTCGGTTTACCGAGTCATGATGCTGACAGGATGCGGAACTTATGAAATTGCCGGTGTTCAAAAGATTTTTATAGGTAAAAAAAATCGACTTACCCGACTTTCGTTTTCCAAAAAACACTAAGACTGGTTAAGTGAAAAATAAACAAAAATACTATTTTTGTGTTAAGTTTTTTGGGAGTGATGGTAGACACTACGTCCGATGACCTAGCAACAAAAGATGTGATTCGACCTATATTATACCTACAATGAAAGAAGGCAGGGATACGTTATGCTGTGGGGAGTATTTTCTTCAAAAAGTGTCGTCCGTTATTTGAAATCCACGGCAAGATGAATGATACAAAGTATAAGGATATATTGCAAGATTATTTGCTTCATTATTAGAGGGAAAATTATGGTCGCAACTATTTGTTTTAACACGATAACGACTTATACAATGTATGCAAGACTCGAAAAGCAGTGGCTTTCACAAATTTTGTGAATTTTTCAATAAATTTGTACTTTAATTGCCTTATTATGTGAGATATACATACAATTATAATGCGTGTAATGTAAGTCCTAGACACAGTTTTTACGTTTATTATGCAATTTACAAAATGTCAATACTTTGTTTTATTTTTCAGTTATCATGTTTTGCGGAAATGCCAATTTTTGTCATAATTTTCACTACTTTTCTCTTTAAAAAGTTATTTCTGGGTAATTGCTAATATTTTTATATTTTTTCGAAGTTTTAAAGTAAATGTCATTATAAAAAATGGGTAACAAGAGAAAATTTCAAAACTTTCAAAAAATCACTTTCGAAGGTGTGCGGATACCTTAATAGGCAGAGAGACAAATGTGCGTGGTTGGTATATCTTACCGCTTTCATCGAATGAAAAATGAGATTGGTGCAAAAAAAGCGGTGTTTGCGAATTATGTTTATTTATAGATGTAAATTTTTCCATTTTTCAATATTGGGTGAAAAAAGTCCGGGCAAGGATTCGAACCAGGGATGTATTGGCTGAAGCCGCCAATGCTCTACCAACTGAGCTATCCCGGACCCGAACACTGGAGGACTATTTCACCCAATTAACCTCAACGATCATTAACCTCGTTCAGGTTAATTGAGTGAAATAGTCCTCCACTGTTCGGGTCCGGGATAGCTCAGTTGGTAGAGCATTGGCGGCTTCAGCCAATACATCTCTGGTTCGAATCCTGCCCGGACTTTTTTCACCCAAAAATGAAAAATGGAAACATTTATATATATAATTAGTTTATCGATTGAATAATCGTGTTTTTAAAATTAATCTATGTGTTTTTACTTAAATTAGGAAAATAAAGACAGTTTTTTAATAATAAAATTCATCGATGAATGTTTACATGTAAAATATGCTCAGATATTTTTTTTAAGAGTAAGCGAAAAATTTAATAAAAATGTTATAATAATTTAAATACTTATCAATAGTTTTAATTTTATTCCATTGAAATAAATAGAACATATTAATAGTTCTCAAATGGCATTTTTTTCTTTAAGATTGAATATTATGTTAGAATATTTCCATTTGTTTTTCGAATGAAATACATTTAATAAAACATGTTTACAATCTCAAATGTTATTTTTCAATATTTTCATATAGTGTCTCTAGAGTTCTAGCTGTTTTGCATAGAAACAATTTTGATAAGAACTTTTTATGATTGAAATTATTACTGATTCAACATATACGTATTATAAATTTCATGTATGAATTTTCATTATTGTACCGAATATTGTAGATTACACTAGAAAACAAATATATAAAAAGAATAGAATATATACAGATATGCTGATTTTCCATGTTAAATGTTCATTGTGTTTTAAATATTTAAATTGTATTCATATTTCAGCATTTATTAAAAACGAAAATTTATTATAGAAGAAGGTTTTTTCTTTGTTTACAGTCGAAATCTGTAATGCGTCTACAAAGCATTTTCAAACATTTAACAAATAAGAAAAATTATGCGTTAAGCATAGATTATGAAGCACTTTCCAACACTTTATGAAATCTTTAACAAAACTTCGTTATTTAGGGAAATAAGGGTATAAAGCCAAATATTTATTCCAATATTTTTGAACAACCCTGTTTTTAATCTGTCAGTTGATATACATATCATATAATGGGAAAATTCAATTTAGCAAGAAAATTCTTAGTAGCTTAAAATTATTCTATGAGAAATTTATACTAATAGATGGAAACATACTTGAATATTTTTTCAGCCTTCTAGTTTATTTTGTACTTTTATTACACATAAGTATTAGGCTAAAATTTATTTTAAACTAAAACAATCTTAAAACAACCGAAATCACGTTTTCATAAATTATCATTCATAGACGTCCATGTACTCAGTTCTTTGCGTGGCCCTGTACATCATTCTATCTATATTCTGCAAACATTTCTTAATAAATTGAATGCATTTCAGCGTAAAAATGCATAGCTTTTTTAAGAACCACCTTTATGTAATTTACGCTCATATTCAGTAACATTGGTGAGCTCTTTTGGTTAGCCCTTTATATTACTTTAATATGCGTGTATAAGTTTCACATTATATGGTGTGTATAAATGCTATATACACACCATATAATGTGAAACTTATACACGCATATCATAATTAAA
Source organism: Maratus speculifer (assembly GCA_964019185.1). Classification (NCBI taxonomy): domain Eukaryota; kingdom Metazoa; phylum Arthropoda; class Arachnida; order Araneae; family Salticidae; genus Maratus; species Maratus speculifer. The sequence goes on from OZ025298.1 coordinate 159,929,856, forward strand.
CTGCATTTCATCCATCCATCGGCCATCATCGGATACATATACAGCACTTCAGAAAGAATGTACTATTTGAAATCTTTTGTGTGTCCCTGTAAATACTATGTATTTCATATTAGGCAAGGCAGTATCGTATAATTCATATTAAGCCTCAGTTACATACATCAATTTTATTACACATGAAACAATTTAACATATTTAAAATATGTCACACACAATTCCCCCTTTTGCCATTATATAATGGAATTTTTTGTATGGCCCTGTAAACGAATAATAGCTGTATTTTCACCTCATATTTTATAGAATGTATATTTTAATACTCCTTGTAAATGCATATAAATTTTAATGTGTTTGACAAGCTATAACATCGTTAAAATTCCTTTGTAACGATTTTTCCCCATAGGCAGTAATGTAATGGAAAACTTTTGACTCTCCCTGTAAATAAAATAATCATGGTAAAACTTCATTTTTAATAGGTTTCATGCTAGGGTAAACGTCAAAAACGTTCTAAAACTTCATGGCAAACGGAGTATATTTAGGTGAGCTATAGCGCGGACAGACGGACAGACAAACCGAATGCATAAGCACTTTTCAACACTTGAAAAGTGCTAAAAATTACCTATCTGTAGCGGGAACCCAGCTAGTGGATAAATTCGCAAAAAAATCACACATAGAGAATGATCTGATTAATGATATGTATTCTTTTAATATAATATAAATAAACAGTTATAGTAATAAAAGTTGGTAAAAATGAAATTTTGTTATCATAATTAGAACAGAAATTATGAATTTAAATTAAATACTAACTTAAAAAAATCTTTTTTTTTTAAGATAACACCACAGATATATTAATTTTAATTTAATAAAAAATGAAATAATTTAATTCAATTTAATATAAAATTGACAATGTATTTAATTGTTGTGAAATTATTGTTTAAAATGTAAATAAATATTTCATTTTGTTTACATATATTAAAAATATCTGTAACTATATCCGGTTATTACCGTTTTACACTTATTAAAAATAAATGTAAAACGGTAATAACCAGATAAAGTTAAATTTTTTAATTGGTTCTCAATTAATAAAAACCATTTTTATACAACTATTTTGGCAAAAAAAGAGGTTCTTATATCCTAATTGAATGTAGTGAAAATTATTAAGTTCTAATCTGTTTTATAAAAGTAATGGTAAAAAGACATTTTTGGAAACTTTAAACGTTAATTACTCAAAATATTAAAAAAGTGCCTTACCTGGTTATTACCGGAAACCACAGATATAATTTTTTAATTGGTTCTCAATTAATAAAAACCATTTTTATATAACTATTTTGACAAATAAAAAGAGGTTCTTATATCCTCATTGAATGTAGTGAAAATTATTAAGTTCTAATTTGTTTTATAAAAGTAATGATAAAAAGACATTTTTGGAAACTTTAAACGTTAATTACTCAAAATATTAAAAATGTGCCTCACCTGGTTATTACCGGAATTCACACATATTTAGATGCATCTGTAATTACATTAAACACGTAGCACCTATTGTCGTTTTTAATTCTATTCGTCTGCCCATCTGTCTGGCAGCATATAATAGAGCAAAAACTACCCAACAAAGTTGTTTGAAATTTAAAATATGTAATTTTTCTATAATTCTGTCGAGTCTTCTTAAATTTTATAAAAAATTGGTCGTACAGTTTCATTATAAGGACAATCAAAAGTATTCCATTACATTACGGTCAATAAGAAATAATAGTTTTAAGTGCATTTTAAGTAAGTTGCACTCTTTCGAATATAATAGAATTGACATGAATCTATGAAATATATTTTAAAATATACATTTCGTACAGTGTGCGACGTAAAGAATATTTATTATTAATTTACAGGGCCACACAAAAAAATTACATTACATAATAGTATTCGAGGAAATATTTGTTGGACGTGTCTTAATTATAATAAACTATTTCACATTTTATGAAATTGATTTACGATGGTCAGGTTTGATACAATTACTATAATATATCTGAAGTACGGTATACTATAATAGCAAAAATTGAATATTTTTAAAAGTTCGTTATTGTACGAACTAATCTCATTTGCTATGCTTCACAAGGAATTTACAACTTGTTATGTGTATTTTTTATATTGTGATCATTAAAAATTGGCTTTCACGAAGCATTCTGGCATGCGATTCATCGTTAGGCTTGTTTCCTATCTATGTTTTGCCTTTAGAAAAGCGAATTAAGCTATGTACAGCACGCAGCATCGCTTGCAAAATCACTCTCCTCTCTATATTTCTTTCTGTTGTACACAAATCATTTTGTATTTATTTGAGCGGTCCCTGCTTCAAACTTCTTGCGAAATCATTGGCAGCAAGTAACTTTTGAAAATTTTTATATTTTGAGAGAAGCAATTATTTGTTCCAACAAAAAACATTTTAGTCTCAATATGCAGCAGGTGAACTTTTGTATGGTTTTCTCACGAGACCCGTTACTTAATAAAATCACCTTTTTAAATAAAATTATGCTAAATTTTATTGGATGAAAAAGTTTTTTGCAATATATTTTGTCGTTTCGAAAAAAATTCTGATGCCCCTGACATACATATTGTAACAGTTGTACATACAGCCATCACACATATCATACAATATTACTGAACTTAGTGTCTGAATTTTTAAATGCCTTAATTTGTGACAGATATTTTTGGGTGTTTATGTTTATCATGTTCATAGTAAGACACTTATGTGTCTCAAATTTAGAAATCTATCATGCCTTAAATTTCATATTTACACTCTTAAATGACTAAATTACTGTTTCAGTCACATATAACTCTGAATTTAAGACGCCTTTATTTACAATGCATTGATTATAATTGTGCAAGTTCATATTTTCTTTATGTTTATCATTAAGAAAATGTTCTTTATGTTTAACGAATACATTCCTATTTATTATATTTCAAGGTACAATTTTCGATCATTTGTTAAAATTAGTAATTTCTGAATCCTCGCTTTATTACAATATGAAGAAATGAAAAGATGGTTAAATATTTGCTTTTATTCATCAGTCATTTCCCAGACAATCCTTAAATGTTATACTAGAATTTTCACACTCTATGTTTTCATATTTTTTTTGATTCATTGAGTTTTCATATACTATGACCCCTTGGTCTAGCATATTTTAAAATATTTCAATTGATAAATATATGTGTTAAAGTCGTGGTTGTTTGATCCACGATTATTGTACATGCCATCATATCAAATGACTTATGAATGACTGAATATCAATTTAAAATTGTAAACAAGATTTTGAGAGTATTTTTCTCTAACTCAAGCATCGTGAAAGAGGAAAGTGTTGTAGATATTACGAATCAGACTATAGACCATTCTATCATGACATTGTTTAAATAAGCTTCGCTCTCTATTATACAACAGTTTTTTGTATTTATTATAGTTGTATTGCTGAATGCTTTAGTAATACGTAACTCCCAGTAATCAATATTATTAGTCCAATGGACGGCCGTTTGCGTATAATTCAGCCTTTGCTCAAAGTTCATCAGCAACTCGATTTTAACTGAACATACACAGTTAAAAAGTGAATACGTGAATTCATGGCAGAACTAATGGCAGAAGTTTCCAGCCTTTTTCCGTTTCTTTAGCAGATTTTCCATTTTGGGAAATTAAAGAAGGACTAACTCCGCTTGAAGAAGTGGTAATTTTTCATTTTAAAGTTGATACAATAATTCGCTCGTGGTGCCATCTATCGAACAGTTTAAAAACACCTGTATTTACTGACAAAGGAAAAAAATAATAAAGTCTTACGGGTGATTTGAAGTAACGATCTCCGATGTGAGAGCCCATCTCTCAAGCTATCATCTAGCGTTTTGAATACGCATGATCTAAAGCCGCATAGTGGATTCGACCGAGTGTTTATATTTTAGATAGGTCGATTGTCATTTTATCGATGATGTTATGATTCTTATAGGTTTTAATTAATAAAGCAAATTTTTTATTTTGATTTTCTTATGGTTAATTAATAATCAAAATATGATTCGGTTAAATAATTTATTAGAGAAAATTTTTGTGCTCAATGAATTATTAGAATGTATACAAGTTAATTTATTAGTCAAAAAATTATTATCAGTGCAGTTGTGATTAAGGATCACGATACAAATCTTAGAAAACAGCCAGCATTCTTTCATTGATTTTTTTCATTTCTATACAACAACATGTCAGCTTTGTAAACATTGAAATTAAATTTGCGATAGGTAATGGAGTTTCATTATTTTCAAATATAATGAAATTTTACGACATTTAACAGAAACTAATCTTTTGTCGAGGAAAGGGACTTGTCTGTGAAATTGAGAAATAAATATATCTGCCTATGTCAGATTTTTTTAACAGTGTATGAATGAAATAGAAGATAATCTAATATCCAGTTTTTAGGTGCGTTCGTAATTATGTAAATACGTAGCACATATTGTTGTCGCTCAGTCCGTCCGTGTGTCCGTCTGTCTGTCCTTATATAACAACGCAAAAACTACCCAATCGAATCATTTGAAATTTAAATTACATAATTATAACATAATTTTGTCGAGTCATTTCAAATTTTATGAAAGTCGAATGGATAGATCAATTACAACAAACAAAAGGATTCCGTGACATTATTGTCAATGGGGAAAAAAGTTTGAAATGCATTTTAATCGTTTGAAATTTAAAACACATAATTATTGCGCAATTTTATCGAGTAATTTTAAATGTTATGACAATCGGATGTGTAGATCAATTACAGGGACAATCAAAGGATTCCGTTACATTACGTTCAATGGGGAAAAAAGTTTCAAATGCATTTTAATTGTTTGAAATTTAAAACATATAATTATTACGTAATTTTGTCGAGTCATTTCAAATGTTATGAAAGTCGGTTGCATACATCATTTACAGGGACAGTCAAAATTATTCCATTACATTACGGTCAATGGGAAAAAAGTTCCAAATGCATTCTAATGATGTTACACTCATTCGAACATAATAGAATTGGCATGAATCTATGATGTATGTACTAAAATATGCATTATGTGCAATCTGTGATACAAAGAATTTTTATTATTAAATTACAAGGCCACACAAAAGTATTCCACTACATAATGCTTTACGGGGAAACATTGTTTGGGGCGTGTTTTAATTATATTCAACTATTTCACATTTTATGAATAAGATATACGTTTCTGAGGTGTAATAAAAATTACTTCCTGCATATTTACAGAACCACAAAGATTTCGACTACTATACTGTATCCGAAGTACGCTCTACTATATCAGCAAGATCTGAATATTTTTAAAACTTCGTTATCGTACGAACGCACCTCATTTGCTACGCTTCACGTGCAATTTACAACTTGTTTTTCTATATCAAAAGAGTTTTATATTCAACATATAAATTAAAATGTTTAAAAAAATCACACATTTATATTGAAAATGAAAGTAGCAATAATTAATCCATAAGTAATCAGACATCCTACGGCCGCAAGTATGAGATTTTTATCCAATATCATACTATCTAATATTTTAAACTCAACAAACTGATAATTTATTTTAAATAAAAGTTAGAAATATTTAGCTTTATTGCTATTTTCAACATTTAGATTGTGGATGCTTCTCTTTAGTGCGGAGCCTCCTGTTTAATGCAGATGAGGCAAATACGCAAATTGCAACGAAACGAACGAAATAACTTATTAAATTTTGAATTCTATATAACCTTTGTCCTATTGTTGATTTATCAACAAGTATAACGTATGTGTAATTAAAAACTTTTTCAAGAAGAATGACAAATGTGAGAAGTAAAATATCATGCAGAGTTTCGTTCATATTGGACGTTAAATTAGAAATAGCAGTACAGGTTTTATCCAAAGAAATGATGTCGACATTCTTCTGTTTCTGAAGTCTTCTATTGAATCTATTTATCAAATGCTTTAATGCGAAACATAGATATCCAAAATAAATAGGAATGAATTGTGTTATGGATCCCCAATTTTCAATAAAAAGTGAAAAAGGGGAAATTGTAGTGCTGTATAATTCATTCTTGTATTCATTTGTATTACCATGATCTCTGAATAGATAAAAATAATCCGTTGAGAGAAACCAGAAGAACAATTTAACACACGTGTTAATATCATTTATAACTAGTACCAGTATTAGTACATTTCTGTACTTTATATTAGTTTGTGGGACTATTTCCGAATAAATTTTTGCCATTTGCCTGTTTAAATATTTTAACTTTCTCTTTTTTAAAAGAAATAATATTCTAAGAAAGCATTCTAAAATGAAGCTTGAAATTTCAATATAGTATTTCCTTGTTTTTTTGTCTTTAATAAAGGTATAAATTATCCAATACAACTTGTTTATATCATTGGTAAGAGTAAAAACGGCCTGAAAAGTACAGAAAATAATATTTTTACGTTTGCACTTAAATTTTACAGGATACAGTAGACCATGAATACTCAAGTAAATATTAAATATAGAGGCAATTTTAAGTGAAAATTTTGAGGAGTTCATTGTGGATTCAAGATTCCAATCAAGATTGTTTTATAGGTACTTTTGACAAATATAAATAACACTTTTAGAAACAACTTAACATTATTTCCATACTTCGGTGCATAAAAGAAAAAATAATTCATAATGTATAGCCAAATATTGAAAGGAAATTTTTAAAATAATCTTAATTTTCATGCATTTAGAATTTTGATGTCAAATGCATTTTAAATGGTGTTCGGTAATTATAATAAACAATTAATTACAGTTTTTATTATTTAAAAAAGTAAGATAGGCAATTACATTCTCCAATGACTAAAACATTTTATCCATAAGTGAGAATAAAAAATATTTTCATTTAAATTAAAATTATCCAATAAATATGCTTATAAACTTTTTTTCTGTTTATAGAATCCTCTTCAACATTCTGATTTTTAGTCTAATTTTTTTTTTCAAAAATCATATAACATATTAAAACAAATAAAATAGTTATTTCGATAAAATTATAAATGTCTAATTACCATATTCTTAAGAAAATTGATTTTCATCTTCTTTAATACTTATGCAAAACCATTACACAGTCCTCCAAATAAGGGTACGTTACTTTTGGTAGATTATTATTTTTCCGAAACATTGTGTACATTCAAAATTTCTATATACAAAAAAGTTACTGTATTTCATGTAAACTGTTTTTTATACATATATGCCGTGTTCTTCTTTTATGATGGCAATAAAATTTCCTGTTTATCACCAAATGTAATTATCTTTTAATTTATACAACTCCCGTCAGAAATGGTCTCGTTGATTTCTACAATAGATCTTGGTCTATAACATTCACAATATTGTCAAATAACTCCAGTCTTAATATGATTATTTTCTTCGCTTGATCGTTCAAAGGTAATATGATCTTCTACCTATTCAAAATACTTCCGTGCTCGTGTTTTACAAAAATACTTGTAAACAATTTTACATTCTAAACTGAAAGAGAGTATCGTTAATTAAAAGAATTCTGTCATATTTTATTCATAAAGTTATTTATCCAAGTATGCCATATACGTCGTCTTTGAAAACAATGATATTCAATGTTTATCACGAAATAATGTTTTTCACTTTATGTAAATTTTTCTAACATGGTCTTTAGAATCGAGCTCTGGCTGCAAAATTCACAATATTGTCGAATAACGTTTAATCATAATAAGGTTTTTATTTATTTGTTCAACCGTTTGTTCAAAGCTAAAATTATCTTTTCTATTATTCTTTTACTGAACTACTTTTATATAATTATCCATTCTAAACTGAAAAATGTTTCAAAAATTTAAAGTAGTAATTTATTATATCTTTACTGAAAAGAAATCTGCAACATTACTTTCCATAAAATGTTTTTTCTTTTTTCAAACATGCCGTATACTTTTTACGGTGATAATAATATTCCTTGTTTATAAAATGTTTATGAAATGTTTATACCAAATGAAATTGCCTTTCACTTTATACAACTTAGTTCAAAATTATTGCTTTTTACAATTGCTCTCTGTCTAAAAAATTCATAATACTGTCAAATAACTTTCATTGACAGATTTGATGGATTTTTTCACCGTATTCAACCAAAGGAACATTTGAAATTACTGTATAACAATATTTTTGATTAAATCTTTTCTGAAAGAAGTGTTTTTACCTCCATACTTATTTGTGAATAGAATGTTGAAAGTAATTGTCAATATATAAATTTGAATTCTACTATAAAATGCATTCATGTTTCAGTTATACTTGGTGTTATTTCAAAAATGTAACATACTATTCTCACAATCTTCAACATAATGTTTCTATTTCTATACACAGTATTTGAAAACATCTTAACAAAAGAAAGTGCCACTTTCATAAAATAATTTTATTTCTTTGAAAACAAAATTCCAATAAAACCAAAACATTTTTTTATAATTGTTTTTTATATATATATGAGGAGTCTCAACGTATTTTTCTTATTAGTGATAAATGCATTATTATGAAAAAATATTTGAAAATATGAATAATAAAATTGCTGCACGAGGTTTTTTTTGTAATATACTAAATTATTATGCGAACTGCTTATCCTATTGTGCAATGTCAAACTTTTATTTTAGTTATTGATCGTGAATGAGTATAATTGTTATTTTCCATAAGTAATAGATTTTGTTATGTAAAACGAATATAAATATCAAAAGAATCTGATCTAATATTTTTGGAAAAACGAACTTTACGTCTTTTATTCTGCTATCATGGAACAGTTTTAGAAGCTGCCTATAATTTGTTAGTTCACAAGAAAAACTAATCAAGCGTCATGCAAAGACAGTGAAAAACTTTCCAACGCTTCTAAAATAATGTATTTCATTACTTAATGAGGTTTTTTATAAAGTCAATCTTAGCAATGGCGCTCCGAAAAAGTCGCTTTTTTTATTTTTTGTTTATAAAATCAGCTAATTTTAATCATACGCAAGAATATAAAATGCCTGGAACCCGATTATAGAAGATTATATCCCACTTTGAGCAATCTGAATCTAAATGGGTATTTCGCCAAATTCATTAGCTAGAGCTATACTCGCTTTATTTATAACGATTCTTTTTTTGGTGCGGAAAAATTGACGGTATTTTGTCAGTATTTGAATTTTAGGATGGCAGATGCCACTGTGAACAATAACGAACAGAAATTAAGCGTCCTTCCGAAAATAAGCTACTTCCTGATATTTGGACATTTTTCCATTTTCTGAAATTGCCACCGTTTACACTATAAATGGAAAGAAGTGACAATTGACTTTAGTCACTTTATCACAGAGTCATGCACAGACATCAAAATATGCCTAACCCCTTTAGAGAGACTCTTTACTCTGAGCAAAAGTGGAATACCGTATTTACTCGTGTAAAAGGTGCACTTTTTTCCAAAAAAATTGGGCAGAACTCCTAGGTGCGCCTTATACACGGAATATTTTTTTACTGTTCGATGCAATCGAACGATATCCACAGGGAACAAGAAATTATTCAAAGAAGATATTAAAACTCGGAAAATGTTACTTAATTGAGGTATTACTGCATATTTGTTTCATTCCTTGCAGTTTTTTTATACAACAGAGCTAATGACATTATCTAAACGCTAATTAGCAGTTCTCTTTACAGTCACTCATTCCTATATCAAGTCATTGTTTTACAACCCGAAGTCAAAAAATGCATTTTCGTCTTGTTTTCTAGCCTGGTGTAATGTTTGTTTCGACTTTTTTTTTACTGAAATTCATTTGGTCATTCTTCATTAGCGTATCAAATTTATGGTGCGTCTTATATACCAGATTTTAAGAAATCACCATTTTTACTTGTAAAGTAGGGGTACGCCTTATACACGCATGCGCCCTATACACGAGTAAATACAGTAATTGACTCGTGCGCCCTATACACGAGTAAATACGGTAATTGACTCTTGGAAAAAGGGAATACTCATTCCTGGGAAGCGAATATTCGCTCTAAACAGGAGTGGACAATCACTTTTTCGAGGAGTGACTATTCACTCTTGCTAATGAAGGGCTTATTTTCACCCTTGATAGGAAGAAATTGTGACTTTTTTATAATTTTTTTTAAAAAGGGGATTTTATGAAAATTTTAAAAATAATCACACATTTTAGAGTATGCAATGGAAATAGATACTAGCGTGGTAAAGATTGGAATAAAAAATTATCTTAGCTATATTTATTTATTTATAAGTTTGGAACATTAATAAAACTTTCAATCGAAAATTCAGTTAACTTACATATTAATTGAATTACAGTACTGGCAGAAATATAATAAAACCTTTTATTCCAATTTAATCGTTTGTGTTTCCCTTTATTTCATGTCCTATAAAAATATTACAGTTTTAAAATCCTTGTAAGGAGAAGTAATTTACAATTATCTTAAACAGAGAATATTTATTTACAACTTATAAAATTGTATTAAATGTTTTAATAATTATTCGTGATGTACCTTATCTCTATTCGTTCTTTTTTTCCATGTGTTAATTCATATTTTTGACCTTTAGTTATCATTATTTATTGCTAATGAATTTAAAACTAATAAAACTTTATTGTTTACAGTACTTTAGTTACTTTTAAAATTTTATTAATAATTTTTAATTGGTGATGTTATATCTTTAATAATGTTTGGTTTCACTTTAAAATTTATTTTAAATGAAATTTCCTATCTTTTTACCTTCCAAAAAAATACTCATGCTTTTGAAAAGTTCTACTGTTCCAAGTATATTTTTCATTCTTATTACTTAAAAAGCAATGCTTTTAAACTCACATCTTCTAAGTTCTAAGCATGATCTAAGTATTAAGAATGCGGTTTTTGTTTTCTATTCATTTTGATTTGTTTTTGTTTTATTCAATTTTAAAGATGCATTCATTAATTTTAAATATGTAATTTATATATTTTATGGAATATGTATACAGTTAGATTCCCGCTATTCAGAAGTAACTTGTATTGAACTCTGTTCGGTTTAGCGGTTTTTCGGAATAGGCGAATTTCAGTACCAATAATCAACGTTTTGATTTATGAACACGTGAACTAAGTACGAGTAAATATGTTAGTGTGTATAATACTGAACTTGGCTGAGCTATAAAACTTTAAAAATGCATAATATGTACTGTCCTTCAACATCTGAACACAAATGAGTTAGAACAGAAAAGCTTTGAGATGTTACACATCAAATGCGAAAAGTAACGAAGAACTTAGAAGAGCATTAGATTTTTTTTTTGCTAATCTAAGCTGTGAAAAAATCATACAAATATATCAATTGAGTTAACTTTTATTCTCTGAACTAATTTTATTTTAACATATGTTTTATCTTGTAAGAATTTAAGATATTTTCTTTTCACGAATTCTTTTTGCAAAAATTACAATTTTTTTGTAAGTTAGTTTTAGTTTTATAAGTTATCGTTAAAGTTAAGTGAAAATTTAACTATAACGATCGTATGCATGTCTTTCCAGCTAAAAAGAAGTTACAGGAATGTTAACTCACTTTAAATTTTGAATATTGACACAAATCTGATAATAATATAACATTTTTATGATTTTCATTTGTTTATATTTCTTATATTTATGTTATCATTTATGATTTCATTTGTCATGTGTTTACCATTTATATTATTTTAAAGGAGAAGACAAAAATATTTGGATAGAATATCGACAAGAAGTTTAAGGAACCATTTCAGATTACGTAACACAAAACTGCGATAGTTGTGTTTTTCAACTTTTATATATTCTTTGCATTGGGTGCAAAAATTACATTAATTCTTAAACATCATGTATGGAATTTTCTCAAATTATAAACTGTCAACATAATAAATAAATAAATAAATACTATTATATAGAGAAGGTGACTGTATTTTTTTAATTTTAGAAAATAGATTTTTATGCACTTTTTTAACACTGAAATTAACCTTCATTTTTAACATCACATAAGAATTATTTTGCAAATCGTAAATTTCAAACTTAAGCTATCGCAAAAATTTCATACAATAAAACAAAAGTAAAACTATTTTACTTTGATTTCATTTTAATAATAATTCAGTTATTTGGCTTGTACTAAGATTTTTACTACTAAACAGCTCAAAGGTCCGTCTTGGTGTAGGAGGAGATTCAACTTTTACTTTGAACTCTTTAATTTAAATATTTACGGTTTGTTAACAGTCATGAGGTGGAGTTAAAATTTAAAATCATTTTCGGATTCAGTGGTAAGAATTATACAAAAATCAGTTATCAAAAGTTAAAAATCCAACAATTACATTGTAGTACCTTAACTGTTACTAACTTAAAATAGCAAATAAAGCCTCTGTGCAAAAATGTTTAAAGATAGAAAACCAATGATTATAAATTCACAAATAATGTTTGAAAAGGTAACAAAAGCTGTTTCGAATCTACTATCGAGATTCTTCATCAGTGCAAAAGTCAGGTAGCTGAGGCCCCTGAGATTTGCACTGAGTATTGCACTGATAAAGAATCTCGAAACTGCTATTTGCGACCTTTTTATACACTATTTGTGTATTTATAATCGTTGCTTTCCTATCTTTAAACACGTTACTAACTTATTCAAAAATTACAATATCTAGCAATATATTAACTTTTTATCTACCGACAGTACTTATAAGTCCCATTAAAATTATTCATTATAAAATTATTTTAATTCTTCGATTAGTTGTAATATAGTTTAGAATGAGTTACAGGTACATTACTTTATTTTTTTCGAAAAGCATTATTGGTTATACAAAAACAAAATATTTTTAAAGGATGAATTCTTTTGCCTTTGTAACTTTTCATCTTTCTTGGCGCTGGGGGGGGGGGGGAGATGGGGATTTTTCAGTTCGAAATTTTTCTATATTTGTATTGTAAGAACATCCTATTTGTACATCTTATAATTCCACAAAATACTAAGAAAATAATTAAAAATAAAAGATTTGAGTAGGATTATAAATATTGTACAAAATACCTGTAAATTTAAATTTAATTAATTCTTTGAAATCCTTCTATCCTTCTAAAATCCTTCAAAAGTATATTAATTGTTTATGTAAAGCTTTTAATTTAGTTTAAACAATTTACGTAAAATGGTACAGATTATAAAATTTTCATGAATTTATAATTCGGTAGGTAAAGGGTTAACTCATTAACAAAATTAACTGCATATTTTGTTGATTGTTTGCTGATTGTAAATGAACACTTTATGTAAATGAGACTTTTCCGGTGTCACTTTATTATCATCCAAATATAGTTCTAAATTTGTCCAGTTTTCAAGAATCGTGTGACTGTCTAGGGAAAAGAAGAAAAACACATTTCACAAAAATTATATTCAATATAAGTTAGAAAAAAGATTTTTACATTTCTAGGAAGAATTTTCAGCCTTCGAAAATGTTTTTTCAAAATTCCGCTGGCTTGAGTTTTTTTTTTTTTTTTTTTTTTTTTTTTGAAAAATCCTGTTTTTTTTTGTTTTTTTTTTCTAAGAAACAATTTTTTTCATCAATATAAATGACAAATTTCTGCTTCAACTAAAAATCCTAAACGTGGCAAACATATTTTTGCGTATTATTTCAGAATGTATACAGACAAAGACATTTACATTCCCAGTATTAGAGATAATCTTATTTTGTGAAAGACATGGGGACATAATGATAGAAAATTTCGATTGAATAATAAAAGAAACTAGTCGTGGTGGCCACCGTAATACTTACCCATCATGGATATGCATAATATAATATATGAAAATAAAACATGCGTAAACTAATTATAGAATGTATTGCAATTCCAAACAAAAATTAAACTTATATTTAAATACGTTAATTATGCACAGTAATGTTCTATTAATGAATTGTTGACGAACCCATTTCGACAGAACATATAAAACGCCAAGCTGTTCCTTAATTAGTAACGAATTGCGTTAAAAAAAAGCATTCTTATAACTCAAAAAAAATCATATCAATTATTAACAATTTACTGCATCGGATTAAGCGTCTCATTTCCAATTAAAATAGATCTTTGGATTGAAATTTGAATGAAATACAGGGTCATGAAAAATAAAAAAAAAAGTGGAAAAAAGGATTAGAAATAGCTCGGCAACTAATAATCCACCGACATTGTTCTTTATGCACAATTTGTGTCATTTTACTGCCTTTTACTTCCACTCCTTAAAAAAAAAAAAAAAAAAAAAAAAAAAAAAAAAAAAAAAAAATTGAAAATTTTTATGTAAATTTCATCAGAACCAATTTTTCGAGAGTATAGTTTCGAGAAAAATAGTTTGATAATCGAGGTTACTGATATTAAATAGGTTACTTTCCATTCTTACATAATAAGTACATACAAAATTTTAACTCTTATCTCAATTATTTCGTGAGATAGAGCGTTTACAAACAGACAGACAGACACTCGGACTTCAATTTTGTTTCTAAAAATATGTTTGTTTGGAATCCCAGTATCTGCAGCGTGTAAATCCGTCAATTTTTTTTTTCAATTTTAAAAACGATTGCAAGACTTACCATCTACTACGTGTGATAGGTAAGTAAAAAGGATCATCTGTAACAAACTTCACATTTTTCAATAAGTTTTTTTTCTATTTGCTGGAACAGTAAATAAAATTAGCGAGTAAACTATAATTTTCTAGTTGTCAAAAATGTATCAAGCATTGTAAACGGAAAACGTTGAAATATGCTCCTAGCACTCAACCAACTGATCAGTCATGATGTCCTTCGGATTTGCAAGGATAACTCAAGTAGGGCGTTCACCAGATTAGACTACACTGTTAAAAGCGAAGGTGACAAACCGGTGCCATTTGGGACCCAGAGGTGAAAAGGCCCTAGGGTCCATTAGAACCCGAGGCATTTGGAACCCTAGGGTGCCATAGGGGCTTAGATATGTGGTTGCAGTTCCGACAGGTCTCTTACTGGGTGATTGGAGCTAAATAAGGTGCCATGCACATCGTATTGGCAGCAATGCGGCACCTCATCGGGTGACTGGAACCATGCGCAGGCGACGTGTGTCTTTCTGTTTTTTGTGACGGCAAGTAAAATCTATGGCTATGATTGAATGAAGGAGAGCTCGATGGCCGAGCGGTTAGAACTCTGAGCTTGTAATCAGACGTTGTGAGTTCGAATCCTTCGAGGGCCAAAAGTCGGTTTGAATATTTTTTAATTTTTTTATTATTGGACACTTTGGATTAAGGGTGCCATCTTTTCACCCTAATTAAAGGTGCCATTCTGGCTCTTTTAGCGGTGTCACCAGTGAGACAAGCCTTTCACCCCTAAAAGGTGCAATGTGTCACCATTAGTTTTAACAGTGTAAACCCCCATAGTTCAGATTCCTTATGGACACTTATTCAGCCAGTTACTGGCTTAAAAGAGTTCCTCCTAAAGGAGGAATTCCACCTTTTTTGATGCAATTTGTAGCATTCTCTAGATTGATGCAAAAATGCAAAGAAAATTTTGGAAAGATAATAGGGGGGGTGGGGTGCCTGAAAAATTTAGTAATCAGACTATTTTGTTTATTCAAACTATTGGAATTTGTTCTTGAATTGTTGTGCAAAAGAAAACTTATATCATAAAAGGTGAGATATCATATAAGCATCTGAAATTCGTGTAAATGAAGTTGTTCAAAATGTCTTTAAAGAATGAACCTCTTTTTTGGATTCTAAAAATTCGAAGTGAAAGGAAGTTTCTTTTTCGAATAGAATATTTTGTACTACTCATGCAACACTTTTGGATAAATTGTGTGATAGTTTTTTTTTAGATGCATTTCTAAAACAAAAATCAATCTAACAGGGCGGTGCTTTTAAAGGGGAAGGAATTTAATAGCTAAACAATTCAGAATGATATTTGTTTGGAAAATTAATGACTGTACTTCACATACATTAATCAGATGTATTGGGATTCACACATTTTGCATTGTTAATACTTTCAAAGTTAAAAATTTTTTCAATCATAATGCTAATAAAGTTACATTAATGATAAAAAATTACATTTAATTTTATTCTATAGGCATCTGTTTATTTGCGTCACTTTATAGATAGAAAGAAATTTCCACCTTTTTTCTCATTTACCACTTTCACGCCTGCAGTTAGAAAAACTAAAACTTGAATGATTACTTTACCAATTGAATTAAATGCGCTTAATTTAGGTATATTAAGTACAAACTTTTCAAGAAAATGATATTTTAATATATCATATAAAATGACATTTTAAATACATATTTGTTTCAGTACAGTATATCAGGGTATCTCTGGCCAAAAGAATTATCTCTGGCCAAAAGATTATGTTTGTTACATCACCTGAGTTAGCGGTAATGTATTGATCCAAAATATAGATAGCTGCAACAGTGTGAGTTTTGCAGCTCATAGGAACCAATTTGTCACGCTTATACCATGACAGAATCTATGAAAGTTTCATAAAGGTGGATCAATATTACCATGATTTGGGCCAAAGTTACCCTAATAGACGGTAATAACTTCGTATTTGTTAATGATTATTTACTGTTGCATGAAAGAAATTCTAAGAAAAAAATTATTTTGTAGTTTTCTTTGATACTGAATAATGATGTTTGAAACAGTATGATAAAAAATTATTAAATACTTATAAAAATTTAAAATATATATTATTTTTATAAATAATATTTTGTTGGTCATTAGCATTAAACATAATATTACATTTAAAAATAAAGTACATATAAAAAGTTCCTTATGCAAATTAGTTTAGACAGTTGCATCTTATTCGATTACGTAGTATTAAATTTTTAGTTAGACACACTAGTAATTAGTCCTTGCACTTGTAAGATGAGCACAATTTGACCCCAATCTCTGTATTTTGAATTATTATTATTATTATTATTATTGTTCTTCTTCTTTTCCATGCTGTTGTTGTTACTGTTATTATTATTATTTTACATTTAAACCGTGCACTGTAAAAAAAGGGTCGATCTATTAAAAAAACTTTAGTGGTCCTTTTAATTACAAAAAAAGTTTTAGTAATCTTAGCCGGTTACTAGAAAATCTGTAAGAATTACTAGAAAAAAGTTTGCAATGAATAGAGTTAATAGTTTTATATTTTTAATAGCCATTACTAAAACTTTGATAGCATAGTGGTTATAGTAACTCCAGGCTCAAAGGTCCCGGGTTCGATACTGGACACCGCCAAATACGTCCTGAATGTATGTAGTGTAAGAACTCGTAAATAAAGGGATTATGAAAATCCTGTCGGAGCAGGTAACAAAGTTTGGTGCTGAAATCTATTGCGGTTTTGCCGAAAATCTATCGCTTCAGACGTCTGGATGCAGCTCGAAGGAAGTTCCTGCCCTTCGGGCGCACGTAAAGGTCATTAAAAATAATTTTGGAGCTATTACTAAAATTTGTTTGGTGGCTCATACTAAAAATTTTTAAGTTAGTTATACAAAAAATTCTTTTGTTCAGTTTACAAAAGAAATGCTTGTTTCACTTGCACAAAAAGTTTGTAATGGTTACTAAAAAATTCTGTGGAATACAAATTTACTAAAAAATTTTTAGTAACTTCTTGATTTTTTTTTTTTTTTTTTTTTTTTTTACAGTGTGCATGTTAAAGTCATTCTCTAGAATTTCTCCTACAAATATTCTTAAGTAATTTCTCTACTTAGTAAGTTTCTTATTCTTAAACATTTTTGTTGTTTTAATGTGGAAATGGCGAATCTGGTTACGTTGACTCCATCTCGTCATTTTTCACTAAATGGAATATT
The DNA here is from genome assembly GCA_964019185.1 of Maratus speculifer. Classification (NCBI taxonomy): domain Eukaryota; kingdom Metazoa; phylum Arthropoda; class Arachnida; order Araneae; family Salticidae; genus Maratus; species Maratus speculifer. The sequence goes on from OZ025298.1 coordinate 159,947,604, forward strand.
CCGAGTTCTGTCGGTGCAAAATGGACGGAACACGGTTTGTCTAATGATAATTTTTAAATTGTTTTGTAAAAAATAACTATATCTATTATTCTAAACCTCTTACCTCGGAAGCAAAGTTTTCTGCGATTTTATTTGGTATATCTTGTATTCTAAGTATCATTCTTGAGAAAACATCCATTCGCACGAATCAATAACATTTAATGGACAAAACGAACATAAATACTGCAAGAATTCTTATTTTTTTACATCTCGATAAATGTGTACAATAGAACGTATCGTCTTAAAAAAGTACAGAAGAACAAAAACATAAATCAAAATAGAATACAAAAAAAGTATTATTACTTCAGACATCTTAGAAATATTTGTGCGCAAGCAGTTTCAAAATTTACAGTCTGAAACCACCACAAAAATAAATAAGTAAGAAAAATCATGCGTTAAGCATAGATTATGAAGACTTCACTTCATCACTTCATCACTTCATCACTTCATCTTTAACAAAACTTCGTTAATTTGGGAAATAAGGGTGTATAGCCAAATACGTATTCCAATACTTTTGAAGAGCCCTTTATTTGATCTGTCTGTTGATATACATATTATAAAATGAGAAAATTTAGTTTAGCAAGGAAAAAGCTTAAAATTTGTTTTTGAGCAATTTGTACTAATAAAAGGAAAACATTCTTGAAAACTTTTGTTCAGCCCTGTAGTTTACGTTGTAACTTTATAACACGTCAGTAAGAAGCTAAAATTCATTTTAAACTAAAACACTCTTAAAACAACTGAAATCACATTGTTATAAATTATCATTCATAGGTGTCCATGTACACAATTCTTTGCGTGGCCCTGTATATCATTTTATATATATTCTGCAAACATTTCTTTGTAAATTGAATGCACTTCATTGTAAAAATGTGTACCTTATTTAAGAACCACCTTTAAGTAATTTACGCTCATACTCAGTAACGTTGGCGAGTTCTTTTGGATAGCTCTGTATATCAGCTGTAACATTTATACACCCCCTTATAATGTACAAAGATTTAGTGAATCTTAAGTGCGTATATCATAATTAAAATGCATTACATCTATCCATCAGCCATCATCGGAAGCATATACCGTCCGTCGGTTGGAATACACTATTTGAAATCTTTTGTATGCCCCTGCAAATGAAATGTACTTCATGCTGTGCAAGACAATATCGTATAATTTATATTATGCCTCATTGACATACATCAATTTTGTTATGTATGAAACAGTTTAATATATTTTTAAAATGTCGCACACTATCCCCCCCCTTTACCATTATCTATCTTATCTGTTGTGTGGCCCCGTAAACGAATAATAGCTGTATTTTCACCGCATATTTTATAGAATGCATATTTTAGTTGACCTCTTAAATGCATGTAAATTTTAATATGTTTGACAGGGTGTAACATCTTTAAAACGCCTTTGAAACGATTTTTTCCCATAGGCCATAATGTAATGGAAAAAATTTTGACTCTCCCTGTAAATAAACTAATCGTGGTAGAAACTTCATTTTCAATAAGGTTCGTGCAAGGGTAAACGACAATAACAAATTTCAGTGCAATTTGAGTATATTTACAGGTATTAGAACGCGAACAGACGGACAGACGGACAGACAAACCGAATGCATAAGCACTTTTCAAACAATGCAAAACAATTTTCAAACTTTTGGAATGTGTTGTAAACGTTAAAATTCATTTGAAACTATTTTTCCCCATAGGCCGTAATGTAATGGAAAAATTTTGACTGTCCCTGTAAATAAATTAACCATGGTAGAAACTTCATTTTCAATAGGTTTCTTGGTAGTTTAAACCTGAATAACGTCCAAAAATTTTATGGCAATCCGAGTATATTTACGGGCGTTAGAGTGCGGACAGTGGGCCAGACAAACCAAATGGCCCGCAATTAATGCACTTGTCAACTTTGTTGGAAAGTGCTAAAAAGAACGTAAAAAAGTTATTTAAAAGCTATATCTGGATAAATACTTCTTCAAAATATCAAAATATTATTCTACTGTACGATTAAAACGATGTGTCAATATATAAAATGCTGACTAAATTATGAAAGTACTTACAATTTTTGAATTTTCTGGGCACTTTTTAATCTACCATTGAACTGTATACTCACCCCCATCACTTGTTTAAATAATAAAATATTTCTTTAGAAACATTTGAAATATAAATGAGTAAATTACCATTTTATATTTAGTTGATATAAATATGATTCATTCATTTGCCATAGATACACATTTCTTTTTCTAATAAGTATTTTCCCTTTATTTCGATAAAAAAAATATTGCTATCAAGTATTATCTATGGTAATATTATAGAAACATGTAATCAGTTGTTAAACATACACCATACCTTTGCTATGTCGGATAAGAGGTACAAATGTTTTCAAAGACAAATTAAATTACAATTTCACAAATTTCGATGGTCTCCTAGTTTTGTATATACATACTAGTATCCCATGTGGATTTGCACGATTAAAATGAAATATACCAAATAATTCCTGTACTACAAGAAATAATACTTTTAGAAACAATTCTAAAACTGTTTATTAAACCAAAGTTTGACTAAATTTTATTATGACACTGCATTAGGTAGAAATAAGATCTAAAAAAGCTGGAAATAATTCTAAATATACGATAATTTACAAAATATCTTGAAGCTTTTAAGCTAGTTTCATACGCTCAATTTGAACAAGCTATAAAATCTTTTGGTTTAAATATAATAAATATGGTTAATTGAAGGAAAATATATGTTTATAAAACCTAATGTTATTGATAAAACTATGAAATTATGTGTGATTGCAATCAGTTCGACCACAAACTTAATATCTAAAATAGAAACAATTTTAAATTATGTCGTTGAAACGATTATATTTTGTTTAGGAGTACTGTTTTAACAGTTAAACAAAAAATGAGAACTTTTGTGAAAATATACCGGTCAAGTTGAAAAGCTTATTAGAAAAGAAGATGAGTTGTAAAGCGAAACTGTTACAGCTCAGGAATATTAAGTTCAAATAAGAATATGTAAATAGTTAATTGTATAGAAAATAAAATAGTATTATAGCTTTAATGAAAGTATAAATTGTGCAGATTTCCATAAATTATCCATAAATATCCATAATTTAAAAATCGTTCATTATTTTATTATTTAGATTTAAGCTTTTATACCTTTTACTCCTTTTATTCATTATATTTGCCAATCTTTCTCCAAAATTGAAGAAGCCATTTATGAACTTCTTTTGTTCCTTATAAATATCTTGACAATTTCTGTAATAATTAAAATAAATATTGGCCTTCTGAGCTTCCATTCAAAATCGCTCATCAAAATAAGATTGATAAAAAGTTTTCTTCAATAAGCAAAAAATGTCTCAAACTTTAACTTAAAATTTTAAAAGTAGAAATTGCAATGTTAATCAATCCACTGATACCTTAGGATGCCACTCGACTCGCTGAAAAACACCCAAAATATAATGTTAAATCTATGGAGGCGTTATTTTCAAATATCTCGCTCAAATTTTAATGTTTTAACATGATTATTTTTGAATAGGTTAACTGATGACGATCTATAACCGGTTCAGTTTTTACATGTTCGATTTTCGGTTTTAATATTAAGATAGTTCCAATTTAAGAACCAGTTTCAACCAGTTCTGAAAGTTAAAACCAAAATCGAAAAAGTTAATATAGCCCGGTCCCCCCATACACTTAACATTTTCATTCGGGTTTTTTTCAGCGAGTCGAGTGGCCTCTTAAAGCCTAAGTAAAAAAAGAATTTTGGATCTTAATCTTGAATTCTTAATCTTGCAAATTCTTGAATTCTTAATTCTTAATCTTGCAAATCTTCTTTCAACTAAGTGATTGCTCTTTATCACTCCTTTTTTAAAAAAGAAACGTTTCGTCGTATTCTTACTGATACTACAGTGTGTTAATAAATTGTGAGATATTTAACTAATCGGTGCACTTTTTAAGAAGAATACACAATACGCAAGATTTCGGTGTGTATTTAAAATTGATCGTAAAACGTTTTCTGTTACAATTGCTACATTCAAAGTTAAATAACATTTTATCAAAATATTCTAATTTATTAAAAGCATAAATAAAATTATTGTTTAAAAAATATAAGGCACCTAAAGAAATTAGCATATTATACGTCCCATCAGAAACATAAAATGTGCACACTTGTAAATTGTGATAATATGCCTGAGAAGCAAAGGCGTATGTTTAGATTGTGTTATTTTCGATATGTTTGAAGATGTCACAGGAGAAACGGTTGTTTGATACCAAAGCTAGAAAAAAGGTGGAATGATAAGAGTGTTGGTAAAAAGTTTGGTTAATGAAGCTTTCTAGAACTGTCATTCACACAGAAATAATTAGAAAAATGATTCAAATAAAAAAAAAATCTCGAAGAAAAAAGATTTTGACAGCAGGGAATAATCGACCAAAATTTTGAATATCAGCTCAGAATGGTCTTTCAACTCGAGTAACAGTTTGGAATAGTTTGAAATTAAATAGTAATGAGAAATGTATTAAATTGTTGAATAAACGAAGTTAATTATACATCATAAAACTAAACGCTGAAGTAGGCTAAAATATTCATAGCATGGGGCAAGAATAAGAAACAAGTGATGTTTGCAAACGAAAAGTAAATTAATTTGATGGTCTCGGGTTTCTATAAATATTATGGACATGTTTTGAGGAAGAAAGCGAAATAATTATTCAGTCGAAAAAAGAGGAGGAAAATCAGTAATGAATTGGCGAACTTTTATTCATAATAGATTATGCGATTTAACTCAAATTTTGGGACGTATGAACTCGTGCAATATCAAAATATGCTGCATGATCTTTTGATGGTTGTGTTGGCTATGATATATGATCTCCGCTTCGACTTTTTCCAAGTGGCGTTAACTGAATCAGCAAAACAATGCTGCGTGCCACGTGTTTAAATCCACCCAGCAATCGTTTAAAAAAGATAAAAACTTTTGTCATAGACAAATCGAAGACTAGTCTTGAACCCTATGGAGCATTTGTGTGGTGTATTAAGTTGCAAAATTCATGCTAATAATAGACTATCTGCAAATCAAATTTATGTGCCAATAAATTAGAAGTGACCATAATAAAAGAATGGCACAAAATTTCTAAATTTGTGCTTAATCATCTGGTTTCTTCAATGAACGCGGCGTATTAAGTGGCAAAGTTAATGTTAACAAAAAACTATCTGCCAATCAAATTTATCTGCCAGTGAACTAAAAGTAGCAATTATCAAAGAATAGCACAATATTTGCGAATACTCAATCAGTGGTCTCTTTTATGAAAAACAGAATGTTTAAAGTTAAAAGGAAAAATGGAGGCAAATATTACATTAACTTGCATGTTATTTTTGTTTTTAGACAGGTGGTCTCATAATTTTTTAACAGCGTATTTTTCAATCATTACTAAACATACATTGCGTATTTATTTCGTTAATATATTATTAATTGCATTATTCAAAGTTATTGCAAACTATTATAACTACTACTAACACTAAAATAAAATCTAAAAGCAATGACGCAATCTTTACTTTTGTTTCTACATGTAGAGCAAACAATTTAAATTATAACTCAACTGTTTTTCTTTTCGAAAACATGCTACGTGGTAATTTCAACAAAATTAAAATCATATTGAATAACATTTAAATTTATGGATAACTGATGGATAAATATTTTAAAGTGATTTAAGCAATAGGCCAGTCAAATTGTCATAAATAGATGCAAAAATTCTGCTAGAAGTTTTTATGTTTTTAAACAGTTTATGGTGGTGCTAGTAACAAGAACCCAACTAACTAAGACTAAATTTTGTGGAGCTAAAAAACCACAAAACATTCGGACTTTTTTCTGTTTTTTGCCTATAGCTCAAAACCTACAAAAAATTTTGTATCGTAATCTATTAGAAAAAGAAAGAACGTTAAATTTTCTATAAATTTCATTATAAAACTGTTTTTCTAATGCCGTTATTAAGTGCACTACAGCTTTCTGAAAAGGACTCTTTTTTTCTAACTTTGTGGAATAATCGCAAAAACAAAAAATTGACACCATTTTTGATTATTTTATCCTCTTTAATGAAACTTACTTATATTACAGACATTGGTATGATAGAAATCATGAGTGATTACAACAGTAACATTGTAAAAAAAATACAACATTGCAACATTTTTTCTATTTAAAGCTGATGCTTCTGTCTCTGGCCGACGAAGCGCTCGCGAGCTAATGATATTCCTATGGGGAGGTTATATTCTAATATCTGGTTTGCATTTTGACCTTTAAATAATTTTTTTCGCATTGCATAGCTTAGGCGCGTCTCTACATCTCTCCTTTCTTATTTTTTCGATTTTGAATGCAGATATTTTTTATAAAGTTTCACTTTCAAAACAGGTTTCGAAAATGAAACTAACTTTATAAAAAAATTTGCAACTAAAATCAGAAAAGTAGAGAAGTAGCGATGTCGACATGCACCTCAGCAATCAATGCAAAAACATACATATATTTAAAAATGTAAAAAAGGTATTAGAAAATAATGTCCCTTGAGGAATTAGCTCGCGAGCGCTTCGTCGGTCAGAAACAGGAGCGTTAAACGCAGAACGTTAATATTGGGTATTTAACTGAATGTAGGATAATTCTACATCCTCTTCTTCTCGATAACTAATGACATCAACATATTTTCAGTTGATTTCGTTACAGTTTTTACTAATTTTCGAGCATTTGAGTCCTCATTTTTGAGAAAAACATATGCTTTATAGCACCCTTTTTTACAACTACATGACATGGAGTAATGATTCAGATGCTTGGTCTTGTCACATTTCAACTAACTGAAAGAGACCGTCCGACTTGCAAACCCGCCCTATTCTTCAGGTGGGATGTGTTTTAGTAGCTAAACTTGTATCTGATGATAACGTCAGAGAAAATGATGCTGTGCAGCCTCTTGGTTTCGTGATAGTCTTGCAAGATGAACTTTGTTTTTTTGGAAGATTTAGCAAAGAACTGGAACCTCAAGGTTTTCAAGGTTCTGTGTGGTATATTTGCATCTACTGTATAGTGCAATAATGAACTTTTCTCCACCCTTGATGATTTCTTGATGGGGAGAATCTGGCCATATTGAACACGCAGGTTATTTCTTCAAACTGATCAAGTTTTTTTTTCAAAGTGTTACAAAAATTTTACTTTCTTTTCCCAAAAAGAGCGGCTGTTGTATCGCATCCGCTGATTGTAAGAGCGAAAAGAATATTGTTATAAATGTATTCGTATGACATGTGTAGAGAAAAAGCCTCTACAAATGTAAGCAAATTTCAAAAACTCACGAAATCAACCGGCAGAGAAAACGCAGTACAAAAATAAACAGTCTTTATTTCTCCCACAGCCAGTACGCAATAAGCAAAACACTTGTATTCCGCTCCAGTGTGCGAAGGGAGAAAAAAGAAGCAGTCACAGAATAAAACCTTCTTCTCCCTCAGTTCTTCTCAACGTTTTTTGTCATCAGAAGAAAAAGAGCGGCAGTTTAGGTAGTAAAAAGCCTTTTCTGCAGCGTGGGCTAGTGATAATTTATATTTTTAGTGAGTTATAATTCTCTAAGTGTTGATCTTTTTGCATCTATCTTGTTCCAACGATATGATTTCCTAAGAAGATCAAGTTTTGTGCTGACTAACCGGCTGTGTGTTTTCTTCGGTTTCATGTGTATGTGAAATTTCCTCAAAGAAAGTGTAATTGCCCAAAAAGTATTCGATCACATGGTCGAGAAGGCCTAGCTGCCCATGATCGTTTCACGTTTATCTGTGTGATAAAATATTTGTGAATTGGGTGAATTTTTTTTGATACATCGTCTACAAGCATTTAAAAAGTATTTGATCACACGGTCGAGAAGACCTAGCTGCCCATGATTGATTCACGTTTATCTTTGTGATAAGATATTGGTGATTTTTGTGAAATTTTATTATACATCGTCTACAAGCATTTAAGAAATATTTGATCACATGGTCGAGAAGGCCTAGCTGCCCGTGATTGTTTCACGAGGAAATATTACATTTGTTTACTAAATTGCCATATTGTTTTCGATTGGTAATCAAGACATGTCTTTTAAGTATTGTATTTCAATGTGTTTTTATTTTAATATATGTATATATTTGTGTCTCTAATAAATTTGAATAGTCCAATAAAATGTCATCTTTAAGTGAGTAAAAAAAAATATATTCCAATATTTATTACAATAATTAAATATTTACATCTCTATCTTTTCTATAACATGGTTGAAAACCACTTGGTTTCGAAGTTCCTGACTTTTGGAAAGAAGATTTTTATGATAGCCCAAGCTGGTTATGATCACGAGAAAATCAATGTGTTATCCGACAATTACGACGCTTTCAAAAGATTCGGCTCTTGAAATGGGTGAGGTAACTATCATGATATTAGCTTCTTCTTCTGCATGGTTAACTTGAATTCTGTTATTTCGAAATTCTGTTTTAAGCAATGAAATGAAGCGGCTTTTATTGCTGTGATTGACGCCGTCAACTAGTACTGCGGTTCGACGCCCTCTTTTCTCTCCACCTGTTACAGAATGATGTAGTGTCAAGCGACAAAAACTATGATAACATGCATCTGCAGCTACGAAGTCAGGTTCGTGCAGAATATGTTCAATTGCTTTCTGGGAACATTCATCCCCACGTTTATCAAAAATGTAATTTTCGTTTCTAATTTCATTACTTTGTGAACCAAATTTCTTTTTTCAAAGGGCTCTCCTTAATGTTTTTCGTTGAAATAATCGGGATTACCTTCTTCAAATAAGAAGCAATTATCTTGTAACTTGAAAGCACTGCCCGATATGAGGGACAATCTAATCTCTGTAGAATCTTCCCTCCGATGAACACATACTGTTACCATTCACTCATTTGATTGAATGTTGTTCTTCGGAAATCAACATGTACTCTAACTTCCGCATTATTTTCCAAAAAATGTCAAGGAATATTATTTTGACATTGAACAGTATATCCAAAGAATATCACTATATGAAGCTGTTTGGCAAACGAAACGTAATTTTGGATCTAGCTCACTCATTTTTCATTACTGCACGAGAAGACACACAATCAACTGTATAGTAACATGTAAAAAGTGTGTGTCTTTGAAAAAGATCATTTGCTACTGAATGAAAGCGAATCAAGAACTTCACGTGGCCATTATCTTCCGTCTGCATTCCCATTTTTTACTTTCGGCCCACTCTCCCTTAGTAATTTTTTTTTTCTTATAGGGTTTTCAGAATTGGTACTTATTTTGCCTGCCTTTCTTAAATCTTTGACTTATCATCTATAAATAGGTGTATTTAATTTTCATTGTTAGTGATGAAAGAAAGTTTTTTGGGATGAGAGGCGGAAAAAAAGGTCACTTTTTGTAAAGTTAAAAAAAAGGGGCCATTTTCAAAAACTCATAGCACGTTCAGTAATTGGTTTAGGAAAACTTTTTTTAATGTAATTTGTAGAGAAATTAATGTTCTTCTTTTTGTAATTGATTATGGTGTACAAAAAGTTTATAATTTTCAAGTTATAGGCAACAAACTGAAAAATGTTCGAAAATTTCGTGGATTTTTGGCTCCACAAAATTTTCCCTCGAGATATTTTGTTGGAAAACCATTAATTTTTGTTACTAACATTCCTATAAACATTTTAAAAATAAAAAATCCTCTAGCAGGATTTTTGCATCTATCGGCCCTTTTTTCTAACAACTTGACTTGCCTACACTGATTTATGTTTTTTTCCAATGAACGCAAAATCTGTTTCATTTTAAGTTGTTCTGCAGTCATTTTTTTTAGAAAATTATAAATTGCAGTGTGGGTTCTGAATCTGTAGTAGATTATTTGATTACATTCATCGTTTGGTGTTGTTTCATGTAGCTTTGTAGAAGTAGCACCTTTTGTGAGCATATATGGAACCAATATTTGTATTTCATAAATAAAATAAAAATCCCTTTCTTCTCTGCCTGTAGGCACTTGTAGATATCGAAATTAAGTGCTGATTTCGCCAACATAAGGCAAATTATGATTATAGATATACCTAATTTAACAATTTTCTTCCGCCGCTTTTGAAGAATTTTTTATTTTATTTTTTTGTAAGAGAATGTTTTATCAGAAACATCTTACGACAACATAAAAAAAATATTTTTTCGTGCTCAACCAATCAAAATTTTCTAATACTTATTCAGACCCATTTTTGTAAGAAAAATATAAAAATTTCTTGCGTGACTTTTGAAGATATTTATATGCTAACTAGTATTTTAATTTCACTCTATTTATTAGATATTGACTTATAAATAACTAGTTTCTGGATAACATTTTTCATTTTTAGCAAGATCATTCAGGGAAACTTGGTTCAAAATGCCCATTTTGACAGCACTTTTAAAAAAATTACTCTATCTTTATCAAAAAATCGACAAGTACGGTCCATTATATAGTTTATAAATAAGAAAACCTGCCAACTGGACGCGTTTGCAAGTAAAATACGATTTTTTTTAAGTAAAATAATAAGTAATTAGAATTTCAGTACATGCTTAATTCCTCCTGCACAATCACTTCGGTAAATTCGATTCAAAATGCCTAATTTGACAAAATATTATGAAACATATACTGCCTTTATCAAAAAATAGACCAATTAATCACATAATATAGTTTTTAAATATGACAGTGTTCCAATCGAATGTGTTTAAATGAAAAAAATAATATGAAAATGAGTCAGAAAATAAATAGTTTGATTTCAGTACTCCCTTAAATTTTCCAGCACTTATAGCGGTATTACACGGATCCTTTTCGTAAAACTTTTTCCCCTACACAGCATTACATTCAGCAGAAGTTGGTTGACGTTGATATAGGGGAGAATCTGCTCACTATTCTTGTTTACCGAGCGTTTCCCGCATTGCATGGAAAATGTTGGTCATTCATTCAGCGTTGATCAATTGGCCAATAGGAGTGGAGAGGGAAACTAAATAACCCCGCGAAAAGTTTGAAAAATGTGTTTACCTAACACGCAGCAAAATGAACGATCGTGTTTTGTAAAATGCTTGCCGAAAAATCTCTCTCTATGATACAGCTATAATGCTTCGAGAAATTGGTTCATAATGATCTTTTTTATAGCTTTCTTGTGTTTATAAAAAAATCGACAAACGGCACATTATATAGTTTCGTTATAAGATAAACTACCAACTGTATGCGGTTGAGATCAAAAATGAATTTAATGTGTTTGAAAGTAAGCAATTTGTTATTTGAATACACCCTCAATTCTTCAATCACGATCGCTTCGGGAAATGCGGTTCAAATTGCCCAATTTGAGAGCTTTTTTAAAAATATATTCTACCTTTATATAAAAAAAATGACCAATACGGCACATTATGCAGTTATTTATTAAGACAATCTGCCAATTGGATGAGTTTAAATGCAAATATGAATTTAAAAATGAGTCAGAATATAAGCAATATTAATTTGAATACAACCTTAATATGGTTTTTTTCACTGCTATTTTTTGTTTATTTTTGCTATAAGAATCGGTCCTATAAAGAACTTCTCTGTATAAAATTTGTAGATATTATCGAGAAGACATAAAATAAATTTAATCGTGTTTGATATCTTAAGAATTGGCGAAGTTATGGACTTTTTCCTTTTTTTGCACGACCCCCCCCCCTTACTTTTGTTTTTTTATTGTTATTTTCTTTTTTGTGGTAAGAGTTGCGCCAGTCAAAATCTTGTAAATACAAAAGTTTTAGATAATATTAAGAACATTTATGAAAATTTTAATTTGATTTGATATCTTGAGAATTAACGAAGTTAAGAATTTTTTCCATCAAAAACCCTATTTTTTTCCCCTTTGAGCCCATTTTTTATCTTTATCAAAAATCTGTCATGTATAAATATTTGGCTCATTTTTTAGAAGTAATAAGATCTTTAAATTGATTTAATATCTATTTTCATTAAGAAATTAGGTTTTTTTTTCAGTTTTCACAAAATCCGACCTCAATTCCGCATCCTTTGCCCGATTTTATCCATTAACGAATTTGACCTAGGTTTTATGCCCCTTGATTTTCATGTATCTGTTTGGAAAAGATTTGAGCAGCCTTATGGGTATTATCGTTGTGATGTAGAATCACATATAATTTTCTTAAATTATATGTGATGTAGAATCACATATAATTTTCTTAAATTATACATTTTTTTCTAAATTACAGTTAAAGCTAATCTTTAATTAAATATCTTTTTTATCTTAAAGTTTTATTTCGATCCCACAATAACTTTCCGTTCAAAAGAAAATAAAGAAAAACATTTAGCATCTGCCTTATTACTGAAAAACGGCTGTCAGATAAAGAGAATTCATTAAGATGCGTATTTCACCCTTGCTGGAAACAAATAAAAAAAAAGAATAAAGATCGAATATGTTTGCGGTCAATAAAATTTCATTTTCTCTCTGCGTAATGTTGAGCCAAACTTCTTTATTACATAAAAACTTTTCATGTACATGCTCTGTGTTTTGTCTATTGATAACATTCTCCCAAAACAGACCTATAACGTACGATTTTGGCTCGAATTCTTTTTTGGCGTATTTTTTTAGGACTGCCCATTTCTGGGTGCCCTGCATTAAATTCAAAATCATCTTAATTGTTGAAGCGTAATAAAAAATTTCATGGTTATGATATCATTCACTTTTCATATGCTCCTTTCGCCAATTCAATGATGCCAATGTGTGAATTCTGAATGAGAAATTCAATTACCTCGCCCTCGCTTCACGGACTCAGACATGTAAAGAAGGTCTCTTAAAAATGCTTACAGGCACCATCCCTAACTATTTCTGTAAGAAATGATTTAATTTTTATAACTCTACTTCAAATAAACAAAGTTCTCAAAAGGCATTTATTTTATTGATCACAGCCTACAACTCTAGCGAATGCATTTTAAAAAGAACCTGGTAAATATACTTTAAAATACAGATCTATAGTACAATCGTGGCCATAAAAAGTGATGCATATATATATATAGATAGATAGATAAAGTAAACTGATGGTTGTTTTGAGGTCTAAGGTTCATGATCGGTTTAGATGTGCAAAAAAATCAGAAATCTCAACATAGGAGAGAACGCAGTAGGCAATATTTCATACGAAATCTACCTATAATCTAGATTATAAAAAACATTTTCATCAAAAACGTACTCTCGTAAGAATATTAATTGATTTTTAATTAAATTTTAAGATACATGAAGAATGTATCGTTCACCCTGCGCATTAAAATAAATCTGAAACTATTTTATAATATTTAATTTTTTAGTAACGTAAATGTGGTTTTAACTTTACATTTTTTTTTTTATTATGTTAATTTACATTTTTTGTATTTTATAACATGATTTCTAAGAATAGAAAACTGAATTATGTGTGTTACTGCTATCTAAAACGCTAACTAAACAATATGTTCCACATGCTGTTTAGTTAAATCAAATTTAATAGTATCCAATATCAGAATAGACTAAATTACAGATAGATCGGTTACATTTCTGGAAGATGCACGTCAAAGTGATTCATTAGCATGGGTATTTCGACAGTTATCCCTGTTTAGATTGCAATTAAACACAGTTTACAGACAGATACAATACAACCTAGAAATTGTGTCACATAATTAACTGGGAATATAATAAAATATGTCAATTTACATAAATAATAATAAAAAAATAAATAAAAGTTAAACGTGTGAAATATTGCAAATGTATTTAATTATCGAATAAAACATTTAAAATTTTTTGATGAATAATCAAGCCTCAGAATAAATTAATTTGTATGTTACATAACTAACACTAGTATCGTATGTAATTTTACACAAACAGGACAAAGCTATGTTATAAAATTGTGATTTAAAGAAGATATTTATATAATGTTTTAAACCTGGCATTTTTGTGAAATAATTTATACCTTGCATATACAGATATTTTTTATTTTAGAGAACGCTGTTATAATAAAATTATTAATAATATCCTGACCCAAATATATCAAAATAATTACTTTTTTGCTTTCTTTAGATACAAAAATAGATAAAAAATGCTCCTAATCTTTTATCATAAACATGTTTGAGACTCGCATATAAGCGGAATAATCAGGTCAAAATACATATAAATATTTATGTTGTCATGGCTATTGATTTCCCGTGCATTTTTATAAATGTTTAATTGCACTTATCTAAGAAATGACTTTTTTTGGCTGTATGAACATGATTGGGGTAATTTTAGTGAAAGTTTTGATTTCTGATCATTGCTGCTAAAATTATTAATTTTAGTCAAAAACTTTGTACTACATCAATTATTTATAATAGGTAAGATTGCTTGTTTCTTCAGAAAAAGTACGAGGACGTGAGTTTTAAAACTCGAATTATCCAAAACTCAAAAAATCGAGTTTTCTCAAAAAAACTGTATTTGTACAGATATAAAGTTGCCCAAATCTCACATTTAGTTGGTAAATGTTACTAACATTTTATATGTACACTGTAATGTAAAATGCAAAGATGTAAATGTACAAAACTAATTTTTGTAAAGCTACAGAAACGTCACAAGCGAACTACTAAAATTATAGTTGTCTTACTAAAATATTATCTGTAACCTTGGTTGCAATTACATAATATATTCTAGGCATCCCATTATTTCTAAAAAAATCTTAGTAACCTTACAGATTGTTTTATTTTCAGTGCAAATTTGTATCTAATATATGAATATTTGCTGTTACCGTTACATAAAAAGTTTTAGGAATCCCCGTTTCTTACAAAAGTTTAGTACCTTTACACAATTTTTTTACAGGGTACAGTCCGAAAAAAAATCGTCTATTCATTTATTTCTGTCATTGCAAAATCTTGGTTTTTTGCAATTTCTCAAAACTCATATATACATTCATATATTTGACTTAATGGTTTTTACATAAACTTACCTTGAGCCAAAACTTATCTGTAATTTACTCGTGTCTCTGTTTATTTTCCACATGGCTTTCTGATATCCACTTGAGATGTTTTTATCTTCTTATATATTAATTTATGAGATGTTACATCAAAAATTGATGCGAATCTCGAAGTTGTCTTAAGACAACTTATTATACTACAGTAAATTCTGGATAATTTTATATCAGAGATTAAATGCAATTTAAAAAATGATATCTTAAGGACAGATACTATAAGAAGCTTTAATTTGTCTTTAATTCAATTTTAAACTAAATGTCTCACAAACCGCTCTGTTCCAATGGTATTTTATAATAAATTTTGATTTTATTATATTTTTTGGGGTAATAATTTCCCATTTTTTTAAATAAATACATCATTCAGAAACTTAAAATGTCATATCTGCTATTTATAAGTGTTAAGTATATCCTTTGCTTTACTTTTTTATTATTTGCCTTAAAATTCTTTAAATTTCATTATTTATTTCTCTCGTTTTGTGATTATTGAAATATTGATTCATAAACTAATTCTCTTGGTTTTCATCAATTTACAAATAAAATGATTTTGGAGTTAGAAAATCAAACATCTGTAACTTGTAGCCAAAATTATCCTGAATTAAATGATCATAATTAGATCAATATTAGATCATAATTAGATCACTTCAATAATTAGACGTCTTCAGTTGTTATAGAAATCTTTATAATTAATCAATTAATTTCCAAATTTTGGCGAATTTAAAAATTGGTTGTCTGCTTCATTGTCCTCGTTTCCTCAAAAACTATAATATATTTCAGAAATCAAAAACCTACTTTTTGGAAGCAGAAATATACTTTATCAAAATATGATAAGTTTTTACATTTTATTTAAGCGTTACGTGGCTTATTTCGGAATCCAGAAAGCCAGTTAAAAAGAGTAAATATTTTTTAAACATTAGGCTTTCCTTATATTTCATTGAAATGGACATGCTTATTTTTAAATGTATGTTTTACAGGAAATAGCAGAGAAATAACTCAATTAAAAATATTACTATAGTTTCATAAGAAAGAAAATATGCATAGTTCTGTTTAATATAATCTAGATTGTTAAAAATGATATAATCTGTATGGTATTTGCTTTAAAAAAGAAATAATAGATAGTTAACATGAATTATAGATGGTTTTTTTCATAGTTGTGTCTCTCTGCATGTTTTATGGAAAATGCCAAACATGCACAAAGTTAGCTGCTACACAGAAAAAAATGTAATTTTAGAAATGTAAATTTCTCGAAATATGTATGCTTACTAACATTTTATCTTTACATTGTACAAGAAAAGAAGTAAATCTACAAAACTAATTTTTAAAAAGCTACAGAAATCTCCATCTTTACAAACAAATCTAAAAAGAACTATAGTTATCTGACTAATATTGTACCTGTAACCTGGGTTACAGTTACATAAATAATTCTAAGAATCCCAGTTTCCTAAAAAATTCTTAATAACGTTAAAAAAAAAATTTCAGTTTTAAATCTGTAACTTTACAGATTTTTTTTTTTTTTACAGTGTAATGTATTATCGTTTAGGCAGTGACTGGGCCGAACAAACCTGGGGCTCAGATTTTTTATTTTTAATGTTTATTAAAAAAACATTTTTATTATTTCCAATATAATCTATTTTTAAGGATGTCAGAATTTTTTGAATGAGACGTCGCAAGTAAGTTCGTGGTGAGGAGTGTTTTATTACTTGTCGTGCCTATAGAAATAATGTCGTTTTCGAAAAAAAAAACAATTAACGAGATTAAACGAAGACCTGAATGTAAGCAATTGCTAGGTAACAAAAATTGAAATTTGAGAAAATTGAAGGGAAAGTTTTTATTCTTTTCGTTGTTGTTACTGTAATTTAGTTATTAATTTAATTCCTTCTTAACCCTTTGAGGGGCAAGCAATTTCGTTTGTGTAATTCTGAACTCCCACCGGAAATTTGTAAAAAAGTTATATCAAAAAGAGGAGAAGCAATTTCACGACTGTTTTCCACCAAAGTTAGAAAAGTGAAATTTGATGGCATTTTTCTGGTGTGAATCTTCAGCTATCGTAGGTGGTATATGTACCACCGCCTCTCAAGGGGTTAATAGCATATATTTGAATATTAATTGGTGATACTAAACTTTCTTTGAAAGAAATATTAAGTTTTAATTATTTATTTGATATTAGAAATTATTTAATGTAAAAATATTACGTATTATAAGTTACTGTGTCGTATCTTTGATACCAAATAAAATATTAGATTTTAGATTTACTATATCACACAATAACTCAATAAGCCTTTATTTATATAATTTAAAAAAAGAAAGAAACTACTGGGAGATACAAAAGTCAGGACGAACTTTAAAAATGAATAATTCAAAAACGAATCAAAATAAAAACTAGTCGTTGGGGGGCCACCGTAATACTTACCCATCATGGATAGGCATATGAAAATAAAACATGTGAAAACCAATTATACAATCCATTCAAATTCCAAAACAAAATTTAAATATTGTTAATATGCATAGTAATGCTCTATTAATGAATTGCTGATGTACCAATTTCGACAAATTATATAAAACGCCAAACTACTCAAAAAATACCGAACTGCGTGAAAGAAACATCCTTATAACTCCAAAAAAATAATAATATAAACTAACAGTTTACTGCGTTGGATTAAGCGTCTCATTTTCAATTAAAATATACCTCTGAATTGAAATTTGAATGAAATACAGGGTCATGAAAAATCGAAGAATGTGGAAAACAGGATTACAAATATCTCGGCAACTAATAATCCGATCGATTTCGTTCTATATGCAAAATGTGTGTTTTACGTCCATTCCTTAGAACAAAAACATTCGAAAATTTTTATGTACCTTTCATCAGAGTGAATTTTTCGAGAGTCCGTAAAAAATAGTTCAGGATAATCGAGGTTGCTGATATTAAATAGGCTTTGTCCCATTCTTACATACTAACTACATACAAAATTTCAAGTCTCTATCTCAATTTGTTCGGGAGATAGAGCGTTTACAGACAGGCAGACTCACAGGCAGACAGACAGGCAGACAGACAGACAGACGGACAGACGGACGGCAAAAATTTTTTTCTAAAAATATGTTTTTCGAAATCTTCACTATCTAAAATGTGTAAATCCGTCAAAAAATTCTTTTCGATTTTTTAAACGAGTACAAGACTTACCGTATACTACGTATGATGAGTAAGTAAAAAATTATCGTTTGCACCTAAGGGTTGGAAAAGTAACCGGGTTTTGTGTGGCAACTAAAAAATATAGTTCTATTGGCGACCAACGGCATTACTAGCAGCATTGGAAGGTATCATTCGCCAAAATGTGTCTGCCATAACGCAAGTAATGCTGTTAAATGCTGTGAATGGTTTGGAGCCTAGTCTCACAGCTGCACTTAGGAATGATGAACAGCACATTGAACATTTACTTCAGTACTAATTAACTGTAATTAAGCTGATTTGTAAGTTGTCAACATTTTTTCATTTGTAAATTATATTTTGGTGCAATAAAACACTATAGCGCCATTTGTTGGTCGCCAAGAATACTTTTTTTTCATTGTTACACAAAATCCTATATCTTCTCCATCCGTTCGATGCAAACCGTATCTTTATATCTAGATTCGTTTTCGAATTATTCATTTTTAAGTTCGTCCTGACTTTTGGATCCCCCGTTATACCATAACATGTTCTTCCACTAAAATATTAAAATATATTTAAAATATTAAATAAAGTGTAACTAAAATGTTATTTCAGTTAGTGTTGAGACAAGACAATAGCCGTCTATTAATACTCCGATTTAATGTCTAATCGAATCAGGGAATTATCTGCCGATAAATTCGGGTTTTAATTAGAGATTATAAATGCAATATCCCCATACATTTCGGACCCTCTACTGTCTTCTAGATTCGTAGAACTCCTTGAACAGAAATTTCTGAATTCAACACCGAATTATGTCACGTTTTATGCCACGCAATTTCTTATGTCACGTTTGACAGGTATGATATTAAAGAATATTTTTTATTACGCAAATTACTCTATAGTATGACTTAAATATAAAATAGAGGCTACACATTAATTGCAATTGCAAATTAGTAGTTCGGTGAAAAATGTCCCATCCAAGATTCGAAACAGCAATGTCTTGACTGAAGCCGACAATGCTCTGTTCATCTCATGTGAACTAAACTAAACTAAACTATGGAAAACTAATTCACACAACTAACCTTTAACTATTATGTATCTGGTTTCAATAAGATAAATAGAACAAATTAAAGAATTTGAAATCATTTAGATATGATACTAGACGTTGGAATCGTCAAATATTAATTGGGTGAATAAGACCTCCATATTCATCCTCGATAGCTCAACTGGTAGAGCATTGGGTTGTTTGGTTGAGTACTTGGTTGTGTTTATGACGGTCAATTATCAACACGAGGGATATAGGCCCTAAGGGTAAAAGCGCCCTCCGTTGGTGCCTTTCTAAAAGATACTGGCCTGTATTTATGCAGGCAAATACAAGACTCGGTGAAAAAACACAGTAAATTCAGAAAAATTATGGGGACAAAATTGCACTCGAACCTAGCACTTCTCGTCTTCCAACTTCGAGGGCAAACTGTCTCAGCAACTGAAGGGGCGGTAGAGCATTGGAAGCTTCAGCCAAGACAACCGTGATTCGAATCCTATACAGAAATTTTTTCACCCACTTGGAAATTGTAACTGTTATTTATCAGTTGAGTACTTGTGTTAAAAAGTAATCAAATAAGATAGTAGTTCCCACATAAACTATGCAAAATTTCGCAAACAATTTATTAGTGAATCTTTCGTGGTAGTAAGGCTGTATATCTAAACGTAATAAATTTATATGCATGAAAATCCTTCTGAACAACAAGGTTCAAGCCATGCAGATCTTTCCTCTCCTTGTTTGTTTAAATTTCATTGACTGTATAGTCTTTCGTACCATGTGACAAATCCAAGAATGAAATTAATTGTTTGCGAAATTTGCATAGTTTATGTCGGAACTACTATCTTATTTGATTAACACAAGTACTCAATTGATAAATAACAGTTACAAATTTCCAAGTGGGTGAAAAAATTCCTGTATAGGATTCTTGGATATATATATAGGATCTGTATATTTTTTCATTCTTGGATTTGTCACATGGTACTAAAGACTATACAGTCAATGAAATTTAAACAAACAAGGAGAGGAAAGATCTGCATGGTTTGAACCTTGTTGTTCAGAAGGATTTTCATGCATGTAAATTTATTACGTTTGGACATACAGCCTTACTACTGCGAAAGATTCACTAATAGATAGACCGCTATAGACTGACCTTTAGCTCTGCGATACTGAACGTTATCGAAACAATTTTGACTCAATTAACATTAAATGTACTTGTTTATTACGAATTAGAGTTTAAACACATTATTAAGGAGATTTTTCTCTGACAATTACTTACGAATCATTGCATGAGCGTAAAGATAAAGAGCCACATATGTCAAATTTTCGTCTTCGCGGGAATGTGTGTTAGCAACTGAGAAAAAAAGAGTAAATAAGTTTGCGTATTCTCCGCAAATTATTATCTTTCGTGTGTTTAATTGCATAATTCTGTATAGGTACATTAATATAGCTGTATGTAAAACCTTCAATAAATAATTGTAAGTAATCTGTCTAACTGAAAAATATTGACAAAAACAGGAAAAATAGAAGTAGCGAACAATGAAAGATTTCTACAATTAAGACTGGTGTGCTAAACTGATTCATCTAAATTCAGAACAGATGCAAAATGGTTCCACCCACCCCATTAGATTCTGTTCATTCCCCTTAAATATAACATTTCAAAAAATAAATAATATTACAATACTTGAAATATTTAAAAATTAAAAAAATTAAAAAAAAAATTCAAGGTATTGAAATACGCACAAAATATTTAATAGATGTAAGTAAGCATGATAAATAAAATGTTGTAATAACACATATTTATTATTTACTATAACTTATAATCGGAAAGGATGTGGTTACATCTTTTTAATGCTAACAGAACATTCTGTGTGTAAAAATCTTTTAAATTTTAAATCTGATGTAGAATTCTTAACAAGATATGATTTTAAGTGTGAGATCCACGCAAAATGAGAGAGAATGAAAGCGAAATCAAATAAATGCAACCTATCCTTTCAAAAGAATTTAATGTTGTCTAACGAAATTATTCGACACAAACAGAAAGTAATCTTTTTTAAGCGAAAATATATAAATAAAGTGCATTTAATTGTTTGTAACTAATTATTATTTTTATAAATGTAGTCTACTTGAGCAAAATGTTTCTGTAACTATATATATTATGTCTGCATAAATGATGTCCAGTTATAGCTGTGGCTTATTAACGGTGTTACCATCGATAACTTTTACTATGTTTATCATGCCTATGTTTATCCTCAGAAACTAGTAGATACGTTGTGAATTTATAGATATATGCAATAACTCAATGTACGACTCATGAAATAAATAGAACTCGTGATTAATCCCAAGTATTATGTAACTATTGATATGTGTTCTTGTATAAGCTAGTAGATTGGTCTCAGGACATGACGCAATAAATGCTCCAGATGAATTCTGAATAACTATGATCAGCTGAGTATTCCTGATGGAACTATTGAGCTAGTTAAGAGACTATCATTGTTCAATGAAGCTCATTATCCTTTCATTTTGCGCAATATTCCAATCTGTCACATTTACTTATCGATATATATTTAATTCAAAAAATACTTATAAACATCTTGATATATGTATATATGTTACACAATAACTTAACAAATAATATTCAATATAGAAGTAAGTACACGTAGAATAGTACATTAAGAATAAGGGGAACCAATTCGCTGTAAGAAAATGTTCAGTAAAGTTACTATTTTTTAAGGAACAATAATAACCAAAATTCATGTAATTAATTTGCACAGTAAATCAAAAATTCTGCCAGGTTATTAATTTTTTTTTAGAAAATTGATTTTTTTTTTTCATAAAGCTTTTTATGTAAATGCAACTTGGGCTAAAGGTGACATTTTGGTAAGATTATTATAATTTTAGTAATCTTACAGGAATCTGAAGCTTTAAAAATCTAGTTTTATGTATTTATATCTTTTTTCTATATCGTGTACAAATAGAAGCAGCATGCAAGCAGATCATTTCTGTAAATTTATTCTTTTAATTCAGTGTGACACACAAATCGTCACCTGACAATAATAAAGTTCTATCTGTGTTTTTGAAAAAAATTATTTATCGATATAGATAAGTTCAATTTGTATCTATGAAGGCATTTTTGCATCAAAATGATATATATATATATATAATTTATATATGACCTTACAATCATTATATAACATTATTTTAATCCCGAAATGCTTTCGTAGATATAAATAGAACATTCCTCTATCGGTGAGTCAATTTTTTTCAAAAACACAGATAGAAACTTATTATTCTCAGGTGACGAAATATCATGAAATACTAAATTTTTTGCAGTAATTAATGCCCTAGCCAAAACTAATGAAGAAATTTCATGTTACAATCATATATAATAAAATCAAATAAATGTCTTACGTTCGGATTTTAAATTTAAATAATACCGCTCTGTTACTATCCCGAAATATTACATAAATCCAAAATCTCCGTGATAATATATGTATATATATATATACATATATATATATATATATATATATATATATATATATATATATATATATATACATATATATATATATATATATATATATATATATATATATATACATATATATATATATATATATATACATTAAAGATATGTTATACAATCGATACCTGTAAAGTTATATCCAATTCATGTATTTATTAAATTGTATGAAAAATACCAAAATTGTTTTAAAAAACATACACAAATATAATTGAAGTCTTATTCTAAACTGAAAATCACTGAAAATTTTTTATCATTTTTCAATATAAGTAATGTTTAACAAGTTCATAAACTTTTGATAATATGAAAGATAACACTGATATTCACATCTCAACATTTTGAAATGGCTAAAAAGAATTTAAAAAAAAATCTTTTAGTTTTCATAATATAAACTAGCCAGATGTGGCAATCCCAAAACTTTCTTTTATCTTATGCATGTTCCTGAAAAATATAGCATAGCAGTGCGAACGGTTAAGTGGCATAAACCAAAATCTAGTCAGCAAAATTTGTGTCAAATTATAACTGAATCTGAAAATTGATGATAATCCGAGCAATAGCTTTTGAGCTAGATTTATTACAAATTCTTAAAAGAAATCTGCATAACAACGCTACATGTTGAGTTCTGTACACACAAAACTAATGAGGATAAATTTTTTATGAGATATTTAGTGAATCCGAAGTTTGATGAAAATCCATGCATTAGTTCTTGATATACATTTAATGTGAAATCGTGAAAAATGCAGCTTAGCAATGCCATCTGTTATTTACACCAAAAAAATTAAACAACTTAAATCTATATAAGAGTATAATTAAATTTAAAGTTTTATAAAATTACCTTTGTTATTTCTTGCGATAATACGAATAATGCACTATGGCAGTGCCATCTGTTGAGCGATTTGCACCAAAAGGTTATCTGCATCATGTTATATCATGTACTAACAAAATATAATGTGTTTTGAAAACCCATGCACTAGTTCTTCAGATATGGCTGTTGTGATAGTTATGAATAATGCAGTACAACAGCGCCACCAGTTGAGCGACATACACCAAAAATTAATAACATCTAGTTTATATTTAGGTCTAACAGAATCTACAGTTTTGTCGAATTCTGTGCATTAGTTCTTGAGACAGAGAGCAAATTTTTGTCATATGCACACAGACAGAAATTTTGTAAAAACATGTTTTTCGGATTCACTGACTCCTAAAACGTGTAAATCACTCAAAAACCGGATTTTGAAAATTTTTATGAATCCAATACTTTTTTCTTGCAAAGATAGAATAAAGTATAAATTAAAACGCTTGGTATATCTGAGCATGAATCTGAAAGAGAAAAACGTTTTAAATTTCTGTTTTTCTGTTTCAAATGTAAATCTTAGGGAAAGTTGAATTGACTTATTTTATAAGTTTTTCTAATATATTTGAAACTAAAATTATTTGATTGCGAGAGATAAAAAACTTTTCGGAATAAGAATAGGCGAGAAACAAGAGTTTCCTCTCCAGGCGTTCTGTAAAGCAATAAAATTAAGCACATGAATTGCTTATAAATAATTGTGTTTCTAAGAAAAAGATGCGATTATTAGAGTCGATATAGCTTTCTTGGCAGAAATAATTAATACAAATATTATTAAAGAAGAGGTATTCCAGTAAAATGTTAATAATTCTTATTAAAAGTATTGAAATCTTTTCAAGAAAAATCATTTTGCTTATTTTATTACTACAGTTCAATGAACTTTATGTTTTCCATAACAGTATTTTGATGCAAGATCTGTATTCACAATTCTAATCTTTAACATTATTTAGACATTTTTGAATTGTAAAATTAATTAATTTTTTACTAATTTTTATGAGCGTGCTTAAAAATAATATGTATGGAATAATATGTATGTTTTGAATACATTGGTGTTCAAAAATTAAGAACGGAGCAGATAAATTAGCATAAAATCCGAAAAAGGCAACCGAACGAAATAAAAGGCCAATCAGGAGAAAGGTCTGAAATAAATGCAGTAGGACATGTCCATATATGGCATGTGGCGTAAGAGGAGAAGGTTTTAAGGGGGATAAAGTAAAGGGGGTGGCCATTTAGAAACATAGTTCGTTCAATTTACGCAGTTATTGTACTCTGTAAGTGATTTCAGCGACGCTGTTTTACTACTATTGAGTGATATAGATAAGAGACAATCCAGGAGATATCCTGTAGAAGAATTTATACGAGCTCTAATCATTTGAAAGTTGTAAGAAATTCGATGTGTGAGAAGTGTGGCACAAGAATTAATTATCACTCACAACATCGTTTTACGAGCCTGGAGGGAATTTCCAACGAGGGGATCAATTTTTCGAGCATTCAGCAGTGGTCACCCACTAGCAACAACAACAGCAGACGACCGTTATATTCTCCTGCAGGCAAAAATTTAACAAGCGGCAGGCAGCTATAGAAATCGCAAGGCTGATTAAACAGACTAGTGGAAATCGGATATTCCGATTACCATGGCTAAAAGGCTGCACAAAGATGGTCTATATGAACGACGTTCAGTATGACTACCATTAACGCCTGCTCAGAGGAGACGCTGGTTTCTGTGATGCAAAAAACACAAAAAATGAACACAATAGGAAAGGGCTCCATTACTCTTTACGGATGGGAGCCGATTTAGTATGACCAACGATTCTGGACGTTTACACATCTCGAAAAAGCAGGAAACCCCTAAGCTCCACTCCAAAATCATCAAAAGGTACCATTTTGGGGATGCCTGAGTTCTTGTTTGGGGTGGTAGCATGCTTGGAAGCAGTAGGAACCTTCACGTCTTTCAAGGACGTCCAGTACTTGATGCCCACTATTGCAGCGAAATTCTCTTGCCTCACTTGCATATTTTTAGAGGTGTTATGGGTCCAGACACTCTCTCTACGGACGACAACACTCTCTGTGATCGTACA
Organism: Maratus speculifer; assembly: GCA_964019185.1. Lineage (NCBI taxonomy): Eukaryota > Metazoa > Arthropoda > Arachnida > Araneae > Salticidae > Maratus > Maratus speculifer. The sequence continues at coordinate 159,973,236 of OZ025298.1, forward strand.
GCAATTATCGAAGAACTCTTGGAGTGAAGATATTCAACACATGGACTAGCCTGCAACATCTCCAGGCTTGAATTCCATAGAACACACGTGGAACCTTCTCCTGATACGCTTGGCATCACGTGACCAGGCGCCGGCAACAATTCGCGAGCCGAAATTTGCTTTACAAAAAGTTGGTTGGTTGAATGGAGTTTTATGGCGCAAGGTCCCCCGTGGGACATGCTGCGCCAAGAACAAGGTAAACGTAAAATAAAGTTAAGATTTAAAAAGTGAATATTACATTAAAAACCTCTCATAGATACGAAAGAAATATAAAATGGAAATGCGGTGACATATGAAATTAAAAACAATTAAAACCAGTCAAAGACATTTAAAGGTGTAAAAAGTTAAAAATTCAAAAAGTAGTTAAAATTCTAAAGTAATAGGAACAACATGAAAAGAAACATAAAAGGCCAAATACAACAGAAAATCTAAGACATAAAACCAAAAGCCAATAAAAACCTAATTAAGTTCAACCAGGCACATACTCATCAAACACAGTGTTTTCCACGGAATCCGAGCCACTGCCGTAAGCTTCGGATTCCATAGCCTCTTGAACATAGTGCTGGAGTTGCCTGGGATCTTTAAAACTCCTAATGCATGGGCTTAGCGATGAGTTTTTCTTTCTTTTAACGACAGTCTACCACATGGGAGATGCTGGAGATGGGGTTTTCTTGGTATCTGTCTGTTTTTTCAGTACATTTGATTTGTGTGGTGTTTTTGAGTTCGTAACAGTTTTGGTCCCAGTCTTGGTCCCTTCTTTTTGAATAGAATTTTTTACTATCTGACAAGAGTTGGGTTTTTTCAAGTTTAAAGCAGATGAATTAGGGGCATTTTTTGAAGAAGTAGCAGGAGTATTATTAGATATAGTTGCCTTATTTTTAGTTTGGAGTTCAGTTGCCTTTTTAAGTTGAGCAGAAGATTTTTGTGTCTGAGTAGGTGTGTGTAAAATAGTAACAGGTTCTGATGAGGGTAAACAGGTATTAAAAGATTCTTTGATTGGGGTGTTTGTTGATTGTGTTTTGGCTGAATTTTTTGATGACATAGACACATCAGTCTGGGTGCTAATATGTCTTACAGATTTAGACTACTGTTTCAATAGGCTTGAATAAGACACGCCGACAGACGGGGTTCTGGATTCTACGATTTTACGAGCTTTTGGGTAGGAAAGATTTTGCATTATTTTTACAGTTAGAATTTCTTTTTCACGGTTCCAGTTTGGGCAAGAGCGAGAGAAAACTGTATGATTACCTTTGCAATTTATGCAGCGTTCTGATTTTTCACATGAATTGCTGTCATGGTCAACTTCTGCACAGCGTGCACAGGTAAGGGAACCGCGACAGTTGGTTTTAGTGTGGCCGTATCGCTGACATTTAAAACAACGGAGAGGATTAGGAATGTATGGTCTGACAGGACAATTCAGGTAAGCAGCATTAATTCTTGTAGGTAAAGTAGGGCTATTGAAAGTGAGAATGACATGCTTTGTAGGATGGACTTGGCCATTCCGACGGATCGTAATACGACGTGCATCTATAATATCTTGGTCTTTTAGGTTTTCTAGAAGTTCATCTTTTGTAGAGAATAATACGTCTGGTTCAGAAATAACACATCGGCTTGTATTTAATGTTTTATGCACCTGAACGGAAACAGAAAAAGGGCTTATTGTAGAGCTTTTAGAAAGAAGCTGTGATTGTTTAGTTGTAGTAACCTCAACTAGTAAATCTCCAGATTTTAATTTTTTTATAGTATGACCATTCCTTAAGGCAGACTGGAAAGTTTTAGCTATGAGAAATGGTGACGTTTTACCAAAGGAATTATCAGAGTGGCTATCAGTACGTTTAACGATAAAAAAGCGTGTGAAAGAAGAAGTCTGTACAGTTTGTTGCTCTCCAATGGGGAGAGACATAGAAGGAAATGAAGTTTTCCCATCCATGTTAAAAGTAATAAAATTCAGACCCCGGTCGCACCACCCACTACCGAGCTCAACAAGGGGATGCACATTCGTACACCAGTGCTAACCAGGGCCCATACGGTCACAAGACAACCCTTTGTCAGTCTCCACCCTTAACGAGATGACTAGTAGTTGCTCGATCACTTGATCCCTAAAGCCAGTGACATAGTCAGCTGACCAGCCGATTGATGCATACGGGACCAATATGCACCTCCCTTCTACCTGAAGCAGAAGCCAAAGCAGTGTGTTGGTTTCCCTCAACTGCCAGGATCCCCCTTTCCAGGGACACGGGTCACCACGCACGGCCAACACGTGGGTGGTTTACAATTCCCCATGAGTCGATATACAGGATGATATCGGCTCATACAGAATTGCCCTCACCTCCGAAAAGGAAACCACAACGAGAATGAAGCAAAGATGAAAGGAAGACAAGAGGAGTAAGAGGAAATAGAAAAGAGAAAGATCACTCGGGTGCCCCGGGGTTGTGAAGCCCGTGAATACCTAAAGAAGGTATCCCCCTGGGGGGCTTTACAAAATTAATCAGATTCGATGTCTCAACAGCTCCTAGACAATCGCGTCTTCTGCATGGACAATCATTTTAAATTCTTCATCTAAGTCCGGGGTACCATATCCTCTATTAGTGACTAAATTTTTTCAACCAGATGCCTGTAAGAAGGACGCTTCTATCTTCTCTGCATTTATGCTCCAAGTGACTTTTACAATAAAGTGCTTATGTATGCTTTTGATTCTTTGTTTAGATGTTTTTTAACACTTAGCACATATTTTCACATCTTCAAGATCTTATGTTATGATTTTAGTCGATGTGGAAAAATTTTGGGCGGTGTTACATTCGAAAAACTCTCTCGTCCTTAATTTTTGCACACCAGTGTGTATATATAAATATAAATATATATATATATCTATATAATAAAAAAATTGCCATATTTCCGTTTCGATTTTTTTCAAAATTCTTATAAAAATCTTTTAATTGTATTTTAGCAATATTCTAAATTTTAATTATCATCTAAATTCCCCTTTTATTTAATTGGGCGTAATATTCTATTTATTTTCCTAAAAAGAACTTAATTGTATTGTTAAAATGTCAATCTTTTATTTAGAACTATTAATCTATTTTATTATTTCATTTCTCCTTTTTAGAATAAAAATATTCTTTCGGAAGTTTTATTTTTAATATTTTATTAAATAATATAAATATATATTTTATTAAAAATAATATAAATTTATTTAATATTTTATTAAATTTTTAATATTTTATTAAATATCTGCTTTCTCATCATTCATTTCGACCTTTTAGCCGGCGGACATCTTGTGGCAGACTTTCGCCGCTTAAAAATAGTTTGAATGTGATATCCTCTACTTTTTAGCAAATAAAGGAGTTGGATCCGCCAGCACATTGGTGGCCGGCAGTTAAGCTTTAATATTCCGCGTATTTCCGTCCCTTAAAACGCACTGACACTGGCTTAGCGTTCAGAATTCGTCTGATTTTTCAATTGCTAAAACAAACCTTCCGACAGAAATATCAAAATAGAATGTTTTTGTTATTTTGTTTCATTTGGTCATTTAATTGTGCCAAGTGGCGAATTTATTGAGATCCGGTTGCAATGTGGAGTAGCTTGATGAATTTATGCAACAATAAAGTACTAATGGCTATAAATCTTGTTTTAATAGAAGAAATTACCTATCACTTCATCGTTTGCCATATTACTCCGTCCACGAAATCTGTGGGAAATTCATCTGTGAATAATAATTTTCATATCATCAATCGACATCATACGTATCATTATTTTCGTTTCTTCATATCATCGTCTGTCCGTCTACAGGATTTTTCGTCACACACACACACACACACACACACATATATGTATATATATATATATATACATATATATATATATATGTATGTATACACTCTTTTTCAGTTTTTTTCTTTTTTAGATTAAGGATTAAGTGGATAGATTAGGATTAATCGATAAGGATTAATCCTAATCTAGATTAAATAATTAGATAAGGATTAATCGATAGACATACATCTGTCATGGAGTACAAAGTTCTGAACGAATCGAATTATGATTATTCATATTATAGTCAGAAATAATATCATTTAATACTGATCTTATATTCTGAATTTAAATCCACATGAACACCCTATGGTTTATAATTCCAAAACTTTATTTCTTGATAAATATTTTAAAAATATTTTTTTAATGTGTGTTATTCAATTAAGTTACATGTAAGTTTATATGTAAACTATGTAGCTATTAATGTATCTGTGAAAACATCAAAGATACTTAAATAACGTATACTAGTATAAAATACCTTTTAATAAAGTCTCCGAAAAGTTTTTATCATTTCTATTATTGACACAATCTTTTGCAAATTCATAAATTTATGATGATATGAAAAATAAACAGAAATTTGCATTTCTCTATTTTAAAATGTCAAAAAGGAATTTTTAAAATATATCTTTCAGTTTTTAAAAGTTAAATAAATAAAAAGTAAAACGTTCTAAATTATAGCGCTGAAGGCTGTTTCAAATATAAATCTTAGTGAAAGTTGAATTGACTTATGTTGGGAAATCTTTATCCTACATTTGAAACTAAAATTCTATTAATACGAAAGAAAAAACTTTTTCCAATAAGAATATTCGGTACATCAGTTTTAGCAGCTGGCATTTTGAAAAAGCAATGAAAGGAAGCTTATGGATTTCTTATAAATAATTGTGTGTCTAACAAAATATGCGATTTTTAAATTCGATTTATCTTTCTTCGTTGCTATTTATAATACAGAAATGCGAAAGCATATGTCTTTAAAAATTATTAAAATACTATTAAATATATAGAAATGCATTTAATCAAACTCGTCTTGCGAATTTTATTACTACAGTTTAATGCACTTTTAGTTTTCTGTAGCTTTGATTTCGATGTAAACGCTATATTTAGAGTTCTGGCCATTAAATCTAGTTCAGTACGCATACCTTCTGAAACTATTTAGTAAACAATATTTAATTACAAAAGTGCAAAAATCATTATTTTAACATTAAAATTTACGGTAACAGATTTAACAGTGAAAAAAAATACCAACTTTGATGAAAGCTTATTCTTGCCACTATTACATTGTTTTATAATTGAAGAGTAAAAAATGGCAAGTAGTAGTTGCGTGAAGAGTTTAACTATATCGCCGAATATTTGCTGCTAGCTTTAGGCAGAATTAGAAACCTATTTTGACTAAAATAATCTCAAGGTAACGGATTTGACGCAAAGGACAAAACATTTCTGTGAATTTCTTTAAAAAATATCTCTTGTTAATAATAAAAAAAAAATGAATTTTTACTAAGATTTATATTTGAAACAGAAAAATTCGTCAGCGCTATAATTTAGAACGTTTTACTTTTGGAGATTCATGCTCAAATTTACAGTTAATTTTTATTTATTTACCTTGTAAAAATTGAAAGATATATTTCTAAAATTCTTTTTGACATTTTAAAATAGATAAATGCAAATCTCTGTTTATTTTTCATATCATTATAAATTTATGAATTTGCAAAAGATTGCGTCAATAATAGAAAAGATAAAAACTTTTCGGAGACTTAATTAGAAAGTATTTTATATTTGCATAAGTTATTTAAATATCTTTGATGGTTTTCAGATACATTAATAGGTACATAGTTTACCTATAAACTTACATGTAACTTAATTGAATAACACACATAAAAAAATATTTTTAAATGTTTATCAAGAAATAATGTTTTGGAATAATAACTGATATGGTGTTTAAGTTAATTTAAATTCATATTATAAGACCAGTATTTAATGATATTATTTCTGACTATAATATGTGTAATCTTTATTAGATTTGTTCAAAACTTTGTATTCCATGACAGATGTATGTCTATCCATTCGTAATTAAATCATATTTACAGAATAAAGAAAGTTACATTTATCTGCCCTAATATAAGGTACCCTGGGGTAATAACGCCACGTTAAGGTTCTACCAATTTTCACGGCTTAGTTTTAGATTGTATTTTTCAAACAAATATAGGATCTGATACAGCAACTCATTGACTATCTATATAAAATAAAATAATTTAACAGATATGTATTCATAAAATGTAATTGCGTTTTTTCTTGACCCATGCTATTTGGCGTTATTACCCACCTATATGGGCAATAACGCCATGCAAACAAAACTACGAAATAAAATGGAATAATTGCATGTAGATAGCCCAATTCTAAAAATACAAACTCTACAAACTTAGAAATTGACAAATTGCATTCTAAGATATTGAAAATGTTCAATTTTTGTGAAAATGTAAGAAATATAAAGGTGTTGTGTGGGAGGGGGGGATGCGGCTAATGAATATCAGACCGTGAGTTTCTTTTTGCTTAAAAAGGACCGTTTAAATAGAAATATGAGAAACATTGCACAGTTTTAACTGTGTTTATTTGAATCAGTATTTTGGATGTAGCTCGGTCACTGTAGGCAATCGACCGGGGTATTAATGTCAAGGATTGGCGTTATTACCCCGGTATAGTTATTGCGCAGTACATTTTAAATTACAAATTATCTCGAGAAGATATCCAAAATCTTCAACAACATTTTAAAAGTACACGAAATGCACTACAAATTTATGTAATTAACAAAGTATTTCCGGATAAAAAGATAGTCTTCACATATACAAAACGTATCTCGCAAATTTTAGATCAAGCGTTAATTTTAGTTGTTTGTAAAAACAATAAGACCTAAAAATGAAACAAATTAACGTGAAGCTGTTTTTTGCGATTTATATGACTCAAAACCCTTCTGCGCAGAGCACATGGGTGTCATTTACCTGATTATTTCATAATTATGCAAAATATAAGCACTTGGCGTTATTACCCCAGGGTACCTTATAATTTTATTGAAATTATATGGCTTACTGTATATTGAATCAGGAAACTCTTTTTGAGTGAATCTTTAGTCTCTGAAACAATTTAATTTCGAACAATAAACATAATAATAAAATAGTGTTTAGAATCATTGAAATATCAGAAATTGATCTAAATGGTCTGTCACTCTATCAAACGAATATGTAGGTTGTGTTTATTATTCGTTTGTATTGGTACAAGCATAGCACGCAACTTCGTGAGCACGTGTAAGTTTATGTGAAAAACAAATAAATATTATATGTGAAGGTAAAATAAACATCCTCAACAAAATAAATTAATGGATTCAATGTTTCATTTATACATGCATACTCTATTCGTTGCTAACTTTTTTCTAGTAATTCTTACAGAATTTTGTAACCAACTAAGATTACTAAAAATTGTTTAGTAATTACAAGGATCACTAAAGTTTTTTTAGTAGATCGACCCTATTTTTTTACAGTGTGGAGAGATTTGATAACCAGGGCTCCCAAATGGTCCGCTAACTGAACATCTGAATTTTTTTAGAGGAATTTCCCTTTTAGATTTTTCTTGCAAATTGCCAAGAAACAAACTTTGGAAGTCAATTCTAGCGCATATTCACTTGAAACCTGTCGAGAAATTTTCTGTTAAAAAATATCCATGTTCAGTTCGCGGACCATTTGGGAGCCCTGGATAACGGAAGAATTCCACAGTTTTATACGTTAAGAAAAAGAATAAAATTGCTAAGTATGTTATTTTAGTTGTATTTTGTAGATGTGCGTTGCACATGTACAAAATCACATCTACGCAAAATCTACGCACTTCTACGCAAAATATGCAAAGTGCGTATTGTTTTATTAGAGTTCTTGAATTGCAGGCTTTATCTTTTTTCATACCAACATTGAATTTATATTTAAAATTTGAGAGAATCTACTTATAATAAAATGCGTTCTGGAGAGGTGTGTGGAACGGTTCCAGGATTCGTCACTCCTATCTGTGAATGAACCCTAGCAATACGCCACGTTAGGCTTAATGGAAAACAAATGCAGACATATGACAGCTAAAAGATAATTTCTTTTACTTAAAATAACGTTTAAACAGCATATTTTTCTATAAAACATGTATATCATATCCAATTATAATGCATTAGGCTCCAAATTAAAAATAAGTAATTGTAAACATCAGATTACGATATCAACAAACGAACTCTGTTGCCATTCAGATTTTCCAAATCTTGAAACAAATGAATGACTCTTTGAACTCATTATTAAAAAAAAAAAAAGAATACATGTCAATTATCTAATTCTGTTCTTAAAATATTTGTAAAATCATATTAAACTCTTTAAATAATTTGATTTTGTTTAAAACTGTCAAAAACTCTTTTTGCAATCATCTATTGGCAAATAATATAAAGAATCGAACTTTGTAATAAACACGAGTTAATGTTCGGCATATCAAAAAGTTAATGTGATATTTTCGGAAATTACATTTCACTTTGCTAATAATTAATAGAGATCTAAATCAGAAGCATGCATTTTTAAGAACTTTTCACTGTTTCTTAAAATGCAGAATTCTGATTGGTTGGTCACGTTTCGCTATCAGCGAAAGTAGCCTGGATCGTGGTATTCTTCTCGCAAAAAATGTAGTGAATCAATCACGTTTGAGAATCGTTCAATCAAAATTATTTGTACTTGAGAACGCACGTGTGTTTGTTGATCTTTTTGAACACGCGGTAGGTTTATATATTTTCAAGTAAATCGTTGTTTCTGTAATTTAACGATAATTTTAGCAATGCCTGATGAAAATAACGAAACGCCGATTGAACGTAGACGGCGATTAGCTCGCGAAAGAAAATCGAGATGGCAATACTCGAAAAATACTCGAATTTTATCGAAAAATCGTGTAATATACTCAAATTTTTCTGAAAAATCGTCCGAAAATACGCGAATTTTGAAGAAAGATCCGGGAAAATATCAAAATTTTGTAGAAAAATCGGGGAAAATACGCACATTTTGTCAAAAAATAGCGGAAAATAGGCAAATCTTAACGAAAGATCGTGAGAAATACGAGAATTTTGACGAAAGATCAAGGAAAATACGCGAATTCTGTCAAAAAATCGCGGAAAATACGAGAATTTTGTCGAAAAATCGGGGAAAATACGCGAAATTTGTCGAAAAATCAAGGGAAATAAACAAATTTTCTCGAAAAATCAAGGAAAATCAACGAATTTTCTCGAAAGATTGAAAAACTTGCTACTTTCAAAATAAAACTGCTATTTTTTTAAAAAAGTTGTTTTGTTTATATTAACTGCGTATAGATAGCGCCAAATCCAAATTTAAAAAACAAAACAGAAAGCTTCTTAATTCATGGCCGACCCAGTGGCGTGGTGGTAGCGGAGGCTGCTTCCACACCGCTGGTCGCTGGTTCGAGTCCAGCTAGCGCCATGGGTGTCTGTGTTGTCCCTGTGAATATATATGTACTGGATATTCTGAAATAAGGTGTTCTATATGGTTTCTTGTGATCATTGGAGATTATGCCGGCGAATAGCTGTCGCGCCTACCTCAAAGCAAAATAAATACAAAATTAATTCATGCATAAAAGCATCGAACTAAAAGTATCATATGCCCATGATTAAAGCCACTGCCGAATCATACTTTTAATAAAAATAATGTATTTTAAAATTTAAAATACTTCAATATTTTAAAGTTAAAATTATTTACAACGTTAGAACACCAGAATATTCGAATTTCAAGCATACCGGTTTCGGTAGCATATAGCATACCTTCCTCAGTGCTAAAGATAGTGGAGATTTGCTCATATATATATAGGGAGGATGGGGATTCAAGTGATAAGTTTCTTGACCAATAGGAAAACAGAGGATCCTAGGCAACAGCCAATACGAAAACAGAGGATCCTAGGCAACAGCCAATAGGAAAACAGTGAACAGCTAATAGGAAAATTGGGTGGAAAATAGAAAAGATATTGCGAGAATAGCATTAAAAGACTAAGAAAAATTAGTTTTAATGTAATATTTCCAAGAGTCTGATAATGGTGGAATAGCAAAATCACAATTAACAAGATTAGCAAGATTTTTATGGATATGGAAAGCTTCAAGGAAGTTAAGTTCTTGTATAGAAGTAGGTTTAGTTAGTATCTTAACCGAATTGAAGTCAAAAGCATGACTCATCTCCCAACAATGTTTTGCGATTGAGGATTTCTTGATTTCTTGTTTTTCAATATATTGCTTATGTTCTTTAATACGAAATTTTAGACTGCGTTTGGTTTGACCAATGTAAGAAAGACCACACTGACAATTAATATTGTAAATGCCCCATGAGTTTGATAATTCAACAGGATCTTTAAGGCTGGAAAGGGTGAGTTTATTAGTAGGAGTAAAAATTATTTTGAAATCGAACCGACTAAGAATTTTAGCAATGTTAAAACTTGATTTTGGAAAGAAAGGTAAGACAATGCTAATATTGGAACCAGTGGAAGACTGAGATGAGTTTGAGGAGTGAGAGTTTTGCAATTTAGAAAGGGCAGTATCAATAATAGAAGGGTTGTAACCTCTATCAAATGCAATTGCTTTAATGTATTGAATTTCATTATTGAGAGACTGAGAATCAGAGCAAACATGACAAAACATTGCATTTGATAGAGATTACAACCCTTCTATTATTGATACTGCCCTTTCTAAATTGCAAAACTCTCACTCCTCAAACTCATCTCAGTCTTCCACTCGTTCCAATATTAGCATTGTCTTACCTTTCTTTCCAAAATCAAGTTTTTCCATTGCTAAAATTCTTAGTCGGTTCGATTTCAAAATAATTTTTACTCCTACTAATAAACTCACCCTTTCCAGCCTTAAAGATCCTGTTGAATTATCAAACTCATGGGGCATTTACAATATTAATTGTCAGTGTGGTCTTTCTTACATTGGTCAAACCAAACGCAGTCTAAAATTTCGTATTAAAGAACATAAGCAATATATTGAAAAACAAGAAATCAAGAAATCCTCAATCGCAAAACATTGCTGGGAGACGAGTCATGCTTTTGACTTCAATTCGGTTAAGATACTAACTAAACCTACTTCTATACAAGAACTTAACTTCCTTGAAGCTTTCCATATCCATAAAAATCTTGCTAATCTTGTTAATTGTGATTTTGCTATTCCACCATTATCAGACTGTTGAAAATATTACATTAAAACTAATTTTTCTTAATCTTTTAATGCTATTCTCGCAATATCTTTTCTATTTTCCACCCAATTTTCCAAATAGCTGTTCACTGTTTTCCTATTGGCTGTTGCCTAGGATCCTCTGTTTTCGTATTGGCTGTTGCCTAGGATCCTCTGTTTTCCTATTGGTCAAGAAACTTATCACTTGAATCCCCATCCTCCCTATATATATATGAGCAAATCTCCACTATCTTTAGTATGCTATATGCTACCGAAACCGGTATGCTTGAAATTCGAATATTCTGGTGTTCTAACGTTGTAAATAGTTTTAACTTTATCATATTGCACCAGGCAACAACCTATTATTATACTTCAATATTTAATTTTAATGCTTTGTGAAATCTTCAGAAATTGAGTTTCATTTTGCTAATTATTATTATCGTTATTGTAATAAATACTGCTCTTTGTTTTGAAATTAAATTTTGTTCAAAAACTAAATATCAAGTTAAAAAAATTAAAAAAAAACTTTATCATTTGTAGAAATCTATTGTTATTTTTAAAATGTGCTTTTCTACAATACAAACTCTTCAATACTAAAATCTTCATTCTGTTTGTATTATTATGAAAATAAAATGAAAATGAAAATTCCGTCATTTTTGATGGAGTTGTTATATTAGTATTTAAATAAAATTTTGAAAGATCCGGTACAGGGCCGCTGAAAGTGTTTGATGCATACAAATTGGTATTCAATTGCTCTCTCTTACTCGAATTTTCGAAAGCTTTTTTCATTTAGTTATTCTCATGTTTCTACATTCAATTTAAGAACCTGGGCTCTTAAGATCTGTAGGGACCAGTAACGGACTCTTGAATCTTGCAATGCGTGTTTCTGGAAGTTTCCTTTTTTGGAAATCAGTAAGATCCCATAAACTAGGTTCATTCAAAGCATTTTTAAAAGATATAAAGTCATACAAAGTTGAGTTTTATTTAAGGTTAGTATAACGGGCCTTGGGGAACGCCGGGTGGGTCGGCTAGTTCTATATATTAATTTTGTTATTCAAAGTATACTTTTAAAATTTTTGTTTCAAAGTTTTCCAAATATAGTGTTAATTTTTGTTGAAAACTGTTTAGTGTTAACAAAAGTATAAATAAATAAAAAATAATAAAAAATATTGAACTTTGCAGAGAAGTTTAACCCTTCAACCGTCCTTCAAAATTTTCCATTCATATTTAAAGATTTATAAAATAGTACCAATGAAAAATACTGTCATGAAAATTTTTACTTATATATTTATTTGTCGTTTCAACTTCAAAAATTAGCTTTAATATCAATTTTGTGATAAAGGAATCCTAAGGGATCTTAAAACTAAAAGGGCAACTTTGTGACACATGCTTTAATTTATTTTTGCTCGGAAATGCATGAAAATAGCAGGTGTTATAATTCAGAAATTGTCTATTTGCACTCAATTTTTTGTTTTTTAAAAAACACAATATATTTTTCGTAACAAGCCTTCAAAATTGACACTTTTGAGCACATTTCCCGACGAAAGCAGAAAAACCGGTCGAAAAGGAGGAAAAAACGGGTGATCATGCGATCGAAATAGCTTAGAACTGGATAGATAATTTAATTATCGTAAAATAGAAAAAAAAGTTCGATTAGAAATCGCTTCCATAGTCAGGCATTCCAATTTTATATATTTCTGTTAAAAAATGAATTTCTAAATGTGTCAAAACGTTTTACGCTTGTTGAACGGAGTAGTTAAGATCACCCTTAAATCAGCCTTTGATTCCAAATTTTACTTGACGGAAATACTGGTAAGAACGCATAAAGGGTTTAAATGTTTAGGAATATGTCTTGTATAAATGCACACAAACATTTGACAAGAACCACATAGACATTCGCCACATTAATAGACCATCTTGAGTATCTACTGTTTCATGGATGACCACAAAACTTTTTTTTATCATCAGACCTAATTATACCCCAGATTAAATCTTTTCGGAAAATAAGGAGTCAGAATTTTTATTTAACATCCTCGACGATCAGTGACAATTTTACAATATGAGATACTAACAGAATAATAAAATAATGCCATATAATTAGATATTTAACAAACTAGATACAGTCACGGGAAAAAAAGTAAAACTCCAGGCACTGTAAAAAAAGGAAGTCGTTCTACTACAAAAACTTTAGTGATCCTTGTAATTACTAAAAAATTTTTAGTAATCTTCGTCGGTTACAAAAAAATCTGTAAGAATTACTAGAAAAAAGTTAGCAACGAATTAGAGTTAATAGTTTCATATTTTTAATAACTCTTACTAAAACTCAGTTGGTGTGGCCTTGATAGCATAGTGGTTATAGTAACGGACTCCAGGCTAAAAGGTCCCGGGTTCGAAGCTTGCCACCGCCAAATACGATCCGAATGTATGTAGTGTCTCGTTAATAAAGGGATTATGAAAATCCTGTCGGAGCAGGTAGGAATGTTTGGTGCTGCCATCTATTGCGGTTTTGGCGAAAATCTTCCGCTTCAGAAGTCTGGATGCAGCTCGAAGGAAGTTCCTGCCTTTCGGGCGCACGTAATGGTTATTAAAAATAATTTCGGAGCTATTACTAAAATTTGATTACTTAAATCTATTGCGGTTTTGGCGAAAATCTTCCGCTTCAGAAGTCTGGATGCAGCTCGAAGGAAGCTCCTGCCTTTCGGGCGCACGTAATGGTTATTAAAAGTAATTTCGGAGCTATTACTAAAATTTGCTTGGTGGCTCATACTAAAAATTTTTAAATTAGTTATACAATAAACTTCTCTACCAAAAATTGAACCGATATCAAAAGCTACTGCAAAGTGAAAAATAATTTTTTTACAGAATAGTATTAAGAAATTAAATTAAAAGCGTAGTATTTATCATGCGTATTACTATATTTATGTAGATTAATTTGATTTTTTGAAGTCGGTGCCAGCCAAGCCAAGTTACATGTAATTTTCCAATAGACACGCATCCAAGTACCTACGAGTTTTTTTACGATTTGCATTGGATAATTAATTTTAATTTTGAACTTAGCTTGGTTGGCACCGACTTCAAAAAATCAAATTAATTACACATTCTACATAAATATAATAATATGCATGATAAATACTACGCTCTTAATTTAATTTCTTAATAATATTCTGTAAAAAAATTATTTTTCACTTTGCAGTAGCTTTTGAAGTCGGTTCAATTTTTGGTAGAAAAGTTTATTTTTCTCTTTTTAGTCAAAAGTTAACGATTTTTTGAAGTCAGTTAATAAAAATTATAATACGGGAAAAATCACTGTAAACCATACACGTATGTCAGGAGTGGGGTTCGAACCCACGATCTCTTTCAAGAACTAGAAATCAAATCTGCTGTCTTACACCGCTCAGCCACCTGACTGCACTCCATTCGGCAAGCTTCGTCATCGTCCATGTTACTTTTAGTTTGCAAGAAATCACTAATTTTATTAGTTTTTACTTAATTATTAAAAAAGTACTGAACCAATTTCAATGAAATGGAAGAAGTACTAATGGAAGAGTAGCCTCTTTCATTTAACACAAAAAACAAATTAATCGGTTGTATAGTTTCGGAGTAATCGGTGAACATACATAGAAAAAAAATACGTTCGCGCCGAATTGATACCATCCTCTCCTTTTTTGAAGTCACTTAAAAATATATATAACACGGAAAATTTTTTTGTATACCATACATATATGTCAGGAGTGAGGTTCGAACCGACACTCTCTTTCAAAACCAGAGATTAAATCTGGTGCCTTAGACCGCTCGGCTGTCAGGACTTCATTCGCTTTGGAGAGCTTATTCAATGTCATGTTACTTTTCGCAAGTCTATTCTCTTTTTGAATACACTTTCACTGTTAAAGTATTGAGTTAATAAAAAATCTCTGATACTCTGTGGTAACGGTTAAATACATAATATTCCTAATAGCATAATTAGTATTTAATTTGTTAAATATATATTTAAAAATTATAATACGAAAAAGATTATTGTATACACGTACGTCAGGAGTGGGGTTCGAACCCACGCTGCCTTTCGAAAACCATATCTTAAATCAAGCGCCTTAGACAGCTCGGCCATCCCGCCATCGGTATGTTTATTCGACATCCATATTACTACTGATTTGCAAAAAATCACTAATTTTATTAGTTTTTGCCTAATTACTAAAAAAGTACTGAACCAATTTCTATAAAACGGAAGTGGTACCAATTCGAGAGCAAGCTCTCTCATTTAATACCAAAATCAAGTTAATTGGAAGATAGTTTCGGAGTAATCGGTGAACATACATAAAAAAAACACATACGCGTAAGATTATTGTATACACGTACGTCAGGAGTGGGGTTCGAACCCACGCTGCCTTTCGAAGACCAGATCTTAAATCAATCGCCTTAGACCGCTCGGTCATCCTGCCATCGGTATGTTTATTCGACATCCATATTACTACTGATTTGAAAAAATCACTAATTTTATTTGTTTTTGCCTAATTACTAAAAAGTACTGAACCAATTTCTATAAAACGGAAGTGGTACCAATTCGAGAGCAAGCTCTCTCATTTAACACCAAAATCAAGTTAATTGGAAGATAGTTTCGGAGTAATCGGTGAACATACATAAAAAAATACATACGCGTTGAATTGATAACCTCCTCTCCTTTTTGGAAGTCGGTTAAAAAATTCTTTTGTTCAGTTTACAAAAGAAATGCTTGTTTCACCTGCAAAAAAAAAGTTTGTAATGGTTACTAAAAAATTGTGTTAAGAAATTTTTAGTAACCTCTTGATTTTTTTTTACAGTGTGCTCAGTCCTCAATAAATTATCGTAGAAGACAGTTATTGGTACTGAATGATTGGAAATAAAGTTATCTTTTAACCTCGTGACTACCGCTACCGGAATTTTCCGTTCACTACGCTGCAGGCTTTACTGCAACATAAGCATTTTTTAAATTAATATAATTCTAGAAATAAAACCTAGTTTTGAAAAATTAAGTTAGGATTAATGCTATCAAAGATTACTCGCCTATACGTAATAACACATTTTGTATGAGATTGGAAAAAATATTTAAATATCTTAAATAAATTATAGAGAAAACAACATTACAATTTTACCCTTTTGCTCGGCGGTAAGGGGGTTAAATGATATGTATGAAATTTGCTTAGGGGACATCTACACATAAACACGAAGTCTAATTTTTTTTTTCAATAGCAGTACTCAATTATGTTATCATAAAGAAACAGCACACTTCAATTAGCCAAATAACAAATTTTCATGCAAAAAGTACGATAAGTTTCCGAGAACTTAATTATTTTAAAACAAGCATATTTCACAGGCTATTTCCAAATTGAATTTAGTATTCGATTGTTAACTTAAAGTGCCGCCTTCTTGATCGAGGCATCGTAGTGTTACATCAGCAGTCATTGAAGAGCGCTAGGTTACAGGATTGTATAAGAAGTTTCAAAATATCTAGTCACTTCTATCATAGACGGTCCCGTAAACCATCCTTTTGGAAACTTTTTCTAAGAAAATTTTACATACATCATTTAAAAGTAGGCTTTATTTCCAATCCTTCGGTACTAGTAACTTTTTTTTACTATAATTCGTTGTGGTGTTAGTAAATGGTGTGTCCTTTTTTTCCACGTCTGTACAACCGAAAGCGTTCGGTCACTGCCTCTTAATATTTGGACATCAGAGTGATTTTTTTATGGATTCAGGAATATTTTTATTTATTTAATGACCAGATTTTCTTTTCAATGTATAATTCCCGTACCATCGTGCCGCACGCTAAGTTCCTGATATTGTAATAGAAAATCACATATAATACTAGTAGGTCAAAAAGATAATCTGTAAAAAGAAATCAGTTAAATTTAAAGCAAAAACCGCTGGCAGCAATGTTGCTAACTGTTTTTGCCTTAAAAATTGCAGTAAAATTAGATGTATTTTTTTTAATTACTTTTAATTTTCTGCAATTTTTACGGCAAAAACTGCTGGCAATAATGCTGCGTCGTAAATTTAACAGTTTTTTTTATGAAAACATACCATATAA
The DNA here is from genome assembly GCA_964019185.1 of Maratus speculifer. Classification (NCBI taxonomy): domain Eukaryota; kingdom Metazoa; phylum Arthropoda; class Arachnida; order Araneae; family Salticidae; genus Maratus; species Maratus speculifer. The sequence continues at coordinate 159,990,365 of OZ025298.1, forward strand.
GTATGTATCTATATAAATTAATCTGGAGTTGAAAATGTGAAGCTATCCAATAAATAAAATGTTATATTTGTTTGTAAATTATTTTTTTCTTTCATAACTGTCCAGTTTTGAAGTAAAAAAATGTGTTGCAAGATGCGTAAGAACAATTAGGAATGCCACATACGTTATACCGCATACTAGAGTACGTTTGAAACCATCTTTTCAATATTGAATAATACTGTAATATATGTGATGGCACAATACTTAGTATACGTATACCGCATACTAGAGTACGTTTGAAACCATCTTTTCAATATTGAGTAATATTGTAATATATGTGATGGCACAATGCTTAGTATACGTTATACCGCATACCAGAGTACGTTTGAAACCATCTTTTCAATATTGAATAATATTGTAATATGGCACAATGCTTAGTACACGTATACCGCATAACAGAGTACGTTTGAAAACATCTTTTCAATATTGAATAATATTGTAATATATGTGATGGCACAATGCTTAGTATACGTATACCCCATACCAGAGTACGTTTGAAACCATCTTTTCAATATTGAATAATATTGTAATATATGTGATGGCACAATGCTTAGTATACGTATACCGCATACCAGAGTACGTTTGAAACCATCTTTTCAATATTGAATAATATTGTAATATATGTGATGGTACAATGCTTAGTATTAAAAAAACTTTATTAAATCTTGTAGAACAACCTATTTTTCTAAAATTTAAATTAAAAAAAAACTTTTTAAAAATCTCTACTATTTTCACAAATATAAATATTTTTTTCGATTTTTTTCCTTTTTCATTATAATATATTCATTAAAGCAATGTATGAATTTCTATGAGATTCCTCAAATTTATGAGATTCCTCCTTAAACTAGAAGATAGCTCGTCAAAATGACGTGTTTCCATTTTTAAAAGGATGATAAAACATTACAACAACTTTGGTCAATCATAGCCGCTTTAGGCTTAAACAATTTTGAAAAATACAAAGATTGAACATGAGGGAAAAATCTGAAAAAAAAAATTCAATAGAAATCTGCATTTAAAACTATAACAAAACTAACTGGTGGATGGGGAGGGATTGTAATGAACAAATGTTAAATGCATAAATTTTAAAAGAATAAAGTAAGGTAAAATATCAATTATAAAAGAAAACATTGTGAAACTACAGCCAAAAAATATTTTTAAATACTGAGAGAAAATAATAAAAATATCCAAAATGTATAAAATTTTTTCCTATTTCGGCCATTTTCAGACAAATATGAGAGGGTAGCCAAATTATTAATTGAATGGGTAAAATAATGGCATAGAATATGCCGCTAATGAATTTCACTCACAAAATTACAGTAATTATTTCACAAAAAACATGCAAATTAATATGCATTAATAATGCAAAACATGTACTAATAATGCTATTTTAAAACATTTGTGAATTAACTATTTTATACCATTAGCTAATACTTAAAAGAAAATACTTTATAAGATCGAAAACAAATGTCAACAATAAAGAGTAAACAATCGTGATTCGTTATGTGACAATGAAGTCATTCACGGCTGTAAAATAAAAATAAAAAAATAAATAAAAAATAAATAAAATAAATAAATAAATAAAGTAATACGAATATAAAAATTCTAACAATATTGTATTTAAAACGCACCTTCGCTTTTCTTAAATAAAAAGTTTTAATTAAACACTGTTAAAAATTTGACTGTTTTGCTGCATCGTCATTACACAGCTTTTATAGAAAACTAGAAGATAGCCCGTCAAAATGACGTGTTTGCATTTTTAAAAGGATGATAAAAAAATTACAACTGTGGTCAATCAGCCACTGTAGGCTTAAACAATTTTTAAAAAATACAGCGATTAAACACGCGGAAAAAAATCTTTATAAAAAAGGAAATTTTAACAGAAATTTGCATTTAAAACTATAACAAAACTGTCTGGTGGATGGGGGGGGGGGATTGTAATGAACAAATCGTAAATACATAAATTTTAAAAGAATAAAGTAACGCAAAAAATCAATTATAAAAGATTATATTGTGAAACTACAGCCAAAAAATATATAAAAATACTGAGAGAAAATAATAAAAATAGCTAAAATGTATAAAAAAATTTCCTATTTTGGACTATTTTTTAGCTAATACTTAACAAAAACACTCTATAAGATCGGAAACAAATGAAAATAACAAAGAGTAAACAGCGCGTGTTCGTGAGACACACGTGCTGCGCGCGCGAGCTCAGGGATTTTTGCTTCCGAGTACTAAATCCGCTGTAATATTCACTCCATGTAACTGTCTCCTGAATACGCGCGCTCAGCGCGCATAGCTCCCGAACGCACCCAATCATTCCTGAGTCGTGATATTACAATGGAGTCATTCTAAAGATTCATTCACGGAATTTGTCATTCTTAAATGGCAACAGTATTAACTTGTTTACATTGTTTGTTCTTTTTCGTAATTGCTGGTTGTTTTATTTAGAACTTAAACATTATAATTAAATAGTTTTTGTAAGTTTTAAAGAAAATGCGTAATGAATAAATCTTTTGCATGTATATTTTCATAAGTTGAACAATTAAAATATTTGTGAACGGCTCGGAATAGTTAAGCCTAACGTGGACGCAATTGCAATAAGTTTCTTTTTCTCGTGGATGGGTTGACCCCGGAATCGTCGTACACGGAGGCGTTTTATATATATAATGATTACTTTACCGTATTACACTGTTAAAATTTTGACCCATTTGTTGCAGCGTCACTCCACAGCTTTTATAGAATATCTCTTTTATGACCAATAAGAATGCTCCATATCAGAGTAAAGTAACCGCTTTATATAAAAGCAGTGGAGTCATGCTGCAGCAAATGGGTAAAATTTTTAACAGTTGCTGCAGCATCACTCCAACGCTTTTATAGAAAACGGTTACTTTGTGTGTGTTACAGTGTATTCTATAAAAGCTGGGAAGTGATGATGCACCAAAAGGGTCAAATTGTTCACAGTGTACTGCTAAAAATTTGACCCATTTACTGCAGCGTCACTCCACAGCTTTTATAGAATGTCTCTTTTATGACCAATGAGAATGCTCCATAACACAGCAAAGTAATCGTTTTCTATAAAAGCGGTGGAGTGATGCTGCAGAAAATGAGACAAATTTTTAACAGTGTGAATATTGCGTTTGAAATAGGGAAAAGATTTCAAAGCACAGTAAAATGTAGTGACGTCATTTACAGTTCAAACTGTAAATCTGACAAATGAGAATACTCTATTACGACTCTGGAACGTTTGTATTGGACAAAAAATTGATAGCCTTTAAAATCGGAGATAACTTTTCACAATGGAATTTGTCATTGGTCACAATAAGTGTTTTTTCTCGTGGATGGGTTGACCCCGGAATCGTTAAACACGGAAGGATTTTATATATATTAGTGCTCGCGATAGGATACCTATAGCAGCTATACATTTAAACGATATACGTATATCCGTATAATACGTTTTTCTGCTATACGGATACTTTAAAATATACGTTTAAACGTATCCGGATACGTATAAGACGTATCAATTAAACGTATATTTTGGAATGCGTATATTTAATGTATACGTATATTCCACTTATCGTATCTAATTTAAATATTGGACTTCACCAGTCTTATGTCACTGAATGAAGAATAATTTGGAAATCGGTGGCGTTACGATAGGAATCCGCATAGTATATCTTTTATACAGGGTGTTTTTAAATTCAAGGAACAAACTTTGAGGGGGGAGAGTACACATCAAGACAAACAATATTAAATAGGAAATTAAGGGTCCCAAACATCTTCGGAAAGAGATAGGCGCCATTAACCCATTATTGCCTAGCGTCCCTTTTTAGGGACGCTTCAAAAGGTGCATTCAGCACTGTTTTTGACACCGGTAAAAAAGAAAAGCAATAAATATTTTATTTAAATGATGCATTTTCGTGATTAATGAACTAAAATTAAATCTTCTAAAAATAGTGGTGCCAACCAAATAAAATTTACGCAAAAGATGCTGGGCACAAATGGGTTAAAGTTTAGGTTCCAAAAATTCAAATGATTATAAAATACAGAAAAAATGGTCGATTCGTTTGCGGTTTTCACTAAAACTATTCTTTATGTCAGTATTGTTTTGAAAATAAATTATAAAGAAAAATTTCAAAAAATGCCGATAGAGGGCGCTTTAGACTTTGGAGTAACAAACAACTATTTTTTACCGTTATTTTTTGCATCTCATTAAATGTTTTTAGAAGCTTAGACATAAACTTAAATTTTGAGTTACTAATCTAAATAGTTAAGAGTGGTTAAGTAGCGCGAACTGAACTGTGGGGGGAGGTCCAAAAATTCAAATGATTATAAAAAACAGAAAAATTGGTCGATTCGTTTGCGGTTTTCACTAAAACTATTCTTTATGTCAGTATTATATTAAAAATAAATTATAAAGATAAAATTCAAAAATTGCGATAGAGGGCGCTCTAGACTTTGGAGTAACGTATAACTATCTTTTACTGTTATTTTTTGCATCGCATAAAATTTTTTTAGAAGCTTAGAAATAAACTTAAATTTTAAGATAAAAATCTGAATAGTTGGGAGTGGTTAAGTAGCGCAAATTGAACTGTGTTGAATGGGGGTGGGGAGGTTCAAATTTCAAATCATATAAAAAACGGAAAAATTGGTCGATTCGTTTGCGGTTTTCGCTAAAACTATTCTTTATGTCAATATTTCCTTGAAAATAAATTTAAAGATAAACTAGAAAAATTTCCGTTAGAGGACGCCTTAAACTTTAGAGTAACTGACAACTATTTTTAACCATTATTTTTTGTATCTGATTAAATGCTTGCAAGAGCTTACACTTAAATTTTGAGCTAAAATTCTGAATCGTTGGGAGGGATTAAGAAGCACAAACTGAACTGTGTTCAGGAGTTGAAATGTTACTTTCCTCAGCCCTCGAACATAGTTCCATTTTCCGCTACTTAATTACTCGCAACGATGCAGATTTTGAGCTCAAAATTTAAGTTTGAACTTTTACAAGCATTTAATTAGATATAACAAACAATGGTTAAAAATAGTTGTTGGTTGCTCTAAAGTTTAAGGCGCACTTTGACGGAATTTTTTTAAAGATATCTTTAAAATTTATTTTCGAAGAAATATTGGCATAAAGAATAGTTTTAGCGAAAACCGCAAACGAATCGACCAATTATTCCGTTTTTTATAATCATTTGAAATTTGAACCTCCTCACCACCATTGAGCACAGTTCAGTTTCCGCAACTTAACCACTCCCAACGATTCAGATTTTCATCTCAAAATGTAAGTTTATGTCTAAGCTTCTAAACAAATTTTATGAGATGCAAAAAATAACGGTAGAAATTAGTTGTACGTTACTCCAAAGTCTAAAGCGCCCTCTATCGGCAATTTTTGAATTTTATCTTTATAATTTATTTTTTAAATAATACTGACGTAATGAATAATTTTAGTGAAAATCGCAAATCAATTGACCAATTTTTCCGTATTTTATAATCATTTAAAATTTGAACCTCCCCCCACAGTTCAGTTTGCGTTACTTAACCACTCCCAACGATTTAGTTTTTAAGCTCAAAATTTAAGTTTATGCCTAAGCTTCTATAAAAAAGTAATAAGATGCAAAAAATAACGGTAAAAAATAGTTGTTCGTTACTTCAAAGTCTAAAGCGCCCTCTATTGGCATTTTTTGAAATTTATCTTTATAATTTATTTTCAAGATAATACTGACTTAAAGAATAGTTTTAGTGAAAACCACAAACGAATCGACCAATTTTTCTGTATTTTACAATCATTTGAATTTTTGGACCCTAAACTTTAATGGCGCCTATCTCCTTCGGAAGACGTTTGGGACCCTTAGTTTCCCATTTAATATAGTTTGTCTTGATGTGTACTATCACCCCTTAAAATTTGTACCATGAATTTAGAAACACCCTGTATACAAGATCAAGCAATGATAAGCGTATATTTTTAAAATCAATTTGCAAAAATTTCACAAAATATCAGACTCCTGATAGGCCAATCTCGTTTCACTAACAGTGAAACTAGTCGTTGGGGGCCACCGTAATACTTACCCGTCATGGATATGTATATGAAAATAAAACATGTGAAACTACACTATATTGCCATTGATTATGGGACACTTGCGATTTTAGACATTTTACTAAATATCTAAAAAATTCATGAGGAATCATCTCGAAACTCTTAGTGTATAAATATAATAGTATACGTCATACATCTCCGTGAAGATTTTTTCCCGAAACGCCATAGGGGACCGTCAACAAATTAAAAAAGAATGAATATATTTTGAATAACCCTGTCAAAAGTAATGTAGCAAAAGCGCTCAAACTCTAGATTATGATTGAATGCCTTATTATAATACACTGTGTTCATTTTTATGCAAATAGCATGCACACTCGCAGAGTATTTAAGGTTTTTATAAAAATGGTCCCAAATTTTTCCATGTTTTTCCATTATAATTTTCAGAGTTCTTAATATAAAATAATATTTTTTTCAGAAAATATGACAAACAACATTGCACACAATACCCTGTAATCAGAATTAAAAAATAATGAAAATTGTATAAAAAATGAGTTGGTTTACTAAATAATTTTTTACTGCACATGCGTCAACGATATGAAAATTTCATTTGCATATTATGTTAGCGAAATGTATAGAGCAACTTTTGTAAAAGTCTCAAAATCATAGCTTAAAAATTCTGAAAGTAATCGTCTATAGAAAAAGGACAAAATCCGTAGTTTCCAAAATGAAGCAAAAAAATGAGGGATTTTATCCAAATGCAGTAGTACATCCCTTATTGTGTATTCTATATTGACACTAATCAATGAATATATGGATACAACCCCTCTTGTTTTTGCTTCATTTTGAGAATAACGGATTTTCGACTTATTCAATTGACGATTATTGTCAGAATTTTTCAAGTTATGATTTTGTGACTTTCACAAAAGTTGCTCTATACATTTAGCTAACATAATATGCAAATGAAATTTTGATATCGCTGACGCATGCGCAGTAAAAAATTATTTAGTAAACCCACTCATTTTTTATACAATTTTCATTATTTTTTAATTCTGATTACAGGGTGCTGCGTGCAATGTTGTTTGTCATATTTTCTGAAAAAAATAATATTTTATATTAAGAACTCTAAAAATTATAAGGAAAAAACTTGGACAAATTTGGGATCATTTTTATAAAAACCTTAATTACTCTGCGAGTATGCATGCTATTTGCATAAAAATGAGCAAGGCTTATTACAATAAGGCATTCAATCACAGTCTAGAGTTTGAGCGCTTTTGCTACATTAGTTTTGACAGGGTTATTCAAAAGATATTCATTCTTTTTTAATTTGCTGACGGTCCCCTATGGAGTTTCGGTAAAAAATCTTCACGGAGATGTATGACTTATACTATTATATTTATACACTAATAGTTTCGAGATGATTCCTCATGTATTTTTCTAGATATTTAGTAAAATGTCTAAAATCGCAAGTGTCCCATGATCAATGGCAATATAGTGTATTTATACAATGCATTGCAATTCATAAACAAAATTTAAATATTGTTAATATTCATAGTAATGCTATATTAAAGAACTGCTGATGTATCAATTTCAACAAATTATTGTCTGAGCGAAGCGAAGTCTTTATACTCAGAGATACGTAACGATATTAAAATTCAAAAAATTTTTTTCGTCAAGCAAATCTCAAAAAAGTACTTGTCGGATTTTGATTCTGTTTGTACTAATAGATACTTATGAAGGTAATCTGGTGAATGCACCTACTTTTAAAAATTAATTCCAAATAGTTTAAAAGTTATATTAAAAAAACTGATAAAAAAGCCCAATTTATGTGCATACGTCACAGAAATTTGGTGAGCGTGATTTTCACCGGCTGGACATTTTCGTAGATAACCGAATCAGTACATGGAGTAAATAGTAATCATTTTCGCACTCAGAAATATTTAATGTAATAAAACATTTTAAAATTTAATCATGCAGGAAAATAAAACTGTTATTTTTTTTATACTAAAAAAATGTCATAAAAACTTTGATTTTGAGATTTTGTGATAATCTCTTAACAGCACTTTTTGATCGCTAAAAGAATGTTTTACATATTTCGCGTGTGAAAATTAGAAACAATTACGTTTTTAAATAAAGTTTCTTTTATGACATCATTTTCCCTTTATATTTATTTTCATTGCATGTTTTCTTTTAACTTATATTTTGTTTGTGTATGGAAGTCAATTCTGGTCACTAATTTTTCGGCACGGATACCACAAGCGCATCAGATTTGGCGCAATTTTTTTCAAAGCCCATTTGGCGAAAACTCCCTTTTCAAATAACGCTTACACACACATTTTTAAATTATTTTCTATTTTCAAAAAGAACTTACAGTAAATAAAATAATACCAATAATTAATAACTATAAAAAGAAATATTTTATATAATTAAAAGAAGGAAGTGAAAGTAAATAATCATTTTATGAGTAAATAAAAAAATAATAAATAAATAAAGCCGGGTTACCATCTCAGGTAAAATAATGCCATTTTGACGCCAATTATGTACCCTGGTGCATATGTGACATTTTTTCCCATTTTTCATCCGTTTCCTGTTGGCATACAACTTCGAAATATGGAGTATGTATGCATACCTGGGAGCAATACTGGAATTATACATTGATTTTTTTTTTAATTCGATCCAAAAAGGGGCAACGGGGCTATTTTTTAAAGTTTTATACAATTTATACTGCATAAAGGAGCCACTTACCTATTTCTATATACCAGAAGAAGAAGGTGGTATCTAAAAACAATTATAGTATACATAAATAAAATACTTGAGATAATATACTAGAGATATAAGTACCGGGTTTGGCGAGATTTTTTATGCCAATTAGGCAAAAACATCGTTTTGATTACCAGATGTATATAGCATGCTATAACAACACGTTATTTATTTATTTCAAAATGAAAAAAAAGGAATAAATGAAACATTTCCTGTTATTAAAAAAGATATAACAATCAATAAATGATAATATTTTTAGAACAAACAATTTATTATAACATTTATATGATAACCAGCATGTTAGGCAACTAAACGCCATTTTGGCACCAGTTAGGTACCTCGGAGTATATAGGGCATATATGTGCCATATTTATTTGTAAAACTGAGCATGAAAGTTTACCAGGTGTGTTTTCATAGGCGCTTATATCTTTTTGCAACATAGCGCACCTTTCGAAGCCAAAACTGCACAAAAGAAAAAATAATCAATATTTGCAGCATTTTTTTTAATGTAATGCACATTTTGTAATCAGTAGGCTCGATAATCAGACCTCGTTTTTTTTGCTTTAAAAGACGATATTTCATTCGACATCTTTTTGGGATTCGTCGTTTTTCCATATTTAATAGTATGCGTCTACTCGTTTTGTACCCTTTTTTGTAACTTTCTTCTTTATTAACAGCGACATCTGGATTTCCTATTTAAATACAAATTCTTCTAAATACAAAGAATTTCGTTAAAATAAATAAATAATAGGAAATGCGGACATCTATTGCTCAAAACACAAAATTTTTCCTATTGAGTTAATAAAAATCAGTAAAAACATAATTTTTATGATAATAAAAAGGTGACTTATGTAATAACAGAGTCATATATTATGTACGTTATGGATTAAGTATGAATATTTCAATGAAAAGTGATATTTCAAAAGTATTATGAAATTAGTTAAAAACCATTTATTTTAAACTAAATGAATAAAAGATTTATATTTTTAATGATATAAATGGGATTTGAAAAATTATTGGAAATTTATCACCATAGATGTATCAATATTACAATCAGTACCTTGTATGCAAAATGGAACAATTAGCAATACTTTTTGTACCCGAAAAATGGTCGTTGCTTTTTTTAAGGTTAAAAAGTAGATTATGAAATATTCCTATATAGAGATGCCAAACCCTCGCTTATTGCATAGCAGAATTTTCTTATAGGAAAAGTTATTTTTTAAATCCCCAGAATGTTCCAATTTAATAAAACATTTTCTGTATTAAAATACCGGTACCCAAAATGCCGGAGACTTGGCAGCTCTGCCTATAACATTTTAATTGATCACGGTACTTTTTTTAATCGGATTCAAATTTAGTGAAGACAACGCTTTTTGGCCGAAAGCAGCTTTTTTCCACATGTGTAACTACGATACAATTCCTTGATGTTGACTTATGAATGTTTTGACTTATGCTATTATTGCTTCCTCTCATTTATTTATTTGAATTTGAAATAAGATGACTCAAAATCGTGTTTTTTAAATATACGAAAAAAAATGCATTTCGAGAGAGGGCGAAAAGGACAATATTATGCGATTTATTACCTGCGTTTGGCTAAGTGTCTTACTACCTTGTATTTAATACTCTTCACAATACTTCGCTGTTATATGGACTTAGGCGCTTTTATAAAAAGTTTGACGTAATTCGGGCTTAAGAAAGTGAGTTTTTTACTGAATAATACAAATAAATGAGAAATGAATACTAAGAAATACTAATAAAAGAAAAATGAAGCATTATATTGATCTATGTATATTTAAAAATTCATCTGCTAGCTCTAATTAGATAATTTATGTCTTATGTGTATATAATAGGAGATAAATAGCTTTTGATTCTGTATTTCTATGCTATAAAGCATTAACGTTTGTGTGTTTTTCGTTAGCATTGGGAGTACCTAGCCGATTTAAAAAATAATGTGGGCAAAATATGTTGGTAACCATCTTTGCTGCAAAATATACTATATTTTGCGTAGGAACAATAATCACCATCAATGCACGAGCAAAAAAAGTTCTAAAATTGAGAATTCTTTGATGTTAATATGACTAAAAATTTAAAATCTTTTTTTTTCTTTGGTGGCAACTTTTAAGGTATAATATTCTCGTTATGAACGATTTCTAAAACATTCGACAATTTAATTTCGCATATTAAACATTTTTTTTCTAGAAAAAGTTTTAAACCCAATTTATTGAGAATATTGCAATTTCTAGGATACTGTTGGGGTCAGAAACTACAACTTTGGCATCACAGTAACTTATAAGATGTAAGTGCTCGTTTAGAACAAATTTTTAAAAAAGGATTTCTTAACTCTTATCAACAACCTCATTGCATCCTTGGAAAACAGATATTCAACATTATAAACTATTCGGACGGATTTCACACCATATAAAATACACTCCATTTCTCTTCAAACATAATAGTTTGTTATTTATAGTTTCTCAAATCGGTGCGAAGCTTCTGTTTATGCTCATGACATCATTTCAAAGAGCTATATTTCCAATATAGGAAAATTTGGTGTTTTATTTTCTGTATTACTTTTAACATTTTGCATATTTCCAATTTTATATCCATGCATGGTTTGCTTTTCTTTTATAAAAATAGTATATGCAACAAGATTTTGTAGTTCTACGATTCGATATGCTTATTTTCATCATTATATTTTACCACAATGAATGACCAATTAAAGGTAACATCTCATTTTCTTTACTTATCGCAAGTTATTAAATGTGTTTTCTCAGCAATATCGCTCAGACTAATCCCTCTGAGGGAAGTCCTAGTATAAAACGCCAAACTACTCAAGTAGTACCGAACTGCGTAAAAGAAACATCCTTATAACTCCAAAAATAACAATTCTATTAACTAACAATTAACTGCGTCGGATTAAGCGTCTCATTTCCAATTAAAATGTACTTCTGAATTGAAATTTGAATGAAATACAGGGTCATGAAAAATCGAAGAATGTGAAAAACAAGATTACAAATATCTCGGCAACTAAAAATTCGATAGACTTCGTTCTATATGCAAAATGTGTGTTATTTTATTGCCTTTTACGTCTTTTCCTTTGAACAAAAAAATTCGAAACTTTTTATAAACCTTTCATTAGAACGAATTTTTCCAGAGTCCGAAAAAAATAGTTCCGGATAATCGAGGTTGCTGATATTAAATAGGGTTCGTTCCATTTTTACATACTAACTACATACAAAATTTCAAGTCTTTATCTCAATTTGTTCGGGGGATAGAGCGTTTACAGACAGACAGACAGACTGACAGACAGACGGACGTCAAAATTTTTCTTTTAAAAATATGTTTTTCGGAATCTCCACTATCTAAAACGTGTAAATCCGTCAAAAAAATTATTTCGATTTTTAAAACGATTGAAAGATTTACCCTATACTACGTATGATGGGTAAGTAATATCTATTTTCAAAATAGCGAGTTATTACCGTGAATTGCAAAAGTATTTTGCAACATTGTACTTTGAATTTAATTTAGATTTTTCTATTATCGCAAGGTAATGAGCTCAGATACCCCGTTATTTTACATTTTGTATAGGTAATGTATACAAATTGTATCCATTGTAAATAACCAGCAAAATTAAACACTTTTTGTGGAAAGAATGAGGGTATAAATGTTTCAGATTTATTGTGAATTCTTATTAAATTTAGTATTTTCTTTTTAATTATTTAAAAATTCTTTATTCATTTATTGTTTTAGACTCAAGATTGCACCCGAGCGTAAATGCTATTCTTTTCATGGAGTTAATATTTTCTAACTCTGTTAATGTATAATGAAATTTCATTTTTTTAATCTTGACATTCTCACCAAAAAAAAAAAATAAAATCACTTCATATCAAGCATTAACAGAATCTGTAGTTTGATGAAAATCCGCGCATCAATTTTAGAGATAGAGCTATTGCAGAATTCGTAAATAAAATACAGCAAAGTAGAGCCACCTGTTGAAGGATTTACATACAAAACTAGTCAGCAACAATTTCTACCAGGGACTACTTGAATATATAGAGGAGACTCGGATGCATGTGAACAGTTCAAATAAACATAGCTTTTTGTCATAACTGGGTCAATTTCTATAAGCAAAATTACTCTATATAGTAAACATAACTTTTTTTTTACGCATGGTATTTTTTAAAAATTAACTTTACAGTTCTTCTTACTTTTCTTAATAGTTTATTGAATTCAAAAAAAAAAAAAAAAAAAAAAAAAAAAGTCCATATGTACTCCAACGAAAGAGCAGTTGTAAACACATAAGGAAAACATGTGAACACAAGGAAAAAAATTAACATGTTTTTATTATCTTTTTCATATGTTACCTTAATCATTAGTTGTATTATTTATTAAATTCACCATAAAGAAAAATATATGTATATTTATTTAGTTTCTAAGTTATATGTTTAAGTAAAATATTATAAAATAAAATTAAGTAGATTTGGGGGGGGGCTTAGATAATTGATAAAATAATGTTGCAATATAGCAAAAAAAAAAAAAAAATAACGAAGTAAACTTGAGAAAATAATTAAAGAATTTAAATTTTGCTTAGCGCTTTTTGTTTGAGGGAGATTTTAGAGAGGTGGCATTTGGATAATAGGGTAGATGTGCCAGTAATGGGCCACCTTAAGGAATTTCTCTAAAAAATAATTTTTTATTAATAGTTATAATTATTGTATTCCAATTTTTTTCATATTAGATTAATCTTTCAACAATATTTAACTAATCCCACAGTTACATTTCCCAATAGAAATGAAAATTTCATTTTAAATAATAGAAATATGTCTAAACACCCAAATGCCCAGTAATGGGCCACCTATGTTCCAGTAATGGACCGCCTATGTTCCAGTAATGGGCCACCCTACAAAAAATAACAGATAATTATTTTTAGGTGCGTTCGTAATTATGTAAATAGGTAGCACCTATAATTGTAGTTCAGTCCGTCTGTCTGTCCATCTATCTGTCCGTTTGTCTGACAGTCTGTCTATCTGTCCGTTTGTCTGTCCGTCTGTCTGTCCGCATATAACAACGGAAAACTATCCAACCGAATCGTTTGAAATTTAAAATACATAATTATTACATAATTTTGTCGAGTCATTTCAAATTTTATGAAAATCGGATGGATAGATCAATTACAGGGACATTCAAAAGGGTTCCGTTACATTACGGTCAATAGGGGAAAAAGTTTTAAATGCATTTTAATCGTTTGAAATTTAAAACATATAATTATTGCGTAATTTTGTCGAGTCATTTCAAATGTTATGAAAATCGGATGAATAGATCAATTACAGGGACAATCAAAAGGATTCCGTTATATTACGGTCAATGGGGAAGAAGTTTCAAATGCATTTTAATGATGTTACATTCATTCGAACATAATATAATTGACATGAATCTATGAAATATATACTAAAATATGCATTCTGTACAATCTGTGACGCAAAGAATTTTTATTATTAAATTACAGGACTACACAAAAGTATTCCACTATATAATGCTATACGGGGAAACATGGTTTGGTACGTGTTTTAATTATATTCAACTATTTCACATTTTATGAATAAGGTATACGTTGCTGAGGTGTAATAAGAATTACTATTCCTGTATATTTACAGAATTTCAACCAATATACTGTATCCGAAGTACTATTTACTATAAAAGCAAGATCTGAATATTTTAAAAATTTCGTTATCGTACGAACGCACCTCATTTGCTACATTCACGTGCAATTTCCAACTTGTTCTTTTTATGTCTACGTAAGTCGCATCTTCTTCTTCCTCAGAATCCACATTATCCTCTTGTATACAAAATTCGGCCTTTTTTGAAGCAATTGTAAATTGTTTTTTCTTCAATTACCCCCATTGATCCCGTTCTTATATGTATAACTATTCAATTAACACTGTTTTGAGAAGGATGTTGAAAGGTGTGTGAAAGGAGGGGGTTGATGAATTTGTTGGACTTAAGGAACAAGAAAATTCAAGCAGAGGAGTAATATAAAAAAAAAACTCAGCACTGAACGATAAATTAGGAATAAGAGATGGAAATTTGATTTCATGTGATTTCGAAGTTTTTTTTAACAACTGAATAAAGAACATTTTATGAAACTATTCGTTATATGGAGATAGATATTTCGCTATATAGACTGTTTTTAATGTAATCATGGGAAAAGGGGAACATTCCTACTAAAAATTCGTTATATAGAGAAATTCGATGTATGGAGTTTCGTTATAGAGAGACTTGACTGTATTTATAAAGAAATTGTCTTTATTAAATTCTAGTAAGTAAAATTTAAGTATTAAATTTGTTTATTTAGTTTTCAGTTAAATCAAAATATTTTATCACTACTGAAATTACACTTTTAGTATTGGTCACTTGGGTGGCCCATTACTGGCAAATCACGAAATAAGCAATCCAGTAATGGACCACCCCTCCTAAAATCTTAAAAATAAATAAAATTTTCTAAATGGCCATTGGTACATTAAATTCAATGTTTTATATTGCTAACCAAACAAAAACATTCAATTTTTACGGAAAAATAAAAAAGATATAAAACTAAGTAAGTAAAGTCTGCTCTTAGTTTGTTCATTAAGATTTTCAGTGAAAAACAGAAAAACTGTGAAACTTTATTTTCTGCTTCCTAATTGTTTTGACGAAAAGTGTAAAAAATTAATCCAGCTTATAAAGCATGCAAGGTAGAGTTCAGAAAAAAATAATAAAAGCTTAACTATTATTTATTATTTTTTTATAAACCAAGAAGTGCGAGGTGGCCCATTACTGGAAGGTGGCCCATTACTGGCACATCTACCCTATTTATAGGAAAACTACCAAAAGGCGAAATATTCTCATTCCTATATTTCCCTTATTTGCTTGTAAATTAAGGATAAAAAATTGTTTTACATTTATAAGCTTCCTCAAAATTGGTATTACATCCAAAATTACTTCTTTTGCTTTTAAAAGAAAAGGGGGAGTCAATAATGAAGATTTCACGGTAGTTATAAGTTTAAAAATTTTGTTTTCTTAATATATATGTTACAGGCCAAACCCGATTTTAGGCCAAACTAGTTTATCCTAACGCCCATCGGATAGACTAGTTTTTCCTAGGCCAAACCGGTCTATCCTAAGGCCCATCGGATAAACTAGTTTTTCCTAGGCCAGACTAGTCTATCCTAAGGTCCATAGGACAATCTAGATTTTCCTAGGCCAAACTAGTTTGGCCTAACTGTTATAGGATAAACTAGTTTAGCGTGCTGTTTATTGGTCTGAACTAGTTTCTCCTAGGCCAATTCAATTTGGCGTGATTTTATTGAATTCAATGACCGCCACAGCGCCAACATTCTAGTTTGTCCTAGGCTGATCTAGTTTATCCTAGGCCAATTTAATTTTACGTGTTTTTAGCTCGCAGGCGTCAAAGCCTGAGAAATAATGGGCTCGCAGGCTCTGTATGTATGAATGAATGTATGTATGTACGAATGTACGTACGTATGTACGTGCGTATGTACGTAACGCGATAACTCGTGATAGAAATATCCGATTTGCTTCAAATTTTGGATGTAGGTTCATTGATATAAGGTACTTTTCTGATTAATTTTGGGAATTCATTGGAAAAGAATAAAGGGGAGCGAGCGGGAGGCTAGTCCCCCACCGTTAATTTAGAAAAATAGATTTTTGATGCAGAATTGTCAGTTTTCATTTAAAATTTTAGATATAGGATCATTCTGACAAGGTGCCTGCATGATTAGTTGTTGTTGTTTATTGTTTATTGTATTTGTCCTAGGCTGATCTAGTTTATCCTAGGCCAATTTAATTTTACGTGTTTTTAGCTCGCAGGCGTCAAAGCCTGAGAAATAATATGCTCGCAGGCTCTTTATGTATGAAGGTATGTATGTATGTACGAATGTACGTACGTATGTACGTGCGTATGTACGTAACGCGATAACTCGTGATAGAAATATCCGATTTGCTTCAAATTTTGGATGTAGGTTCATTCATATAAAGTACTTTTCTGATTAATTTTGGGAATTCATTGGAAAAGAATAAAGGGGAGCGAGCGGGAGGCTAGTCCCCCACCGTTAATTTAGAAAAATAGATTTTTGATGCAGAATTTTCAGTTTTCATTTAAAATTTTAGATATAGGATCATTCTGACAAGGTGCCTGCATGATTAGTTGTTGTTGTTTATTGTTTATTGTATTTGTCCTAGGCTGATCTAGTTTATCCTAGGCCAATTTAATTTTACGTCTTTTTAGCTCGCATCCGTCAAAGCCTGCGAAATAATGGGCTCGCAGGCTCTGTATGTATGAATGTATGTATGTATGTACGAATGTACGTACGTATGTACGTGCGTATGTACGTAAAAGTTCATTGTAAAAAAGGGGCAATGTTGGTTACTTCCCCACCCCATATTTTAGATAAATGGTTTTTGACGCAGAATTTACGGATATGCTTCACATTTGTATATAGGTTCTTTCTGATAAGGCGATTCCCTGAATAGTTTTGGGGGTTTAATGGTTAAGTATAAAGGGAAAAATGAACGATTACCCTCTTGCATAGAAAAAACTAGTTCATCCTATGGGCATTTAGATAAACAAGTTTGGTGTAGAAAAACTAATTTATCCAATTGGGATAAGGATAAAATATTCAAGAGTCATTGCTTACAACACCAATACAGAAATTTAACATGTTCACCTTAGAGACATGATGCATTGGACATGGTGTTTGCTTATTCAAGCAAATTATTATTATTTACTTTAATGTTATTTACTTTAATGTTATTTACTTTTGTACAGGCAGAGCTCTGTCTGTACAAAAATCAGTGAAAAAAGACTCAGTCCAGCTCGATCTGGCCCTACTCAATTTCTGCAAAAAAATCAGGTTTTACTTCACATACAATTAAGATTCCTTTAAAAAATACTGCTTATATACTTATTGGATAAAGGTACAATGTATTTTTAAATTATGTTGTGTTCACAGAATGGAAAATACACATTGTATTAATGATTATCTAGATTCTTAGAGTTTCAATATTCAAATACGGATTCATTAAATAATCAATGTAGTTTAGAACAAAAGAAAAAATATGAGAGTTATAAATATCATAACTTTTGAATCCGTTCAGTAAAAAGTAGATTTATGAATGTATTTCTCTGTCATTCCTTAAGGTTTTTCTCAAATCCTAAAGAGCTACATCCTAACACATTTATGAACTACTTCCTTTTCGGAAATGCATAAGGTTAACAGATTCAGATAATATATAATCGAATGGCGTAAACCATTTTTTCATAAAAGAGATGTATCTTTGAGAAAATAATAAAGCTACGTTTTGAATCGAATTTCCGGTTACAACTTCACGAAAAAAAAAATGACGCCGTGAAAAGAATAGCTTATATGTCGACAGGTAATTAATTTCTCAAAAATGGAAAATGCTGCTCGATTGAAAATTTTGTTCAGCTTCATTCTGGCTCGAATATGCAATAATAATAATAATAATAATAATAATAATAATAATAATAATAATAATAATAATAATAATAATAATAAATGCAAGTCAGATCACAGTTGGCACGAGTGTGCAGACACCATGTCCAATGCATCATGTCTCTAAGGTGAACATGTTAAATTTCTGTATTGGTGTTATAAGCAATGACCCTTGAAACACATTTATACTTTTTCTAGTTAAAGATATGTTTTTTACTAACCAGACCCATTTTCGAGCTAAATTAGATTAGCCTCGGCCAAACTATTTTATCCTTATGCCAATTAGATAAACTGTTTTTTTTCTACACCAAACTTGTTTATCTAAATGCCCATAGAATAAACTAGTTTTTTCTATGTAAGAGATGTAATTTTTCCCTTCATACTTAACCATTAATCCCCAAAACTATTCAGGGAATCGCCTTTTCAGAAAGAACCTATATACAAATGTGAAGCAAATCCGTAAATTCTGCGTCAAAAACCATTTATCTAAATTATGGGGAGGGGTTAACCTACATTGCCCTTTTTTTACACTTAAACAATAACCATCCACAACTAATCATGGAGGCGCCTTGTCAGAATGATCCTACATCTAAAATTTTAAATGAAAACTGATAATTCTGCATCGAAAATCCATTTCTCTAAATTAACGGTGGGGGACTAGCCTCCCGTTCGCTCCCCTTTATTCTTATCCAATGAATTCCCAAAATTAATCAGAAAAGCACCTTATATCGATGAACGTACATCCAAAATTTGAAGCAAATCGGATATTTCTATCACGAGTTATCGCGTTACGTACATACGTACATTCATACATACAGAACCTGCAAGCCCATTATTTCTCAGGCTTTGACGCCTGCGAGCTAAAAACACGTAAAATTAAATTGGCCTAGGATAAACTAGATCAGCCTAGGACAAACTAGAATATTGGCGCTGTGGCGGTCATTGAATTCAATAAAATCACGCCAAATTGAATTGGCCTTGGATAAACTAGATCGGCCTAGGAGACACTAGTTCAGACCAATAAACAGCAGGCTAAACTAGTTTATCCTATAAGAGTTAGGCCAATCTAGTTTGGCCTAGGAAAAACTAGATTGTCCTATGGACCTTAGGATAGGCTAGTTTGGCCCTAGGAAAAACTAGTTTATCCTATGGGCCTTAGGATAGACCGGTTTGGCCTAGGAAAAACTAGTTTATCCGATGGGCGTTAGGATAGACCGGTTTGGCCTAGGAAAAACTAGTCTATCCGATGGGCGTTAGGATAAACTAGTTTGGCCTAGGCCAATCTAGTTTGGCCTAAAATCGGGTTTGGCCTGTAACATATATATCTATTTTCAAAACACCAAATAAAATAACTGTTTTAGAAATGGAAGTAAAATAATACTACAAGTTTGCAACAAGTGAAACAGAAAAATTTGCAAAGTTGTTAAACGTAATATTTTTTGCATTTATGATGCATAAAAAATAGTATTGAAAACTGTTAAATAAAATAATGTATAGCATTTATTGCAATTTAGAAAGCACAAAATTTATTTAAATTACAATTGAACGTAAAGAGCTTGTTGCTTTTTATGTATTTGCTGACAGTTGTGTTTGTAGAAGTTTCTGTTACACAAAATCAACTTTATATGATAGAAATGTCTTCCATTTCTATAAAAATATAGATAATGGAGCTGACATTATTTTCAAGAAGTTAACTAAAAGGAATGGAATCACTGAATGATTATGGGGCAATTTAATGACATATTCAGATCTGCCCCAACTAGACTCTTCAAAAATGTCCCACATTCCCACAAGAGTTAAAGTGACAAGTCATTAGCATTTCACAATTTTAAAAATAAAAAATATCATAAATATTTATTAGTATCCATAGTATATGTTAAAAAAAGAAAAAAAAAGAATAAATAAGTAAAATTATTCTTTTATCAAGTTGGAGATTTTACTTTTGAGTTCAGTAAGCAGTATTTTGGCTCCTGGGGACAAACAAAGTGTCGAAGAGTTAATTTTTTTTTTCACATGTTTAGAGGTTCTCCTATATTTGGTAATTTTTTGAAATAAAAAAACATATAATAACTAGTGAAAAATGGCAATGTTCTCATCCCATTTTCACATATTCCCCACTCTCCCCCATACATATTACTTAATTCTGTGTATTAGGTCTTGAGATAGAGCACCTACAAAATTCATGTCACATACAGAGAGACAAAGTCACAGACTCACAAACTTACAGACAGATATTTTGTAAAAACGTGTTTTTCTGACTCTCTTACCCTTAAAACGTGTAAACCAGTCGAAAGTTTTTCCGAATCCAATACTTTCTTCTTCTAAAGATAAAAGAAAATATAAAAAACTAAGTACTGCGTCGCAGATTTTCCAAAGATTAGTTTGATTCTACCCACAAACCAATGTAAGACATTTTATCTATACTAATATTATAAAGAGCATAATCTATATATTTTTTAAAAAAATAGGGATTTTTATTAAAATGCCAAAAATGTATAACCCAAGATGTACAAAAATAACATTAAGAAGTCCTTACATCGCGTGCACTGCCAATACTGTTGATTATCTATACTAATATTATAAAGAGGAAAGATTTGTCTGTTTGTTTGAATTGAATAGGCTCCGAAACTACTTGACGTATTTGAAAAACTCTTTCACCGTTAGAAAGCTACACTATTTCCGGTGAACTTAATCTATATTATCTATACTAATATTATAAAGAGGAAAGATTTGTTTGTTTGTTTGAATTGAATAGGCTCCGAAACTACTTGACGGATTTGAAAAATTCTTTCACCGTTGAAAAACTACACTATTTCCGGTGAACATAGGCTATATTATATATATATATATATATATATATATATATATATATATATATATATATATATATATATATATATATATATATGTATAAAATTAGGGATCCTTACTAAAATGCCAAAATGTAACCCAAGTTGTAGAAAAATGATCTTAAAAAAATCCTTACATCGTGTGCGCTGCGAATACTATTGATTATAATCTATATACATAAAATAAAGTCAGGTTCTTTACACCATTTATAACTCAAGAACTGATGGATCGATTTTTATGAACGTTTGTATGAAGATATTTGACACCTTAGATTAACATATAGGCTCCTTTTTACTCGACTACATAAAAGGAGGGTAATGTTTTTAGTAGTTGGATTTAATGGAATGAAGTGGTAGTAACAGTTGGCGGTCAGTAGTGGCACGGGACTGGGCGACTTGCTCTACCGGAAGCAAAGCGAGGGCGGGCTGCTAGTAATAAATAACTTAGTTTTTTGGAAAAAAAAAACAAAATTTAAACTGAGGAAGTTTTCAGATTTTTTTAAGTACCTGCATAACAAGTAGTAGTTAATGGTGTATTTCGATTCAAACTGCTTATTTTCCGATTTATTTTTGAATTCATTTTTGCTGTCAAATACACCAAACTTTCAAAATCTCTTCTTTGGAAATTACACAAAGTGCCATGATTGCCGATTCTTTGATAAATGCAGAAAATATTGCAAAAAAGCAATCAAAAACAGCATTTCGAACCGATTTTTCCCAAGCGGTAGATCTAGGTACGAAAAAAAGGGTCATACTGATAAGGTAATTATTTATAACTCAAATTCTAATGAATTGAGCGTAAAGAAACATCACACGGCACTTCACACGTCTCTCCAAGAATCCCCCCAGCAAGTTTCATGTTTCTACTTTTAAAAATGTGTCTGAAATTGTATCGGAAAATTTCAAGTTGTTGAAGATGGAAAAGCGTTTTTTCGAATACACCCTTAAGTAAACACATCGTAGTTCTTTGAACAAAGAATCGCGATGGGGATACTCTACCGGATATTTCTCAATGTCTCTAATCAGCAAAAAAATATTGAAACATCAAATTTCATACATTGAATGAAAAACGTTTAAACGTTTATACGTTTAACCGCTTGAGTAAAATCGTATATACGATGTACCGTATATGCTGTTTCGTGTAATACGTATAACTGCCGATGCCGAATTATACGTATAGTAAAAACGTATATCGTATAATACGTATTATACGTATACTCGAATAAACGTATAATCGGGAGCTCTAATATATATATAATATGATTTCTTTTTCTCTTGTAGATTAGAAAGTGAAGAAAATTCAACAAAATCTCGATTTAAATATTTAAAAAAAATAACTATAAACTTGAATGTCAAACCCATGCACAAAAATATTAAATATACTATGGCGAACAAAAAAAAAATTTCAACATCTATCTATTTTAACAAAAAAAAGCTTAGCATTTTTCGAACAAGTAAGCAATAAAAGTATTTAACGGCAGAAAAATTAGTTTAAACTTTTCATGTGTATGGATAATTGTATTGGATCTATTAACGAAAGTTACAATATCTCCCATAATAATCTTCTTATAGGTAAAAATAAGGTTCGAGATATTCACAATTTAAAAATGTTTCAGTTAACACTAAAACAATAAAATCCATATTTTTAACAATTTCAAGGCTCTCTGTCCCTTTAAACAAAAAGTAACATGCATATCATGTATTTAAACTCATATGGCAATTATAACTATTAATCTGAATACGAAATATAGATTTCTCTAAAAGGGTCTCTATATCAGTTACTTGATAGGAATCTGTAACTTATTTGACATATATGAAGCAACAGATGTCATAACAAGTGTAATTTATACTATGAGAATGAAATTGCAGAATAGTTCCATACTGAACATTTGGACAGACGCATTTAGGTAACGAATAAAGGAAGTATGCTTTTAGAATGTAATAGTGGTATAAATTTTGAGAGGACCAATCCTTTTATCATAAATTCGATGAAAATGGTGCGTTCTTCAATAAATACATAAAATTAAACTATTCTAAATTTCTTTACGTTAGTCACACATTAATTTGTTTACTTTTTTTATCAGTATCTTATTGATATAATTTTACTAATTTTGCAAACAACTATACAAACAACTATAGTTGTTCTCAAATGAATTGTATTTAGAGGGTTTAATGAACCTCTGATGATACTGTGCTGCATAAAGGCGGGTGCTGTTATATATAAACGGAGGGAAGAAAAAAACTGAATTTGTCGTTTTATGTATCCCTTAGAATTCTCCATTTCTCCACTACTATATTAAACTAGTCGTTGGGTGCCGCCGTAATACTTACCCAGCTTGAATATGCATAATATAATATAGGAAAATAAAACATGTGAAAACTATTTGCACAATGCTTCACAATTACAAAACAAAATTTAAACCTATATTTTAATATTGTTAATATGCATAGTAATGCTCTAATTATGAGTTGCTGATGAACCCATTTCAACAAATTATATAAAATGCGAATTTATTCAAGTAGTACCAAACTACGTAAAAGAAACATCCTTATAACTCCAAAAATATTAATCATATTAATTAAAAGTTTACTGCATCGAATTAAGCGTCTCATTTCCAATTTAAATTTATCTCTGAATCGAAATTTGAATGAAATACAGGGTCACAAAAAAATTGAATAATGTGAAAAACGGGATTCCAAATATCTCGGCTACTAATAATCCGATCGACTTTGCTTTTTATGCAAAATTTGTGTTAATTTATTGCCTTTTAAGCCCACTCATTAAAATACAAAATTTCGAAAATTTTTATATACCTTTCATCAGAACGAATTTTTCAAGAGTCCGAAAAAAATAGTTCAGGATAACCGAGGTTATTGATATTAAATAGACCTCGTTCCATTTTTACATACTAAGCACATACAAAATTTCAAGTCTCTATCTCAATTTCTTAGTGAGATACAGCGTTTACAGACAGACAAACTGACAGACAAATACACAGACAGACTGACTGACGGACAGTAAAATTTTTTTTTCTAAAATTTAGTAAAAGATTTCAGATATTAAAAATCTTGCGAGCCGGTGGAAAATTTATCAATAAATTCATATACACGTAAGATTTTGTAAAATAAATAATGTATCATTACCCTAAAAGCTTTTATGTTTATTTACTCTTAACGTACCAAATTATTAATTAATGAAAATATCTTATTTCAAAGCCTATTTTATTTTCATTTTTTTTAATATATTAGAATATTTTGCGATCAATAAATATATTTGGTACTACTCTGTTAGCCTGTCAACCGATTTCGCCAAATTATACAAATCCCCAGACTAATAGCTAAATTATACATATTGACGTAATTTTTATTTTAAATAATGAAAAAACAAATAATTAGTGGAATTTTAATAAAAAATACAAATAAAAAGTCGAAATAAATATCATTTAATGACGTTTTAAACACGTATATCGTATTTAATGTCATTGAATTGACATTTACGATCATCCACTATTGGCTATTAATCTTAAAATTTGGCGATAATATTTTGGTCGAAGGGATAACCTAGTAGTACCATATTTTTTTAACCAGTTATTCCTAACAAAACAACAAGAGAAAGGATAAATATTTTACTCGAGTTTTATAAAAACATTTTACACCAGATTTTTTTTAAACATTTTAACTAATTAATTATAATTTTTCCATCTTTGATTCTTTAAAACATTTTTCCATAAATAGGATAATTGTGTCTCGAACTCAAACATATTCAATAGATAGGAATCAAAATGATCCCCCGGGATCTTCCAGTGTTAAAGAGCGCGATCTCGAAACGTTTCAAACTATTATTGGAAACATCATAAGCAAAATATTTTTTAGACCTGTAAAACAATATTTATTTTGCTACCCACTATTTTAGAAAACGATTCCTAGTAGTTTGTATTGCATATTGTATAGCTTTCTGAACCAGGAACATATGTTTTTCATATATTAATTGCATCAGAATTACAAATTTTACAATTTAGCAAACATGTTTAAAAGGCAAACATGCAAAATTAACGGCACGAACAGGAAAATTAGCAATGTTAAATTAGGTAACTGGAAATTTTTATTCATGTTTTGATAACATCTGGGAAATCGATATTTTGCTTTGAGAAAATGTGAATAATACACTCGAAAATCTATTCGTATATGTTTTCAAAAATCTACAAAAGTATAAAATCTCGTCTTTAAAATTAAAAAACCTATTGACTTCTGAAGGTTTTAATGTTAATAAATGCATTTCGAAACTGTGGTTAATATAGACAAAGATGTTATACATTTTATTCTTGTAAATTATTTGAAAAATATTTCAATAAACAATTTTATTTTACTTGATAGGTGTAACGAAAAATTAAAAACAAATATTGGCATGTTTCGATTCCATCTTATAAGAACCATTATCAAAAATTATGGTTCTTATATCATTTGTGATTACGGTTTTTACAAGATGGAATCGAAACATGTCAATATTTGTTTTTAATTTTTCGTTACACCTCACTCAGGAAAAATGAAATTGTATATTGAAATGTTTATATGTAAAAGATGTACTTATTAATATCTTGTGATTTAAAAATCTAAAAGATTTAGCAACTTTTTATATTTGGAAAATGGTTGTTGCCTTGTGTCAAGAACATATTTCGCAATGTCCGCATTTTTTACTATTTTTCATGTGCATTATTCTTTAGCTTTTCTTTTCTTATTAAGGCTCTCTAGCGGAAGCCACATTCAAAGATTTAGACCCACGTCTTGAAGAGCGAAGTCTGATGCAAGTATGATTTCGCAAGACAGATTGGAAAGAAAAAATCATAACTTGAAACCGGACTATTTAACAAAAAAAAAAAAAAAAAAAAAAAGATTAAGTTAAAAACTCCGGAAAGAGGGAAGGGTGGTATCGGGGCTCTGAAGCTACAAACGACCGCAGCTGCGTCGAACGTACCATTATTATTAAGCCATTAGCTTTCCATTTGCACTGGATAAACTCAAATCTGAATTGGGTAAATTTTGTCATATGAATCTGAATTTAACATAAATTTGAAAGAAAAAAGAAATGCATTTTCCAGATGGTTGATGTAATTTGTTAAATTAAAATTTTTTATTGTTTTTCTTTTTTCGTTTTTGTAGTCTCTGAAAAAATACTTTTTCTACACAATTAATCTGAAATTTTATTTCCTTTAATCGATGTGTGAAGTGAATAATAAAAGTAACGTTTTTAGCCCTTTTGAAAAGCCATCAAGACCTAAAGCGTCTGTCAATTATAATGAAGAGAAAGAATATACATATATATATTTACAACTGGATAATTGATCGCAAAATGGGAATAGCAAACTTGAAGTTAATGCCAACAGAACGAAAAATGTCCAGACCATTATTCGAATATGGATACCTTTAATTCCCCTGCCAATAATTTACTGACAATGTTATACGGACGAAAAAATACATATTCCACTCGTTTTTGTCGTATGATTCTCATTACTGCAGAGCTAATGTGATTTTTCTCATCCTTAAGTATAGCATTTATATTATTGATTTCCCTGTTAATAATTTACTGACAATGTTATGCGGACGAAAAAATACATATTCCACTCGTTTTTGTTGTATGATTCGCATTACTGCAGAGCTAATGTGATTTTTCTCATCCTTAAGTATAGCATTTATATTATTGATTTCCCAGCCAATAATTTACTGACAATGTTATGCGGACGAAAAAATACATATTCCACTCGTTTTTGTCGTATGATTCTCATTACTGCAGAGCTAATGTGATTTTTCTCATCCTTAAGTATAGCATTTATATTATTGATTTCCCTGCCAATAATTTACTGACAATGTTATACGGACGAAAAAATACATATTCCACTCGTTTTTGTCGTATGATTCTCATTACTGCAGAGCTAATGTGATTTTTCTCATCCTTAAGTATAGCATTTATATTATTGATTTCCCAGCCAATAATTTACTGACAATGTTATGCGGACGAAAAAATACATATTCCACTCGTTTTTGTCGTATGATTCTGATTACTGCAGAGCTAATGTGATTTTTCTCATCCTTAAGTATAGCATTTATATTATTGATTTCCCAGCCAATAATTTACTGACAATGTTATGCGGACGAAAAAATACATATTCCACTCGTTTTTGTCGTATGATTCTCATTACTGCAGAGCTAATGTGATTTTTCTCATCCTTAAGTATAGCATTTATATTATTGATTTCCCAGCCAATAATTTACTGACAATGTTATGCGGACGAAAAAATACATATTCCACTCGTTTTTGTCGTATGATTCTCATTACTGCAGAGCTAATGTGATTTTTCTCATCCTTAAGTATAGTATTTATATTATTAAAGTTTGTGGCAACTCGGAAATTCTAGTACGCAATGTAATTGAGGCATAATAATACCAAGTTTTTTTTTCTTTTCATAAATTATTTTCAAGGTTGCAGTAATGCCTTGCTGAGGTTTATGTTTTCAGCTGTTAAAATAAACCTCAACAGTTATTCTTCAATCTTGGAAATGGGATAGTACGTTAGTATGTATTGCAGAAACGGAACATTAAAAAAATGCTTTGCAAAAAAGTAGACGTAGTGGCGTTCGGAAATTAAAGTTACAAGGTCGAACCCGACAAATTTTGACAAAAGAAAACGTTTAAGAAGAAACTGTTTAATTTATTTTTAATAAACCTTACGAATTTTTTTTATGGTACCTTATATTGGTAAGTTTAACAAAAAGTTAACAAAATACTATTTCTATAAAACTCAGTCGTAAAAATTGTTAAAATTAAATTTTAATCGTACATGTAAGCAGTAAAAAGTAATAAAGATCTGTTATTATGATAGTTATCAATTAAGGATCTTATGCTATTATTTAAAAATGAAAAAAAAAGCAAAATTTATTCAACTTTGACATCTTACGAACTTTGAAATCTAATAAATCTGTTTTTTTTTCTATTTAGGTGTTATGTAAAAGAAAAAAATTGGCATAAAATCTTTGATTTTGAGATTTTCTGATAATCTTTCAATAGCATCACTAAAAGAATACTTTGAAATTCGCGTGTCCAAATTAGAAAAATCGCGCGTTTTAATGAAATATTTCTTTTCATAACATAATTTTCCCTTTTTATTTATTTTTATTGCATACTTCGAAAACACCGTTTTCGAATAACGCTTAATACATATTTTTAAATTATTTTCTATTATTTTCAAAAAGAAATTACAATGACTTGAAAAAATAATAATTGATAACTACAGAAAGAAATAGTTTATATAATATTAAAAATTGGAAATGAAAGTAAATAAACATTTTATTAGTATTTTCTAGTAAATAAACAATATTAGCCGGGTTACTATTTTGACGCCAATTATGTACCCTGGTGAGCATGTGACATCTGGTCCAGTTTAACCTGATTTCCTGTACGCGTAAAGCTTTGAAATTTGCAATATGTAAGCAATACAGGAATTGGACATTGATTTAAAAAAATAATAATAATCCCTCAGTGGGTCAACGAGCGTTATTCTTTTTAAATATTTATTTATCTGCGTAAAGAAGCCACTGACCTATTTTCATGTACAAGAAGAAGTAAATGGTATTTAAAAAGAATGATATACATAAATAAAATGCGTATAAGATATAAGCACCGTGTTTGGCAAGATTTTTTTATGCCAATTTGGCATTTCGATTACCAGATGCATATAGCATGCTATAATAGCACATTATTTATTTATTTCAAAATGAAAACAAAATAAAGTTATAAACGAAACATTTTCTGTTATTTTAAAAAAGGAAATCACAGTCAATAATAATACCTGTCAATCAATAAAACTCAATGATAATACCTGTAAAACAAACAGTTTATTGTTATAATAATGATAACCATGTCAGGCAAATAAACGCCATTTTGGCGCCAATTAAGTAACCTCAATATGTATAAGGCATATGTGTGTATAAGGCATGTTCCATGTTTATTTGTATAAATAAACGTAAATGTCCATTAAGTTAGTTTACATAGCTGCTTATAATTTTGAGCAAAAAAGCGCACTTTTTGAAGATCAGACTGCACAAAAATTTAGAAAAGAAAATCAATATTTGCAGTAATTAAAAAAAATGTAATGTACATTTCGTAGTCAGTGAGCTTAATAATCAGACCTCGTTTTTTTTTTCTTTAAAAGACAATATTTCATGCGACGTCTTTTTTGGATTCGTTTTTTTCCATGTTTGATGATCATTCCATGTTTATTAAGTTTGTAACTTTTTTATTTTCTTCCTTATTAACAACGACATTTCAATTTTATGTTCAAATAAAAAGAAATTTAAGTGTAAAGAATTCCGTAAAAAAATAGATAAATAAATAAATAAATAAAATAAAATGCGGGCATCCATTGCTGAAAGTACAAAATTTTTACCATTGAGTTAATAAAAATCTGTAAAAATATCATTTTCATGATGACCAAAATGGGATTTACACAATAACAGATTCAATATATTATGTACGCCAAGGATTATGCATTAATATTCCTCGACAAAAAATAATAAAATTAGAATTTAAAAAAAAATGCAACAGCACAAGATTTACTCTCGGCCGAAAACAACAACCATTTTCTGAATGCTAAAAAAATGCGAAGGCAAAGTAATATGCGAAGGCAAAAGTATCATGAAATTAGTTAAAATAATTTACTTTAACCCGTCAGTAGTCGCGTGTCGGTCTTTTTGCCGCCCGTATAACTTATCTTCTCCTAACTTGTATCGCATTACAAATATAGCGGAGATCTACCAGGTACCTGACTTTGAAAGTTTCTCGACCACCTTAGTGAAGTAACAGGACACCTCTGTTTTTCTTTCAGGTACATTTTTAGAAAGAAAGTTGAAATTGGCTAAAAAGTCTACGTAACAATCACTAATGTCAGTTCATTTTTACTTTTCTAATTACTCCAGATCTCTTGAATAAAATGCATAACTTAAGAAAACTGCGAATTTATATATTAATTGAAAGCTTATCTTCGTATATTAGGTAAAAAATATTTCTTAATTTACATATTTGGTATGCAGGGGGCCAGCGGCGAAAAGACCGAGCGCGACTAATGACGTTGTGAAAAAAGTCGCGACTACTCGCGGGTTAAACTAAATGAATGAAAAGTTAATATTTTTAATGAAATACATGGGATTTTAAAAATTATTGTCAATTTATCACCATAAATGTATCAGTATTACAATCGGTACTTGATATGCGAAATGGAACAATTCGAACTACATTTTGTACACGAAAAATGACCATTGTTTTGTTAAAGACATAAAGCGAATTACGAAATATTCCTAAGCAGAGTTGCCAAGTCTCCGGCTTATTCCACACCAGAATTTTCTTAGAGAAATTCTCTTAAAACCGCAGAAATCCAATTAAATAGAACAGTATTTTCCGTATTAAAAGTCCGGTTTCCAAAAAGCAGGAGACTTGGTAGCCTTTGTAAACTTGGTTGACTTTGTAGAAAGATTTTAAATCACAATTTATTTAAAATTTTGAAAATTGTGGGATACTGTTAGGGTTAGAAATTATAACTTTGGCATCGCAGTAACATATAAAATGTATATGCTTGCTTAGAACTAATTTAAAAAAATCTTTAACTCTTATTGACAGCCTCAAAACATCCGTTGAAAACAGAATTCAACAATATAAACTATTCGGATAGATCTCAAACCATATAAAATACAGTCCATTCTATTCAAACATAATACGCTGCTCAAAACAATTAAAGGATATCGCAGTTTTACATGGATTTTATGTCTGGGAAACTTTTTAGCTGTATAGAAAATGCTTATCATTGGGAGAGGAGTTGTATATTCTAGGAGTTGCAATCTCAAACTCCTGCTCATATAGAAGCACCTCCTACTAATAATATTTGACAATTAATTATTCCTGGATATGTGGACAATAAAAAAGTGTATTGTGTTGTAGACAGTGGATCAACTGTCACAATTTTACCTCTAAAATTTGTTAAATATTTAAATGCTAATTTACATAATGTGTCCCCTATTACTACACTGCTGAAAACAATTAAAGGATATTGCAGTTTTAGGTGAATTTTGTATCTGGAAAAATTTTTAGTTGATTGATACATGGTAGACAGACATAGTAGGTTATATGAGAATAAATTACACATGTTTGGCAGAAAAAAATGCATTTTATTGCGCATTTGTGTACAAAAGGAAAAAAACACAATTTGTGCATATGAGAAAAAAAGAATAAGATAAGGTGTTTTCTTCAAAGAAAATCATTTTCAGTAAGGGGTATGGTTTCCACGGGCGGCCAGCAACGTTGAACACCTTTGAGGCATGGACTCAATGAGGCTATTAATGACGAGTTGGGGTATTCTGCCCCGCTCTTCCAGAAGATCTCTTTCCAGTTCTTGGTGAGTTTGTGGGGGTTGTTGGCGGCCAGAAACTCGTCTTCCTAGAGCGTCCCAAACGTGCTCGATTGGATTCATGTCTGGAGAACACGCTGGCCATTCCATTCGAACGACTCCTTCCTCGAAAAGGAAATCCTCCATCAGGTTTGCGCGATGTGGCCTGCAGTTATCGTCCATTAAAATGAAATTATCTCCGATTGCTGCAGCGTAAGGGACTACAATAGGTCTGAGGATCTCATCCCTACATCGGCGACCAGTCAGAGCTCCATCTCGAATGATGTAGAGGTCAGTGCGCCCGTCAAAGGAGATGCCACCATACACCAACACTCCTCCACCGCCAAATCTGACACTTTCGTGCACAAACGCAGGATTATTCCTACAACCATGGTCCCTCCAGATGAAAATACGCTTATTATCCGGATGCACAGGAAAACGGGACTCGTCAGAAAACAGAATATTGCTGCATTCATTTCTCCTCCAGTTGACATGCTCAGTTGCCCACTCCCTGCGGTCGCGACGATGCCTTGATGTTAATCTAACACATAACATCGGTCGGCGAGCATACAGACCTACAGCATGGAGCCGGTTTCGGACAGTCTGAGTTGAAATCATGGTGCCTGTAGCCGAGCGAAGGTGTTGTTGGAGAAGAGTAGCGTTCATGTTTCGGTGTCTCCAAGCTGTTAACGCTAAATACCGATCTTCATTGGGCTTTGTTGCCAGTCTACGACCTTGCCATGGTCTTCGGCCTGCACATCCACTCTCTAAAAAACGGTTCCAGATCCTGGAAATGACACTTTGTGACACTCCAATGGCTTGCGCTACTTCGGCTTGAGTTTGGCCCCCTTCTAACCTACCAACAATTCTCCAAGCTTCTGAATCTGTCAAATGACTTCGCTGAGACATCGTACTCATCGAGAGAAAGCAATCACTGAATGCCGATCATCCTTGTCTTCATTCTCTTTTATCCAGTTGAAAGCCAAATTTCATTCGCTGCCGCTGAAGCGACGTTTTTGACGTCGAACTCAAAATTTGCATACTCCGCAGTTTGAAAACTAGAAAAATTTCCGTTTGTGATTCTCTTCTTCTATTTTCGGCAAAAAAAAATTCGTTTATATCTTTATTTTATATAAAACTTCAAATATCCTTTAATTGTTTTGAACAGTGTATAATTTGTTATTTAGAGTTACTCACATCGGTGCGGAGCGTCTTTTTATGCTCGTAAAGTCATTTCAAAGAGTTAAAATGTGAATGTAAGATAGCTTGGTGTTTTACTTTCTGTATTTTTTAAAGTATTGCGTACTTCCAATTTTATATCCATTCATTTGTTTTAACTTTTCAAAAGTTTATATATAAAATTTGGAATTCTGCGCTTCAATATGCTTATTTTCATTTTTATATTTTATCACAATGAATGACCAAGTAAAGGTAGCATCTCATTTTCTTTACTTATCGAAAGTTATTAAATCTGCGTTCTCAGCAACATCGCTCAAACTAATTCATCTGAGGGAAGCCCTAGTATTTAAATGATAAGATATAAAAATAATAATAATACTCATTTTTTAGAAATTAAACTTAAAATGAAAATGTTTTAAATGATATTATTTTCCTTTGTACAGCTTTCCATTAAAAAGAATCGTTTGTTAATATTTGAATCTAAAAAAATTCCTTCCTGAAACATAATAACACTGAAAGGAAAAAAAAATATTTTGTTTCATCCCATAAAGAAATCAGCTTCTCTCTTCCATTTCCAATAATCTTCAAATGAATTTTATAACTTCTTAAAATATTCTCTTAAGGATTTACGTAACATTAGGGGGCAAATATGAATACCTTAGAGTTTTAGGCCATTTTTTGAGTTACTTCTTATTAGTAAGCTCTTTTGAAAAGACACATAATAAGAAGAATGTAAAAAGCTAAAAAAAGAACCAGAATATGAAAAGATAAAAAAAATCCCTTTTCGGAAGAAAGGCCCTGGGAAAAATCCTATAAATAACATACAGGAATGATTATCTTTCAATGTAAAAGGGAATTTAATAAAAGTTTTAACATTTTCTAAGGACTTTTCATCATCATTTTTTCTAATTTTATTATTATTTTTAATTTGTTAATTTATTTGTAGGAATGCAGTTAGATTTATGCAGATGTTTACTCAAAACTTTTCAACTTAAATAGTTCATTTCTGTTTCTAAAAATAACAAAAGTAATTTTTAACATACTTTGAAAATTTAACTGAAAAAATTTATTAGGCTTTTGTCAAGATCTATTTTTTCATTTTCTTGAATATTATAACTAATTTTTCGTTTCTAAGAAAAAATGAAAATCATAAAATATATTTTAAATTGCCTAATTTGTATAAATAATTCAAAAATATTTTTCTTACAGTTAATTTATCACTGTTATAAACAAGAAAGGGTATGATCTCTATATGTTAAGTAAGATAATTGAAATAAAACTTCATTACTTTTACATTAGAAAAATATTATGAAATGTTCTAACGCTTTACGGATTTTCGAAAACTTATTTAATCATTTTCTACAGAGATATTTTTAAAAATTGCATTTTATACGTCGATTCCTTAACGTTTCACTTTCCAATTAATATATAGATATATATAAATAGAGAGTACTATATAATAAAGGGTTTGTACGTTTCCTGAAATTTCAAGACCGGGAAATTTTTTAATACTAGTACTTTCTTATAGAAAGTCTCTCTTTAATTAAGGCGCAACTTCGCGCTTTTAAAGCAGATTTATTTTTAATAAAAATTTAGTGATATTTCACCGGGAAAACTAACGTTTCCTGTACAAAACCTGAAACTATTAAATTTGAACATGATGAAATACAATGTCAGCTGCACAAGAAATGTTTAAATACTCATCTCATTTTATATAATATTAAAAGTTCCACAATGCAATTTTTGTTTCATTCAGTTAAAAAAATTAAAACTTATAAAATTGAGATTATTTTGAAAACGTATAATAGAACAGAAAACTTTTTTCTGATAATTATTAATCACAGAGCACAGTCTAGCCTTTTGTGTTAGCCTACATTTAATCCATTTTAAATAGAAAAAGCTGCAAATCAAAGATCTTGAAAACAACTCTACAAGTGTTTAATCATTTATATCGCTTTGCATAAACTCTTCTAGTATAGAAGTAGCAATTTATGTACGTTACCGGCCAAATTAATTTATCCGAACAGACAAAGGATTAATAAGTTTTTGCCAGGCCAAACTAGTTTATCCCAACACACATATATATTATTTTTGTTTATTCCAAACTAGTTTTAACCTAATGCACACATCATAAAATAATTTTGCCTAGTCAAAACTACTCACATAGGATAAACTAGTTTAGCCTACCATCTTATTGGTCTGAATTACTTTATCCTAGGATAATTCAATTTGGCGTACTTTCGTTTATACCAAATGCCACCCTGTTTGCTTACTCTAGGCACATAGGATAAATTAGTTTTGTCTGATATACACTGGTTTTAACTATCTTAACCTTGGTCAATTAATATATTTTAGACCAGTTCCATTTAGAGAGTATTTGCTGATTCAAACAATCTCCCAGCTACAATTTTTTGAGACGATTCACGTTTCGGGACCTTATTTGGAAAGGTTGAGAAGCGCTATTAAAGCTCTCTCCAATCGTCATACAATAACGAAATCGCCAGGTGCGAAGATTCAAAGAACTTATAAATAACAATTTCCTCCAAAACAAGATAATTAAATAAATAATTGAAATGAATTAAAAAAATAAAAGAGCTTTATTCTTTAAAATTCCTGATGGAAAAGGAAAGAAGATAACGAAGAGGGGGGATGGGTATGTCGAACAACTGAGTTTCCATTTATTATAACATCAAGGTAATAAATATTTGAGATTTTTCTTTCTTTTTAATGAGAATTAAAGATTTCAAAAAGTGTGTGCGTGTGGGCCTAAGACTGGGTAAAAGACAAACGTAATTTGAGTTGAGAGAATAATTTACAAGATTTGTTATTTATTTGTTAGTACTTAAAAATAAAAGCATCTAAGACAAAATAAAATAAAAACAACGGAATGAACTTTTTAAAAAACTTATTTTTTTATTTAATTCTGTGTGCTGGGGAAGAACGTATGTGTTATTGAATAAAAACTAAAATGATGATTATAAAAGTGCAACGTTTTTAAATTGTTATCATGATTTATTTGAAATGGCTCTAAAAACGTCGGATTTTGCAAAGCAGATTTAATCTAATTAAAATATTTTAACTTCGATTAATTTAGCAATAATAAACGAAATTACTGTCTTTGCAATTCAATCCAATTGCAACTGAATTCAATTGAAATTCAATGCAACTGCATCTGAATTCAATTGAAATTTAGTCAGTTGCAGTTTGCTATATACTTTCAAATCGAATTACTTACCTTTTTGAAGAACGTTTGTATTTGAGTAAAAAGTATCTTATTTATACCAGGGTGGTACAATAATGTTTGTCACTAGTGTATATGTATTTAATTGCAGAATGCAACGAAATTATTATGTTTGCAATTTAATCTGATTGCAACTGCATCCAATTGAAATTCAATCAGTTGCAGCTTGCTATAAAATTTCAAATCAAAGTTCTTACCTTTTTCACTAACGTTTGTACTTGATTAAAAAGTATATTATTTTTACAAGGGTTGTACAATAATGATTGTCCCTAGTGTGTATAATATATTTGTACTGCGACGGTTGGTGTGGAATATCGAATCTAAATGTCCCAGATGAATATATGCTCAATTTCACAAACCTAGATGCTATATTAACATATTTTTGAAAGAAGGGGTGAAAAAAGGATTGTGACAGGCTGATTTGGAGATTACGGGGTATATTTGTGGCAGTGCATGAGACATGGGTACTGTCGTTTAGATTCGGGATCATAATCATTTACCGATGTCTCATCAGCTGTCACAAATCTAGCCTTATAGGCTCCAAATCAGCCTTTCCAACTCTGCCTTTTCCTATAAAGCCCATTAAAAATAGTTCTTTAAAATTTCTCCCCTGAATTCAAACATGTGTTAATATAGTAGATACTGTTCAGAAATTGAGCATCTAAGACATTAGGCTTCGATATTCCACAGCAATCATCGCAGTACAACTATTTCACAAACCTAGATGCTATATTAACATATTTTTGAAAGAAGGGGTGAAAAAAGAATTGTGACAGGCTGATTTGGAGATTATGGGGTACATTTGTGGCAGTGCATGAGACATGGGTACTGTCGTTTAGATTCGGGATCATGATCATTTACCGATGTCTCATCAGCTCTCACAAATCTAGCCTTATAGGCTCCAAAACAACCTTTTCCTATAAAGCCCATTAAAAATAGTTCTTTAAAATTTCTCCCCTGAATTCTCACGTGTGTTAATATAGTAGATACTGTTCAGAAATTGAGCATCTAAGACATTAGGCTTCGATATTCCACAGCAATCATCGCAGTACAACTATTTTTTTACATTAGGAACAATAATTATTGAACCACCCTGATATTAGAAGATCAAGTATTCCACATAGAAACTTTATTTTTATACTTAAAAAAAAAGTTTGTAATCTTTCCTCCCAGTCAGAATTTGCCATAAGAGACATTAAATGTTCTGTATTAGGGAGACGTAATCAAAAAGATTTATATTTTTTTGAGTGCTACAATCAAACACTCAGTTGGAATTGGTCACATATCCGTTAGTTGCTAAGCAATACGTAAAAATATAATATCAAAACTTAAAAATGCAATCATCGCAGCTTGTGTTATCTAATCTAAATTTTTTTCTTAAAAATGTTGTCGGTAATCTATACGACGAGTTCTGAAATTCTATAAAAAAGCATAAATAGTAAACACTGAAAATCATAATAATCTGCGGAAAATCCCTCATTATTGAAATGCTTTTAGAGGGAATTAAAAATTAGCTCGCTGCTATCGCTGATATCTTTCTGAATTTTTAATATAATTGACTGGATTTATTTTATGAGTTATTCCATAGAGTTAAAAATTAAATTATGTAGAAAAATCGTTGTTATCGTTCGCGCATGCGCAGATACAAATATTTTAAACAACTACTCATATTTCATAAAACATTTAATATATTTATATTCTAATTGGACTACATAGTTTTTACAACATTTTGTAAATTTTTCATAAACTGGGTTAAATTTAGCTGAAAACTTTGCATGATATTAGCGAAAACATGACAGATTTTTTTTTAAGTTTTCAAAAATATCACTGAATTTATGTGCTCTTATTACAAAAAAAACAGTAGATATATTGAACAGTATCTACACTTTCAGATTCTGTAGCAATAAATTATTTCGAACACAGTGCAGCGCGATTCGAAATAATTATTATTTTCCTTTGATTTTTTTTGTCGGTCCCCTAATTGTCCTCCTTATCGAATTCCCTAATTGGTCCCCTAATTGTCCTCCTCGATTAGCAAACATAGTACTTATAATCCTAAAATTCTAGAAAAATCCGATAAATATATTTATAACTGTGCGACAAAGTGTCTAAAATTTGAAATGTCTGGTCCTTATTGTCTATGTAGTGTATAATATACAGTATATATATGTCACCCTGTGACATACACTGGTGTCCAAAAGTCAACCATAATTGGTAATTAAGTAATTATTTTTAAGTAATGAAAGAAATATGAATCGGAATGTGCTGAAACTCCAGGTGTGTAAACAAAATAGTACGCGTCACATATTTTCGCGAAGAGTCATCCCCGAAATGGAACAGGGGACCGTCAACAAATTGAAAAAGAACGAAGATCTTTTGGATAACCCTGTCAAAACTAATGTAGCAAAAGCGTTCAAACTGCACATTATGATTAATTGGCTTATTGTAATGTACTGTGTTAATTTTTACAAGGATAGCATGTATACTCGCAGAGAAATTAAGGTTTTTATAAAAACAGTCCTAAGTTTTTTGCTTATAATTTGCAGAGTTCTTAATATAAAATAATGTTCTTTTTTGAAAAAATGACAAACATCATTGTACACAATACCCTGTCATCAGAATTAAAAAATAATAAAAATTGTATGACAAATGAGCAGGTTTACTAAATAATGTTTTACTGCGCATGCGTGACGCTATTAAAATTTTATTTGCATATTATGTTAGTTAAATGTATAGAGCAACTTTTGTGAAAGTCTCAAAAACATAGCTTAAAAATTCTGAAAATTATCGTTGATAGAATGAGATCAAAATCCTTTATTCCCTAAATGAAGCAAAAAAATGAGGGGCTGTATCCATATTCCATTGTTTCGTGCCTATACAATATTGCACGTACAACTAAATTTAGGTAAAACCCCTGATTTTTTTGCTTCCTTTAGGAATAACGGATTTTGAGTTGATTCTATAGGCGACCATTTTCAGAATTTTCAAACTATGTTTTTGAAACTTTTATAAAAGTTGCCCTATACATTTAGCTAACACAATATGCAAATGACATTTTGATATCGTTGACGCATGCGCAATGAAAAATTATTTACTAAACATACTTATTTTTCATACATTTTTTATTATTTTTAAATTCTGATGACAGGGTATTGTGCACAATGATGTTTGTCATATTTTCAGAAAAGATTGTTTTCAGAAAAGAAACTGTTTTTATAAAAACCTTAATTTCTCTATGAGTGTACATGCTATCCTTATAAAAATAAACACAGTACATTACAATAAGCCAATTAATCAAAATGTGCAGTTTGAACACTTTTGCTACATTAGTTTTGACAGGATTATCCAAAAGATCTTCGTTCTTTCTCAATTTGCTGACGGTCCCCTGTTTGATTTCGGGGAAAACTCTTTGTGAAAATATATGACGCGTACTATTTTGTTTACACACTTGGAGTTTCACTACATTTCGATTTATATTTCTTTCATTACTTAAAAATAATTACTTAATCACCAATTATGCTTAACTTTTGGACACCAGTGTATATACTGTATCTGTCATGTATCAACAAGACAAATGTGTGAATATTTATCTTATTTCCAGCTATTGTTAGAATGTTGAAATCTATATTTTATCTTAAAAACTAAGTATAAAATATATATTGTTTTTCATAAATTCAGGCGGAGAAGAAAAAAAAATGTCAGTGATATTACATATTCGCGCATTTATAGCCATGGTGTCGCAATGGATTTCATTCGAATGAGGAAATATTAAAATTGTGATGCTTACTTTCACAAAATAATTTTAGAGTCAAAATTGCATCTGATGATGATGTTTATCTTGACATACATGCGAAACATATTTTGGTCAAAATGCCTTTGACATCTTGTCGCCCAACTTCAGTTCAAATGAGAGTAATCTGAATGAAAATAGCCGAGTAAATGCTTCGGAGGATGTCATAAAACACCAGAAAATCGTAAGCGTTTTAAGGAAAGTGCAAATAATATTAATAATGATAATAATAAAACGAAAAAACAATATAAAATACATTTTTCTTCAACGTGATTTTTATATAATGGAAAAAGATATAACGAAGAAACAGTAATGACTTTAAATAATTATAAATGGAAATTATTTATTTTAATCAAATTAAAAATATTTTAAAAATTTTTTAATTAAAAACCAAAATCCCTTTTTTTTAAAATATGAAATAAAAGAAAAAAATAGCAGAAATATAAATAAAATTTTAAATTTATAATAACAAACAATATAAAATTTTTTAAACGAACTTTAAAATTTTGAATCTTTTATAAATCGTAATAGTTTTTTAAAAGAAAGTAAATTGAAAACACCAAGAATGTGAATAAATTAATAAAAATCCATTAATTCAAAAAAAAATAAGATTCTTTTTAATTAAATCCATTTTAGTATGAGAATTTCAATTTCAAGCATCGTGATTCCAACTAAGAATATTTGTTTACAGAAAAGATGCTTTAATTCCAAGCTATAATGTATACTCGAGAAACATTGAAATTAAGTCTTTCTTTTAAAAGTTAAATTGCAAAAAATAGCGGATGATATTGATAAAATTGGTTTTATGAAAATGATAGACTTTTTCAAAGTTTTCTGATTTGTCGTGTGATGCAATGTATTTAGCTGCATTTACACAAAACTTGTAGTCTCTAACTTATATATTTTTGTTTGCGGGTTCTGAGACGGACAGACATGCAAAAGACAGACATGAATAGAGTTTCGTCAAATGAATGAAATCCTAAAAAAGCTAAAAAAAGAAACTGAGATTACGAACTGGCAGTAAATTGAAAAGATGAAATATTGTATAATGAAAAAGGAAATTACGGAGATATAGATATTTAAATTTATTGTATTTCAGTATAATCCTGATCTGTTGAAACATTATTACAGAATTTAAAACGCTAAATCATATATATTTTTATACAAATATAGAGCCCGTATAATCTCAAGGTATCTACTCGGAAATTAAAAATTAAAAATTTCTTTGATGGTATTTATTCGACAAATTTCATATTAAGTAATATTTCAGAAGCTAAGTTGCACTAATCATTTATTAATAATCATTGTATTAAACGACAAATCTTATTGTATTTATTTATCTCCCATACAAAATAAGAACAACAATTCTTCAAACCATGGATCCACCTTGGAATTAGGTGGTTCTTATTGGTCTTTAGGTGGTGGTTATTATTTCTAAGCACATACACACAAAAAAATGATAATTCTAGTGTTAAATTACTTGGAGAATAAGAGCATTTTTGCATTTATTGATATGTTATAAGTAATGTCTTTAGCATGCTTATGGGGAAATTAAAGATTTAAAGTCTTAAGGGGGCTCAGGGGTTGAAAACGTTTCAAAAAATCGATTTTTTATGATCTAGTTTGATTATTAAATTAATTCTTAACTTAATGCAAAAAACCGCATAAAAATATCTGCATTTTTAACGCAGTTTTAAGCATTTATGTATCAACACTTTTATAGCCGCACCCATATAATCTTTAAGTCGCGTTTTCTCAAAACTTGATTTTCGACGACTAACACCAAGATAAAAAAAAAAAAAAAAAAAAAAAAAAAAAACTATTTGATGGAATGGCTTAATTTTTTTTTGCATGCATATAACATCATTATCTATAGAATGAATTAGTATATTTTAGATAGTATAATATTTTGAGTATTTTTAATGACAAAAAAGCTGTATTGTTTAGGGGGGTTTTAAATTTTCAAATTTGAGAGATTTTTTAACAATTTCTTTTTAAGTGATAGTTATATCTTTCATTCTATAGCTAATGATGTTATATGCATGCAAAAAAATGAATCATTCCATCAAATAGGTTTTTTTTTTAAATTTTGGTGCTAGTCATTAAAAATCAAAATTTTGAGAAAACGCGGCTTAAAGTTGAAATTATATGGGTGCGTCTATGAAAGTGTTGATACATAAATGCTTATAACTCCGTTAAAAATGCAAATATTTTTATGGGTTTTTTTGCATTGAGTTCAGAATTAATTGAATAATCAAACTAGATCATAAAAAATCGATTTTTTGAAAAGTTTTCAACCCCTGAGCCCCCTTTATATTACGGATATAGATCTCTGAGAAGTGAGGAAATTTTGGATCTGCGCACAACATAGCATACATAATGTGAATTGAAACAAGATCTGTAACACCAATCTGCAAAATATCAATTAATTTAGGATCTGCATTTCTAGGATCAAAGAATTTCTTATTAATTCTTATACTGACAGTTTCAATAAAAGCACATATGAAATGTTTGTGTGACCCTTTCCTTAATAGCTGCAAGACAAATCAATGAAATTTGACATCATATATTAGTTATTTGATCCACAAGTCCACCAAAACTATTTCATAGGACTTAATATCAAGCTGAATTGCTCTTTTTCTTGCTACAATTGTTTTCGTTAATCCAGATGTTTTTAAAAATGTATAATTTTCGGAAAAAAGGTAAATCGATAGCGGAAGTAAAAATATTTACGAAACTTAGAATCTTCTTTTGAATTATGAAATAAAACAATATTAAAAATAAATAGGAATAGACAGAAAGTAAAAAATCACCTTTATATATCTATTCTAACGAAAATTAATCAAAGAGCTTCTAAAATATTAAAAGTGCCTCTTAATAACAAAACATTAATGATATTGAATTTGGCATTGTTAAAGAACTCTATAATGGAAATCAAAGACAAGCAAGGTAATTCAGTTTAGATCCATTTATCTCAAGATGTCTTACTGAGTCTATGAGAAGTAATGTAAAGAATAAAAAACATTCTCTTTTCTCACTTGTCTCTTATCTCTTTCAATCAACTAGTGCTTTGGTAAATATCGCCTGCAACCATTTATGTGGAAAAAAGCTCCAGTAAGAAATTGTGTTATTCGTTACAATGGTAACCAGGTTTAAGTTTGTGTTTTTATTCGAATGTAAAAATATGATGGAATGTTGATAGCCGTGCAATGGTTCGCATATTTTAATGTTAAATAAAACGCATATACAATCTACATTTGTTGTGTTTAAGAAGCAAAAGAACCAGTGTGTGTTGTTTTATATTAGTTTAAAACCGATAAGAACAACTAGAAGTAATATTCTGTTAAGGCTTTGTAATAAATACATCTAAATCAATATTTTTTCAAATAAAATGTTATTTTTATTAACGCCAAGAAGTAGTTTTTAGAATTTATTTCTTATTTAACTATTTTAATAATAAGGTACCCTGGGGTAATAACGCCAGGTTAAGGTTCTACCAATTTTCACGGCTTAGTTTTAGATTGTATTTTTCAAACAAATATAGGATCTGATACAGCAACTCATTGACTATCTATATAAAATAAAATAATTTAACAGATATGTATTTATAAAATGTAATGGCGTTTTTTCTTGACCAATGCTATTTGGCGTTAATACCCACCTATATGGGTAATAACGCCATGCAAACAAAACTATAAAATAAAATGGAATAATGGCATGTAGATTGACCAATTTTAAAAATAAAACTCTACAGCTCTAGAAATTGACAAATTGCAAACTAAGCTATTGAAAATGTACAATTTTTTTGTGACTCTGAAAGAAAAAGAAAGGTGTGGTGGTGGCGGGGGGAGGAGGCCAAAAAATATGAGATTCTAAGCTACGTTTTGCTTAAAAATGACCATTTAAAAAAAATTATTAGAAACATTGCACGGATTATTTGAATGAGTATTTATATTCCCATGTATGCATTCTGTGCGATAGAAAATATTGATTTTTTGTGAAAGTGAAAAAAAAAGGGGGAGCATCAACAGAATATAACACCCTGTGTCTCTCTTTGCTTAAAAAGTCCCGCTTAAATATCATTATAAGAAACATTGCATGATTTTAACCAGTCATAATATAATATTTTAATCATGTGAAGTTTTATAATATCTAGAGTTATATGTAATAAATATTTTTGTTAAACCTTAACTGCTGTTAGCGTCTCACATACCGCTGAGTTTCTCAAGTTTCAGAGTTTAACTTGCAATTTTTAGTTTAACTACAGATACCGGGAAAATTTTGTTTCATTTGGAGCCCTATTACTATCTCTAGAGACTTTTGAATAGCTGAATTTTATTTATAATAGTCCTGTATATAAGGTTCAATACAAAAATAATATTCAAAAAATTAATTTAACATTTTATTCATCGTTAGATTAAGTGGTCTGACAGGCCGCTCACTGTAAGTTATGCGACAATTTTTGTCACAGAAGTTCAGGGTTAATACTATTATAGTAATCTAGTAAATAGTTTTAACCCATAACTCCACACTAATGCGGATTCTCCAAACCTACAGTTAAATTGTCGACGTTTTAAAGAACATGCTTTAATAAATTTTTAATAAATTGAATAAAATTTTTGATTAAAAAATATTATCCCAAAGAGATCTCTTACCCAATTTTATACATAATTCATATGGTTATATATTATTATCTCTATATTAGCAATAAAATTAACCTTTAACTGCTAATAGCAATCTGACTGAACACTGTACCCCCTCCTCCCCCGAAAAAATAGCGTTTAACTTGTATTTTCCAGTTTAACTATAGTTACAACTGAAATTCTCTTTCGTTTG
Source organism: Maratus speculifer (assembly GCA_964019185.1). Taxonomy (NCBI): domain Eukaryota; kingdom Metazoa; phylum Arthropoda; class Arachnida; order Araneae; family Salticidae; genus Maratus; species Maratus speculifer. The sequence continues at coordinate 160,035,025 of OZ025298.1, forward strand.
GAGTTCTCGTAATATTGTTAGAAATATTTGAATAGATTAAATTTAATTAGAATTAATTCTGTACAAAAAGTTTAGCGCAGGAATAGTATTCTATGATTTTTAATCCCGGATCGCATTTTAACCTTAAACTAATGTTACCGGTCTCGTAGACCACTATTTTTCTTTTAATTTTTTAGTTTAACTTGTAATTTTCAGTTTAACTGCAAACACTACCGAAATTTTGTTTCATTTGGAATTTTAGTTCTATCACCAGAGACTAAATAGGTGAAAATTAAGTATAATACTCTTGTATAAAAAGTTTAGTACAAAAACACAATCCTATGAGTTATTTCCGCCTTTTATTCATCTTCCAATTTTGCGGTCTCACAAACGGCATCACATTCATACGTTACAATTTCTGTCACATCAGTCAAAGGTTAAATTTATAAAGTTTTGAAAAACCGAACGCTGAGAAAGCGGACAGTTAAAATTTCGAACTCAATTGAACAATCCAGTGGAAATTTAATAGAAACCTGATTTTGAAGATGTTCGAATTTGAATCTCGAAAACATATTGATATAGTTTTATTTACAAGAGTTAAAAATTATTTTTTACATTAGTAAAAAAAATAATAATAATATAATAAAAAAATAAATTAGAGAGATTATTTTTAAGTATTGAGCACCCCCCCCCCCCTTAATCTTACCATTTCAACAATGATGATAATGCTGTCCCTTATTAATATATAAATCCCCTTCGGATATAGTTCGGCCACTGTTGGGAATCAACCGGGGTAATAACGCCAATCCCTGGCGGATACTTATTGCGCAGTAAATCCTAAACTACAAACTTTCTCGAGAAGATATCCAAAATCTTCTACAACAATTTGAAAGTACATGAAATACACTACAAATTTATGTAATAAACAAAGTATTTCCGGATAAAAAATATAGTCTTCACATCGAAAACTTTATCCCGCAAATTTTAGATCAAGCGTTAATTTTAGTTGCTTGTAAAAACAATAAGACCTAAAAATGAAACAAATTAACTTGAAGCTGTTTTTTTCGATTTATATGACTCAAAACACTTCTGCGCAGAGCACATGGGTGTCATTTATCTGATTATTTTACAATTATGCAAAATATAAGCACTTGGCGTTATTACCCCGCCTGGCGTTATTACCCCAGGGTACCTTAGTTATTGCTATTTAAGCCAGTAAAGGAATTAAACAATTTTAAAAATAATAGAAACTGGTTTTTATATACAACTAGCAGGCTAAGCCCGCTGCGCTGGTCTATTTTTCAAAACAAAACATGAATCAAACAAAATATTGAACATGATTGTGTTTTTTAAAGCAACTTCACCTCGAATGCTCTTTCATATTTCTGAAAATCATAGAAAATGCTATTGTATTTAAAGATAGAAAACCAACGATTATAAATGCACCAAAAATGCATTAAAAGTTAGCAAACAGCTGTTTCGAATCTAATGTCGAGATTCTTCATCAGTGCGAAACTCAGCGAGCTAGAAAAAACAAAACTGAGCCAAAAATAAAAACAACAACAATGGAATCAAGGCCCGTTGACGCCAAAATATATTAATATAATAATAAAATATTATGTTGTTGAATCAGCTTATGCATTCGATAATACTCGAGCTTTAAAAAAAAATATTTCAGTTGACCATTTATTGTAGAGTTGATAGATAAATGAGGCAATTATGAAAAGAGCAATTTAAATATTGTCTATTCACCATACTTCTAAAATAGCGAGCATTCCCGTAAGACATGGTGACGTCACGGTGACGTCGTTGTGAAGTCACACTGTGACTTTGTGACCGTCGATGTGACGTCACGTGACGTCGATGTGAAGTCACAGTGACTAAAATGTGAAGTCGTTATGGCCGTTTTAGAGCTTGTTTGTGACGTCACATTGTGACCATTTTGTGACGTCACAATGTGACCAATTTGTGAAAAGTGTGTCATTTGTGACGATTTTGTCATTAACATGGTGACGAAACTGTGACGAAAGTGACAATGCTTTCAAATCACATTGTGACCAAATTTTGAAATACAGGGTGCGTCCAAAATCATGGAACAAACTTCGAGGGGGTGGTAGGACTCACTATAACAAATAATGATGGCACAGAAATATATGACCGGAAGTGACCCGTCAAGACGCTACACTAGTCACTAAAAAAGACCCGGATGATAATGTTAAGTCTATGGGGGGGGGGGCGTTGTTTTCAAATATCTTGCTCAAATTTCAATATTTTACATGATATTTTTTCCATGGGATAGCTGAGGACGATCCACAACCGGGTTAATTTTTACTTTTTCGATTTTGGTTATATTTTTTTATATTAAGATAGTTTCAGTTTTAGAACCGGTTTAAACTGGTTATGAAAGTTAAAGTATTTTTCTTTTAATCTGTAACCAAAATCAAAAGAATAACAACCAGCCCAGTTGCAGATCGTCCTCAGCTATCCTATAGAAAAAAATTATGCGAAAATATTAAAATTTTACCGAGATATTTGAAAATAGCGCTCCCATACACTTAACATTATAATCCGTGTCTTTTGCAGTGACTAGTGTGGCGTTTCAACGCGTCACTTCCAGTCATACATTTCTATGCCATAATTATTTATTATAGTGAGCTCTACCACCTCCCTTAAAGTTTTTCCCATTATTTTAGACTCACGCTGCAGATCATTTGTGACAAAATTTTCTGTGATGATTCTGTGACGATTTAACTTTTCTTAACGATTCTCTAACAATTTAAAAGAAACAGGATCTGCTGAAACTATAACTCCATGCCATGTTCCTGTTAAAATAGTGTTTGACTCCTAAAATCATATATTGACAATTTATGAACAAATACTGTATAATATATAAAAATAGTTACCTGAAGTAAGGAGACTTTCTTCTAAATTAAAGTTAAAAATTCGATTTACCTCACATGCCTTACAACTCTGGTGTTGTTTTCAAAATTTGAAAAATAATACCTTTCAAAAATATTTACATATTTTCTCGCCACATGCTGAAAATTGCATAGCTTCAATTTTATTTATAACTGACACACATTTAGTAGAACGTTGTTCAAACTGTTTAATCTTTTTAGTCTTTTTTTTAACTTTTACTCGCTTTAATATCCACAAATCTCAGCACATATCTAAAACTGTACAGCTTGCCAATATTTCTGACCAATAATCCTGATGTCTATAAATATATATAACTTTTAATTATCTTTTGTTGTAATTTTCCAACTGATTGAAAAAGTGTCCAGGTCAGGATTCGAACTAAGCAGTCTTTCGCGCAAATTTTCAATACTTTGTCGACTGAACTATCCTGGAAGAATCTGACGCACACAATTCACACAGTGAATACGAATGCATACTTATCATTATTATGTATAACCCTATGTAATAATACTTTAATATTTTTTTCAAACTACCCGTATGATAAATGCATAATATTCGTATGATTACATAATGATATTTCTCCGGGTGAATTATGCGTGCTAAGTTGCTCTGTTGGAAGAGCATTGGCAGCATACATCGAGGGTCTCTAGTTCGAATCCTAACCTAAACACTTTTTTACTCATTTTGGAAAATTAATATTCGTTTGATTAATTTACCAATTAAAATCATTCTGTTAAATATAACATAGAATTATCTTTTGATAAAACTATTTGAAATTTATGCGCAATATTCGTAATATACAGATTTTATTTGAAAATCGAGTGCAAATGAAGATGAGGCAATTAGTTCTAGTATTACGCTTATTTATTTCCTTGCTATAGTGGCCTGTGCGCATGTATGGTAACACCAAGGTTTAAATTCGTAGTTAAACTCATATATATATATTGTATGTGTCATATAGTGTAGATGTGCCGGTAAAGGACATCCTTATATAATTTATTTTTAAAAAGTTTCCTTATTAATAGTTATAATTATTAGATTTCATTTTTTTTTTCGTATTTGATGAATCTATTAATAATATTTAAGTATTCTTAGTCTCACTTCCCAATATTAGACAAAATTTTATTGAAAATAATAAAAATACATCAAACACTAAAAATTTCAGTAATGTACATCCCACAAAAAAGTACATGTAATTGTTTTTATGACTATTTAGAACCAAGATTTAATGAACACATACTAATGAAACAAAATTGTTATTTTCAACACCATTTAACAATTAAGATATCAAAAATTAATAAAATAATGCGATAATTACTCATTTTTAAAAATCAATAATTGTTATTATCTCAAAATCAATATCTTAATTAGATCTTTTAGATACATGGTTTAAAATAATAAATGTCATGGAATTACAGTTATCAAATTTTTGGGATTATGAGAAATTCAGAAAGGTAATAAAAAAGTTTAAAAAAATTTGTTTTTGCAATATTAGTGCATAAATTGGTATATTTATCACTATTTTCAACAATTAAACAACCCCAAACTCCTTTATATATTAATTATAACGTTAACTTTTGATTATGTATACATTTTTTAATTTATTAAAATGTGATTTTAACCATGTAATTAAAAAAATGTGATTAAAGTGCATTTTAAAAATAATATTATTAACTATTTTCAAATCGTTGACATGCTGTTCCGTATTTCAACAAAATAAATGTTAAATTTATTGAATTTACTAAGGTAAGTGAATTCAAAAAAGTTAAATATGATACTTATTCCTTTTATAACATGTTTATTACGAAATTAACAGAAATCATTATAAAAAAAGCAGGAAAAATAAAATTTTCTTACCTCTTTCTTATCGGCATTATCTTCTAATAACAGTGTGATAATCCAAATAGGGAAGATAATTTCGAAGTCGGAATGTCCGAATGAAGTACAATGACATTGGCGCGCTTATATTAACGAAACGCCACTGACATTGTATTTTTTCGGACCGACATTTTATATAAAATGTCACCTGAACTTTTTAAAAATTTTCAACTTACGTACTAAATATACAGACATAACACCATAACAAAGCTACCAGAGCAGCTGCCTAATATTCTAAAGAATAAATCGTGTCAACTATTCTGGTCGTTGCCAAACGATATTTTTAAGCAGGTGTTTTTTTGTTATTATTGGTTGTTTGAGCTTCGAAGATTTGTAAGGTGAATGCGCATGCGTATTAGTTTTATGAGAGTATCCCTAATTAAAATTTTGAGGTTAAATTTTTTTTTCATGCATTTCTATTTTACTTTCAATTAGTTTCGAAATACAGTGGAACTTTCATTTAACGAATCCCATATTTCATGAAATTATCTACTTTTTTAATTTTCTGTTGAACCTAGAACGCAATTAACATTTAAATTAATATTCATATTAAAAAAAATTCTATTTAGCAAAATTTGTTGCACTTCCGTGCGTGCACAATATTCAAAAGGATAGATTGCTGTTAAGATTGATTGGTGAATATATTTCAGCGGCTTGTATGAATTGAAATTATGTATTTATTTCATCTTTTAAATAAAAAGGAAAAAATGCGAAAATTTTTCGATATGCTAAGAAAGGGATTCTAGTTCCACGAAAATATTATAGGTCCATTCTCTGAATACTTAAAAAAGATGCGAAAGTTTTTATGAGTGTATCTTTCATAAGAGATCACCACAAAGTAATATTCCGATTTTTTTTTAATTTTTGGATTTGAAATACAAGAGAAAACGAGAAATAGAACGCTGCGATTCAGATTTTGTTTCCCTTCCTTTATTACGTGTTTTTTTTAGATATTATACTAATGAATTTTTTCTTATGTGGTTATATTGCATAACAAAAATTACTATCCAAATTAAAACACAGTTTTATAATATTTCCATTTTTCTTTGTAGTTTGCTATACAAATTTCATGAATTTTCGTGGATTTCTATTCAACGATATTTTTTTCATAACGAAGCATTTAAGTGTAACGAGAAATTTCCTTAAATGGAAGTTTCACTGATAGGTTCATTGCTGGGTGCTTAGTTTCATATGATGGGAGGTTTATCTCACATATGTGATATGACGTACACGTTACATGCACTGCATGTAACGTGTGGCATAACAGCGATTGCACAATATTCTTCTGAAATGCCAGAAAACACGTTTTTTTACCAGTAAATAACATGGTTTGAAGAATTTTTGTAATTTTCTAAAGTTTTCTAAAAAAGTCACATCTGAGTCACAATGTGACGTCACTGAGTGGTGGTAATTTGGTCACAGATGTGATGTGACCACAGTGACTCGCAGTGACGTCATTGTGACCATGCATGCTACGAGGGATCTTTTGAAGAATTTTTGTATATATTTTTTAATTTTCTAAGAAGGTCGCATTTCAGTCACAATGTGACGTCACTGAGGGGTGGCATTTTGGTCACAGATATGACGTCACATTTCAGTCACAATGTGACGTCACTGAGGGGTGGCATTTTGGTCACAGGTGTGACGTCACATTTCAGTCACAATGTGACGTCACTGAGCGGTGGCATTTTGGTCACAGATGTGACGTGACCACAGTGACTCACAGTGACGTCACTGTGACCATGCATGCTATGTGGGTTATGATCGGAGAGATTGACCAATGAATTTAAACAATTTTTAAGTGATTAATTTTCATTGGATAGTTTTTGAACTCTAAACCTCTCAATTTGGGAATATGGGTATCTGTGGAAACATTAATACATCTCTATCAATATCTATACATATAATAAAACAGTAGGACCCGGTGTGTCTGTACATTGAAGATAATTGACAAAAATGGAGTCAAGGCGATAAAAGAAAACCAATGAAACACAAAAAAAAATTTTTTGAATTTTTTGTCTGTCTGTCTGTCTGTCTGTCTGTCTGTCTGTTTGTTCGAGGTTATCTTCGTAACTACTGAATGGATTTTTATGCGGTTTTCACTAATGAAGAATGCACACTCCCGGGCAGTGTATAGGCTTTGTTTCATCAAAATCGGACAACAGACAAAAAAGTAACAAAAAGAAACAAAAGAAACTATTAGGTGCGCTGCTCACGTTTTTTAGTACATAACGTTTTTTAGTACATATAAAATCCAATAGATGTCACTGTGCGATTTTAAAACGCGCTATCGTTATGTTTTCGCCAGTCTACTTAAGTATGAGAAAGTTTCAAGCTGGCTGTCGTTCCATGTGGTTTAGTCGGTAGAACGTCAGTGCGCCATACTGATGGCCCGGGTTCGATTCCCAGCATGGAATTTTTTTTCACTATGTTGGCATTAACGCCTATAAGCAATTAAAAGAATTTGAAATATTGTATTCAAGGCGAATTTTCTCTCTGGGAAAATTTCCTTGCATTAATATGTCAGTGTAATTTTTTTTTCGATTTAATTTTTTTTTTCGAAACTTTGTTTTTCTTAAAAAATTACAGTAAATATTTGATATTTCCCAGCGTTTTTTGAATGATCGACTTGCTTTTTTTTTTTTAATGTATGTCTGAACCTTATCTAACTACTTCTTCAAGATTTCTTTAGATAAACCGACCAGCGTAGCGGGAGAAGGCCGCTAGTTATATTATATTTCGCAACGTACATCTGCTCTTGAAAAATCTATTACAGTGTTCCGTTTTTGGAATGCAGCAGAATAAATAAAGTTAAATTAAGTTTTCCTTAGAAAAATAAGGTGAATGTTTTTTGAATGTGTGAAATTCATTTTTGATACAGATGTCATATACACATTACGTTGGCGTGATTGAAACGAAATGAACATTTTATGCCTCTTATGGTAATCCAGCTTTGTTTTTAAGTTATTAATGAACTATTTATTTACTTTCATTTGCATTTTAAAATGATACAAAATGTTATGCTCTATACATAGAAAAGTAAAATAGAAAATGGAAATGTATCTGTCATTTGAAAACGAAGTTTCCGTTAAAGTGGCGCCAGAAATGTATGACCCCAACGTGGTGTATATATGACATTTGTGCCTCTTTCTTACAACATGGGTGTGTGCATTTGCACCTAAATTTAGTTATTTAGCTCTATTTTTGTAACTGGAGTACAATGTACGATACTACTTGATCATTCTGTCGAGAAAAAAATTAATAGCACATGGGTGTCATTTATCTGATTATTTTACAATTATGCAAAATATAAGCACTTGGCGTTATTACCCTGACTGGCGTTATTACCTCAGGGTACCTTAGTTATTGCTATTTAAGCCAGTCAAGTAATTAAATAATTTTAAAAATAATAGAAATTGGTTTTTATATACAACTAGCAGGCTAAGCCCGCTGCGCTGGTCTATTTTTCAAAACAAAACATGAATCAAACAAAATATTGAACATGATTGTGTTTTTTAAAGCAACTTCACCTCGAATGCTCTTTCACATTTCTGAAAATCATACAAAATGCTATTGTATTTAAAGATAGAAAACCAACGATTATAAATGCACCAAAAATGCATTAAAAGTTAGCAAACAGCTGTTTCGAATCTAATGTCGAGATTCTTCATTAGTGCAAAACAAAGCGAGCTAGAAAAAACAAAACTGAGCCAAAAATGAAAACAACAACAATGGAATCAAGGCCCGTTGACGCCAAAATATATTAAAATAATAGGAATAAATGTCAATAATCGATGATCGTAAGTATGATAGCAATTGATATTACACGTGATACACGTATTTTTTTACGTCATAAGTGCTTTTGAATTCGACTTTTAATTTGTATTTTTTATTTATGTTTATTGTTCTTTATTATTTAAAATGAATTTATGTAAATTTGAATAGTTTGGCGAAACTGGCCGACGTGTTAATCAAGTAGCACTCAATTTACATTTGAAAATATCATATTTCACAAAAAACTCCGGCACAAACCCGGATTTGCAAGATTTCCTTCCAATACTAATGCGGCAAAATCCTCGTTTTAGAATAGCGAAGAAATGTGCATTTTTAAAAATTATTTTCGTTATTTTAAAACAAAAATATTAATAAATAAAAAAAGTTACTATAGCACAAAACAATTTATAGAATTTCTAAAAAGAAATTGAAAGGAAATAAACAATTTATTAATACAGAAACAACTATTGCTGGGTTATCCTATCAAGCAAAATAACACCGTTTTGGCGATAGTCAGAAACCTCAATGTGTATATAATATCTGTGCCAAACATGTTTGGAAATAACAATAATCATTATTTTTACAGCATGTTTAAATACTGTAGTATAGTGAAAAAAATGTAAACATGACATATACGCAACACATTGGCGAGTTTTTTTTTCTTCTGTTGCTGATTTGGAAAAAAATTTGGTTTCAAGTACCAGTTACATATAGAGTTTACAATTATTTTCTGTTACTTCAAATAGAAAATAACAATAAATTTTGAAAAGTTCAGTTAGTAATTATAAAACAAAACTATTTATATCCTTTAAAAAATAAAATAAAATAAAATAAAAATTTATTAATAAATAAACAACAGCTAAATTACCAAGTGAGGCATAAAATCGCCATTTTATTGTAGTCGCGCAAATGTGGCGCATGTATGACAAATGTGCCTAGATTAAAATAGTTTATATAATTGGAAAAAAAAAGAAAAAAATTGTAAATATACAATTTATTAATAAATAGACAATAACATCCTGATTGCCATATCAAGCAAAACAATGACACTTTAGCGTCAGTTAATTACCCAGATGTATATATGGTATTGGCGTAAGAGACAAATCACACCAACGTAGTGCGTATGAGATATCTGTGCGAAAATTTTTTTTAAAAGTTACAGTTAAATTATTTTACAATATCTATGTATGTGGAAAAACATTTACCCTAAAATTTAAATATTATTCATTTTTGTGGTATTAACAGCTATATATGTATTTAAGTTAAATGTAAAATGTTTTCCTAAAATGCTCTCACTCATTAAAAGAGAGAGAAAGAGAAAATAGTTCTTGCGAACCTCCGTCTTGTGATTTTTTTGGTTTAAAATCGCATTGATTGGCGACAAAAGTAGATTGAAACATCCAATTGAACAAACAACATACAAATAACAATTAGAGCCTTTTTAAAAAAAATAAATTCTGCGAGTTTCTTCTGTAAAACACATAACGGGAAAATTAGATTTAAAAATATTTAAAAGAAAAAAAAAACGTATGTTTTACCTAATGAAATTTTTTATATGTTGTTTTCTTTTAATCTGGCTCGAAAGAAATAAAAAGCCAAATATTTTGTCACTTCAAAACTTTCTTTCATATTGAGTTAGTTTTTAAATATTATAAGTATTCTTTTTTTTTTTTTTTTTTCGTTGGAGGCACCACCGGCGAGATAACCTGCACACATCGCTTTTTATGGATTACTTCGTTTCAAAGTCGCCGTAAAGGAGCACCCTTCAGCCCAGCTGTTTCAGATAAGTACATTTTGGTTTATTATCAGTTTGGCTTTGTTTTTTAACTTGGTTCCCTCATTATTTTAATAATGAGTCAAGAAGATTTAGAAAAGACAGAAATAAATTTACGTGGCAGAGCTAAATCTGCATTAACACGTATCACGAACTTCATTGACGCTGATCAAGTTTTTCAAAAGAATGATTTATTGAATAAATTAGAAAAATTAGAAACAGCTTATTTCGATTTTGATAAATATGATGCACAATTACCAGAAGAATCCTCGGAAATGGAGGAATTTGAAACAAAATATTATGAAACCAAAGCCAAACTGCAATCAGAACTTGAAAAATTTTCTATAAATAGTATGAATGCACATTCTCAAGTTGTTAATGAACAATTACCTATAGTTAATACAACTAATAATTTTAAATTACCCAGATTGAATATTGAGCAATTTGATGGTAATTTCAAAAACTGGATGTCATTTAAAGACTTATATTTATCGTTAGTGCATAATAATGCCAGTATAACAAATATTCAAAAATTTCAATACTTAAGAGGTTTGCTCGGTGAGGAGCCATCTTCAATTATAAAACATATACCCATTTCTGAAACCAGTTATGCAGAAGCATGGGAAAAATTATTGTCAAGATACGACAAAAAAAAACAAATTGTCGCAGCTCTTATCAAAACATTTATGGATATACCTCCCATTATTCATGCTAATGCACTTAACTTACGCAATATATCAGATATCTCTGACGAGGTAATTCGTGCTCTCAAATCAATCGATGTTAAAGCATCAGAGAGAGACATTTGGTTAATTCATATTCTTCTTCAAAAGGTTGATAATAAAACACGTGAAGAATGGGCTCAATACTCATCAAAGGATGATTTTCCTTCTTTTGATCAATTTATTCAGTTCATTAATGACAGATGTTTATCTTTAGAATTGTATAATAATGATTATACAGGGTTACATAAAAAAGAGAAACAATTTAATTTTCACAAAGCTCCCGCCAATAACGTTATCAAATGTTTATTTTGTAAAGCTAATCACTTATTGTACAAATGTATTAAATTTAAGGAATTAAATGTAAGAGATAGAAAACAATTTGTGAGAAAAAACAAATTATGTAGCAACTGTTTGTCTGACAAACACTACACATATCAATGTAATTCTACATTTAGCTGTCATCATTGTCAGCTCAAACACCATACGCTGTTATGCGAGAATAAACTACAAAATTATGCGATGTCAACTTCACGTTCGAATGAAAAACAGAGTCGGAAAAGCAAATCTGATTCAGAGGACCTTTCGATTCCTGATGATAATAAAAAAGAAGTTTCTCCTTCAATAAATTCTGTTCAAACATCTTTCGCACTTTTGCCCACTGCTACAGTATATATTTATGATTGCATGGGTCAAAAGCACACGTTAAGAATTATGTGTGACAGTGGCTCAGAATCTACGTTCGTTTCAGAATCATGCATGAAAGTGTTAGGATTCAAAAGGAAAAATGCCAGATTTCCCGTGAAAGGTCTTTCTAATTCAAAAATCGCCGTAACCAAGGGTTACGTAATGATTGATCTTATATCAATTCATAATGCTGACAGCAAGTTGTCAGTGAAAGCTTTTATTTGAGACGAATTAACAGCTCCATTACCTTCTGAGAAAATAAGTGAAGAGCATTATTCACACTTAAAAAATGTAAACTTGGCAGATCCACATTTTGGGACTCCAAATAAAATTGATGTTATTTTAGGATCAGATTACTTTTTTTCTATTTTGCTTCCTGGTCAAATAACATGTGCTCAGAGCAGTTTAATTGCGCAAAATTCCATCTTTGGCTTTCTCGTATCGGGAAAAATGCCTCATCTTAACACAACTCCTAATTCAATGCATAATTTACATATTTATGAACTTAATATTGATAATGAATTAAAACGATTTTGGGAAATGGAAGAAGTATTCAATAATAATGCTCAAATTCTATCTCCAGAAGAACAATTTGTTGAATCACATTTTCAGAAAACTTACTCAATCAATTCCGAGGGTCGTTTTGTAGTAAAATTACCTTTTGTTAAACCTACGACAGAATTAGGTAATTCTAGACCTGCCGCAATTTCTCGCTTGTTGGCGATGGAAAGGAAATTTAAAGAAAACCCAGAATTCGAAAAGCAATACAAGGATTTTATGCGCGAATATATACAGTTAGGCCATATGGAATTAATAACACAAAATGACATTAACGATTCTGAAAATGAACAATATTTTCTTCCTCATCATGCGGTTATTAAACCTTCTAGTACTACTACCAAGTTGAGAGTTGTGTTTGATGCATCATGTAATACTTCAAAAGGTAATTCCTTGAATTCAATTTTGGGAGTAGGTCCTAAATTACAACGGGACATATTTGAAATTTTACTTAATTTTCGAGTTCCGAAAATTGTTTTTTGCGCTGACATAGAAAAGATGTACCGCCAGATTTTAGTTTCTGAAGAAGATCAAAATTATCAGAAAATAGTTTGGAGGTTTAACTCTAATGAGGAAATAAAAAATTTCAAATTAAAAACGGTTACTTATGGGCTAGCTCCAGCGTCTTATCTAGCCACTAAATGTCTCAAACAAATTGCTGATGATTATACAAAAAATGCTGTTATTTCTCAAACATTAGAGAAAGATTTCTATATGGATGATCTACTTTCAGGCTCAAACACTGTTAGCGAGGCAATAGAAACTTGTAAAGAAATTACCGATGTTTTGCACGCGCATGGTTTCCACTTAAGAAAATGGAATTCAAATTCAAAGGAATTTCTTAGAGAGTTTGAGGATGATTCCAATACCGAATCGAATTTTGAAATAATTCCTAGTGATAACGGAAGCTCTAAAGTTCTAGGATTAAGCTGGAACTCTTCTTCAGATACTTTTATTTTCAAGGTTTCACTAAATCTCACTCCACCTCTTACAAAGAGGCAAATTTTAGCAGAATCTGCTAGAATCTTTGACCCACTGGGTCTAATTTCCCCATGCACTGTAACTTTAAAAATATTTTATCAAAAACTGTGGTTGACAAAAGGGGACTGGGACACTATTATTCCAGAACATCTAACCGAGGAATTATTCAAATTTCAAGATTCGTTCAATGAAATCAATCAATTTTCGATACCAAGATGTGTTACGCTTTCATCCGAGAATGCCTTCGAATTACACGGATTCTCCGATGCGTCAACACTAGCTTATGCTGCCGCAATTTATTGCCGACAAACTTGCAATGGAAAAACCAATGCTTTTCTTTTGGTTTCTAAAACAAAAGTTGCACCAATCAAGCAAATTTCTGTCCCTAAATTAGAACTTTGTGGTGCTCACTTATTATCTAAATTATTCCGCACAGTTATGGACACACTAAAGAATTACAAGTTCGATATTTTTGCATGGACTGATTCTAAAGTAGTCCTTTCATGGTTATCCGCACACCCCCGCAAGTGGAAAACATTTGTGGCGAACAGAACCTCTCAAATAACAGAAGTTTTACCTACGAAGCACTGGGGACACGTTCCCTCAAAAGAAAATCCCGCAGATATCGCTTCTCGCGGTATTGACCCAAAGGGTTTGCCGGAATGCGAGCTATGGTAGAAAGGGCCAAGCTGGCTACTTCTAGACCCATCTAATTGGCCGAAAGACGACTTAAATGTTGATGAATTGGATGAACAAATCAAATCTGAGCAAAGATCGGATCCCATTTTTTCATTTCACATGCAGCCTTCAAATGATGTACTAGATAATTTGTTTCAAAAGCACTCTTCACTTTCAAAAATTATCCGCATTCTGGCATATTGCCTAAGATTCATTAAAAAATGCAAAAATGCTAATGAATATCAAATCCCTTCAACAGTACTTACATCTAACGAAACAAAATCTGCTGAAGAAATGATCGTTCTTTGGATTCAAAATTCTTACTTTAAAGAAGAGTTAAAATGTATCAAGGAACAAAAACCTCTAGCTAAGAAAAGCAAATTACACTCCCTATATCCGTTTATTGACGCTAAGGGTATCTTACGGGTGGGAGGACGCCTGCAAAATTCACAGTTAGCATTTAATCACAAGCATCCGGTAATACTTCCATCACAACATAAAATGAGTGAACTATTAATAATACAACAGCATATTGCCACTTTACATGCTGGGCCTTCTCTACTATCGCACATTATAAAACAATCTTTTTGGATAGTTGGTGGAAAAAAGCTCATCAACAAATGCATTAATAGATGTTTAAAATGTTTCAGATATAAGAAAACTATTACAACTCCTCCATTAATGGGGAATTTACCTAAACCTCGAGTAAATCTTGAACGCCCCTTTTTTGCCAGCGGAATTGATTACGCAGGCCCCATATCCATTAAATTTAGCAAGGGTAGGGGTGCAAAAACAACTAAGGGTTACATTGCCTTATTTATTTGTCTTGCTACGAAAGCGGTCCATATAGAAGCTGTAAGTGATCTAACAACTGAAGCATTTATAGCAGCTCTTCGACGTTTTAGTGCAAGAAGAGGTACCCCACGTCACCTTTATAGTGACAACGGGAAGAACTTTCTCGGGGCATCAAGAAAAATCGACCAAATACAGAGGGCATGGTTGTCATTTCCTAAAAATGAAATCATGTCTCGATATTTAACTGAAAAATCCATTGAATGGCATTTTATCCCTCCTTCTTCCCCCCACTTTGGCGGAATTTGGGAGGCTGCAATAAAATCCGCGAAATACCATCTCAAAAGAGTAATAGGAGCGACACTTCTAACTTTCGAAGAGCTCGCCACCCTACTTAGCCAAGTCGAAGGCTTACTGAATTCGCGACCTCTTATACATTTAAATGACAATGATAGTGACTGCATAAATGTTCTCACACCCTCACATTTTCTTACAGGTGATGTAATTTTCTCGCTACCTGAAGAGACCTCATCTATTACGAGCAACCCTAGAAATCGCTGGGAGCTGCTGCAAAATTTAAAAAGAGGATTCTCCCATCGATTTAAGAAGGAATATTTGAGCTCGCTCCAAAAAAGAGGAAAGTGGAGAGTCGAGCAACGTAATCTTCAACCTGGACAAGTTGTGCTACTCCTTGATGATGCCCAGCCACCAGACTCTTGGCCATTGGGCCGAGTAAAAGAGGTGCACCCAGGAAAGGACGGACATGTCCGTGTTGTGACCATACAGTGTAAAGGATCTTGTTTGAGACGACCAGTACACAAATTAGCTCTCCTCCCTATATATCAGGACTAAGGCCTGATAGGGTGGGAGTGTGTTCGAATGTTTAGAGTGTTTATTCTAAAACAGTAATATTTACAAACGTTAAATTACTTCATATTTCAGACGTGACATTAATTAACTCAACTGTTTACTTTAAAACCATAATAATTATAAAGGGTAAATTACTTTATAACTCAAAAGTGACATTAATGATATTAATATAATATCATTGTTTATTTAAAGCAATTCATAAGTAGTTGATTGCACATGATGGTGAAATCATTTTTGTTGATTACTTCAAGGACAATATTTTACTGTGAACGAACTTACTTCAGTTTTCTCTTATGTCTTTGTAAAGCACACACGGTGCTTATATTTCTCTTCGCTATGATTTCGCATACTTGGATAATATGTTAATCCAGTAACCGCAGCAGGAAACTGCATTCCTGTATCTTGTTTTCAATTTACTAAATGTTTCTTTAAGTTGTTAATATAACGCAAAAAAGATATATTAGTGTGAATTTATTTACACTTGACAACACCAAAGAACTGCTTCGTGAACCTCGGACACCAACATTCGTTAAAGATAAATATTTTCGTTTCATAATATTATTTTGCATTAAACGAATTTTTTTTCTTTTTATCATTATTTATTTTAAATCAATGAATTAACAGGGTTTTTTTCGAAATGTTTATATTATTTTCCACTAGAGAAAGCATTTCATTTCTTTTTTGAAATATAATTATCGCCAAAAAATTAGTTGTTGCAACCCTTCCGTCAAAAATAACCGAAAAATACGAAATTTAGTACGAAAAATCAAAGTTATCCCTGTATATTTGTATCATAATCCTCCGCAAAATTATTTCCTATCGAATGATATAATCTGCAAAAAGATCCATCAGGTAGTTTTTGAAAACACTCGTTTGGAATTTCAGAACTTCTGCTTTATAATATATATGATTTTATAAAATTAGTAATAAATAAGCCATAAACATGTCTTTCTTAATGTTTATTTGAGTAAAATACTGATTTATAAAAAAGATAACTTTTATTTTATTTACTTGTATAGTTTAGGAACTGTTCTTATTGTCACACTCTGCTGTTAATGGTAAGTATTTAAAATAATTATGCATTATGGAATTATGAATACTTTAATATACAGTATATATTATTAATTATGAAATCTCCTGCTTCTTCTAAAAGGGACTTAATTTGTTAACTAAAAGTAAGTAATGATGTATTACATATACAGAATATTGTATTTACATAAAAATAATATTATATTTACATAAAAATCACTGACAAAAGCTGAAATTTTAATGATAAAAAAAAAAAGAAAGAAACAATACTTTTCCGTCGTTTAATTTTCAGTAGTTACACGTTTATGCCAGTTTTTTTTTTTTTTTTTTTTTTTTTTTTTTTTTTTTTTTTTTTTTTTTTTTGCTTTGAACTAGCGTAGTGAGTTGCAAAAATTATTCATAAAGATTTATTGTACGGGAAATACCATAGCATAATCGATTGCAACTGTGGACTAGATCATTCTAGAAAACAGATATGTTCTTGTCATTCTTCCCCCAAAGTGGCGATCAGCATATTAACCGCCCGGAGTACAGCTAAGGTACAGTTTTCGCATCACGGTTGAGAGACAGATGCCATAAAATATACTTTTATTTTCCTTTCAACAAATTTATCACCACAACTTTCGTGAAATTCACGTATATGGCAGACTAGGAGCGGTTGAGCCACTTTTAATAAATTATCTTTTTAAATTTTGAATCGCAAACAAAGTTTTATGCATCACTTTTTTCACTATACAATTAGATATCAAAACAAAATTGCGACGTAAGTTCAATATTTTAAACAATTGAAAAAAATATCCATTTCAATCATGTTAAAAAAATATGTCCAGGTTCCCTGCATATGGGAGGGTATTAATACTATCTCCAGAGATATTTGAATAGGTTTAATAGTAACAGTCCATTACAAAAACTTAAGCACAAAAAAAAAAAAAAATCTTTAAGTTAATCTCGCCATTTATTCATCTTTTGATGAAGTGGTCGCAATACTTTACAGTAGTTATATGACTATTTCTGTCACATCAGTTAAAGATTGATTTTTTTATTACTTCCATATTTTTACAGAATATTTTGCTTTTTTCACAAATATAATTATTAACCTTTTATTATATACCCAGTATAATAATAATAAAAAAGATTTTCAAAAATACAAGGAAGCATTGGCCAAGTCTACCTTTCCTTCAGACTCACTGGTTCAAACCTACCCACATAGCCATTTTGTAATGAGTAGTATATGGCTATTTTTAGCTTTATTTGCTGTGAAAACGTCACGACTGCAATTAAAGATTAATATTCCTGCTTTAATGAAAACCTATTTACATTGATTTTTACGTTATAATTTATCGGAGAAACTCTTACAAAATATTTCCAGAAATTTCACTTTTTATATTGAAAACTATTTTCAATGGTTTCTGTCTACATCTCTTTTAATTATCTGCATGACTGCAATTTAAAAGTTTATTGTTTGATCATTTCACTAGCGTTGGTTACCATCTATCGATAAAAGTCTGAAACACATAAATATGAAAATGGGTAGGTACTTTAAGACTTCCGTAAGGTAAATATCCCTAGTCTCCCCTAAATGAACGTACACTTACCGCCGAAACTCTGCAGAGAGTTGATCATATTACGAGTTCATGCAAAGATTACTCTTAAAATTTTTTTGGGGAAAATCAATCTATCTCTTATTCATTCTTTAAGATTACATGATTTACAAAAACCGAAAAAAAACCGATCTTAACAAGAAAAAAAAAAAGATTGACCGTCAAACAATTGCCAATGATCCCCGCTAAACGTAGGCTCACACTTATGAAATCGAGCATTAAAAGACATTTTATAGGGATAATTGCGGCGAGTCGTGTTTCTTCAATAATTATAGATTTTACTACGATTTATTTACGATCTGATATTGTGAATGCTTATATAGTTCCATGGTAGGTAACGGATAGGAAATCGATATTAATGAAAGAAATATAATCGTAGATCTTTGGAAAAGGGAAACAATTATTAGAGTAATTGATGAAACTGTTAATAGTGGACATTCATCGATTCAAAAAGTGATCATCAACTACGAATAAACAAGGTTTTTGGACGTCTAAGCCAAGATTTGTCCACTTATCTTCACTATCGTCTTATGAATTCCGCTTTGTAATACACTCTGTAAAAATAAATCCAAGATTACCCTTCACAAATAGATAAAAGTATTGCTGAGATATTAAAAAACTTAATGTGAGTTTAACCACAATTTGAAGAGAACTGAATATGCTTGACAATCATCGCTAATTTACACGTAGAAAGCCATTCATCTTTCGAGTTAACAGAGTTTAGAGAAAAGTCTTTACCAATAAACACTTAAATAATGATGATTTTTGGAAAAAAAAGATGTGATTTTTGAAAATACATGCTTTTTGGAAAAACGTGATAGATTCATATGATAGTATTTTTTTTTATTTTCGGCATAAATGTGAAGCAGTGGGGCTGGTAATCTGGATTTTATTAAATCAAGAATGAACCAAATTGATTACTATAATATATATAAGAAATATATCAACGAAAGTGTCGAAAATTTTGGAATAAGTGATGATTTTTACTTTCAACAGGATAACGATTACAAGCACATGTCGTGCATTGTGAGGTTATAGATTCAATACCGCGCACCAGCCCAGTCTACAATTCTTAAACCCAATAGAGAATCTGTGGGATTTATTCGAGCGGAAAATCAGTGTTCACAGAATAATATCTAAAGAAATACTCAAATAAGTTATGGTAGAAGACCAAAACAAAATAACCACAGAAAAATACCTAAGCTAGTTAAATTCATACTAGATAAGGTGAGAGATGTTTTAAAAATAAGGGTACCCTACAAGATATTAACGTTTAATTACGATCTATTCTCGTAAAGTTTTTCCCAGTGTACACAGACTTTTGATGGACCCAATTTATGTTGCTCTTAAATTAAGAATTTTTGCATTATTTTATGTAACTTTTACTGGATTGTTGTTTAAACTACTAGAATTTAAGAGTTAGAGAAGTTAATAACACTTATTGTAATTAAAAAAGACTTTATTTGCTTACTGATTATTGCTTGAATATGGGAGATGATCATCTGCACGCAGATTTTCGATGAAAAATGTATATTCATCGCTATTAATAAAATATATTCTAAACTAAAATGTCGATTCATAATGTATTAATAAAAAAAGTAGGCATTTTACAATTATAACCATCTAAGCTATTTCATAAAATATCTGATATCCTTATGATCAAAAGACATATACAGTTAAGTAAAAGAAAGCAGAACTGGTATAAATATTACAAGCACAGACTTTATAAACAAGAAAAAAAGAAGAAGAAAATAAAAACCAAAATAAACATTAAAGCATCAAAGAACGGTAGCTTTGTTGAAGAGTAAAATGAGTGAAAAAAAGAAAGAGAAATATCAACTATAAACCACTTTACTTGAGAAAGAAAGGACAATATGAGTCATCTTCCAACAAATATGAAAGTTTTCCTGGGGTTTCTGATGACAGCATTGAATTGGAATTTGATGACTCTAAATGTGCAGAGTGTCATAAATCTTTTCAAGATGCAAAGTATAACGCAGACTGGATTCAGTGTATCAAATGCAATTGGGTGGTTGCAGGAAACAATTTTGCCATACTGCTTTACTCTTTCTATGGTATATGCGGTGTAAGTGAAGCTAAATGATAAAAACAAATTAAACAATGAAAAGTGTGCCAAAAAATACAAAGAATAGAGCCTAAGACGTGTTGAGTTAATACAGATTAACAGAAATTGCAATGTTAGTTTGGATATAAAGGATTTATATATTTTTGGTAAATATCCAGTCAATTGTTTTTGGTATTTATGCTATCTATTCTTGTAAATTCAAATGTTTTACTTTTCTTTTTCTTTTTCCTGTCTTAAGTTTCTAATTTTTCTGCTAACATTTTTGCATTTTCGATAAACTTTTATAATTTAGTCGTAGATATACTTTTTCTTAATTTACTGTTACTTTTTTTATTTTTTTTAAAGTTTGCGAAAGTAAAAATGTGATTTTCTTGAACAAAAAAAAAACGAACCTAGTTTTCTCTCCATTCAGCACCTGATCCGCACATAAACTATTATGTTAAAAAAAGACGTTTGGGAACAGCTACATTAGTAAGGGGGTTATAACTTATTCAACACAGGAATTAAATTTTAAAGAGTTTGATAAATGGTTTCTTGTACAGAATCAACTGTTTTAACGCTTTCCGACACAGTTGAAAAGTGTTTATACTTTTGGTTTGTCTGTCCGTCTTTCCGCGCTCATACCCTTGTAAATATACTCAGATTGACATGAAATTTTTAGATGCTATTGAAGTTTACATGAGCACGAACCCTATTGAAAATGAAGTTTCTACCATGATTAGTTAATTTACAGCGATAGCTAAAATATTTCCGTTACATTACGGCCTTATGCATAAAATTCGTTTCAAATGAAATTTAAAGGTGTTACACCCCGTCAAACATGTTCAAATTTATATTCATTATCGAAGCGTACTAAAATATGCATTCTGTAAAATATGCAGTGAAAATAATTGTTATTGTTTATTTACAGGGCCACACAAAAGAATTCCTTTAACCCTCTGATGCATGAATTATTTTCTATACAATAAAAAAATGAAACAATCATTTTAGTGATAAATAAGAACAGTTTAGCATGAAAATAATTTTATTAGAAATTTTTATATAATATTTATTGGAATATTAATGTGTCCTCATTTGAGGACATTGTGTATCAAGGGGTACAAATGTACTGTACTCAAATATGCGGACAATATGATTCAATGTTCACATATCTGAATACGTTTAATGTAATTTCTTTGGTTTATGGAATGATTCCATAAATTCAGGACATACTGGTATACAGCGCATGTTCTACACATATATCGTATTTTGCTTTTAGAATTTTTATCTCTACAGCGATTGGCAAACTTTGCTTCCGTTTTCTTCGGATAATGCTTTTCCCCATCTAAACACAAAGTGTGGGACACATTGTGCGTATTCCTACATTTTATGGCTGGTTGTCTTGCAGAGGGTCTTCTTCTTTTATTTTTATTTAGCGCAGCTGTACTCTTATATATCAAACCCGTTGCATCTGAACTTTTGAATTCCAGCAGGTCTATGCTATTGGTGTTTTCTGATTTCCACAGAATCCAAGCATTAACAATGGTGACATTTATAAGATAAAAATGATTTATAAGATAACATTTTAATATTGATAACATTTATAAGATGACGCCATCTCTTATTTCTGACATCATTACGATAGAGGGCTACGAGAGAGTCCATAAGGTCGCCCCACCCATATGCTTATTATACTCAGAGATACGATGTGGACGCTTGATATAAATCTCTTTTTTTTCTTTTCTACTGAAACGTGTTACTTGGCCTTCAGGTTCCTTTCCACAGTATGAAGAGATTATATGAACCGGTGTATTATCTATCCATTGGGTGATACATATATTATCCGAAGATAAAACAATCGAACCACTACCCCTTCCTTCATTCTTCAATTGTTTTATTGATTTTAGATGCTTTTCTGCACCCATCAGCTTGTTAATTCTTATAGCCCCAACATACCAAATTCCAAGGGCTTTTAGTTTTAAAATCAACGGTAATCTGGAAAAGTAATTATCTGCATATATTTTGCAGTTTGACTGGTGCGAATTATGAGTCAAACGAAGTATGACATCACCAAATGCATCACAATCAGATGTGATTCCGCGTTTACCAGTTGCACCTTGATACAATTCAAAGCAATAAATATTTCTCGATACCACCTGCACGACACCACATTTTGTATCCCAATTTGTGCGACTTCTTAGGTAAGGTGAATCATCGTCATCAGGATTAGGTGAATGGAATCATCATCTCATCCACACTTTGATATTCCTCATTATCGGCAGCTTTGTGAAATATTTCATGCAATTTCGTCAAAATCGGTCGAATTTTTATAGCTTTATCTGTATTGTCGTCAGGAATAATTGTATTATCTATAAAATGTAAGTATTTCCTTATTTTCTCAAAGCGATTTAGAGACATGGATTCTGCAATTAGCGGCATTCGAAGTCCATGCTCTGAGGATCAATAATGACGTAATCTAGGATATCTGACTTATGTCATAATAATCACAATTCCTAAGAAAACCTTCAATTTTTCAACAGAAAGTCTAAAAATATCTTTGCCATTTTGGCATGCATAAAGATTTGTATCATAGACAATATCTGATAATAGATCTTGAAGAAATAGATTCATAAAAATATCTAAAGGAGAGTCGGCTTGTATACTCACTTGAAATCTACCACTGAATTGAGGCAAATTATTGCGCATTATATTATCTCTTTCACTAAACCAAGTAATGGGGTTTGCTTTTGGTTTGATTCTTTTTCTTGAAGATTTTGTATTAGTAGATGATGACAGAGCTCAATTTACAAGTCCTTCCTCATTTTAATCAGAATCACCCTGTGTATATGAGACTGGGGCTTTATTTGTAAATTCATGATCATCAGAAGATGACATTGCATGGTTAGTTAACAGGAGGAATATAACTCGAAGAATATAACTCGAATTAAATTAATAAAGGTTAATTAATTTAATTAATTTAATAATTAAACTTAATTTAATTTTAAATTTTAATTTAACTTTAAATTTTAATTAAATTTTAATTTAATTTAATTTAATTTAATTTTAACTTAATTTAATTATTATTTTTAATTCTAATTTTAATTTTTAATTCTAATTTTAATTTAATTTTAACTTAATTTAATTTAATTTAACTTAATTTAACTTAATAATTAATTTAATAATTAATTAATTTAATATTTAAACTCGAATAAAATTAATAAATTAAATTAATAAATTAAATTAATAAATTAAAAAACTCGAATTACATTAATAAAATTAATATAGGAGGACGTCCAATCCAAAGTTGCGGGTGTGACATTTACACAACTTAATTTAGTCACCAGAAAAAAAAATTGAGCATTGGTTTCAATTTGTATGAATTTCAATGTAGACCACTTACACATACATTTATCCAAATCTGAAAATTGTCCGATGTATCATTTATTTATAATAAAAAATAATTTCCGCTTGTTGCGGGTGTGACATAAAAAGGACATGCAATTTCATCTTTCAGTGCAAAAAATGCAAAACTCTGTGAATTATGACAACTGAGTGAATTGTTATTTTTATATATTAGACAGTAATACTTAAATAATTATTCTATGAAAAAATTAAATTACTTACTCAATTTTTGCTTTTGTGGAAAATATTCAAAATTTTCCTTGCGGGTGTGACGCCCTGTTGCGGGTGTGACTTGTATAGCCAATAAAATAATGACATACACAAATATTTTCAAGGCAGATTTTTTTAATTAAAGAATTAATCAATATTACAATTATAACATCTAGAGAGTAAAATATAAAAAAAATTCATTTCCAATCTTGAATTTATAGTTTTTGGTGGTGGTAGCTTTTTTTACAAATTTATTATTACAAATTTATTACAAATTTATTTTGCTTTATTTTTGACAAAATTTGGTAACAACCAAATTCTCTTGTGGTCACTTTCTGAAGTTACTGCTACATTAATTGTTCCTACGTCAATAAAAACAACATGTTGTAACGACTGAATGTTGAGTAGGGTGGATCAAAAAGTATAGGAAATTTTTCTTTTTAGAAATCACTATCGGCGCGGCGTGCAAAAGTTGCATTTTATGCATAGTAGTTTACAGGGTTTTTTTTTATTAAAATCCATTAATATCTCCCGGTGCCCCAAGCGCCCCAAAAATAATTAAAAATTGAGTTTTTTATGATTTTTTTTATATTTTTTTGTTTATTTATTTTCTCTTAATTACTTTTGGCGCGGGGTGCAAAAGCTATCTTTTATCTATCTTAGCGTACATATTTTTTTAAAATAAAATTCATCCATATCTTCCGGTGCCCCAAGCGCCCAAAAATAGTTTAAAATTGAAATTTTCTTGAAAAAAATATTTTTTGTTTTATTTTATTTTACTTTTTGAAATTCATTTGGCACTGGCTTGGAAAGTTGTTATTACAATACTACATAACTCTGCAGTTCCCATATATTTTTTTTATCAAAATCCATTCACATATTTGATGCACCAATAATAATTAAAAATTGAAATTTTTACAAAAATGTATTAAGAATTATAATTTACGAAAAATGCTTACAAATTTTTAAAACAGTTTAATTAATAACGTATAAGGTTATAAATAACATTAATTTTGCAATAATAAGTGACATATAAATTTAAAAATCAAAGCATTAAATCATAAAAATTACAAAAATCGAACTTATGTAGAGAAAAGATTTACATCCTTCAATTTGGAAACTGACATATTTTTAAACTTTGTAATCTTTTTTGGTATCAAAGTGTTTTATATGGTTTCTTGATTTTATTCTATTCAATATAAAACCGTGTCTCTTTTCTTGCCCAGATACAGTTTCTGATGCCTCAGACACTAGTCGAACGCATCTTTCAACCGCTTGGGTATGGCATGGATATTTTGACCATTCATTCGTTTTTACAACTTTTATCATATTCTCAATTTCTTTGCAAGGCACATTCATCAAAAGAGTTGGTTCAAAACGTCCAACTGGTTGCCGTCGATAAGTTCAAAATAATCCTTCGCTTTGAAGTTTATTTGGGGTACTTTGAAAATTCTCACTTCTGGTGATTTTCTCTTTTTATTTCTAGCATAAATTAGCTTTCACATTGCTAAAGATCTGATATGCTCTCTGTTATCTGTGAGCATTGACAATAGCAAATTTTCAGGGTGGAAAAAAAAAACTATTTCGTTGAATTACAGCATCTACGATCTTTCTTAAATTGGGTTCCAAATATCTAGAATATGTGATAAGTTTCCAAATATGACGCGCTCCTTCAGTTATGGATGGCTTTGTTTTGCCATGAAACCATACAGGTGCATATACCTTCATATTATATGTTGTAAGAGTAATGAGATTATCAGAAGGACTTTCTGTAGCCACTTATAACCTTAAAATTCTACACGTAGTTGTTAGCCATCTTGAGTGATGAACTGGACCAGGTTTCATTAATGCCAGATCGGAACCACATTCACCACGTGATATTGCTATGCAAATATCATATAAATATTGCTAGTGATTGCTGAGAACTCTTCTATCTATGTTGTCTTCCAAATAATAAAGTATAAAAAGTTTATTTTATACATTTAATAAAATACGATAAACGATTTCTCATCCTCTCGATCTACCTTTTACGTTAGATAAATTATTCTTTAACTGTTAATTTTACTTGTATTTTTTAGCTCAAAATTTGCATGAAACTCAATTTTCGGCAAATAATTAAAAGTTTTGGGGCATTGGAAGAAATTTATCAAAGTCGAAAACTATTTGGATGCATGCTAATATACTATAAAATGCATCTTTTTTATCCCGCTGATAAAATAATTTAAAAGAAATTTAAAAAACAGAAATTATAAATTTTTATAAAAATTTCAATTTTTTTACCATTTTGGGAACGTTTGGGGGCACTGGAAGATATGGATGGATTTATATATAAAAAAAAGATTGAACTAATATATATATAAGGCAACTTTCGCAACCCGCGCCAAAAATAAATTAAAAAATATTAAGAAGCAAAAAAAATATGTAAAATTTATAAAAATTTCAATTTTTGACTATTTTTGAGGCGTTTGGGGCACCAGAAGATATGAATAGATTTCAATAAAAAAACATATGTGAATTAGTATGCATAAAAGGCAACTTTTGCACCCCGCGCCGATTCGATTATCCGAATTTCGATTTTTCGATCCACCCTAATGTTGAGCTCAGATTGTGCTTGGTGCCAGCATTCATGAAGAATTTTCACCATATCTTCTGAAATTTCACATTGAGCAAAGATCTTTTATATTTTTTAGGACTTTTTCTACACGCATGGCAAAATCTGAAGCTGAATTCATAATTGCAGAGCGTTGCTAGTGTTACCATTTTCTTGGCAACTGCACGAACCCCATCGACAACTCCTTTACCATGAGATGAAATGCAAAAGGATTGCCATCCTTTAGCATGATTTTTTAAAATAGTCTCTTCTTTTCTCTCCTTGCTTTATCTCTTTCCTTCTCTTGTTGTAGATATGCTTCATATTTAAAAGGGTTTTCTTTAATCATTTTACAATGATATCGTGATCTTTCTGTACTCTTCATTCTCTGCAAAAGAGAAGAAATTAATGTGTATACTGAATAAATATAGCACTTCCAGTCCAAAAATATAAGCTTAACAAATTTTTAATAGTTATCCCTTGAAATTTCTAATCTTACATAAAGTTAATTATGTTAAATTTTAGTTAATTTCAAACTGACTATATACATTTTATGCTAACTTAATAAACATTTTAACAGTTTCTATTATTCTTACTTCTACTTTTTATTTAATTTGAATTAAAAGAGAAAAAAAATCTTCCTCTAATATTAATTTACTTATTTTAAAAAACTAAAAAAATATATATTAGATAAATACTATTTAATAACAAAAGTTTAAAAATGTATCTAAAAAACTAAGCAAAATTAACAAATTTAAAGAAAATTGTTAAATTATTGTTTCGTAATTTTCTTTTTTTAATTTCTATAAAAATCTTACCTTTTAAATTAATTTCTTAATCATCTATCACTATTATTTTATAAATTTACATATAATATGTTCAAATATGAATTTGTAATCAATTTTAAAAGACGTTGCGGGTGTGACTTTAATTAAATGTGACAGCCGCAACAGGGACATGTCACGCCCGCAACGCTTAATTTCTTTTGTGTCTGTAATTCAAAGTATCTTAATAAAGTATTTTTGAATATAAAGTTTCATAACTTTAAATCAAAAATATTTTTCTGCAGAGATATAAATGTAACTTTTTGTTGCGGGTGTGACACAATAATTAAGAGTAATTAAATATGCTGACCTTTTGTAATGAAGATTAGTGAACACTTCTCTGCAGACAAAAACTCTCAATAATAGGGTTCAGATCATATATATCCAAGTTTGGAGATTTTCAGAATGTTTGTTCAGCTGTACGAGACCATGCAATGTAAAGATTTTTGCCGCAGTCTATTTTACAAAGTCATAGTGTCACTTTATTAATTAAAATAAGTATGTTAATGACAAAAATTTAATCCTTTTTTGATAAAATATGAAATAGTAAACTCTTAACAGTTAATATGGAAAATATCAATCTTATTTAAAGAAATTTAAATTTTCATCCTCATGTCCATTTTTTCGTGGATTGGGCAAGGAATATAACTCGAATCATCACTTTCAGAATCACAATTTTACAGATCATCCTCAGATTCCGTTGTCATTATTTCAGCTATTTCTGCTTCAGTTATGTATCGTTTTTTGCTATTCATGTATGTTTTTTTAACAATCTACAAAAATAAATAAATAAATAAAAGTAGTAACAAAAAATGAGTTGTGTTTACTTTAGCGCAAAGTGTCCTCATATGAGGAAAGATATATTTTATACTTTAAATAAAAACCTAATTGAAAATTTGTTAAAAAAATAAATCTATCATTACATGCTACATGAGGATAAATTGTCTAAAAAAACTTACCTTGACTATATTGTGAATATTTCCTAGTCTATTTGTAGCAAATTCTGCACTATATCACCATACTTCAATGCTTTGATTTTATTGCAACTTTCGTGTAAATTACGACCATCAGTATGTTATTTCGATCAATTGTTTACATACAAGGTATTATCTGTCCATAAATAAGGTGCCCATGAATGAATGCTGAAAAAATTTGGTAACTCTAATATTTTATAGGGTAATATTTATCTGTCCTCATATGAGGCCAGTATGCTTGAGAGGGTTAAACAATAATAAAGGGGAGTATTGTTTGTGACATATTTTAATTATGTTAAAGTATTTCATGCTTAATAAAATTAAAATACACCGCTGAGACTTAATATTTTTGCATAAAATGAAGTGCATAGCATTTCCAGGGATACACAAAGATTTCAAATAATATATCCTATCCGAAGTACTGTGTATTACGGATGATGGCTGGTGGATGGATTAAATGATTTTTATTTAAATTATGATATAGTCTTTTAAGTTTCGCTAAATGTGTGCATATTATATGGTGTGTATAAATGCTACAGATGATATTCAGGATTACACAAAAGAGCTCGTAAAGGTCACTGATTACAAGCATAATTTTCTAAAAGGTGGTTTTTAAATAGGTTATGCATTTTTGCGGGGAAATGCTTTCAGTTTACTAAGAAGTGTTTGATTAATATAGGTAAAATTATATTCAGGGTAACGCAAAGAATTGACTACATAGTCACCTATGGATGTGAATTTCTGGAAATGTGACTAAAGTAGTATTAGGAGTATTTTTGTCTGAACTAAATTTAGGGAAATCGCTAAAAGCGAATTTCCCTAAATAGCGAAGTTTTGCTAAATTATTGCGTTTAAAATAATCATAAATTTGAAGACATGAGAATAATTCAGGTTCGTAGATACTTGAATAATAAAGACAAGCACAAAAGATGAACTCTTGCAAATCTGAAGTCATGATAGCTTCATTAGATGTAGATATATGAAGATTGTTAGTGCCAGTGTATTAGGTAGATTTCGTATGAAATACTACCTATTGCAATCGCACCAGTTTATATATTAGGTAGATTTCGTATGAAATACTACCTATTGCAATCGCACCAGTTTATCTATCTATCTATCTATCTATCTATATATCTCATTTTTTTATGGACACGATAACTTCGATAATTCTTCACCAATCTCCACCAAACTTGTACATAAAATCAAAGGGGATAAAATCTCGGCTAAGTTCGTTAATGGGCAAAATCGGACCAAAGGGGTCGGAATAGGGGGCGCTTTTGTGAAAACCGAAAAAACGCCATAACTTCTTAATTAAAGTAGCTATCGATTCGGTTTAAAGTTTATATTACTTCTTAAAAATGGGCCAAAAGTTTATTCATGACAGATTTTTGATAAATTTAGAAGTGGGCCCAAGGGGCGAAAAAAAACAGGGGTTTTGAGAGAAAAAAAATCATAACTTCGTCAATTTTCAAGATATCAAGTCCAACTAAATTTTTTGTAACTGTTCTTAAAATTATCTAAAATTTTTGTACTTACAAGTTTTTGATAGGACCAACTTTTACCGATGAAAAAAATTAAAAACGAAAAGAAAAAGGGCGGTGAAAAACGAGAAAAATCCATAACTCCGTCAATTTTTAAGATATCAAATCTAATTAAATTTATTTTACATCTTCTCAAAAATATCTACAACTTTTATATTGACAAGTTTTTCATAGGACCAATTCATATAGCAAAAAGAAATTAAACAAAAATAGGAGTTGGAGAAAAAACTTCAAATCCAAACTGCTTATATTCTGACTCATTTTTTAATTCATTTTTGATTTTAAACTCATCCAAATGGTAGATCCTCTTATTTAGAAACTGTATAAAGTGACGCATTGGTCAATTTTCTGATAAAGACAGAATATATTTTTAAAAAAGGCTACCAAAAAGGGTGTTTTGAACAGAATTTCCCAAAGTCATCGGGACCGAAAATTTAAGGAAGTATTCAAATAAGAAATTGCGTTTTTTTCTGACTCGTTTTTAAATCCATTTTTGTTCTCAAACGCATCCAATTTACAGATCCTCTTATTTAGGAACTATATAATGTGATGCATTGGTCAGTTTTTTGATATAGACGGATTATATTTCAAAAAAGGCTTCCAAAAGGGGTATTTTGAACAGAATTTTCCGAAATCATCGTGAGTGAGAATTTAAGGAAGTGTTCAAATAAGAAATTGCGTTTTTTTCTGACTCGTTTTTAAATCCATTTTTGCTCTCAAACGCATCCAATTTACAGATCCTCTTACTTAGGAACTATATAATGTGATGCATTGATCGGCTTTTTGTTAAAGACAGAATATATTTCGAAAAAGGCTACCAAAAAGGGTATTTTGAACAGAATTTCCCGAAGTCTTCGTGATTTGAAAATTTAAGGAAGTTTTCATATAGCAAATTGCGTTTTTTATGACTCGTTTTAAAATCCATTTTCGCTCTCAAACGCGTCCAATGTACAGATCCTCTTATTTAGGAACTATATACTGTGACGCATTGGCCAGTTTTTTCATAAAGATAGAATATATTTTTAAAAATTCTGTCAAAGTGAGTATTTCGCACAAAATTTTCCGAAACAATCATGATTAAAGTATTAAGGATGTATTCAAACAACAAATCGGTTATTTTATGACTCATTTTTAAATTAAATTTTTTTCTCAAATGCATTCAACTGACAGTTTTTTGTTATTTAGGAACTGTATAATGTGCTGTTTTGGTCGATTTTTTAATAAATTCAGAATTTATTTCAAAATATGTTGTCAAAATGGGCATTTGAGCTGAATTTTTTTTAAGATGGTTCTGATAAAACCAGTTTTTGCAGAAAAATGAAATTAAAAAATTTTCATAAACGGCCAAATGAAGTTATTAAACTGGGTTTATCTCTAATCATATATTTTTTGTTGTTGAAATGAGCACTCTTCGAAATCTACCTCCGCCTATAGGCCCAGCCGACAGGGATTTTTTTAATACCCTTTAAGTCAGTTGCTATTGTTTGGATGTACTGAGTGAAAATGTGGGATATTGTTGTCAAATTGCAGAGCCGATATCATGGTACCCTGGACAATTACAATCTCAAAGATATATCTTTTAATAAAAGTTTGAATTAGAAACTACACAATTGGACCGTTTTTACTAGACTAGCCAATTGGCGTTTTTTTAGGAAGTGTTGAAAAGTGTCGTATAATGTGTGCTTAACGCAGGATTTTTCTTACGTGTTTGCATTATTGTACGTCTTACAAGTAGAAAAGCGAACCTGCTGTATCTGTCCCCGCTTTAACATATATCGAAATATTTCCGTGATCGAATGTATAAGTGGTTGAAATTATTGCGTTTAAAATAGTCGTACACTGTAAAAAAAGGGTCGATCTACTAAAAAAACTTTAGTGATCCTTGTAATTACTAAAACATTTTTAGTAATCTTAGTCGGTTACCAGAAAATCTGTAAGAATTACTAGAAAAAAGTTAGCAACGAATAAGAGTTAATAGTTTTATATTTTTAATAGCTCTTACTAAAACTCAGTTGGTGTGGCCTTGATAGCATAGTGGTTATAGTAACGGACTCCAGGCTAAAAGGTCCTGGGTTCGAAACTTGCCACCGCCAAATACACCCCGAATGTCTGTAGTGTCTCGTTAATAAAGGGATTATGAAAATCCTGTCGGAGCAGTTAAGAATGTTTAGTGCTGCCATCTATTGCGGTTTTGCCGAAAATCTTCCGCTTCAGAAGTCTAGATGCTGGAAGCTCCTCCGCTTCGGTTGCACGTAATGGTTATTAAAAGTAATTTTGGAGCTATTATTAAAATTTGCTTTGTGGCTCATACTAAAAATTTTTAAGTTAGTAATACAAAAAATTTCTTTGTTCAGTTTACAAAAGAAATGCTTGTTTCACTTGCAAAAAAAAAGTTTGTAATGGTTACTAAAAAATTCTGTGGAATACAAATTTACTAAGAAATTTTTAGTAACCTCTTGAATTTTTTTTGTGCAGTGTACTTTTGAAGATATGACGGTAATCCAGGTTCGTAGATCCTTGAATAATAATGACAAGTACAAAAGAAGAACTCTTGCAAATTTTAACCTACAAATATGAATGCCCGTAGTGAGTAATGGGAATAAATGTGTTTGGAAGCAGCAACGCACATGTCGGATAGCAGGTATAATAAAAACATATTGTATATTTTCGGCAGAAAAGTGATTTGCATAGAGAATGAACAATGACTGCTACAACAGGAGCATATGGTCAAAGAATATTTTCCTTATATACTCGTTGACTGAAGAAAATGTATGCTCGCTCAGTTAACTCCCTGACCGCCGAGCAAAAGGGCAAAATTGTAATGTTTTTTTTCTCTGTAATTAATTCTAAATATTAATAAAAGAGGAATTTTCTATGATGGTATAATTTATTTGTGTCATATGCTTATAACCCTTAAAAGTATCAATTATAAGTTAATTTCTTAAAACTGGATTATATTTGTAGAATTATAATAATTTAGATAAAGCTTCAACTGTAGTGAAACCTACAGCCCACTGAACGGATATATCCGGTCGCGGAAATGGGATGGTTAATGACTTCAGTTTGCGATAAAGATTTGTTTTTGATTTATAACATGAACTGTTTCAGCTTAGAGTTAAAGTGAATGTTATTTAATGCTTGAAAGATAAGTAGAAATAGATAATGTCTTCTTAGAAACGAAAGGAAGTTTTTATACAATTTAAAATTGTCGGAAGGAAAATTAAACTTTAAAGTGAAGAGGGGATAAATAGTAATATGTGATGTTGATATTAACATATAAAAACAAGAACGCTACCATTTATTTAATAAGTTATTTATATTACTCAATTTTGTAAAGCATTAATTTCACTTGCTTTGTATAGTTTATTTTTACTTTTTAAAAGCACATTTCAAGTCACAAAAACAAAAAAAGAAATCATGCTTAGTTATAATAATTGTTCTGAATACATAAAATCAATAAATAGTATGAAATATATTTATTTAAGCAATTCTTGCTACAATAGAAAGAAGAAGAAAATCAAGATGTGTAGCTTTATTGCACCTGAAATAACCCATTCGTCAGTCCTAATTTATCCTGATGGACATTCTGGACTTTTAGAAAAAGATTCAGGTGTGTTTCCTGAATTACCTTGACAGCGAAAATTAGTTTATTCAGAAAATGCCTCAAAAGATAATTTATCTGCGTTGTTTAGTTGATATACTAAATATATGTATAACAAAGTATAAGCCTATAAAAAAGAAGAAAATATATCTGTGATAAGTATACTTATAGAGAGTGACACTTTCAATGATAATATATTAATTAAAATATGTTTTATATTTCATTTTCTTCTTTCTAAATAAGAAAAAATTGTAAACGAAAATTCGTTTAACTTACGGGCATAGATGGACTCACTTGTTTATGGGGTCAGACACCTTGAAAAAAGGTTTTATAAATAATGTCCCTATGTCTTCATTTTATTATCGAAAAATTCATAAAGTTATAAAAGAAAATTTCGGGCTACGAACACCAATGAAATTTTTAATTTGGAAACATTCTGTTAAAAACTAATTTTAATTACATAACTGTGTTGGGATTAAAATACATTTGTACAAAAATTAGTCTTTCTAACAATTTGAGGGATAGCTAATAAAGGATAAAAGGAAATGGGAAAACTATCTGAAAAAACTATCAAATTTCAAATTCAAAGACCTATCATGAAGCCTGAGAAATTTGGAAATAAGGAGAAATAGGCTTCACTTGTAATGCATATAGTTTTTAAAATCCCAAAATTGCATACATTTAAAAATCACTTAAAGAAATTGAGAAAGGTAGACATAAAGAATTAAAAATCGTATATTTCACATTATAGGAAAAACGAAAAGTTAAATGACCTGGAGGCAGGCCTTACTATATTCAGATTTTAATAAAAAATTACCATACCAAGCTTCTTCCACCAAAAATGTTTCAAAACTGAAAAAAATATAAAAAAATAGACTCGCCCTAATATACAGATTGTAAAAATTAATGAAATAAAACGAATTTTTAATCGATTTTTAAATGTATTTCGAGAAATAATCGGGCTGTAAAATTAAATTTTAGAATTTTGGAAATATTCGGCTTTTGAAGAACGAAAGATATTGCCTTTTAAAAATTTACCAAGTAGATAAATTTTGTTAAATTGACACATGCTTTTGATCCAGTTAAGCTGAAAATAATTAAAAATGAGAATTTTAATAAATGGTCGCTTGTTACCGCTGGAATTTTTAGAGAGAGCCATATCCGAGTGTAACGGAAAAATAGTTTTTCTTTTTATATACATTTCACGTCATTCTGCGTAAAATAGGAAAATATCTGGCCTCACGTGTTTTGCGCACAGACAGACAGGTTTCTACGATTATTATGAGAAGATAATTTTTTTATTAAATAACTTTGTTTAAAAAAAAACTAAAAAACTAAAAAATCGACCCTCCCTAATGTACAAATTAAACAAATTGATGAAATAAAACGAATTTTTAATCAATTTTTAAATGTATTTCTAGAAATAATCGGGTTGTAAAATTAAATTTCATAATTTCGCAAAACTTTATGAATTTCATGTTCTCTCGTGCAAGTGGAGTGTCCATGGCATTTGTTAGAACTAAGGATATTGTCTTTTTACATTTTAGAACTGTATATAAATGAAGAGTTCTCAATTGAACCTCTCTCCCTTTTTGTTCGTGCGTCTTGCGGGGAACGTGTTTCTATCGATCATGATTTTTCATGACACATACGGGCAAATCATCATTTATTATTCTCACCATTAAATTTTGTTTGTAAATTTTGCATTATTTAATCCCAGAATTTTTCTTACTCAATTAGGAAAAAATTTCTGTTTTGAAACTTTGGTGATAAACGATTCAAAATACTATAAAAGATACTCGTCCTGAATCAATTATGGAGGAATTTAACAAATTTACATTTGCATATGTAACCTTTATTTCTGATCTATGATTCTTACTGTTCATATATTTCGTTTAAAAATAACATGATGTATATTTCTGCTACATTATGATTTTTTAATAACAATGGTCACGTTATTTTAAAAAATGCTGCAGTTTTATAATTGTTTCCACTGCATCCCATTTTTTACGCATGAGCTTAAGAGCACACACTAGTCACGCGGTAAAAGCCGAGCGCTAATGTAAAGTCTATGGGAGCGTTCTTTTCTAATATCTCGCTTAATTTTCAATATTTATAAATGATTTTTTTTTCTCAGGATAGCTGAGGACATTCTATTACCGGGCTAGTTTGTACTTTTCTGATTTTCGTTGTAGTTTAATTCTGAGGACCCTTTAAATTTTGGATTCAGTGAAATTCGAGGTGTTGTGCCCTTTTTACTCTTATAAATTCTATTTCAGCAAAATTCAGAAAAAATTAAAAACGCTTCACGGAATATTAGTGTTTAAGCTTTCCAATGATATGCTTTCCATATTTCTACTGCAATTAGGCTGAGCAAAATTTGGAAATATTTTGATCAGAAATGGAATAAAAAAAGCGTTTTAATTATATGCGCTCCGCCTCAGCCAGTCTCCGCCTCTCCTGCCCTTTTGAAAATTACAATTGGTTAACACCAATCCATTTTAGCAAATGAAAGTAACTTTTTTCCCTTCATTGTATTTTCTTTCTGTTATTGGTTTATAGTAACGTGTTACAATAACCTCCCTTATTTCAAGGTTTTGATTTATTTTTTCTACAATTATTGATAAATTTTAGCTAAAATAGTCTTGAAAAAAATCAACGACTTCTAATTTTTTGTTTTTATAAAACTAATGCTATTTTACTATTATTATATAACTATAACTAACTTCCAAGGAAGAAAATTATACATTTCTTTGTATATATATATATATATTTTCAAGTCCATACAAAACAAGGTAGATTAGAGCTCCTTTTTAGCAAAAAGGAAATTCTGATAATTTTAAAATATAATTGGAACTTTTGTGAAATACATAGGTAGCATTAAAAGGACAAGGAGCTATATTTGGAATTTATAAATTTCCTTATACAGCTTGCAAAATACATGAAACAGGGGGGGGGGCAGGGGTGTGCAAAGAGAAAACTGCGCCCGGAGTAAAGTTCAGTTTGGCGCCCCATTCCCTGAACTTTTTCTTATGACAGACTAAAAATTACGTTAGTAGTAAAAATTTGGCTCCCTCTAAATTTCGATCCCGGGGCAACCACCCCCTTCGTCCCCCTCTTTTTCGCACGGCGCTGCAAGGAGTACATTTTGAGGAGGCTTATTCAACACCGCGCCGTCCGAGGGGGGGGCGCCACATTTATACTATCAACATCATTCTTGGGCTGTTACAAGAAAAAGTTGGGAAAGGGGGCGCCAAATTGAAATTTTGCCCCAGGCACAGTTTTCTCTTCCCTGTGTTTGTTTTTGGTACTATACGATACTAGGCAGCCCAATTTCAGTCCAGTATTATTAAGTAAAACAGTAAAAAAAAATAAACATTTTCAATTCGAAAAACAGTTTTATCAAAAATAAGCAGAAATTAAAGTTAGAAAGTTTTAAAGATTGGTAATTTTAAAATTGTTGATTAACTTGTTTCAAACTTTAAAGAAATATTTTTTAATATTTATTACTTTTGAGGAAAACGATACACTTTTAACAATCGTTAAAAATGGGGAATTTATCCTGCGTAATACATTTTATTTTAATATAACATAAAGGTATATTTGCAAAGACAACGAATTGCAAATATTTATCATTATTTATCTATACTAATATTATAAAGAGGAAAGATTTGATTGTTTGTTTGTTTTCATTAAATAGGCTCCGAAACTACTTGACGGATTTGAAAAATTCTTTCGCCGTTGGAAAGCTACACTATTTCCGGTGAACATAGGCTATAGTCGCCGCTTAAAAGGATAAAAATAAAACGCCGGATAAATGAATCAAAAGCAATTTGAGAAACTAAAGGTTACCTGGCCCACTAGACTCATGACAATCACTGAAACACATATGAAAATCGTAACTATGCACCCCCCTCCTCCCCCCCCCAAAAAAAAAAAAAATTAAACTTTTTAGACCGACCGGATATAAAACCGTGTTTTTTAATTTTTAAAACTATTTAGCAATTACTAAAAAAAGGAAAAGAAATTCTGAAACGCAAATTAATTAAAGTTAAAAATAAATCACGAAACGATTGTTTTGGAGTTTTCAAAAAAGTTATAACAGATAGTAAATATTTTAAAGAGTAGTGAGCATCAAATATGGGGAGGGAAGATTTTTTTTTTTTAGGGGGAGCAGTCAAATATTTAAAATTGTAACGTTTTCTACAATTTCAAATGCGGACTGTTTCAATAAGCCTAGGAATAAATATTACTTATTTAATTTAATATAAAATTATAAAGAGGAAAGATTTGTTTCTTTGTTTGTTTGAATTGAATTAAATAGGCACCAAAACTACTTGACGGATTTGAAAAATTCTTTCACCGTATGAAAGCTACACTATTTCCGGTGAACATAGGCTATATTATATTTTCAAAAAAATTATTTCAAATCCTTATTAAAATGCCAATATTGTAACCCAAGGTGTAGAAAAATGAACTTGAAAAATCTTTACATCGCGTGCGTTGCGAATACTATTGATTATAGAACAAAATAATGTACTACGACTTTGTTAACATGTAATTATCTACAAAAAATGTCGCAACAGCATATGTCTAACTGTTATAGTTATGTCACAATAAGTGTTTTTTATTTTAAAAAATAATTAAAATGCCGTTTCTGTAAAAGCTCTTTATTGTTACTTTGGTATTGATTCTTATCAAAATAAATTACTTTAAAATCAAGACTGATTTAATGGTTGCCGTTTACCCCGCTCGACTAGGCTGCATCATAATGTGTGATATAGGCGTCACTGGGGCACGGGAGGAGAGTCAATGTCAGAGACGGCATTTTAATTATTAGGTTATGAGTGTGTGTGTAAAAATTTATAACTTGAAATTTTTCTTAAATATCCGTGAGAAGTCGGGGCGGGCTGCTATAACCTATATACATAAAGCAAAATCGTGTTAGTTACACCATTTATAACTCAAGAACGGATGGATCGATTTTTATGAAATTTTGTATGGAGGTATCTGACACATTAGATTAACATATAAGCTATTTTTTATCCGACTACCTAAAATGAGGGTAATGTTTTTAGTAGTTGAATTTAATGAGATGAAGTGGTAGAAACAATTTGCGGTGTCAGCAGTGGCGGGGGACTGGGCGACTTGCTCTACCCGAAGAAAAGCGAGGGCGGGCGGCTAGTTATAGTATAAAAGTAAAAATAATGAAACTGTAAGGCAAAATATAGCAATTTTTTTAAAGTCTGCTATTTAGCAAATTTTACTCTCTAATACTTTTCAGAATTGTTTCTTCTTTGGAGTTTCTTGTCGACGTTCAACTAATGCAGCTTCTATCTAGCAGAAGGCTTTTGCATGTTCCAAAAAATCATAGTACAAAGTATCGTGGACAAGATTTGTCGAGATACTTACAAACTTTACAAGTTTGTATATATTTAATGGGTGACAATTCAATATAACATTGTAAAACTTTTAGACGATTTTGCAGTTTTTAGCAGTTTTTGTTTGTCCTGGTACAAGGGCAGATCTGGAGATTCCTCAAAAAAGAGGGGGGGGGACTTTTCAGAAATTTGGAGATTCCAATCGCACCTGCAGCTCGTGTCGGGACATTTTTTTTTCATCATGAGTAGGATCGAGGCTAATTTCTTTCGTTGCAGGTCGGGTTTCGGTCCGGTTGACTTTCATTTTTTGCCATTGTTCTGGTTAAATACTTTTTTTTTGCGAGTCGTGTTTGGGTAAGGTTCAATTCTACTTTGCCGCTGCGGGTTGGGTTGGGGTCCGGTTCTCTTTCTTTATTGCTTCTGGTTGGTATTGGGTCTGGTTGATTTCTATTTTGTGTGTGTGTGTGTGTGGGGGGGGTAGGTCCGTAGCTAGAAGTGAACAATAGGGGGGCTCAAGCGAATGTAGGGGGGGGGCTCAAGAGAATGTAAGGGGGGGCTCATAATTTTTAGCTCACAGGCTATCATAGCCTGAGAGCTTATGTGCCCGTCCGTTCTGTATGTATGTGCGTATGTGCGTAACGCGATAACTCATGATAAAAATATCGGATCCACTTGAAATTTTGTATGTAGGTATATCCTGACAAGGCGCTTCCCTGATTAGTTTTTGGAGTTCATTCGATATGTATAAGAGGGGGAACGGGGGGCTCATGCCCCCCGTTAGTTGATATAAATGGGATTTTCATGCAGAATTAAGTTTTCGTTCAAAATTTAGATTAGGATCATTCTGATGAGGCGATTCCGTGACTGTTATTAGGTGTTCATTGAATAAGTATAAATAGGGGGACAGGGGTTCTAATGCCCCGCCCCCCTTAATTTATAGAAATGGGATTTTCATGCAGAATTAAGTTTTCGTTCAAAATTTAGATTAGGATCATTCTGATGAGGCGATTCCGTGACCGTTATTAGGTGTTCATTGAATAAGTATAAATAGGGGGAACAGGGGTTCTAATGCCCCCCCCCCGTTAGTTGATATAAATGGGATTTTCATGCAGAATTAAGTTTTCGTTTAAAATTTAGATTAGGATCATTCTGATAAGGCGATTCCGTGACTGTTATTAGGTGTTCATTGAATAAGTATAAATAGGGGGAACAGGGGCTCTAATCCCCCCCCCCCGTTAGTTGATATAAATGGGATTTTCATGTAGAATTAAGTTTTCGTTCAAAATTTAGATTAGGATCATTCTGATGAGACGATTCCGTGACTGTTATTAGGTTTTCATTGAATAAGTATAAATAGGGGGAACAGGGGCTCTAATGCCCCCCCCCCCCGTTAGTTGATATAAATGGGATTTTCATGCAGAATTAAGTTTTCGTTCAAAATTTAGATTAGGATCATTCTGATGAGACGATTCCGTGACTGTTATTAGGTGTTCATTGAATAAGTATAAATAGGGGGAACAGGGGTTCTAATCCCCCCCCCCCGTTAGTTGATATAAATGGGATTTTCATGCAGAATTAAGTTTTCGTTCAAAATTTAGATTAGGATCATTCTGATAAGGCGATTCCATGACTGTTATTAGGTGTTCATTGAATAAGTATAAATAGGGGGAACAGGGGCTCTAATCCCCCCCCCGTTAGTTGATATAAATGGGATTTTCATGCAGAATTAAGTTTTCGTTCAAAATTTAGATTAGGATCATTCAGATGAGGCGATTCAGTGACTGTTATTAGGTGTTCATTGTATAAGTATAAATAGGGGGAGCAGGGGTTCTAATGCCCCCCCCCCCCTTAATTTATATAAATGGGTTTTTCAAGCAGAATTTTCAGATTTCGTTCAAATCTCTGAATAGTTTTGGAAGTTTAATGGTTAAGTATAAAATAGGGGGATAACTCCTTTTAAATTATATAAATGCTAAATGGGTTTTTATTAAGAATTATCTAATTTGCTCTGAATTTTGGATATAGATTTTTTATATGATAAAGCATGTCTTTGATAGTATAGGAGGTTCAATGATTAAGTATAAAAAAAGAGGAAAGAAGAGAGCTGTTTCCCTTTCTTAATTTTTTAACGGAATTAACCCTTGAAAATATAAGGCTTTAATGTACAATTAGTATTTGTAGCCTGTGAGCTCAATGCCATCAGTTTAACTGGGCAGTATTCTTTATTTCTCTTGCATTGCCACAGAAAGATAAAGTTATGCATATTCATATTGTAGGTACTATGTTTCTTATTAAAAAGTGTTCTAATAACTTCATTTTATACTAAGAAAATTATAGGATGATGAAAATTTTGAGTGTATAGCTGATCAAAATTAAACATCATGCTGGCTTCTTATGTGCCAATAGGATGAGGGACGTGTTGAACACACTTATTTTAGATACAATTTAGTAATCCTGACTAAAGTTAGACTAAGTTAGATTTTTGAACAGAATTTCATTTGAATTTTCGGAACAGAAATTCATTGAGTGACCTTGGAATCTTTTCCAGGGGGGGCTGAGCCGCCCATAGCGCCCCCTTAGCTACGGCCCTGGGGGGGGTTGAGTTGAGTACTATTTTATTAGCGCTGGTTTGGTTTCGGTCAAGTTGAATTCTTACTTTTTTGCTACTGGTCGAGTGGATTTTTACGTTTTTCTTACGGATAGAGTGGAATTCTACTTTTTATTTGCTTTTCTCTGCATTCTTTTTTGTTCCTGTAGTTGTTTTGGGGTGAAATTAATTTACACTATTTTGGGTTCTGATCTGATTCATAGTGAATTTTCAATCTCGCAAGAAGGATTCGATTCGACCCCATATTTTAAATGAAAGTCTAAATATTTTCTCCGTTATGGACGAAAATAGTTTAAAGAGTATTATAAAAGAAAATATCGAAGATACTATAAAATGAAACTATATAAACGCCATAACAGACATTTCCAAATAGTTAATTATGAATATTTAAGATTTTACATTTTAATTTACATGTTAACACTGCTATTCGCAAGTGTTAACATGTACATTAAAATATCCATACGGAATGTCTCGAATAGAAGATACCCCTATTTAACGAACACTTTTCAACAATTTAGCCATCTTTTTTGGTTGATTCCGTTATGAGTATATATTAGATATTTATTTTCTATATAAAAGATAAAATTGATATTAGAAATATAAATGTCAACATTTTATAATTCCACTAAAACATGAATTGTTTTTCTTTCATTTCGATTCTAAATTGACAAAAAAAATTTTGGTCGGGTTTTGATTTGATTTCCTATGGTATTTTCGCGTTCGGATCGGAAGCAGGTCAATACTATACGCTCAGGGGTCAAATATATTTTTTTTTCTTTTTTTTTTTTTTTTTGTCGAATATTTGAAAAATGAAGTTATTTTAAGTGCAATTCTTAGAGGAACGCTCTTTTCTGATTCAAGGGGGGAACACGAGAATCCTCAAGGGGAGCGATTTCAAAATTTGGAGGTTCGGGCAGGAGGTGACATTTTTCATTGCTGGTGGAGATTATTTCTAAATTTTGCAGTGAGTCGTGTTCGAATCGGCTTGAGATTTTTGCTGTGGGTCGGATTTGGGTCAGTTTGTCTTGCATTTTTCAAATTCGGTTCTGTTCTGGATAAAATTTCACTTCTGAGAGTAGCACTCAGGTTGATTGATTGGTTGGTTGAATGGGGTTTTATGGCGCAAAGTTACATCAGGATATGCTGCGCAAAGAACAAGGTGGGGA
This sequence comes from Maratus speculifer, assembly GCA_964019185.1. Classification (NCBI taxonomy): domain Eukaryota; kingdom Metazoa; phylum Arthropoda; class Arachnida; order Araneae; family Salticidae; genus Maratus; species Maratus speculifer. The sequence goes on from OZ025298.1 coordinate 160,077,629, forward strand.
TTCGAGTTAATTAGAAAGTTTTGTTAGGGATTTTTTTTTTTTTTTTTGAGTTTGTTTTAGGTAGCTTTCATTACAAAAAGTAAAAAGTACCTATTTTGTAGTAGGCCGGATAGATTTATACTTTTTTGCTACGGACCAAGTTTGAGCAGGCTGACTTAGGAATAGGTTTTGCACTAAAGAGCAAATACTACAATTTTTTTTCCTCTATAAATTATAACATTCAAGTTGAAGATACACATTTTTTAATTCTATTAAAATACATGAACTTACCCCACTAAAAAAAATCTGAAGAAAATCTATAGCTTTTTGGCCCAAAATCTGTGGGAAATCCGAAGGTATTTGGCCCATTATGCAGATATTTTTAAGAATATTTTTAAAAATTCTGCAGACATTTTAAAGATAAAGCTAAGTCTACAAATTTTCTTCAAATTTCTGTAGAATATCTGTAGAAAGTGGCGATTTCTTCAGATAATCTTAAGATTATTTTTAGTGGGGTATTTTCTTTCATTTCAATTTCAGGTGTTCGGGTAAGGGCTCGATTTGACATAATTTGTAATTTTTGAGTTCGGATTGATATATTATTGGTCGGGTTGACTTTAAACGTTTCGGATTCGGGACATTTCTTCTTTTGGATTTTGACAAATTCGGATCTAGTATAAACTGGTTGATGACTGGATTTTTCAATAGATCAGACAATTTTTTATATGAAAAACTATATGTTTGAATATTGACGAGTACATTATATATATATTCATTTTTCTACTTAAACAAACAAAAAAAATTGTTATAATTATATGGGATACCTTTCCCAATTTCCTTCAAATATTAGATTGATTTTGTTTCATTTTGGATTTGTTGATCTGTTTTGTATCAGGCTATTCGGTACTGAATCAGATTTTTTTCTTTTATTTATTTATTTATTTATTTTTAGCGAGCTTGGGTTGGGTTAAAATTGAATTGCTTTTTGAGCCTGGGCATGGAAATTTAGGTTCGGGCAGACCTCTAAAAGAACGAAGTCCACGCCAGGCCCGAAGTGGAAGAAAAAATATAGTGTGGTCAAGTTTTGCAGAAAAAAAGTAAGATTTCCGAAAGAGTGAAGACTTGAGTAGAGGTCTGGACGGGCCGGAGTTTCCAGTCTCGCCCCGGCCCGGACCGAATGATTGTTATTTTGGCCCGGCCCGGTATAAAACAAAATATTCGGCCCGAGCCTGGCCCGCTCGTTTACACTTTTACATTTCTAGGCCAGGCCCGGGCCGTACAGAAATCAGTGAAAACAGTCCAGGCCGAAATCGGCCTGCATCTTTATTTCGAAGCAAAATCAGATTTTTATCATACAATTAAGATTTTTTAAAGATTACTGCATTCATATTTATTGGATGATTTTATAGAAAATTTTTACTGACAATACACAATAAGAACATTAATGATTACTTAGGTTCTTAGACTTTCAACATTCAAATAAAGATGCACTGAAAAATTAATATGGTTTAGAATAAAAGAAAAAAAAAAGGAAGTTAAAATTATCATAACTTTTGAAGCTGTGTAATAAAAAGTACATTTATGAAAATACTTCTTTATCATTTTATCAAAGATTTTCTCAAATTTAGAGGAGCTATTTTTTATGCATTTCTGATTTCATTTCTTTTTGGAAACACATGAGTTTAACAGGTGTTTTTATTCAGAAACAATGTAATGGAATGGCGTTATCCATTTTTTGATAAAAGCAAATACAATGCGCAACACACTATATAAAACGCTAATTTTCATGATATTTATGAAAATATTGTGAAAATTAGAGTTTTGAATCGCATTTCCGGAAGCGACAACATGCAAAAGGAGAAAAATCTGAAACCACGTGACAAGAATCTCTTATACCTTAACAAGTATATACAAATATCTTATTTACCAAAAATGAAATATGCTGTTCGATTCCAAATCCCTTCAATAGTCAGGCTTGTCAATTTTGTACCTTTATAGTTAAAAATTAGTCAGAAAATGTGTCAAACTTTCGTGTTGTTCAGAAATGAATTTAAGAAACACTAAGGAGTATATTTCCAAAAAGTACATTAACAGTACGTTAAAAGTTTTTTTCCCTTTTACAAATAATGTTGTCTGCCCTACACGGCTTACGAATAATTAAGTCTAGTTCTGACCCCGACTATATGTAGAAACACAGTGCAAACCTGATCTTGACCCGGCTCCAGTTTGCCAAAAAATTATTATACCCGTATAGACTCAAAGCAACAGTCCGATGCTGATTTCTACGCTGTACACGTTACATTTATGTATTGATGTTGTTAAACTAGTATCTACTCGTGACGCACATTTATACTTATGGTCGTTAAACCCATATTCATTGAAAATAGACCTCATTTTAGCGTTTTTACCGAAATCTTTATAACACGCCGGCAGGCCCGTTAAACTTTTTTATCGGACTGGCCCATACGGCCTGTTTATTTTTTTTTTTATTTTTTTTTTGCCAGTCTGATACAGGCCGATGCAGATCTCTAGACCTAAGCAAGCCCTAGTCTCATGAGTTAAAACTGGCCCGGCCCAACCCGAGCAGTGACAGCTTCGTCCAGTCCGATCAGGTCGCACCGTTCTCAATCTTAAACGCGATTCATTTATCCTATGGACATCTAATATCATTTTGCAGACCCTTCATTGGACTCAAAAAGGGAGGGGGCAATCGCCCCATCGCTTCTGGTATTCATCATATTGAAATCTTGCTATTGAATTGCATCTTTTTATATGTCGACAGATGGTTCGTGGGAATTATTACATTGCTCTGCAAATAATAAATTTTGAAAGAAAACTTAATTGTAAAACACTGTAACATTAATAAAGCTAAACTGAGTGTGCGGTATCTTCCTTAAAAAAAAAAAAAAAAAAAAAAAAAAAAAGGACGGCGGGAAACAGATGACCAATTTTAACAGGTTTATTATGATTATATATAAAATGGAATGTTTTTATGGAAATTCTTTTTAACACAGAGTATACACGAAACAGCATTTCATTGCATTTCATGTTCAAAGTAGTGAACATAATTTAAATACGCTAGGGACAGTTTTTCTCCGAAGAGCTTTTTACAACCGAATTCTTTTGTGTAACTCTGTAATTGAATGGCAAATGTTTTTCGCCAAATATTATACCGCAAGCATTCTTAAGTCCATTTCAGAAGTTCGTATAAATTTCATTGTTTGTAAAAGAGTAACATTATTACAACAATACATCGCGAAATTATTTTTAGACCAGAGTATAATAGATTACTATGGAGATCCTCTGTGTGTATACTGTAAGTGCTATACATGACATATTTTTTTATAATTGTCTTCCAGAGTACCTCTGTAATGTATATGAATTTCATTACTTTTAAATTAGTATAGCCCTCCTTGAAACACCGCAAATGATTTATCTACATAGATCATAATGTAGCAGAATAATTTTGAGTGATCCTACACATTTCTTATGTTTCTTCAATTTTTTAAAAAGTGTTTAATTTTTTAAAAGTAATTTTTGCTCCTTAAAAAACTTTGTTAGTGTTATGCAGAATTTGCAAAAAGTCCTTAAAAATATTTAAGTTTTCTGTTATTTATTAATTGCAGGTGAAAATCTGAGTTCTCTGAAATTCTGATTTAGAAAAATTATTTATATCACCATTGCCCCCCCCCCCTTGTATCAAAATTTCGTTCCCGCCTTTTGCTCTCATCACAGCCTTCAATATTATCCCTTCCAGAAGTATCACTTCGCTGTTTTGCTGTCTATCTCACTGTATCCATGTTAACACAATATTGCCACTTTGTTGTAACAATAAAAAATCTATCACAAAAACTCCTCCCCACTAACTAAAAATGAGATTTTTCCCTCTCATCCTATTAGTAAATGCCTAGAATTTATTCATTGAAACTTTCCCACATTTTTTTTTTAAAGCCCATTTGTTAATGTTTTAAAAGGCAAATATAAGTAAGTCATTTAAAAAACTTCTCCATCCCACATACACACCAAAATAAATAATTAATAAATTGTTTCCCCCCCCCAGCTGACAAATTTTATACTTTTAAGGGTGTATTCGAAAAAAACGCTTTTCCATCTTCAACAGCTCGAAATTTTCCGATACAATTTCAGACACATTTTTAAACGTAGAAACATGAAATTTGCTGAAAGGATTCTTGAAGGGACGTATGAGGTGCCGAGTGATGTTTTTTTACGCTCAATTCATTAGAATTTGAGTTATAAACAATTATCTTCTCAGTATGACCCCTTTTTTCGTTCTCAGATCTCCCGCTTGGGAAAAATCGGTTCGAAATGCCGTTTTTGATTGCTTTTTTTGCAATGTTTTGTGCACTTATCAAAGAATTGACCTTTACGGCACCTTGTGCACTTTCCAAATAAGCGATTTTGAAAGTTTGGTGTATTTGAGAGCAATAATGAGTTCAAAAATAAATCGGAAAATAGGCAGTTTGAATCGAAATACTCCCTTAAAGTCATCGATTTTTCTAAAACTTTTACTGTAGTAATAAATAATCAAACATAGTTTTACTCTTAACCCCACAAAAATTTATGTTTTCCCCCTATTTCTCCTTACCAAGTACATAAAATTTAGTCTTTAAATCTCTTTATTTTGTGTTTAGCCATATTTGTTAATCTTTAGTCATATAAAGTAAGTCATCTAACAAATTCCCTTCATCCCCCTCCAAAATAAATAAATAAATACTTTTCATTTTTTCCTTCTCAGAAATCTCCAACAATTATATAAAGGAAATTTTAAACCAATTATTTATATGATTTACGATATTCGAACGAAATGTGGTAATTCAGCATAAAAAACTTTTTCTAAATTTAAAGGGGGGGGCGGCGAGTAGCTACCCTTTCTCCCCCTATACTTATTCAATGAATTCTTAAAACTAATCGCCCCCAGGAGGATACCTTCTTTAAATATTCACGGGCTTCCTAACCCAAGCCACCTGAATGATCTTTCTCTTTTCTTTTTCCTCAGATTTCTATTGTCTTTCTTTTTTCTTTGTTTCACTCTCCTTGTGGTTTTTTTTCCCGGAGGTGAGGGCAATTTGTATGAGCCGATATCACTCTGTATATCGATGGAGAATTGTAAACCACCCACGTGTTTGCTGTGTGTAACGTCACGTGTTTGTAGGAAAGAGTAGAAGTTAACCGGATTCAAACGCAACCCACAACAAAAAGTAAAAAATTAAACCCGACCAGCAGCAAAAAATAGAAGCGAACCGGACAACAAATTTTGTAAAATGATCGCGGAGAAAACACGAATTTCTTCAAAATATCGTGAAACAAACGCCCATTTTGTACAAAAATTGCAAAAAAGAACGAACATTTTACCAAAGAATTCACCCCAATAAATTCGGGTCAACCCGAACCCTTCTCGATAAAGTAACAAGTAAGAAAAATAACGCGTTAAGCATTGATTATGAAGCACTTTCCAACACTTAATGAAATCTTTAACAAAACTTTGTTATTTAGAGAAATAATAGTGTATAGCCAAATATACCCAAATATGTATTCCAGTACTTTTGAACAGCTCTGTATTTCATATGTCACTTGATATAATGGGAAAATTTAGTTTAGCAAGAAAATACCCAGTAGCTTGAAATTTATTTTTCAGCATTTTCATACTATCAGATGGAAACATACTTGAATACTTTTGTTCAGCCCTGTAGTTTACATTGTACCTTTATTACACGTCAGCATTAGGCTAAAATTTATTGTAAACTAAAACACTTTTAAAACAACTGAAATCACATTCTCATAAATTATCATTCATAGGCGTCCATGTACCGAATTCTTTGCGTGGCCCTCTATATCCTTTTATCTATATTTTGCAAACATTTCTCAGTAAATTCAATGAAGCTCAGCGTAAAAATGCATAGTTTATTTAAGAACAACGTTTAAATAATCTATGCTCATATTCAGTAACGTTGGTGAGCTCTTTTGGGTAGCCCTGTATATCAACTATAACATTTATACACACCATATAATGTGCATATTTTTAGCGAAATATAAACGCGCATATCATAATTAAAATGCATTTCATCCCTCCATCAGCCATCATCGGACACATATGCGGTACTTCGTAAAGAATATGCTATTTGAAATCTTTTGTATGGCCCTGTAAATGCTATGTACTTCATATTATGCAAGACAGTAGCGTATAATTTATATTAAGCTTCAGTGACATATATCAATTTTATTATACATGAAACAGCTTAATATATTTAAAATATGCCACACACAATTCCCCCTTTTACCATTATCTAATGGAATTCTTTTGTGTGGCCATATAAATGAATAATAGCTAAATTTTCATCTTATATTTTTTAGAATGCATATTTTAATATGTTTGACAGGGTATAACATCTTTAAAATTTTTTTGAAACGATTTTTCCATATAGGCCGTAATGTAATGGGAAACTTTTGATTCGCCCTGTAGATAAACTAATCATGGGGATAAACTAATCTTTATTTTCAATAGGGTTCGTGCTAGGGTAAACGTCAATAACGTCCTAAAATTTCATGGCAATTCGAGTATATAAACGGTTTTTCCCCATGGGCCGTAATGTAAATAAAAACTTTTGATTCTCCTTGTAGATAAACTAATCATGGTAGAAACTTAATTTTCAATAGCGTTCGTGATAGGGTAAACGTCAATAACGTCCTAAAATTTCATGGCAATCCGAGTATATTAACGATTTTTCCCCATAGGCCGTAATGTAATGGAAAAATTTTGATTCGCCCTGTAGATAAACTAGTCATGGTAGAAACTTCATTTTCAATAGCATTCGTGCTAGGGTAAACGTCAATAACGTCCTAAAATTTCATGGCAATCCGAGTATATTAAAGATTTTCCCCATACGCCGTAATGTAATGGGAAATTTTGATTCTCTCTGTAGATAAACTAATTATGGTAGATACTTCATTTTTAATAGGTGTCGTGCTAGGGTAAACATCAACAACGTATAAAAATTTCATAGCAATCCGAGTATATTTACGGGAGTTAGAGCGCGGACAGACAGACAGACGGCCATCCGACCAGACGGACAGACAAACCGAATGCATAAGCACTTTTCAACTTTGTTGGAAAGTGCTAAAAACCAAATCCTAAAGTGTCCCAAATGCGTTAAGCACTGCTAAAAAGTAAAAGTCAACCAGATTAAAAACAAAATGTAGCAGTCAACGAGACCCAAATCTGACAAATAAAAAAAAAAAAAAAAAAAAAAAAAAAAAATCAGAAATTAACTTGAACAGCAGCAAAGAGTGGAACTCAACCCGACCCAAGTAGGAATTAACCCAGACAGGAGCAAAAAATGGAAGCCAACCGGACCCAAACCCGACCCACAGCAAAAAAGTAAAAAAAGAAAAACACGACCCACATAAAAAAATGAGCTCCGACCCGTGCATTACACTGGAGTACCCAAATTTCTAAAATCCTCCCCCCGCCCTTGAGGACTCTCAAGATCAGCCCTTGGTCTTCGCCTCCCTTTATATCAAAATTTCGCTTCGCCTTTTGAATCTGTCATTATCTTCTAAATTGCACCTTACAAAAATATCACTTCGTTTTGTAGTCTACTCCACAATACCCATATTTGTAGCATACAAGTCACTTTAGTATACCAATAAACAATCAATCACAAAATTTCCTCCCCCCCTCCCCACGACTGAAATTAGGATTTATCATTTTGTTCCTTTAAGTGCAGAAAATTTAGTTCTTTAAATAATTCCCACTTTTATTATTTTTTAAAACCGATTTATAAATATTTTGAAAGGCAAATAAATAATAAGTCATCTAATAAACATCTCCCCCCTACACACACACACGAAAATAAATAAATAATGTGCTTATTTCTTTTTTTCCTCAGCTCACAAATTTTAAACAAACACAAATTCCACCATTTTTTGAGGGGGGGGGGGCATTGCACTATTTTCACCCCTACCCATATGTCACTAAATTTAAAATCTTTGAAAGTTTTTTTTTTTTTTTGCTTCCATAGGTTTATATATATTTTATTCTAAAAATAATTAATTAATCGTAAACAACCCATAAATATCGTTGTATACCTCCCCCCCCCTCGTTCTTTTGAAGTACACAAAATTAAAAATCTTTAAAACACTTTTAAGTTATATTTTTCGTCCTATTAATAAATATTCAAGAAGGTAGATAAGCTGTCATCTATAAAACTGTCCTACTATCTCTCCCCCCCCAAAAAAAATCCGTTTTTTCCCTCTACCTCTTAAGATCCCACAATAGTCACAGAAAAAGTACACAAAAAGACCCGGATGACCACGTAAAGTCTATGGGAGCGTTCTTTTCTAATATCTCGCTCAAATTCTAATATTTTTGTATGATTTTTTTGCACAAGATAGCTGAGGGCAATCCACAACCGGGCTAGTTTTTACTTTTTCGATTTCGGTTATATATTTTTTATATTACGATAGTTTCAGTTTCAGAACCGGTTTAAACCGGTTTTGAAAGTTAAAGTAATTTTTTAAAGAAAATCTGAAACAAAAATCGAAAAAGTAAAAACTAGCCCGGTTGTGGATCGTACTCAGCTATCTTGTGCAAAAAAATCATGCAAAAATATTAAAATTTGAGCGATATATTAGAAAAGAACGCTCCCATAGACTTTACATGGTCATCCGGGGCTTTTTGAGTAATTTTTCTGTGACTATTGTGGGATCTTAAGAGCACACACTAGTCACACGCCAAGGCAAATCAAGATGGCGACGCGCTTTTTCAGCGGATTCGAAGGATGGGCTAAAATTACTTTGATTGATATGCAATCATCCAATTAGGAAATAGAATGCTCTTAACCAATTATCTGCGACGATTTTTCTCTTCAAAGGTGTGCAATTCCAGCCGATTTCATGTTTAAAGGATTTTTTTCAACTGATTTCCCATTTTTCCAACTGATTTCCCATTTTTTCAACTGATTTCCATACATTTTACATGGTCATCCGGGTCTTTTTGTGTACTTCTTCTGTGACTATTGTGGGCTCTTAAGAGCCCACAATAGTCACAGAAAAATTACTCAAAAAGACCCGGATGACCATGTAAAGTCTATGGGAGCGTTCTTTTCGAATATCTCGCTCCAATTTTAATATTTTTGCATGATTTTTTTGCACAAGATAGCTGAGGGCGATCCACAACCGGGCTAGTTTTTACTTTTTCGATTTTGGTTATATATTTTTTATATTACGATAGTTTCAGTTTCAGAACCGGTTTAAACCGGTTTCGAAAGTTAAAGTATTTTTTTAAAGAAAATCTGAAACAAAAATTGAAAAAGTAAAAACTAGCCCGGTTGTGGATCACCCTCAGCTATCTTGTGCAAAAAAATCATGCAAAAATATTAAAATTGGAGCGAGATATTCGAAAAGAACGCTCCCATAGACTTTACATGGTCATCCGGGTCTTTTTGAGTAATTTTTCTGTGACTATTGTGGGCTCTTAAGAGCCCACAATAGTCACACGTCTATTCAAATCAAGATGGCCGACTGTCTTTTTCAGCTCATTCAAAGGATGGACTAAAATTGAAATGATTGACATCTAATCATCCAATTAGGAAACAGAATTTTCTTAACCAATCATCTGTGACGATTTTTCTTCTCAAAGGCGTGTTTTCTAGGCGGTGTCTTGTCTAAAGGATTTTTTCAACTGTCTTCCCATTACTTTCACTACATTCGATGATTTCAAGTTTATAAAAGTTGTAAAAGAATTTCAATCTGTTTACCTTTAGCGTCCCAAAATTAAACGGTTTGATTTTCAGAAAATAAAAGAATTATTAATTTAGATAGATTACTATAAAATAAAAACTACTTTATTTATTTAACGCGATTAGAAAAAAAAATAAAAATAAAAAAAATACTATTGAATGAAGGGGTGGGGAAATATCAGGTACAAGTACTTTAGATAACTATTTTTTTTTTGGAGGGGGTGGGGGGCGGGAGGAATTCTTTTTAGAATACGAAACTTATCAAGAGACTTATATAAGATAAATAGCGCTGAAGGTTTAAAGTAAGATCTTCTTAAAATTATGAGTAAAATATTTAGACAAATTTAAATATTTTAAAAATTTGTATATTTTTTGCGGAGAGGGAAACAGCAAGGGAGAAAGGGAAATAGAAATCTTGGAGAAAGGAGGTATAGGTGTTAATCCCAGCCTAGTCGTCGTTTATAGACATAACACGATTTCCTATTGTTAAGTAGTAACAAATGTGACAGAAAAAGTGTCGCAAATTTTTAAAAAAATGTGTGACGTTAGGTCAGTAGGGCAAAATATTTTGTCAAAATTTCAGGTGGAAGGAAATTTAGATTTTTGATGATTTTTACAAGCATTTTGTAAATACCGCAAGGAGCTCTAATAAATTTTGAGTGATGTGAAGGGGGGGATGCAGGGAGTTTATTAGATGACTTGTCTTATTTACATGACTAAATATTAAAAAATAGTATTAAAAAATAATAAACAGAAAGACGAATTTTTGTATGCTTTGCAAAAAAAGATAGAAAGGAAACGTCAATTTTGGTGGGTGAGAAGTAAAACTATATGATTGATTATTTATTATTACAATAAAAGTATTAGAAAAATCAAAGACTTTTAAGGTTTAAAATTTGTGAGCTGAGGGAAAAAAGAAATAAGCATATTTATTATTTATTTATTTATTTTCGTGTATGTGCGGAGGGGGGAGATGTTTATCAGATGACTTATTATTTATTTGCTTTTAAAAATATTTATAAATCAATTTAAAAGTTCATAAAAGTGGAAAGATTTAAAGAACTAAATTTTCTGCACTTAATAAAAGAAAAGGAGTGATAAAACCCAATTTCAGTCTTGGGAGGGGGGAGAATTTTTGTTATTGATTTTTTATTGTTACAATAAAGTGACTTATATGCTACAAATATGGGTATTGTGGTCTAGTCTATTAAACGGCGAAGTGATATTTTCGGAAAGTGCAATTTAAAAGATTGTGACAGGTTCAAAAGGCAAAGAAAAATTTTGAAATAAAGGGAAGCTAAGGGCTTATCTGGAGAGTCCTTAAGGGAGGGGGGAGCGATTTTAGAAATTTGGAAACTCCAATCTCATGAACGGGTCGTAACTCATTTTTTAATGCGGGTCGTGTTTCGTCTACTTTTTTTGCTGTGGGTCGGGTTTGAATCCGGTTCGCTTCCATTTTTTGTTAATTTCTACTTGGGTCGAATTTGGGTCCGGTTGACTTCTATACTTTGCTGCTGTTCGAGTTAATTTCTGATTTTTTTTTGCTTTTTGGTCGGGTTTGGGTCTGGTCGACTGCTACATTTTGTTGTTGGTCGGGTGGACTTTTACTTTTTAGCTGTACTTAGAGCATTTGGGGAAGTTTAGGATTTGGTTTTAATTTTGTGAGGTTTCGGGTTGATCCGAATTGATTGGAATGAGTTCTTTGATAAAATTTTCGCTCTTTTTTGCACTTTTTGTACGAAATGTGCGTCGGTTTCACGATCCTTTGAAGAAATTCGTGTTTTCTCCGCTATCATTTCACAAAATTTTATGTGCGTTTCGCTTCTATTTTTTTGCTGCTGGTCGGGATAATTTTTACTTTTTTGTGGGTCGCGTTTGGATCCGGTTAGCTTCTAGTGTTTGCTGCGGATCAAGTTAATTTCTGATTTTTTTGCTTCGGGTAGGGTCTGGGTCCGATTAACAACTATATTTTGATAATAGTCGGTTTTACTTTTACTTTTTAGCTGCGCTTAGTTCATCGGGGCAGATTGTCATACATTTCGGATTTGAGTCTGTTACATATTCGGTTTTTATTCTTGCGGATTGAGCTTAGTAAATGGTTGACGTCAGTTTTGATCGCGATCCTTTGACAAAATTTGCGTTTTTCCGCGATCCTTTAACAAAATTCGATTTTATACGTGAATGGGATCCTTTGAAGACAATCACGTTTTCACCGTGATCCTTTCACAAAATTTGAGGGTTTTTTGCGACCATTTGATGAAATGCGAGTTTCTTTTGCAACCCCTAACGAAATCCATGTTTTCTTTGTTTAATAATTTTCAAGATTAACATGCAAAAAATTTTTCAATCCAATTTGGGCTCGTGGGAAAAAATTAGAGAAGTGCACTTGTCGCTTTCAAGCCAGTAATGTTTATCATACAATCTAGATCAGAGTTGTACCGAAAGTTTATCTGCACGGGTTGAGATCGGAACAGTAATGTTTATCATACTATCTAGATAAGAGACTGACCGTATATTTAGCTTTTATTCCGGGCCTAGCCACGACCTGGAAATTTTGTTCAATGAAACTTCTAAGAAAAACGATATCCAGACCAGGCTCGGTCTGGAAGAAAAAGAAGCCTGTCACCACCCGAATCTCCAAAAAAAAGGGAAGATCAGAACACGAACCGATTCAAAATGAGAGTATACCTTACCCAGTCCAAGTCGCGTGGACTTAAACTGGCATGAGCCGTGCCAGGCCGTGACGGTCTCGAGCTTCTCCCCAAGTTATTTCTCGTGAGGATACATAATATCACTTTGTAAACCCTTTATTAGCCCAAGGAGGGGGGGGGGACTTTGCGCCCTATCAACCGCCACAGCATACGGGCTGTGTCGATGCTAGATCGAGCGTTTAGACTTTACACCAGATGCAGCCTGGGCTTGAAAAATTTTTCACGTGTATGCCTGTAGTAGGAAGGAAGTCCACACCAGACCCGACCTGGAAAAAGCAGTGTGGCGCGATCCAGCTCTGCAGAAAAAAAATAAGACCCGACTAAAGCTTTTTTTCTGAAAGTGTGAAGACCTGACTCTGTCCCAGGATAATAAATTAAAGTTGGCGCCACCCGACCGGGGTCGCACCGGCCTAGAGTTTAGGACCAACAATTTTTCTCTGCTGGCATCTGGTGTCGTTCGGCAGATCATTTATTGGGACTTTAGGCCCTGCCCGATGTTCAGGAAAAAAATATGGCCCGAGCTTGGCCCGAAAACATTAGTGACTAGGCCCGGTCCGGCTTGGTCTAAGTATTCACAAGTAAGGCTCGGCTCGGCCCGAATGCCGTTAATGGAAATCGACCGGAAACCGGGCTCTGGCTTTGGAGCTAGGCCTGGCCCGTGCAGATCTCTAAAGTGAGTACAAAGGGAGAAGGTAAAAAAAAAAACGTAGGACATTCTGCTTATCTGATTAGCCTTTTTAGCTAAGAGCGAGAAATTCCGGATAACAAACTTTTTAAAAATATAACTAAATAGTTATTTTAGAGGCTTTAGAAATTCCTTCCCTAAGAAGGTAATAAATGTGTGTGTGTAGGGAGGAGGGTGAAAATTGTATCATTTTTCGCCACATATCAGCATTATTTTTAGGTATAAACAGGAAAATCAGAACAATAAACCGACTAAAAATATATTTAAATTTAGTATATCAGTGATTTTATTCCTTCTGTGTCTATTATGTCATCAACATCGACTTTGTACTAGGTAACGTAAGATTATACGAATAACGCAGCAAATATGGTTATATGATTAGATATTTAAGAAAATGTTTATTTTATTTCACATCTGCTAGATATATTTCGTTGGATTCGAGACATTTTAGAAAAACCGACCCAGCGTAGCTGGTGATGGCTACTTAGTTGGCCTTTACGGCCTGTAAAAAGAGTAGTAAATTTAACGGTTCATTAAGAAAAAAAAATACGTCTACAATTTATTATACCAAATTAAATTTCTGAAGATTGCCATAAATATATACTAGCTATTATTTTCACAAAAATATTTCTCTTGCATATGGACCTTAAAGAAATTTCTTGAATTTAAGGAAACAGTACGTCAAGGTTTCATTTGTGAAAATACTCTTGAATCATTTTTCAGTAGTAATTTATTGAAATTTAAAAAATAGATTATAGGCAGGGTTCGCACAGTTTTACCACTAAATTTTAAGTATATTTTTGAAGTGTTTCACTGCAGAAAAATATCGTAAATTCTGTGAATGAAGGCGGGGATTATGAATGTTGTGATTTAAAAATTAAATGTAAATTTTCTTATTTTTAATAGTGGTGCCTAGAGATGGGAATGGTCGGAAAAAAACCGGAAAAATTGGGAAAAAAACCGGTTTTTTCGGGGGTTTTCCGAAGGCTTATTTTTCAATTTTTCCGAACTGGAAAAATTGAAATTTCATTTGTGAAATAATATAGTGAAACTTTTGTAATAGCTACATTCTCATACTTTTTATTTTATTTATTTTTGTGTTGAGTGTCTCACATGAAAATTTTAATATGGGTAATCTGATCTCTGAGCAGAAATCTGTTTGAGATGACTTGAAAGGATCCTTCATATTTTTTTCTTGTTTGAAGCACAAGACCCTTTGAAAAATTTCTCTTGAAAATAGACATTTCAGAAAATGTTTAATCAGCAAACTGAATCTTTCGCAAGTGCAGTGATTGAAGAAAAAAAAATCTCATGCCATACAGCAGCTGAATCTTATTAAGTTGCATATATGTATGTAAATAACCTTATTAAAAATTTCTAAATAGGAACCTAAATATAGTAATAATTTCTTATTCAAAAATTCTGAATATATTTTGTACAAGTATATACAAAAAGTTCACAATTTCACAAAAACTTGATTACATGAAAAAAATCTAGATATGTAATTAAATGCAACTTCTCTTTTTAAAAATTAATTCATGTGTAAAATTATTGCAATAATATGCAGATTAATGGAAATGATAAAATTAAAAATTCAACATAAAATTTTGAAGTTTTTTACTACTTTTATTACTTTAATCTATCTTTTCAAGAAGTAAGTATTGAATTCGTGAAAATTTTGACTTCCAGTTTTTGGTGTATTTAAACGTTTTAGAAGGTCCTGAACACGTTTTAATGGTTTTTGGAAAATATCTGCCACTCTGTGAGTCTGTATGTGACAAATTTTATGGGCACTCTATCTCAAAAACTGATGCATATAATTTCACAAAACTTTAGATTCAGTTACACCTTGATATAAACTCGAGATGTTTAGTTTATTAGTGTATATCGCCAAACCGATGGCGCTGCTATGCTGCATTATTCATAATTTTCACAATAGTTCTCTCTCAAACTAATGTATGCATTTTTATAAAATTTCAGATTAAGTTAATCTTTGGCATAACTTCGTGCTCATTACTTTTTGGTGTAGTTTTCAGTGTAAATTGCCCTAGGTGGCACTACTATGCTGCATTTTTCAAGATTTCGTTATAGCTGATTAATTGAATGTTTTTTCAAGGTATTGAATCTAAAATTGACCTACATTTTACCTCCATAATGTACAGTAATGTTGCAAAAACATGAGCAGTTTGCATGAGAAAAGTACAACTGCAATGAAAAAAAAAAAAAAAACATATTTGTAACTATGTTCCAAATTATACTTTCCCTCTTGATTAAACTTTGAATTTTTGTAGTTTTCTAAAGCACAGTAGAAGTTTATCTCTGTATGTGACTGCTTTTGTTAATTCCTCAAATAGCGAGCATTTTCTATTTGTAGTGTTCTGTTTTCATAACTTTTGAGTTCCATTGTTAGAAATATGAAATTATCATATGGAAACCTTATTGAATATGGTTTCTTACTCAAGAAAAGAATACCAGATTTCAGGATAAAAAGAAAAAAAATTACGTTTAATTAAACTTTAAAAAAATATTTTTCTGGTTTCAGTTAGTAAAAATCTAACAGTCAATAAATCCTATGCTATTTTTTAGTTGCAGACCTGAGTAAGCCAAACTAAAACTTAGTTTTATATTTGAATTTAGATTATAAAACTAAATCAAAACTTTGAGTTCAGATTGGAAAGCTATACCAAAACTAAACATTTTTTAAAGTAAATAAAATTATAATTATAAGAAAAAAGTGTAATAATGTAAAAATATACATTTTTTTAAACAAACAATGGACTTTTTGAATACTGATATTCATAATAATGACAAAACTGCAATAATTTCTTTAAACTAGTATCATTTACTTAAAAACTATACTTATGTAAATGGAATGCATAATTTATTTCATTCCAAACTGCAGACATATTGGCTCAGGTATTTACATTAGGTCATTTGGTAGTTAAACATGTAACTGAAAAATCATTTCAACAGAGATGTGATATAACGAACAATAACGTTTAATAAAAATTCTTAGGCTGTTGAAAAAAAAAACTAAACTTTTAAAAGCAGGCTTTGCTACTTTCTTTTTATTTTCTAATATAAAGTGAAAATAATTTTCATTTAATATATATAAATGGGAAAAAATGTTTGTTATTTAATATTCTCTAAGAAAATATAATTTATTTGGGAGAAACAGTCATGAAAAATAATTTTTTCCAATTTTTCCGTTTTTTTCCGAAAAAAACCCGGTAAAAACCCGTTTTTTTCCGCCACTTATATTTTTCAGGAAAATTTACATCTCTAGTGGTGCCAGAGTCCTTGGAAATTCCAAGGAGTGTGCGAACCTTGATTATAGGAAAAATAGTCAGCGTTTGGAAATAACCCATATAAGCCCCTTACAATCGATGGACATATTTCTGGAAATTGTTCGCATTGTAGCACCGTAATGAAACAGATTCTGTGTCATCCAACCAACCTACCAAGATTCGATATTTAAAGGTAGCGCGGTCAGTTTCAAGAAGATTGGTTGACGTACGAGTAGAGACGAGATTAAATTCAATCGTAGAGTATCGGCCGTTTTTGCTAAAATTTTAACCAAAATCTTTCGTGATTTTGCTCATTCTAATTTTGGTAAAACTATGAAAAGCATATTACTAGAAGTTTAAACTCTGAGCTATTATTGTACGTTTTTTTTTTCCTTTTGAATTTTGCTAATATCATTTCATTCGGCTGTAAAAGACACACACCTCGATCATTTTCCGAATGATTGAAAAATGACACACGAACTCCTCCAATTAGCAAATGAAATATTCATGTAGCGTGATTTTTTTTTTCACGTTACGCAGTTAAAAGAAGAATTTTGAAAGAAGCGAAAATTATTATGTACAAATATATTAAAATAACTATATTTTGGAAAATTCTTTTCAGAACTCGAGATTTATCAAGAGAATTACAAAAGCTAAATGATATTGAAGTATAAGGTAGGATCTTCATGAAATGAGGAAAAACATATTTAACAAATTAAACGATTTTAAACATTGAATATTTTATACTGTAGAGCGAGCAGGAGGGGAGGGGGTGCCAAACGGTAAACATAAATTTCGAAGAAAGTATGTGTAGATCGAAACCCCAGCGTATTCATTTATGGGACTGTCCATAAATGATGCCACACATTTGTCCAATACTTTTAACCCCCTCCCTCCCCTTTTTCACATGTCACGCTATATTATATATACATGCAGTTCAGAAAAAAAAGCACTATGCTATAGATCATATTTCAAATTATGTTTTTAAACTTTAACTGTGTATTTTAATGACTTTTACGAGAATAACTATAAAAATAATTTCTGTACTTATTTTGTATGAAATAAGATTTAAGTTTACAACAAAAATTATAATTAATATGCACTAATAATATAATATTAATATGAAAAAGTAATTAAAAGGAGTAATGTTTTGAAATTTGAAATGGAATTATATTTCGTTTTAAACTTTTACTTTAATTTATGAACACAAAAATATTTTAATTCCAAAATAACTTCAAAATTTAAATTTTCTAATTATTAATTCTTTTCTTCCAACCAAAATATGTGATGTCACATTTCTTCTTAACCCCTCCCAGCCCTTTGTTATAAGCTGTCTCAATTTCACGTACCTCCCCTCCCCCCTTCCAGGCGTGACATCATTTATGGATGGCCCCTTTAGTTATAGTGCATAATTTATCATTGTTACAGTAACAAATGTGACAAAAAAAATGAATTATTATTTTTTTTAATATTAAATTTTTTTATGTGTTCTTAGCGGAAAGACCAAAAATTTATTCAAAATTTCGGATGGAAGGAAATTTAGATTATCAATAATTTTTAAATAAATAAATAAATAAATAAATAATAATAATAATAAAAAGTAGAAGTTTTAAATTTTGAGTACTAACAAAAGAGTAAATTCGGGGGAGAAACTTCTAAATATCAAATATTTTTTTAATGATACATTCAGTAAAGCATTGTTTTGTAAAAATCCGAAATTGAAATAACAATTAAATGCTTTTAATTTCATTTATATTTTTTCCTTTTTTTATTTCACATTTTATCAAAGCCTGGAAGCTTATGTGCCCGCCCATTGTGTATGCATGTACGTACGTACGCACGCCTGTGTGTAACGCGATAACTCATGATAATATTCGATTTGCCTCAAATTTTGGATTTAGGTCTATTGTGATAAGACGCTTCTTTGATTAGTTTTGGGAGTTCATTGGATAAGTATACGGGGTAAAGGGAGGGCTAATCCCAACTCTTAATTTAGATAAATTTTATTTTCATGCTGAATTAACAGATTTCATCGTAATTTCAGATATGAGATCATTTTGATGCTTAATGATGCCTACATGTTTAGTTTTGGATATTCATTGGTTAAGTATAAAGGGAGAGAAAAGAGGCAGGTAACCCCGCTTAATTTAGGTAAATTGATTTTTTAAGCAGAATTTACCGATTTCCTTAAAATTTTGGATGTAGGTTTTTGTGATACAGAGCTTTTTGTGAACCAAAAGCAAATGAGCTAAAAAAGATAATATAATTAATGAGAACAATAATGACATGTATAATTAAAAACGTTTAAAAGGGTCAAAATATGATAGTTAAAATACAAAAGTTACATAAGTAAGAACTTTAAAGGTTAAAAGTGATAAATGTCAAAATATGAATTAAGTGTGAAATGTGCAAATACTACATAAGAACAATGTTTACAATCACAAAGAATTTAAAAAACAATGTGTAAAATTATTCAGACACAAATTCTTTGTAGGTAGTATTCTCTTCATCAGTACTCGAGTCATAAGAATCCGATTCAATAGCTACTTACTCAAAATCAATCAGCTGTTTAGAATATTTCAATATTTTCGCTGTTTTTTCCCCACTGTTTGCCATTGTGAAGAATCGAAATGTCTGATTCTCTTTTATTTCATGGATCGTTTCGCAATTTGATAATAGCGTAAGGTATCTGTACATTGAATGCAGAAGGATCAGAGATTTTTTTATTGAATATAACTGTCTTAGTATTAGTCTGGAATTTGGTCGAGTTTTTTAATTAAACTGAAGATTTCTATGATTGATTAGTTTGGTATGCTATTGAAACAGATTCTGATGGTAACCAGCGTTCTAATTTCTGGCTTGCACAACACTTAATATAACAACAATCATTACGGGTTTGTTTCTTTGAGATACTGGGTAGAATAGAGGAATCTGTTGGTATGCTAATGTGCCTTACGTATTTTGATTGCTGTTTGAATAAACTTGAATAGGAAACATCAACGCATAGGATTCTACACTCAACAATTTTGCGAGCTTCATGGTAAGGAAGTTTTTCTATTATTTTAATGGTAAGAATATCTTTTTCACAGGTCAAGTTTGGGCAAGAATGGGAAAATGCGGCAGACATTTCACACGAGTCACCCTCGTGACCCACTTCCGCACATCTTGGACAGGTATAACAAAATTAAGAAAGATATATCTATATTACATATATACATCTATATTAGAAAAAAAATAATTTGGACCTTGGTCACACTACCCCCTACGGAGTCCAACAAGGGGATACACATCCGTGAAATAGTGTTAGCCAGGGCCTTTACCGTCATAAGACAATCCTATCTCAATCACCCCCATTAACGAGATGACAAATAATTGCTCAGTCACTTAATCCCTAAAGCCAATAACAAAAGTCAGCTGACCAGCCGAATAATGCATACGTGACCAATATGTATCTCCCGTCAACCGGAAGCAGAGGCCAAAGCAGTGTGTTGGTTTCTCTCAACTGCCAGGATCCCCCTTTCCAGGGACACGGGTCGCCATGCTTGGCAAACACGTTTACATTTTTCCATTAGTCGATATACAGAGTGATATCGGCTCATACAAAATTACCCTAACCTCTGAGAAAAACCACAACGAAAGTGAAACAAAGAAAAAAAGAAGAGAAATAAGAGTAAAAGGAAAAGAGATAGATCAATCAGGTGCCTGGGGTTGTGAAACCCATGAATATTTAAAGAAGGTATCCCTCTGGGGCGATTAGTTTTAGGAATTCAATGGATAAGTATAAGGAGAGAAAGGGTTGACTGTTTCCCCCTTTAAATATAGAAAAAGGTTTTTTTATGCTGAATTATCATATTTCGTTCGAATTTCACAAATCTACTAAATAATTGGTTTAAATTTATTTCTATAATTGTTGGAGATTTCTGAGGAGGAAAAAATGAAAAGTATTTATTCATTATTTTATTTATTTATTTTTTTTTCGAGCGGAATGCAGGGAATTTATTAGATGACTTACCTTACATGACTAAAGATTATAATAACAAATATGGTTAAAAACAAAATAAAGAGATTTAAAGACAAAATTTTATATGCATGGTAAGGAAACATAGAGGGAAAACATCAGTTTTTGTGGATTAAGAGTAAAACTATATGATTGATTATTTATTATTACAGTAAAAGTTTTAGAAAAATCAATGACTTTAAAGGTTTAAAATTTGTGAGCTGGGGGGGGGAGAAGTAAACAGATTTATTAATTATTTATTTTGGTGTGTGTGGGGGGGGATGGAGAAGTTTTTAGATGATTTACTATTTATTTGCCTTTCAAAACATTTACAAATAGGCTTAAAAAGTAATAAGATATGGGTGATTCTCAAAATAGGGGACAATTTATGTCTTTCGGCCTATAAAAAAAATTGAGAGGTTTTCTGTCATGTTTTTATATTTAGATATGTTTATCTTAATATTATTCATTATTTGCACTCAAGAATTACTCACTTTTTAGTTAAAAACACCTTAAAATAACAGAATAAATGTTCAAAATGTCATTAGCATGGATGTCCACAGCAGCTGTGCCTTATATATACTAGCTTTTTTAAGAGTTAATATCATGTTTATAAAATAAAACAAATGTTATTCTTTCTTTAAATTAATCAAGGAAAGGATTTATCCAATAAATTTCTTTTTAAAAATAAAATTATAGTACATAAAAAAAGAATTAAAGTTTGTCCTCCATATTCGATTTTCAAAACAAGGTCATACTAAAACAGCTGGTTATTAATCAAAATTTCATTTTCACATATGACAATAGTTTGAAAATATAAAGTTTCTCCATGGCAACAAGTAGTCATTTTAAACCAGCCAGAAAATAGAAGCATGTATTGTATTTTAAGAATAGAAGTTGAATATTAGGGGGTTACATCAATTGTATGTCATTAGAATGGATAATAATTTTCATGTTTATTTTATAGTTAAAATTTTTAGTTTATTTATTTGCATAGAACTTTTGTGTTTTAAAAAGCCCCAGAAAGGAATATTGCATTGTGATTATATTATGGCTCATAATCTTATTTAAATTAAAATTTGTCATTAGCATGGGCAGATATCAGTGTCATTAGCATGGTTTTTCTGTCCATGCTAAAGACTCCTATGTACATAAATGTAACCAGTGCTTATATTGTATCCTTTACAAAGTTTAATTTTACGTATAAATTTAGGTATTACATTTATTATCCCTAAAATATGCATTAAATCTGTAGGAAAATCACTAAGACAGCTTCTTACATTGTTAGTGTCAGAATGTTGCTCATGTAACAAAGTTTGCTCTTTGGTAATGTTTTTATTCTCCTTACATGTATATATGTAAAAATGGAAACCATTTGCTGAAAAAGAAGGCTAATAAATATAGAAAAAAAATATTTAAACAGGAAGAAAATAAAAATTTCATAATATATTTATTCCATACAATTCGTTTTGTCATTAGCATGGCTCAAAAAATACTAATTATTTTTTTAAGTTAATTTTTAAATATTTAGCTCTGCTGACTACATGGAAAGTATACCTAATACTATATTAACAACACCTATTTTTTTCAGAAATTTTGCTAACAGTAATTTTTTTAAGATTTCATTTTTGAAATCGTCCCCTATTTTGAGAATCACCCATATAAGAAAGTTTCAATGAATAAATTTTAGGCACTTAGCAATAAAGTGAGAGGGGAAAATCTCATTTTCAGTTAGTGGGGAAGAGTTTTTGTGATCGATTTTTTATTGTTACAACAAAGTGGCTATATTCTGTAAACTGGATACAGTGAGATAGACAGCAAAACAGCGAAGTGATACTTCTGGAAGGGGTAATATTGAAGACTGTGATGAGAGCAAAAGGCGAGGCGAAATTTTGATATAAAGGGGGGGGATGGTGATATAGATTATTTTTTCTAAATCAGATTTCAGAGAACTCAGATTTTCATCTTCGATTAACAAATAATAAAAAAACTTAAATACTTTTAAGGACTTTTTGCAAATTCTGCACAAAAACTAAGTTTTTTAAGGAGCAAAAATTACTTTTGAAAAATTGAACGCTTTTTAAAAAATTGAAGAAACATAAGAAACATTTAGGATCACTGAAAATTATTCCGCTACATTATGGTCTATGTGGATAAATCATTTGCGGTGTTTTGAGGAGCGTCATACTAATTTAAAAGTAGTAAAATTCATATACATTACTGAGATACTCTGGAAGGTAGTTATAAAAAAATATGGTATGTATAGCACTTACAGTATAAGTACAGAGGATCTCCATAGTAATCTATTATATTGTGGTCTAAAAAATTTTCGCGATGTAATGTATTGTTGTAATAATGTTACTCTCTTACAAACATTAAAATTGATACAAACTTCTGAGATGGACTTAACATTGCTTGCAACTTTGCTTAATATTTGGTGAAAAGCATTTACCATTCAATTACAGAGTTATACAAAAGAATTCCGTTGTAAAAAGCTCTTTGGAGAAAAACTGTTCCTAGCGTATTTAAATTGTGTTCACTACTTTGAACATGAAATGCAGTGAAATGCTGTTTCGTGTATACTCTATGTTAAAAAGAATTTCCATAAAAACATTCCATTTGTATACATAATCAAATTAAACCTGTGAAATTGGTCATCTGTTTCCCGTCGATCCCGCTTTCTTTATCACTTACAGAGTCTCTTTTTTTTCACTATTCGTTTTTTTTTTCAGAGGAAGACACCGCACACTCAGTCTAGCTTTATTTATGTTACAGTGTTTTACGGTTAAGTTTTCTTTCAAAATTTATTATTTATTGCAGAACAATGTAATAATTCCTACTAACCATCTGTCGACATATAAAAAGCTAAAGTGTGATTCAATATCAAGATTTTAATACGATGAATACCAGAAGCGATGGTGCGACCCTCCCCCTCCCCATTTGAGCCCAATGAAGGGTCGGCAAAATGGTATTAGATGTCTACAGGATAAATGAAACGTGTTTAAGATTGAGAACGGTGCGACCTGATCGGACTCGACGAAGCTGTCGCAACCCGGGTAGGTCTCTGCAGGTTTTAAGTCATGAGACTAGGACTTGGTTAGATCTAGAGATCTGCACCAGCCCGTATCAGACTGGCAAAAAAATTTAACAGATCTGCCGGCTTGTTATATAAAGATTTCGGCAAAAACGTTAAAATGAGAACTGTTTTCAATGAATATAGGTTTAACGACCATAAGTATAAATGTGCGTCACAAGTAGATACTAGTTTGACAACATCAATACATAAATGTAACTTGTACAGCGTAGCGATCGGCATCGGACATTTGCTTTGTGTCTAAACGGGTTTAATAATTTTTTGGCAAACTGGAGATGTTCCAAGATTAGGTTTGTACTGTTTTTCTACATATAGTCGGGACAGGTCAGAACTAGATTTAAAGGTGTATTCGAAAAAACGCTTTTCCACCTTCAACAGCTCGAAATTTTCAGATACAATTTCACGCACATTTTTAAAAGTAGAAACATGAAACTTGCTGAGGGGATTCTTAAAGGGGCGTATGAGGTGCCATGTGATGTCTTTTTACGCTCAATTCATTAGAATTTGAGTTATAAACAATTACCTTATTACTATGACCCTTTTTTTCGTTCCCAGATCTCCCGCTAGGGAAACATCGGTTCAAAATGCCATTTTCGATTGCTTTTTTTGCAACATTTTCTGCATTTATCAAAGAATCGACAATCACGGCACCTTGCGTACTTTCCAAATAAGAGATTTTGAAAGTTTGGTGTATTTGAGAGCAATAATGAATTCAAAAATAAAGCGGAAAATAAGCAGTCTGAATCGAAATACACCCTTAATTGTTCGTAAGACGTGTAGGGCAGAAAATATATATGTGAAAGGAATAAAGAATTTCTGTTAACGTACTTTTTGGAAATATAGTCCTTGGTGTTTCTTAAATTCATTTCTCAACAACACGAAAGTTTGACACATTTTCTGACTAATTTTTAACTGTAAAGGCACAAAATTGACAAGCCTGACTATTAAAGGGATTTGCAATCGAATAGCATATTCCGTTTTTGGTTAATAAGATATTTGTATATACTTGTTGAGGTATAAGAGATTCTTGTCATGCGGTTTCAGATTTTTCTCCTTTCGCATGTTGTCGTTTTGCGGAAATTCGATTCAAAACGCTAATTTTCACAATATTTTCATAAATATTGTGAAAATTAGCGTTTTGTATAGCGTGCTGTGCGTTGTGTATCAGAGTGTTGCGCATTGTATTTGCTTGTATCAAAAAATGGACAACGCCATTCCATTACATTGTTTCTGAATAAAAACACCTGTTAATCTCATGTGTTTCCGAAAAGAAATGAGATCAGAAATGCATAAAAAATAGCTCCTCTAAATTTGAAAAAATCTTTGATAAAATGATAAAGAAGCATTTTCATAAATCTACTTTTTATTACACAGCTTCAAAAATTATGATAATTATAACTTTTTTTTTTCTTTTATTCTAAACCATATTAATTTTCTAATGAATCTTTATTTGAATGTTGAAAGGCTAAGAACCTAAGTAATCATTGATGTTCTTATTGTGCATTATCTGTAAAATTTTGTGTAAAATCATCTAATAAATATGAATGTAGTAATCTTAAAAAAAATTTAATTGTATGATAAATATCTGATTTTTTTTCTCGAAATAATAGAAATTGTGTCGGGTCAGATCGGGCCTGGATTGATTTCACTGATTTCTGTACAGGCCGGGCCGGGCCAGGCCTAGAAATGTAAAAGTGTAAACGTGCGGGCCGGGCTCGGACCGAATTTTTGAATTTTATACCGGGGCGGGCCAAAATAACATTCATTCGGTCCGGGCCGGGAGGAGACTGGATATTCTGGAGTCAGGTTTTCACTCTTTCGGAAATCGTTCCAAAGTTCGAATCTTACTTTTTTCTGCAAAACTTGATCACACTTTATTTTTTCTTCCACTTCAGGCCTGGCGCGGACTTCGTTCTTCTAGAGGTCTGCCTGAACCTAAATTTTCATGCCCAGGCTCTAAAAGCAATTTAATTTTAACCCAACCCAAGCTCGCTAGATAAATATATAAATAAAAATAAAAAAAATCTGACCCAATACTGAATAACCTGATACAAAACAGATCAACAAATCCAAAATGAAACAAAATCAATCTGTATATAAAGGGAATTGTGAAAAAGCATCCCATTTAATTATATCAATAATTTTTATTTTTGCTCAAGTAGAAAAATGAACATAGATATAATGTACTCGTAAATATTCAAACATATAATTTTTCATATGAAAAATTGCCTTATCTTTTGAAAAATCCAGTCATCAACCAGTTTATACCAGATTCGAATTTGTCAAAAGCTAAAAGAAAAAATGTCCCGAATCCGAAACGTTTAAAGTCAACCCGACTCATCATGTATCAATCCGAACCCAAATATTACAAATTATGTCAAGTCGAGCCCTTACCCGAACATCTGAAACTGAAATGAAAGAAAACGAATTCATGTATTTTAATAGAATTATAAAATATAATTTACATCTTTAACTTGAATACTAAAATTTGTATAGAAGAAAATTTAGTATATGCTCTCTAGTGCAAAACCTATTTCTAAGTCAGACTGCTCAAATCGGATCCGTAGCAAAGAAATACAAATCTATCTGGCTTACTGTAAAAAAGTGAAAACAAGTTTAATGTAGATTTTGCCATTGCAGAATTCAGTTTCGCCTCCGACTTCATTTTTTTGTGTTTATCAATAAAATAGCGTGAACGGCTTGAAATACCCAATTGATTAGCAATTTCTCTCTGAGACATTGGAATTGCGGAATAATAAAGAGATACAATTTGACGTGCTACTTCTTCATTGACTAGATACATCAAAAACGGATTTTTTCTTTAGTTTAAACGCTTTTTTTATAGACTCTGAGAAAAAGGAAATGCATTTTAACAATAAAATTGTATGAATGTCTCGTTTTAACGGCCAGATTACGAAACTAGTCGTTGGGGGCCACCATAATACTTACCCATCATGGATATGCATTATATAATATGTGAAAATAAAATATGTGAAAACTATTTATAAAATGCATTGCAATTCCAAAACAAAATTTAAACGTATATTTAAATATTTTAAATATACACAGTAATGCTCCATTAATGAATTGCTGAAGAACCCATTTCGACAATTTATGTAAAATACCGAACTACACAAGTAGTGCCAGATTGCGTAAAGGAAACATCCTTATAACTCCAACAACAATAATCATATTAATTAACAGTTTACTGCATCAGATTAAGCGTCTCATTTCCAATTAAAACATACCTTTGAATTGAAATTTGAGAAAAATACAGGGTCATGAGAAATCAAAGAATGTAGAAAACAGGATTACAAATATCTCGGCAACTATTAATCCGACCGACTTCGTTCTTGTTGCAAAATTTGTGTTATCTTATTGCCTTTTACGTCTTTTCCTTAAAATAAAAAAAAATCGAAAATTTTTATATACATTTCATGAGAACGAAATTTTTGAGAGTCCGAAAAAAAAGTTCCGTATAATCGAGGTTACTGAAATTAAATAGGCTTCGTCCTATTCATTCTTACTAAGTACATACAAAATTTTACGTCTCTATCTCCATTTGCTCGTGAGATAGAGCATTTACAGGCAAACAAACAGACGGCAATTTTTTTTCTAAAAATTTGTTTTTTGGAGTCTCCAGTATCTGAAACGTGCAAATCCGTCAAAATTTTTTTTTCCGATTTTCAAAACGATTGCAAGACTTACCCTACACTACTTATGGTAGGTAAGTAAAAGTTTGACACGACACTTTTTTTGGCACGACACTTTTTAGCTTGTCTGAAAGAAAAAGCATCGGAGGCTAATAACCCTACTCGCAGCTTAAAATAAAAATCCCTTAATCGAACATTCTAATCAACCCGAATCCCCACCTTGTTCTTTGCGCAGCATATCCTAAAATAACTTTGCGCCATAAAACCCCATTCATCGAACCAATCAATGAACCCGAGTGCGACTCTCAGAAGTGAAATTTTATCCAGAACAGAACCGAATTTGAAAAAGATGTAAGTCAAACTGACCCAAACTCTACACACAGGAAAAAGTTCAAGCCGATTCAAACACGACTCACAGCAAAATTCCCGAACCTCCAAATTTTTAAATCGAATATTTTGACCCGAAAACAACGCGCAGATAAAAAGTAGATTTCCATTCGATCCGCAAGAAAAATGTAAAAATCGACTCCACCAATAGAAAAAAAGTAGAAGTCAACTTGAACGAAACCAAACCAGCGTCAATAAAATAGTAATCAACCCCCCCCACACACACACAAAAAAAAAGAAGTGAAATAAACTCAAAACTGACCAGCAGCAACAAAGAAAGAGAACCGGACCCAAACCCAACCCGCAGCAACAAAGTAGAATATAACACGACTCGCAGCAAAAAAAGTAGGATTTAACCCGAACAACGAGAAAAATTAAGCAAATCGGACCGAAACCCAATCCGTAACGTAAAAAAATTAGCCCCGACTCTACCAACAATGAAAAAATTTGTCCCGACCCGAATCGCAAGTCCGATTGAAATCTCCAAATTTCTGAAATGCCCCCCCCCCCTTTTTTGAGAAGTTTCCAGATCTAACCTTGTACCAGGACAAACGAAAATTGCTAAAGACAGCGAAATCGTCTAAAAATTTTACAATGTTGTATTGAATTGTCACTCATTAAATATGCATAGCTTGTAGAGTTTGTAAATATCTCGACAAATCTTGTCCACGATACACTGTATGTTTTAAAAAATGTAAAAACCTTCTGCTCGACAGATGCTGCATTTGTTAAACGTCGACAAAAAAAACTCCGAAGAAGAAACAATTCTAAAAAGTATTATAAAATAAAATTTGCTGAATAGCACACTTTATAAAAATGCTATATTTTGCCTTACAGTGTCATTATTTTTACTTTTATATTATGATAAATAATGAAAAAATTTTGCAATTCCTTGTCTTTGCAAATATACCTTTATGTTATATTAAAATAAAATGTATCACGCAGGATAAATTTTCTATTTTTAACAACTGTTAAAAGTGTATCGTTTTCCTTAAAGGTATTAAATATTAAAAAATATTTCTTTAAAGATTGAAACAAGTTTATAAACAATTTTAAAGTTACTAATCTTTAAAATTTTCCAACTTTAATTTCTGCTTATTTTTGATGAAAACTGTTTTTCGAACTTAAAATGCTTATTTTTTTATTGTTTTACTCAATAATACTGCACTGAAATCGGGCTGCCTAGTATCGCATAGTACCAAAAACAAGCACAGGGGCGTTTGAAGAGAAAACTGCCCCCGGGGCACAGTTTCAATTTGGCGCCCCCTCCCCCAACTTTTTCTTGTAACAGCCCAAGAATGATGTTGATAGCATAAATGTGGCGCCACCCCCCTCTCTTCGGTGTTGAATACGCCTCCTTCAAATGTACCTCCACAGTGCCGTGCGAAAAAGAGGGGTACGAAGGGGGTGGTTGCCTGGGTGCGGAAATTTAGGGGGCGCCAAATTTTTATTACCAACGTCATTTTTTGTCTGTCACAAGAAAAAGATCAGGGAATGGGGCGCCAAACTGAACTTTACTCCTGGCGCAGTTTTCTCTTTGCACACCCCTGCCCCCCTGTCTCATATATTTTGCAAGCGGTATAAGGAAATTTATAAATTCCAAATATAGCCCCGTGTCCTTTTAATACTACCTATGTATTTCACAAAGGTTCCAATTATAAGCATCCTTTAAAATTATCAGAATTTCCTTTATGCTAGAAAGGAGCTTACTGTAATTTGTATCAAATCTACTTTTTTGTATGCACTTGAAAAATATATATATATACAAATGAAGTGTATAATTTCCTTCTTTGGAAGTTAGTTATAACTTAAAAATAGCTTTAGTTTTATAAAAACAAAAAAATTAGAAGTCGTTGATTTTTTTCAAGACTATTTTAGTTAAAATTTATCGATAATTGTAGAAAAAATAAATCCAAAGTTTGAAATAAGGGGATGTTATTTTAACACGTTAACCTAAACCAATAACAGAAAGGAAATACAAGGAAAGGAAAAAAGTTACTTTCATTTGCTAAAATGGATTGGTGTTAACCAATCAAATTTTCAATAAAGGGCAAGAGAGGCGGAGACTGGCTGAGGCGGAGATCATATAATTAAAACCCATTTTTTGTTGCATTTTTGAACAAAATCTTTCCAAATTCTGCTCAGAATAATTGCAGTAGAAATATGGAAAGCATATCATTGGAAAGCTTAAACACTAATATTACGTGAAGTGTTTTTGATTTTTCTGAATTTTGCTGAAATAGATTTTATAAGACTAAAAAGGACACAACACCTCGAATTTCACTGAATCCAAAATTTAGAGGGTCCTCAGAATTAAACTACAACGAAAATCAGAAAAGTACAAACTGGCCCGGTAATAGAATGTCCTCAGCTATCCTGTGAAAAAAAAATCATTTAAAAATAGTGAAAATTAAGCGAGATATTCGAAAAGATTGCGCCCATAGACTTACCATTAGCGTTCGGCTTTTACCGCGTGACAAGTTTGTGCTCTTAATCAGTGTCTCTTTAGAACGGACTCTTAACTAACGAGGACGCACGTAGGGCCTAAAAGACCCGGAGTACGTATGGTTTTTACAGTTGTAATTGATTTTTAAAGTAATCTTCAACTTGTTTTATCGCAAAATTTGTAAGAATTGTCTCCGTCTAATTGTCTCTGTAAGAATTGTATCTCTCCATGCTCCTCCTGAATCAATTATGGAGGAAATTTAAAAAAAAAAATCCATTTGCATACATAACTTACATTTCTGATCTAAATTATTACTTTTCACATATTTCGTTAAAAAAAATGTGATTTTTGAAATAATAAAATTAGGTATTATTTGAATATTTTTTTTTTCAAAAGTATTGATCAGTTATCTTCTTAAAGTCATTACTTTAACCCATTAAAGCCGGCCGGTATAATATTCTATCAGAAACGCGAAAAACCACTTTTCTGATTGAATACTAATTAATTTGAACGGAAACATTATTTTTGTTTGGTGGATTGCAATTTGTGATAAAGTCAAACAAATTATGCAATTTTCATAAAAATGATTTCAAATACAAATTTTTCATTTCAAAGAGAAGTGTAATTCTGACTTTACGTAGAGAATTACATAGTGAATAATTCGTTGATATAAATATTATGAGTTATTCATTCCAATCCTCTGAAATGCATTTAATAATTTATGGAAAAAGTTTTGAAATTATATATATTGTCAATATTCACTTATACAGAATTTTTACACTTTTCGACTCTGTGCCCATACGGACAGGTGATAGTTTAGATGATGACGAGCTGTTATTGTTGTAGATGGAAATGCGTCCTACTTTATTTCTCATTTTATGGTTATTTTACAAAGTGTTTTACTGTATTTATTAATTATCGCCAGTGTTTACGGTGTTTTTTCAATATTCACCTATACAGGTTTAAGCAATTGTATTGGAAGTTAAGTTTTTTAAAAATTAAAAATTTAATAATAAATTTTAATTTAAAAGTTTTTTCTAAAATTAGATGCTTAAATATTTCTTGCGTTAATTTTTTTTAACTCGGTTCCACCAGATTTATACTTTAAGGATGATCTTCAGGAAGTACAGGTACGTAATTTTTTTATAAGAAGGCATATATACAGGTCCATAAGTTTTTTAGCCTAATAGTCTATTTAAAACATTTTCAAAAAAGTTGGAAAGTGTTTATGAATTTGATTTATGTGTCACGCGGAAGATCGGTTTGTCTGTCTGTCTGGCTTTTCATTTACATAAATGTGCATGTATTACTATGTACTTGGCATTTGTTTTGAACTGTACTATAAGACATCCGGACTGAAAAAAAGTGTGTTGCATACGTAGCTAGTTTACACTGTCAGAAAAAAAAAATATTTTTCTGCTACATTATGGGTTTTTATTAACAATGGTTGCACTATTTTTAAAAATTCTGCAATTTTATAATGTTTCCATTGCATTCCATGTTTTACGCATAAGCTTAATCAGTGTCGCTTTTGAACGGACTCTTAACCCGCGAGGACGCACGCAGGGCCTAAAAGACCCAGAGTGCGTATGGTTTTTACAAATGCAACCACTAATTTTTTTAAAGTAATCTTCAACTTATTTTTCGCAAAATTTGTAAGAACTGTCTTCGTCTAAATAAAG
Source organism: Maratus speculifer (assembly GCA_964019185.1). NCBI lineage: Eukaryota > Metazoa > Arthropoda > Arachnida > Araneae > Salticidae > Maratus > Maratus speculifer. The sequence continues at coordinate 160,109,308 of OZ025298.1, forward strand.
TGACTGTTATAATTTGATTTTATTGGTAGCAAAGTTAAGCGCCTGAGTGAACTCGCCTTCTCCCGGGTTAAAAGCTTCGAAATTGTTATATAAGCAAACATTTTACTTTTTTCCTTTACAGACACTTGTGTCTAACATTCTGTTTCTCATGATAATGATGATGTATTTTCAAGAAACCACTTGTGAACATTTTGGGGATTATTAATCATTTAAAAGCAGTGAAAATCAATTTGTTTTCTTAAAATAAAATCATTTATTTATTTATTAGTCAGTATTTTAAACCAGAAGTTCGAATGGCATTTATGTATTGTAATCCAACAATTTAAAAAAGATTAGGCCATACATTTTTGCAATCTTCCGCACTTTCATTTCATTTGTGAATAAATCAAAATCGAAATTATTTTATGTTATTTAATGGAAATTTAATTTTAGTATGACTGTAATATGATTCCAGCTTCAATTAAAATACCTGTTAACGTAAGTTTATTTTACAAAAAACCTGTTCATTTCAAATGTTTCAATAATAAAAAACATAATTTTTAACAACAAAAAATTTCGTCGAGCAATTAATTTAAATATGCTTTTTGAATGAATATAATTTAATGAATGAGTAGAATTTAAATTGAATTTTTTGAATGAATGAATAGAATTTTGTCTTAGGTTACTAACATATAATTTTTTTGAGGGATGTGAAAAATTTGTTTCAGAGTTTCATTTTTATAACTGCATTACATTTAATAATTCGAAAAGAAACAAAAAAACGAACGAAAATTCTTTTATTCTTGAATTATTTCAGAAGAAGAATTAAAATACTTTTCTCCTTTTATTTTTACCAAATATTATATTTTTTGGATGTCTTATATTTCGCGTGAAAGCTCTTATACATTATATTAAAGAGAAAATCGAAAGATTTATTTTATAAATGGAACAAAAATAAAAATTGCGTTGTGGTAAAATGAAGCATTATAATCACTGCACTGTTTAAAATTTTGCTCTAGTTTGAACCAAATATTGGTGCTCAGTAGCTGTCACATAAGTTGGTGGAATCTCATGCCAATATTTGGAACCATGCTGTATTTTTTTTTACGTTTTACGCAATAGCTATATCTCAATAACTAACGCAACGATTTCCATCAACTTTCAGATTCAGATAGTCCTTGACATTAATTGATGCTGTTTAAATTATGATGTAAATTGCTCAACACGCGGCTCTGATATTCTGCATTTTTGATGATTATTTCAGTAGCTCTATCTCAATAACTAATGCACGGAATTTAATCACAAATTATATTCAGGTAATCCTTGATATATTTTGATTCCAATTGGTCAGAATTTGTTCAAATTGCTCAGAAGGTCTGCTGCTAAGATGCTTTTTCACGACTTTTGCATTAGCTCTATCTCAAGAACAAATGCACGGAATTTTATAAAAATTTGTATTTTTTAGTCTCTAATATAGATCGATGCTTGTTCGATTTTGGTATAAATCGCTCAATAGGTTGCGCTGCTATGCTGCGTTTTTTTACGATTTACGCAACCACTCTATCTCAATAAATAATGCACGAATTACTATTAAACTTCACATTCAGTTAGTTCTTGACATAAATGGATGCTACTTACATTTTAGTTTAAAACGTTTAACAGGTGACACTGCTATGCTGCGTTTTTTACGGTTTACGCACAAGCTTTATCTTAATGACTAACGTACGGGTTGCGATATAACTTCAAATTCAGTTAGTCCATGACATAAATTCATGTATTTTACATTTTGTTGTAAATCGCTTAACTGGTATCACAGGTTGATATGTAAAAGTTCAACCTTTTATTGCTCACTTTCTTCCTACATTTGCAATTTGTTGTATTTGCATCCGTAATTTGTTGCTCTGTTTGAAATATGTGAAAATACACAAAAATGCTAAGTAAATCAAATCAGATTTTAAATTTATTAATTTTAATATAGTAATTTGCTCAGCATGTCATTCATTTGACTTTGGGTCATTAAAAACCCCCATCAACCAACCATTTGATATCTTACTAAATTTGCAAATTATATAATTACAGTAGCAACAGTTATGTCCAAAATTTCGCCCAAATTATTCAAAACTTATTTTACGTGATTTTATGATAATTATATGAATTCAAACCGAAATGCATCAGTATGAATACATACATTTCTGACATTTCTTTGTATGTCAGCTAATACACAGTACAAAAATTTTGCACACGTATAATGTACACACACACACACACACACACACATATATATATATATATATATAAATACTTTTACTAATATAACGAAAGTAACTCAGATATTACCATAACAACAAGCCAATGAATCCCGTATTTTTACATTATCCTATTGAAATCATTGGAGCGTGAAGTGATAGAGAAAGCAGATTACCAAAATCATGAAATGCAAGTGGATAGACAGTAGAAGGCTCTCTTATTAAACAACGCATCAGGCGAGTGCTTGGTTTAACAAAAAAGCAAAAACATCCAACCAGTTTCTGTTATAGGTCGTGCTATAAGCTAAGAATTCGACCTATTATGAGCCCGACTGGCCGGATATTAATTAATATTCCAAATTAGGAAAAAGAAATTCACTGAAAATAACATTATTAAATAATAGAAGTAATAAATTACTTATTAAAAGATATATATATATATATATATATATATATATATACATACATATACTAAAATATTTACCAAACATATCTAGAATGAGCAATATTCCAAGTATATAGGACCAGTAGTAAGCTAAGTCAAAAATTAAAAACACATGTGACTTATTATCAGGTTAAAAGTTTCAGTTATATAAATATATGTATATGTACGAGAAAAGGAAAAAAATAATAAAATTCATTTAAATCTAACGTGGATAATTTAAGCGAAAGTGAAATTAACAATGTTTTAAAGTAAGGAGATGAAATATTTTATTAATTTTTGTAAAATAAAATGAATAAAAGCTTTAAAATATTCAAATAGAAAATTTAAACCTTTAAAACTAAATGATATATCAGCAAAAGTAAATTTAATGAGACTGTTTTCATTTGCTCTTATAACATTACTAAGCTAAAAAAAGATATTTAAAGTAAAGAAAAAAGCAGAAAGAAATTGGAATAATACTGATAGGAACTACAGAAAAATTGATATGATTAGTTAAAAATAATTTTTATATATCATATTGTTTGAAAAGTCCTTAAATTTATTTAGTGGAAAATGCATTTGTTAAACTGAGAAAAAAAATATAATGGATGTTTAATTGACACTAATGGATAATTGTATAGTTGCATCAATTAATTCTATTAATATAATTTAATTAATTTACATGATTAAATTGCACATAACTTTTAATAAATTGGAAACCTATAATACTATTTCTAAGAGTACTGGGTAATTATATTAATTATCTATTTTTAAATCTTAAATCATCTTATATTATGACATTCAGTTCAGCTTAGAATAGTCAAATTAAATTATTTTGTTTTAAATCTCAATAGGGTGTATGGTTTAATTTTTCTGTTATCATATTACTCTGTTTTTAATTCATTTATTTATATATTATTATCATATTGACGATAATTATTTTTATTTTTCCCTTTTAATTTTGCTATCCAATTGGTAGTTTTGATGTGTCTTGTTCTTGATGTTCTTTCTTAATTTTTTTTTGGTTTTGTGTGTGTTGGTAGTCCCAAATTCATATTGTTTTGCTTTTTCGTGGCAAATACGAAGATGAAATCACACACTTCATTTGTAGTTCCAAAGTATTTGGGGCCTGATTCTGCTTTGATTCTACAAATTCCATTTGTATTCGTATTATTTTTTGATTTTTCCTTCCATGTTGGGCGAAAATGGAAAAGAAGACTCAGTGGCGTCCGATCTCCATGGCAACCGCTAGTCGACTTGACTAGAGTAATATTTTCGTTTGCGGAGCAAAGTTTCTTATTCAAGAAATGTTGTGTGGCATCAGAAGAATGCGTTATTCTGTTTATAAATTCATTCTATTCTTCCGAGTGACAGTCTGTAGACTAATTCGTTCGTTATTGTAAGATTCTTTATATTCGTTACAAACTATATTCTTTATTCGAAGATTCTTAATTCTGTTGATAATAGTGCAGAAGTCATTCGATTTAATTCTATTTACTGTGCTCTATTTACTGTACTCATTCGCTGTATTCTTTATTCGAAGAAAATGAATTATTCTAGTTTTGTGATGATGATACGGAATAAATATGTGTTTTGTTTTATAATATCAAGCCTTATCTTCCTTCCAGTTGTTCTGTCTTTTTTGGGAGATGGGTAAGTAACTTTTAAGCCCATTTTGTTAACATTCTATTCATCTTATTCGATTTAATTTAAATTCTGTCTTTGGTTTTAAATTCGAAATTCGAAACTCTAAAATTTTTAGTCTTATTCACAATTTTATAACCGATTCAAGATTCTTTTAATCCATATTTTCTGGTCCGTCGAGCCGGAGCTACGATGGAATAATTTTTAAATCGTAGCCGTATTCATTTATTTATACCTGTGCTAGAACGTAGTGCGAGATAGAAAAAAAAAAGTAAAATCGTCTGCGTTTTATTTATTCTTTGTTGTTTGTTTATTTATTCTGTATTTAAAAAAAAATGTTGTATATATTAAGTTGCTAGTGTTTTATTTATTTGATTATTTTATTCATTTATCATATTGTATATTTCTAAACATTCATTATGCCGAAACAATCAAAACAGGAACAGTTTTTTGAACGCATTTGTGAGGAAATCGATATATTTCAGAAAAAAGTATTAGATTCCAAGCCAGAGGAACAAGCAAAAATTAAAGTTTTAAAATCGAAAATAGCGGGATATGAACAAACTCTTACGCAGGCATTTGATAAGCTTTCCCCGAAAGAAAATAACGATAATTTGGATAGTTTTCTGAAGTATCAGGAAGTAATATGTGATCTTTTAGTCGACTTAGAGGGGAAAACGAAAGTTGATTCTGCGGAAACGCATTTTGAAAACAAACAAAATAATTCGCATGTAAAACTTCCAAAGTTCGATTTGCCCCATTTTTTTGGAGATTCAGAGAGTTGGATTTCTTTTAAAGAAGTTTTTAAATCTACGATTCTAGAAAATGAAAATTTGTCTGATATTGAGAAATTACAATATTTACATTCTTGTGTTCGGGGCAACGCTGCCAAATTAATTCGAGGATTCTCTTTGAGTGCAGCAAATTTAATTCAGTGTTGGGATTTGTTAAATGAACGCTATGAAAATAAACGGCAATTGGCTTTAAGCCAAATAAACAAAATATTTTCGATAAAAATTATTAAAGCGAGTAATTCAAAAATGTTGTTAGAATTATTAGATACATGTAATGAATCCATTCGGAACTTAAAAATTTTGGGATTAGGATCTAATGCTTTGAGTGATTTAATGATAATACATTTTTTGTTAAATAAATTAGATCAACCCCTCAAACAAAGGTGGGAATTATCACTAGATAATGATAAAATTCCTGATTTGGATTTATTTCGAAAATTTATTGAACGTGAAGCTCGAAGTGCAGAAGATTTAAAATACAATAAAGTTGAGTCTAAATTTAATTTCGATAAAAAATCTTTAGATACTAGTCGAGTCAAAACCACCGTAGTGAACAGCGCGGTTGTTAAATCCGGCAATAACTGCTTACTATGCAATGAAATCCATGCGCTTTTTCGGTGTCCAGTATTTAATTCAAAACCTGTTACGGAGAGGTGGAAAATCGTTGAAGTAATTAAATTATGCGAAAATTGTTTAAGGGAAAACCATAATGTAAATCTATGTAGAGTAAACGTTAAATGTAAAAATTGTTCAAAATCGCATCATACTTTGTTACATATTTACAATGTTAATCAAACCAAAAAAGAGCTTGTTAGTGATATTGAACCAGAACTTTCAGTTTCTAATAGTGCCCAAATTCATTCATCTTTGCAGAATTTTAATGTTTTGTTGTCTACCGCTCTTGTTAATGTTAAATCTAGCACAGGTAAGGTCATTCAGTGCCGTGCACTCATTGACAATGCTTCTCAAAATTCTCTAATCTCAAAAAAGTTTGTAGAAAGATTAAATTTGCCTGTAGGAAAAACGAACCATAGCCTTGTAGGTATTAATGGCATTTCGGCTGAGACCTGCCTTAATTTCACTGAATTTCAATTCGCACCATTTTTTGAAAATAAGTACAATTTTTTAAAAGCCCTTGTAGTTAATCAGGTTACTACCCCTCTCCCTAACTTCAAACTGGAAAGGTGTACATGGCAGCACATTGAAAACGTGCAGCTGGCTGATCCGGACTTTCATGAGGAAAAACCCATCGAAATTCTGCTAGGAGCCGATGTGTTTGCCAAGCTCTTATTAGGGTCACCTATTTGTGGACAGTCGGGTGAACCCATTGCTATCCCAACTACACTGGGTCACATACTTAGTGGTCCAGTACTCCACTCGTCAAAATCGACTACAAGTGTAGCTTGCCATTCAGTAACTATGACTGACTTTTTAAATTTAGAGTTGATTCCTAATTCAGAAACGAACCCCATTTCTTCACAAGTTACTTTAAAGAAGCATACAATGGAAGATAACTCTAAAACTAATAGTCGTAAATCAAATATGGATATTTCTGCTTGTCGAAATTCGAAAAATGACTCTGTTAATCCTTCTAAAAACATTTCTTCTCTGAATTCATCTATGTCACCTGTTGATTTGAATTCTCATAAGCAACCTGAACTATATCAACAGATTAGTAAACATGTTTCTTCTGTAGTTGTTGAAACGAAACCTTTCGAACCTGAAATGTCTGATAATAGCCCTTTATTCTGTTCTAATACACCTCAACCAATTATTCGTCAAAATATAATTTATACTGATGACAGAGAAACAATATCACTATTATTGTCTTTAAATAAACCTGAAGATAATTCTGTAACTAAGAAAAAATCAGTGAAGAAGGTTAAACATTTAGAAATTTCCACTCTTTGTGACAATGAGTCTTGTTCCCCATTCTTAGCTCTAAGAATCATTCAGAAATTGTGCGAAGATAAGAAAATCAAGTTTCCTTTTTCTGCTAGTCTAGCCCAAAGCCACCTGTATGTGAACGACTTTCTATGTGGCACAAATTCTTTCGATTCAGTTCAAGCTCTCATTTATGAGCTCCATTCGTTATTTCAGATTGGTGGTTTCCAGTTCAGGAAATGGACCACCAATGAACCCCTTGCTGTGGAACATTCATCAAATTCTCTAAATGCTTGCAATTTCACACATTCGTTCAAGCCAAATTCTTTAAAGGCTAGTAATTTAACCTATTCATTAAATCCTGATTCATCCAAGCGAATTCTAGGGCTAGAGTGGAACCGAGAAACATATTCTCTACAAGTAAAAGTGGTAGAAAATGCTACTGTAACCACTAAACATCAATTATTATCCATAACCATGTATAATTCTGACCCTTTGGGTCTTTTGCAACCTTTCACAGTTAATTCGAAAATTTTAATGCAAGGAATGGTGAAGGTTGACTTGAAGTGGAATGATCTTGTGTCTTCACTTATTCTAATCAAATGGAATAAATCTTCCAATTCTTTTGTTGACGCAAAGTCTTCAATTTTAATTTTATTCATGGAGTTATTATCCGAAAATTCTTGTTTAATAACTCAACTAGAAAATAATATTGACATTCTCACCAAATATTCGTCATATACAAAACTACTGCTTGTAATTGCTTGGATTCAGAGATCCGCTTATAACACCAGATTATCCTCAAAAGCAAAGGATTACCTAAATGCTGTTGAACTCAATAACGCTAGTAAAACTATCATCGAATACTTACAATATTCTGCCTTTTCCGATGATCTTAACCTACTTAGCAAACAGAGAACATTGCCTTTCGATTCAAAACAGTCAATCATTCTTCCTAACAATCATCCACTAACAGAAGTCATTATTCTATACTTCCATATCTATGTTTTGCAAGCGGGTCCTGATCAAGATCTCTCCTTAATAAATCAAAACTTTTGGATTCCTGACGGCAGATTTACCGCTAAGAAAAAATTAAGAAAGTGTATTCGTTGCATCCGACCATCCACCCAACCGATTACTCAGCTTATTGGAGACTTGTCCTCTTTACGAATTAATTATTGCAGAGCCTTTGAGGGTGTAAGGATTCCTTTTCCAAGCCCAAACAAAATAAAATGTGTACATATTCGGAAGTCATCTATATTTCAATTCTACATTTGTCTTTTTCTTTGTATGTGTACCAAAGCAGTACACACTGAATCAGTAACGGAAATTACAACCGAAGCAATTCTCCCTTTAGGGCATTTCATATCAAGAAAAGGATGTCCAACAGACATTTTTTCTGCTATTGGGAGAACATTCGTTGTTGCAGATTCTTACCTTAAAAAACTGTACTTAGTACTCAAAGAATCCAAAATCCAAGACTTTAGTTCACAACACCAAATTCATCGAAAGTTCACACATCCTTATGATCCAAATTATTTATCAGTCTTAAATTCAGGACATATCCTTATTCGTGCTCCATTACTTGTTTCACCTGAATTATCTGATTATTATAATCCATGTTTTAGTGTCTTTTTCAGGTGGAAGTTATCCATCAGTGACAGGAACCATCCAGGTGCTGACAAGGCAGATGGAGTGGTGACGATCCATTCAAGTAAAGGAGCCTTCAACATTTTATTCAACGAATTGCTGTTCTGCCGCCCCCCGGAGGTTATGGGCGAAAATGGAAAAGAAGACTCAGTGGCTTCCGATCTCCATGGCAACCGCTAGTCGACTTGACTAGAGTAATATTTTCATTTGCGGAGCAAAGTTTCTTATTCAAGAAATGTTGTGTGGCATCAGAAGAATGCGTTATTCTGTTTATAAATTCATTCTATTCTTCCGAGTGACAGTCTGTAGACTAATTCGTTCGTTATTGTAAGATTCTTTATATTCGTTACAAACTATATTCTTTATTCGAAGATTCTTAATTCTGTTGATAATAGTGCAGAAGTCATTCGATTTAATTCTATTTACTGTGCTCTATTTACTGTACTCATTCGCTGTATTCTTTATTCGAAGAAAATGAATTATTCTAGTTTTGTGATGATGATACGGAATAAATATGTGTTTTGTTTTATAATATCAAGCCTTATCTTCCTTCCAGTTGTTCTGTCTTTTTTGGGAGATGGGTAAGTAACTTTTAAGCCCATTTTGTTAACATTCTATTCATCTTATTCGATTTAATTTAAATTCTGTCTTTGGTTTTAAATTCGAAATTCGAAACTCTAAAATTTTTAGTCTTATTCACAATTTTATAACCGATTCAAGATTCTTTTAATCCACATGTTCAATATGCTATAAATTATTAAATTCAATGGTTCATATATTGAAATAGCATTAATGGTTTTATATGAGCATTCAAATTATTATGCTGCTTTAGCGCAAATAATTATGAATGTACCACTTGATATTTGATAATACAGTATTTTTTCATTTTTAATAAAATAGTCACTTTGAATTTTTTCCTATTTATGGTTTATTTTATATATTTTGAATATATAACAAAGGTAGCTAAAAATAATTTTTGCATATAACTTTCTAAAATATTAAAACAATTTACCATAATCATAAGCATCTGTATCTTATTTATGAACGAAATATATTTATTTTTTCAAAACTACACACTTTCATTTACAGAGATTAAAATTTCTAAGACATTTAAAAATCAAACTTTTATTATTCGAATGTCTTCCAAATACATTGGTAGTTTTTAATTATCATTCAATTGTTTCACGATAACGGAAATAAATATTAGCTCTACATTGTAAAACAAATGCTGTAAAGGTACTAAACTTTTTCTAGGAAACTGGGATTCCAAGAACTTTTCCTGTAACGGTAACAGCAAAAATTCAAGTTTCAGAATCGGTTTCATGGATTTTTCTTGTTACCGTTACATGAAAAGTTCTTGGAATCCTAGTTTCCTTGATAAAATTTAGTACCTTTACAGAATTTTTTTAACAATGTATTATTGATTTTTTGTTTTGATTTGAGGTTCTTCAAACTTAATGAAGGGCAACACCCTATTCACATAAATAATAATATAAAGGTTTACTAGTTCATCAACGCATTTTTAAAATGTCTTTAAAATGTGTTTTTTATAGCATTGAAAGCTGTGTTTTAAAACTTATCAAAGAAACCGCACTTATCCTGATTATAAAAAAATCCTTGTCAGCAGCTTCTTTTTATCTTTATTTTCTTCTAGGATCCTTTTGTACTTTACTTTTCAGATTAGTTCGTTTTTCTTAGCTTTAAATGTCCTTACATAACTTCTTCGATGTCTCAATTTTAGAAGTTTTCTTCAGAATGCTTTTCAGAAGTTCTTTCCACAAATATTTGTTCCATTATAACTTTCTTATGTTCCTTATTTTAAAAAGAGGTATTTTATTGATTTTGATGAAGATAGGAAATTGTATTTCTGATCCTAATTTTATTTGAGCGTATAATTATTTTTCCTAAATGAAAAATTTAAAATTTTTATGTTGATGGTAATATTAAGAATTAAGGGTGAGAACTGAAATTAAAATCTGATAAAAAAATTTGCGGTAGTCAGTATTCAAACTTCACAAAGTTATGTCCTACTGAAATATTATTTTTTGAGTATATGAGTGCGTTCAGCAGACCTAACTAAAGTGACCAATGTGATTGGCTACATGATGTCACGGTAAGTGAACTATTTCTAGCCGGTTAACATTTCTAACCGGTTGAATCGCCAAATTTCAAAAATGTTAGACACCTCAGTTCTTCAAAAAATGCAGTTTAGAACATTTTTTACACTTTCAGCCCCTGGGTGACAGTGACAACAACATAAAATATTGCATATATTGAAGTAAGGACTGTGGCGGTGATCGTATTGAAACATCCAGGAGGAGATCGAGAACAAAAAGAAAACTCCTACATCTCATAGACACAAAGCAGAATTTACTTAGCTGAAAGATGCAAAGCCTAAAAATTGTTAGCTACTGGAAGTACAGGAATCACGCCGTTTGCCCGAAGGCAAGGCAATACACCGAGCGGGGCAGAGTGCCCTTTTTTGTTTGTCTTAAGGACCGGGCACATAGCACAGACTTCTAGTGGTCAGGCTTCGCTATTTTTTATCTTTCGTGTCGGCGCTTTGATGTATAAATGGGTCTTTCAGTGCACTGAATCTGAACTTCAAGAGAGAAATCGAACTCGAAATCAGTTGACAGCTTTCCGACTGAAGATAGGGGAGATAAACTTTCCCTTCCTTTGACAATTCGATACGATTCTTACTCCAAAAATCATTTAAAGAGGTTTCAAAAGTAGCAACCTTTGTTCCCTTCGGAAATAAAGATAGATTTATTGCTCTTTTAGTGTAAATGCAAGAAGTGCTGTTTGCCCACAGCCTTACATGGTTGGCAGTCAGAGTAGATGTTAGAAATAATGTATCATACGTGTGTTTTGTACCATAATTAAAAAAATGTATAACTTCATGTTTGTGAAATGTGGAACTTCATGTTTTTTTGCGAAATATACTTAAAATATATTATAACTCTTACTATAATCTGACAGTGTGTTCTCTTTTATTCGGAAAGCGGAAGAACTTGATTTTCAACCTGTGAAAAATAATCATTATGATCCCACCAGACTGCAGCACTGCATAGACACGAATCTATGAAGCTATCGTCACAGAAATGAACAATAAAACTGTTTATCTCAGCATCTTTCCTTTATATACTTCTAAATTTTTGAAATGTAAACGCGTTCTTTATGTGATTGTAATTCTTTTCCAAGCCTGATGGCTGGTAAAATGTATAACCCTTTAAACTATACCTAAAGTTACGAATATTGTTCCTATCCGGAAAAAACTGATCCAGAGGAAAAATAATAATCTTCAATACATATCCAAGATAATTAAATAAAGAAATTTCGTCTAAATCGAAGCTACGTATGTGCTCAAGATTCTGTAGATGTATACAAATAATCATTTCTTCTTGTATTTTCCAGCTCAAGGCTCCCATTTTGCATACTTTGTTAATTCCATCGTGAATGCTATAACTGGATAAAGGTAGGATAAATTTTTCATTATTTATTTCAAAAATTAATCGGAGTGATTCAAAAGGAAACAAGAACTTAGGCCCTTCTCGAACAGTAGAAGTAGCAGTTACATTTTTATCTGCTCGGTTCGTGAGCAAGGTCGTGGTCACAGATAATATGTGTGGTAGACAACATGTACAGCGCTTTTTCGAATAGCGTCAAGGTTATGAGAAACAGCTACACTACATGCTTAGTAACAGAAAATGCTAGAGTTGCTATAAGGTTAAATCATGTGGTTTTAAAAAAGTGTCGATTTCTTAGGCACGTGTTTTTTCAGATAATGCTGAAAGACATACATGCCGAATGATTCATCACATCTGGGAGATTATAAAGATTAGCTGAGCGCATGAGAAGGTTAATGGAAAAATGTATTATAAACCACAGTTGCACTTTTCACATGGGAAGGAATGAAGTGCATTTATAGGCCAGACTGAATTTTGGCTTACATTTCTTGTGACGCAGAAAAGAATTATTAACAGATCTTTCTCTAAGTGATAAAATCAAAAACACAGAGAAGGATGAGAACGAAATGATGTTTTTCATTATACGAAAGAGGATTTGTAAAAGAATTAATTTCACCTAAAAAGTTATAGAAAGGGAAATGACTAAGTATTGACGTACAACTTTAAATGCAAGATTCTATTAAATACAAGTATTTATTTAAGGGGTGGGGGTAATTTTCAGTTAAAATTTTGAGGTTTCAGTTTTAATTGTTCAGTTTTTGAAAAGGGGAGAAGGCAGGATAATATGTGACAGGAAAACCGTCACAAGTACTGTCATCATCAATTTGCAACCATTACTTTTTAAATCGGTTTGATACTTCCTGAGCGCAGAAATCGTAACTAAGAACGATTTTAGTGCTTTTTATTCCTTTTTAACTTTCGATTTTTTTAAAATGAAATGTTATTAGACATTAGTTATATCTTAAATAACTACTATGTGAAATTTCATTAAACAACTTCCATTTTAAGAATGGTTTTTTACTCCTACACCCCCTTTGGTGTAAGGACAACCGACAAAAAATATAACAACCTATATTGCAATAAAATCTTTCACCATCATTTTCACACCATCATTTTTTAAATCAGCTCGGTATTTTTTGAGATTGTGTAGAAATTGAAATTTTGGACATTTTCTTAGAATGATTTTTCTATATCCATTCCCCATTTTAAATTTCGATATTTTAAAGAAATGTTCATAGAGATAATTTATATATTATAACTAACGTGCCAAATTTAATGTTTATAGAACCTTCTGTAAGGAAAAACAGCAATAAAGGACTTTTTTTTTTTGCTTTTGCAATCCAGACGTGATAGTGAGATAGACATAAAAAATGAGTTTATATAATAGCAAGAAATGTCATCATCATTTAGACAACATTATGTTTTAAATTGGTTTGGTTTTTCTTCAGATTGCGTAGAAATCGCCATTTAGAGCGTTTCTTGGTATACCTTTATGCGCAGTTTCACTCCTTTTAATTTTCGTATATATTAAGAAATGTTATAAGAGTCCATTTATATAATATGAGTAATTAACATGCCAAATTTCATTTTCTAGATCCAACCCTGTGTTGAAGCAAGTACAACCACCTTCATTTTTTCCTCATCATTGTTTCTATTGTTTTCTGTTCTCCGAGATTGCTTAAAAATCGCAATTTTGAACGTTTATAGAAAGCTTTTAGTGTCTTTTTACCACTTTTAATTTTCGTATTGTTTAGAAAATGTTCTTAGAGTCCATTTACATTTAATGGGTAATTAACATGCCAAATTTCATGTTTCTAGGCTCATCAATAACATACAAATCGCATTTTTAAAATGCTTACTGCGGGTTCGTGGCATCCACATGAGATATAATCAATTTTTGATTCAAGAACGAACACCATCATTTTAATAACAATTTTAATTTTTCTTAAGAAAGGTGTTATAGTAAAAATAAAATACATTGACATGTTTCGGAACCGTCAAATAAGTTCCATAGTCGTAATATAAATAAAACAAAATTTCAAAATATTTCTCGGACAATACAAATGACACGCGACAATGAGATATAAATAACAAAAAACACGCGTTCTATTGCAAAAAATTAAATTAAACTATAGACCATGATCTAAAACTTAACTAAAATAAAAATTTCAAACTATTTCACGGTCAATACAAATGACACGCGACAATGAGATATAAAAAAACACCAAAAAACACGCGCGCTATTGTAAAAAATTAAATTAAAATAAAAATAGACCATGATCAAAAGAAATTCCAACTTGGTTCATCCCATTCAAGCCCTCACGAGGAATTTATTCATTATGAATAAGTTTTTTCTTATATTTTGCAGATTTCTTAATATAAAATAAAGTTCTTTTCTGAAAATATGACGAGAAATATTGTATACAATACGCTGCAATCAAAATTAAAAAATAACAAAAATTGCCTGAAAAATAAATAGGTTTACTAAATATTTTTTCATTGCGCATGCGTGAAATCGACCAAAATTCATTTGCATATTGTGTCAGTTAAATTTATACAGCAACTTTTGTGAAAGTCTCAAAATTAAGTTCGAAAATTCTGAAAGTGATAATAATATAATGCATTCAAAATACGTTATTCCCAAAATGAAGCAAAAAGATGAGGAGTTGTATACATTTATCCATTGATTACTGTCAATATAAAATACACAATATGGCACGTTCTACTATATTTTTATTACAATAAGACATTTAGTCATAATCCACAGTTTGAAAGCTTTTGCTGTATTAGTTTTGTCAGGAATATCTAAAAGATATTCGTTTTCAATTTGCTGACGGTCTCCTATTGGAGTTTCTGGAAAAATCTACACGGAAATGTATGACCTGTGCTACTATGTTTGCATAGTTTGAGTTTCGGGGTAATTCATGATGTGCTTTTCTATATATTTAACAAAAATATCTAGAATCGCAAGTGGCCGGTCACCTTTGGCCATATAGTGTATAAATTCCAATACACCAGTTTTTGTCAATATTGAATATGAAGGGAATTTTTGTCGAATTACTCTGTTTTATACAAGTTTACTTTATTTAAACCTTTTTTTCGTGAAATTTGGCGATATCTCGTTTTTAAAGTAACACAATTTCTGATGCTGTTATCTACATATCTCTCTAAACTTTCCTCGTATATCCATCTATACTTTCTTAGTATATACAGCTATACGTAACCATGCATTGTGTATTTAATTTAACAAATTTTCATTGTTATATTAGCAATGATTTTTATGCAAAATTATAGTTGATATTTTTGTTATGGTTGTTGTTTTCTGAAATGTCTGCGACCAATTGTACTCTCAGTTGACCGTTTTTTTAGATATTATATGGGTTTAATGATATGTGAAATGACTAAAAATCAAATCAGCTACACCTTATGAAGAAAAATAAGTAAAAAAAATCACATAAAATGATAGTTAAAAGTTTTAAATTATAAAAGCCATTCATTTGTAATCATGAATGTAGAATTTCAAGGAAATTAAAATGCATTGTTGTATTGCTGATCTACGTTTCTTTTTGCAATTTCAATATCGAAGAAAAGGGTGTATTTTATATTCAAGATGTTATTCTAAGATGTGCAAGATGTGTGCTAAGATGTGTGATTTCTTTTATTTTAAATCATACAAATAAAAACGTTTTAGAGCCAGACAGTTCACTGTTAAAAAAATCTGCTAATTCACGGTAAAACTACTGGCAGCAAAGTTGCCAGACATTTACCGTTCCGTTAGTAGATTTTCCGTTTAGGAAAATAAAAGAAAGGAAAACTCCGTTTGAAGAACGGTAACTTTCCATTACAAGGTTTGATTTTTAATGATAATAATTTATTTTTTTAAATTAATAAGTCGATCAGTCGTCAAAGAATTAGAATTTTCCGAGTGAATTTGAGCTGCTACTTTATTTAATCCCCTGACCGCCGAGCAAATGTGCAAAATTATAAAGTTTTTTCCTCTGCAATTTATTTTAAATGTTAATAAAAGTGGGATTTTCTATCATGCCATAATTTTTTTTGTTATGTATATGCTTATAAGCTTTGAAAGTATCAATCATAACTTAATTTCTTAAAACTGGATTATATTTGAAGAATTATATTACTTAAAATAAATTTTCAACTGCAGTGAAACCTGAAGCCTATACTAACAGATATATCCGGTTGCGGCAGTGGGAAAGTTAATTTAATTTATTTTAATTTTTTGTATAATTTAATTCGAGCTGTCCTAGGAATCGATTTCGAGACCTTTTGACAGAGGAATACGTCCTTGCTGACTGATCCAAAACTGCTGATGCCAATCTGTACAAAGTTTGTCATTTATGAGTTAGTGGGAAAATTTTTTGTGCTTTTCAAAGATATCTTTTCAAATATATTCGTTATAATATTCGTAAACTGTTTTTTTTTTTAATTTTATTTTAGACCGATGCATAATACTTACTACTTTTTTAAATCAATTTTAATTTTTTATCTAGTTTAATAAAAAAAATAACTGTTTGTTTATTTTTTGTGTATGAATAAATGAATTTTTTTTTTTGTTTTTTTTTTTTGTTTTTTTTTTACAAAAATAATGTCATAGACAATTTTTTTGAAATTGTTGCACAATTTTTTTTTTTTTGGGGGGGGGGGGGAGAAGATAATTAGTTAAAAGATTTTTTCAATAAGTAATAACAGAAAAAATGTAATTTAACAGGGATTTTTTATGTTTATTTCATGGCGCCAGTGGGATTCGAACCCACCATATGCGTTCGCGACGTGGTGCCTTGACCACTTGGCCACGAATGATTAATTTATGAGGGTGCTCTAAAGAATTCACTTATATTTTGCTGCATTGAAAAAATCCTATGGGGTGTATTTATTCATGTTAAACTGTTACAAATATAACGCATCTGAAACTAAATTGTTATTTCACTATTTCATAAGTATGATGTGTAAAGTATTTATCATGTTTTTACACTATGATTAGTAGAAACTTTTTGGTGACATAATGGTCTACTAAAAAGAAGTTTTTGGCAGAGAATTTAAATTGTGTAGCTGATTCCAAACATAAAAAAATCAATATATATTATAGAGTGTTACTAGAAAATAGTTGTTGTGTATAATATTATGTGAAGAGTATTTTTCCTTCCGTACAAAAAACATAAATTAGAACTAAGCAAGATCACACAATACTCTAACTAAAATACTGTATCTCAAGTATTATTTATCAGTAGTAATTGGAGGAAATGCGCTGTGATATACACTCAAGAGCCAAAACATTATGACCACTTGTCAATAACGAGTTGTCTCACCTTTGGCGCGCAACAGAGCTTCAACCCGCTTTGGCATGGATGCCACAAGTCCTTGGTAGATTGGCGGAGACAGATTGTGCCAGATGTTTAAGCAACGGTCACGCAAATCCGAGATATTGCGAATTGGTGGTCTACGAACTCTCAGCTGCCGTCCCCTGAAATCCCAAATGTGTTCTATCGGATTGAGATCCGGTGAGTTAGGCGACCAGGACATTAACTGGAATTCAGCATCGTGTTCCTGGAACCAATCCACCAAAATTTTAGCCTTGTGATATGGGGCGTTGTCCTGTTGGAACATTTAATTTCCGGCTAGAAAAACAGAGGCCATGTAAGGGTGCAACTGGTCCGCAATGATGTTCAGATACTCTGTAGCATTCATGGTCTGCTCTACCACAACCACGGGTCCCAGAGACGCCCATGAGAACGTCCTCCAAAGCATAATATAGCCACTACCGGCCTGTGTATGACCTACAGTACATTGAGGGAACAACTGTTAGCCTTAAAATAGCAAATAAAGCCTTTGTGCACAAATGTTTAAAGATAGAAAACCAACGATTATCAATGCACAAATAAAGTATGAGAAGGTAGCAAATAGCTATTTCGAATCTACTATCGAGATTCTTCATCAGTGCAAAACTCAGCGAGCTAAAAAATAGCAAAATTGAGCAAAGAGACAGCGAGACGCAGGCTTATATACCCGCTATGGGAACAATCCCGCCTAAAGAAGAGTAACCAATGAGAAGAAAGCAGTCAAAACAAAAAGGTATGTCAAAAATCAAGAGCTTAAACGTCCCTCTATTGCTCAACATTGTTGGTCTTCACAACATAAGTTTAACTTTTCTTCAGCCACCATCATCCATAAATGTCCTTCTATTCTTGGTATTTATTTTTATGAAGCTTTCCACATCATAAAAAATTCTCACTCCTTAGTCAATGACTTATCTAGTACTCCTTATTTTCCAAGTATTTGGAAATCTTTAATTTAATACTTTTTTTTCATTCGCTTTTTAGTTTTTGTTTTGCTTGTTCTCCGATAGATGTCGCTACTTGTCCACCCGGTTGTTTTGACTGCTTTCTTCTCATTGGTTGCTGTTCTTTAGGCGGGATTGTTCCCATAGCGGGTATATAAGCGGGGCCTGCGTCTCACTGTCTCTTTGCTCAGTTTTGCTATTTTTTAGCTCGCTGAGTTTTGCACTGATGAAGAATCTCGATAGTAGATTCGAAAGAGCTATTTGCTACCTTCTCATACTTTATTTGTGCATTTATAATCGTTGGTTTTCTATCTTTAATTGTTAGCCTGGAAGACGGCGTATCCTGACATGGTCATCGGCGTAATGAATCACAAACCGTGATTCATCTGACCAGAAAATTCTCTCCCACTGATCCATGGACCAGTCGCGATGTTCCCTGGCCCAGCGCAGGCGCGGTTGCTGATGACGCTTGTTCAGCAAAGGCACACGAGTGGGACGTTTGCTGCGTAGCCCCATATCCAACAGTGTCCACTGAACACTGTGCTCCGATACTATTCTACTTGGCTCTGCATAGTATTGGTTTGTCAGCT
This sequence comes from Maratus speculifer, assembly GCA_964019185.1. Taxonomy (NCBI): domain Eukaryota; kingdom Metazoa; phylum Arthropoda; class Arachnida; order Araneae; family Salticidae; genus Maratus; species Maratus speculifer. The sequence goes on from OZ025298.1 coordinate 160,128,287, forward strand.
GAGCCACTGTCCAGCTCCGGTTTTGCTTAACTATGCGAGACAGTCTCCGACGGCTTTTTTGTTTGATAGCGTGTGGATGTCCAACACCATGTCGTCTACTGCTAGTTTCACCGTCATTCATCCACTTTGCATACGTACTAACAACTGTAGATCGCGAACAACCCATGAGTCGTGCAGTTACGGAAAAACCTGTTCGATCCTTCGAGCCATTACAATCTGCCCTCTATCAAAGTCGCTTAGATCCGCAGCTTTTCCATCACATATAGAAATAAGTGAAAGAATGATTCTTCAGACTCTCCAGAAGCAGTTAAATACTACTTCCACCAGATGACGTGCCTTCCACGTCATCCAGGCGAGTTCATTGCAAAATGTAGGGATGGTCATAATGTTTTGCCTCTTGAGTGTATGACATGCGCTTTTGAGTTTAATTTTTTTTCATACTGCGTATTCTGTATAAAAGCAAGGCTTATCAAATTAGTTCATAAACGCCACCGAGTAAGAGTGTAAATTGCTTAAAAGAAGTTTTTAACAGAGTTAAGTATTTTCAAGTTAAACTATATTTAATATTCTAAGAGATATTTGTAGAATGTAAATAAAATCAAATAGAGAAGAACAATAACAAGTAGATACATGGAAGCTCAGGGATGCTAATTTTCGGAAGTGTGAAGTCAATATTTTTAAAAGTGTTTTTTTTTTTTTTTTTTTTTTTTTTTTTTTTTTTTTTTTTTTGAAATAAACTTTAGCATGTGACTTTTTGAATGAATTCAAGTATGCTTCTGTTTATGGGTTGAAATTAGAAAAGTTGAATTTTAAACTGGTTATGCAATACTCTACTAAATTTAATGGTAGCATAATATACAGAGCGGATATAAATACATTGCATACACTGTTGTACAAAAGTATTATGCTTCTTTTTCAGCTATGCACGCTAGCTGCGGAAATTCAGTTATCATATGTGTTAAGCGCTTTCTTAAATACTACCTTATATATCATAATTACCTTATGAAACCTTATAGAAGGTTTATTAAGCTGTCCTAAAATAAAATTAAAGATCGTCATAATCTTAGCCTTTTTTTTTTAATTTTGGGCTTGTTGAATTTGTTATATTATTAAGAGATTTATTTTAACGAATTATTTTATATTGTTCAGATTTTACAGATGACATTATTATCCCTAAATTATTATCCCTGAACAGAATCACTCTTTTGAGTATAGTTTTTATGTGTACACGTATATGTTTTGAAATTTTGAATAACTTATACAAATATCTCTGTCTAAAATAATTCAATAATTTAATTCAAACAATTCAAATTTCTAACTATTTTTTATTCGTTAAACATACAAATAAAAAACGAGTTTTATATATTTAAATCATAAATTATGTTTTGGTTAATATTCAAAAGTAATGTGTCAATTACACAGCAACATTTGAAATAATTTTGCATTTAACTGGGTCCTGATAAATAGCTTTTCCTATACTTTTAGTATGAAGAATAACCTGAGGTGAGAAAATATATTTCGAAGACAAATTTCTCTAACTAATAAAATGTTAGTCAGAAAAGCAAGAGAGGAAAATCCATTTAACTATTCACAATAGTTGTTGCATTACGTGAAGTATTACAGAACAAATGTCTTTTGAACACACAAACCTGTTCTGCAAATTACTTGTTTTCTGTCATATTACTCAGACAATTTTTAGACAATTTCTAGTAATTGCATGTACATTTATATATATAAAATTGTCTTATTTTCTACTGAGCATAGACTAGTAATAATAATAATAATAATAATAATAATAATAATAATAATAATAATAATAATAATAATAATATATTATTATATTAATGGGTGACGCTATCTGTGCTTGATATGATATTACTTGATATTACTTTATATTACTGTATGACCACTTTTGATATAATTGTACTGTTTTGGTTACAGTAAGTCAAATTGATTACGAAGTTTATATATTTTACTTTAATGTCATTTATTGACTTATATTTCAGTTGCATGTAGATTTTCGCTAAAATAAGTTTATAGAAAACCACAGAACTAAAATACTTTATCATTTTACTCCACTGGATTGGACGGAGGGGGAGATATTCTTCTAATTTTTAAAAATTAAGACTTTTATAGTATTATTGAAGTTCGCTTTAAACCTGCCTATCATTCCTCCAAATGAAATTTGATATCGGTGGTGACTACAGCGCCAACAACAACAACAACAAAAAAAAAAAAAAAAAAAAAAAAAAAAATCAACACTTTAGCCACAATCTCAATATTCGAATGCTTTGTCTTAATTTTCCCAGTTTTAAATAGAAGAAACGGAATAAAGTTTCGATCTCGTATTGGTGACTTGTTGAGACATGCAGCTTAATACGATTTAGAGTTCTCACATTTTTTTTAAAAAAATTCTGTTTGTGGTTAGAAAAGAGGGTTTTTTTAAATTATTTTCTTTACAAAAACAAATTCTTCTAGCGCACATTATCGACGTAAAATGCTTATAATTCTTCAACAATTCCGTGTTTTGATTTTATAAGAGCACAAATTTCCTTTAAATCGTAAAATCTCAGATTTACAAGCATCAGGACAAATTATCTATGGCCTAAAAACAGAAAGCCGATTTACCACCTGTCAGTACACCAAAACGGAAAAACATACCGAGAAAGACTTCAACAAGGTCTTAAGTTTTTTAAACATAACGCACTGTTAACACCAAATACAAAATCTACAAAAATTAAAAAAGAATCATTATTAGTGAATGTATCAGAAAAAGACCAATTATTTTTTAAATCATATTTTTCAGAGAATTTCAAGGTTTTTTGTGGCATTGTATATTATCAATAGGGGAAATGTTGAAGACATTCCTAGCAATGTATATATTAATAAGTTATAATTATATACATTGTTCAACATATTTTACGACATTTCTTTTTTTTTATTTAAATTTTCCAATATTAATTCATTTCAATTTTTTATATGCATACTGCTCTTCTATCTTCTTAACTTAAAAAAAAAAAAAAAAACGTTTGTTACAGTGATAAGAAGTAACTGTAAGTAAGGATTACATTTGGATTTGAACGGCGCTATTCGTTAGATTGATATACAGTACTTTAAGCCAATAGATTTTTTTACTTACCCATCACATGTAGTATAAGGTAAGTCTTAAAAAATCGTTATAAGTCTTTTTAAAAATCGAAAAATATGACGGATGAACTCGTTTCAGACACTGGAGTTTCCGAAAATCATATGTTTAGGAACAAAATTTTGCCGTCAGTCTGTTTGCCTGCCTGTGTGTCTGCAAAGGCTCCATATGCACACCTGAAGTATCAAGAAGAAATGTTTATCTCAAACAACTTGAGATAAAGACTTGAAATCTGATGTATTCTTGGCATGGAATTATAGTAAGAAGCCTATTTAATATCAGAAACCTCGATTTTCCAGAACTATATTTTGGGGACTCTCGAAATATTCGTTCTGGTGAAAAGTACATATTTTTATGACAAAAAGTTAATTAAATCCAACTGATTTTTTAAATCATCAGTTTTTAAAATATTCACCTTTTATATAAACATTTTAATAACAATTTTAATTTTTCTTAAGAAAGGTGTTATAGTAAAAATAAAATACATTGACATGTTTCGGAACCGTCAAATAAGTTCCATAGTCATAATATAAATAAAACAAAATTTCAATATATTTCTCGGACAATACAAATGACACGCGACAATGAGATGTAAATAACAAAAAACACGCGCTCTATTCCAAAAAATTAAATTAAAATATAGACCATGATCTAAAATATTAACTAAAAATAAAAATTTCAAACTATTTCACGGTCAATACAAATGACACGCGACAAAGAGATATAAAAAAATACCAAAAAACATGCGCGCTATTGTAAAAAATTAAATTAAAATAAAAATAGACCATGATCAAAAGAAATTCCAACTTGGTTCATCCCATTCAAGCCCTCACGAGGAATTTATTTATTAATTCTAACCATAACTTCGGAATAATAAAAGAAACGGTATCATTGCAAACCAGATTATTACGCGTATAAATTTCAATGGACTCTCTTATAATAGATTTACGATTACAATTAGATATGAAACATAATTTACTTTGATTAAACAATATTTTTATCTCCTCATTTAAATATGTTCTAGATAGGGCAGTGTTAGTACGTCCAAATTTAATATCAGATTCGTGCTCCCCTTTTCTAATTCCAAACTTTCTTCCAGTCATGCCTATGTAATAATTTAAGTCACCATTTTCAGTAATATAAGGTATTTCATAAACTCCAGCAAGATCATAATGTCCAATAGGATCTACTTGCTTATTAAGTAAACATCTTAATTTTGGTGGAGGAGTTGCAATCAAATCAATATTAAACTTTTTTAATTTAAATTTTAATTTCTCAAAACTACCTTTCAGATATGGAAAAGAAACTCTTTTAAAATTTTTAGAATCACCCCCTTTATTGAATCTTTCTGTTAACCCTGGATATTGTTGTTTAGGCTTCCCTTTTCTATAATAATTAATTAATTTATTGATGCTACTTATTTTATACCCATTAGAATTTATAACATTGTTATAAATTCTCTACTTTCCGTTTCATGGTTGATAGAGCGTTTAAAGTCTGTTCTGATGAATTTTTAAACGAAGAGTTGCGTAAGATCCGTAAGATTGCAGGTTCTAATGGGTATAAAATAAGTAGCATCAATAAATTAATTAATTATTATAGAAAAGGGAAGCCTAAACAACAATATCCAGGGTTAACAGAAAGATTCAATAAAGGGGGTGATTCTAAAAATTTTAAAAGAGTTTCTTTTCCATATCTGAAAGGTAGTTTTGAGAAATTAAAATTTAAATTAAAAAAGTTTAATATTGATTTGATTGCAACTCCTCCACCAAAATTAAGATGTTTACTTAATAAGCAAGTGGATCCTATTGGACATGATGATCTTGCTGGAGTTTATGAAATACCTTATATTACTGAAAATGGTGACTTAAATTATTACATAGGCATGACTGGAAGAAAGTTTGGAATTAGAAAAGGGGAGCACGAATCTGATATTAAATTTGGACGTACTAACACTGCCCTATCTAGAACATATTTAAATGAGGAGATAAAAATATTGTTTAATCAAAGTAAATTATGTTTCATATCTAATTGTAATCGTAAATCTATTATAAGAGAGTCCATTGAAATTTATACACGTAATAATCTGGTTTGCAATGATACCGTTTCTTTTATTATTCCGAAGTTATGGTTAGAATTAATAAATAAATTCCTCGTGAGGGCTTGAATGGGATGAACCAAGTTGGAATTTCTTTTGATCATGGTCTATTTTTATTTTTATTTAATTTTTTACAATAGCGCGCGTGTTTTTTGGTGTTTTTATATCTCTTTGTCGCGTGTCATTTGTATGGACCGTGAAATATTTTGAAATTTTTATTTTTAGTTAAGATTTTAGATCAAAGTCTATATTTTAATTTAATTTTTTGCAATAGAGCGCGTGTTTTTCGTTATTTATATCTCATTGTCGCGTGTCATTTGTATTGTCCGAGAAATATTTTGAAATTTTGTTTTATTTATATTATGACTATGGAACTTATTTGACGGTTCCGAAACATGTCAATGTATTTTATTTTTACTATAACACCTTTCTTAAGAAAAATTAAAATTGTTATTAAAATGTACACATTTTTTTTTCGAAATTGTTCAATTTAAAGAGTGTATGTAAAAGTCTATAAAACAATATAATTTTTGCTCACAGAAGGAAGTCAATCGGATAATTAGTTTCCGAGATATCTGCAATCATATTTTTTTACATTTTTCGACTTTTCATGATCCTGTATTGCATTCAAATTTTAACATAATGATACATTTTATGAGACGAATAATTTGACGAATTAAACTGTTAATTAATATGATTATCATCTTATAAGATAAGTTATAAGAATGTTTCTTTTACGCCATTTTGTACTACTTGATTAGACCGTGGACCAAAAATCCATAGCCAGACTAAATTAGATCAGAAATCTATAACCAGACTGCGATTAAATGTCAATGATGGCTTATCGTAAATGTCACATTCATTTAAAAAAATTGATAAACGTGTCAAGCTTGATAAAATTTAAGAAATTTTTACCTTAAAATACTTAATATATTTTAAATGAAATGTTATTTGCAAGAAAGTTACTCTATTAAAACTTAATTTGATAAAACTGTAAAAATGTTTTTAAATATTCATAAATAGAGATAATGCCATAAGATTAGACTAAAATATAATGTGGTAAAGAATGTTTGTTTGTGCTGTAAGATAAACATTAAAGAGCATTTTACATTAAAAATTAATATTTCTTTATTTATATTAATGTTATTCTCATTTAACTGTAAATGGAATCTTCTTTTGGCCAGTGAGATATTTAATTGAGGGGGAACATTATTGCAAAAATTCACGCGATTGAAAATATTTTTTAAGCTTTTATATTGTTAAAACATACACCACGTTTTATGTAGCTGTGAAATTCATTTTAAACGATATAGAGCTCTATATTCCAATTATTTTTTTAACATACAACACTCCGACCCCCAACTGTTGTTATAATAAATGTTCCCAGGAGAGCGCATTTTATTATTAATATTATAATCATCCTGATGTTTTTAACGCTTTCCAAAAAATGCCCTCACCGGTAGCGAACGATTCTGCTCTCGAAACTGGTAAACGGCAATTGCTGGATTCGAACACAGTCGTGGCCTTTGGCATAATCATTCGGAGTTTCCGCGGATTTCTTCTAGCCTTGGATAGGTTCCCTAAGAGAAGAGGAGCATCGCCTATATCCCACGTGCTGATAATCAGCCTTCATAAAATATATAAATAAACTTTCCAAAAAAGTTCAAAAGTGATTATGTCTTCGGTTTGTCTGTCTGTCTAATCGTCTGGACGCGCTTTAGTTCTCGAAAAAATAATCGGATTGCTCTGAAATTTTAGAAACTTATTCAGGTTTGTCCTGCAATGTAACCTATTTCAAATGAAATTTCTAGCATGATTAATTTAAAAGCACAAAGGTAATTCCGTTAGATTATCGGATATAGGAAAAAGTTGTTTCAAAAGAATTTTAAAATGTTACACCCTGTCAAACATAGTAAAAATGATATGCATTTAAGAACTACACCAAATTATCCATTCTCTAAAATATGCGATGAAGAGAATAGTTATTCAATTACATGGGCTAAAAAAAACCATCCCATTACATAATTGTAAAAGGGTAATTGTTTGCGAGATATTTTAATTATATTAAAATATTTCATGTATAATCATTTTGTAATATGTCGCTGAGTCTTAAAAACGTTATTTCACGAACAATAGGAAGTGTTACAGGAACACTCAAATCATTTTACATGCTATACTCTAGCCAAGGTGCTATATATTAGCGATGATGGGTAATGGTTGGATGAAATGCATTTTTTTTCAGGATATGCGCTGTTAAGTTTCATTAAATTTATGCATATTATATGGTGTGTATAAATGCTATAACGTGATGTACAGGACAACACAAAAGAGTCGGTAAAGGTCACCGAATGTGCACGTAGATTACTCAAAGGTTATTTTTAATGAATAATGCATTTTTTAAGCAGAATTACATAAAGTTTACTAAGACATGTTTGGGAAATATCGATATACAAGGCAACGCAAAGACGTGGACACGTGGTCGCATATGGATGATAATTTCTGGTAATTTGATTTCAGTTGGTGAAATTGTTTTTGAATAAAATGTTAGCGAAATACTTGTGTGTAGTAAGGTACTAGGTAAACTAAAGGGATGAACAAAAGTATCAAAGTATGTTTTCATCTATTAGTGTAAATTGCTGTGAGAGAAATTGCATCCTGTTAAGCGTTTCCTTTCAAAATTAATTTCACTTTTAAATAGTAAGCATAACCACCGAGAGATAAAAGCGTGTTTGAATTAAATTTTAACTAAATACTTTTGTGTAATAAGATACTAGGTAAACTTAAGGGCTGAACAAAAGAAATCAGGTATTTTTTAATCTTTTAGTAGAAATTACTGTGAGAGAAATTTCAACCTGTTAGACTTTTTCTTTCGAAATTAATTTTCCTTTTATATCGTATGGATATCCACTGAAAGATGAAATATAGTTGTCTTCATAAGTATTGGAATAGATATTTGGCTATGGACTGTAACAACTTAGTTTCCTCAATAACGAACTTTTATTGAAGATTTCAGGAATTGCTGGAAAGTTTTTCATAATCTCTGATAAACACATGATCTTTCTAACATTTGTTTTACTGCTAACAAATTATTTAGATAAATATTATATAATACAGAACGTTATGTTACTAAATATTCTATTTAACTTACTAAGTATCGTAAAGCTTGTACATTTAATTTTCTATTATGTTATGCTGATGGTAATTTTGACATTTAAACCATTTATGCTTTATGTATATTCGCGTGAAAGCATGGCATTATTTGTCAGCTAATTGGCATTTGTGACTTTCTTGACATACATAAAACAACTTATACCATAACGTGTATAGATTATACTGCGAGTGCATGCAATGAATTATTAAAACAATTCATAACTACGGTTTGATCTGGGCCATTCATGCACGGAATAAAATGAACGACGATTTCAGAATTTTACAATGAGTTATATTTTGAATAGAAATAATCTTCTTATCACACATTTCGAATGCAATAAATTGTATTTAAATAAATAAAAGAATTTAAATAATTTTCAAAAATTTAAATTTTTATTTAAGTAGTATTTAAAATGTATTATTAGAAAATAATTTAACATTTTATAAATGACACAAAATAGATGAAATATGAAATGATTAGATGAATACGTGACAATATGTTGCAACATGTTGGTTAAACAACATCTAAGAAAAGGTTTCTGCAATATAAGTTGTAAAATAAATAAAACATATTATATATGTAAAATAGAAAATTTATAAAAACATCGTACGTTCATTTTAAAGTCACATCATAGGCAAACTTAATTAAAAAAATATTTTTCAAAATACAAACGTGCATAAATAGCGTAAAGATTAAATCATGTCATTAATTTTAACACATTCGCGACAAAAAATTATAATTTCGTTTGAAATTGTATATGCAGTGGTCAGATAATTCGTCTCTGCCTTGTAAAATACGAAGTTATAACAGTTTGTCCGTAATTTTTACTTTATTCTATCTTCAATAGAAGAAAGTTATCAAAATTTTTTCCGACTTCCGGTTTTCGATGGATTTACACGTTTTAGGGGTCAGTGATTCCAAAAAACATGTTTTTACAAAATGTCTGTCTGTCCGTGTGTGTGTGTGTCTGTCTGTGTGTGTCTGTGTGTATGTCGCCCTTCTACCATCAAAAAGTGTATGGAGTTATGCATAGAATTCACTCACTTTTTTTTTATGTTTTTGGCTGTGGCAAGCAGGTCCTCCTTCAGTTTTGAAATATTCCACCGGAAGGGGGCGCTGCAATCGCGATTTTTGTGCCATTTTCAATATTGCACCGACCAAAAGTATATGAAGTTATGCGTGAAATTGAACCAATTTTTTTGTGTAAGTGTATGACTATGGCTAGGTGGACATTCCTGAATTTGAAAAAAAATCCGTCGGAAGGGGGCGCTGCAATCGCAATTTATGTGCCATTTTCAATATTGTACCGACGAAAAGTATATAAAGTTATGCATCGAATTGAACCAATTTTTTTTGTGTATGTGTATGACTATGGCTAGTTGCTCCTCCCTGAATTCAACAAACATCTGTTGGAAGGGCGCGCTGCAATCGCGATTTTTGTGCTATTTTCAATATTGTACCGACCAAAAGTATATGAATTTATGCATCGAATTGCACGAAATTTTTTGTGAAGTGTATGGCTATGGCTAGTTAGATCACCCTGAATCTGAAAAAAATCCGCCGGAAGGGGGCGTTGCCATAGCGAATTTTATGTCATTTTCAATATTGCATCACTTAAAAGTGTATGAAGTTAGTTCTAGAACTGAACTAAATTTTTTGTATATGATTATTTTTTCGTAAGGCAAGTAAGTCCTCTCTGAATAATAAAAAAAAAATCTGCCTATCAGTCTATTGTCCATCGGCTCGTGTAGAGACGGAAATTCGTTTTTAGTCCAATTAATTTATCAAAGCAGAAATTTAAGATGAAAATCAAAGTTGGTATGGTATTGAATTAAAATTATTAAAACGTTAAAATGAGTAACCATTTTTTTTTAAATATTAATATGCATGTATGAGATAGAAATAACTTTTGGGATTGGCAGATCCAACTAGTTTCTAGATATTAAGAAATTATATCTGCACACTGAAAACTCTTCAAAACAGAATTTAATCCAGTAACCAATGACTTATCAAATCTCAAAAGCACACTGGAAACAGCAACTTCATTTGAATGCAATATCCCGAGAGAAAGATTGTAATCTTTACCAGTTGGATGAATAACCTCTTCAAAACTGATCATAAAAGAACGCTACAAATATATATTTATTGCTTTTGCATAATCACAGTCACACCATAGATGCCAGAAAGAGTCATTTGTATGAAACCAGTAGTTTAGGGAACTTGTAATATAGGCTAAGAAATGTGGATACAAAAGCAGCAATCTCCTTAAAACATCAGTTTAACTATCATTGATATAAATTTACGCAGTAATAAAATTAAGGTCTTTAAGCAAGTAAATGATTAGCAAATCCTCATTTTTTTATTGTAAAGCATGGTCTCTATACATGTCTTGGAGGTAATTTCGAAACTCTGATGAAAATAATATTTATTTTATGAAGTAATATTCATCAGTATTGACATTTATTGTTTTTCTTTAAAAGCAAAAAACATTCAGCTATCTTCTATACTAATAAAAGAACAAAACGCTCTGTCTGTGTGTGTGTCTGCGATGGCTAGCAAAATCTACAGCACGTACAAAGCTCAAAATTTTTTTGAGAGTAGCCCAATATCTCTCCTGATGCACCTGAGCTTCAGAATTTCAAAATTCCAATTATTAACTGAGTAATTAATTAAAATCAAGAGGTCACTCTCATAAAAAATCATCTTTTCCCAATTTTTTTCTCTTTCATTTGTTTACGGTTGGTTGGTTGTGTAAAAATTTTCGCAGAAGTAATAAGAAAGCTGAGACAGAATTAAAGAAACCCATGGAGGAATAAGATAAGTGGAGGTGAAGTAAGCTCAAAAAAGGTTTGCGATATGAAACCATTTATCGCTCAAATTTAATGTGGCAAACAAAAGGACGTGGAAGAGATTTTGTATTATAAGACGAATTGAAAGAAATGAATTACAGTTGAAGCATATTTCAAGAGGAAATAGCAAATTTTTCAAATGGTCTTCGTTCTATTATTATTTATTAGAATAAATATTCGCTTTTAAAATGAAGGAAATTGGAAAATTAGCAATAATTAAATATCAAATTAAAATTAAATAAGATATTGAAAACATTTAATACGAATTAAAAATTGTATAACTAAAAGTTTCCTTCATTAATGTAATTTTCAATACTTTATAACGTAGATGAAAAATGTTTATGACTTAATAATTGCATGTAAATAAATATTTAAAATATAATGATGAAAACATTCTTTTAAAATCTTGTATGAAAACTTAAGTAATAAATATTAATCTAAAATATAAATTTCTGACTGCAGACGATTTTAATGTACTAACAAAATAATGTTATATTTTCAAGCAAAACGTTAAAATAATTTTCTATATTGATATTTAAAACACATATGATAAAATAATTAATAAATTTTTACCGGTGAAGCGATAAATTAGTTCTTTTTTTAAAAACGAGAGAAAAAAAAATACAGGTTTAAACCTGTTTCAATTGATAGCGAAATTTTAAAATGGAGGGCCAAAATCACAGTCCGGTGAAATCCAAACACCTCATTGGTCATTGAGCCGCGTCCTTTTCAGGGAACAATCTCTTAGCAGTTGGGTAAATGTTGTCATACTCCTTTTTCCGAGAAAAAATCGTAGCTGCAGTTTTGAAGTAAATCTTATCTCTTTTCATTTATAATCTAAATTTTTCACTCTCATTTTATAAAATGGCATCAAAATATCTTGAGTTAATTTCGATGGTTTATCTTAAATAAGAACAGACGGTAACAATCGCTTAAAAAATACTTTCCCCCTCACCTTTTTCAAATGGAGAAACAAGTTCGTGATTTTCACCCTTACCACTCGACCAATGGGGTGGCTGGATTTCACTTGACTGTGATTTTGGCCCTTCATTTTAAAATTTCGCCAATTGATAGGCGTGTCAAAGCACGTGCTTTTGTTGGTACTTAATTGGACTTAATGTAGGGTTACATCTTAAGCATCATCTCCAGAGATAATACCTCCACTCTATTAATTTCTTTTTACTCTATGAAAGAAACCAATTTGAGATTTTGACATTTCAAAAGTGACTGTTTTTTTCCCAAAGACCTTTAAAATTCATAGACTGGCAAAATGTCAGTTTAACTTAGGATTTTTGAACATAGCTATTACGTCAGATCGTTGGTACTTCGTACATTAGAATGTATTTGTGGTTGGCTATGTTGCAGTTAATATATGTATATGTATATATGAGGCTTTTTTAGCAGTTTTTTTAAATCATTGATTAAATTTGAATGCATTTATTTAAGTTAAAATTTTATTAAGACTTTAATTTGTTTTTAAAACAAAAATGAAATGGCTCTTTGACGTACAATTTTTCGAATAGGCAGACGATTCATACACAGTAATAAATTATCAAATAGCAAAATAAATTATATATAAAAAATAGTCACTAAAAGAATAGTAGCAAAACATAATGTTTAGGCGTATTAACACATAACCCGATCCCAACCAGAAAAAAACAGACTATACTCCGATCCAAGCAAGACAAAAATTTCATGAGCATAAACGCGACCCGAACCTAAAAATTCCATTTGAAAAAAAACTATGGATTTGATATTTGACCCGAATCAAATCTGAATCCCACAAAAATATTCAAATGAAGCATACCCCAATTCGATCAAAGAAAAATAATGTTCGTGTATATGCAACCCGACCCGAACCTAAAATTTTTCTCTGAAAAAACCCAAAAAATGACCAGAACGAAACCTGAAATCGATAAAAATATTCCAAAGAACTATAACCTGATAAGAGCAAGACAAAAAAACTTCCATGAACATAAACCTGACTCGAACCTAAAAAATTCCATTTGAAAAAAAAGCCTGAAGTTTTATGCAAACTACATCTGAATCCGATCAAAATATTCGAAAGAACCATAACCGGATTCGAATAAGAGAAAATAATTTTCGTGGACATGAAACCGATCGGAACCTAAGATTCCATTTGAAAAAAATACCTGAAATTTGAATCGACAAAAATATTCCACAGAACCATACCCGGACCTGAACAAGACAAAAAAATTTCCATGAACATGAACCCAATCCGAACCTAAAAAATGAACTAAATCTGAATCTGACAAAAATATTCCAGAGAAGCATATCCTTATTCGAACAATGCAGAATAATTTCCGTTGATGCGCAACCCAACCTGAACCTAAAAATTCCATTAAAAAGCCGAAATCTGAATTGAACGACATCTGAACCCGAAAAAAATATTCCAAAGAACCAAAACCCGATCCGAGCAAGACAAAATAATTTCCCTGGACATGAATCCAACCAGAACCTTAAAAATCAATTTAAAAAAAAATACCTGAAATCTGAATCGAACCAAATCTGAATCCGACGAAAATAGTCCAAATAACTATAACCAGATACGAACAAGACAATATAATTTCCATGGACATAATCCCCATTCCAAACCAAAAAATTTGTAAAAAAAAGAAAAAAAAATCCCGAAATTTGAACCAAACTTAATCTGAACCTAACAAAAATATTTCAGTGAAGTATAACCTCATTGGAACTAGGTAAAATAATTTCCATATAAGTACAACCCGACCCGAACTTAAAAATCCCATTTGAAGGGAAAAAAACCCCCCACGAAATCTGAATTGAACCGAATCTAAACTGAACACAAATATTCCACACAATCATAACCGTATCCGAAGAAGACAAAATAATTTCCATGAACATGAATCCAATCCGAACCTAAAATTCGGATGTTCTACAAAACATAATGCGCTCCGTAGCGGTGGAAAGTGAAACTAAGTACTTAGCGCGAGATGGTTAAAATATTTTGTTTATAGTTAATGTTAAATTAGAACTAGGTTACGGTTAGATAACAGTTAGGTTGCAATTACGTTCCGGTGACCCTTTTGTTATTTTATTTTCCGGTTAGGTTACAGTTAGGTCATGGTTAAGTTACAGTTAGGTTAAGGTTAATTTGCGGTTAGGTTGTGGTTAGATTATGGGTAGGTTATGATTAGGTGACGGCCAAGTTACATTTATGGTATATTTAATTTGCAGTTAGGTTACTGTTAAGATACAGCTAAGTTACAGACAAGTTATGATTCCGATACAATTAGGTTACGGTTAGGATTTTGTTCATAGAATGAACATTACGCATGTTTGATAAAAAATATACACCTATTTTTGTAAAATGGCTCTGAATTTATAATATTATATACTAACCTTTTAGCGAATCATCGAGAATCGATTTCATTCACGGTATAGTCAGATTTAAGAGTGATATATAATTAGTTTGAAATTCAAAATATTTCACTTGGGATATCTATGTGAAAAAAGTATTTAGTTAAGTCACTTAACAGTAATTTTAAGGATAAATATCAACACGAAATCGTTGGACACATATTCCCTCCTGCGTTTCCCATTGCAGTCATTTTAGGTATTTTTGCAGCTAAATATTAGTTTTTAAAAAAACCAATTTTTGACACAGTCAGGGGGCACGTATTTAATATAATGTACACTGTAAAAAATTTGACCCTTTTGCTGTATCATCACTCCCCCGCTTTTATATAATATATCTCTTTTGACCTATGACAATGCTCCAAAATAGGCTGAAGTAATCATTTTCTATAAAAGCGGTGGAGTGACGATGCAGCAAAAGGGTCAAATTCTTAACAGTGTATTAACACATATTTTGAGTTGAAGATAAAATCATAAAAATTTCAAGTTCGTTTAACATTATTATAACGGACCCGGGCAACGCCGGGCTGGTCAGCTAGTATAGAAGTAAAGTAAAAATGCAAAAAAAAATTGAACAGTTTAGTTTTTATGATGAAAAGAATGGAGGTATACATTTGTATACCTCTGGTCTGAAGAGGATAAACTTCCAGGTAAACTTTCGGTTGTAGAAGTCATAGTTTCGATAATCGAAAGAGATCTATCAATTGATTGTAATGCATGATAAGGAGCAATATAATAAGCAATTTCTTTAGGAGTCTAAGCAATTTTATAGACTGTTTGACAATATCATCGATCAAAATCTGATTCATCTCATAAAATTTACGAAAGCACAGTAAAAATTAGAAAATGATGTAGTAAAGAGGACAATTGTCCAATTATTAGACATAAAAGTAAAATTATTTTAAATTAAGTCACATTACGAAATTTCAGTAATTTCTTTTCATATTGTATTTGTTATAAGTAATTATTTGTTTTATATTAATGATATTTTACTTAATTTGCTCTTTTTTTCAGAGATTTTAAAAGAAAAAGGTATAAGTCCGTATTTGTATAACTTTTTTTTAAATATAAATACCTATCTATACATATTAAAATAATTGAATTCAATAAACTCAATCCAAGATATGTATTTAAAATCATTAGGGAAAATAATTAACCAAAAAAATGGACCAATGCTAAAGAGGAAAGCTAAACATCTTGTTATCTTTTTTTACAAACCGGATTACGAACATGAAAATGGATGGTTTCTGCGGTTGAAAGATTAACATGCCAATGCATTTAAAACAATTTGTAGTGAAACTGGCGAGGTAGCAATGAGTAATTGTCTAGAATCTCATAAAAAATGATTATTTAAAACGGACATTTTTATCTCTGTAATGCTGAAGAGATTACATTTTTTCTTTAGTTCTTACAAGAAAATATGTTTTTCTCTATAGCGTGAAAATTGCATTTCCCATAACCGGAGGTCGGAGCATATAGGAGAAATTTTATTATTCAGACCAGAATTTATCACACTAATCTTCACAATGCATTCCTACTGCATGTTGTTTAAAATTGTCTCTTAAAGATTACCTTTAAAATAATCTGGTAAGAACAATAACATTTGTCCTATAGGCTTCGATCCTTGTATAACTTATCCAACTTTAGCAGGGCTTGAAATTCAGTTTTCCAAAGGAGGGGAGTCTCCCTCCCAATATTTATAAATGGAGGGGAGTTTAGCTGTTTGGGAGGGAGAAATTTTTTTTAAAAAAATCTACAGTTATTTTATGAACTATTTAAAGAATTACACAAATACAGGCATGAAAAAATACCACTGAAGCAATTCTTATCAACAACTCAGAATAATTATACCAAATGTGTTTTTTATTTAAAAAAAGAGTAAGTCAAGATTTTATATAGTCTTTTTACTTTTCAAAGGAATAAATTCCTTTCCTGTACTAATTACTTTTGTTTCAGGTCTAATAAACTCTGTTCATGATTAAAGTTGCATTTTCTGACGAAATTGAGATTTTTTTGTGATCCTGCGATGAAATTTGCATTTTTTAGCAGCCTTTTGACTAGATTCGCATTTATTCGACAATCCTCTGACAAAATTCGCATCTTTTTTGAGATTATTCAGCGAAATTTGTGTTTTTTAGGAGCATTTTGACTAAATTAGCGTTTATTAACGACCCTTTGACGAAATTCACATTTTTTTTTTCGCAATGCATTGTTGAAATTTGCATGCTCTACACGATTTGTGTGACAATCCATATTTATTACGTGATCCTTTGACGAATTTTGCATTCATTAAGCGATTCAAAGGTGATTCTGTTCTGTATTTTCCGAAAATCATAAGTTTTCGGTTTAAAAAAATGGCATTAATTCGGAAATTTAGACAAAAAACACACAACGAATTTCGACAAATCGTCACCCAAAAAAATCAATTTCTCAAACCGTTCACAGAAAAATCGCAAATATCGAATTATATGTATGGTTAATAATAATATATATATATGGTTATATATATCTATACATATATACATATGTGTGTGTGTCAACATTTGAACGGAGGCTGGTTTTGGGGTCTGGGAGTCATGATCGGTGAAAATATACCAAAATTTTCTGGAAGTGCTTTCCTCCGGACGGCTGCAATAGGTAGCTTTTTACTTTTTGTAATGAAAGCTACCTAAAAGGATGAAAATAAACACTCCGCAAGATAAATGAAATTCACTCCTATAGGATAAGTGCATCTTCAAAACCGGAAAGGAGCGAAAAATAGCTCCGTCGGAGTTAAAAACGCTGGATTTTTTTAAGAGAGTATGTATTGATTTTATATTCTGACCTGTATCTCGCAAAATAAGTAGAATTGTAAAATTTTTTTAAATGATTTTTTAAAGGAAATATAATGGGAAAAATATTTTATAATAATATACTTCAGAAATGTTACAAAAAAAGTTAAATATGTTTTGACAATAAAAAAACAAAGTCTTAATTACACTGTTAAATATATGTACCATTTCCTGCAGCATAACTAAACTGCTATTATAAAATATCTCTGTATTCTGACCAAAGAGAATGCTACATAACACAGTGAAGAAACCGTTTACTATAAAAGCCATGGAGTGATCGTAAATACTGGGTGCTCAAAAAATATTTCTAAAATTTTATTTAAAAACGAATATCCCTATCGAAAAATTAATTACGTCAATAGATAGAAAATCTGAAAGAGTTTTTTTCAACTGTATGTTTCTAGTCATAGAGAGTGCTGCATATCAAGTAAACATTTATTAAACAATTCAACTGTTAAAAATGGTCGCCCTAAGCTAGCGGAGAATATGTTGAATTATATTTTAGGGGCCTCACAAAATCAATTCTAGGAATAAAAAAAAAATCCAAAAAACTGTATTCATTATTAGTTTTAGCATAATAAAACGTTCGTTGACTGAAGTGGATTATCATCTTGATGTTTTTTGTGCAGCAAAAGATCTCATTCTGATGTACATTCTATGACAGCAGAAAAAAATCAAGTTATTCTATTTATTACTAAAATTTTGCTATAATTTTCATGTAGGCGAATTCTTTTTTTTATTAATTTTTTGAAGTTTTTTTTATTGATTTGTTTCTTTTTTGGATTTTCCGTATGTTGAATATTTCATACAAAAACAAACTGTGTTTGTTTATCATGAATAATGGTTATTACGTTATGAGCGGGCTTGAATTAATTGCGTTACATAATAGTTTCATTTTTAACACTTTCCAACGAAGTTGAACAGTGTTTATGATTTCGGTTTGCCTGTCTGATAATCCGAGCTCTAACTCTCGTAGATATACTCGGATTGCCATGAAATTTTTGCAACTTATTGACGCTTAACTCAGAATGAACCCTATTGAAAATTAAATTTCTACCATAATTGTTCTATTTACGATAAAAAATATTATAAAAACGGCCTATGGGAAATATCGTTTCAAATGAATTTTAAACATGTTACATCCTGCAAACATAGTCAAATTTATATGCATTTACGAAGTGCACTAAAATATGTATTCTTTAAAGAATTAGATGAAAATAATAGTTATTATTTATTTACAGGGCAACATAAAAAAATTCCATTACATAATGTAAAGAAAAGAATTGTTTACGATTTATTTTAATTCTGTTAAACAACTGTATGTATTGTAAATTTGAAATACGTCGCTGTGGATTAATATAAGTTATTTCACGTATAATATGAAATGCTTAGAATTTACAGGGACACACAAAATATTTCAAATTATATCATAAGTACTGTATATTATCGATGATGGCTCATGTATGGATAGATAACATGCATTTTTTAAATTATGATAAGGGCTTTTAAGTTTCACTAAATATATGTATATTATATGGTTTGTATAAATGCTATAGTTGATATACAGAGCTACACAAAAGAACTCGTAAACGTTAGTGAATATGAGCGTAATTTACTTAAGAGTAGTTTTTGAATAAATTACACATTTTTACACTGAACTGCATTCAATTTATTAAGAAATGTTGGCAGAATACAGATAAAGTGATATACAGGGCTTCGGAAAAAATGGATGCATGGTAGATAAATTCTGGAAATGTGACTTAAGTTGTTTTTGTTGAAACTGAATTGTAGCTAAATACTGGCATGTAGTAAAGGTAAGAGGTAAACTACAAGGCTGAACAAGAGTATTCAAGTATGTTTCTATATATTAGTATAAATTGCTGAAAGAAAAATTACAACTTGTTTGGTGTTTTCTTGCTAAACTAAATTCCCGCATTATATAGTATACTTATCAACCAACAGATTAAATACAGGTCAGTTCAAAAGTATTGGAATGCATATTTGGCTATGGATAGTGACATCTAATTTCTCTAAATAACGAAGTTTGTTACAAATTTCAGGAAGTGTTTCATAGTCTATGCTTAATTTTTCATGATATTTTTTACTTGTTCATATTATTATTGCTTAAAAATAACCTTTTACTTCTCCTTTAATGTAATAAACAAAACAATTATCATCTATAAACTATAGATATCAGAATATACGATATTATTTTTAATCATAATTAAGAAACCGAATTATTTCTACTCATTTATTTTAATGACTGAAGCAAACTTTATTATAACCTTTATTTTTTTCATCTTGTTTGCGGTTCAGATTCAGCTGACATCTTTTCAACCTCATGTTTGCTTATGTACTTCATCGTTAGTATTTCTGTAATATGATTATGAACCACCACAACCTAAACAGAAAGCGAAAGGTTTACTTTGAGTGACAGTTTGGCAAGTGTGGCTGATTTACGGAAATGCGAAAACGATTTTATTAATTCCTGTCAAAACTATCTGCCATATAAAAATTATCTTGCCAGTTATATTAAAAGAATTACATAATAGAAGTGCTTGCAATACATTTTTATAACAATTTTCTTAAGACTTTTAAAAACAAATATTTTACAACACATTCTATTTTTTTAATAAATTCTGAAGGTTTTGTTTTATTGTTATTTGTTCTTTGATATCAAAGACAGAGAGAAAAAAACGTGCATTGTATTAAACACATCACGTGTAAAGCGTAATGCTGTGAGCAATCAATTACATTTTTTAATTGTTGGTGCTTCACTTATACATTTTTTAGCGACTAACCAAAGTATAGATACTTTATTTTTAATTATTTTTTAAACTAGTTTTACAATTATTTAGCATAAGTCTTACAGATGGCTGGAACTTTTGTAATTTTTATGATTGCATATTACTATCATTATTCAAACTTGTTTAATATAAGCACCCCCACTAAAAAAAATCTGTACAAAATCCATAGGTATTTGGCCGAAAAATCTGTGGGGACATCCGGTATTTGGCTCATTAAGCAGCTATTTTTAAGAATACCTTTAATAATTCTGCTAATATTTTAAAGATAAAGCTAAATCAGAAAACTTTCTTCAAATGTCTGTAGAATTTCTAAAGAAAGGGGCGATTTCTTCAGATAATCTTATGAGTATTTTTAATGGAGGGTTAAAACGAGTTAATATTCTTTTTTAACTGCATCTTCGCACTCCACATTCGACTCTCACGCACCAGATTTACGTGGGATACGTCAAGTGTCCCACGTAAATCGGGACGCCAAAAGCTTTGGACACGACTACTATCTTTTAGTTTACACAAAAAATGAAGACCCAAATTGGGTTGAAAGATTTCTGGGTACAGAATTGTTACAATTTGGAAAGTTCCGTTTGTAGCACAAAATCGTATTAAATAAGTCTGATTTTTAATGATATTAAAACAATTAAAATATCTTAGATAGTATATACATTATACCTCAGAAATTTTGATTAATTTAATGTTAATAAAGATCTGCTCTCTTTTGAACAATTTTGGGTTATCTATTTTGGGAACAATACTCTGCCATTTTGGAATCCTTACTGTACCATTTTGGAATCCTTACTGCACCATTTCAGGAAAATTACTATACCCAGAAATCTTTCAACCCAATTTGGGTCTTCATTTTTTCTGTGTATTTCAGCATCGGTTATTTTTTGGCTATTAGATGAGACGAAGAAAATTAGTTTAAAATATTGGGGTCCAAAGCATTTGGAGTACCCAGTTACGTGTGAAACTAGTGGTCAATGAGACTCATCTCTTAAGTTCAATCTTTTAATATTTTCAGGATTTTTACGGGCATAAAAAGTCAAGATAATGTTAAAATGATCAACACGAACAAGCTAAATAGTTTATTTTACTTAATATACTATTTACACATTTACAAATAAACCATAAAGTTACAGCATGACTCCTAAATAGTCCGCCAACTGAAAATCCATATATTTCTTAGAAAGATTTTTGTTTTAGATTTTTCTAGCAAATCGCAGCAAAAACACCTTCGGAGGTTAGTTGTAGCATAAATGCTGTAAAAACAGACTATCGAAAGTATTATTATTCAGTTCGTAAACCATTTGGGACCCTGATTTTGTCGTAGAAAAAAAAAGTAAACACCCACAACTAATCCTGCAAAAATTATCATAGAAGAAAACTATTGGTATCAAACACATGAAAATGAAGTTTGCTTTTAAATGATGTATATATAGTTTGATTAAGGGGCCATCTAAATACAAAAATGAACCTTAAATTTTATATATTTATTTATTTTTTAAATAGCAGTACCCAATTTTGACTGCACAAGTAAAATCCACACTCTTCAATTACCCCAAAAAAAATCTTGCATTAAGTTGGTACTTTTTCGAGAAATTCATTATTTAAAACGACAGTATTTTAGAGGCTGCATTGAAATTGAAGTTCTGTACTGTATTGTTAACCGGCAGAGCCTCTTTCTTTATCGTGGCATCTTAAACGCCAATTAAGCAGCGATTGAAGACTGATAGATTGCAGAACAGCATAACAATTTTCAAAATATCTAGTCTCTTCTATCGTAGACGGCCCATTAAATCAGTATTTAGTCGTTGCTTAGCATAATTTGTAATCTACACGGAAGAAAATTTTGAAATTTTGAATTTCCATAAAGCAGGTCTGAATAAATCTAAATGAATAAAAAAAGTACGTTGCAATTTGTAAATGATCAGGATATTAATTTCATAATTTATAAATCTTATAATAAAATTACAAAAATTGAAAATTCACCATATTTATATTCGGGCATTGAAAAGGGCATTTGCAACATGAAAAAAATAGCACATTAGGTGCATAATTTCAGGAGATATTTATTAAAATATAAAAACGCAATTAAATATTAGAAACACTAAAATTTGAATAATTATAATTAAAAAACTTATAATTTCAATGACTTGAAACTTGGTGTCTAGACATATTTGAACCGAAGATTTGAAATATTTTGTTAAAATTGAGTATTGTTTTTTTTAAAAAAATGTTTGGGTTAATTTTAATTTGTAGATAGCCTCCTAAGGAAATTTTATATGCATCATTTTAAAATAGACTTTATTTCCATCGTTTGGTATCAGTAACTTTCTTCTATGATAATTTGTTGAGGAGTTAGTAGGGAGCATTTATTTTTTTATTAGATGATGAGTGTACAAAATTATTAAAATATTAACATTAATAAGCATTTATTCTTACTAAAGTAATTATTAATTTTTCTAATTTTCGTAACAGACTGTGCATTGTTGTTTGGTGCATTTCATTTTAATATAAAACACATAACAATTTCTATGTTTACAAGTAAATTGATTATTTAATAATTATTGTAGAATATTATCTTTTATTATTTATCTTTTATCTTTTATTATTTTATCGAAACTTTTATTATTTATAATATTTAAACATTTGTTTTGTACAAGATTTGGTGCTGTTCTTGGAACATTAAATGTTAATATAAAAACATAGAAGACTGTGTCTTCACAACCTAATTGTGTCACTTTTTAATGCAAAATTAAACTATGCGCATAAGTGTACATCAATGTTGACTATACTTTGAAATGTCATCTTTGATTTTTTAAATTTTATAATTTCTGTCACCAAATAGCAAAAGTATTACGTTTAGAAAATTGGGTAATGAAAAATAGTATTGATGAATAACAGTAGCTGTGAAGGTGAACAACTTCACATGCTAATTTTTAATGGTTTTTTGTTTCGTCCTTTTTTTTGGTGTTGATAGATTTTCAATTTCTCAGATTTTAACAAACTGCATTTTATTTTATAAAGATCTTTATAAAATAAAGCAGACTATATTAATTTTCTCGCTCAATTCTCTAACAGCAGTGCATTTTATTAAAATAAAAGAAAAAAAATATTTTACTTTTCTGTCAAGGTGTTTCTGACTTCATTTACGTGCATGTTTACACAGAATTTGTCAGACATTTTGCATCGAATTTTTTATATTATTCAAGCTGTCTATATTTTCTGCAACGTCTAAAATTATTTTATTACTGGTACTTTGTCTTGAAATTATTTTTTTTTATTGACTTTCATTTTCGGCGCTCCAATCAGATGAAAATTTTAGCAACAGCGTGACAATTGTAACAATGTGGTTTGCAGTATTCCAGATTTCCCTGTCATTCGGCATTACAGAATTAATATTTGCCCTTCATTCACCCCCATTGAAATTTCGTTAAATGAAAAAACAATTTCTTCTCTATCAACTCTTACCTAATCATACGTTATTCGCTGCATCTAATTCCGCTAATCTGCTGATTTCAAAAGATTATAATTACAGCATTTTGATCAGAAATCTTGACTTGTGATTAAAGAGCCTTATGATCAATAAAAGTTCGTACATGTTTTTTGACTCCATGTGCTCATTTAAAAAGACGATCAGTCTTTTTCTCAAATAATTAATATTAATTTAATCCTTTCGGGTGTGCTATACTGTTAATAGTACATGTCTTTCAATGGAATATTATTTTGTTTTCACAAACATTTTTTAGTTATTTATATGTAGTAGTGTTTGTATATGTCCATGCATTTATTATATGACTTCAATTATATTTAGGCATTTATTATTAATTATAAATATTAATAATTGCTTAATTCTTTTTCTTTTATTTTAAATACATATTTCATGTTTTAAATATTAAATAAAATTTACTTTCCTAAAAGAATCATTGTAATAAAGCGAAAAAAGTAGTAGAAAGTTGTAAAATAAATTTAATTATATTGTATTGAAGTAATTTCTAAACATCTCCAAAAATTCTTCCTTAGGCTATTGTCATACGAAAATTAATTGGATAATACTCAAAGTATCATAATGCGTCATGTTGCAGACAATGAGATATTCGTTCAACACTAATTAATCTATTTCTATAGCTAATGTTAATGATATTAACGTAAAAGTATTTTTTTAACCGAAAAGAAATTCGGACCCGAAGGTGTTAATAGCACTCAGGCGTCACTGAAGGTATGTCAAGATTCATCACTGCATCACAGTTCTTTACTACAATATCTTCATTGCATTTCAATGTGATTTTCGGGGGAAGCACAATTAAATTATGGAAGTAACAGTATATTTATGCAGCATAATTCCCTGCCAAATATGAATGGCTTATCAATTTTATCCCAGAATATTCCAACTTTCTAGGACTTACTCTATATCGTAAAGTATCACCAAAGTGATTACAAAGATCATGTAATTTTTCAGATAATTTTGAATGAATGAAGACAGAGAGAAGAACGCTTAAAATATCACGCATTGAAAGATTTTAATTGTTTTGAAGATTCAGATTTAACATAAACTTTACCTGAATTTAAAGGTTAGTGCAAATATTAAATCAGCTCATTGATTTTTTTTTATCTCACTGATTGCATATATGGTACAGATTATGTATTTTTTCTCGTAGCCGTTTAATGTATAAATAATCGATTCCAATTTAAAAGTTTTCTACCCTCGGCAAATTCTTTCAATTTTTTATGTGCTAGCGTTACGTTAATTATCACGCAGTTTTCATTTCATTCAAATTTAAATTCCTATGAATATTTAAATGAAAACTTCACTTTTTAAAAAACTTGAGGATTAGCGATCTCTTTATATCACCAACAACATATCAAATGAAAAATGTAAACTAAAACAATATTTCCTTAGTCATGATGAATATATTTGCATTAATATTCCGTTTATTATCGATGCTACTCCCATGACACTTATGTGCTATGTTTTAGTTTGATTAAAAAAACATTTAAAAGTCACAGTGGAAAGATTTTTACGAAATGTCTCTGGTGTAATTGTTGTCATCACGCAAAAGTAAATATAATTTTATATTGTCAATAACTAATAATCTGATTATTATATCAGTTTGCTGAAAACATTATGGTAGCTTTTATTAGGAAATA
Organism: Maratus speculifer; assembly: GCA_964019185.1. NCBI lineage: Eukaryota > Metazoa > Arthropoda > Arachnida > Araneae > Salticidae > Maratus > Maratus speculifer. The sequence goes on from OZ025298.1 coordinate 160,153,709, forward strand.
CCTCTTACACAATAGGAATCATATTTGTTTTAATTCTACTAAAAGAACAAACAGAATTTCCTATTGATTTCACTCAATTGTTTGAATAAATATTCTGCATGTTTTAATTTCTTCATGTAGTTTTCAAAGTTGTCAAGATAAATAAAGAAAAAAAAATGTGTACATTACACTTGTATAACATCTCACAAACATATTCGTTTTTAATTATCATTTAATTTCATTTAGATTTCAATAAAGAAATTTTATAGCTTGTATTTTCTCTCTAGCATAATTTTTAATGCAAACATCACAAAATTCTTTTAAACTGGCTGTGTAATTACAAAAGAATGCATTTACGGATGAGAGTTTTTATTATTTAGAAAGATCTTTAATGTTTTAATTTCGAACGTTAAGTATACTGTATTTTTTTACTAATTATTCATGTTCGCTCAAAATAGCCTTGTACAAGCAATGTTAAAGTCATTTCTGAATAATAAAGTTGTAAAGCACGTATATAGTAAATGATTACCCAGCTAAAAATGAACTGCAGTTTTTTTGTAGAAGTGAAGTGTTTTTGAGGTTTTTCTAAAATTTCTCTAGTCTTTCTGTAGTGCAATCTCAACTATAAAATCACTTCAGTTATTTTGTAGTTAATAAAAGGTGATTTTGCAGTAATTTATTTTCAACATTCTGTGCGCTATTAATTTTGAAAACACTGTAGTTTTTATAAAGTTATTTTATAATCAAAAATTAAAAAATATATAAGACTTTATAACCGTAGAATCACTGCAGTGAATTTGAAGTTATTATCCAACCATTAATTTAGAAGTACATTTCCGATGCATCTCTCGTATAACTGTAGTTATTGTCCGATAAATTCACAGAATTTAATCGGAGAAAAATAATTTCAAATATGCTTCAAAATCGAACTAGGGATTTCTCATCCCATCGAACCACTTCCGTAGTAAAAAAATTATTAGTTCCTACTTTGTTTTGTAACTTGGAAGTTACAAGTTTTAATACATTAAAATCCATTTCTTTTTTTTTTAATTCAGACATGGGCGTCCCTATCTATGCTTCCTTCCCCCTAACTTAAAATTCTTAGTTCCTTTATTATTTTAAGCTAAGAGAAAAAAAAATTAATGTCACTAAATTACATTTCGAAATCCAGTGAGGGGTAGTGACTACCTGTGCCCCCTGCATACAACGGAAATTTCTTAGTTCTTTTATTTTAAGTTACTCTAAAGGAATAAATTTTGCGAGGTTTATCAAAATCAGAGAAAAAATATATTAAGTTTCAAAAGTTATAGGGAACAATGGGCCTTTCACTCACCAGCCCCTTAATGCGAAATTTCTTCTTACATTTATTGTAAATTTCTTGAAAATCATACATTTTACTATGCTTTTGAAAATATCAGAAAAGAAAAAATTTGTTAATGTATATATATGTTTTTTTTTTTTTTTTTTTTTTTTATTTATTTAGGAAAGGGCAAATACTTTCCTCTACCTTCCTCAGGCCATAACAGAAAATTCTTATTTCTTATATTTTAAGCTAAAGAAAAATATTTAATTTTGGTATTTTTTCAAAAATCGGAGAAAAAAAAATAGTTAAATTTTAAAATCGAGTGAGGCAAAATGGCTCATCAATTCCCCCCACCCCTCACGGAAAATTCTTCTTTTCTTTATTTAAATCACACTAAAAGAATAAATTTAATTATGCTTTTGTAAATTGGAGGAAAAATTGCTAATTAAATTTCAAAATCCAGGGATGGGCAATGAGTCTACAACCCCCTCCTTAATTGAAAATTTCTTTTTCTTTCTTCCTAAGTTACTCGAAAAATTTACATTAGGTTTTTGAAAAAAAAAAAAAAAAGAGGAAATTTTATTTAATTAAATTTTAAAATCCAACGAGCTCCTCTGCTTCCTGCCCCTATACATCTCCATCTTCATAACTGAAAATTACTTGCAATTAATTTACTATTACTTCATTTTGAAATCGACATACAAATATTTGAATCATCAAATAATTTTTTAAATCGCTCTTTAAAATTATTATTCGATCTAAACTTAATGAATCGTAGAAAGAAAAAAAATATACTTCATCAGTTAATTGAAGTGTATTTTCTAATTATGTATTCATTTTAAAAGCACATCAAAGTTTCTTATTTCATGCAAATATTAAATTATTAAAAGTGTTTAAAATTATTTTACAAATCATAAATATATTGAAAAATCTAGTAATTTTTTATATTAAAATTTAAAAAAAATCAGAAATTTCCCTTTGTAAAAAATTATTTACCAAAGAAAAAAAAGAAGAAAATTAAATTAATGTTTCTATTTTATTTTTAGGTAAAAATGTAGATAAGTTAACAATCAAATATATCTACAGAATCATTAAAAACATATGCTACATTAAAAAATAAAAATGATATAAAATGAGTCCTTATTCTAATTCAAAGTTATTAATTATGAGCTTCTTATTTTATAAAATTAATTTTTCCTTTTTACAAATATATATTTCTTAAATTAACACATTTAATTACATTATAATTCCTAAAAAAATTATATTATCAGAAAAACCTCTAAAATTCGTTTTTTTTTTAATTTGCAAGATAGATTCAGAAATATTCCCCAATTAAAATATATATATATATATATATATATATAATTTTTATTTAATTTTTAAATTAAAAAATGTTTATAAATAACGAATTATTATTCTAACACAATATTATATTCTTATTTTATAAAATTAATTTATCCTTTTTTACAAATATATATTTCTTAAATTAACACATTTAATTACATTATAATTCCTAAAAAAATTATATTATCAGAAAAACTTCTAAAATTCTTTTATTTTTTTTTTTAATTTGCAAGAAAGATTCAGAAATATTCCCCATTCAAAAAACTCACTACAAAAAAAAAAAAAAAAAAAAAAAAAAAAAATTATATATATATGTATATATATATTTTTTTTTTAATTTAATTTTTAAATTAAAAAAATGTTTATAAATAACAAATTATTATTCTAACACAAAATTATATTCTTATTTTATAAAATTAATTTTTCCTTTTTACAAATATATATTTCTTAAATTAACACATTTAATTACATTATAATTCCTAAAAAAATTATATTGTCAGAAAAACCTCTAAAATTCGTTTATTTTTTTTTAATTTGCAAGAAAGATTCAGAAATATTCCCTATTTAAAAAACTCACAATATATATATATATATATATATATATATATATATTTAAATTAAAAAATGTCTTTAAATAATAAATTATTATTCTAATACAATAATAAAAAATATGTTTTACCGTATCATCAAACGACATAAAATGAATTTTTAATCTAAGTAAAAAATATTAATTACCGACCCATATAATTTATTAAAGTAAGTACTTCCATGTCAAAAATATATATTTTATAAAATTAACACAATGCATGTCATTACATTATAATTCATAATAAAAAGATTATTATTTTCGCAATTAGCCTAAAAATAAAATTATTTTATTAAATATTTACTGATTTTTAAATTCAGAAGAAAAACCAATTCATTTGCTTTAGCTAATTCGCTAAAGTATTTGTTTAATTCATTTAATATTAAATTGTTTTTAAAATACATGCCCATATAAACGAATTACAATAAATAAATAAATAATAAAATAAAAGCACTTTAAAACACCCAATTTTTCTGCCTGCCATTCAGCTTTTGCAACAAATAATCTTTAATTGAAATGCCTCCCCTTTATACCTCGCACAACACTAACCACACAAGTCTCAACAGGCAAGTGGTCAAAGCGTGTCTCTCCTGTACCTGGGATCGTCAGTTCGAGTACAACTGTTTCCAGTCAAAATCTGCCTTTGAAATGTTAAAAAGGAAGCTTACCAGTGTGGTCAATAGATGGCGGCAGCAGAGCCAATTTTTTTGGGTGGGAGGGGCATTTAACTTCAAATTCACTGCAGAAAATGTGTAGTTATGAACTACACATTCACTGTAGTGATTTTGTAGTTGTTGACTTTGAAAAAACTGCAGTGATTTGTGCCAAATCACCACAGTTTGGCAACTGCATTTTATTTGCAGTTTCACTAGAGTTCATTTTTAGCTGGGTAGACGACAGTCTATTTCACATTTTTTTGCTAATTTGAAATATACATTTATATATATATATATATATATATATATATATATATATATATATATATATATATATATATATATATATATGTATGGAAAATATGTATTAAGAAATATTTATTTAGAAAATCTATGAATAAAAACCGCTGGCACACACAGACTGCAGGCATCTTTTCAAACTAAATCGATATTACATTACTACTTTGAGAACAGTTAGTTTGCCATATTTTTTATGTTATTTTAGCATACAGATGCTGCCCGAACTTTTTTCACGATTATAATTATACTTACAAAACTGTTTTATATAAATTATAATTTTTTTTTGAAGGCAACTCTTTTCAAAAATCCAAAAGAGAAAAGAAGTATGAGTGACGCGAAATTAGATTTCGTAGGTAGGTCAATATATATATATATATATATATATTGAGGAACAGTGGATTAAGATGTGAAAATACTATTTCTTTTAGATTGATGAACGTTAATATATTGATGACACTGGAATAAAAAAAGTGGGATTCATGCTTAAGTTTTAAGTGAAAAATACATTTCTGATAGTATCTGGAGTTTATCTTGACATTTTATCCCTTTTATTTATACGTTTATTCAGTAGCGTAACCAGGAAATGTGTCGAAATACTCTGACTACCAGTAATATACTGTATATCTCGCATTGTCTTTGTAATTAGTGGAGATTTTTCCGATTAGATGAGGCTACAATTTTACAAAAAATTTTCGTATTCGGAACGTTTGGACCCCCACCCTGGCTACACCATTGCATGGATTCCATCATTTTGCACGATAAAAAATTGCTGCATAACTTTAGTGGAAGTTTTGCTATCACCTCTTCTTTGAGTAAATTAACCGCTATAATTGCTTTTACGTTGTTCTAATATGTAATATAACACTAGTTACATTAGTTTTAATTGGACCTTTTTAAAAGTTATATTACTCCAATAAATTTTAGGCTGCATGTTTTCCCTAATTTTATAGAGAAATGTTGCATGTATTTTTTTACAGTGTGTGCCAGTTGGGTTTTGACATATGGGTTTTTAAAAAATATATATTGTGCCATATTTAGACTCCAAAAAAATCTTCAATTGGTACTGAGCTTTTAGTTTGGGTATATTTATTTTTTAATATTTCGTATTTTGGTTTTTGGAGGCTGAAAATTTCAAAGTATGGGGCGACTTGGGAAATAAAATTTGCCATTTAATGCAAAGCCAGCAACAATAACAAACCCTTTGCTGAAATATTCTCTTGATACAAAACATTTTAAGCTATATTTCTCCGCTTTGATGACAATAAATATGTCTATTTCTATTACAATTACTCAACCTTCATCTACGTTTACACAATTTTTGCCATTTTCCCTTGCATAGATGTGTCTGATAAAAAATTCGTATAGTGTGCGACTAAAATGCTGCCATTCTGTGACTTCTGATCGCGGCTAAATGAAGACATCATCTAAAGTTTAAGAAAACATAAAAACACCTTTAAAACTTATTTATTTTATAAAAAATGTATTTCTGTAAATTTTTCTTTTTTTGTGATGCAACTGAAAGATACTTTTCAAAGAACGGTACAAAGCAATTTTCACTAAAAAAGCACAAAATCCTGACAATTGGGTTTCTGATAAAAATGTAAATTTAGAAAAACAACGATGATAAGAGATTATTTTTTGAGAAAGGTCTCACTGCACTTGAGGACCTCACTCCATTTTATTTTTTTTTTCAAAGATCAAAATACATCCCTTCATTATTCATTCAACATAATTTATTTATTTATTTTATTTGTTTTATTTATCACATTAATCTGACTTGTTTGCTCGATATGAAGCCTACTTATAAGTCACCCTCAATATACAGGGACGATATAGCAAAAGGATTTTTTACAATACGAAGAAAATACAACCGGGGGATTTACACAAGTCTTGTGCAATAGAACCAGCGGGATTCGAACCCACAGCCTCCTACAGTCACAACGTTTAGTGGTATGGTGTCTTGACCACTCGATCAACAGAAAAAGAATCTCTAAAATAAAGGAATGTAAGTTAAAATGCCATTGAAAATTATATGAGTAAAATAAATGTAATATAACGTGTACGTCATGAAAATACAATTATTGTAAATTAAGAGAGAATGTATTTTTATGATAGTTCAATTATGTCAGAAATTTTGTGACATTTTTCCTTATAAACATAGGTTTACTTCGGCTAAAACCGAGCTGTTAACATTTCAAACGCATCCTGTATGTTTTTCTATTTTTTATGGTATTTTAAAGAAAGTTTTATTACTTAATCAAAACCTAATGTTGTGGATATTTTATCTACAGAATATTGTTATCACAATATAAGGCAGCCTTTGAAAGCTTTCTAAAATATGCACTATCATTAAAATAAAACTGGTACCAACTAATTCGCGCGTACTCTCTGTTTTTTGCTTTTCTAAGTATCGATCAATGATTTTAATGCACTAAAAGGTTGGTGATTCTAAAAGCAAACGAATATAAGACAGGCGTCCCATGAGACATTTTGGAGAAATGTGCGTATTTGTTAATGTATGTTGAGATATCAAATTCTCGATACCTTCGGTTTTTGCGTAAATCGCAATAACATAAGAAATTTTTTTTATATGGTACATTAGTTTTCTTTTAGCAACAGTTATCATCTGCATTGATCTATATGTTGCGGCCAAAACCCGGAACCTGGCCAATTCTAGAACTGGCCAAGCTTCCTGGCCAAAACCTGAAATACATGATCTCAATAGTGTATTTCGGGTTTTGGCCGGCCAATTCGAGAACTGGCCGGGAAGCCTTGGCCAACATCCGAGTTGGGAATTTAAGGCTACCCTTTAGATGCGGGGCCGTCATGAAACTTAGAAGTTGCTTCCTATTTCGAGAAGAAAGTTGTTTCGCTGCTATTCTGATTTCCACGCTATTCTGATATGTCACTTTAGTGGTCTAAAGCACCATTTTTGCTAATAGAAATATAAATTTATTAATTATGTAAAAAAAATGGCCTCAATAAGGTTATAATATTTCGCATTATTTCCATTTCTTTTAAACCTGAAAAACTAAATTTTGCAGAAGATTCTTTAAAAATAAAAATAGATATGAAGGGAAATTTTTAATTAATAAACCTAACTCATTGACAATTGAACAATCTTAAAGTCAAAACAAGAAAGAGAATGAATCACTGAATAGATTAGAAAACATCATCCAAATTTATCGGAATATTGTTAAGAGAATTTACTCCGGTTCTTTTAATGTAAAGAGATATCCACAAAAGCATAAAAAAAGTAAAATTTCATTTCAGCAATTGGTATCCACAACCAGTAATCTATATATTTTATCTTTCATTAAAGCTTTCATATGATTTATAAATTGCTTTACAAAGAAATTTTAAAAGCTTATCACAAGTCGAAACGCACATGAAAAACAATAACGGCTCTTAATTAATAAAACAATCAAATAATTTGAGTCGGTATATAAATGGCAAATTCCACTTAAAAAATAATCTATAGAAAACATATTGTAGAGCATATTAGAAATATATAAAGACTTTATTATATTTGAAGTTGTGAAATATCATAAAAATACTCTGTAAAAGTATTTTTCGCATATATCATTATTCCTTATCGGAATACATTTTTCGGATCCCTATATACGATTTATAGTGACTTCTTAATCAATACTTTACAAAAATAAATAAATAAATAAATAAAATAAACCTACTGTTTTCCATATGATTGAGGCATATAATTTTCTTTATGTTTGAAATATATCATAATTCCTTATCGGAATTTTTTTGGCGTCCCTATAATTAAACTATAATAGCTAATTAATCAATATTCAGCAAAAGACATATTGTTTCCCACATGAGTGAGAATTGTGAAATGCATTAAGTTTGAAATAGTGTAACATCATCAAAATAAACTATTACAGACTTTTTGGTATACATCATAATTCTATATTGGAATTGATTTTGGTGCTCCTATAAACGAACTGTAATGGGTAATCAATACTTTACAAAAAAAAAGCATCCCACATGTGCATTATGTTCGAAATCGTTTAACATCATTAAAATGCCCTATAAAAGATTTGCTAACATACATCATAATTTCTTATCGAAATATTTTTTTGGGTCTCTATAAACGAACTATAATGGCTACTTAACGAATGCTCTACAAAAAACGTATTGCTTCCCACATGAGTCAGGCATGTACATTTCATTAAGTTTGAAATATATCACAAATATTTATCAGAATTATTTTTGGCATTGTTATAAACGAACTAAAATCGCTATTTAATCAATACTCTACAAAATGCATATTGCTTCCCGCATGTGTGAGACTTGTAAATTGCATTATGTTTGGAATAGTGGAACATCATTAAAATACCCTATGAAAGGTATTTTGAGCAAACATCATTATTTCTTATCGGAATCCTTTTTGGCATTCTTATAAACTTACTATAAAATGGCTACTCATTTAATACTGTACAAAAAATTTGCATCCCACATGAGCATTATGTTGACAGTGTAACATCATTAAAATACTCCATGAAAGATTTGTTGCATTTATCATAATTCTTTATCGGAATTCTTTATGCGTCCCTACAAATGAACTACATTGACAACATAATCAATACTCTTACAAAAACGCATTGTTTCTCACATGAGTAAAAAATATAAATTTCATTATGTTTGAAATATATCATAATTTTTCATCGGAATTATTTGGCGTTTCTATAAACGAACTATAATTACCACTTAATCAATACTTTACAAAAATTTGCATCCCACATTTGCATTATGTTTGAAATAGTGTAACATCTTTAAAATACGATATTAAAGATTTTATCGCATTATCATAATTCTTTAAAGGAAATTTTTTGTTATCTCCATAAACAAACTAGAATGGCTACTTAATCAATACCTAACAAAAAAGTATTGCTTCCCACATATGTAAGGTATATAAATTTCATTATGTTTGAAATTTATCATAATTCTTTATCAAAATTATTTTTGGCGTCCCTATAAACGAACTGTATTGGCTACTTAATCAGTACTCTACAAAATATATATTGCTTCCTACATAGGGGAGGCTTGTAAATTGCATTATGTTTGAAATAGTGTAACATCATTAAAGTACCCTAAAAATGATTTTTGGGCAATATCATAATTCTTTATCAGAATTCTTTTTGGTGCTTCTATAAATGATCCATAATGGCTACTTAATCAATATTCTAAAAAGAAGAAAAAATTGCATCCCACATGTGCATTATGTTTGAAATAGAATAACATCATTACAATACTCTATGAAACATTTTTTCGAATATATCATAATTCTTTATCGGAATTCATTTTGGCGTCCCAATAAACTAACTATCATGGTTACTTAATCAATATACCCTACAAAAAAGTGCTTTCCACATGACAGAAGCATGTGAATTTCATTATGGTTGAAATAGTGTAACTTCATTCAAAGGCACTAAAAAAACTCTTCCACCGTTCGCTTCTTTGTAATGAAATAATTTTCAGTGTTTCTGTAAAAAATCTAGAATTGCTATACTTGATACTCTGTAATACATAACTGTTTGTCATCCATCTTAATGATGCATAGGTACCAATTTTATTGTAACTAAGATAATGCAACAACATTAAAATGCACAGTAAAAACGATTCCCATTGATTATATTAAAATGAAATATTTCTGTATATCCCAGTAAATTAACAAAAAATAGTACAAATTCCCATTTCAGTACCAAAATTAATTGATAAACCGAATAAGATAACAAGTACAAATTAACCCGAGCCTTTACTCGAGTTAGAGCACGGGCAGGTTGACGTTTAGACTATTTGAATTCATAGACACTTTCAACTGTGTTAGAAAGGATTAAGCCGAATGCCTCTACCTATTTCGCCTCTATCTAATTGGCCAATCACACCTGGACAGTTCGCGAATTGGCCAATCGCATCTGGCCAGTCTGCGAATTTGCCAGTCATTTTTAAACGCTGCTGGCCAGTTCGGGAATTGGTTGGTTATTTCTAGAATTGGCCAATTACGGGTTTTGGTCGCAACATATATATTGTAACAGGATAGTGTTGTTCTACTACACTGCAGTTTACACATTAGATAAAACTTAGTATGGGTTTTGCTTGCCAGATGGATTGGATATGATGGTTCATTATTATGTCTTCAATATATTAATTGTATTAATTATATTAATTATATTATGTCTTCTTACGTGTTCAATATTTATTTATTTATTTTCTCCCATTTTATTTATTTTTTGTCCCGGATTTAAATTGATGCGGATACTTTTTTGGTGCAAATCCCAGAACAGACGATGCTGCTATGTTTTTTTTTTTCCTTTTTTGCAACTTAACAGCTCTATATCAAGAACCAGTGAAAGGATATCTATCAAACTTTAGATTCGGTTAGTCTTTGACATGAAGTGATGTTTTAATTTTTGTGTAAATTAACTTACTTTTGATATTGTTACGCTGCATTTTTCCTAATTTTCTCTGTAACTCTTTCCAAGGATACTTTTTTCGATGGAGTTTTATCAAATTTTAGATTTAGTTAATACTTTATATGAATTGATTATGTTTACGTAACCTCCCAAGAGGTAGGGCTGATAAGCTATTTTTTTTTTACTCCCGCAAAAATGCTATATCTAGAACTAATGGACGATTTTTTTTCAAACTTCAGATTCAGGTAAACCTTGATAAATATTATTGCTGATATTGTTTTGATGTAAATTGTCAAACTGATGGCGTTTTTATGCTGCATAGTACCGATATGAGCAATAGTCCTACTTCAAGATCTAATGCACGTAATTCCATATCTTTAGAAACATTACGAAGGGAATAAATTATTATTTAATTTTGGTACTGTGATAGCGAATGTTGAAGTATTAACATACATAACCCTTTATCTACCGCATTATGAATTTATGGAAACTTTACATTATAAAGCATTTTACGTAAATTGTTTAAACTAAATCAAAGGATTTACATAATCATTTAATACATTTTTGGAAGGATTTTAGAAGGATTGGAGGTTTTAGAAGTATAAATTAAATTTGAATTTACAGGGATTTTTTGCAGTATTTATACCGCCACTCAAATGTTTTATTTTAAATTGTTTTCTCAATATTTTATAGAATTATAAAGTATACAAATATGATGTTCTTATTATATAAATATAGAAATATTTCCCAATTGAAAAATCCCCATCCCCTTCCCTCAGCGCCAAGAAAACTGAAAAGATACAAAGGCAAAATAAATCATCGTTTTAAAAATATTTTTGCTTTGTATAACCAATAATGTTTTTGGAATAAAATAAAGTAATTTATCTGTAACTCATTCTAAACAGTATTACAACTAATCGACTTATTAAAAGAATTTTATAATAAGTAATTTTAATGTTACTTATATGTACCGTCTGTTGGTAAAGGGAAAAGACACACACCCGACTAGTTTTCTTTTGTGTGTATAATAATTCTTCTACTGGTACATTTTTGGAATATACCCTTGATTGGAACACCCTCAATTTTCTGTAAGGATTTTTTCATAAAATCTGACGTTTAAATGAAATTTCTGTTTAATCGATTGGTTCTGAAAGTTTTTTTCTTCTTTTTATCTCGTTACATCAAAAAAATGATAAATAAACAAATCTATCTTTTAGTTTCATTATACTTCTTTAAGAAAAATGGTTCTTGAATATATATCAATAAAATCTCCAATAATTTATCTATTAAAGGAAATATGGTACATAGTGTATTTTCTTTCTGTTCTATATCCACATTTCTACATATAAACAAAAATTAAGTAAATAAGGGTATGTTTTTCTGCATATTGGGAGAAGCTCTAGATTAATTGGATAAATCTGAAATAAATTAGGGTATACACTTATCCGTTTGAGTTTAATGGTCAATATAAATAAGCCAAACAAAAAGTAGCAATAACAATTTTAGTAACAGTAATATTTTTACTAAATAAATTACCTATTTTCCATAAACGTATTGATGATTTAGTATTTTTTTAAGATGTGTGCATTAGTTTTGAAATTACTTTACATTTTGTTTTACTGTTTTCCTTAATTTGATTTACTAAAAGTTTTCTTTACTTTTTTTAACTAATGAATGTTTGTATTAAAGTGTTTAAAATTTTAAGTACTGATATTGACCTTAGAAATCAAGGATGATTTATTGAAATTGATTTTTTTTTTCAGATGTCAAGAGTTTAAGTTCATCAGGCGAAATATAAAGTCAAAAATTGTTTTGTGATTATGATGAAAATAAGATTAAAAATAATTTCCTTGCTTAAAATAATGCATATTTTTTTTTAAATTTATGCGTTTATTGTTATTGAAGAATAGAAGTGATTCGATTAACTATAAATTAATTATCAATTTTAACAAAATATCTACAGTTTAATATTTTAGGTAGCTTTCGTTCCAAAAATTTAAAAGCTACCTATAGCAGCCGTCCGGAAGAAAGCTATTCTTAAAAAAGGTTTATTTTCACCTATTACCCCCCCCCCCGTTTAAATATTGATATATACACTGGTGGACAAAACGTATGGACTACGGTTATTTTCAACGATTACAGTAGGAAGTAGATCCGCGGCAGAGTGTGTTAATTTGAATGAAAGTGGGATGTACTCTGTTTTATGAAACTTGCGTAAATTATGTACTTCCGCTTTCGTCGATAGCATGACAGCAAAGATAAATTTTTTTAGGCAATCGGTGAGTGCTCTGATTGGTCATTAGGTCTACAAATTGAAGGAAATGGAATGAAGCTTGAACATTGAAATTTTTAACATGTCTTCAAAGCATCATTTCGATGATATTACTCGAAGTAGAATAATTAGAAAGTTGGAAAAAGGACGTAAAACGAGACACATTATTCGTGAATTTAACATAGCGCACAGTATTGTTTTTAGTCTATTGCCGGCACTTCAAAAGAGTGGAATGTGCACTAGGCTTACGGGGGAAGGTCATTCTAACAGTATAACGACCCAAGCAGATCGCTATAATGTTATTTCCAGAAAAAAGAACCGACGCAGCGCAGCTGGTCAATTAGCAAATCAACTTTGCACTGCCACATACACTAAATTATCACAAAAAAATATTGCAAGACGTTTGAAAAAGGGTGCACTATACGTCCTAATGCATATTGTGTGTGGGGTGCCAAAAAACACAACTGCAGAATTTGCACCAAACGAATTCCTCATGTTGTGTTTCCAGTTGCATTGCATTCTCTTAATTCACCGTTTGATGTAGTATGACAGCAAGTTTAAATATTTGGATAATTTTTCTTTGAATAGCAGTAGGTAGCTAGATCTGTTGCAGGCACTGTGACTGCAGCTCGTTTAGCGTCAATGTTAAGAGCCCACAATAGTCACAGAAAAAGTACACAAAAAGACCCGGATGACCATGTAAAGTCTATGGGAGCGTTCTTTTCTAATATCTCGCTCAAATTTTAATATTTTTGCATGATTTTTTTGCACAAGATAGCTGAGGGCAATCCACAACCGGGCTAGTTTTTACTTTTTCGATTTTGGTTATATATTTTTTATATTACGACAGTTTCAGTTTCAGAACCGGTTTAAACCGGTTTCGAAAGTTAAAGTAATTTTTTAAAGAAAATCTGAAACAAAAATTGAAAAAGTAAAAACTAGCCCGGTTGTGTATTGCCCTCAGCTATCTTGTGCAAAAAAATCATGCAAAAATATTAAAATTTGAGCGAGATATTAGAAAAGAACGCTCCCATAGACTTTACATGGTCATCCGGGTCTTTTTGAGTAATTTTTCTGTGACTATTGAGGGCTCTTAAGACTTCTCATAATACCTGATCTCCAGTAAAGTGACCTTTTAGATTCGATGATTTGTATGCATTACTGAGACCAACCACACATTGGTACATGTTTCACGCAGTTACTTAATCCCTCGAAGACTTTCAACACATATACGTGCCACCAAAAGGCTTAAAAATCCTTGTTTATCCCCAACAATAAAATTTTACTGCAAAGTTTGACTTATATAATCGGAGCATTTTCTCGATTTAATAAGGCAGAAATTTTTACTTTAAAAGACGGGTGATAGAACTGTAAAAATTACGCAAAAGGCTTCCTTCTCGAAGGGGTTAAGGAAAATTTCTCGAATGAACAGATTATAAGCCAAAATTTCCTCACTTGTTGGCCACCCCGGTCACGAGACCCTCAACCCCTGTAACTTTTCGCTATGGAGATATCTCAAAACTACTGAGTATGATGATAATGTAAATAATTTGGGGGATATGAAAGATGCGATACACGGACGTGTCCATAACAAATTCTCCTGACATTGCCAGAACTTATGTTGTGAATGCAATAATACGATTTGACTTGCTTCAAGAAAATGGTGGACGCCAAATTTAACAAGTTTTGCAACAGAATTTGGAAACGATTAAACACATTTTAACCCCTTAACTGGTTTGGTCAAACGCCGTTCGATCAAAACGAATTTGCTTATTGAATCCTTTAAAGCTTTTTGACACCACTATTATTTTTAAGAAGATTTTTCTACTATTGGAAGACGGAAATGTTTAGACTAATTTTTCGAATATTTTATTTAAATAATAGTGGTATGAATCGGCTATTTTCAATTTATTGAACGGAAAAGAATTAAACAGTTAAGGGGTTAAACCGATGCCTTTATGTCTTATTTTATTTAACTATATTACATTCTGCACCAGTTTCCCCCTGGCGGTGAGTATTTAATTTTTTTCTTAACCTGGAAATATATTCCCATGACCTTTTTTAAACGATTACCAAGTTTGATAACATTTAGTACATTAGTTTACTTTTATGTCCATTTGAAGGTGGACTATTTCAAGGAGTTATAACCATGGTGTACGTACCGGGTGTCCCAAAAATGACTGATGGATTTTAAAATTCAATAACATGCAAACGGTGAAAGCTATTTAAAATTTTTGCAGGAGGGTTATGTATAATGTCAGGAGTTTTTTTACCATATTTTTTTATTTTAGTTCGAATTTCAAACAATAGGTGGCGCTGACGGCGATTGAAGACCAAGTGATCAGTGCTGAATGAAGCGTCGACCTGGCCTTCAATTGCCGTCAGCGCCACCTATTGTTTGAAATTCAACTAAAATAAAAAGTTACGGTAAAAACACTCCTGACATTATACATAACCCTACTGCAAAGGAGGGTTATGTATACTGTCATTTTTTATGTATAATTTTTAAGGGTTATGTATAATTTTTAAATAGCTGTCACCGTTTGCAAATTATTGAATTTTAAAATCCATAGTCATTTTTGGAACACCCAGTATATGTGTAATCTTCTTTATTCATTGATGAAGTTTTAGATTAGTTTTGAAATATTAATCGTAACTATTTACATTACTTTAACCTCCTCAGTCCTGAAACAAATATTACAAGGCGTCATTAAAACCAATTTAAAATTGATGTACAATATCGCCAAAGTTATATCAGTCGTTATATCGATTTTGTGATGTACACGCATTTAATAAAAAGATTTAGAAGTAATTATTTATTAATTCTAGAAGCATTTAAATTACTTTAATGGCTGCTTCTTTAGTGTCTCCTCCAGTCGCCATCAGGAGTGAGGAGGATAAGCTCAAAGAGCGTAGTACAGTAACAAAAGACAATTGGAAATTTCCTACATATTACATAAATCGTTGATAAATGAACGGAAGTCATTTGATGAGATTCACAGGGATCGGAGCATATAGGACAAATTTTATTATTTTTACCAGTATATTTTATCTGTAATATTCAATGGACGTTTTTATGAGATATTCTGTAGGAATATGTCATGAAGATTATCTATAAACTATACTGGTAAGAACAATAAAATTTGTCCTATGTGCTCCGAGCCATGGATTCACATAATGTCATCTGGAGAAAATCCCTATTACATGTAAATTTCTGTTAAATGTATTAAATTAATATTAAGTGCAATGTAGGTACTACATCACTTTACTATTAAAAATTATTTAATTGGTGAATAGTTAAAAAATATGTGATTGGCCGGTTCATTCCCAATTATGGAAAATTAAACTATTTTCAGTGACCATAATTTTTGTCTCTTATGAAGCCGTCTCTCTTTACGAGACAGCAGTGGAATTTGTCTCATGATAAAAATGCTTTAAAAGATGTAAAATCTTATTCTCAGCAAGTCTTTAAAAATCCTTCTTCACATTCCAATGGCACACTACTTTAAAACGGGTAGTTGGGTGAATTATAGGTAGACAAAATACTTTTGAAACAATACACTTTTGGGGAAAATAAATTTCTTTATCACAAATCAGTAAATAGTAATGCATTAAAACTATATAAATACGTAAATATTTGTAAGAAATTTTTTTTAAGAAAATCTTTTTTCTTTTTAGGTGCGTTTGTAATTATGTCAATCCGTAGCACCTATAGTCCTTTTATTTCGCCCGCCTGTCCATACATAACAATAAAATTGCCCAACCAAATCGTTTGATATTTAAAATAAATAATTATTAAATAATTTTGTAATGTCATTTCAAATTTTATGAAAGTCGAACGCATAGCTCAATTACAGAAACAATCAAATATATTCCATAACATAACGGTCAATGGGAAAAATAATTTCGAGTACATTTAATGATGTTACATTCTTTTGAGTATAAAAAAATCATATGTACCTATGAATAATGTACTAAAATATGTATTATGTGACGTCTGTAGTGCAAAGAATATTTTTTATTAATTTATTTACATGGACATATGATTATACCCTATTACATAGTGGGAAACATTGTTTGAGGTGCGTTTTAATTACATAAAACAATTTCACGTTTTATGAAATTCATAAACGTTGCTGAGGTTTACTACAAGTTAATTCGTGTATGTTAGAAAACTTATAAGTGCTGCGTCATAGGTTTTAAACCTGTTCAGGGTTTTTGTATTGATAGTATTTATAGGGGCACACAATATATTTCGGAAACCGTACTGTATCTGAAGTACTGAATAGTTAAAAAACTGTGTTATATTACGAACGCACTTCATTTGCTACGTTTCACGTGCAATTTCCAACTTGTTATAATATCATGTATAGAATTTCATAAAATTATGTATGATAATAATTTATAATTAATCAAACTAATGTATAAATTGCTAAAAATTAAAAATATCAATTTAAAAATTTAATATTTTTATTATATCGACAAATGTTTCATAACAGAAAAGCCTAAATTTTTAAGATCGTTGCACAAATATTCGCAAAAGTTTTAAAAAAATGAATTTTAAATAATATTACAAGACCTCGCGTATAATGAAAATAAAATCTGAGCAAACATAAAAGTAAAAGAAAAATCAATATTCGGGAGTATTAATTAACATCTGCTATTGTTTTTAAATCAACATAACATTTGTTTCAAAAGTTTCGGTAACTCGAAAGAAGCTAAAACATTGCAAATTTTCTAACTGTGTAAAAACATCAGTATTAATCCTAAATCATGTACGGTAAAAACAATCTTCGTAGATAAGTATTTCTAATATTTTTAAAGAAATCTCTAAAGGATTTTTGCTGCATAATCTAGCTAAACCCTCGTGTGTTGTAAAACATATTTTATTTTATACACTGCTCAAAACAATTAAAGGATATTGCAGTTTTAGGTGGATTTTGTATCTGGGAAACTTTTTAGCTGATTGATACATGGTCGACAGACATAGTAGGTTATATGAGAATAAATTACACATGTTTGGCAGAAAAAAAAATTATTTTATTGCGCATTTGTGTACAAAAGGAAAAAACCACAATTTGTGCATATGAGAAAAAAGAATAAGAAAAGGTGTTTTCTTCAAAGAAAATCATTTTCAGTAGGGGGTATGGTTTCCATGGGCGGCCAGCAACGATGAACACCTTTGAGGCATGGACTCAATCAGGCTATTAATGACGAGTTGTGGTATTCTGCCCCACTCTTCAAGAAGAGCTCTTTCCAGTTCTTGGAGTGTTTGTGGAGGTTATTGGCGGCCTGAAACTCGTCTTCCTAGAGTGTCCCAAACCTGCTCGATTGGATTCATGTCTGGAGAACACGCTGGCCATTCCATTCGAACGATTCATTCCTCGAAAAGGAAATCCTCCACCAGGTTTGCACGATGTGGCCTGCAGTTATCGTCCATTAAAATGAAGTTATCTCCGATTGCTGCAGCGTAAGGGACAACAATAGGTCTGAGGATCTTATCCCTATATCGGCGACCAGTCAGAGCTCCATCTCGAATGATGTAGAGGTCATTGCGCCCGTCAATGGAGATGCCACCATAAACCAACACTCCTCCACCGCCAAATCTGACACTTTCGTGCACGAACACAGGATTATTCCTACTGCCACGGTCCCTCCAGATGAAAATACGCCTATTATCCGGATGCACAGAAAAACGGGACTCGTCAGAAAACAGAATATTGCTCCATTCATTTCTCCTCCAGTTCACATGCTCGGTTGCCCACTCCCTGCGGTCGCGACGATGCCTTGGTGTTAATCTAACACATACCATCGTTCGGCGAGCATACATACCTACAACATGGAGCCGGTTTCGGACAGTCTGAGTTGAAATCGTGGTGTCTGTAGCCGAGCGAATGTGTTGTTGGAGAAGAGTACCGTTCATGTTTCGGTGTCTCCGAGCTGTTACCGCTAAATACCGATCTTCATCGGGCGTTGTTGCCCGTCTACGACCTTGACTTGGTCTTCGGCCTGCACATCCACTTTCCAAAAAACGGTTCCAGATCCTGGAAATGATACTTTGTGACACTCCAATGGCTTTTGATACTTCGGCTTGAATTTGGCCCCCTTCTAACCTTCCAACAATTCTCCAAGCTTCTTAATCTGTCAAATGACTTCGCTGAGACATCGTACTCATCGAAACAAAGCAATCACTGAATGCCGATCATCCTTGTCTTCATTCTCTTTTATCCAGTTGAAAGTCAAATTTCATTCGCTGCCGCTGAAGCGACGTTTTTGACGTCGAACTCAAAATTTGCATAGTCCACAGTTTGAAAACCAGAAAAATTTGCATTTGTGATTCACTTCTTCAATTTTCGGCAAAAAAAAATTTCGTTTATATCTTTATTTTATATAAAACTTCAAATATCCTTTAATTGTTTTGAGCAGTGTATTTTTCATTATTAATATTTTAGAAGTTAGTTTTGTTTCTTTTTTAAAATGTGTTTTTAAAATAAAAGCATTTTGTATCGGTTCTTTTGTGATTGAGTGCTGGTTTCCAATTTGCATATACATAAAAAAAAGTCAAATAATGTAGTAGTTTTAAAATATCATTTCATTTCAGATTTTTCTTTCTTATTTTTCAATTGATAAAACATCAAAAGAATTATGTATTTTTTCTGTTTTAAATATGTGTTAGATTTATTTCGTATCACCTCTTTTTCATCATATAATGCTTAAAAGAATTGTCATTCGTATTTATTTGTCAAATTATGTTTCTTTAAGAAAACATTCTGAATGCTTTACACAGTTTAGATAAATTTTTCCAAATATTTTTATTTTATTTTTAATTTCAAAAATATTTATTTTGAGATATCTAACTTTGAATAAATATTAGTGATATTTCCATATAATCAGACTTTCTTGATTAATTT
This sequence comes from Maratus speculifer, assembly GCA_964019185.1. Classification (NCBI taxonomy): domain Eukaryota; kingdom Metazoa; phylum Arthropoda; class Arachnida; order Araneae; family Salticidae; genus Maratus; species Maratus speculifer. The sequence goes on from OZ025298.1 coordinate 160,173,494, forward strand.
CGCTATTTCTATTTCTCAATGAAAAGCAAACTTATTTCTGAAAAATGTATTACAAATCTCAGATCATTTGTTTTGACAATAGAAAAGATAAATGATTCTAGAAAACGAATTCTATTATTTGGGTTTCCAATTTATATATTTGTTCTGTGCAAAGTATTTTGCTTTCATTTGCAAATGCTTTTTATTAATTTCGATTTTTTTTACTCCCGTCTTTTATTCCTTTACTAACAATATAATAAATTTAAAAAGCATTTTTGATATTTTTATATAAATAAGAAGAAATATTAAGCATGAATTTAAAAGAGAAACTGAATATAATGATATTTTATCTAAAGAGACTCTGCACGATTTTGACTCTGCCATTGCAACTTCATTAAGTGTAAAAACTTCATTTATAAAATGGAGTGATTTATGTCAAATTATTATCGCATTATTACAATTTTTTACAAAGTAAAGTTCATTCATCATTCATTCTTATGTTTTACCCATTACATTTTTCAAACTCTTCTAGTTTGAAAAATGTTAAAATATTTTACTAAGTCATCTATACAGAGCTCACAAATGGTCCGAAAACTGAACATTAATATTTTCTTAGAAAGGTATTCGTTTTATAATTTTTCTTAAAAATTGCACAGAAAACGCCCTCGGAAGTTAGTTTTAGCACAAATGCTGTAGTAACCTACTATGACATTCTCTGTTAAAAAATATTGGTGTTCAATTCGCGGATCATTTGAGAACCCTGTCTGTAATTATTATAATGGAAAACAAGTCGTAAACTGCACGTGAAGCGTAGAAAATAGGTGCATTCGTATGATAACGAGGTTTTAAAAATATTCAGATCTTACTGTTATAGTAGACAGTATTTAGGATATAGTATAGTGGTCAAAATCCTTTTTGCATTCCTGTATATATACTTTCTTTACACCTCACCAACGTATATCAGTCTCATAAAATATTAAATAGTCAATTAATATTTAAACGCGCACCAAACAGTGTTCTCCCTATACCATTATCTAATGGAATACTTTTGTGTGGCCTTGTAAATCAATAACAAATGTTCTTTGCACCACAATTTGTGCAAAATGTATATTATAATATGTATTTCATAGATACATATACATTTTATTATGTTCGAGTGAGTGTAACACCATTCAAACGCAATTTTTTCCCCATTGACCGTAATGTAACTTTCTTTGACTTCTTGTAAGGAAAATCTTTTGATTGTAACTGTAATTGATCGATGTATCCGATTTTCATAAAATTCAACATGACTCAACAAAATTATGTAATAATCGTATATTTTAAATTCCAAACGATTAAAATGCATTTAAAACTTTTTTCCCCATTGACCGTAATGTAACGAAATTCTTTTGATTGTTCTTGTAATTGATCTATGCATCCGATTATCATAAAATTTGAAATGACTCGACAAAATTATATATAAATTATATATTTTAAATTTAAAACGATGTTGGGTAGTTTTTGCGTTGTTATATGTGGACAGACGGGCGGACTGAACGACAACTATAGGTGCTACGTATTTACATAATTACGAACGCACCTAATGATTCTGGAGACACATTTCAATGTAAGGTGTTCTGCAGTAATAACATCAGGTTGGGTAATAACGTGAAATGCTAATATTATCCATAATTATGAAATAATCCGGGCAAAGGAACTTACGGGTTCTACACAAAAGGGCTCTGAATCAACCGAAAAACAAACAATAGCTAAAAGTGAATTTGTTCCATTTGTAAGCCTTACCGCTCTATGAAACACCAAAAACCAACGCGTGATCCAAAATTTACGAGATACGTTTTGTGATGTGAAGACTAAATATTTATCATTAAATACTTTATTTATTACATAATTTTCTAGTACATCAATGTTACATTCAAAATGTTGTGGAATATTTTGGATGTATTCTCAAAATAGTTAGACATTTGAATATTGATCAATAAATATACCGGGTAATAATGTCAAGGAAGACCCCAGTAGATGTCTTTCAGTGGTGGAAGTACACCCAAAAAGAATTTCTTTTTTAATGTATGCATGAGACAGCATTTTTGTCATTGTTGAAATGGTTAGATTAAGGGGGTCCAATATACCTAAAAATGTTAAAAAAATATTTTTTTCTAACTTAAGAAAAAATAAATTCTTATAAATAAAATGATATCAAACTGTTTTTGATATTCTAATTCCAACATTTTGAAAATCAGTTTTCTATTAAATTTCCACGTGATTATTCAATTAAATTTTAACGTTTAATTGGGCGCATTCTCAGCGTTTCTCAGCGTTGTTTTACAAAATTTTGTAAATTTTAGCTTCGCTATCTTTTTAAATATTTAAACGATGTAAGATCAATGTGCCTAAATGAGACGCGATTGTCCATGGTTTTGTAACATTTAGGGTAGAATTAGTATTTTATGAAATAAATATATTTTTTTAAGAAATAAATTATTTGATACTGTGATTTTAGTTCAAAACTAACTAGTTTTGTATAAATGAAATTTTTATCTATACTGTATACACAAAATCTAGTACTGTCGCATTTAGTTATCTTTTGTCATATTTACGTTGTTAAAACCTAAATTAGACATTCAAAGTCCTGAATGTGAAACTGTGTTTTACACATGCATTTTTTCAATATTAATTTTATTATTCACTACTGTGAACGATATTGCCACATAACATCTGTGATCCATCTGTCAGTCCACCGAGCAAAAGCTCATTAAAAGGTGTTTAACTCAAAGAAATTTTTTTCCTAAACTAAACATTTTGTACAGGACTAATTCTAATTAATCTCTTCAAATATTTCTAACAACAGTACTAGGACTCTAGACGAAAGATAATTTCAGTAGTGACTATAGTTAATCTGGAAATTACAAATTAAACTCTGAAAATTAAAAAAAAGCAGCAAACAATATGATTGCTAGCTGTAGTTCGAGATTACTTTTTTTTTTACATTATAGTGAAAAAGTAATATCACCACACGAATCATGTGTAAAACTATATAAGGGACTAGCTGACCCGCCCGGCGTTGCCCGGGTCCGTATTAACAATATTAAACGAACTTGAAATTTGTATGATTTTATCATTAACTCGTTACATGCAGAAATGCACTGTCTGAAATACGTAGCCACTGACTGTGTGAAAAATCGGTTTTAAAAACAACTAATATTAAGCTCTAAAAATACTCAAAATGAGCAATGAAAAACGCGGGAGGGTTTCCCAAGTGAAATATTTTGAATTTTAAACTAATTATATCACTCTTAAATCCGACTATACCATGAATGAAATCGATACACGATGGTAGCTAAAAGGTTGGTATATAGTACTATAATTTCAGAGCTATTTAAAAAAAGTAAGTGTTATTTTTAATCAAATCTTGCGTATAGGTTTACTCTGTGTATAAATTCCTAGCCTTAAACTTTTATACCGTAACCAGAACCTGTCTGTAACCTAACAGCGACTTAACAGTACCCTACCGTAAATTAAATATAACAGAAATGTAACCTAGCCTAAATGTATTCACTTTATTGTAACATATCCTTATTCTAACCATAACATAAATGCAATTTAACTTTAACCTAACTTTAACCTAAATAATATAATAGAAAAAAACCATTTTAAAAAAATTACTATTTCTTCGTAAAATATGCTTCAGCTGTAATTCGTTTCTTTCAATTCGTTTTATTAATACAAAATTCCTTCCTCGTGCTTTTGTTTGAGACATTAAAATTTTAGCGATAAATGGCTTAATATTGCAAACTACGGAGTAAGACACTTCTTACTCCGTGTTGCAAACCTTTTTTCGGTTTACTTCGCCTCCACCTATTTTTTTCTCCATGGTGTACAGCAGCTGTGATTTAAAAAAAAATCCTCATTTAAACTGACAGTTTGCCAGTCTATGAATTTTAAAGGTCTGTCCCAGCTTTTTTAATTATTTCTGCGAAAATTTTATGCAACCAATCAACCATAAGAAAATGAAATGGAAAAAAAGCGAAAAAAGGCGATTTTTTATGAGAGTGAGCTTTGGAATTTAATTAATTACTCAGTTAATAAATAGAATTTTGAAATTCTTAGCCTCAGGTGCATCAGGAGAGACATTGGGCTACTCTCAAAAAAATTTTGAGCTTCGTACGTGCTGTAGATTTTGCTAGCCATCGCAGACACACAGACACACACACACACAGACAGACAGAGCGTTTTGTTCTTTTATTAGTATAGATATATAAACTAACACGGATATTGATTTTTATCAAAAATTTTATTTAAATAATTAAAATAATAAATTTATTAAAGCATGTTTTATATATCGCCGATATTTTAACCAAATAACAAACCAATATAAATAAAAAACTTTCAAATGCTGCCTATTTCTTTTTTCTTTTCATTAATCTTTTATCAGCAGTTGTTCAAAACAGAAATGTTCGCCGAATTGAATCAGAATTTTTTTTTAAAGAAATCTCTAAAGGATACTTGCTGCATAATCTGCCTAAATCAGCGTCTGGTGTAACACATATTTTATTATATATTTTTTTTACTATTAATATTTCAAAAGTTAGCTTTTTTTCATTTTAAAGTGTGTTTTTAAAATAAAAACATTTTTTATAGGTTCTTTTATGATTGAGTGCTGGTTTCCAATTTGTATATACATAAAAAACAAGTAATGTAGTAGTTTTAAAATATCATTTCATTTTTAGATATTTCTTTCTTATTTTTAATTTGACAAAACATCAAAAGAATTATAATTTTTTTCTGTTTTAAATAACTGTTATATTTATTTCGTATCATCAATTTTTTATGAAGAATTTAAATTTTTACTGTTGTCATGCAACAGTAAAAACAGTTCTAGTGTTCGTAGGATTGCTGTACGCTGCGCGCTTTTCTCTAAAGGCGATAACTGATTTGTTTTTGACATCATTTATTTAAAATTTTCCCCATTGCTTTTAATCTAACTGTCCTTTTTTACATGTATGATTTGAGATCATTTTTGGCATCTATTTTATGCACAGACAATTTCTCTTGGCGATCGTCTAATGTAAAACTTATTCAGATTGCGTACTGTCGATGGTCTTGATAGCCAACGCATTCGCAGTTTGTAAAATGATAAAATATTATATACATTGCGTTACAAAGTTTATATATTTTCCTGTATTGATGTGCTGTGTTAGCTTTTAAATGATATCAATCATTTCCCAGAAGAAAATCTATAAAATGGACCGGGTGCGTATCTTCACTATACGAACTGAACAGCAAAGACTGTGAGTCACATTACAGAGCTGAGTGACCTTATACCGCGGTCTGATTGTTGTAATTGATGTCTACTATATTTTCTTTGATTCTAGTTTTAAGTTATCTGCTCTACAAATCTAAGAAACATTGCGTCGTTTCATATTCTTTTGTGATAGGTATTTTTATGTAATCTTTGTATATAGCTTGTTTTAATTAGATTTATTTTCTTACTAATTTTTTTCACTTTACAAAAGGATTTGCAATAATGGAGATGTTAAATTTATTGAGTTTATATATCAATCTTTCGAAGAACCCAGGGAAATATTGTTTACTGGATAGCATATCCTCTTATTACACAAGTAATTTTTCCATTTTTCATTTTTGGGTGAAAAAAGTCCGGGCCAGGATTCGAACCAGGGACGTATTGGCTGAAGCCGCCAATGCTCTACCAACTAAGCTATCCCGCACACGAACACAGGAGGACTATTTCACCCAATTAACTTCAACGATCACTTTATCTGGTCTGATACTCTGGATAGCTCAACAGAATGAATCGAAGGTCAATATGTGGAACAGCAGAAAATCGCTGCATACCAAAATTACAATAGATTAATTTTTAAACACGATTATTCAATCGGTAAATTAATTATAAAAGAAATAGTGTTTCCATTTTTCATTTTTGGGTAAAAAAAGTCCGGACCAGGATTCGAACCAAAGACGTACTGGCTGAAGCCGCCAATGCTCTACCAACTGGCCTATCCCGGACACTAATCCTCTTATTCTTGAAGTGCTTTAGCCATCAAGATTTTATTTACCATTAAACAAATATCATATAAATACCTATAAATATTTCTTCCAAACCACAAAAATGTGTGAAAGTAAAGAAAAAAATTGTTGCGTTACATGCATTGGTTTTTCCAACTGTTTTAAATGCGGTTATTTTCTGACTGTTCAGTGTAATCTGTCCCCGTACATGCCAGAGTCGCAACCAATTCTTGTGTTACATCCATTGGTTTTTCCAACTGTTTTAAATGCGGTTATTTTCTGACTGTTCAGTGTAATCTGTCCCCGTACATGCTAGAGTCGCAACCAATTTTCCTTTTCTGGAAGAATGAATACATTTTTACGAATATACCCACATAGCATGCATGTTCACAGTGACGTCACAGTGACGTCACTGTGAGTCACTGTGGTCACGTCACATCTGTGACCAAAATGCCACCCCTCAGTGACGTCACATTGTGACTGAAATGTGACCTTCTTAGAATTTATTATTAATTTTATTATTAGTTATCATTTATTTATTATTCTTTTTATTTCTATAACTCCCCTCCCCTCCCGCTCCTTTTTTTTAAAGAAGATACTATGTATGTTTGCGTTTGATACAAGTAATGGTAATGATTAAAAAAAATTATATTACCATTAAAGCTATTATTTTTACTTTATTAAAACCTAAACAATGTTTTATCCAATAATATCTAATTATGAATTTTATTATTATTATTTAACAATTTGCTTTAACTTGAATTGTTTTGAAACTAATAAAAATAAAAAGTAAAAATACACTTAAAAAAAGACATTCTCATAAAACTATTCGTATTTAACTTCCGAAGCTGTTGCGCAGAAAAAGAAAAAACTAAACGGTCATGCGCATAGGAAATGAAAATCGTTTGCAAACGAAAGAATAAATAAACGTAAGCAGAAATATTTTAAATTGATGATAGACGCAAGAAGTTAGTTGGCTGGAATTTATGGCAGTTGTGAGTAGTTGCATATTGACACGGATTTAACAATTTAAAGAAGAATGTCCACTACAGGCCTTCCAAGCGGCAAAATATAAGTCCGAGAAAATTAATGGGGCTTTGACTGTTAAAATAATTTGGTCTTTGCCACTTTAATTATTATCGGATTTAGTTAGTGCAGCAAGAATAACTAGAACGAATGACTTCGATGGAAAAAAGGTATGGAAAATATTATTTTTAATGGTTGCTTTTTTATTATTATTGTTCTGAGAACGATTTTAATTACATTGTCAAAAACATGCTATAAAACATCAATGCTTCATTAACTTAATAAAGTCTAATGCATTCATTATTTATTTTGTTGTCATAAAGAACTTGATTTTTAATAATTTGGATTAGGTTGTTACAGGTAGTGATTTTAATTGCATTCTAATCTGCGTTGTTTCCTTTTTTAAAATATCTGGTTAAAATAATGTGTTTCCATAAACATAAAATCATATGATAGTAAATTATAATAAATCGATAATATAATTATTAAACATTTAAAGATAATTATATTTTGTAATAAAGAAGCTTTTTTATGGAATAAAATTATTTACAAACATCCTTTTTTAATTTTTGTATTAAGTAATCTTCTGAAACATTTCATAATTTTATTTAAAAAATTGTATCTGCTCAGAAGAGGAATTTATAAGAGAACGAGAAGAACTATTAAAAGAAATCGTAGATGTTTGATATTAAAAAAAACAATTATGTTAATGATTGTTTAATGTATTTTTCAACTTGTGAAATGTTATAAAATTTCTGAATGGATAGTCATCGTGGGTGAAAACGTTTCAGTTGTAAATATTCTTATTGGAATGTTTTCAGAAAGAACTAGAAGTTTGGATGAAAATTTGGAAGTTACGCAATCGATAAGAATTTAAACATGATTGAATTTAAAACAAATGACGCAAATACTTGAGCGGTATGAAGCTAAAAAGTAATAACTGTATTTTATTATTAACTTTTCATTTCAGAAACTTTTATTATTTCCTTTCCTGAATAATTTTACAGAGGTAAATTTCAGAATATCCATTATATGTAGTATAAGTGAACATCGTGATTAAAGTGGGTATTATAAATACTCTCTAATACTATAAATAAAATTTAATAAATATGATTAACGTATTTGTTGTTCTAATTTATGTTTATCGTCGGAATTTTTATTAGATAGATGTGTGTGTGATGGATAGCCTTGCAGTAATGGATAGCCCCTTAATGTTTTTTGTTTATTAATATACTAATAAATATTCAGCTTTAATTTTTTCCATAATTACTCTTTGCATGTTTTAATAATATTTTAATATTCATAGAAGACAGTATATGAAGACAGTTTGTGATTATTTTTTATTTGTGACAAATTTGTCACTTACTTTGTGACGGGAACAGCATTACTAATGTTGTGAAGTCACACTGGGACACAAATATACAGTTATGAACATTGTTATGTAGTGTAAAATCACATCTATAATTTTATTATACTTTGGCAATACATCTCAATTAAAACTTGGGAGCTGCTATAAAAAGTATGTACCAAAAGAAAGTTACCGAATCAAAATGCCATGCAAACTTTAATCTTTGTTACATATTTTTTTTCTGTGGCAATAAATGAGAATATTTAAGACAACTGAATATTCGATCTATTAAAATTATTTCAAATTTAGCAATTTGTTTTTCTAATAAGCATTAAAATTATCAAAGAAACACTTCCTTTAAGGTGCAACACTAGTCATAGAAAAAGAGCCGGATGATAATATAAAGTCCGTGGCAGCGTTCTTTTCAAATATCTCGCTCAAATTTTAATATTTTTACATGATTTTTTTGCATAGCATAGCTGAAGACGATCTATAAGCGGCCTAGTTTTTACTTTTTTGATTTTGGTTTCAATTTAAAAAAAAAATATTTAAATTTCAAAACCGGTTTAAACCGGTACTGATATTGAAACTACCAAAATATAAAATATATGCAAGTAAAATCGAAAAAGTAAAAACTAGGCCCGTAGTAGATCGCCCTCAGCTTCCTATGCAAAAAACATGCAAAAATATTAAAATTTGAGCGAGATATTTGAAAAGAACGCTGCCACGGACTTTATATTATCATCCGGCTCTTTTTCTGTGACTAGTGTTGCATCTTTAAGGAAGTGTTTCTTTGATAATTTTAATGCTTATTAGAATAAAAAATTGCTATATTTGAAATAATTGTGATAGATCGAATATTCAATTGTCTTAAATATTTTTATTTATTGCAACAGAAAAAAAATGTATCAAAGATTAAAGTCTGCATGGCATTACATTTTGAACCAGTAACTTTCTCTTCGAACATTCTTTTTATAGCAGCTCCCAAGTTTTAATTGAGATGTATCGCCAAAGTATAATAAAATTATTGATGTAAGTGATTTTACACTAAATAACATTGTTCATAACTGTATAATTGTGTCCCAGTATGACTTCGCAACATTGACAATGCTGCTACCGTCACAAAGTTAGTGACAAAATTTGTCACAAATCAAAATATAATCGCAAACTGTCTTCACAACCTTGTCACTATCGTCACAGAATAGTCACAGTTTTAATGACAATTTTGTCACAAATGACACATTTTTCACATTTTGGTCACATCGTGACGTCACAAAGTGGTCACAATGTGACGTCACAAACGAGCTCTAAAACGGCCATAACGACTTCACATTTGAGTCACTGTGACTTCACATCGACGTCACGTGACGTCACATCGACGGTCACAAAGTCACAATGTGACTTCACTACGACGTCACCGTGACGTCACCATGTCTTACGGGTAATTGGGTAATTTTATGGTTAAAAATTGTAATTTGTAGTTATTTGCCAAATAATTATTTTTTAAGAAAACATTCTTAATGCTTTACAAAGTTTAGATTATTATTTTTCCAAATTAGTTTTTTATTTTAAATTTGAAAAATTTTCCTTTTGTGAGATTTATCTTTTGATAAATATTAATGCTATATTCATACAATCTGACAGACTTCGCTATTTCTGTTTCTCAAGCTAATTCTCAATGAAAAGAAAACTTCTTTCTGAAAAATATATTACGAATCTCCGATCATTTGTTATGGAAATAGAAAAGATAATCGATTCTAAAAAGTGAATTCTATTATTTGCGTTTCCAATTTATATGTTTATTCTATGTATTTCGCTTTCATTTACAAATGCTTTTTATTAATTCTGTTTCCCTTTTTTTTACCCCCGTCTTTTAATCCTTTACCAACAATGTAATAAATAGAAAAGGCATTTTTGATTTTTTTTATATAAATAAGAAGAAATATTAAATATGAAATTAAAAGAGAATCTAATTTTATCAAAGTATTCTCTGCGCATTTTGACTCTTTCATTGCAACTTTATTAAGTCTAAAAACTTCATTTATAAGATGAAGTTATTTATGTCATATTGTTATCTTGTTATTACAATTTTTACAAAGTAAAGTTCATTTATCATTTGTTTTTATGAAAATACTCTTCTAATTCTAAAAATGTTAAAATATTTTACTAAGTCCTGTATTTAACTATACATTACTCGCAAATTTCCCGCCAATTAAACACCAATATTTTCGTAGAAAGATTTTCGATTTATATGTTTCTTACAAATTACGCAGAAAACAAACTCGGAAGTTAGTTTTAGCACAAATGCTTTAGTAACATACTATGAAATGTTCTGTTAAAAAATATTGGTGTTGATTCATTTGGGAGCCCTGTCTATATTAATTATAATGAAAAATGATTCTGGAGACAGCTTCAGATGTAAGGTGTTCTGCAGTAATAACGCCAGATTAAGAACGTGAAATGCTAATATTACGCATAATTATGAAATAATCCGGGCAATGGAACCTACGGGGTCTGCACAGAAAGGTCTGAGTCAACTAAAAGACAAAAAAAAAAAAAAAAAAAAAAAAACAGCTAAAAGTCAATTTGATCCATTTGTAAGCCTTATTACTCTAAGAAGAATTTAAAACCAACGCTTGATATAAAATTTACGTGATAAGTTCTGCGATGTGAAGACTAAATATTTATCAGGAAATACTTTTTTATTGCATAATTTTATAGTACATTTCATGAACTTTCAAAATGTTGAGGAATATTTTGGATGTGTTTGTCATTTAAATATACTGCGCAATATTACAATAACTATACGGGGTAATAATGACAAGGATGGCGTTATTACCCCAGTAGGTTCCTTTCAGTGGCAGAGCTACAACCAAGCAGAATATATTTTTATTTTATGCATGAGACAGTTTTATTGTTAATGTTCAAGTGGTTATATTAAGGGGTTCCAATATACCTAAAAATGTTAAAAAATTATTACTTTTCTTTTCTAACGTAAGAAAAATTAAATTCTTATAAATAAAATGATATCAAATTGTTTTTAATATTCTAATTCAAACATTTTTAAAATAATTTTTTTATTAAATTCCCATGTGATTATTAAATTGAGTTCCAACGTTTAATTGTTCGCATTCTCGGCGTTGTTTTTCAAAATTTTGTAAATTTCAGCTTCAATATCTTTTTAAATATTTAAACGATGTAAGACAATGTGCCTAAATGAGACGCGATTATCCATAGTTTTGTAACACTTAGGGTAGAATTAGTATTTTATGAAATTTATATTTATTTTTTTTAAGAAAGAAATTATTTGATACTGTGATTTTAGTTCAAAACTAACTAGATTTGTAGAAATGGAATTTTTATGTATACTGTATAGCCAAAATCTAGTATTGTCGCATTTAGATATCTTTTGTGGTATTTACGGTAGTTAAAACCTAAATTAGACGTTCAAAGTCCTAAATGTGAAAATGTGTTTTATACATGCAACTTTACTCTTTAATATCCATTTAATTATTCACTACTGTGAAAGATATTGCCACATAGTAACTGTGATCCATCTGCTAGTGTACACTCCCTCAAAAGCGCATTAAAAGGCGATTAACTATTTTTAAACTAAACAGGACTAATTCTAATTAAATTTAATATATTCAAATATTTTTGATAACAGTAATAGGACTCCAAACGAAAGATAATTTCAGTAGTGACTATAGTTAATCTGTAAATTACAAATTAAACTCTGAAAATTGAAAAAACGCAGCGAACAGTGTGATTGCTAACTGTAGTTAGAGATTATTTTTTTGACAATATAGTGAAAAAGTAATATAACCTCATGAATCAGGTGTAAAACTATATAAAGAATCTGACAAACATAAAAAAAAGCTTTTAAATACTGCTTTTTTTTTTTCATTCACAGAATTTTTAATCTTTTATCACCGGTTATTCAAAACAGAAATATTTCTTAATTGAATCAGAAAAATGCTCTGATTAAATAATACAAAATTTATATATAAGAGAAAATACTGGTGAAAACAATAAATCACGATGGGAATGTTGACACTCGTACGTTATACGGGCAAATCATGATTGAAAAAACTCGTTACCTGTAAGATGTACGAAAAAATAAAGCGGTTAAATTTAACCCTTTATCTACCGACGGTACTTATAAGTACCAGTAAAATTACTTATTATAAAATTCTTTTAATACGTCGATTAGTTGTAATACTATTTAGAATGAGTTACAGAAACATTACTTTATCTTGTTCCAAAAGCATTATTGTAATACAAAACAAAAATATTTTTAAAAGGATGATTTCTTTGCCATTGTATCTTTTCAGATTTCTTCAGGCGCTGAGGTAGGGGGAGGGGGATTTTTCATTTCGGAAATATTTCTATATTTATATTGTAAGAACATCATTTTTGTACATGTTATAATTCTACAAAACAATTTAACATAAAACAATTTAAAATAAAAGATTTGATTGGGGTTATAAATATTGCACAAAATCCCTGTAAATTTAAATTTAATTAATCCTTCTAAATCCTGCAATCCTTCTAAAATCCTTCAAAAATTAAATAAATAATTGTGTAAAACTTTTAATTTAGTTTAAACAATTTACATAAAATGCATTAGAACACAATTTTCATGATTTCATATTTCGGTAGATAAATGATTAAACCTGCGCGAATCCGCATTAGTGTCGAATTCACTCTAACTTTGTAAATACAATTACAGAATTTTTTACGCATTCAATGAGATTTGGTTAAAGTATTTATGTTTTTAAAAATCTACATTAGATTATATAAATATTAGTAATGTTGAATTAAAATATATGTTTTATGATTAGAAGTATGTAGAATCAAGTGAAAAACTTTCTTAATTTTTTCGATCTAGTTCAATCTTTGCCCATTCCAGAATTTCTTTCAAACTTTTCCGCTAAGCTGATGTAAAATGCCAGAACTTTTTTTTTATCTTTTATGATAAATCTGGGTGCCATATCAAAGAACTCTAAATGACGTTTTGATTTCTTGAACTTTGCATATTTTCTTGTGACTAAGAAAAGCATTTATCCTCGCATAAAAAGGGCCAGACAGTTAACTTTAAATTAATGGGATAATTTTAAAGTAAGTTCAGTTTTAAACTCATTTCGTAGAATTAATGTTAAAGTATTTTACTTTCAGACATTTGTTTTTTATAAAATGACATATTTTTTATACTGAAAATTAAACAGCTAAATTCCGCTGTCTCTTTCTTTTTGTCTTTGGGTAAATTAAAAAAAGACAGAGGATATTCGATGCAAGGAAATACACACAATACTAAAAACATAAATTATTATAATAGGTAAATGCTTATAATAAAAATTGCTTTTGATTAAATGCGACGTTTCCATTTATCTGAATACTTTATATTGTATACTAATTTTTAAAACTTAATTTACTGTCAGGTACTATATAATTTTAGAAACGTGTTTTATTTAAAATCCGTCGTTCTTTATAATATTGCTGTGTTGACATCATTAAAAACAATTGAAATTGACTTTCACTACATAGATATTGATATATACCGTATATCCCGTCGTATAACACGCTCTGGCGTATAACACGCACCACTAATTTGAGCGTACATAATTTTATTTCAAGCACATGCTGGCGTATAACAAGCATCAAATTTTTCCAATAAAAGAAACTAAATATAGAAACTTTTCTCCATTTCAGATAAATGCGTCTTTTCTTTGCGAAATGTAAAATCAGTCGTCTCCAGTCTACTCACTTCCTACCTTTTGGAATCTAAATACGCCCCCCCCCCCTCAAAAAAAAAATCCCGTTTTGGACAAACCGATCACTACCCACTCCCCCTCCCTTCTGCATTGATTCTTCCAATAGAAATTTCCCGTTTCATTTAACATTCGTCATTTGTTCGAAACCATATCTTTTAGATGCGTTGATCTTAAAGTTTATGAAAATTGCTCTTCATCATAAACTATGTCTCCAGTAAAGCAAAATAAATACAACTCCTGATTTAAATGTAAAGTAATAGCGTTTTCAAAAGAAAATGGTAATCGTGCTGCAGCTAGAATGTGCGGAGTTAATGAATGTTCTGTTAGTGAATGGAGTAAGAATGAAGTTGCGATTCTAAATATGCCAAAATAAAAATGTGCACTGCGCACAGGCATTACGAAGTGGCCTATTTTAGTGGACAATGATGCCCAGTGGATATTAGAAAATCACTAAAATTAATTAATAATAACGATGAGTAGTGTTCGTTTATTTACTTTACAACAGGCAAAAAAGAATCCCAAAGAAAGTTAAAACTTTCATGCAACAACGAGTTGGTGCACAGATTTATGAATCGCAGAAATTTTGTTCTTCGCCAAAAAACGGAAGTTGCACAAAAACTTCCAAAGAAACAGAAACTGCTTAGTTTCCAGAAGATTGTCATTGATAAACGAATGGGGAAAAACTATGAGCTGTCTGAAGTTGGGAATATGGACGAAACGCCCGTAATGTTCGATATGATACGAAACAGAAGTGTAGAAACAAAAGTCCCACTTCACAGTGGTTCTTTCTTGATTCGCAAACGGTACTAAATTGAAACCAATCATAATTTTCAAACAAAAAACAAACACAATATGTAACTTTTCGAATGAAGTTTTTCTGCATATCCATGAGAAAAGCTGGATGGAACAAAATGGGTTAAAGTTATGGATACGTAATGTTTGGGAAAAGTGTCCTAGAGCTTTAAAAAAGCCAGCAAGCCTTTTAGTTTGGGAAATTTTTAGACCCCATAGAATACCCATACTTAAAAAAAGAATAAAAGAACCCTATACATATTTGGCAGTAATTCCAAGTGGACTAACTTACCAAGTGAATAGTTCAACGCAATTGCATGAAATTGTGGCATAATCTTGATCATGTTGCAATGTAATAAGTAAGCCAATTCCATAATTCTAAGAAATCGGAACAAATCTGTGAAATATTAAAATTAAGTGAATGGCATTAACACGTTTGACAACGGAATATAGTGAGGAAAAAGAACCCGTACAAAAATGGTTTTTTGAATACTAAATACAAAATTTATAGAATCCCTCAGAATAAGGACCCATTATTCATTAATCTAGTTTAAAAGCTATAGAAACTTCTGCAGAAGTTTAAAAGACGTGTCTTTAGCGGGAATTTGTTTAATAGAAGTTTAATAAGAATTTCTGTTCCGCAGACATTTCTATGGAACTTCTAACATGTGCACATAGATTTAAAACTAGTGTCTAGCAAAGCGATCTATAATTCTATAGGACTCTATAAAATATTTTTATAGAATTCTAAAAGACCTTTTCGTAATTACTATCTTCAACTTCACTCTGTTACTATCTCGCTTTAAAAATATTCCCTTGTTGTTGAGAATCTCTATACAATATCAAATTAAACGGATGTGCCCCTCACAAAATTTTCTTCTATCTCATAGATGTTAATAATACAGAATTCGCTATGACAATGCTAAAATTAACGGTCAATCTAGGCTCGTCTTGAGGATTCGTAACCCTTTATTTACCGACGGAAATTATAAGTACCATAAAAATTATTTATTATTTTGTCAACTCAAATTTTATGAAAATTGGAAGCCTCTTTTAACTCTTTAGATCCCAAGCTCCAAAAAACTGAATATCCTCAGAATCCCAACGAAATAGCCGAAAATTCTCCGCTTTTTCCCCCCATTTTTTACTAGCGCAGGAAAGGAAGAAACAACCCACTGCTTTCGTCACCTCGTTAAAATTTTGTCAGATACGGTACATCCCTCTTTTTATCATCCTGCTTTATTTACAGATAACATAGTTAAGAGGAGAAATACAATGATGTAAAGTTTTCTTGCTGTCCTAACCGGAAATACCAACACCTCCTTTTCCCATCCATCAATGAGAGTGACCACCCCTTTGACAGCTCACCTCCCACTTCAGGGGGAATGAAAATCTTTCAGCTACAGATGGCTATTATGGGATCCTGAGCACTCGGATGGTTTGGGCTATTACGGGATTCAAAAGGTTAATTACAAGTCAATCAATAATATCCCATTACATTACGATCAATAGGAAAAAATAGTTTCAAGTACATTTTAATGATGTTACACTCGTTTGAATATAATAGAATTGACCTGAATTTATGAAGTATATACCAAAATATATGTTCTGTACAATCTATGGTACAAAGAATATTTATTATTAATTTACAGGGCCACTCAAAAGTATCCCACTGCATAATGTTATACGAGCGATATTGTTTGGGGCATGTTTTAATTATATTAAATTATTTCTCATTTTATGAATTTGATATACATTGCTGAGGTTTAATAGAAGTTACTTCCTGTATAATAGAAAATAGGACTTATAGGAATTCACAAAAGATTTTGACTACTATACTGTATACGAAGTGCTGTATATTACAACAGTAATATCTGAATATTATTAAGTTTCATTATAGTACGTACGCATCTCATTTGCAACGCTTCACGTGCAATTTCCAACTTCTTAAAATTAGGATACTCCGTTAGCACTTATTAGAATTGTTAGATTTAAAAAACAAAACAAAAAGGAAGATACGGAAGACATGTAATTAAAATAGTAAATAAAGCCTTTGTGCAAAAATGTTAGATAGAAAACCAACGATTATAAATGCACAAATAAGGAATGAAAAGGTAGCAAACAGCAATTTCGAATCTACTATCAAGATTCTTCATCAGTGTAAGACTCAGCGAGCTAGAAAAAGCAAAATTGAGCCAAACTGTCAACTTAGGTCAATTTTTCTTTTTCTAGCTGTTTGAGTCTTGCACTGATGAAGAATCTCGATAGTAGATTCTAAACAGCTGTTTGCTACCTTTTCATTCCTTATTTGTGCATTTATAATCGTTGGTTTTCTATCTTCAAACGGAAGACATGGTTTATTCTAAAATGATGGTTTTCAATTAAAATGTAGTTAAATTAAAACATATAAAATGTGGATTTTGCATTAAATTTCATTAAAATGTAATATTTATGATAAGTTAAAGAAAGTCAGAATGTTGATTTTCTAATATTAGTAAATATTCCAACTAATCAAGAAATATTTAGCAGCCTTGTTTGTGAAGAAAATATTGCCCTAATTTTATTTGTCTTTATGCTTAAATAATTGATACTCAGAATAAAAAGTTTTGTACATAAAAGTTTATTTTTTAATACAAATTTATAAACTTATTACCACACGCTTGTGATTAACATAATTAGAATGTTCATATCTATTCTACAACCTCTTTATTATCAAAAGCAGCAATGCCTGAAATTTGAAATTTGAAATTAATTAGATAAATTTTGACGAGCGTAAATTTTAGAAGATTAATTTTAAGCATATATACATACATATATATATATATATATATATATATATATATATATATATATATATATATATATATATATATATATATATATATATATATATATATATATATATATATATATATAATGTTTGTAAATATTTTGAATATGCTTTTTAAAAAGGATTGTTTAAAGTTTGGTAAATATTTTGTAAGTAATAAGAAAAGACAATTAAAAATTTTAAAAATCTGGTAGTGATTCTACTGTAAATATTTAATTTTTACTTTGGAAACAAAAATAATCAAATCAAAAATGCATTGTCTTTCGATGGCACTGCAATACATTTTAGACGAAATTTAATTTAACCGATCAACAAAGCACAATTTTTATTTCTTATTTTTTTATTCTTGTTCTAAGTGCAACAAATATTGGTTTTCTGAGAAATAATCATAGGATGTTTTGTGAAAAATGAATAGAATTAGACATGTTAAATTATATATCCTTGTAGCCATACAAGTATGTGTAAGATCTTTTAAACCAGCTTCTTTATGCTATAATTTTATATTTAAACAGAAAAAAAGTGATAAAATGGGATAAAGATGCTAATCAAGGTATTCGTATTCACTTTTATTTATTTTTATAGTATACATTTTTTTTATAAGATAAAAAATATTTGATTAAAAAAATGACTATTTCGTTGATCGCATGCTTCAAATGTTTTTGGAAATATGCTATTTTTTATATATTTTTTTCCTTATGTTGGAGAAAATCTAGACATTAGTAAAATTACTTTCTTATTACTTTAGAAATGTTTACATGTCTGACAAATTTGCTATTTATTCATTTATTTACATACGTTGGACAATTTCAACGCGTTACGGAATTTTGTTTCTCATAACTGTTAAAACATTAACATGTTTTTTTTTCTATTTGTATATTTTTTGCATACATTAGACAATTTCTGGAAATTTCTAAATTCTGATTCTCATTACCGTCGCAATATTAAAATGTTTATAAAATTTGCTATTTATATATTTATCTAAATACGCTGTCTTATTTGTACAGACTAAGAAACTTTGTTACTCATTACTGTCGCAATATGCAAATGCGTTAGAAATTTGCTATATATATATATATATATATATATATATATATATATATATATATATATATATATATATATATATATATATATATATATATATATATATATATATATATATATATATATATATTTCTTATATTGGAAAAAGTCTAGATGTTAGTAAATTTTGCTTCTTATGACTGTCCAAATATTTAAATGTTTATGAAATTTACTATTTATATATTTATTTACATACGTTAGACAATTTCTACACATTACGGAGTTTTGTTTCTTATTACTGCTGAAATGTTTAAATGTTTTTGAAAGTTGCTATTTATACATTTTTTTCTTGTGTTCGACAAAGTCTCTAGACATTGATAAATTTTGTTTCTCATTACTTTCGAAATGTTTACATATCAGTGAAATTTGCATTTTATTTATTTATTTATTTACATACATTGGATAATTTCTAAGCATTACGGAATTTTGTTTCTCATTACTGTTCAAATGTTTAAATGATTTTTTTAATTTGCTATTTATAT
The DNA here is from genome assembly GCA_964019185.1 of Maratus speculifer. Classification (NCBI taxonomy): domain Eukaryota; kingdom Metazoa; phylum Arthropoda; class Arachnida; order Araneae; family Salticidae; genus Maratus; species Maratus speculifer. The sequence goes on from OZ025298.1 coordinate 160,192,832, forward strand.
ATTTAATTAGATACGTTGAACAATTCTTACTCGTTACAGAATTCTGTTAGTCATAGCTGTCGAAATATATAAAGGTTTATGAAATTTGCTATTTATGTGCTTACTAGCAGGCTATACCACTACGCTGGTCCATTTTTTAAAACTGACCTTGAATCAAACGATACAGTGAATTTAAATTTCTCTTATTAAGTAGCATAGACCATCACCTGAAATGTCTTTTTTCCTCATTGCTGAAAATGATGCCAACACCTTTACGCTATTATACTATTTTATGCCTTGGACAAAATCTGGCCAATTAAAAGTCCTTTAGTTGATCATGTATTGTTTCATATGAAAATGCGACTATTATGACAACAGGAATGAAAATATTATTTAGTCATCACACTATTAAATTTAGAGCATTACAGTGATTTCAGAGTATTATTAAGAAACTTTCGGATTATACATTTTTAACTGTTAGTTTTTAACCTCCCAGCGTAATCGGATTGAACATCTAGGAGTCTCCTACATACATAAATAAAACTTCACTGATATCAAACACGCGCCGAGTTTGGCGCGATATTTTTTTAACTTAAATTTGGCGGAAACATTGTTTTCGAATACCAGTTACACATATATATTTAAATTATTTTCTATCATTTAAAAAAATAAAAATAGATAAAAAAATAATTAATAACTATAGAACAAAACATTTTATATCATTTTAAAAAGAAAATAAAAGACAATAAAGAGTTTATTAATAAATAAACAACAATAGCCGGTTTCTATATAAGGCATAAATCGTCATGTTTTTGCAATAGCGCCAGTTTCGTGCATATATGGCGTCTTTAAATTTTTTTCTTCTTCGATGAAGAAATGGCCAATTGAAAGAGACTTGAAATATTTTTCCAGCAAACAATTTTTATTTCAAAATGTTGAATTTTTCGATAATAATAAAGCATAATTGCAGAAATATCCTATGAATTATCTTCAGTTTCTAAAGTTTAAACAATAATTTTTTCTCTAAGTGAAATTTACGAAATGACATAAAAAATGAAATAAACGATAAAAAAATATTTGATCAAAAAATGATTATATTTGTTGATCCCATTTGGCGCAATGGCGAGCGGCTGGGATAACCCCGAACAAACCTATAAAATTAATTGCAATAAAAACAGTATCTTATTTGTTCGTCTATCTATCAAGCAAATAATATTTTAGTCTAAAGGTCACTTTTTCTAAAGATATTTGTAAACATTTTTTTTAAAACTTTGCATCTTGTCAGATTAGTTTCAATAGTGTCATTTTCAAAAGTGAAGCCTCCCATCCATGAAGAATTTTAAGGCCGCTGAAATGAAAATTATTTACCTCGATAAAGCACATTTATATTTTAAGACTAAAGTTTTTATTTAATATAAAATTATGTCAATTGCATCTGCTGAAGAAATTTACTTGTACGATCCAGTCTCAAAAAAATCTATAAAAATATATACTTAAGACGTCACCATCGCGGAAAAATACAGATTCCCAGCAGAAAACGATATCGTCTTTTTAATGTTTCTATGCATTTATTTGTTTATAACAGTAATAATGATACTTCAAACTTAAAAAGTCCTCCGGCAATGCCGGGAGGAAGAGGTAGCTTTCATGTACCTAATTTATTTATTTATTAATTTTTAAATAAAGTTATATTCAAACATTAGAAGCTTAATTCAGTGGAACCCGATTATATCAGATTGAATACTAGTTTTTGCCAATACTGAATATTAATAGGAATTTTAAGAAATTAGTCATCTTTTATTCAAGCTGGTTTTATGTTAATCGTTTTAAAGGGTCGCCAAATTGCACGATATCAAGAAGTGTATTCCATTTAAAAAAAACGTGACGGATAAAACAAACCAATCAGGTTGGTTGAAATCATAAATTATGTGTATGTACATGCACACTCACATCGAAATCGATTAATATGTACGAGTGCTGTCGCGGGCAAATTGAATTTTTTTTTTAATGTCACCCACATTAGAAATTCAAACTGCTGTATTTCAGGCGATTTTTAAGGCAAAGGCAATGTAAAAAAAAAAAATTCCGGAATTCATTATTAAGATGAAACGCTTTAGAAAGAATTTTTTTTCAATATCTAATTTTTTGTTTGTACATCATTATACATTCAAAAGACTTTTGACAAAGTTAAATGGCCGCCATTTTGAAATAAGAAAGCGGGTGAAGTTGGCTAGTGACTTCGGTCAAGACATTATTATGCAACATGTATAGATGGAGTTATATACAAATCATTGAATAAATATGCGTATTACCGCGTGAAAATTTCAGACCGTTTCAAAATGTCAACTACACTGGAAATTGAAAGTAATACAATCCAGCCATTTTTCAAGATATAGAGGAAATCAAAAAATGCTCTGGAATCTTTGCATCAAGGTCAAACACACACAAGAAAAACATTTTTCATTTTCTTATTTTGTTGAACCTAATTTTAAAATTTAAAAATTTTTAAAAAAATTAATATTCCGCAATTTTGAAACAAGATGGCGGATGGAACTGGCCAACGATCTCGATGCAGACATCAGTATGAACTATGTACGCAGGAAATTACATCCAAATAAGTTTATAAATTCGCGTGTTTTCACGTGACGAAAATCGGTCCATTTCAAAGTGCGAGCAACACTAGAAATTAAAAGTGCTATAACACAGCCATTTTTTAAGATACAGATGAAACAAAAAATGGTCTGGAATCTTTGTATTACAGTCAAATGCATAAAAGAAAATTCTTTTTCAATTTCTCACATTTTGTTACCTCATTTTAAATTGAAATTTTTTTTAAACTCAAATGGGCGCCATTTTGAAACAAAATGGCGGATGGAACTGGCTAACGAAATCGGTCCAGGCCTCAGTACGTGCTATGTACTCACCATGTTATATCGAAATCGATTCATAAATACGCATGTTATTACGTGACAAAAATCAGATGGTTTCAAAATGTCAGCCATACTAGAAATTCAAAGTACTATAACTCAGTCATTTTTAAGATATAGACAAAATAAGAAGTGTTCTGGAATCGTTGTTTTAAGTTCTAACACATAAAATAAAAATATTTTTCAGCTTTTACTTTTCTCGAATTAAATTTAAAAATTAAATAAAAAAAAATTAAATGGCCGCCATTTTGAAACATGATGGCGGATGATGCTGGCCAACGAACTCGATCGAGACATTTGTATGTACTATGAACGGAGGGCGGTTTTGGAGTCTGTTTGTCATGATCAGGGAAAATATACGAAAATTTTCCGGAAGTGCTTTCCTCCGAACGGCTGCAATAGGTAGCTTTTTACTTTTTGTAATAAAAGCGACCTAATAAAAAAAAATTAAAAACTTCAAGCTTAACCGGAATTTATTTTCTAAATATTTTTCACAATAACACGCATTTTAGTTATTTTTTGTTAAATTTGATGTTATGTTAATATTAGAAAAAATATAGTAAATGCTATTTTACAATTTGAGTTAAATTTTTTAAAGCAATAAAGTGCTTTAATTGCCACCAATACAGAAAGGATGTTAAATTATGAAAAAGTAATGTTTCAAAACAAATTGCGATCTAGTTGAAAAAAATAGTTAAAAGCCCATTTGTTTCCTATAAAAAGCATTAAAATTTGAATTTCTGTAGTGTTTAGATTGTTAAAAAAGATTAACAGTTGTAACGTCTTGATGACTCCTCTTTGAAATACAACACATGGCCACTCAAACATTTCATAGACAGTATCTACTAATTGGCCACCTCGGTTGAAATCGAACTTATCCACTGAAAGACTCCAGATGGCTATAACTCTGTTAAATAAAATACTAAATTTCAGAGAGAAGTGCCAGGACTGACATTTCGGTAAATATGAACTAATGAGGGCTAAGATGGTCATGTGACCAAAGTTTTGGAGTTGAACGCAGCCAGAAGGGAGATGCTCGAGAAAGGCGATGGAAAGCGGTCGCGTAGGCCATTTAATACTTGGTTAACTATACTCCCTTTTATTTTCAGTGTGTGTTCTGTCATTATATGTCTGTGTTTTTTACGTAACGTGATTGTTGTTAATAAAAAGTAAAAAGACCAAGTTTGCAGTAGGGTCTTATTTAAATCCGTTACAGAATTGGTCGTCAGAAGTTGGGATTATAGACAGACAGACAGACACACACGGGCCTGATTTTTTTTAATTGAACATTGTTTCGAGAAACAAATCGCGCCATGCGATTGGACTATTTATTAAGGAAATAAAAAGGGACACCATGAAAACTGCTATGCTGATTCCTGTTTAAGAATTGGAAAGGTTAGAAAAGATTGTTTCGTCGACGAATTGAATCTCGTCGGAAGGCTCGCTGATGTGAAAAGCGCAAAGATTCTCCGGCTGCTGTGAGACGGAAATTTCCTACGGAACTGAGGGGTCGTTGGCCTTGGCTCCCTGATAGGAATTACCTGTGAACTGGAAGAAAGTGATTTCGCATTTGTGGGCTGTTAGCCGAAGAAAGTGATTTCGCGTTTGTGGGCTGTTAGCCGAAAAAAGTGATTTCGCGTTTGTGGGCTGTTAGCCGAAAAAAGTGATTTCGCGTTTGTGGGCTATTAGCCGAAGAAAATTTTCGCGTTTTGTGGAAATTAGCCGAAGAAGATGTATTGGATTATAAAACCACAAGTCGTCAAATGGGGTAAGTCAAAATCTTGATTGATTTAGGAGTTAATATAAATGTGAAAAAAAATATATATATAGTAAGAGATATTTTTTTGTTTTGGTAATAAAAAAAAAAAAAAAAAAAAAAAAGTTTTTTTTTAGGAATAAAATTTAAGAAATTTTATGGAAATTGTTGGGAGTGAGTCAAGTAATATACAATTTTTGTTGTTGTTTACTTTTGTTTGTTTGATTGTGTATTGTGTATACCATTAAATAAGAGGTTTTTTATTGTTTAATAATAATAATAATAACAATATCAAAATCAATATGTCATTTTTGGGTAAGGGTTTAAAAGAAAATTTAATGCAATTGGTAGATGAGTTAGAAATAGAACGCCGTGGAAATGAAAAGAGGGCGGAATTAAAAAAGCTAATTGTAGAATCAGAGGATTATGACGAGGATTATGTTAGGGTGCTATACGAAAACATATTGTTAACCGCTCAAGCGGAACAAGAAAAAAAAGAGAAAGCAGAAGCCCGATTAGAGCAAATTTCGCGCGACGAGGCTTTGCAAAAGGCAAAAATTCTTCAAGAAAAAGAACTTAAAACAAAAGAGTTAATATAAATTTTCAATTAGAAAAATTAAGAATCGAGAAAGGGGTCCCTCCTGCCCAAGAAAATGCGACTGATATTCATTCACATTCCACAGAGAAAAATTAAAAAAAATTAATCCCAGAATTTAATCCTGAACGAACAGATATTAGCTTATATTTAATTTTATTTGAACGCCAAGCTAAGCGAATAAAAATACCGAAAGAAAATTGGGTCTCACATCTTATTGGTTTGTTGCCAATTGATATTATTTCTATAATTGCTCGACAACCTGAAACTGAATCCGAAGATTATGATAATATTAAGAGCATATTACTAAAAAAATTTAAATTAAACCCAGAAAGCTTTCGACAAAAATTTGTAAATCATCAAAAATTACCCGCTGTTAATTGGGAAGATTTTGCATATGAAATTCGAAATTATTTAAATGAATGGCTAATTGGTTTGTCTGTGAACACATTTGAGGAGTTAAAAGATCTTTTAGTGGCAGATCAAATAAAACGGCGTGTGAAAAGTGAAATACGCGAACATTTTATAGATAAATGGCCTCTATTGAAAACGGAAGCCGAGATTGTGGAATTGTTGGATGGATATGAGTGCGTGAGGGCCTCTACTTCTCTTCCCAGGATAGGCCAGAAAGCAAAAGACATGAGAGATGATAAGGCGGAAAGAACGCACTTTTTTTTTCAAGACAGGTCTCGGGAAAATAGACCGCGTTTCCCTCCTCCTTCGAATGAAAATTCCTTGCGCAGGCCGGGAAATCGGGAGAGAGCATTCGAAAGGAGAGCAAATTTGAAGTGTTTTGTGTGCAATTCCGAATCTCATCTATGCTCATCGTGCCCGAAGTTACAAAAAAAACCTCAATCAGGTTCAGTAAATAAGTTGCAAGAGCCCCAGAAAACCGGCTTGTTGGACTCTTATACCTTTCCTGGGATTGTAAATAAACAAAAAGTCGAAATTCTAAGGGATACAGGTGCGACGTTAGACGTGGTTTGTAGAAAATTCATTGATCCGCAAGATTTTTGTGGAGAGACAATTTGGGTGCAGCAGGCTCTTAGTTTGGAGTTGATTTGCTTACCATTGGCGCGTGTCGAGATAGAAGGAGACTTTGGAAAAATTTATACGAAGGCCGCTGTTTGCGGAAATCAGTTAAACCAAAACAGATATATTTTAGGAAATAAGACTGCTGCGATGATAAGAGAGGAAACTGGCTATGAATTCCTGCCTACGGAACAGGTAAATGCAGTACAAACACGGGCGATTACTAAACGTTTAAAAGAAGAAACGGGAGATCGTGAAGCTCCGGATGCCGGTAACCCCGAGGACAAATTAGCGAACCAGGAAGATTCGGGACTTAGGGATTCAACGGAAGGGGACGAACCTATTACTATTCCAGCGTTAGAGGCTGATGCCCCGGATTTAGAGTTGTTAAAAATAGACAAAGATGGGTTTTTGAAAGCACAACACGAATGCGTCGACTTAAAGAGATTATTTGAGCGAATGGGCGAGACTGGAGACAAAAAAAATTATTCGGTTATCAACGGGTTACTAGTAAAAAATCGTGAAGATCGTTTTGGAAACGTTACTCGATTATTAGTTATTCCAAAAGAGTTGAGGCCGAAAATAAAAGCATTGTGTCATGAAGGCATTTCCACACATTTAAGTGGTACGAAATCAAAGGATAAATTAATTCGATATTTTTATTGGCCAAACTGTTATAAAGAAATGGACGAATTTGTGCGTAGTTGCGATGTTTGTCAAAGGGCAGGCAGAGCAAACGAAAAAAAGAAAGCCCCGCTAAAACTTGTTCCGGTGATTCAGGAAGTTTTCAGCAAAATAAATATTGACGCATGTGGACCCTTACCGCTAACTACTGATGGACATCGGTATATTTTAACTGCAGTATGCATGGCGTCCAGATATCCGGAGGCCGTTCCGCTTGTGGACCTCACCTCAATTAGAGTGACTGAGGCGCTGCTGAATATATTCAGTCGTATCGGATTTCCCCGTCACATCCAAAATGATCAAGGAAAATCATTCACCTCAGTTTTAACGACCGAATTTCTAAATAGATTTGGCATTAAGATCAGTCGTAGTTCGGTTTACCATCCACAGTCAAATCCTGTGGAGAGGTATAATAGGACTTTGAAACGACTATTGAGGGCGTTGTGTATCGAATCAGGTACCGATTGGGACAAACATTTACCTGCGATTTTATTGGCTCTTCGAAATGTGATTCCCTGAAGTACGGGTTATTCACCAGCTGAGTTGGTGTATGGAAAAAACCTCCGAACACCAGAAACGCTAATAATGGAACGTTGGTTAGATCCCCCACCTGAAAATGATATAGTGACCGAATATGTATTCAAATTAATAAATCGTTTGAAACATTGTCACGAAGTAGCTGTTACACACATGGAAGAAATGCAAGGTAAAAGAAAGCTGTGGTACGATAAAAATGCAGTTAAACGAGAGTTCAAGGAAGGGGATTTAGTGTTGGTTTTAGCCGTAGCTAGACCAAATAAACTGTCCGTACAATGGATCGGTCCGGGAAAAATTAAGAGTAGAATATCCGAAACTAATTATGTAGTAGAACTACCAGAAAAAAAAAAATCTCAAATTTATCATGTAAACATGCTGAAACCCTATTATACCCGACCCGAACATGTAAATTTGTTGTGCTCCGAGGAGGATTTAAGTTTAATGGAAGATCAAGATTTAGACATTCCATATTTAGATAATAATTCTACCATTTTTGACTTCCAGGAGATAGTTTATGAGTTAGAGAAACGTTTAAATGAAGCACAAATTATCCAGTTGAAAGAGATTTTGACTAAATATGCTGCATGTTTTTCGAACGACCCCGGCCTAACCAATTTGGTGGAACACGATATAATTCTAACTAGTGATGAACCAGTTCGTGCGAAACCTTATCGGATGTCGCATAGACAAACCGAAATTGTAAAAATGGAGATTCAAAAGATGTTAAAATTAGGAATTATTGAACTGGGCGAGTCGGACTATACGTCGCCTTTAATATTGGTAGAAGTTCCCGGAAAGGACCCGAGACCGTGCATTGATTATAGACAACTAAACAAAAAAATTAGAACGGAATATTTTCCCCTCCCTAGTATAGAAGAACGGGTTGAACGAGTAGCCTCAGCTAAATACATAACCATCCTAGATTTGGCAAAGGGATATTGGCAAATTCCTTTAAGCCCCAGAGCTCAACGTTATACAGCGTTCTGTACAACTTTCGGATCCTTTCGCTGTTTGCGAATGGCGTTTGGATTAAAAAATGCTCCGTTTTTCTTCAGTAAAATGATGGCAGGACTACTACGAGAGATGGAAGCATTTGCAGTTCCTTATCTAGATGACGTTGCGGTATTTTCGGACACCTGGGAGGACCACTTAAAACATCTTACTGTAGTTTTGGATAAAATCAACAAGGCAAATCTGAAAATAAAACCGTCAAAATGCAAATTTGCCCAAAACAACGTTCAGTATTTAGGTCACGTTGTAGGAAATGGGTCTCGGTCACCAGCAGAAGCCAAGGTAGAGTGCGTAAAAAAATTCCCCACTCCCCAAACGAAAACACAGGTCCGAGCTTTTCTCGGCCTCGCAGGCTACTATCAGCGGTACATAAAAAATTTCTCCGTAATCGCTGCTCCTCTCAGCGATGCACTAAAAGGGAAAAGGACGCGCGAAAAGATTGAATGGACGTCCGCGTGTGAGACCGCTTTTTGCACTCTCAAAAGAAAACTTACGGAAAAACCTGTCTTGCATGCACCGAACTTCCAGCGGGAATTTATTGTTCAGGTAGACGCCTCGGCCTGTGGTGTTGGAGTAGTGTTAAGCCAAAAAAACGAAACAGGGGACGAGCATCCGATTTTATACTTAAGCCGAAAGTTCTCTCCGGTGGAAAGGCGCTACAGCACCACCGAACGAGAATGTGCCGGTATTGTTTTTGCCGTAAAAAGGTTGCACTACTACTTAGACGGTCGAAAATTTAGAATCATAACAGATCACAATCCTTTGCGGTTTTTACAAACTCATGCGAGTTCGAATTCAAGACTGATGCGATGGAGCCTTGCTTTACAACCGTACGATTTTGAGATCGAACATCGTGCAGGAAAAAACATAAAAATGCTGACAGTCTCAGCAGAGCGGCTTTTGACCAGTAACATTGTATCATTAAAATATAACTTAAGGGTATTTGTTTTAATACTATATATATTAGAGGATACTTATTGATGTTGTTTTGTGTTGTAACTAAAAGTGTCATATAAGTAATAAGATTTATATCCGAGTAGATATTTCTCGCATTTTTAGAAAAATGAATGAGAATGAGCAATTTAGGTTTACAGTAAAAGGGTTGCATTATTATTAAGAATAGTTACGCGTCTTTGTTTAGTATTGTATAAGTATATACAATTGTTTCTGATTTAAACTATTCTTAGAAGATATTTATTGTTTTAAAAACATGATAACAGGAAAGATAGATTTATTGTGTAAAGTACCTGTTATGTTTTTTTTTTAATTTTGTTTATGCTAAAGGTAAAGCCTTGAACGAAGGTACAGTTTTTTATGTTATTGGTGTGAATATTATTATTATTATTATTCTTGTATAACTAGTGTTCAATTGTATTGTGATAATTATTCTTCTTGTATAACTAGTGTTCAATTGTATTGTGATAATAGTATATTGCTGAATCCCTCCCACCATAATAATAGAAATAATTAAAGGAATCTCATAATAATAAATAATAATAATAATAAAAAAATATATATATATTCACATAAATGTTTTGTTTTGATTTTAAAAAAATAAAATTTGTTAGAGTAGATTGCTTTTATTTTGTATTACGGTTAACTCCTGAATTAATAGTGATTTTGCACCTGTGTGTTTAAGAAAAATTTTTTCTTGAGAAAATTTTTTTTTTTAAATTTGGTAGGGAGGAGCTGTAACGTCTTGATGACTCCTCTTTGAAATGCAACACATGGCCACTCAAACATTTCATAGACAGTATCTACTAATTGGCCACCTCTGTTGAAATCGAACTTATCCACTGAAAGACTCCAGATGGCTATAACTCTGTTAAATAAAATACTAAATTTCAGAGAGAAGTGCCAGGACTGACATTTCGGTAAATATGAACTAATGAGGGCTAAGATGGTCATGTGACCAAAGTTTTGGAGTTGAACGCAGCCAGAAGGGAGATGCTCGAGAAAGGCGATGGAAAGCGGTCGCGTAGGCCATTTCCTACTTGGTTAACTATACTCCCTTTTATTTTCAGTGTGTGTTCTGTCATTATATGTCTGTGTTTTTTACGTAACGTGATTGTTGTTAATAAAAAGTAAAAAGACCAAGTTTGCAGTAGGGTCTTATTTAAATCCGTTACACAGTATTTCATAGAGCAATGATTTATTTGTTTCGTCTTACATCTGGTTTACGTAAAGGAGGGTTATATTTTTTTGAGATAACACTTTAATTTATATAGAGGACTAGTATTGAAACAACAGTGCATACGATCATTTTCCGCATACATATAGGACAACCTGTAAATTTGATGATAGGAAATAATTTCTAAATATTTCATTTGTAAGTCTTTATTTTTGTGTCTTTATGAAGTTAGACTCAATTTTTTAATAAAAAATATTTTTTATCCGTACTTTGTCAAATATGCGTAAAAGCATTTCCTTAATAAGTTTTAATTTTAAGAGTTTATATAGTAGAGATGATAGATGAATCGGGTATACTAGAAACATGAAGTAATGATAAAAATTACATTATATGTAAACTATGTAAAAAGATGATAAAAAATATTTTAAAAGATGTTAAATTATTTTAGTTCTTAGTACTTTCAACTATAAACACAGCCTTCGTAAGAAAATAATGAAAAAAAACTACTATACTGTCATGAACATTTTAATAATAATAATAATAATAATAATAATAATAATAATAATAATAATAATAATAATAATAATAATAATAATAATAATAACAATAATAATAACAATAATAATAATAATAATAATAATAATAATAATAATAATAATAATAATAATAATAATAATAATAATAACAATAATAATAACAATAATAATAATAATAATAATAATAATAATAATAATAATAATAATAATAATAATAATAATAAGACGTTAATAACAGTACTTTTTTGTATTCTATGACGAAGGCTGTGTTTAAAATTGAAAGTGGTAACAAGTAAAGTAATTTAACATCTTTTTAAGTATTTTTGTCATCTTTTGAAGTAGTTTACATACAGTGTAACTTAAGTTTACCTTTTTAAAAAATGAATGTAGCATTATATTTATGTATTTACTAATGATGTACTCTATACATTACTATAATGCTTCAATTCATAGATTTATGTTTCTCTTAGCTTCTACAAAAGTACTTAGATCCAACCATATTCCGTCGACTGTTGTTAAAGTGATAGATGTAATACTGAAATGAATGGTTGCATAAACTTTGGTTCAAAGAGGGAATGACCGCAGTTGAATTGATATTCCTGAAGCTAGACTCCGTTATGTAAAATTATATAAATAGTAATGTCTTAGCAATGGATTTACCAGTTTTCTTCATATATAAATTAAATCTATTAATAAAATTTAATAATTAATGTTAAAGATTTACTTGAATCTAACTTTTAACACAATTTGGACAATATCTAAAATATTATTTTTAAGTATATATAATGCATATATTAATTATCTATTTTATTTCTTCTTTTATCTTGTATTACGATATAGAATTCCGGTTAGTATTTTCAAATTAAGTTAAATAAATTTCAATTTTTCTTTTACTATTTTATTTCTTCTTTTTATATTTTTATTCTATTTTTACATATCTAAACAATATGATATTAGTTAATAATTCATTATCATAATACTAACAGTCTAAGCCCGCTGCGCTGGTCTATTTTACAAAATAAAACATGAATCAAACAAAATATTGAGTTTGATTGTGTTTTCTAAAGCAGCTTCACCTCGAATGCTCTTTCACATTTCTGAAAATGATACAAACGCCATTGTATTTAAAGGTAGAAAACCAACGATTATAAATGCACAAATAATGCATGAAAAATCAGCAAACAGCTGTTTCGAATCTACTATCGAGATTCTTAATCAGTTCAAAACTCAGGGAGGTAGAAAAAACAAAACTGAGCCAAAAATAAAAACAACAACAATGGAATCAAGGCCCGCTGACGCCAAATATATTAAAATAATAATAAAATATTGTGTTGTTGTATCAGCTTATGCATTCCACCAAATTCGGGCTTTTAAGAAAGAAATCTTTCAGTTGATCATTTATTGCAGTAGAGTTTGATAGATAAATGGGGCAATTATGAAAACAGCAATTTAAATATTGTCTATTTACCATACTTCTAAAATAACGAGAATTATGGTCACAGAGATTGACCATTGAGTTTTTAAACAATTTTCATTTGATAGTTTTTGAACTCTAAACCTCTCAAATTGACGATATGGGTGTCTGTGGAAACCTTAATACATCATCACTCAATGTTATATTTCGAAACGTACATCTGCTCTTAACAAATCTATTACAGTTTTCCATCTTTGGAATCCAGTAGAATAAATAAAGTTAAATAAATAAAGTTTTCCTTAGAAAAATAAGGTGAATGTTTTTTGTATGTGTGAAATTAATTTTTTGGCACAGATGTCATATACGCATGACGTTGGTGCGATTGAATCAAAATGATCATTTTATGCCTCATATGGTAACTAAGCTTTGTTTTGAATTTATTAATAAACATTTATTTACTTTCATTTGCATTTTAAAATGATACAAGTTGTTATGCTCTATATTTATCAATTAAACTTTTTTCATTTATTATTATTATTTCCTATTATAGAAAATAATTAAAAAATAGAAATGAAACTGTCATTTGAAAACGAAGTTTTCGTTAAAGGGGCGCTATAAATATATCGCGCCAACATGGTGCATGTATGACTTTTGTGCCTCTTTTTTACAGCATGAAATGCAACTGAATGCAAACAGCATGGGTGTGTGCAAATGCACACACCCATGCTGTTTGCATTCAGTTATTTAACTCTATTTTTATAATATTAAATGGTGTTGATACAATTTAGGGTCCAACTTGATTATTCTGTCGAGAAAAAAATTACCAAATTATAGGAATAAATGCCAATAATCGATGATTGTAAGTGTCATTCGTGATTGTACGTGATACACGTATTTTGTACGTCATAAGTGATTTTTAATTCGTATTTTTTTTCTTATATTTTACTGTTCTTTCGTTATTTAAAATGAATTTATGTAGATTTCTATAATTTGGCGAATAGTTTGGCGATTTGTAATGTTTGCCGAAACTGGCCGACGTGTTAAACAAGTAGCCCTCAATTTACATTTGAAAATAACATATTTCACAAAAAACTTCAGCACAAACATTTTATTCCACCCGGGTTTGGCACGATTTCCTTCTAACACCAATGCGGTAAAATCTTTATTTTAGAATAGCAAAGAAATGTACATTTTTTAAATTTATTTTCCATCATTTTAAAACAAAAACATCAATAAATAAAAAAATTACTATAGCACAAAACAATTTATAGAATTTCTGAAAAGAAATTGAAAGTAAATAAACAATTTATTAATACAGAAACAACTATAGCTGGAATACCATATAAGGCAAAATAACACCGTTTTGGCGCCAGTCAGCTACCTCGGTGCATATATAACATATGTGCCAAAACTTCCATGTTTGAAAAAAAACAAAAAAAAAAACATAATCGTTATTTATACGGCATGTTTAAATACTGTAGTATAGTGAAAGGAAAATATAGATGTCATATACAAACCACATTAGCGCATTTTTTTTTTTTTTTTTTTTTTTTTTTTTTTTTTTTTTTTTTAATGTCGGTTTGGCAAAAACTTTGTTTTCAAATACAAGTTACATATATAGTTTTCAATTATTTTTTTATCATTTTAAAAAGAAAATAACAATAAATAAAAAAATGTTTAGTTAATAATTATAAAACAAAACTATTTATATCCTTTAAAAAAAGAAAATAAAAGTAAATAAACAGTTTATTAATAAATAGACATCAGCCGGTTTATCAATAGAGGTATAAAATCACCATGTGGTGCATATATGACAAATGTGCCTAGATTAAAATAGTTTACATAATTGAAAAAAAAGTAAATGACAAATGTGCCGTGATCAAGATAGTTTATGTAATTGAAAAAAAAGTAAATAAAAGTAAATAAACAATTTATTAATAAATAAGCAACAAAATCCGGGTTGTCATATCAAGCAAAATAATGACACTTTGGCGTCAGTTAAATACCCAGATGTATATATGACATTGGGGTCAGAAACAAATCGCGCAAATGTGGTGCGTATATGACATCTGTGCCAAAAAACATTTTAAAGGTTGCAGTTAAATAATTTTACAATATCTGTGTATGTGAAAAGACATAACACTAAAATTTGAATATTATTCATTTTGCGGTATTAACTGCTTTATGTTATTTAAATTAAATGTAAAAATATTTCCTAAAAATGCTCTCATGCATTAAAAGAGATAAGGAGAGAGAGAGAGAGAAAGAACATAGTTCTTGATAACATCGCTCCGTCTTGGGCTTTTTTTTAGTTTAGAATCGTATTGTTTGGCAACAAAAGCAGATTGAACACACCCAATTGAACAAATAACATACAAATAACAGTTAGAGCCATTTAAAAAAAATAATTCTGTGAGTTTCTTCTGTAAAACTCATAATGGGAAAATTAGATTAACAAAATATTTTTAAAAAATGAAAGAAAAAGAAATTACTTATGTTTTACCTAATGAAGTTTTTGAGATGTTTTCTATTAACCTGACTCGAAAAAAATAAATAGCCAAATATTGTGTCACTTCAAAACTTTCTTTGACATTGAATTACTTTTTAAATATTATGAAATTACTTTTTTGTTGTTAAAGATACATATTTTCCTTTTATAATATTATTTAGCATTAAACTGATTTTTTTTTATCATTATTTATTTTAAATCAATGAAGTAACAGATTTTTTTTAGATGTTTATATTATTTTCTTTTAGAGAAAGCCATTTCATTTCTTTTTTGAAATATAATTATCACCAAAAATTAATTGTTGTAGCCCTTTCGTCGAAAAAAACGAAAAATACTAAATTAATTACGAAAAATCAGAGTTATCCCTGTATATTTGAATCACAAACCTCCGCAAAAATATTTCCTATCGAATAATGCAATCTGAAAAAAAATCTGTCGGGTAGTTTTTGAAATCACTCGAGCCGAAGTTTTAGAATTTCTGCTTTATAATATATGAGGACCCCAGAAGCCAAGGGGTATAAGTGACAAAATTGAAAAAATTGAGTTAAGTGCACAGGGTATCTGGAAATATGCTTTTTTCATTTCAGGTAAAGAAATACAGGCCATTTTCTGATTATTTGGGGAGTTATAGAGATAAACCACTTTTTTCGAAAAACAAACAATATTGATTAATTATACATTTAAAGAAAATTGTATTCTATTTTTTTAACAGTTATTGAAATGAGATTTCAAAGATTAGAATGCAACAAGCAGATGTTTCTTATTTCAATTTAGTCAATTGTTATTGATGTTCCAATTTAACATCAATTATCTTTAAACTCAATTTACTCCAAATCGACATTTTGTCACTTGTACCCCTTGGCTTCTGGGCTCCTCATATATGATCATTCATTTAGTAAGTAATTACGATATGATATAAGAATGATTTTATCATTGATGTTTTTACAAATTTTTAATATTTAATATATTAATTATTTATTATATTTAATAAAGTTTTCATCAAATAAATTTTATAGATTATCTACTGAGTGTATACACTGTTAAAAATCTTGTCCTAGTTTGAGCCAAATTTTGGTGCTTAATAGCTGCTGTTGTAAGATAGTGAAATGTTGAAAGAATATTTGGAGGTCTTATTGAAGCATAGCTCCAGCAGTTGGAACGAGTTTGAAGTAGGAATCTCCAAGTATTAATACGAGATTTCACCATCTTATGGTGGCAGCGATTAAGCTCCAAAATTTGGTTCAAACTAGGGCAACATATTTAACAGTGTATGCATAAAGAATCTTCCAATAGATGTATAATGCATTTAATTAATTTATATTCATGACAGTCTATTTTTTCTACATAATTTTAGGGGTAAATATAGTGTCTGGTGTGATGCTGAAAGTAACATATTTCTTTTTATTCCCTCTTTTAAAATTGAATTCTCCATTTTAAAATTGAATTTATCCTTTCTCAATTATTAAGGTTATCTAAACTTCCTATCTTTTATAAAAAAGGTTGCATCTATCGCTTCTCTTTTGAGCTTTAAAGTTCAGCCGAGCCTTAAAGTTCAATTTTTTGAGTTCAGCCAAAGCTGTTTTAATAAAATAAATAAAAAACAAATACTTTTCTCATCTTAAAAACGTTATCTGACAGAGTACACTTTCTTTTGGTCGATGAGTATATAAAAAAGTTATTCTTAAACCATATGTTCCAGCAGTGATTTATACACTTATTGTTTATTCAATGATTAATAGTCAATAAAAATGTTTTTTCGACTGCAAATACATACTATGTTTATATTAAAATCGGCGCCTGACGTCTGTGTTGCTGCTTGTAAATTCCTTCTATTTTTCCATTACTTAGAGGTGGTATGCATACTTGTACGTTGAAATGTTATAACCCCAATTAACGGTCCTGTTGGCTTGTTTTTAATTCAAAGTTTCATTAAGTGCAAATATAGTAGAAAATGCCATATTGAGCTTTTTACATTCACACTAATCAGTAGATAAATGGATACAGCTCCTCATCATTTTGCTTCATTTTTTTTAATAATGGATTTTGAACTTAATCTATTGACTATCAGTTTCAGAATTTTCAAGCTACGGATTTTAGACTTTTACAAATGTCGCTCCATACATTTAGCTAACACAATCTGGAAATGAAATTTCGATAGACTTTACGCATGCGCAATAAACATTTATTCCATTTGCTATCAATTTATGTTGTTAAACTACTTACAATAAAAAAAGAAAGAAAATGGTTGGAAAGTGCAGAATAATCGATGTGCAATGTCATGTTTTTTTTCTTAAGTTTTATTAAATCTGGTAACAGAATAAGTTGTTAAACTTTAAATACAATCAAAATTCAAAAATGGAAAAAAAATAGTTGACAAGTGTAGCATAATCGATGCAGAATAGTGATTTTTTTTTCCTAAACTTTTATTCTATTTGGTAACAGTATAAATTGTTAAGCTTTAAAAACAATCAAAAATTTAAAAAATAAAAAGTGGTCGGAAAGTGCAGCATATGCAATGTGTCGTGTTTTTTTCTTTCTTAACTTTTTACTCCATTTGATAGCAATATAAAGTTAAACTTTATATACAAATGAAAATTTAAAAAATAAAAAAAGTACCATACACAATGGTTTTTACATACTTACATGCGGAGGAGCCGGTTATGATAACAATGTCGCGATTTCTCTGGTTTTTTCCCATCTCAAAAATGCCCAACGCACCTAAGGAAGTTTTCACTTCAAAAATCGCATTTTTTAGAACGTCTTTTTGCTCCTGCAACCCCTTTGGAATTCTATCATCGGCATAAGATATAGACTAAATTTGATTCCGGGCGATCACCATCATTTTTGTATCATTACTTTTGAAATTTCTTGGGTAGTTGCCGAGATTAGCCCCTACAAACAAACAAACATAAAACTATAGTTAACACTTAATAACATCGGTATAGATTAACATTGAAGGGGTTTTTTTTTTAAGAAAACATTTAAAAATACAAATTAGTTAATAAGAAATATAAAATATTGAAAACAGTTTAAATATCTCTTCAAGAGCTGGGGAGTTTGATTTTAAAAAACTGCAACATAATTTTTTTTTGGGGGGGAGAGAAAAAAATTGGCCTTTTTTGGCATCTGTAGCTGTACGTCATAGCTGTTATTCTTTTTTGTGAAGGGGTATTGGCACTTTAGTTGAAATTTTAATGTCTGCCCAAATTCGCCACAAATTTTCAAAATTGTATAAAAATAATAATTTATTTTACAATTACTTTTACCAAAATACACATTTCATACAATATTTTATTTTAAATATTGAAAACTACATTCCATTCAACTTTCAAAGAAAATGGTTTGCTTATTATATGTCACTAAAATTTTTTTTCAATGATCTTGAAAGTATATATAGAAGTTTATTTATTATTTATGTATTAATTAGAATAGTAAAAATATCAAATTCTTTTTTCTTATCTTATCAGTTATCGTACAAATATCACTCGGATTTATTTGCAATATTTCATTTGTTCCCTGGTCGCTATATTAAACGATGTGAAATAAACAAATAAAAATTTCAATATCAAAAAATTAAAAGTATAAAAAATACATAAAAAAATATTTTAACATGCTATTTTATCGATTCCATAACTTTTATGAATAAGGCTACAAAACGCACCAGGTTAGGTTTATAGGTGAGAGCAGTAACAAAAGTGGTTTTCTTATAACTACAGTAGACGCCTTCAAAATCACACAGTATGGAACTACAAATTATGCGGATTTCTGGTCATTGCTTTCTTTACCTTTTTTAACAGTAATTTAAATGCAATTAATAATGCAATTGAAACTAAAATGAATCGAAATAAATGAACATCTTACAATGTAATGAAATATAAAATCAGTAATAAACTAAAATAATAAACCCTTAGATAATTTTTTAAATGATAAGAATATTAAAAGAAAAGGTCAAATTAATAATCAATAAAGTATGATTAAGCATTCATCATAAAGATGAAATGTATTTTTCCTAAATTCTTCATTGAAATTTGCTTATTATTTACATTTGTAATTTACATCAAAATCATAATATAAGTAAGTATTATTTCAGGTTTAGCAAGACTTAATAAACAAAAAACAGCTTGAATAATACATACAGTCGAGCCTCTATATAAAGAAATCCATCGTTCCAGTAAAAAATTCGTTATATAGAGAAAATCGATGTATAGAGTATGATGTTAAAAATAGTATTTAATGTGTAAATTTTGAACAAATATTATTTTTATCTTTTTAATTAAGAATTTGAAATGTTTAAAATATATATTAACCTAACATTTTATTTCTTACTTATTTAAGCAGTTTCAAAAAAGAGAAAAGACATTTATTTGAAAGCTTAATGAAAATCAAATAAGGAAGACTTACATAAATTTCAGAGGAAGAAATCTGTAATTTTTTGTTGTTTTGATTTTAAAATTGCAATTGTTACGCTCTCAAAAAAATTCTCAAATTTTAGCAAGGAATGAAAAATTGTAGTTGATATTTTCCTCCATTTGAAGGTCTCTCTTATGTGCTCTCATTGATTCTTCTCTTATATGTGTAACAATTCGATTGACTGTGTTTTGAGAAGGATGTTGAAAGGTGTGTGGAAGGTGGGATGAACTTGTTAGATTTAAAGAATAAGGAGAGAAGTAATATTTATAAAAAAAAACTCTCCACTGAACGATAAATCAAAAATAAGTGATGGAAAATTGATTCCATATGATTTCGAAGCTTTTTTAAAACTGAATAAATTAAGCTCAATTTATGAAAAAATTCGTTATATGGAGATAGATATTTCGCTATACAGAGTCTGTTTTTAATGTAATCATGCGAAAAGGGAACCGTTCTTACAAAAAATTTGTTATATGGAGAAATTCGTTGTATGGAGTTTCGTTATATAGAGGATCGACTGTATATATGTGACGATTTAAGGAGAACTCGAATTATTTCCTCTGGTTAAAAAGAAACACACAGTCAGGGCAAGCGAGGGAAAAAACAAAATAAATAAATAAATGTAAAAGATCCAATAATTAGTCATTGGCTGCTGTAAATTCATTTATTAAATTCGTAATAATGAGGAAGGGAAAAGCTCTTTTTGCAAAAATTCCATCATTATTTCAGCGAGCCGTCCTCATCCAAGAAGCAACCCAAGAATCTTCTTTTTCATCTCGAGACTTCCACCTTTTAAAACTAAAAAGAAAGTTCTGGAACATTCTGTAACCTCAAACCATAATTCTTTTATGTAAACAGAATTCTTGTCCAGCTACGAGATTATTTTCCACAAACGATAAATTTATTTTAAAAAAATATTATTTAACCAATTTATAATTGAATCGGGATTTTTTAGGCAGACGACTTTTATAAATAATTAATTTTAAGAGAAAAAGAAAAGAAATGAATTTATTAATATGCACACTATCGAAGGTTGACGGCGGAAAAATAAATAAATAGATAAAATAAAATAATGATATTTTTTGAAAGGTATGGTTTTGGAATAAATTTAATAAGACTTTCTTATAAAGGGTTAATAAAAACATAGAAGAAATCAGTTTTATTTGGAATATTAAGAAATAAAGTTTTAATTAAGAATATTTTTCATTTAGAGCCATCTTTTTTTAAATTTACGCATACTGGAATAATGTTTTTTAAGGCAAATTAAGAATTTATATCGTCTGCATACAGATTAACAGATTAGATCTAGAAACAAGATTTTAATTTAATAATTTGAAGTAAGTACGAAAAATTAAGATAGTATAAAGGTTAGTTTTGTCGAAAAAAAATTAAATTTGTAATATTATTCCCCCTCCCCGAAAATTTGTATGAAATTGATAGTTAAATAAAACTACAAGTTCAGACAACAGAAATATAATAATTTAGAAAAGATAAATTTTGGAATAAAACTGTCAAACTCCGGAAGTCAAGAGATGGAAGAAAAGAAAATTAACGCAATATAAAAATATTAGCGATTAAAATAATATATTTAAGAGAAAATTAATCGGAATTAAATTTAGGTAGGAGCATTTCCCTGAAAGAAATACAATAATGTTACAATATCACTTACTATTTGTAAGTGCATAGGAGATAATACATACAATAACAGTAAATAAGTTATGAATATTAATAAGCAAAAGACATTAAAGATATAATAAAAACAATAAGATATCTCTTTCATGGGAGTTTATAGAATTTCCGTGACTTAATTAGTAGTAATTTCAGTTCAGAAATTAAATTTGTTTGTATAGTCGTTGTAGCACACATAGTCTTTAAAGGCTACAATAAACGTTCTTCTCAAACTTAGTTGACTACATAGTCATTCAAATCATAAGTCTCTAATAGTTTTAAAAATGCAATTCTTCAATGTAGTTCATTATCAATATTTAATTTAAATAAGAATTTCCGGAAAGTTTACTAAATACTGTCCTTCAAATAAAACATCTTCAATCCAATTTACTAGTGAACTACATAATTTTTCCATTTTGGTTTAATGTTATGTTGGAATCTTTGTTGGATCCAACATCTCTTAATAATATATCAAATTTTTCTTTCAATAATATATCAATTTTTTAATAATAAACAGCATCACTCTCAATATCAATAATAAATAATATAGAAAATTTAAATAATAAAAATAACAACAATAATAAGTGATAGTATAATAAGACTCCATATCCTAATATTTCTCAATAAGAGTATAATTAATACTAAACTTCATTATAGAAATCATAATGATAATAATAATAAAACAAGAGTATAATCAAAAGAAAATATCACAGTTTGTTTATTATTGATCGGGAAAATATTGGTTGAGGATAAAAATAATTACATAGCAACCAAATAATTTTCTTATCTTCTAATAGCATAAGAAAGTATTTTTTGCTAGCCGAAAGTATAAATAAAAAAAATCATAATAATTCCAAAATCCAAATAAAATTAAATCTAACTATTTAGAAAATGGACTCTCAACCAGTATTTCCTTACAATAATTCCTCTCTGATACTCTTTTACAAAATTGTCAAATTTGGTTATAAGTTTTCAAATGCCAAATGTAGAATAATGTTTTATCTACACATGGTTTATAAACTTTAATAATAAAATACAATAGGAATAAAAGGTGTCATTCTTAATTGAGAAATGGAAATAAAAATAGTGTGCTTTTTTGAAAAACTTTTAATATCTGTAGTTTTCACAATCACTGAAAATCAAATATTATGTTAAAGGTTTGAGCAGAATCATTAGATTTTATAACTGTTATAACATAAATATCTGCTGAATAAATAGAATAATACTAATGTCAAATACATGAGTAAATATAGTTAGACTTATATCCACTTAAAATTAATTTATCAACATCAATTTGAAAGTTTTTACAATCAAAGTGTACACCTTATGCCTGCATAAGGAGCATAATTTAACCCCAAAAACTCCCAAAAACAAGTAATATTCTTGTTGGCCACCAAGAACATACCTGCTAATGTTGAAAATTATGGTGATAAAATATTTTAAAATAAGAATTAAAATTTAATCTACTGTCTTGACTTTAGTTTGGTCTAGTGATTGTGATGGTATCTGAGAATTTGTTGGTTTTTTGGGTTGCTCATGAAACAGTTTAAAATCTTCTGGTGAAAAATAGGGTCTTAATTTAGAAACATGCACAATAACGGAATTCTGTCCTGTCTCATAATTAAATTTATCTATTTCATGAGTTACATCAGAAAGTTTATTTATAATTTTGTATGGTCCAGAGAAAGTAGGTTCTAATTTTCGAGTGTTAGGGTATTTAAATTCTTCATAAATTACAGAGTCTTGTATTTTTAATGGGAATTCGACAAAATTTCAATCATAGAGCCTTTTACTTTTAAGGTGAAATTCCTGAGTTCGCGCTTTCGCAATTTTGAGGGCTTTGTCTACTGGTGGGTAATAGTTTTGTTTTAAAGGAGATTCATAAGGCAATTGACCATAAAATAAGTAGGCAGGTGGGAATTTGGTGATAGAATGGGGCGTATTGTTGTATTCTTCGATGACTTGGTTTAATAATCTAGTCCAAGGTATTTTAGAAGAAGTGGAATTAACTTTGCATTTAAGCCTGGTAACTATAGTCTGATTAACGCGCTCTACATTTCCATTGGTCTGAGGATGATGTGCGGATGTAAAACGCTGTTGAACATGATGATTTCTAAGGAATTTCTTAAATCTTGGAGATATGAAAGATTTATGCCTGTCACTAAGTATTTTTTGAGGTGCTTTGATATTGAAAATTTGTTTTAAACAGTTAGTGTATGTTTCAGTGGTAACATTTTTGGAGGAAAAAGCCCAAACAAACCTAGTTGCATGATCTATTATTATGTGTAAGAATTTTTTTGTTGAGTTGTAATAGTTAAATCCACCAACAGTATCAATAGAAAGACATTCAAAAGGTTGATCTGTCGCTGGCATAGCTTGTAATAAGCCGAATCTTTTCTGTTTTGGTTTTTTATTTTTCTGACAGGTATCGCAATGTTTAACAAATTCTGTAATGTCTATTTTCATATTAGGCCAATAATAGTTGGGAGATATTAAATTAAGCATTTTTTGAATCCCTAAATGTCCAAAATTATCATGAGCAATATGGAGTAATTTTTTTCTTAATGACATTGGTACAACAATTTTTTTGAATCCCTTTTTCTGAACTATAATAATTCCATTCTCTTTTTTATATTTTTTGTCACAAACATTGTCTTTGTCTTGCATCTCTATAATTTCTTTCCTATCTAGCAATAAACTAATATGTTGATTAAAATGACAAACAGGATTTCGTGACAACATGTCTGCTTCGACATTTGTTGAACCCTTTTCATATTTTATCTCATAATCAAACATACTAAGTTTGAGCGACCATCTAAAAAGCCTACCTCTTAAGTTTTTAACATTCTTTAACCATACTAGAGATGCGTGGTCCGTATGAATTGTAAACTTGACACCATGAAAGTAATGATAGAATTTGTCAAGAGTATCTATAAGAGCTAAACATTCTAATTCAGTTATGAAATAATTTTGCTCATAACTCTTCAAAATTCTAGAATGATAAGCAATAGGATGTAAGAAATTTTCTTTATCAGGTTGTTTTAGAACGGCACCTACTGCTATCTGAGAGGCATCTACAAACATATGTAAAGGTAATTTAGGATCATAAATTTTGAGGATGGGTTTTGCAATTAAAGAATTTTTTAATTTTTCAAAAGACTCCTGGCACTCTGAGTTCCATTCCCATATTGTGTCTTTTTTAAGTAATCGGTTCAGAGGACATCTAATTTCAGCATATTTATTTATGAATTTATGGTAAACATTAATGGAACCTAGAAATCGTTGTAACTCTTTCACATTTGATGGAGGTTTAAAATTTTTGATGGTTTCAATATTGGCATTTGCTGGTGTTATAGTTCCATTAGTAATTTCATAACCTAAGAAATTGATTTTATTTTGGCCTAATTTACATTTAGAAAGTTTAAGTTTAATGTTTTCTTGTTTGTAAATGTCAAAAATTTGAGCTAAATGGTTTAAATGTTCTTCTAAAGAGGAAGAGAAAATTATAATATCATCAAAATAGTGGCACGCAAAGTCGATTTTATATTTATTAAGGATTCTTCGAATGGTTCTATTGAATATGAGAGGGCCCGTTTTTATGCCAAAAGGGAGCACGAGCCACTCAAAAAGTCCAAAATTGGTTGCAAATGCTAATTTTTCTGTATCGGATGGATGCATTGGTATGTGCCAGTAGCCAGAGGCTAAATCCAAAGTTGAAAAATACTGAGCACTAGTCAATTTATCTAAAATTCCATCGATACGGGGCAAGGGTTCTGCATCATTTTTAACTATTGCGTTTAATTTTCTATAGTCTATACATAATCGCGTTTTTTTACCTTCCTCTCTTTTATAACTAGTGTAACAGGGGCAGAATAGGGGCTATAACTTTCCTTTATCAGTCCGGCTGCTAACAATGATTGAATTTGGTTTTTTATTTCTATTTCTTCTAGAGGAGATGTTCGGTAGGGCCTCAAAGATATAGGTAGGTCTGAGTTTAGTGCAACGCGTTGTGGTTCAATATTAATCCTACCCACATCATATTTATGCTTTGCAAAAATATCACTATAAATATGAACTAATTCCCTTAAATTTACATCTTGAATTAAATTTATTTCCCCAGTTAAATCTGAATCCGAATATCGCGAAAATTTTGAAGAGTCATGGGACCTCTATAATCAGGATGCACATTAATTGCGTGATTATATTCAACACAGTCTTCATTTTTCATGATATTTCCACAAGTAGATTGTAACTCTATATCATGATTACTTACATTCAGTGTTTCATTATCATAATTATCTATTGCTACAGTATTACCAGTATTTAATTTCATATTTTTTTTTATATTCTGAGGTTACAAATTCATTAGAATGATCCCTGTTTTGTTGTACTTGGTCCATATTTACTGTATTGAAATGAAGGGATCTCTTATTATGTATGGAAAGACTGTTAGTTATAATTTTCCTTCCCTGCCTTACAATACAATTTTTACATTCTATGGTTAATATAAATTTAGAACAGTCTTTTAACCCCAAAATAGCATAATCCAAATTTGTATTGCATACTAAAAAGTTAACATATTTTTTAATTTTACCCACTTTTAGAAGAACACTACATTTTTTATTTATATGTAAGAATCATTTTGCCTGACCAATGGTAACTGAGGGTATAGTCTCAATTTTAGCATTAAGTTTTTTAACAAATTTAATTGGCAATATTGCAATAGTTGAGCCAGTATCTACAACACATGGCAAATTATAATTATTGTACATCCATACACAATTAATAGTCAAATATTATGAGAATTATTTTGTGAGCTACTTGGAAGAGTATCAGAGGATGGCAACTCACTCCTAAAAATACATTCTCTTTCCCAATGAAAAGCATTACTCACACCCCTATTTGTGCATATCCTACAAGGTCTTGAAGGGTATGAATTTTGAATATAATTATTTTCACAAACTCTAGGTCTTTGAAACTGAGATTGCCTTTGGGGAATCCAATTCCTAGGTGTATTATTAGGCCTAACTGACTGAATCCGGGGCCTAGTTGGTTGAAAAGTTTGAAAATTTTGTCTAGCTGATGGTTGATTTATTACTTGGTTTGAAACTAGTGGGGTGGAAACTTTCACGAATTGTTTGACAACCCGGTACCATTCTGTGGTACTACTAGGAGGATTTATAATAATATTGTTTTTGAATTCTGGTTTTAAACCATCAGTTAAACCTTGTAATAGTATATTTTCACTGAGATGTAATTTCTTACCAATTTCCACTTTTTTACGAAAATAAGTTTCTAAATTGTCTAAATTATCTAATTTCAGATTTGAAAAATCAGAAAACTCGGGAAGTCTAATTCAATGAGTCTTTCTATCAAAATTTTCTTAATTTGTTCATAATCCGTACAATTTAAGCAGTCATTGATATAATTTTTTTGCGCTTCCCCTTTCATATATTGCGCAATAAAATTAAATTTCCATTCTAGATTTTTCTTCTCCTTTTCACATGTTGTATCAAAATAAGTTAACCACGACAAAATGTTCATTCCAGAACTCGGATCAAACGGTACGAATTTAGGATCTTCCATATTTTTTTTATTCTTACTCATTAGAATAAATGAGGCACTTCTATTTTCTTTATTAAATCCTGATCGTAAAATCATTTGCAATAAATTTCAAAGTTAATAATTTCTATCAATTACATATTTTTTCAAAATTACCATATCAGATCCATAACATACAATAAATAATAAATAAATAAATTAGTAAATTAATAAATTAACTTCAAATTACTCTCATCAATAAAATAATAAATAAATAAATAAATAAATAATAAATATTTCATCTATCATAAAAAGAATAAAAATAATAATCAAAACATTTAATAAAATAACTTACAGTTTTTTGAAAAATCTTCAATAAAATTCAATCGTCTTTAAATTCCTCATCAAATACTTCTTGCATACTCACCACTTTAAAGTCATTAATTTTCAAAAATTTTCAATATGACCATGAATACTGAATCAAAATTTATGCGCACAGATCAACATCAAGCGTCAGAAAATCCACATCAGGCTCGAAGCAAGTACTATTCATTAGCAAGCTGAAAATACCATATAGGCTGTCCTTCAATCGAACTTCGGCGAAAGCATGCTTTTCTTCGTTCCATCGCAATTTTCTTTAAATATCATTCATTAAAAAGGCAGCACAGATAACTAATCCTGTCGGACTTTTCGATTAGTTGTGCGATTTAAGGTGAACTCGAATTATTTCCACTGGTTAAAAAGAAACACACAGTCATGGCAAGCGAGGGAAAAAACAAAATAAATAAATAAATGTAGAAGATCCAATAATTAGTCATAATTAGTCATTAAATTCATTTATTAAATTCGTAATAATGAGGAAGGGAAAAGCTCCTTTTGCAAAAATTCCATCATTATTTCAGCGAGCCGTCCTCATCCAAGAAGCAACCCAAGAATCTTCTTTTTCATCTCGAGACTTCCACCTTTTAAAACTAAAAAGAAAGTTCTGGAACATTCTGTAACCTCAAACCATCATTCTTTTATGTAAACAGAATTCTTGTCCAGCTAAGAGATTATTTTCCACAAACGATAAATTTATTTTAAAAAAATATTATTTAACCAATTTATAATTGAATCGGGATTTTTTAGGCAGACGACTTTTATAAATGATTAATTTTAAGAGAAAAAGAAAAGAAATGAATTTATTAATATGCACACTATCGAAGGTTGACGGCGGAAAAATAAATAAATAGATAAAATAAAATAATGATATTTTTTGAAAGGTATGGTTTTGGAATAAATTTAATAAGACTTTCTTAAAAAGGGTTGATAAAAACATAGAAGAAATCAGTTTTATTTGGAATATTAAGAAATAAAGTTTTAATTAAGAATATTTTTAATTTAGAGCCATCTTTTTTTAAATTTACGCATACTGGAATAATGTTTTTTTAAGGCAAATTAAGAATTTATATCGTCTGCATACAGATTAACAGATTAGATCTAGAAACAAGATTTTAATTTAATAATTTGAAGTAAGTACGGAAAATTAAGATAGTATAAAGGTTAGTTTTGGCGAAAAATTTTTTTAATTTGTAATATATATATTTGTAAGAAGATTGTGATAACCAGTGATATTAGGAATATCTTGATTTTTTTCAGAAATAAATTAATTCTACCTTCATGAATAAACATGAATTCAGTAATATTAACAAATATTGCAAATTAAAATATATATTAATTTTTTAAAAATCAAATTTTGCCCCGGTAATCTGACTTTTATTGTGTATGATTGTTTACTCCAGTAAATTATGTATGAATTTTAGAGACTTGTGGATTTAAAGGAATCTACTATATCTACTAAAATATATGAACGGAATATCACACCACTTGATTTCAAAGTGATGGATGAAATACTGATGTTAATGTGTCAATTAGTAGTTTCGATCCAAAGATGGAATGAGCATCGGTGATGAATTTATTATCTACAAACAAGACACATGTATGTGGAATTATAAAATAATAATGACAGAGCGATAGCATGGACTTTGACCATCTTCCTTTATTTATGTTGGATAATCTGGAAATTTTAGATATCTTTTTGAATATTTTTTTAATTTTAAGCCGTGTTTTGTGTGTTTATGAAACTATTAAATAATTGTTAAAAAAAAACTTTTTTTTTCTCATATTTGACCATATACGGATTAAAAATACCTTCATAATAAATTTTCATTTTAAAGATTTTTATAGTTACAAATCATACATTATGGAATATATTTTGAAGTATTGACAGGCGAGATTTATTCATTGTTTGAACATTTCGATTTGGAAATGTATGGACTGGTGCTTCTTTAAGTATTTAGTAACTTATTCGTACCGAATATTATTCCGTCGATTTATGTCAAATTGTTGGATGAAACAGAAAAGTGAATGTCTCGTCGAATTTAAATTCAAATAGGGAATGAGCACAGTTGATAAATATAAATTCTCAGTATCAAATAATGCTACGTAAAGCTATATATATAATAATAATGACATAGTAGTAAATTCTGTTAACTGATATCATAATCGTAATAAAAACCAACCGTTTTCGAACCATTGCTGAATATAGGTGTCTCTGAAAACTTTACAATGTTTCATGTCCAGTGCTTTCTTCAACGAATTTACACCGGCCCCTTTTCTGATTTCGTCACTCCACCTTTTTTTGAGTCGTCTTACATCTTCGGAATACCACTGAAGTGTGCTCATGCTCCACCTATTGTCTTGTCTTCTTGCAATTTGCCCGGCTCATTTCCAATTCAATGCCTTCTTCCATTTTAACCAATACAAAATCCTGATATATACGAATATATAAGGCAATCAGTAAATTTGAAAATAATACTTTTTTGTATATGTATTTCAATTTCATGTCTTCTATGTGTGTTTATGAAGCTGAACCATACATTTTGAACCAATAATAAAACCCATATTTGGTCAAATATCGTCTAGATGATGGATTAAGTAGATATACTAGAAACATGAAGTAATGAAAGATGAGATTAATGATGTTTAATGCATTAACTGTTTTCGTAACTGCAATGGATAATTTTTTTTAATGCTTTGATTTAAAAATAGATATACTTTTGTTTCTCAAACCCTTTACTAAAGTTTTCTTGCGGAATAATATTTCGTCAATTGGTGTCAAAACGATGATTGAAATAGAATGGTGCAGTGAATGTCTCGTCGAATTTCAACTCAAAGGCACATTGACCACAGTTGATGAATTGATATTTTCCAAACTAGACAACATTATGTAAAATTATAGAAAAATAATAATGACATTTCAATTACTTCAACCGTCATCTTGATATACACGAGTATACAAAGAACAACCTGTGAATTTCAAAGTAACATTTGTTTTGTATGTTTCTTTCCATTCCATGCCTTCATTTGTGTCTTTATAATGTTATAAACGATAAATTTTGAACTAATAATAAAATTTGACTACGCACTAATAATGTTTAGTCAAATATAAATTAAAAATGTCTTATATTAGAATATCTTATAACACGATTATTTAATCGGTATGTTAATGAAAACAGACGCAAATTTTCCAAGTGGGTAAAAAATGTCCAGGCGAGTATTCGAACCAGAGATGTATTTACTGAAAATGCCAATGCTCTACAAACAGAGCCATCCCGGACGAATGAATATTGGAGGACTAATTGACCCATCTAACCTTAACGATCGTACAATCTTGTCTGATACTCTGGATCAGCTTAACAAAATAAATCAAAGGTCAATATATGAAACTTCAGAAAATGCTACATACAAAACATATTAGATTAATTTATAATACGATTTTCAATCGGTAAATTAATGAAAACAGACACAAGTTTTCAAAGTGGGCGAAAAACGTACGGCCAAGATTCGAACCAGTGATATATTGGCTGAAGCCGCCAATGCTCTTCTAACTGAGTCATCCCGGACGAATACTGGATTATTAATTTACCCAACTAACCACACTGTTAAAAATTTCGTGCTGATTTGAACCAAGATTTGGTGATCGCAGCTATTACCAGCTGCCACCATAGGATGTTTCAATCGAAGCTGCAAATCTTGGAACAAGTTTGCACCATATTATTTGAAAAAATGGTACTATGGTTCAACCGAAGTTCCAAGTCTAGGGACAAAATTTCACCATCTTATGGTGGCAGCTACCAAGCACCAAATTTCGGTTCAAAATAGCAGAAAATTTTTAACAGTGCATAATGATCAGACAATCCGGTCTGATACGTTGCATCAGCTCAATAGAATAAATTGAAAATCAATAAATAGAACTACAGAAAAAGTTGCATACTTTACATATTAAATTAATTTATAACACAATTATTCAATCTGTAATTTAATGATAACAGATGAAATTTTCCAAGTGGGTGAAAAAAGTTCGAGTCAAGATTCGAACCAGTGATGTATTGGCTGAAGCCGCCAGTGCCCTTCCAACTGAGACTTCTTTGAAGAACACTAGAGAACTTATTCACCAAACCAAGTTTAGCGATCCCGCAATCTAATCTGATTCTTTGGATCAGAATAAATCGAGTACATCGAACAGAATAAATCGATGGATAATAACGGCTTCAGTAATTAAATATATTAAACTTTGGTTTATCCTGTTAAGCTGATCCAAAGTATCAGACCAGATTGCGTGGTCGTTTAAAGTTGGTTGGGTAAATTAATCCTCCACTATTCGTCCGAGATGGCTCAGTTCGAAGAGCATTAGCTGCTTCAGTCATTACATCAATGATTCATATTCTTGCCTAGACTTTTTTCACCTCTTGGAAAATTTGGGTCCATTAAAATCATCTTCTTAAAAAAGGGAATTTTTTAGGTATTTATACAGTAGATATGGTAGATTAAATGAATTTACTAGAACCATAAAGTAATGGAAGACGATCTGTATTCACTTTTTTAATGCTTTGAATTATAAATCACCGATTTATATTTATTTAATGCTCTAATAAAATATTCGGACAGAAAAACATTGCGCCAATTGATGTAAAAGTGACAGATGACATACTGATGTGAAAATCATTGCGAATTTCAATCCAATCAAGGAACAACCATAATTGATGAATTAATTTTCTTCGAATTAAATAACATTACGTAAAACTATAAAATAACATAATATTGTGATATCAGTGGATTTGATCGTCGTTTTCATTTATATAGAACCACCAATAAGATATATATAATAACATTTTTGTATTTTTTTTATCTTATGCTTTTTTGTGTTTTTACGGAGCTAAAACATACTTGTGAAACAAAAAATATATTTTCCTAATATTTCACCATATATAGGTTAAAATAATCGATATATTCGTTTCTTTTGTGATAACAAATCTAGGGTGGATTTATAGCATGCTATTTCATACAGCCATAATAATGATCCTCAGTCGTTAATTTATGGTTATATGACCCGAAATCAACATTCAGAGACTACTTCTTTTTGAAGACAGATCCTTTGATCAATATATAAATATTCGTACAATTGGTTCCTTTTACTGTGAAGTAGGCATTCAGAGAATCAGTTTTCTAATAGAACTGCCTTTTATTGACTGAGTTAAGCATTTTGTTTACATTTCTTTAGCGTATTCATAGAGTTTTTCAAAGAGCTTTAAATTAATTTAAGCTGTGCTGTTCAATATTATAAATGAAAAAATACATTTTTTTTATATTTTTCAATGAAATTTTAGATTTTTTTTTCAGTCATAAAATAAATATATAAATTTATGCTGTTAAAAATATTTGTGAAGCAAAAAATATATTCGCCTAATATTTGACCATATGCAGGTTAAGAAAATCGATATATTCTTTTCTTTTGTGATAACAATTGAGGGTGGATTTACACTCTTAAAACGAAAGAGCTGATTTGGCTTCTCATGAAAGAGCTGTAATTTTTTCGATGATAAAAGAGTTGTTTTTCAAACGATTAAATCTTCTTGATCTAAATTGGTTATTTAAATAGCTCAACTTCATTTAAATTGGTAAAAACTCGAGTTATTTCAACTCTTCTTTGAGAAGCTGCTTTTCAACATTGAGATGAGTGGATTTCAGCTCAACTTGAGCTATTTTGTGGCTGACTTTTTAAGAGAGTATAGCATACTATTTTGAACAGCCATAATAATGATCCTCATTCGTTAACTTATGGTTACATGACCCGAATCATTCAGCAAATCATCATTCAGACAGCAAAATGAGGCTGGATTTATAGCATGCTATTTGGGACCAGCAATAATAACGATCCTCAGTCATTAACTTATGGTTACATAACCCAACACATTCAGCAAATCAACATTCAGAAAGAACATCATTTTGAAGAGAGATCATTTGATCAATATATGAATATTCGTACAAATGTTTCTTTTACTGTGACGTATGCATTCAATGAATCAGTGTTTTGATAAGACTGCCTTTTATCATAGTTAAAAATTTAAATCTTTTGTTAGCGTTCTCATAGAGTTTCTCAAAAAACTTTAAATAAATGTAAGATGTGCTGTGCAATATCACACATCACACGCGCAAAGTTCATTCTTATGTGCATTTTCAACAAGATTTTACTTTACTGCTTCATACATTAAATATATTAACAAACCGTAATGTGCAATTTTATAAAACAAAAAAAAATAATTTTTTTATTTACAATTCCAGCGACTTTTTGCAATACCTTTTTATATATTAAAAATATTTACAAATTTCCTTAGTTAAAAATATTTATGACAATATTCATTCTGGCAAGAGACAACGCTAATAGTGAAAGTGAGTGAAGCGAGCAGCGACCACATTATGTTCCCAATGTAAATGGCTTTGCAATTCAGGGGGGGGGGGTAGGCACTCGATATCAAGTTAGTAATAGATTTCCTTTAAAAAATTTATTTTTAAAGATTTCCATAACACAAATGATAGATTAAGCGGAATATACTAGAACTTGAAGTAATAACAGGCGAGATATATTCATTGTTTCAACACTTTGATTTGATAATGCATCAATTATGCTTCTATAATTGTCCAATAAATTATTCGAGCAGAATATAATCCGTCAATTGATGTCAAAGTAATAGATGATATCGTGAAGTGAATGTCTGGTTGAATTTCTGTCCATAGAAGAAATGACTACGGTTGATGAATTGATAGTCGTTGAACTAGACAATAGTGTTTCAAATTATGTTAAAAAAATAATAACGTCATAGCAGTTAATTCGGTCATTTTCCTGATACATGAGAATATACATAGGACTGGCTATAAAATTAAAAAT
Organism: Maratus speculifer; assembly: GCA_964019185.1. Classification (NCBI taxonomy): domain Eukaryota; kingdom Metazoa; phylum Arthropoda; class Arachnida; order Araneae; family Salticidae; genus Maratus; species Maratus speculifer. The sequence goes on from OZ025298.1 coordinate 160,226,829, forward strand.
ATTTGTATATTTATTTCGATTTCATTTCTTTACTTGTCTTTTTATAAAGTTAAACCATAAATTTCGAATCAATAATAAAAAAAAACAAAAAAAAACATACTTGTACATATATGAGTTAAAAATATTTTTTTCAATTTTTTATTTTATTTTAAGGGATTATATAATAGATATGTTAGATTAAGTGGAGGCATTATAAATATAAAGTAAAGTAAAATGAGCTGTATTCACTGTTTTAATGCTTTGATTGTAAAATGGATAGATTTATGCTTCTTCTAACTAACTATTAAAATATTCAAACAGAATAACATTCCGTTCACTGATGACAAGCTGATCGATTAAATACTGAAATATATATCTCTATGAATTTCAATCCAAAAAGGGAATGACCAAAATTGATCAATTGTTATTCTAAGAAGTGTTCTCCATTATGTAAAATTGTAACAAGATGCAATTTAAATGTATTCTGTTCACAAAATGTTTGAATTAATATTAATATCTCTGTAAAAACTTTTATTTATTTTTCAATGGGCGGTATTTCCAATGCAGATTTTTTTTTAAGATTATATACAAATGTATAAGTATTTTATAATCGAATTCCATTTAAAAGAAATAAATTCGTACTTAAATCAATAATATTAATTTTTTTATACCTGAATAATATTTATCATTAGATACATATTGTATCGACATAAATTATACCGGAAATATAAAATATCTCATCATTGAAATAAAAAAATCCTCCAGTAGACGTTGCGATTTCATCATAATATATTATTATAGTTTTTTGAAGTGAGGATCGATTTGGAACCTAAAGAATTTTTCACATTCAAGACGACTTGACTTTGTTTTTATAACTTTAAAAACAACGGATTAACTCGTTCCTGAAGATGATAATTGACGATGACCGAATCGTCTATTATTATAATTTGATTTTAATGTTTGTATATTTTAACTTTAATACATTGTTTATACATCCTTAAATAAGTTTTTGATTTTCTATCTTCCCGTTAATATTTAACATTGTTTGATTAATACCCCACTAGAAATAATCTGAAGAAAATCTTAAGAAAATTTCTGTAGGAAATCTGTATGGAATTGGCCCATTAAAAAAAAAAATCTGCATACATTTCTGTGGATATATTTTTTTTAATCTTCAGATTGTTATGAGTTAAAAATACATCTTCAAAATTCCTTTAGTAGAATTTATGAAGAAAGTAAATATTTCTTCAGATAATCTTAATATTATTTTTAGGGGAGTATTTTTGAAGAATGAAATATTTACACGGAATTTAGATCACTTTATATATCGCATAAAGTTAGAGGATAGGAATCAAGAGTTGAAAACAAGAAACATTGAAAAACTTTCTTTTCTACAAAAGATTGAGAAACGACATATTGTAAAACAATTTAATACCCTGGTAAAAAAAATTATAATTGAAAAGGCCAAATTTTATAAAAGTATGATATAGTTATAAATGTATGAAAAAAGTTTCAAGTGTAGCTGTTAATATTTTTGTTATATATTTTGAGATATTTTTAATTAAAATACAATTTTTTGCCACGATTTAGAATATTCTTATTTAGAAGTCGCAAATTCTGACCTTCAAAAAAGCAGGATGCTAATAAGTAACTAGGTGTATTAATCTTTCTAGTTTTATAGACTATTTATCTAAGTGCTTAATGATTTAAATGAGAAATCTATTAGTATAATTTCATATTCTTAACCAGTTAATTCTCTCGGTGCCCAGTGGATCAAAGTTAAGGGCGATGTCGTGCATAGGATTATCACCATAGTATATGCCTATACATATATATATATATATATATAGACTTCTGTGCAAAATTTAAGGACGAGTCCTAAAATGCCAATTTTCAAGGGGTTTTCAAGCGATAATTTTCACGCGAATATTTAAAAAAGAAGTAATATAATTCGAATATTTACCATCGCTGCATAACAGATAGTCCATATAATATCTCATTCAGGTCACACATGGTCACAAGAGTCACAGTCACTATGGCAAAAGAAAAAATAGGAAATTACATACGTCTGTTTTATGAGTGTCAAATGACTATTATATGAGACCCACCTGACTGGTCTCCGTGACTGCTGTTTTGTATCGAATCACCAGGCGACTGTACAATGTTTTATTGAGAATCTCATGTGACTGTCATTTGGAGACTCAATTTCAAAATCATTGTGAATGTTGCATTATGAGAAATCACCAAATAATGTCACATTTAAATCACATGGTGACCTTCTGTCACAAGACTTGTCAAATGGTTACACAGACCCTAATGTGAAGAAACCACTGTGCAAAGTGGTGAAAGTTACTGTATGACTTTAATGAGACATTATTTGGTTATTTATCGTAATGCAACGATCACAATGTTTTTGAAATTGAGACTCCAGATGAGAGGTCACACGAGAGTCTCAATAATCAAGTCAATAAGTCACCTAGTGACTCACCACAAAGAAGAAGTCACATTGACCTTTTGAATATTCACGTAAAAATTATCGCTTGAAAAGCCCTCAAAAATTGGCATTTTGTGACTCATCCTTAAATTTTGCACACCAGTGTATATTATATTCAGTTGTATTTAGAATCAAGAGAGTATAATAAATGACATCGAAAGTATCCCCATTATTTTTACAAATAATTTTATACTTTTCAGCTTTATGCTGTGGATAACTAAATTAAACCTGGGGGAAAAATAAACAGAAAAATAAGCTTATCAGACAACAGTTTTATTTTCTACGTTATTTTGTTTAAATTTGAATGATTTTTGTGGCATTAGCAATGTTTATTTAATTTTTAATTGACAATGTGCGTGATGTTGACACAATTCATTAAAAAAATTCTGCAAAACAGCAACATTCTACAACTTATTTAATTTCATGTTTGTTATAAGCGAGATTTAGATTCTTTATTTAATTAATTAATTTTCGTATATTTCTGTTTTATTTTAAAAAAAAATTCTTAACTTCTCTTGAAATGCGATAACAAGCAGAAATCTGTTCCTTTTAGTAAATAATTGAAATCATAGTTTTATTTACGAGAAATGATGTTATTAAACAATGTGGGTTAAAGACCTAAGCATTTGATGAACAAAATTTAACAGAGCATTTACATATGTCAATTTATTTTAAATTAACTTTTCACATTCCTTCACTCTACAATCATCTTCAAATATAATCTTTTTTGACAAATTATTTTCTCTACAGACAATGTAGCGTGTTTTGAGGAACTAGAACTTTTGAGAAACTCTAAGTAGAAAAGAGTCTTCTGGCAGTAGAAGGTATAACTATAATTTAGCATCAATAGTGGACTAAATTGAAAGTACCAATTTCCATTGAAATCGGCGAAATGATAACCCAGAAAGGAGTAAGATATTTATGTTCTAAAATTTTGGTACGAGAAGTCCAAGATAAATTCTCATAGTGCAAAAACTAGCTAATTTGAATGAGTAAATTTATTCATAAATAAAGTACAGGTTTCCTAAATTTTAGAGCCTATGAAATGTGAATTCATTATAATCAATCAATAGCTCAAGTTTTAGAAAATCCATAACTTAAGTATGAAAATGTGGATTTTTTTTTAAACCATCTAAACATGCGATTGTTTTGATCAATTTGCAGCTCAAGCACGTTCATAATTCTATCATAGAGTTATGGCCTTACATAGAATTATGACAAGTATACATTTATTATGAATTATTTAGAAGCAAAAATGCAGATATCAGACGCCAATTTTAATATAAACAGAGCATAATATTTGCAGCTGAAAAGAAACTTGTAATGGCTATTGATATGAGAATGAATACTGAGTATAAATTACTATAATATAAATTACCATTGAATAAATTACTGCTGCAACGGGAGCATATGGTTTACGAATATCCTTTTATATAATCTTGGACCAAACTAAAGTACACTCACAGAGATAATGATTTTAGGATGAGAAGAGGTTTATTTTTGATTTATTTTCTTAACGTCCTCCGCTGAACATGATAAAACTTAAATAACTGGATTTCGCAAATCGCAAAAAAATATAGATACATTATTTTTAGAAAGGAAAGAGAGTTTTTATTACATTTATAATTGTGATTGATAAATTATACTTTAAACTGGAGAATTTAATTTTTAAAAAGAATTTAAAACTATTATGTGACATCATGTTACTTTCGACATCACAACAATAAGTAGATATGATTATCTTTAACGCAATTATATGTCTTAGTCTTCTATGTCATTTAACACACATTAGCACGCGCATTTATTGTCTCATAAATTATAATAATAGAATTTGCTGTAAAATAATGGAAAATATCAAAATTTTTACATAGAACAACGCTGCTAATCGTCTTAAAGTTTCTAAATATTTAACTGAGTAAGACTTCACTAGCATATCTGCTGAAACAGCAATTTGATTTTCCCCGGTGAGTTTACGTTTTGGTTCATGAAGCTTGTGATTTATTAGTATAAGTTGTTCCTATTAAGTATAGGTTCTAATATATTTATGATCAACATCTCTCAATTATTCTAATTTAAATATTTTCATTCGTCATGAAATAAAATGCCAATAACAAGGTATTAATTATTTAGAATGCATGAAATACACACATAGTGAACATGTTATTCCACTTTTCATACAATTTCAGGTGAAGTTTCGCTGTTTTTTTTCTCATATCTTAAATTTCTTTAGTGTACTTCCAAGTATTAATGATATAATTTTAGTATAATTTTCATTTAAATTTTAAAATTTCGATTTTTTTCTAACAAGGAGACGTCAAGGGTGTGGATATCCAACTCAAAGTAATTTTTTTTTGTGTAAATAGTACCCAATAAGAGAACTCATACGACCAAGCCGAAGCATGCTTTGCTCAGTAGTTTTCGAAAAAAAAATATAAGTTGGATTTTTTTTTCTTTTATTACTATATGATATTTTTTTCTGATTTTTTTCGCGTAGTGAACTTTTGAACGATATAGAATGATTAATTTATTTTTAATAATCGAAATTTATCAAACACAAAGACATTTAAAAAGGACATATATGAAATACAGATGATTACCACATATGTTAGTAAAAAAATACATTATTAAATATAATGAAAATAAGATATAATTTTTATAGCATTAGAAATTATTGATTTAATCATTCGCTCTTAGCAATACAAGAACCAAAATGATAGTTTTCATTAAAAAAAAACGAGAAAAACACCGATTGTGTCGACACCTAGCGCAAGAAATAAATGCAGCATTTTTTCAAGACCAGGGTCTTTCAAGACCAGAATAAGTCTTTAGAATTTCTTCTGGTAAACAGACATACATTCATAATTCATGAAATGAATTATGAATGAATTATGAATTAAAAATGAATATTTCTCAGTTTTCAGATAGTGTTAAAGTATACGAGGCGTACTTTATCATTTTCGAAAAAAAAAATGAAAAAACGACCTGATGATGAACGATTGATTGAATTTTAATACTTTCCTCACGACAACTTTTTTACCGATTTTCCTCAATCAACTGCAAGCAACTTGCTATTTTTTTATTCAAATTTTTAACCTGTCTGTAAAAGTAAACATCACAAGGTTGTACTTGTGGGGTATATTTTGGCGGTATTATTTTGAAAGTACACGTAGGCATTTTCTCGTTATCTTGAAAAATTTCATCATACATCTCGAGATTAGTCCCCCCCCCCACACGAATCGATCCCCAACGAAAATAAAATTTTCTTTGTCTACGTGCGGTTTTATGCATTTCGTATACAGAAAGATGGTAGTGAGAAAGATGGTGTAGGTAGAATTTAAAGACGTTGTGAGTTTTCCGGATTTTGAAAATGTGACGACAACATTTTTATATTTATTCATATATTCATCAACCTGCTTCTGAACCCTGGGTCGAAATGTATCAGTTACATCTTGCAAACAAAGAAATATCTGAGGCAATACATGCCTATATTGTGAGGTAATGGATGTGTTTATCTTGTTCATACCTTTTCTTTGGTCAAATACAGTTTTACTTCCCACAGATAACGTTCTGCTAATAAAGTTCTATTAAAAGTAGATTGATACTGGCAACATAAAACAAAGAAATATCTGAGGCAATACATGCCTAGAGAAGATAATATTGTACTGTGAGGTAAAGGATGTGTTTACCTTGTTCATACCTTTTCTTTGGTCAAATACAGTTTTACTTCCCACAGATAACATTCTACTGATAAAGTTCTATTAAAAGTAGATTGATACTGGCTACCTAAAAAATAAGATTAAAAATATCATTATTTGCATTTATAATCAATTAAAATAGAAAATTGAATGAATAGAAAAACATTTTGAAGTCTTTTTCTAGACAAATACTTCCCCAGTTGTCAAATAATATTGGACCAATATTGACTACATCTTTTAGCAATATTGGCATGCAATATTGCTTCAATATTGGGTTTTTTACATTTTGCGATTATTTAGCCAATATTTGGAGCCAAAATTTTGCCAATATTGGGGTTTCATTGGAAATATTGCCAATGAAAGGCCAATATTGGTTAAATATTAGAATTTCATTGGAAATATTACCAATGTAACGCAATATACACAAAAACGTGAAATATTTTCAATGAGACCTAAATATTATCATAATATTGGCTAAAATATTGGCTGAATAAGGGCAAGATGTATACATCCAAATATTGGAGCAACATTGATGTTTTATTGGCAATATTTCCGATTAATGAAATATTGGCGCAACGTTGGACCAATATTGGTTTGCTACTAGGGTTAAGAAACATATATGTATAATCATTAAATTATTGCACATAGCTGTTTGATTTGTATTTATTACATTGTCAGCTTTCAATTTTTCTATCAAGCGCAAAGTTTTGTATACGGAAGGTTTCTGCTGAATCTAACGTCTATTCAATGGACATGCTTTCCTTTTGTATATATATTTGGAAATTTTAAGTTGACGAATTCCATGTTTATGCTTAAAGTTTGTCACCCAACGTTCTGAGGCTTTGAAATCAAAATCTTCAAATTGCGCAGCAGCAGCCAGTGCCCATTGTTGTAAGTTTCTCGTTGTGACTTGTTGGTAGTTTTGTCTCGCTTCAACGAAACGATCATAAGTCCATGGGTCAATTACAGTATATTTTTTCAAATACAATTGCTCTTTTTTAAGATCTTCCTTCCAATTCAAAAGAAACTCTTTTAAAAAAAGTCTGCAGTCATTTTATTGTAGCGTTATCAAACTCCATGTAGGATATGTATTAATAATGTTAATAAACTTCAGGTAGCTTTCATTAAAAAAAGTAAAAATCTACCTATTGCAAGCATCCGGAGGAAAACACTTCCGGAAAATTTTGGTATATTTTCACCGATCATGACCCCCAGACACCAAAACCGCCCTCAGTTGAAATGTTGGCATATATATATATATATATATATATATATATATAATCTTTGTCATGCTATAACTATCGCATTTATAAACATCGATTAGAATGAAATTTGGTGTGTACATAGTACATACTTAGTTCGTTGGCCATTTTCATCATTCACTTTCATTGTTTAAAATTGGCGGCCATTTAAAATTTTTATAAAGTTTTAAATTTTAAAATTATGTACAAAAATTTTAAACTAAAAAATATTTTTCTTTATGTATTTGAACTTCATACAAATAATTCAGAGCATTTTTTGTTTTGTCAATATGTTTAAAAATTGCTGAGTTATTGCACTTTGAATTTCTAATGTGATTGATATTTTGAAACAGCCTGATTTTTCTCACGTGATAACACGCGTATTTATGGACCGATTTGGATTTAAGTTGGTGTTTAGTAAATAGTGTATGTATCGATATACCGATAGTATATATCGGTATATACATAGTATATACCGATGTCTGTACCAACATTGTTGGTCAGTTTCATCCGTCATATTCTTTCAAGCTGGAGGCCATTTGATTTTTTTAACTTTACTTTTAAATAAGTCCAAAAAAATAGAAATTGAAAAATATTTTTTTGTTATGATTTGATCTTCATACAAAGAATTTGGAGCATTTCTTTGCAATGTCTTTATCTTAAAAAATGGCTTGTATATAATATCTTAGATTTCTAAAGAAAGCAGCTGACATTTTTAAAACATCTATTTGACTGTGACAGAACTCAGATATATCAACCTATTTCGATATGAGTGAGTATGTGAACAGGACTAACTAAGATGCCGACCAAGCTCATTGGTTAAATTCACCCATAATGTTGCTTTAAAATGGTTGGCACTGCATTATATTGCTAAATTTAACGATAAAATATAAATCGCTTTATATAAAACCAGCTTATATAAAGTTGATTAATTTTTCTAAACTCCCATTCCTACTCAGTATTGACAAAAAGCTTGGTTTGGTTTATTTTTGTCGGCCGATTATCTACACTAGGAATATAGGTCCAGGGGGGGAGTGTCCTTCGTGGGGCGGGGTCTTTCTAAGGGATCCTATCCAGTATTTACGCAAGGTTCGAAGAAAACCACTTAAACACCGAACGGTTAGGCCAACAGCCGCGATTGGGTTCGATCCCAGCACCTGCCGCCTACCCGTTGAGAGGTCAGAACCTCTCGGCCACTGGTATCGACAAAGGAAAGAAGTATTGAATCTTCTATTATCGTGTTTCACTAATTCGAGCTTTGTACGGTTGAATAATATAACTTCATTTTTTTTTCATTTTAAGTTAAGAATGTGAAAGCTACCTCTTCCTCCCGATACTGGCTGGAAGGCTTTTTGTTTTATAATTCACTGAAATGTAGTCATTTGGATTACATTTTTATACTCGGATTCGTATTGTTCTAGTGCGGATCATCCTGCACCATCTCAAATACCACTTTTTAACATTCTTTATTAGTATGTAATAATTCTACACCATCGAAAAATTCCCTTTCATTTAATACTTCCAAAGTCTTATCATACAGTTATTCGCCAATTGATATTGCATCTTCAAGTATAACAGACGATGCGTTTGCTGCAATTAAAATATTTTCGGTTAGGAGACCTTCACTGTTAAAAATAAATCTGTGAATCTGAGTCAAATCTGCTAATGCCGGTTCGTCCAAAGTATGTCTTTTATGAGTTAGTTGGATAATCTGTTGTGCTTTTTAAAGATTTCATTTCAAATATATTCCTTAAAATATTTGTAAACGGTTTATTTTATTTTATTTTAGACTGATGCATAATATTTATTTTTTTAAATCAATTTTAATTTTATTAATAATTTAAATTAAAAAAAATCACTGTTTAAAAACACTGTTTTATTTTGAATGAATGAATGAATGAAAAACGTTTTCATTAACATTTTTTTTTTTTTTACAAAAAAAGTATAGACATTTTTTTGAAATTGTCGTACACTATTTATTTATGCATTTTTCGGCTAATTAATTTAACGATTTTTTAATAAGAAAATAGAGAAAAATGTAATTTAAATGGGATTTTTTATGTTTTTATGAACCCATGGCGCCAGTGGGACCCGAACCCACAATCTGCGCTCACGGGCGATTCGCGGTGTAGTGTCTTGACCACTCGTCCATGGAGTCCCCCGCAGAACGGAGTGTCTCCGTTTTTTGTTTCTATTTTCATCCCTTTCGTTATTTTCAGGAAATATGGTGGAATTTTGTGATTTGTAACGTAAAATGCCCTTTTGTTGTGAAAAGAGAACTTTTCTGTGAAATTCAGGAAAAAAAATGTTCGTGAATTTCAGAATTTTTTTAACAGTGTTCATAAAATACGACTGCATTTTTCAGTAACAATTTTGACTTATATCTGAACAAAGATGATTCAGGAATAGGATCTGTATGTAAAGAGGAGTCTTGAAAATCTTCGCTCAAATAATAAAAAACACCCGTTCAAAGTAAACACACATATTTTTTTTCTCAATAACTATTAAATATTGCGTGCTCCTCATACGACATCTCTTACTGAGTACTATTTACACAAAAAAAATTCTTTGACATGGATATCCCACAATCTTGCCGTCTCCTTGTAAATGAAGTTTTCTGATTTCAGATAATAAGTTTCTATTTTTTTATGAAATGTGATATTCATATAATATCCTACAGTTATTAATTTTTATTTCATAGTATTTTCAAACATACTAGCAACAACATCATATTCATTGTTCAATATTTCATGGAATTTAAAAGTGTTGAAGCTGAAAATGTTTCCCCAAGTAGTTTATTTTGTACAATGTTCTTTTGATTTACATTGAACTTCTGACATTTTCTAATATAAAAAATATATCTTCTAAATTCTTATAGAATTTTGCTTGAAGATACTTTATAAACTAGGACTTCATCCTGAGGGATTAGCCTGAGTGATATTGTTGAGAAAATAGATTTAATAACTTGCGATAAGTAAAGAATTTGAGGTGCTTCCATTAATTGGCCATATACTGCGATAAATTGAAATGATGAAAATATACAAATTAAGTCACACGATTAGAAAATCTTATATATAAATTAGTATACACAGTTTAAAATAAAGGAAAGCAAACCACGCATGAATATCCATTGGAAGTACGCAATACGTTAAAAGTAATGCAGAAAATAAAGCAGTAAATTATTTTATATTGTAATTTTAACTTTTTGAAAGGATGTCAAGAACACAAACAGACACTCCGCTATAATTTGAGTAATTCTAAATAAATAAATAAAAAAAACATTATTTTCCAAGAGAATGGACAGTATTTTATATGGTTTGAGATTCCTCCGAATAGTTTACATTGTTGACTATCTGTTTACAACGGATGCATTGAGGTTGTCGATAAGAGTTAAGCATAAGTTTTTTAGAACTCATTCTAAACAAGCATTTACATCTTATAAGTTACTGTGATGCCAAAAGCTTCTAAAGCCAATAAAATCCAAGAAATTCCAAATAAATCGTGTATTAAAATCTTTCTAAAATGTTTTATGTTCATCCGTCAATTCAAACATTCGAACCTTTTAAAAATTGCTCATAACGAATAGATTACATTTTTAAAAAAACAACTACAACAAATTTCAAGTTTCTAGACATATTTATATTAGAGAAATCGTAATTTGAGATCTTTTTTAACCCTGCTTTGATGAAATATTAAATACCAATATAAAATATAATCTGTTTTTGTTCAAAGATGGTTACCAACATTTTTGAACCCATTACTTCCTAAATTACCTAAATAATTTCAATGATTAACACCTCAAAAACATACAAATGTTACTGCTTTATAAGATTGGCATGGAATTGCAAAATCAGAAGCCATCGATCTCTTATTATGTACACATGATTTATCTAGTTAGTGTTGACAGATGCACTTTTAAATATACTTAGACTAATATAATATTTCTTAATTTTTCTTTTTCATAGTCATTTCTATCATTAGGCAAAAAACTCATTTTCTTAAAACCGAATTGCGTTAAACTTTCTATGAAAACCTAAAAGTCCATGTAACAGCGAACTACGGTGAATAGTATAAATGCATGGAAAAAGCCACTTAGCAGGTGATAAGTGACGAAGTATTGCTCTGTTGCCCACTATAGAAATGTATTATTTCTGTTTAAAATAAATAAATGTAACATATATATACGTAAATACATTTCAAAAACACAATTTTGACTCATGTAATTTGAAATACCTATAAATAAAAAAATAAATAAATAAATAAATAAAAAGAGATAATAAACATAAGATTCAACATCAAAGAATTGAATCTAAGTTACACATGTGGAAAATGGCATCTTTTGGAGGAAAACACAGTCTTCGCTAAATTTGATCCTGGCTTTATAAAAATGTATCGTTATTAATTAAAATGTTATAGGAATATTCCGTAATCTGGTTTTTGACCAATGTCGTATTTTAAAAAGGTGACGCTTAATTCCAATGTAATTTCATATTTGTGGCATTTTAAGGGAAAGAGAGGGGGTGAGATTGCACTTATATTTACAATTGAATTAAAACTTTTATATTTATTTTAACTGTTTCTTTCATGAATAATTATTACCATAATGATCGAGTTTCACTCGAAATGTATGTAGCTTTACCATTATAACTCTCGTACATTTATAACAATTTTGTTAGTATTTCTCTTATTTGACGCAAGTCTTGCCTGTGTATCTGAATGCGGACTATTTTCCCTTTTTCGAGCACAAAAAGTAGTGGTAAGAAATTTATTAAGTTTGGTGTACCATGTATCGATTACCATATTAATACTCTTATTTTGATAAATTGTGAATAATTTTTCTAATCCCATTTATTTCATTATAAATATAAACCTTTCATTCTCTTCATTTAAAATACATAATTTTAACTAATTTCATGGTACTTTTGCAATGTTACTTAGCCTTGGCTATTTTTTAATCAGTTGGAATCTTATTGTTGTTTTGCTTGAATAGGAAATAAGAATGTCGTTGTTAATTAAAAAAAAAAAAAAACTAGTAGACTTAAATTATCAGATCTGGAAAATGCCGAATGCAGAAATATATCATATGAAAGTTCGTCTTTTAAACCAAAAATAGGTCTTATTATCAAATCCACCCATAACAAAATGTGCGACGATCACGAAAAAGGAAATAATCGAAACTTGAAACGATGGATTGTAAAAGAACGTGCCTATGTATACAGAACTTGTCTATCATTTGTAAATTTTAGCATCTGAAAAAGTCATTTTCCAAATGGTAGTTTTAATCTGTTAAACTCTTTTTTAATTACTGTAAATTCTGTTATTTTTTTCATTAATGTTATTAATGTTACATTATTTTTTTTGCAGTTTTTGGATCCAAAAAATGCACTTTGTTGCTAGAAGATATAATCAGCCATGAAAACTAACCTGATAATCGTTTATTCTTATGTTTTTTTTTTTTTCAAATAAGTATGGCACATATGTCCGAGTGCACCAAGGTACCCAACTGGCGCTAAAATAGCGTTTATTTGCTTGACATAATTACCAAATAAATTTTATAATACATTTTTTGTTGTATAACACTAGTTAACAAAAACATAACTTTTTTTATATCGCAAATAATTGTATGTGATTTATTATAATAAAAGATCCAGCATTCACTTCATGCTTAATTGATGTAGAAAAGAAAGCCTGGGCATCGTTCGTTGCAGTCACTGAAAACTTTTTAGGAAATCATAAATCCCCGCAATATGTTAACCTTGTAGAGAAAATGTTACAAGCTTTTCATAAAATAAATGGCAACATGTCTTTGAAAATACACTTTTAAGATTCGCATTTAGTTTTCCTCCCCGAAAATATGGGAGCTATGAGTGATGAAAACGGAGAGCGATTTCTCCAAGATATAGCTGTTACTGTAAAACGATATCAAGGAAAACACTGCGATGTTGGCAGACTACTGCTGACTGACATTAGGGAAACCGCGAAGTACCATCGACAAACAAAAAAAAAGGAAAAGAAACTTTTTTTATCCGAAATAAATTAGTTTAAGATTAAAATTTGTAAAAAAAAATAAAATAAAATAAAATAAAAAAAAAAATAAAAAAAAAAATAAATATTGATGTATCATAAAATTGTAACTTGATAGACAGGTTTTATTTGACTTTCTACACTACTTCTAGCTCACAGAAAACGAACCACATAAAATTATTTGCGATATAAAAGAAAAGTTTTTTTTTTTTTTTTTTTTTTTTTTTGTCGACTGGTGTAATTATCATCATTTATTTATAGTTATTTCATTTTTATAAAAACAGAAAATATTTTATTTATCACATTTTTTTTGTTTTCATTTTCAAATAAAAAACATGCTATTGATAAAAAAAATAACGTGTAAGTGGTAATCGAAAAAAGATTTTCCAAAATCAAAAAGATTTTTGAGATATTGGCATAAAAAACCTTGCCAAACCCAGTGCTTATATGGCATTTTTTTTTTAAATTTTACTTATATATAATAACATTATTGTTTTTTGCATACCATTTACTTCTTCTTGTATACAAAAATATGCAAATGGCTTATTTACGCAAAATAAATTCCATATATCTTAAAAAAATAGCTTGGGTATATGAAACAAGGAGTAGGTTGGAGGATATATTCGATTTGTCTCGCCAAACTCCTTTTCTCTAAAATATGCATTAAAATATTTAATTGCTATAAAGGACGTTAAATACTCATAAAAACATTAAAAGATCTTAATAAAATATTTTTGAAATGTTAATGGACGTATATGAAAACTTAAACTATTTATAATTAATGTCATTTTCTCTATTTCGACAATATCCATGTCCTGGAAAAATACGAATTTAATATTAATTCTTAAAACAAAAAAATAAAAATACTTGTTGTTGTTTTTCCCAATTTAATTTAACATTGTTTTTAAAAAAAAGTTTCTTTATTTTAACTTGCTTTCATTAAAAATAACAAAAATATAGAAAAATGAATGCCTACACTAAAAATTAGAAAATATTTTAAAACTTAAATGGATAGTATAAATTAAATTGCTGTCAGTTCACTTATGAAAGGTAAATGGATTTCAATGGGAATTTTGCAAAATTGACCAGTTATCGCAAGTCTATACCATTTAGTTTCATATATGGCAACCTATGTTTGTCAAAAAATTTGGTAATTTTTTGCCATGTTAATCAAAATTTGGTCACATTTTGCAATGTTGGCTAAGATTTGGCGCTATTGTGGTAATCCTGTCATGAGTATTTTTCTACAAATACTCACTGTTGAACCTAAACGGATTTTCTCCATAGCAAATAAAAGGTAATCAAATCTATTTTTTTTTTTTAAATCAATGTCCAATTCCTGTATTGCTCCCAGGAATACATACATATTCCAAATTTCAAAGCTCTATATGAAAAGGAAATGAGTAAAAATGGGCACAGATGTCATATGCGCACTAGGGTATCTAATGACGTCAAAATGGCGTTATTTTGCCTTAGAGAGTAATTCGGCTATTAGTGTTTATCTATTAATAAAATGTTTATTTCCTTTCATTTTATTTTTTAATTGTATAAACTGTCAGTTTATATAGTTATTAATTACATGTTTTACTTACTGTAAATTCCTTTTAAAACAATATAATATAATTTAAAAAAGTATATGTAACCAGCATTCGTAAACGAGATTTTTGGCAATTGTGCGTTAGAAAAAATTGCGCCAAACCTGGCGGGCATATGTCTATGCCGAAAAATGAGTCATATGAGTTCCAAACACAAAATATAAGTTAAAAGAAAGCATGTAGTAAAAATAAATAAAATATTAATAAATGATTCCACAAATCGAAATATTTCATAAAAATATATGATTGTTTCTAATTCCCACGCGTGAAATATAAAATACTATTTTGACGATTAAAATATGCTATTAAGAGATTATCACAAAATCTCGAAATCAAAGTTTTTAAGACTTTTTTTCTAATAGAAGAAAAGAACAATTTTTTTCTCCTGCTTAATTAAATTGCGATATGTTTTAATGCACTTCAATATTATTGCGTCTGTAAATGATATGAATGTTTTTTATCACTTTTTTAAATATAATTTTAAAACTGTTTGGAACTAATTTTTCGTAGTAGGTGCTTTCAGTAGGTTACCATTATAGGTAAATTCTGGAACAATAGAATCAAAATCTGTCAAATATTTTTTGAGATTTTCTTTACGAAAGAATTTTGTTTGATTTTTAATAGTTTTAATTTTTTGTTTAATTTATAATTTCGTAGCTGTTTAGGTCCAGAAATTAATACTGCGCTGTGTATTAGCCTTCGCTTCGCTCAGGATATTTACTTAGAAGAGGTGTTATTTTCTGTAGCATCATGTTTAAATACGAATTATATTAAATCTAGTCTTTTGATTCAAAATTATCTTCATTTAAATTATTTTTGAAAAACATAAGTATCGTTAATATGACCCTTTAGGGAAATTCTACTCAATGAATTTGTTGGGGGATATATACTTATTGTTATATTATATGTAATATTGTTATATCACAAGTGATAATATTCATAATAAATCAAACGCAGTGCAGCCGCAAATGGACAAAGACTTCACCGCCATAACGTGACTAGAACATATAATTTTAGGCAAATACTAACACATGTGGTATTATTTAGTCATTACAATGTAAGGTCATTGTGATCAAATTTTCCTTGAAAATTACATCACATGAAACCGACATTTTACAATTCAAATACAACCATATTTGAGTTGAATCAACAAAAAAGAGTTAAATAATTATGTCGTAATTCGTTTTTAATTTTATGTCTCTCACATGACGTCAGAACATGGAATCCAACACTTATTAGTAAGTTTTATTCATCACACTTTTACATATTTGGCGAGAATAAAATAGGATAATGATGACACATTTTGATATATTTGTAGATAATTTGTTAGATTTGAAAGATGCATATCGAAATAAATTTGCTAAATTCTTATGTATGACAAAAAAAAGTTATACAAATCGTTAAATTATACAATAACATGATTTATTTAATGACTTATCAAAGTTTCAATTATGATGAGTTTATCTATACTAATATTATAAAGAGGAAAGATTTGTTTGTTTGTTTGTTTGTATGTTTGAATTGAATAGGCTCCGAAACTACTTGACGGATTTGAAAAATTCTTTCACCGTTAGAAAGCTACACAATTTCCGGTGAACATAGGCTAATTTTTAATTGATTTATTCAAATATTTTCCTTAATAGTTCAAAATTTCATTATTTTTCATACAGAATCAATTAAAAATTTTCCGTTAAAAATAACCATTTTTCTTTCACGTTGCCAATAAAATCAAAATCTGGGATAATAATATCTCCTCGGCAATTAATTTTCAATTGAACAGTATCCACGTGAAAAATTAAAATAAAAATAATTCAAAGGAAAATAAATATGTCGTCATACTTGAAAAAAACTATTTTATTATATAAGACGCACAAATATCGGTTACGTTAATAAGAGGTTCTCTGCGAAAAATGGCGACATAATTAGAAGTAAAGTGAAAGAGAAAGAATTAAATTATTATTAAAATATTTGATTTGGAAAAATATGATGTCATAATTTAAATAACATAGGAATTTTGAAATATTTGTTAAAGGAACAAGAGGCATGGATATATGTAACTAATAAAAATCAGTAAATAATGACGTCACATCTATACCCAATATTATAAAGATGAAAGATTTGATTGTTTGTTTGTTTGAATTGAATGGGCTCCAAAACTACCTGACGGATTTGAAAAATTCTTTCACCGTTGGAAAGCTACACTATTTCCGGTAAACATAGGCTACATTATATTTTTTAAAAAAAGGGGGGATCTTTACTAAAATGCCAATAATGTAACCCAAGGTGTAGAAAAATGACCTTAAAAAGTCCGGTACTTCTCTATTATCCCGCCGACTTGTATAATTTTGCCAAATTATACAAATCGCCAAACTAACAGCCAAATTTTACATATTGACATAATTTTTATTTTAAATAACGAAAAAACAAATAATTAGTGGAATATTAATAAAAATTCAAATAAAAAAACGAAATTAATATCACTTAATGACATTTTAAACACATGAATCGTATTCAATGTCATTGAATTTGACATTCACGATTATCCATTATTGGCATTTAATCTTATAGTTTGGCGATATTTTTTTGGCCGATGGGATAACCTAGAAGTACCAAAAATCCTTACATCGCGTGCGCTGCGAATACTATTGATTATAAAGCAAAATAATGTACTACGACTTTGCAGAACGTATAATTATCTAAAAAAAAATGTCGCGACAGCATATGTCTAACTGTTATAGTTACGTCACAATAAGTGTTTTTGGCACAGATGTCATATACGCACCACATTGTCACATGCTTCCCCCCCCCCCGCCAATTTGGCATTGCACATGTGTGTCAAGGAGAAAGATCCGTTTAATAAGTTTATAACAGTTGTTAGGGGAATAAAATGAAAAAAGTTAAAAGATTTCAGTGAAATGGGATGATTAAATAATATGAATGCATGCATTCAATATGGCTATAAGTATTAATATTTACGATTTATTGTGAAAATTATATTTACTGTTTTGTTACTTATTAAGTTTATTATTTATAACTGTTTTTTTATTGTTTCGCTTTTTATTAAATTCATGTTTATTTACTGTTATATTTTATTTTAATTCTTTAAAGTATTTTTATTATATACTATATCAATAATTAGTTATATCAAGCTATCATTTATTTATTTTATTTCCTTTTTTCAAAATACTAGAATCTCTTTCAATTTTCGCGTTATTTTATTTTTATATAACAAAAATAAAATAAAATTAATAATATTTTATTAATAAATTAATAATATTTTATTAATAAAATAAAAATATAATTGCAATAAAAATCATGTCCTGGTATTTCATGCAATTTGTAACTTATATCCAAAAGTAAAATTTTCCCCAAATTGGCGGGGGAAAAAAAAGCACGTGTTAATGTGATGCGTATATGACATCTGTGCCGTATTTTTTATTTAAAAAAATAATTAAAATGCCGTCTCAGTAAAAGCTGTTTATTTTTCCCTTGGTATTAATCCTTATCAGAAAAAATTACTTCATAATCAAGACAGATGGGATAATACACCATACGACTCAGGAAACGAATCGGAAGAGGAAATAGCTGTCCAAACAAAATGTGCCAATAAACGCAAAAATACACTCCACAACTGAAGACGACTCCACAAAAACAAATCTCCAATTCAGAAAAAAACACAAACTCCCTCCGAAACAAGAAACAGCTCAGCACAGTACAAAATTCGAGGTGGCGAAGTAAACAAAAGCGAAATGGAAAACGAAACACCTTAGAGACTCGGTAGTTTTTATAATATTAATATTACATTTTTATAAAGGTTCAACAGCCAAGAAAATTATTTAAGAGAGTTATTTATTTATTTATTTATTTATTTATTTATTTTTCATTTTACAATGCCCAAACGATCAAGATTTCAACTTTCTAGAAATAGTTCCCAGGCAAGGGCATCAAAAAGACGCTGTGATGAAGAATCTTCATCAGAAACTCAAAATCGTCTTGCAAGTCAGAGAGAATACGCGTCGCAATCGCGTGCCAGAGAGTCCAGTATCGAGCGTTCGCAGCGGCTTGCCGAACAAAATTTGAGGACTTCTCAAGTGCGCGCAAGAGAGTCGAGTATTGAACGATTGCAACGGCTTGCTGAACAAAATTTAAGAACCTCCCAAATACGCGCAAGAGAGTCGAGTATTGAACGATCGCAACGGCTTGCTGAACAAAGTTTAAGAACCTCCCAAATACGCGCAAGAGAGTCGAGTATTGAACGATCGCAACGGCTTGCTGAACAAAATTTAAGAACGTCCCAAATACGCGCAAGAGAGTCGAGTACGGAGCGTTTGCAGCGGCTCGAAGAGCAAAATATTAGAAATGTACAAGCTCGCACTAGGGAATCGAGCTCTGAGCTTTCCCAACGCCTTCGAGATCAGAGAGAAAGACAACAGACGTCAACGACTAGAGTTTGTAATCGAGTTTTAGCTCATAGTAACAGATCAGCTTTCAGATACGATCCACAGATTGATTATGCTCAACAGTCTTCCGTACAAATCGGAGCCATGAATAAGATCTGCTCTAAGTATTCTGCCAAAAAATGGGTTGATGAACATAATGGTATGTGCTGTGCTTCTGGAACAGTTTGTCTCCCGAATATGCAAGAGCCGCCACAGCCAATAAAAGATCTTTTGACAAATAATCATTCACTATCTGTACATTTTTTAAACAATATACGTAGGTACAATAGCCTTTTTCAAATGACGTCGTTTGGCGCGAAAGAAATTAGAGAAGAAAATTTTATGCCAACATTTAAAATAGAGGGACAAGTGTATCATCTTATAAGTAGCCTTTTACCACCATCAGGCCAAAGTACGCAATTTTTGCAAATATATTTTATTTCTGACGCAGATCAGCTATCGTTGCGGTCAAACATAGCTCCGACGCTAAAAATTGATTTAATCAACGAATTACAGACCGCACTGAATAGCCACAATATATACATACGAAGTTTTAAACAAAACTTAGAAAGTAACTCTTCAGATAATTTAAAGTTAATTATTCGCTCCGACCGCCCGCCGCAGACGGGACACCCGGGTAGGTATAATGCTCCAGCTGTAAACGAGGTAGCCGTTTGTTGACGAAGAAAAAGGCCCAAGAGATATAGTGCTGCACGGTAGAGACGGACAACTTAAAAGAATTCCTGAGTTGCACCGATCGTATGATCCTCTACAGTATCCCTTAATGTTTATAATGGGAGAAGACGGTTATTATTTGACAATTCCTCAGCAAGGTACAGCGCGTAACAAAACTGTAACGTGCATGCAATTTTATGCATTTAGGTTGATGGTTAGAGCTAACTGTTTTAATTCATTACATTATTATAGGAATTATTTAGTCAATATATTGTCGATATGATGGCAAAAATGATATCAGAAAGATTAAATTATATATGTCGTAATCAACAGAGACTGAGGGCTGATGAATACATTCATGTCAGAGACGCTTTAAATCAAGATGCAAATGTAGACCCATCAAATATAGGCCAACGCGTAATCTTGCCATCTTCATTAACGGGTTCTGCACGTTATCTGCATGAAAAAACCCAAGATGCCATGACTTATGTCCGAAACTATGGGAGAACAGACTTATTTGTCACTTTTACGTGTATCTCCGAATGGCCTGAAATTAAACTAGAACTATTATCTGGTCAGCGGCCTTTCAATCGCCATGACATAATTTCAAGAGTATTTCACTTAAAGATGAAGAAATTCATAAAATTATTCACGAAAGATGAAATATTCGGCAAAGTAAAATATTATATGGCAAGTGTGGAGTGGCAGAAACGTGGTTTACCACACTGTCATTTGCTGTTTTGGCTGGAAAGAAAAATCCAGCCAGACGAAATTGACAGTGTCATAGTTGCGGAAATGCCCAATCAACAAAACGATCCGATGTTGCACAATATCGTAACTAAAAATATGGTCCACGGACCATGCGGAGAGCATAACGTAACAGCACCATGTATGAAAAATGGTATTTGTACAAAAAAGTACCCTCGACGTTTCGTCAACGATACCCAAACTGGAGAAGACGGTTATCCAGTTTATCGTCGCCGTGACATTGAAAATGGAGGACAGAGTGCTACACTAAATATTAGAGGAAGTAGGTTCAATATTGATAATAGATGGATTGTACCTTATTCTCCACTATTGTGTAGGACATTTAACGCTCACATAAATGTAGAGTACTGCCACTCAGTTCAAGCCATCAAATACATTTGTAAATATATAAATAAGAGATCTGACCAAGCTACTTTTACCGTCAGAAACCCAAACGATGAAGTGGAAAACTATGTGAATGGCCGTTACATAAGTACATCCGAAGCCGCCTGGCGAATATTCGAATTTCCGATCCACGAGTTACATCCTACAGTCCTGCAGTTAGCTGTCCACTTAAGAAAACGGCCAAAGGGTGTATTTCACCGCAGAAACAGCTGAACAAGTGGCCCAAAATCCACGTAAAACGACTTTGATGGCTTTCTTTGAGCTCTGTAATGAAGATGAATTCGCAAAGACACTTCTATACCACGAAGTTCCGCAATACTACACATGGGCCAACAACAAATTCATAAGAAGGCGGCGTGGTGAGGACATAATTGGCCATCCGGGTATAAAAAAGATGTTGCTTTAGGAAGAGTTTACGGTGTACATCCTTCTCAATCAGAGTGTTTTTATCTTAGGATGTTGCTACATCATGTACGCGGTCCAACCTCATTCGAGTATTTAAAAACCGTTGACGGAATTCTCAAAGAGACCTATCAAGCAGCTTGCCGTGACAGGGGTTTGCTAGAAAACGATGACCATTGGGAAAACACACTGAGAGAAGCATCGCTTTCGCAATGTCCAGTACAACTGAGAGAGTTGTTTGTGGTCATACTTTTATTTTGTCAGCCGTCGGAACCATTAAAATTATGGGACCATTTCAAAGACGAATTATGTCAAGATATTAGACATAGACTCCGACTGCAAAATCAAGACTTCGCCTTACCATACGGTGATGACATTTATAATGAAGGTTTAATACAAATTGAAAATAAACTTTTACAACTAAATGATAAAAACCTAAGTGATTTTGGATTGCCGTCTTCAGTTCGTTCAGAAAATAATGTGACAAATACAATGGTACAGCACTATAACACAAATAATTTGACCGCTTTTGTTAATGAAAATCTCCCAAAATTAGTTCCAGATCAAAGATATGCTTTTGACATTATAGTCGATAGCGTGAATAACAACAAAAACAAAAATTTTTTTTTGGATGCGCCAGGTGGCACTGGAAAGACTTTTCTTGCAAATTTAATACTTGCTAAGATAAGACAATCTGGGAAGATAGCGATAGCAGTTGCTTCGTCAGGAATCGCTGCAACCCTTCTAAAGGATGGAAAAACTGCTCATTTAACTTTTAAACTTCCGTTAACCGTAAATCTTGAGCAACAATCTATATGTTTTATTCGCAAAAATGGGCCTCTTGGTAAATTATTACAAGAAGCCTCATTGATTATGTGGGATGAATGCACCATGAGCCACAGAGCACATATAGAGGCCGTGGACAGAATTTTAAAAGATCTTAGAAATCCCTCTGCTCTCATGGGCGGGATTACTTTTGTATTTTCTGGAGATTTCCGACAGACTCTTCCTGTTATTAACAGAGGTACGCGAGCAGATATCATCAAAGCATGCTTAAAATCGTCGCCCTTATGGACTTCGATTGAAAATATAAAATTACGGACAAATATGAGAGCTCATCTTTATGGAATGACAGATAGTGATTTTTCACAGCAACTTCTTAAACTTGGGGAAGGAATTTTCCCCATTCCAAATTTAAGCAGAAATTGTAACATCCTTCTGGATGAGTCTCTAGGCCAAATAGTCCATAGTTTAGAAATTTTAATAGATGCAGTATACCCTGACATCGAGAATTTACATGAAAAAGACATTCATTGGTTGTGTTCTAGGGAAATAGTATCACCTAGGAATGATAGTGTCAACGAAATAAACAATCTGATTATTCAAAAAGTTCCCGGCCAAGTAAAAAATTTCAAATCAATAGACACCGTGACTAATATCGAAGACGCAGTCCATTATCCACAGGAATTTTTAAATTCATTAAACCCTTCTGGACTGCCACCACATGAATTGATGTTAAAAATTGGAATTCCAATCATGCTTTTGAGAAATTTAAGCCCTCCGAACATGTGCAATGGGACGAGGCTACTCATAAAGGAATTGAAGGACAATTTAATTGTAGCAACCATTATCACCGGCCCAGCAGCTGGTTAACTAGCTCATATACTGAGGATACCAATGATCCCAACTGATCTACCAATCCCATTTAAACGGCTTCAGTTTCCTGTAAAAACATCTTTCGCGTTAACTATTAATAAGTCCCAAGGTCAAACCTACGAATTAGTAGGGATCGACCTACGAAAAGAATGTTTTACTCATGGCCAACTGTATGTTGGTCTATCGCGGGTCGGAGCTCCTGAAAATCAATTTATTTTGCTGCCACAAAGTAAAACAACATCTAATATCGTTTACAGGGAAGCTCTGACACAATAAATTTAATGGCTTTTGTTTTGTAGGTGTAAAACTTTTTACAAACATTATTACAAATAAAAAAATAATACTAATATCCGAATTTTCTTTTATAATTTTACACTTTTTTAGTAACCCCACGCACAAAGAAGAGAGTATGATTGTGTGTGTAAAAATTTATAACTTGAAATTTTTATTTAATCCCCGCGAGAAGCCGGGGCGGGCTGCTATAATCTATATCCATGAAACAAAGTCGTGTTAGTTACACCAGTTATAACTCAAGAACGGCTGGATCTATCTTTATGAAATTTTGTATACAGGTATCTGACACCTTAGCTTAACATATAGGCTACTTTTTTTCCGAATACCTAAAAGGAAGATAATGCTTTTAGTAGTTGAAGTTAATGGGATGAAGTGGTAGTAACAATTTGCGGTGTCAGTAGTGACACGGGACTGGGCGACTTGCTCTACCCGAAGCAAAGCGAGGGCGGCCCGCTAGTATATATATATATGTATATATATGAAAAAATATAATTATTAAATATTCATTTGAATATACGGATTTATTTAAAAGTGGATAATACAAAAAAAAATACAAAATGTTATATTTCACATTGATTCAAGCGCTAAATACGCAATATAAATTTTTAAAAGAGCACCATTTCATTTAAAAGGTGACAAGAATACATTCCGAATATTACTAAATATTCCACGACATGGGCTGCGCGATTGCCGGTAAAAATACTAGAAAACAAAAATAATAAAACAATTTGCAACATCTACATTGTTATTATTTTAATAAATATTCTTGTAAATATATGATTTTTTTAAAAGTTTAAACGTTGAAATTAAAATTAGTTTTAGTTTTCGGGCATTTCATTAAATAGTTCATTTAGCCTAATTTTTAGAAAATATGATAAAATAAAAACCTATATTCGAAGGAAAACGTATGTCATAAAAAATATTCACATGGAGATTTTTTTTTTTTTTTATAAAATCTACTTTTTTCTTTTTGTTATTAAGGAGGTATTATGTGTAACTTATTATTATTATTTCAAGAATAATAATTCGGTTAAAATTCATTTTTGTAATTCAGTGCAAATTTGGATGTGCACAAAAATATAAATTATTTTGTTTTTGCTATTATTCTTCATCCCCCTTTTTATAACAAGAATATCTTCGTTATTATTTTTTAACTTACACGGCTACCAGGTATATTTATATATAAATTTCTAATGTGCCGTTTTTAGAAACTATTAGCAAAATATTTCAGTTTGTAAAACGTCGAAACGCTTGACTTACACCAGATTTTTGGAGCGATTTCTTTAGTGAATAAATAAATGTTTGTTTTCACATACTTTTTAAAGGATTTTTTTTAAACTAGTTGGCGATATTTACTAAAGTATGAAAAAAATTATTAGTTCCCAAGCATGAGAGTAAGGCAGTTGTTTAAGAGTTTTGCGTGCAGCTAGCTGTATCACAGAATATTTTTTTCGTTTTTAAAGTTTAATATTTTTCTTTTAATATTTAAATATCAAGTATCAAATAATAAGTGTGTGGTATTTTGTGTTATATCGAAATTATATACGTATTTATTTACATTGGCAAAATTCCACTAAAATATAGGACAGAAAAAAAGCATTAAAAAACTGGATTTTATTCTCCGATAATTATACATATTTTTTTAAACGTTGCATAGAATAATTGTCTTTGATATTAGAATATGAGAATGTTTATTGCACACATTTCATTCTAATAAAGGTAAAATATGCAGAGCCGACGATACCACATAAATATTGAAATATGAAAAATTTGTATTGATGAAATCATGACATATTAACATTCTTATTCTTTTTTAAAATCCTACAAATTGCAATGTTAGTACTTTTTATAGATAATTGTATTTGAATTTTGAGGTATTATATTAATATCATATTCGTTTTACACGAAGTTCTTACATCGTTAAATTTTTTTTTCAATGTATTCCTATTTCATAATAAATTTCGAATGGCATATTGTAGATAACAAAAACTTTTTTTAAAGCTGTAGACAATATTTATGAAAGAATAACTTATTAATTTACCAGAATAAAAATCATTTACTGGAATTCTTTCTAAATAGTCCTCGTGTTATTTGTGTAGACGTTTAAATACGCGCAATTATCGTTTCTGGTTATAATAAAGGCATCAATATAAAAACACTGCTTCACTGCACCGTGTGCCATAACAGTAAGTCTATTGACACGTTTCTCCACACTTTTAGAAATTCTACTGGAAAACACCATTTCACAAATGGATATAAGATAATGCACATTTGTCAATTGTGACACCTAATGTATCTAAAGGTCTTGAATATGATTCCAGCTTAACATTGGATAATACATTGGATAATTGGATTCAACGAGAATTTTCCCTTCGTTTGTTCTGATATTATCTGTATGAGTAATTCTCTCACACTTCTATCAATATATGTTCTTTATCAAAACGGGTTTTCGAACTCTTAATTGCTTTAGCTTAATTAGTTCCATTTGGCGGAAAACTGTCTATAAATTCTCTTGCACTGAAGCCGGCAATTGTTGCTTGCACCAGGTACTGAAATTTAACTTGTGCTATTTCTTGTGCTATTTCTTTTAATTCCCCAGTTTGTCTAAATTGACACCAAAACGGTATTCAGTCTAGGATTTCACCGCCAAACTTACTGAATTCTACCTTTGGTAGCGTATGCTTTATTCTAATTTCATAACTGTTGATAATTAGATTAAGAGTTTCATCTTGACTGCTTACTGATGACTGAAGTTCGCCAATTCTAGCTCGTGCGTCAACTTTAACTTTTCACCTTTGATCTTTGCTTGTAAATCCAGTTCAAGTTTTCTTTTCCCATATTTCATACTTCAGCTTTTTCATTTGCTTCTAATTCAAGTATAAATTTTAATTTTACCTTTCTTTTTGAAATGGTATTTTCAAAAATGTTCTATACAAATTCAGGATCATCTTTATATAGCTTACAAATCAAAATTAGATCTTTAAGCGCCGTAAGTGTAGCCGCTGTTGATACTTTTTCACCTAATTGCTCGATAAAAAAAATCAATTCTTCCGTTTTAAAACGTTAACCAATTTAAACACTCTGGAAAATCTTTATTTCATTCAATTTTTGTCAATACGTTTAATCTAAATCTGATAGATATATTTGCTTAAACAAAATTCTGTCACGGACGCCACTAATATAATGTAACATTATAACGTACCATAAACGTACCACGAAAGCAGATTTATGTCGAATTTAATTCAATGAATAAAAGTTTTTTTAGTAAACTTTAAATCCATAACGTAAATAATAATTAACATATTTGTATTCGCTTAGTTATAATATCTATTTCACCACAGCTACAATGAGCTAACCACAAATCCTAGCAATAATAAAGAAGTTGCCATAAAATCTTACAAAACTTATAAATGTGCAATAAAGCAAAATATTAAAGAGTCATTTCATTTTTTTTTCTTTTTCTTCCATTGTTCATCGCTTATCGCGTGATTTTGAACAAAAATAAATTTTAACATGGAATATTTAGAAAGAATATTAGTAAAATAAATTTTTATCCTTTTAAATTAATAAGTTATTTTTCGTAAAATATTGTATACAGCTTAAAAAAAGTTTTGTTATATCATTCAAAATTAATTATGAAATAGGAATACTTTGAAATTAAAAATAATGTAACGTTGTGAGACCTTCGTATAAAATGAATATGATATTCATATAATACCATAAAATTTAAATACAATTATTTATGAAAAGTACTAAACTGTATTCATTAGGATTTTAAAAAGAATAAGAATATAAATATAACATGATTTCATCAATGCATATTTTTCATATTTCAATATTTATTTAATAACGAATATTTAATCCTACAATTCCAAAGATAAATTTTAAACGCGAAGTTAAAACATGTTAAAGAAACTAATAGACCTGAAAAAGAAATATAAAGTTAAAAAAAAATACTTCCCAATTGCTTAATGCATTTGTGTTTGAGTACTTCAAATATCTTTTTTTTTCTTTATCTAACATCTTAATAGGTCTTTAAACAGAAATATCTTACAAAGCGATTTCACTTTATTCGATTATCTAGAAAGCAATTGCTGGCAGTAATGCATTTAAAGTGAATTACACCCTTCTATTTACTGATGCTGAGTTGCCTGGCTTGATACCAAATAGGACTTTAACATGATACAAAGCGCATGTAAACGTTTTCGTAATACGTTTTTTCCATTATCGGAGGCAAGAACCTTGTGAATTTATTCTTTATCTGTTGTTTTGTGAAACATTCAGTATTTTGGAATAATACCAAATAGAAATATTTTCTGTTTTAGAAATTTGCATTGCAAAATCGCACAAATTCTTAACAGATATATGATCAATTTTCCGACTGCAATACTCTTTAAGCTATATCGGATAACAATTTCAATTTCTTGTTTTGTTTTAAAACAGTTTTGGTTTATGTTTAAAACTATTTTTAACGCCCAGAAATCTGATTTACATAGATTTGCATTTAAACTGTTTGAACATTTTTATAAGTTTTAAAAGCATTATTCAAGATTTCAAAGCATTATTTTCTTTTCAACTGCTTTTTAATGTTAACATAGTTTAAAGTATATATATACTTTATATATTATATTCTGATTTGATATGGCATTGGGAATTATTTGTCTGAAACACTTTGCAAATCCATTGATTTTATATTTAAAATTTAAATCTATTATTTATTAAAAATGTATGCTAAATATCGGTATATTTTAACTTTCATAAATTACTTTCAAGTTTTCAAAATAGACTTTTTTAAATTCATAATGACATTGCTTATAATTGTTATCAACGTTCAAATCAACTTCCGGACTTACCAAAGAATGATGATGACATTCATCTTGAGATTTTATATCTTACAGAATAAAAATAAATAAATAAATATATATACGTATAATAATATAAATTAAACAACAAAATATAACAACCATTTGGAAAATAAAATTCTAACTATTTTGACATGTTAGATTGAAATTCTGATAATTAAAATTTACATGTTTTAATATTTCCGAATTCAGATTTGAGTTTATCCATTGCAAATTGTCAGTTAAAGACTTAATAATAATCAGTTAGACGCAGTTGCAGTCTTTCGATAATTTCAGAGATTTCAGTTTATATCACCCCAACCTGGCTTTGGATAGAGACTCAGCTATTCGAGACGTCGAACATTGGGGCGTTTTCTTAAACTAGGTGTACAAAATCAAAATTTCTGATTATCTTGGAATTTTAACGAAACTGCGTATATTAGTAGCTGTATGTTTTTTTATATAAATCCTAAAGAATTTTGTCAGTAAAAATAAGTGTCAATTAACTGCGACCGTAAAGTTGGCTTTTCCCTAGTTGTTTGGAGAAGTTTCATTGGATGCTCCCGTCTGCTATAAGTTCAAAACCACTTTGTTGATATCCTGTTTAATTTTATACAACGAGTTTACTGGACGTATGGCACATGATTGTCATGGTAAATTTTAACCTATCCATGTTTTAAAATAAGCGCAGTTAAACATATTAATATTTTTAGGTAGATTTCTTATAAAATACTACCTATTGCGGTCGCTCCCATGTTGGAATTTCTGAAAACTTTTTGCAGATCTACACCGATCATGATGCCTAGACCCCAAAACTACCATTAGTAAAAAAGTCTATCTATCTATCTATCGGTGTATATCACTTTTTATGGATACGATAACTTCTAAAATTCTACTCCAATCTCCTCCAAACTGATACATAAAATCAATGGATATAAAATCTCGGTCGAGTTCGTTAATGGGCAAAATCGAGCCAAGGGGGTTTAAATAGGGTGGGTTTTTGTGAAAACAGAAAAGTTGTGCGGGCTAAGAGGAACGTCCGAGAAATTGATGGCAGCGTCGGGATAGAATCGTCTGAGACAGTGACCAGCGATCCGTGTTGCAGTGTGTTAGTGCCGGAGTACCCAGTGGAATTCTTACGTGGAAATGCCGGATCGTCGAGCGGAGTTTTAGAGAAATAAAAATCAAGTGTCGAGCTGAACTAAAGTGTTGTGCCGTATCGCCATTGGAGAGAACCGAACTAAAGTGTTGTGTCTCATCATCATTATAGCGAAGCGGACTAAAGTGTTGTGCCGTATCAGTGTTAGAGAGAGTTGAACTAAGTGTTGTGCCATATTATCGCTACATCGTGGAACCACCTGTGAATAGAGGAGTACCCCAACAGATAACGTATAAGGTAAGGTGTTTTGATCATTTCCTTCTGCTGACACCTCGAACCAATTTTAATTGTTGTGGTATAATTAATAATAATTTATGTGCAATTAAATAATTATGTTCAAATAGATAGGAAGTATTAATAAACATATTTTCTATTGTTTTAAGGAAAGGTCATAATAACTTGAGCTAATATTGATTTTCTATATTTCTTTTTACTAATAATGGTAATAAACAAAATAATACATTGTGTTAATAGTAGTTAAAAAGAATAATTAAATTTACTTAAATTTAAATTATTATCAAAGTAATATTTAATTAAAGCAATATTGTTTAAGTTTGAAGAGTTGATAACAACATTTGCTTAGAATTTTAATTGGCTAGAAGTAGTGAAAAAAAAAGGCTCACAGTGAAAAAAAAAGGCTCAAAAGAGGGCCATAGTGAGAAAAAACAAAAGTGAAGAAGTATATTTGCTTTAAGTATGAGAACCAGTATTGACTTTGGAAATATTTTAGTGAGGATAATTGTAGAAATTTATATGTGCATGTTATACAATTCTCCTTTATGTGGATTTTTTGAAAGAGAGGGAAATTTTTGGATGTTTTCCGCGATCGTTTAGTTTTAATTTTAACAAATTCCCGTCAATTGTCTCTGCGAAAAAGCATCTTTTTTATAAGTTTACAAATTTATTTTTTCATAAATTTGACAGTTGGGGTCTGAATATTTTAAATTTAGATTTTATGAATCAGCACATGAAATTACATCCGATGCGAATAAACCAAATTTTTAAAGTCAATAGTTAAAAAAAATTGTACTGCGATCTTTTTATTTTCGTGTCACGTGGTATGCCGTGGAAAAAATACAATTCGTGAATAAATTACCAAAATAAAAACAAGTAAGCGCGTTGTTCACGTGATTTATTTAATCCATTAATATGTGTTACACACATAATAATTTTTATATCTATTTAAACCTTGGCAACAATTAGAAAAAAATGAACTGATGATATTAAAAATAATATTTTAAATAAAATAATAGTCTTTTTCAAAATTTTATGATTTGCTGCGTGACAAGAGGTATTTACCTGTAAGTACACAAAATTTGAACTTTCTGACATATATAGTTTTTGTATAGGGACTCTGTGACAGACAGACAGAGGACTGAGACTAATAAGGTTTCGTCAGATGAACGAAACCCTAAAAATGGAAATTTAAAATGCATAAACAGAAAGTTTTGACAATAACTCAACCAAAATACGAAGAAAAATTTTTTGACACATTCTGGAAAATATCAAGATTATATTTTTGAAAATAAAAATCTCTCAATCAGCTTTCAGAAGTGAAGTTGCACTCTAAAGGATGTTCGCAAAAGCGAACACTCTTTGAAAGTAAAAAAAAAATGTATAGACAAAAATGCTCAACAAAAAAGGGTTAATAAGCTCAGCATTCCAAAGCCATTACAGGCAGGAAGTTGTCATAAAAACGTCAAATTTCATGACCGCAGAAGTCTACTTTTTAAACATTGTCATAATCATAATGTTTACAACTGTAGTAAATCTGTGTAGTAAACAGTGATTTTTAAAGGAAAGATGAATAAAAATTTAATATTAAATAATTAAATTTAAACTGACTGTTTGTTTACAAATTGTAATAAAAATAATATTGCAGAGTTAAACTGATGGCATTGAGCTCACAGGCTACGCATACTAATTGTACATTACAGCCTTATATTTTCAAAGGTTAATTCCGTTCGAAAAAAAATTATTAAGGAGGGGAAACTGCTACCCCCTTTCCCCTTTTTATACTTAATCATTGAACCCTCTAAACTGATCAGGGACATGATTTATCATATAAAAAATGCATATCCAAAATTTAGAGCAAATCGGAAAATTCTTAATAAAAACTCATTTATATAATTTAAGAAGAGTTATCCTTCTCTTTTATATACTTAACCATTAATCTTCCAAAACTATTCAGAGATTTGAACGAAATCTGAGAATTCTGCGTGAAAAACCCATTTATATAAATTAAGTGGAGGGACATTAGAACCCCCATTTCCCCTGTTTATATTTATCCAATATTTATCCAACACCTAATACCAATCACGGAAGCGCTTCATCAGAATGATCCTATGTGTAAATTTTGAACAAAAACTAATATTTCTGCATGAAAAACCCATTCATATCAATTAAGGGGAGGGGCATGAGCCCTAAAAAAAAAAAAAAAAAAAAAAAAAAAAAAAAAAAAAAAAAAAAAACATAAAAAGTACTTGCAGTTGTTCTATTGAACTCACAGAACATTAGTACTCCTTTTCCACTTTCTTCGTGAAATCAACAATTGTTGCTTTCACGAAAAAGTGGAAAAAGAGTACTAATGTTCAGTGAGTTAGTTAAAATTAGTTAGTTAAAATTAGTTAGT
This sequence comes from Maratus speculifer, assembly GCA_964019185.1. Lineage (NCBI taxonomy): Eukaryota > Metazoa > Arthropoda > Arachnida > Araneae > Salticidae > Maratus > Maratus speculifer. The sequence continues at coordinate 160,259,107 of OZ025298.1, forward strand.
AAAAATTAACCTCGAGTTAGTAAAAATTAACCTCGAGTTAGTAAAAATTAACCTTTTATAGTTTTGGCGGTTAATGGGTTAAGCGATGAAACACATGTCGATCTGGAAAAATGTTCTTGTAAGTGTTTTCTTTTTTACTTTTAGCAACGTTTAGCTTTTCTTGGATAAATGTAAATGTTTTCATTTATAATTTATTATAAATGAAACCTTTAAAAATCATTTATAATTTATCATTTATAATTTATATTATAATTATTTTGTAGATATAATTCTAAGTATAAGACAAAATCAACAGTTTATTTAAACTTCTAGAACTTGGGGGAAGTGGAGCGACAGTTCGAGAACTTCGATAACTAATCACAATACTAAGAGATTAAAACGAAAATATACTCACAACCTCGGCTTAGACTCAGTCGGGGCACTTCACACCAGCTTCACGGGTAGATTTCGGCTAAAAGCTAGTTTAAATCTGTAATAAGACAGCCCGTGGCCGCAAACACTCTTTATTACTCAAAATACTCAACGTATTAAATTAATTCTTACCCACTGGCACTCTTCTTGGGTAACTAAACCACAAACACCACATACTGAGAATACTCAACGTATTAAAATCTTTCTTACCACAAGCACTCTTCTTCGGTAGTCCGCTCACAATAACTAACTCGGCGCACGCTGCTGGCTAGCTCACTCTAAAACACAATCTAATTCACTGGAGGCTAATAATCTAACTCGCTATACAATCAACTAACTCGGCACAATCTAATTCACCTGGCTGGATTTCGCCGTCTCACCACACACACTACTATCTATCTCTGCGAGCTACTGCCACTTCACCACCCCACACAGAACTTCAACTCAAAGTTTTTATACGTTGTAAACTGAAGACAGCGCTATGAATTTGCATATTACTCCTAACCGCGAGTAACTGCAGAACCGAGGGCGACACACAAGCTCTGGAAAGTTAAAGTTGAATAAAGGATAGATGTCACTTCCACGCCACACATGTTAAAACCTTGACGTCACGATCTCACTAAAATGCTAGAGTGCCTTTATCACAAAGGACACTCCATCACAACTCTTCAATTAAAATATAGCATTTGTATAATTTTTATTAAAAGCAATAATCTTAATTACTATTTCGTTAAAACACATGCATCGTATGGAATATTTAAGAGTTTAAAAATGATGACGATTCTTCAAATAGTTCAAATTAAAAATACATTACTTTGTCCACAAAAATTCATCTTTCAACTTGAAAATTCATTTGACTTTCAACTTTCAGCACTCAGCAATTTCAAATAGCATTGTGAACAAAGCAATATATTTTTAAATTGAAATATTTGAAGAATCATCATCATTTTTAAACTCTTAAATATTCCATGCGATGCATGTGTTTTAACTAAATAGCAATTAAGATTATTGTTAAAAAAAATATGTATACGAAATGCTACATTTATAACTGAAGAGCATAAATAAATTTATTTTATTGAAATATCCAGAGTTATACTCTATATTTATAGAATTGCATTAAAAAAGTTTTTTAAAGGGTTTTTTTTTTTTTTTTAAATAAAAAAAAGCACGTACAAACTACCCCATTTTTAAAACTACAATAATACCTGGTATGATTGGAAGGTATGTAAATATATAATTATAATTACATATATTAACAAAATTAATGAAAAATTGTTTTTTTTTAATCTATTTTGAATAAATTCCTATTTTATCTTATCAGTATTAAACTTTATATAAGTGAAGATATATCTGTAATATAAATATTTTCTGCTAAAACATATCGAAAGACAACAATTAAAAAATTGTTTTCAGAAACATGTATTCAATAAAATAAAAATATTAAATATAATAATTAAGTCGAAAAATTTGAAAAATATTTGAATATTAAAAAATGTATCTGTTGTATTTAATAAAATTAGTTTCGATATTTAGTACGAAAAATAATATATTTAAAATTTTTAAGTTAATATAATATTATTTTGTTAAGAACATAAGCATGACTTCACACATTATCTTCCTAATTAAATGTATATTTATGACATCGTTATTTTCATTACTATCGAAGAAACAAAATAACATTAGCCTTTCTATTATTATTTTCCTCTCGCGTATTTTTATTTTTCCTAACGTTTAAATTACTTATCTGCCAGTATCATTAAAAGTTTCTTTTATCTGACAGAAGTTTTAATGAAAATTATTTTAGCCTTCTGTTTGATAATAATAATATGTTTCGACAGACTGTAAGGCGGGATGTTATATTTTATTTTGTACATCAATTTACTAAACGAGATTTTATTTCTAATTCTCCTTCTTCTAAAGTGATGCTTTTTTCAAAATTTCAAAATTCTAAAGGATATACTTCTATCTTATGAATTTACAGAAATAAAAATATCTATAAAAATACTGAAAAAAATCCATTTTGAATAATAAAAATAAACAGAAGTATCGATTTTTGTTAGTAGTTTTCATTCTTTTGAAACAATGGAAATAGCTGATTTAGCAAAAATGTATGATTCGATTATAGATTAAAACAATTAAAGCAAATGATCCAAAATATATATGCAGTAAAATGAAATATTTACATGTAAAAAACTGCTATGACATTATCTAATTCCATATTGCATTCTGTTTTGTTTTTAGTTAATTTCTCGAATAAGGCAGACAAGGTAGAGAAGGGATTTATATATGTATGTATAGATACACTGTGTTATTGTTTTTTTCATCGGAGATACTCTATAATGTCGTGTTTTTAAAAAACTAGTAAAGAAAAAAACATCTCGTATCATTATTAAGACAATCGCACCTTAAAAAAGAATAAATAAGATGCATAACTAAAAAACACATAAAATTACATACAAGGAATAGATTTTTTATTAATTTAAATAAAATCTATAAGCAAAACATCTATGTTTCGAACATTTTCAAAACTCGTCTACAACATAACTATAATGACAAAATACTTAAATGTCTAGAGACGAAAGCTTCCTTTCAAATCTTGATCAATTATATGAATGGAAAACTGCAGTATAGTACATCAGAAAAAGGTCAAGACTGGAAAAAAAGCTTTAGTCTCTAGACTTTTAAACATTTATTGGTCACATTTATCCTAAAGTCAATTACAGGACCAGTTCAAAACGTCGATACTATAATTTTCCATTATTTTTTTTTTTACAAGTATAAAAATAACTATTGTCACCTATCCGTTTTTCACATAAAATTAAATTTTTTTGCTCTCCTCCCTGGATTGAGATTTTGTATAGCGTTGATTTACAAGCATTACTTTTGAAATCCGCCCATTACTATTTGAGATTGCATATAAAAAAACGCAATTTCGGACTATTTTAGAAAGCTTATCTACCTAGCCCTCATTTCACCTTTTTTAAATTTTAAATTTGTTTTCGACTCTTCTTTGAATGCATTTATATATTATAAGTAACTATCGTGAGATATTTAAAGTTTCCAGCCTCTTGAGTATTACAGGAAACGCAATTTAGAATGTTTTTTGCTTCTGCAACCCTCTGATGTTCGTGGCACAAACCTAAAGTATTGCTTGTGTTTGAGCAGATTTTATCACCACCAATTTACATCTCTTGAATTTTTTTAAAACGGATTTACATTTTATAAAAATGCATGAAAATTGCAATTTAGAATGTTTTGAGAACGCTTTTCGCTCACTCCACCCTTTTTAATTTTAAAGATTTTTTTTCTTTTTTGACGATTCTTCGAAAGCATTTGCATCTTTTAAGTAATTTACAAGCTAAATTTCCAAACATTATACACCTCTATGCTCCATAAATCGCAATTTAAAAAGTGTTTTTCTTTTATTTACAACCCCCAACTGACTGATAGAAACACCGACATGAAATAGAGTCTATTTTGGAAAAAGGGCATCAGTTTTTAACCATTACTTTAAAAATTGATTTGGTAGTTTTTAATACCGTGTAGATATCGAATTTTTGAAAGTTTTTAGAACGCTTTCCACCCATTTTCCCAACTTTTATTTTATTTAATTTTTAGAAATGTCCTTGCATCATTAATATCTAACATTTTACTACCAAGCCAAGTTTTATGTTTCAAGAACCTTCAGCAAGACAAAAAAAAAATTTTTTTTAAATGTCGTTTGATTCTACGCCCCTTTTGGGGTAGTAAAAATGACATAAAATATAGCCTTGGAGAAAGGGATGCCACCGACATTTTGATAATATTATTTAAAAAATCGGCTCGGCAATCTTTCAGAAGCAGTAGAAATTACAATTGAGAACGCTTTCGGCGCATTTTCATCCCTTATAAGTTTCTAATTTTTTTAGGAAATATCCTTAGAGATCATTATATCTTAGGTGTAAATACCATGCGAAATTTCATGTTTTTAGGCCCTTCAGTAATAAAAGTCATATTTTTAGAAATTGTTTCCTCTTGCACTCCCTTTTGATTAAAGGAAATGACACAAAATATAGTCTGTGTATAGGATTACAAATATCTCGGCAACTAAAAATCCGATCGACTTCGTTATTTATGCAAAATTTGTGTTATTTTATTGCCTTTAATGTTAATTCCTTAAAATAAAAAAATCGAAAATTTTTATGTACCTTTCATTAGAACAAATTTTTCGAGATTCCGAAAAAATAGTTCCGGATAATTGAGGTTACTGATATTAAAGAAACTTCGTTCCCTTCTTACACACTAAGTAAAAAAAAAATCAAGTCTCTATCTCAATTTTTTAGGGGGGGAGATAGAGCGTTTACAGACAGGCAGACAGACAGACGGACATACAGTATTTTTTTTTTCTAAAAATATTTTCTTAGGAATCTCCAGTGTAAAACCGTCATTTTATTTTTTTTTCGATTTTCAAAACGATTGCAAATTTAATCCTATACTACATATGACGGGAAAGAAAGAAAAATGTCATATTTATTTCTGACAATTCTGTTTACTTGATGCATTATTTTCCGTTTTATTTACAAACCTATTTCAAATTATGAATTTTTATTTTAGAAAATCCTTATACTACTGAAATTAATTTGTTTGTTATTAAAGAAATACAAAAAAGAAAAATAGATTAATACAAAAAATGTATTTCGAGGTAAGGAAAAATGTATTTCTTCAAAAATATGTTCTCGAAACATATTTTTAAAGAAAAATATGTTTCGAGAAACATAAAGAAAAACAATTTCAAGAAATACCAAAAAAAAAGTATTTCAACAAATACAAACAAAAAGTATTTCGAGTGATACAAAGAAAATGTATTTAGAGGAATACAAAGAAAAAGTATTTAGAGGAATACAAAGAAAATGTATTTAGAGGAATACAAACAAAAAGTATTTCGAGAAATACAAAAAAAAGTATTTCGAGGAATACAAAGAAAACGTATTTCGAGGAATACAAAGAAAATGTATTTCGAGATATATAAAGAAAAATTATTTCGAATAAGAGACAAGACATGTTGAAATTTGGATGGGCGATTTCAAATAGGAATGAAAATGGAACATTCGACAGATTATAAATAATTGTGTTTCTAACATTGTGATACAATTTGAAATAAAGACACAGGTTGCTTCTTGGGTTTTTTTTAAAGAATAGAATATGTATATAATATCTGCATATGACACTATCAATGTTTAGTACTTAAAGAGTCATCTTTTATATTAATTTTTTTCATGTAACTTTGCGATAAATGTTTTTAAATTTAAAATGTTTTTTTTTTATTATAAGTTTTAATCTTTTTAAAGGATTTAAATTAAAAACCAGTTGGAAATGTACGTTAAACTTAGCAAATGAGGTGCAATCGGAGTATAAAGACGTTTTAAAAATATTCAGATCTTGGTTGATAGTATACAGTACTTCGGTTACAGTAGACTATCTGGAACCTTTTATGTATCATTGTAAATACTATCTGCTTTCAATAATACAGCAAGTAAATTGTAGTAATCCTCAGGAATATATAGCAATTTCATAAAATATGAAATAGTTTAATATTATTCAAACGCATCCCAAACAACGTTTCCCCGTATAACATTTCTAAATGGAATGCTTTTGTGTAACCCTGCAAATTAATAACAAATATTTTTTGGACCACAGATTGTACAGAATGTATATTTTAGTATATATTTCATAGATGCATATAAATTCCATTATGCACGAAAGAATATAACACCCTTAAAAATGCACTTGAAACTATTTTTCCCACTGGTCGTGAGGTATCACAATTCTTTTGATTGTCCCTGTAATAAAACTATGCATCCGATTATCATAAAATTTAAAATGACTTGACGAAATTATGCAACAGTTATCAATTCTAAAGTTCAAATGATTCGGTTGGGTAGTTTTTTTGCTCCGTTATATGTGGACAGACGGACAGACTAAACCACGACTATAGCATGCTATGTATTTACATAATTATGAACACTGTAAAAAATTTTTGTAAAATTCCAGTAGATGTACCGTAAATTTCACGGTACTTCGAGCATTTTCACTCTTTACAGTATGAATACCGTATTTCTAAGTTATATTGAGCGTAAAAAATAGATTATATTCCCTTTCGATTGAAAACGGTATTCACACAGTAAAATAATTGTTTCTCAGTAAAAACTCGGTATTTATACCGTAAAATAATTATTTTTCTGTAAGATAAATGACATTCTAAACATTTTTGTAGCATTTCAATAGGTGTACCTAAATTTTACGGTGCTTCTACTGCTTTCATTCTTTACGATATGAGTGCCGTATTTTTAAGGTATATTAGGTATTAAAAAAATCCAGTATCTATACTATTTCGATTATAAACAGTATTTGTACCATAAAATAATTTTTTTTATTAAAAACGCCATTTATACTGTAAAATGCTTATATTTCAGTGAGGGAAAAGATGGTATTATCGCCTCGTTGTACGACAACCTATCGAATGATAATCTTCTGCTTAATGAGTGCAGATCTGAGAAGAGAAGGGGGGGGGGAGTCAGCCGGCATATTGTTTGGAGGACCAAGAAGCTCAAAGGATCCCAATAGTTACAATACACATTGTACATTATAATTTTTACGTATACCATAACGTAACAACAAAAAAGGAAAGGTCTATAATTACTTTTGTTAAATAGTATTAATATCTAATTAGTATCTTTAAATTCAGGAAAATAAATAATTGATTTTTTTTTTTTTTTTTTTTTTTTTTTTTTTTTTTTTTGAGAGACGAACAAAGTAGTCTTCAAAGTCGAGGAGGTATTATTAAAGATTCACATGCTTTTTATGTATCTTCAGAGTCTGTATAAGAGGGAAGGGGATGTGTGACTGATCCTGGGCACATCACGGCTCTCGACGGCCTGGATAGATGTCGTTTTTCTAGTGTGAAATTTCAATCTAATGAATGAGTTCAACCAATCCTTAATTTTTATTGAAGAATTATAGCATTCGTAGAAGTGAAACTCTAGGATTTTAAACTAGTGTAATTAATCAGTTATTCAAAGTCATGTAATTAAAAGTATAATATTGTGTACCATTGAATATACAGGGTGTTTCTAAATTCATGGTACAAACTTTAATGGGAGATAGTATACATCAAGACAAAAAATATTAAATGGGAAACTAAGGGTCCCAAACGTCTTCCGAAGAAGATAGGCGCCATTAAAGTTTAGGGTTCAAAAATTCAAATGATTTCATTAAATTTTTTTAGAAGCTTAGACATAAACGTAAATTTTGAGCTCAAAATCTAAATCGTTGTAAGTGGTTAAACAGCGCAAACTGAACTGTGGGGGGAGGTTCAAATTACAAATGGTTATTAAAAACGGAAAAATTGGTCAATTGATTTGCGATTTTCACTAAAATTATTCTTTATGTCAGTATTATCTTGAAAATAAATTATAAAGATAAAATTCAAAAACTGCCGATAGAGGGCGCTTTAGACTTTGGAGTAACGTACAACTATTTTTTACCGTTATTTTTTGCACCTCATGAATTTTTTTAGAAGCTTAGACATAAACTTAAATTTTGAGATTAAAATCTGAATCGTTGGGAGTGGTTAAGTAGCGCAAACTGAACTGTGTTCAATGGGGGGTGGGGAGGCTCAAATTTCAAATGATTATAAAAAACAGAAAAATTGGTCGATTCGTTTGCCGTTTTCAATAAAACTATTCTTTATGTCAATATTTCCTTGAAAATAAATTTTAAAGATTAATTTCAAAAAATACCGTTAGAGGGCGCCTTAAACTTTAGAGTAACCAATAACTATTCTTAACCGTTATTTTTTGTAATTAAATGCTTGTAAATGTTCAAAGTTAAATTTTGCGCTCAAAATCTGCATCGTTGTGAGTAATAAAGTAGCGGAAAATTGAAATGTGTTCGAGGGGTGGGGAGGGTAACATTTCAACTCCTGAACACATTTCAGTTTGCGCTTCTTAACCTCACCCATCGATTTAGAATTTGAGCACAAAATTTAAATCTAAGCATTTGCAAGAATTTAATTAGATACAAATAATTACTAATAAATACTAATAACAGGTTAAAAATAGTTGTTGGTTACTCTAAATTTTAAGGCGCCCTCTAACGGTATTTTTTGAAATTAATCTTTAAAATTTATTTTCAAGAAAATATTGACATAAAGAATAGTTTTAGCGAAAACGGCAAACGAATCGACCAATTTTTCCGTTTTTTAAAATCATTTGAAATTTGAACCTTCCCACCCCCATTGAACCCAGTTCAGTTTGCGCTACTTAACCACTCCCAACGATTCAGATTTTCATCTCAAAATTTAAGTTTATGTCTAAGCTTCTAAAAAAATTATGAGGTGCAAAAAATAACGGTAAAAAAATAATTATACGTTACTCCAAAGTCTAAAGCGCCCTCTATTGACATTTTTTGAATCTTATCTTTAAATTTATTTTTACAATAATACTGACATAAAGAATACTTTTGGTGAAAATTACAAATCAATTGACCAATTTTTCCGTTTCTTTTAATCATTTGAAGTTTGAACCTCTCCCTACAGTTCAGTTTGCGCAACTTAACCACTCCCAGAAATTTAGATTTTGAGCTCAAAATTCAAGTTTATGTCTAAGCTTCTAAAAAAATTAATGAGATGCAAAAAATAACAGCAAAAAATAGTTGTTCGTTACTCCAAAGTCTAAAGCGCCCTCTATCGACAATTTTTGAAATTTATCTTTATGATTTATTTTCAAGACAATACTGACATAAAGAATAATTTTAGTGAAAACCGCAAACGAATCGACCAATTTTTCTGTTTTTTATAATCATTTGAATTTTTGGACCCTAAACTTTAATGGCGCCTACCTCCTTCGGAAGACGTTTGGGACCCTTAGTTTCTTATATAATATTGTTTGTCTTGATGTGTAATATCACCCCTTAAAGTTTTTACCATGAATTTAGAAACACACTGTATACCAGTGACATACGTTAAAAGGATTTATTCATCTTTGTATGCTCTTTTTGTTTTATTCAGTTGGATCCTTTTACCGGACCTGCGAGACAAAGAAATATGTAAAATTTTAATTATTTTTAAGTGAATGTAATTAGTATGCAAGCATTTTTATTACATTTTTAACTTGCATAAATTCTTAATAATGTTCTTCTTAATAAAGTTCTTCTTTAATTTTACATATCTGTCTTATTAACTTATTTTAGCTCTAAAAAACATTTTTTTTTAAAGTATGACAAATAAGAAATTTCCAGATAAAAATTACTTAAAATTCAAAATTCATTGAAAAAGCTAGTAATACAATGTTAAAAATTTCCGTTCAAAGATGAGTTAATCCATGTAGCAAAATAAAGAGAAGCACCGAAATATAGTATTTCTTATTTTTCGAAAATTTCAAGCTGGGCAGCACGATCTGTTTTACCATTTCTTTTTTCCGTATTCAGCAACACAATTTCTTAACGTTCCTTACAATACTAATGCATCGAAAGTCGCATCGCTCAAATATTGAAGATTGGCGTCTAGTACGTTGCCTGCTTAAGAAAAAAGGAAATGGTATAGCGTATCGTGTGTGCGCAGATGGGGAAATTTTGGAGACTATAAATACCCCCCCCCCCCCCGCCGCGACTCCTTTCAAAATTTAGACAAAATTATCATAAAAGTAGAAAAAATACATGCTTATTAGAAAAATATAATAAAATACCAAACAGTCAGTTCGCTTAGATTTACGGGTAATCCATCGGTAAAACTACAAACACCGGTCCCTTTTCCTCTACCAATCTCATAAATAACTAAAATTCAAAAATCTTTTTCGCATACGTTGTTGGAATTTTGACGATCTCAGACCACAATCTTGATGAGCTCATAGATTTAGTAATTAACAATGGTTTTGTTCTAATTTTTAAAATTGTTGTAAATTTCAAAATCTCTAAATATCTTAAATCAAAATTTTAGAACCTATCTCACTCGACGTACTAACAATAACGCTATTTCGCCATACGGGGCAGTGTTGAATTCAGACATTTTTCTTCGAGGGGGACTTCTGTGACTCCGTGGGGGGGGGGGACATTATAGAATACCAGGGGGAATGACACTTTTTCACCAGTGAAAACACAAAAACTATTTTTCTGGGGGGGGTTGCATTTCATTGTTTAGGGGGGGGGGGTGTTTACCCCGGGCCACCCCATGAATCCAACACTGATATGGCATGACTGCTATTTTTGTTAATAGAAGGGTCTCTCCTTACTCGAACTTGCCCTCCGAACGAAGGGGGGGGGGGAGACGTAGAAATTCTTATCAACAGAACAAGTGGACAACATTTTTTCTCTTTTATTTATTAGAAAATACAAGCTGTATTTAAAATAAATTTCACATAAGGTTTCTCGATCCATGATTATACATATATGCATACACATATGAAGATGAATAGGAATGTCAAAAGTTGGGGTATACCATATTTTAGAATTAGATAATTTCATTATAATTTAGGGATTTTAATGATAGCTTTGTATTTTCGCGAAAATAGATAATAGAATAAGAAAAAAAGTAATGTACTATTTTGAACAAAAAAACATGTTACAAAAAAAGAGATAATTTTTATTGGGTCAAAATGTTATGGATATCAAAAGGCAAATCCCCCCTCCCCCTAGAGATATCTTATGATATCATGTGTCAGACAACCCCTCATACCTAAAATGATAATGTTTTATATGCACCTAATAAAAAAATTATCATTCTTGTTTCTAGTAAAACCATCGTAATTATTGACTAATCAAAACATTTTCCTTGAAAATGTCTAAATTATAGGTAAGATAATGCAGCACATAAAAGTTATTTTCGACGGAAAGTAATGGTGTTAGAGTTTCGAGACAAAAGCCTCCTTTAAGGGTAGTAGCATAAGTTTCAGTATTTGTTAACCAACTAATCTATGACGTCAAACTGTTGATGTCGGCAATGGAAGAATTTGCGATTCCACTTAATCAAACTAAAGTGAGTTATTGGGTTATATTCTATGTTTTCCTTTAACTTACATAGTTAGAAAAATAATTTGAACTATATCTATTTTAAATTTCTTTGTCTTAAAAGTATGTAATTTATTTGTTTGTCTGCATTACCTAAGAATTAAAAAATAAATCACATAGTTTATGAAAAGTGCGCGTTGGATTCGATTTTTTAAAAATATTCAACTGACTTCTGTAAGTTTTAGAAAATTTTCTATTCAACATTTCAACTATTTCTGTTTAAATTTAATCCTTTTTATTAGAATATTTGAATAGTATTAGTAATTTACATTTATCTTATTCAAAAGAAGGAATTCGACTTATTTCATTACTCCTTTTGCTAGCTTGTCCCATTTCTCCCCTTATCTTATTTTATGTTAAACTGCTTATATAAACAACAGTGCTGCTTTTAAGTTTAGTTTAAATTATGGATAATATATAATATTAGGTTTTCTAAATAGGGAAACTATTACAGCTACACGTAATCAAGTCATTAATATACAGCAAAAACATTAAATTATCTGAAGCAATTTTTTTTTAATAGACAATTTTTTTATACAAATCTAAGTTTATGCTGATCAGCAACTTTTTTCAACAGAAAATTTGGTTGCTCCATCTCGGTGGCGTAGCTAGGATGGGTGACACCCATGGCGGATATAAACTGTGTTACCCCCAGCCCCCATGGTGTCATTCCCCCCCCCGTGCCGATTCGTTACATTTCTCATTCACAATTGTACGCTATTATAAAAAATGACCACATCATTCCTCATTTACCTTTTGTTCTGCTTTAAGAAAAAAAAAAAAAAACAGAGGAGCGATTTTTTACTTAACCCATAATCCGCATAAATCAATGTGGTGTCTGTATCTAGAAGATTCTCTCTTTCTTTTCAAGTTTACTTTTGATACCCACTCGTTGGATAGGTTAGTTTTTGTTCCGTGGTGCATATATTTTATTTAAACAAACCAGTCTGCATAAAATTTCGTCTTCTCTAAGAAAATTAACTCTATTTCGTCGTTACACTAGAAATTAATTTTATTTCAGAATTCTTTTCCAAAATTGTATTAGATTATTATATATCTATTTGGAAATAAATATTGGGTGATACCCGGGGCGGACCGCTCCCTCCGCCCCCCACTAGCTACAACACTGCGTCCATCTAGTATGTGATTGATGTTTAGAATAATACGTAACGAGGACCATTTTCTGTCCCATTCCATCCCATTCTCCCTTACTTACTAATACTGTAATAAATTTTAGTACTATTTATTACTAATACAGTGAAACCTCCAAATAACTGACACTCTGAATAAGGGATACCTCTATTTAAGGGACAAAAGTTGCGGTCCGAAAAGTGTCCCTTATTTGGAGGTTTCACTATATTAGCACTAGTACTAACTAATATATCCCGTACTACTAATAACAATAATTAAAACTTGAAAACATAGTATATTAACAAGCAAAAAAAAAATCATAAATCCCGATTTAAATAAAAATAATCCGATTTTAATAAAAATATGCATATATATTTTTTCACTGCAATGCAAGCAATAATTAAAATGATATAACTCAGTTGATTTAATGGATTTTTAATACATTGTGCAATGATTAATACACTAAAGGATAACATTCATATTCGTAAATAAGATTTTTCTATAATTTTGAAAGAATCATATTTTTTTAGCAATTAAAACAAAATGCTTAGAAAACAACGTTACAATTCTGCCCTTTTGCAAGACTGTCAGAGGGTTAAAAGCATGACTGTTTTACACATTAGTTGCCATTTAAAATCGTGCTTATTCATGTACACTAGATTGCCATTGATTATTGGACACTTGCGATTTTAGACATTTTACTAAATATCTAGAAAAATACATGAGAAATCATCTCGAAACTCTTAGTGTATAAATATAATAATATACGTCATACATCCCCGTGATAAATAAAATATTTATTAATAAAATAAAATAATGTGATAAATAAAATATTTATTACTTGAAATAGAAAACATTGTTTTCTTATAAATTAATTGTTTTTAGTTACATTTTTACACAATCTTTTATGCTTTATAAACGAAAAAAAATACTTTTAAAACGTAAAATATCGACATTCATAACATAAAACGTATTCATCACAACAACAAATTCCTTCATTTCACAACAATTATTTTGTCAAAATAGCCAGTCGATTGAAAAAGACTTTATTACTCTGCACAGTTAATTGTAAACAGGGCTTATGAATTGCATACAGGGCTTTGATATACAACTTAAACTGTTTAAAATGTGTATTTTTATTTGATGGAGTTAATCAGACTGATTTCTGAATGCCTCATATTACGTACGACATGGATTAAACATTAATATTCCTGGAACCATCTTAAACAAATTTTAAATGAAATTTCTGTTTTACAATTTCCGGTAATGCAAATTTGTAAACATTGCACAGTTTAAATTTTTACACCGTTGTATATAGAAAAAAAAAACATTTTTAAATGAAATTTGTTTGAAATCTCTATCACAATTTGTTTTTAAATTAATATTATTTTTTAAAGTTTTTATTAATTTATTTGTCATCGTGGAAACAATATTATTTCATTCTTAGACATTAAATATGGAATAAACAGAAAACGAATAAAATAAAAACAGAAGTATTCTATTTTTGGACATTAAGCATGGACCAATCAGAAAAGGAAAAAAATAATATGATTTGCGGACCAATAAAGATATTCCCATTTACATAAGATTTCTCAGTTCTCTACCGAGAACAACAATTATTTTCCAAGTAGTTAATAACCTCTTCCAAGATTCCGAAAAAAATTCATCTATTTTTAGGAATCTCAGAAAGCAAGTTATTTTTGAAATTTAAACAAAAATTTACAAAAAATATATTTTTTTTATTGTCTTCCCGACATTTTCGAACATGTTTCATAGTAGCTTTTACAACGCATTAACCGAATCTTTCTATCCGTTAAATTGGATATCCACCAAGCCAAGTATCTGGACTATATCTCCGACCTAGACAATTTTTCACTCACTTAGAAATATTCAATTCGTATGGTAAATTTACCAATCTGTTTGATTGTGTTAAAATAATAGTACATCTACACTGTAAAAAAATTTGGTCACAAATCACGGTGGTTATACCGTCAACTTTGTGACACTTCCTTTTACCGTAATTTAACTGCACGGTATATATACCGTAAAAAACTTAAAGTACATGTACCGTAATTTAACTGAACATAAATTTAAATATTTTGTGATATATGTACCGTAAAATATTTAAAGTATATGTACCGTAATTTAACTGGACGGTATATGTACCGTAAAGTATTTAAAGTACATATACCTTAAAAAAATATCGTTACAGCATATATACCGTAAATTAAATATATGGTATATGTACCGTAAAAAAATATTTTTACAGCACAGATATCGTAAATTAGATATACGACATATGTACCGTAAAAAATATTTATACAACATATATACCGTAAATTAAATGCGCGGTATATGTACCGTAAAAACATTTGTAATCAGTATGTGTACCGTAAATGAAGTATACGGTATATATACCGTAAAAATACAGGATGATCCAAAAAAAAACCCTCCCACATTTGACAGGTTAAAAAAAACAAAAACGACTCTAATGAGAAACTTATTTGTTAAAAATATAGAATAGATATGACGAGAGTTTAAAATGACTATTTTTCAGAAATGACTTCTGGAAAGTGTCTTCCATTGCGAGCTATACACAATTCAAGACGATGTCTGGAATCTATCATAACGAACGCACCGTCTTGTGGGAGAATTGCTACTCTACCTGAATTACTCTCTTGAGGTGACAATGAGTGTAGGTCTTGTCTCAAGATTGTCTCAAGCAGAGGTAGAAGCTTCCACAAGACATAATATGTTAGGTGATGATATATTTCAGATATTGTCTAGGTATTTGCATCGCCTATAATGAACAACACTTACCAAGCATTATTTCTAAAACATAGTCATTTTAAACTCTTGTCATACCCATTCTATATTTTAAAACAAATAAGTTTCTCTTTACAGTCATTTTTTGTTTTATATTATCCTGTCAAACATGGGATATTCTTATGTGTTATTCTGTAATTGGAATCACGGAATATACATGGTAAGCATGAAGTCTTACTTATTATAAAAATTTATTTTGGCGGAAAATATTAGATATGTGCGAATACATTTAAATATTTTGATAAAAATTTTAATAAGACCATTTGTTGGCCATCAAATTGTGCAAAGATATGTATAATGCTACAAAAACAAAAAAAATACATTTTATTTTTATTTTTTATAAATATTAAATTTTTTGTATTTGTTAAAGAAGTTTTTTTTTTTGTCATTAGTTGTTGTTGAAATAGTATAGTTGTTGAAAAAAATATGGTAATATATAACTAAGAACAATGAATTGGGCAATTATACTTAAGTAGCTGTCAACTACTACATCTTTTTAGACATTTATTTTTTATACCTCTATTTTAAAAAAGTTATTACTGTCACATTTCAGGTTTAAATATAAAACGAAAATTATTATTTTAAAATAGAGGCATAAAGATGCTATAAAAGTAGTTTGC
Source organism: Maratus speculifer (assembly GCA_964019185.1). Lineage (NCBI taxonomy): Eukaryota > Metazoa > Arthropoda > Arachnida > Araneae > Salticidae > Maratus > Maratus speculifer. The sequence continues at coordinate 160,275,135 of OZ025298.1, forward strand.
ACTTAGAGAATTAAAAAGAAAAGTATTTACATATGACCGCTATGATAATGTGAGATGATCTCTGATAAAATAAAATGCTAATATTAAATTTCTTTCTTTCATTTCTATAAACTATTAAAACTTTAAATAATTAATAGATCTTATATTATTTTTATTAAATAGTAACAATTTACTAAATTTTATTAAATATTAACAAATAATTCAAGAATACTAATGGCTGAAAATTTATTTCACACTTCTTTTGTTGTTTGAAAGTCATAAAAGCTAAAGGATCAGAAGGACGTGAAGAGAATACAAGCACATACAATTTCAAAAAATAAAGTAAAATTAATAAAAGTGGTCAAATTTATGTACATAAATATACATATTTAAATATCCTTGTTAATTACTTGGAAATTGTTTTTTTTTTCTTTAATTTCTTAACATACAAATCTAAATTATTTTACATTCAGTTAAATGTTTAAGTATATCACTGTCTAGCAAATCACCACTTTTGTATTTATTTATTTATTTATTTATTTTATTTTAAGGAAATGTGGTATTATATTATTCTTACAAGAATTAATATATAGTTTACAGCTTATAATCTTATTAACAAACTTTAATTCTCCACACAGATCAAGAAAAGTAAAAAAATAGTTGTGGACAAAATTGCTTATAACGCGAAAAATAATTAATAAAAAATAAAAAATGTATTTTCATTCCAAATTTCTAAATAATCAAGACTAAATTTATACATTCATACTTAAAAATAAGTTTAAAATTGTAACAAAGATTTGCATTGTTAAGGAGATGGTTTGAGAATCACATAAAAAATCAAAATATAAATGTTTTAGAACATTTACAAAATAAATTAATATCATTATGATTCAGACATATTTAAAACAAACAATTAAAGTATAAAAAATATATTTATTACAATGATTAAATTACATTAATACACTATATCATAATACATAGTTATAATATTTATGTACACATTTTTTTTTTTTTTTTTTTTTTTTTTTTTTACACAGTGTGTACATTTACTCTAGTATACAAATTTCTATAGCTTTGCCGACTTTATAGCACTATGATTTTCCGCCAATTGATTTGTTGTAGTTTGTACCACAAACAGGGTTGATCAACATCAAGTATCTTAAAGAAAAAGGTTCTTTCAACATGGGTATAAGCATTAAAATAAATCATCAAAGAAAATACAAAAGTAATTTGTAGAAATGGTTTCACAAAATCATTTTAAGAGGTTATTTCAATATTCACAAGAAGGAACAAGAATGCTAATATTAATCCTATGGGAGCGTTATTTACAATTTTCTCGCTTTGATTTTAACATATATAGCTTTACATAGAATAGATAAAGATGATCTACAACTGTGGGGTAGTTTTCTTTTTCCTATTTTAGTTATAGATTTTTATTCAGATTTGGGTAGTTTCAATTTCAGAAACAGTTCTGTAAGTGAAAGAAAACTTTTAAAAAATCTTAAACTAAAATCTAAAAATTACCCCGGGTAGATCGTCCTCAGTTATCTTACACAAAAATAACAGTTTCAATTTCAGAACCAGTTCTGTAAATGAAGGAAAACTTAAAAAAAAAAAATCTAAAACTAAAATCGAAAAATTAAAAATTACCCCGGATAGTTCGCCTTCAGTTATCCTACACTTCAAAAAAATTACGTTAGGGGGCTCCTTAAACTTCAGAGTAACCACGAACTAATTTTAACTATTTTTTGTATCTAATTAAATGCTTGCAAAAGCTCATTAAATGTTTTTGGAAGCTTAGATTTAATTTTAAATTTTGAACTCAAATTCTGAATCGTTGGGAGGGGTTAAGAAGCGCAAACTGAATGCATTCAAGAGTTGAAATTTAACCCTCTCCCACCTCCTCGAAACGGTTCAATTTTGTGCTATTTAATCACTCCAAACCATTCAGAATTTGAGTTGAAAATTTAAGTCAAAGCATTTGAAAGCATTAATTAAGATAATATAACGGTAAAAAAATAGTTATTCGTTGCTTCAAAGTCTAAAGCGCCCTCTATCGGCATTTTTTGAAATTTATCTTTATAATTTATTTTCACGAAATACCGACATAAAGAATATTTTTTTTTTGAAAACCGCAAATCAATTGACCAATTTTTCTGCTTTTTATGTTTATTTGAAATTTTGGATCCTTAACTTTACTGGTGGCTATCTCTTTTAGAAAACGTTCAGGACCCTTTCTTAGATGCGTTCGTAGTTATGTAAATACGTAGCACCTATTGTTGTCGCTCAGTCCGTCTGTCTGTCCGCATATAACAACGCAAAAACTACCCAGCCGAATTGTTTGAAATTTAAAATACATAATTATTACATAATTTTGTCGAATCATTTCAAATTTTATGAAAATCGGATGGATAGATCAATTACAGAGACAATCAAAAGTATTTCATTCCATTACGGTCAATGGGGAAAGAAGTGTCAAATGCATTTTAATTGTTTGAAATTTTAAATACATAATTATTACAAAATTTTGTCGAGTTATTTCAAATTTTATCAAAATCGGATGCATAGTTCAACTACAGTGACAATCAAAAGTGTTCCGTTACATTACGGTTAATGGGGAAAATGTTTCAAATGCATTTTAATGGTGTTACACTCATTCGAACGTAATAAAATTGACATGCATCTATAAAGTACATATTATAATATAGATTTTGCATAATCTGTGGTGCAAAGAATATTTGTTATTGATTTACAAGGCCATACAAAAGTGTTCCACTACATAATTCTATACGGGGAAACATTGTTTGGGGCTTGTTTCAATTATAATAAACAATTTCACATTTTATGAATAAGATATATGTTACAGAGGTGTAATAACGTTATCGTACGAACGCACCTCTTTTGCTACGCTTCACGTGCAATTTCCAACTTGTTTTTAATGCGATACTTTAAATTGATATCTATTGTTGTGTGTATGTACTTTTTCAACTTTTGTAACAATTTCTTTATCGGAGAATAGTTTTATTTTCAGAACTGCTTTCAAAGTAGAAGCATCTGCATGTCAAAAAACTATAACAAACAATTGATAAGGTAGAAATGCACAGTAAAAAATAAGTAATGCACCCTGTGTGAAAAAAAAAAAATTAAAAATATTAAAAGGGGGCCAAGAGGTCTGTAAATAACACTATTATAGTATTAATATTTAGATTGAACATTTCTTACCGAGCCGAGTGTAGGCTCAGTGTTTAAACAAAAATGGAAATGTCGGTGCTGAAATCCTTAATTTAATACATTCTCTCAACAACGCAAACATTTTCAAGTAATTGTTATTAATTGAGTTAAAATTTTGATTTTTGTTCTGATGGTTTATCATGTCATTTGGAAACAAAACACGTGACAGAATGTCTCATAATGTTTTTTAATTTTTAAATTTAAAAGTCATTAAAAAGTGGGGTAATTTAAAATCGTTATAACTCGAAATACTATTTATAGAAATTCTTTTCATTTATGTAAACAGAAATATACAAGCTTTAATTCTGATTTAGGAATTTTAAAAACAAATAATTTGAAAAAAATCTAAAAATATTTAAAGCAAAAAAATTGAAAAAAAAATTACTTTTTAAAATTATATTTTCAAAATTAAATATATATACATATTTTAATTTGTTGAATCAAAATTAAGATAAAACAATTGAAAAAGAGATGCTCCAAATTTAAACAAGTTTTCATTTATATAAACAGAAATATATAAGCTTTAATTCTGACTTAGGAATTAAAAAAAACATTAATTTGAATAAAATTAAAAAATATTTAAAGTAAAAAAAATAAAAAAAATGTCATTTTTTAAAATTATATTATCAAAATTAAATTATATTATCAAAATTAAAAAAATAAATTAAAAAAATATATATATAATATTATCAATATTATTATCAAAATTAAGCTGCTGAATAAAAATTAAAATACAACAATTGAAAAGACTTGTTCCAAATTTAAACAAGTTTTTTTTAACAGTTCTTGAGTTATAGCAATTTAAATACAAGAAATGGTGAAAAAACTCATGAAGAAAAAAACATTTTCACAGAAAGTCATTTCTATGAGAATGATTGCTTTGACAGCTAGATTTTAAAAGAAACAAAAACGAAAAAAATAATATTTCTTGTTCCAGATAAAATCGAAACAAGGTTTTAAACGTCACTAAGCAGAATTTTTTTAATGCAATAGAACTGTTTAATAAAATTTGAATATTTTTGTGACACCGAAAGTTACAGGTCGCAGCAAAAAATTAGCCATGTGTGGCATCTGGCGACAGTGAATTTGTAATTATAATGAAGAGCAGGGTATGAAAAAAAATCAATTAAAAAACTTGGTTTACTTGGAGAAGGGAGGAGGGGTTAAAAAGCTTTTTATAAAAAATTCTAACTAGAAATAAATAAAAGTATGCGTTTAATAATGATAATACTGAGACGCTATTTTAGCTAAATTATGCCTGAATTAAATGTACCGACAAATAAAATTATGCTATTAGTAATAACTGAAGGTCATTATTTTATTATTAGCCATATGTGTTTGAATTATTATAAGAAATGTATCAAGCCGTTAATTAAAAAATAAAGCAAATATCGACTTTAGTTTGTGTTTGATTTTATTTCTTTTTGAAAAATAAAAAAAAAGAAACTATGATTAGTATTTGTGCAATAAAAAAATGCTGATATTCAGTCATATCCACTGTTTGTTGCAATCAATATTCATATTGCAAGCCTTTTAGCAGAATGTTAAAGAATGGAGACAGGTGTTACAGATTTTCTTTTCTTCCTTACAGATTATTTTTTCATCAGACATCTATTTTGCTTTGTATTATATTTAACACTTTATTACTTAATGCAAAAACTTGAGTTAGTTATTAATAGAAGTGAATAAAACGTGTAAAATCGTTGCAAGTAAGGGTTTAGTTAACGCTGCAAATGCAAAACATTTTACCTATGGATTATTTTCTGCCTCTTTAGTATCTGTCGCAGACCATCGAGAATTTTTTGCCACTGAGTATTAGATAGTTCGAAGTCTACTCTTCCACCATGCTTCAAAAATGAAATTAGGTAGCCATGTTCCTCCTCCATTCCAAATTTTCTGTTATTGAAAATAAACATATATTATTTCTTAACCGATTATATATATTATATTATATTATATTATATTCCGATTCAATAAACTGATAATCCGATTCAATAAACTCTCTGCTTGTGCAAAAAAAGACAAATTAAAAAAAATATTACTCCAGTAATTTGACTTTAACTGGCTGCTTTTTTTTTCTAGAGAGGAGGGGGGGGGTCAAAATTGGCCGTAATTCGCATTTATTCAGCGAAGTATTTGAATTATAAGTTACAAATTTTTAAGTTTTTTTATTAATTTAATGACACTTATATTCGTATAACATGCCGAATCACAAAATACCGGATCGACTATTTAGTCAAACAGTAGTTTTAATGAGATTTAATTGTCTTAGAATTTAATAAATAACACTGTTTCTAACTAGTGAAAACATAAGTGCTATAAAAACACGTAGATATGAGCTGCCAGAGATTCCTAATCAGAATTACAAATATGCCAGCTGAATTTTAAAAGGGCCATAGGAATTGGTTTATCCTTATTTACGTTGAATTAAATCCACACCTCCCCTCTTTTTTTCTGTGTTTAATAAAATTAAACGTGACGATTACTCTATTTTTCAGAGCAATTAATGTACAAGTCTTATTTTATATTTCAGAAATATTTAAAACCAAAGAAAATCTTAATATAAACACCAGTTCTCACTCTTTTAAAAACCAGTATTATGAATGGCATATACATGAATAAGCACGCTTTTAAATGGCAACTAATGTGTAAAACAGTCATGGTTTTAAAAATATATATGTATATTTTTATTTAAATCGGATTATTTTTATTTAAATCGGGCTTTATGATTTTTTTTGTGTGTTAATATACTATGTTTTCAAGTTGTGTAAAACAGTCATGGTTTTAAAAATATATATATATATTTTTATTTAAATCGGATTATTTTTATTTAAATCGGGCTTTATGATTTTTTTTTTGTGTGTTAATATACTATGTTTTCAAGTTTTAATTATTGTTAGTAGTAGTAAGGGATATATTAGTTAGTACTAGTTCTAATACAGTGAAACCTCTAAATAAGGGACATTTTTGGGACCGCAACTTTTGTCCCTTAAATAGAGGTGTCCCTTATTCGGAGTGTCCCTTATTTGGAGGTTTCACTGTATTAGTAATAAATAGTACTAAAATTTATTACAGTATTAGTAAGTAAGGGAGAATGGGATGGAATGGGACAGAAAATTTTCCTCGTTACGTATTATTCTAAACATCAATCACATACTAGATGTAGCTAGTGGGGGGCGGAGGGAGCGGTCTGCCCCGGGTATCACCCAATATTTATTTCCAAATAGATATATAATAATCTAATACAATTTTGGAAAAGAATTCTGAAATAAAATTAATTTCTAGCGTAACGACGAAATAGAGTTAATTTTCTTAGAGAAGACGAAATTTTATGCAGACTGGTTTGTTTAAATAAGATATATGCACCACGGAACGAAAACTAACCTATCTAACGAGTGGGTATCAAAGGTAAACTTTAAAAGAAAGAGAGAATCTTCTAGATACAGACACAACATTGATTTATGCGGATTATGGGTTAAGTAAAATATCGCTCCTCTGTTTTTTGCTTCCCTTAAAGCAGAGCAAAAGGTAAATGAGGAATGATGTGGTCATTTGTTATAATAGCGTACAATAGTGAATGAAAAATATAACGGATCGGCACGGGGGGGGGAATGACACCATGGGGGCTGGGAGTAACACAATTTACATCCGCCCCAGTGTCACCCATCCTAGCTACGCCACCGAGATGGAGCAGCCAAATACTCTGTTGAAAAAAGTTGCTGATCAGCATAAACTTAGATTTGTATAAAAAAATTGTTTATTAAAAAAAAAATTGCTTCAGATAATTTAATGTTTTTGCTGTATATTAATGACTTGATTACGTGTAGCTGTAATAGTTTCCCTATTTAGAAAACCTAATATTATATATTATCCATAATTTAAACTAAACTTAAAAGCAGCACTGTTGTTTATATAAGCAGTTTAACATAAAATAATATAAGGGGAGAAATGGGACAAGCTAGCAAAAGGAGTAATGAAATAAGTCGAATTCCTTCTTTTGAATAAGATAAATGTAAATTACTAATACTATTCAAATATTCTAATAAAAAGGATTAAATTTAAACAGCAATAGTTGAAATGTTGAATAGAAAATATTCTAAAACTTACAGAAGTCAGTTGCCTATTTTTAACAAAATCTAATCCAACGCGCACTTTTCATAAACTAAGTTATTTATTTTTTAATTCTTAGGTAATGTAGACAAACAAATTAATTACATAATTTTAAGACAAAGAAATTTAAAATAGATATAGTTCAAATTATTTATCTAACTATGTAAGTTAAAGGAAAACATGAAATATAACCCAATAACTCACTTTAGTTTGATTAAGTGGAATCGCAAGTTCCTCCATTGCCGACATCAACAGTTTGACGTCATAGATTGGTTGGTTGGCAAATACTGAAACTTATGCTACAACCCGTAAAGGAGGCTTTTGTCTCGAAAATCTAACACCATTGCTTCCATCGAAAATAACTTTTATGTGCTGCATTATCTTACCTATAATTTAGACATTTTCAAGGAAAATGTTTTGATTAGTCAATAATTGCGATGGTTTTACTAGATACAAGAATGATAATTTTTTTATTAGGTGTATATATAACATTATCATTTTAGGAATGAGGGGTTGTCTGACACATGATGTCATAAGATATCTCTAGGGGGAGGGGGGATTTGCCTTTTGATATCGATATCATTTTTGAGCCAATAAAAATTATCTCTTTCTTTGTAACATGGTTTTTTGTTCAAAATAGTACATTACGTTTTTTTTCTTATTCTGTTATCTATTTTCGCGAAAACACAAAGCTATCATTAAAATCCCTAAATTATGATGAAATTATCTAATTCTAAAATATGGTATATCCCAACTTTTGACATTCCTATTCATCTTCATATGTGTATGCATGTATGTATAATCATGGATCGGGAAACCTTATGTAAAATTTATTTGAAATACAGCTTGTATTTTCTAATAAATATAAGAGAAAAAATGTTGACCACTTGTTCTGTTGATAAAAATTTCTGCGTCTCCCCCCCCCCCTTCGTTCGGAGGGCAAGTTCGAGTAACGAGAGACCCTTCTATTAACAAAAATAGCAGTCTTGCCATATCAGTGTTGGATTCATGGGGTGGCCCGGGGTAAACACCCACCCCCCTAAACAATGAAATGCACCCCCCCCCCCAGGAAAATAGTTTTTGTGTTTTCACTGGTGAAAAAGTGTCATTCCCCCTGGTATTCTATAATGTCCCCCCCCACGGAGTCACAGAAGTCCCTCTCGAAGAAATATGTCTGAATTCAACACTGCCCCGTATGGCGAAATAGCTTTATTGTCAGTACGTCGAGTGAGATAGGTTCTAAAATTTTGATTTAAGATATTTAGAGATTTTGAAATTTACCACAATTTTAAAAATTAGAACAAAACCATTGTTAATTACTAAATCTATGAGTCATCAAGATTGTGGTCTGAGATCGTCAAAATTCCAACAACGTATGCGAAAAAGATTTTTGAATTTTAGTTATTTATGAGATTGGTAGAGGAAAAGGGACCGGTTTTTGTAGTTTTACCGATGGATTATCCGTAAATTTAAGCCAACTGACTGTTTGGTATTTTATTATATTTTTCTAATAAGCATGTATTTTTTTCTACTTTTATGATAATTTTGTCTAAATTTTGAAAGGAGTCGCGGCGGGGGGGGGGGGGGGGGTATTTATAGTTTCCAAAATTTCCCCATCTGCGCACACACGATACGCTATACCATTTCCTTTTTTCTTAAGCAGGCAACGTACTATACGCCAATCTTCAATATTTGAGCGATGCGACTTTCGATGCATTAGTATTGTAAGGAACGTTAAGAAATTGTGTTGCTGAATACGGAAAAAAGAAATGGTAAAACAGATCGTGCTGCCCAGCTTGAAATTTTCGAAAAATAAGAAATACCATATTTCGGTGCTTCTCTTTATTTTGCTTCATGGAGTAACTCAATTTTGAACGGAAATTTTTAACATTGTATTATTAGCTTTTTGTAATGAATTTTGAATTTTAAGTAATTTTTAGCTGGCAAATTTCTTATTTGTCATACTTTTAAAAAAATGTTTTTTTAGAGCTAAAATAAGTTAATAAGACAGATATATAAAATTAAAGAACTTTATTGAGAAGAACTTTATTAAGAATTTATGCAAGTTAAAAATTTAATAAAAATACTTGCATATTAATTACATTCACTTAAAAATAATTAAAATGTTACATACTTCTTTGTCTCGCACGTCCGGTAAAAGGATCCAACTGAATGAAACACAAAGAGCATACAAAGATGAATAAATCCTTTTAACGTATGTCACTGGCATACAAGGTGTTTCTAAATTCATGGTACAAATTTTAAGGGGTGATAGTACACATCAAGACAAACAGTATTAAATAGGGAACTAAGGGCCCCAAACGTCTTCCTAAGGACATAGGCGCCATTAAAGTTTAGGGTCCAAAAATTCAAATGATTATAAAAAACAGAAAAATTGGTCGATTCGTTTGCGGTTTTCACTAAAATTATTCTTTATGTCAGTATTGTCTTGAAAATAAATCATAAAGATAACTTTCAAAAATTGTCGATAGAGGGCGCTTTAGACTTTGGAGTAACGAACAACTATTTTTTGCTGTTATTTTTTGCATCTCATTAATTTTTTTAGAAGCTTAGACATAAACTTGAATTTTGAGATTAAAATCTAAATCTCTGGGAGTGGTTAAGTAGCGCAAACTGAACTGTAGAGAGAGGTTCAAATTTCAAATGATTATAAAAAACGGAAAAATTGGTCAATTGATTTGTAATTTTCACCAAAAGTATTCTTTATGTCAGTATTATTGTGAAAATAAATTATAAAGATAAAATTCAAAAAATGCCGATAGAGAGCGCTTTAGACTTTGGAGTAACGTACAACTATTTTTTTACCGTTATTTTTTGAATCTCATAATTTTTTTTAGAAGCTTAGACTAAACTAACTTAAACTAAACTAAACTAACTAACTTAAACTAAAATTTTGAGATGAAAATCTGAATCGTTGGGAGTGGTTAAGTAGCGCAAACTGAACTGGGTTCAATGGGGGTGGGAAGGTTCAAATTTCAAATGATTTTAAAAAACGGAAAAATTGGTCGATTCGTTTGCCGTTTTCGCTAAAACTATTCTTTATGTCAATATTTCCCTGAAAATAAATTTTAAAGATTAATTTCAAAAAATACCGTTAGAGGGCGCCTTAAAATTTAGAGTAACCAACAACTATTTTGAACCGTTATTTTTTGTATCTAATTAAATGCTTGCAAATGCTTAGATTTAAATTTTGAGCTTAAATTCTAAATCGATGGGAGAGGTTAAGAAGCGCAAACTGAAATGTGTTCAGGAGTTGAAATGTTACCTTCCCCACCCCTCGAACACATTTCAATTTTCCGCTACTTAATTACTCACAACGATGCAGATTTTGAGCTCAAAATTTAACTTTGAACATTTACAAGCATTTAATTAGATACAAAAAATAAAGGTTAAAAATAGTTGTTGGTCACTCTAAAGTTTAAGGCGCCCTCTAACGGTATTTTTTGAAATTAATCTTTAAAATTTATTTTCAAGGAAATATTGACATAAAAAATAGTTTTAGCGAAAACGGCAAACGAATCGACCAATTTTTACGTTTTTTATAATCATTTGAAATTTGAACCTTTCATTTGAAATTTGAAATTTGAAATTTGAACCCTTTGAAATTTGAACCTGAGGTTGAAATTTCAAATGATTTATTTTCAAGACAATCATTTTATGATTTATTTTCAAGACAATACTGGCATAAAGAATAATTTTAGTGAAAACCGCAAACGAATCGACCAATTTTTCTGTTTTTTATAATCATTTGAATTTTTGGACCCTAAACTTTAATGGCGCCTATCTCGGCCCGAAAGTTAAAATTTCGGCCCGAGCTCGGCCCGGTCCTGAAAAAAGTTTAAAATTCAGCCCGAACCCGGCCCGTCTCGAGTGAATTTCTACAGAACAATGATCTTTAATCTTATGGAAGTGTTCTGACCAAAAAAAATTATATTAGTCTTTTTTTTTTTCCATGTTTATAATCTCCATTTATGCAGAAGTGCCGTAGGCTGCGATATTTATGCTTTTAAATGAATCTTTGTTTGTTGTATGTAAATGTTTCAGTTACCACTAGTATTATTAATCAATATTCCCTGTAATGGAGACAAAAAATCGAAAAAGCGATATATGGTAAAATTTCCAAAGACGAAATCGCTTTGGAACGAAAAAAAAAAATGCATTCCCTTCTTGACAGATGTGAATGTTTAATATATTTTTTTCTCCTGTATTGTTGTATTCATTTTGCATGGATGAACATTTTAAAAGAAACTTTCAATTTTCAGTTAAAAAAAAAAAAATTCCGTCATAATCATGTTTTTTTTTTTTTTTTTTTTTTTTTTTTGTGTGTGTGTGTGTGTGTGTGTGTGTGTGTGTGTGTGTGTGTGTGTGTGTGTGTTTAATTCCATTTTAAAACGCCTAGTAATCTACGATTCTTTAAAAGGAATAAATTCTAATGTTTAGTTGTAGAATAATGACGGCTTAAAAGTATATGCTTTTTTTGCAGAAATTTTTGGACAAAGCCAAATATTACTGATTTATAAAAAGTTGAGAAAAGGATTTTCATATCGGAAGATTCAATAAGAACTGATTATTTTGGTCCATGAAAACTAGGAAGAATCGAATCAGTCTCGGCTTCGTACTAATAAAAAGTTAGGCCCGGCCCGAAAGGATTAGTGACTAGGCCCGGCCCGTGCAGACCTCTATACTTAACCACTCCCAACGATTCAGATTTTAATCTCAAAATTTAAGTTTATGTCTAAGCTTCTAAAAAAATTCATGAGATGCAAAAAATAACGGTAAAAAATAGTTTTACGTTACTCCAAATTCGGCAGTTTTTGAATTTTATCTTTATAATTTATTTTCAAGATAATACTGACATAAAGAATAATTTTAGTGAAAATCGCAAATAAATTGACCAATTTTTCCGTTTTTAATGACCATTTGGAATTTGAACCTCCCCCCACAGTTCAGTTTGCGCTGTTTAACCACTCCCAACGATTTAGATTTTGATCTCAAAATTTACGTTTATGTCTAACCTTCTAAAAAAATTAATGAAATGCAAAAAATAACGGTAAAAAATAGTTGTTGGTTACTCCAAAGTCTGAAGCGCCCTCTATCGGCACTTTTTGATATTTATCTTTATAATTTATTTTCAAGGCAATACTGACATAAAGAATAGTTTTAGTGGAAACCGCAAACGAATCGACCAATTTTTCTGTTTTTTATAATCATTTGAATTTTTGGACCCTAAACTTTAATGGCGCTTATATCTTCTTCGGAAGACGTTTGGGACCCTTAGTTTCCCATTTAATATTTTTTTGTCTTGATGTATACTATCACCCATTAAAGTTTGTACCATGAATTTAGAAACACCCTGTATATTCAATGGTACACAATATTATACTTTTAATTACATGACTTTGAATAACTGATTAATTACACTAGTTTAAAATCCTAGAGTTTCACTTCTACGAATGCTATAATTCTTCAATAAAAATTAAGGATTGGTTGAACTCATTCATTAGATTTAAATTTCACATTAGAAAAACGACATCTATCCAGGCCGTCGAGTGCCGTGACGTGCCCAGGATCACACATCCCCTTCTCTCTTATGCAGACTCTTAAGATACATAAAAAGCATGTGAATCTTTAATAATACCTCCTCGACTTTGAAGACTACTTTGTTCGTCTCTCATAAAATTATTTATTTATTTTCCTGAATTTAAAGATACTAATTAGATATTAATACTATTTAACAAAAGTAATTATAGACCTTTCCTTTTTTGTTGTTACGTTATGGTATACGTAAAAATTATAATGTACAGTGTGTATTGTAACTATTGGGCTCCTTTGAGCTTCTTGGTCCTCCAAACAAGTTGCCGGCTGAACCCCCCCACCCTTCTCTCCTCAGATCTGCACTCATTAAGCAGCAAGAACATCATTTGATAGGTTGCCGTGCACCGAGGCGAGAATACCATTTTTTCCCTTACTGAAATATAAGTATTTTACAGTATAAATGACGTTTTTAATGAAAAAACATTATTTTATGGTACAAATACTGTTTATAATCGAAATAGCATAGATACTGAATTTTTTTTTGTACCTAATATACCTTAAAAATACGGTACTCATATCGTAAAGAATGAAAGCAGTAGAAGCACCGTAAAATTTAGGTACACCTATTGAAATGCTACAAAAATGTTTAGAATGCCATTTATCTTACTGAAAAATAATTATCTTACGGTATAAATACCGAGTTTTTACTGAGAAACAATCATTTTACTGTGTAAATACCGTTTTCAATCGAAAGGGAACAAAATCTATTTTTTTTACGCTCAATATAACTTATAAATACGGTATTCATACCGTAAAGAGTGAAAATGGTAGTAGTACCGTGAAATTTACGGTACATCTACTGGAATTTTACAAAAAGTTTTTACAGTGTACTCAGTCATCGGTATATGGAGCTCCTTTACTTGATTTTTCTTTATTGTTGAACTGTCTAAATGACAGACCAAATGTTATGACCAATAATGTTATCTGATCGAAGAATGCCCACTGGGTATATCCCGGTTTAAACAGTAAAGCTTTGGTTTGTAAGACAAGGACCTTGGTATGATTCCCTGACGAGGCGATTTTTCGCTCAGTTAGAAATATTCAATTCGTAGGTTAAAATTACACCAGTTTTTTAAATAAAAATAAATAAATAAATAACACTTTTTACTATTTATTAAAATTACATGCAATTTTATTACATTTCTTATACATTTGTCATTGAGTTTAGGATTGATAGTATCTTTTCTTGCGTTTTTAGCTCACTAAGCTAAATATTAATAACAAATTTTTATTTCAACAATATTACTGCCAATTAGAATTCCATCAAAGTAAATACGTAAATTTTATTTTTCATATTTCATAGTGTACTTATCTATGTTAGATACTAATATATTGCAATTAATTAAAATCATTTATAAAAGCGCTATAATCTTATACTATATTTTATTATGAGGTTAACTTTTTAAAATTAAAACTATTTAAATTACATAAACACTTTTAAAATAATACCGAGTGTGTTCTGTAACTTTTTACAAAAAAAGATATTTTGAAAAGCAATGTCATACTTGCACATTACCCATGCTTACTGCTATTTCCAAATACAGAAGTTTTTGTTTACAATCACAACTTTATTTCCGCAAATAAAGGTAATATTGCTAATAAGAAATAGTGGTACTCCAGACATGGCTTAATAGGTAGGTATATAAAGTCTGATAAAAAATGCATAACGCACTTTAAGATAAAATGAAATAAAATCTATAATTCTACATATGTAAAGTTACAGAAATCTGTATGTTTTTAAAAACTACACATGTGCACTGTGAAAAAAAATGTTAATTTACAAAACTACTTGTTGTAAAGCTACATAAATCTGTAGCTTTATAAAGGAATTTACTACAATTGCAGTAACCTTTAATAAAATTTTATCTATGACTAAGTTGTTGTTACATAAAAAGTTTTAGGCATCCCAATTTCCTAAAATATTCTTAGTAACCTTATAGATTTTTTCATTTGCATAACAAATATGTGTATGTTATATGAATCTTGGTTATTGCCGTTACATAAAGTTCCAGAAATCCCAATTTAATAGAAAAATTTTAGCAACTTTTCAGATTTTTTTAGTGCACTGTAACAATTTGTGTAACGCTACTCCATAAAACTGGAAATTACTCCAATTTGGTGGAGTACTTTAACCGATATAATCGGTGTAACATTGCAATGTTACACCAGTAATGCATGTTTTTATTACACCATTATGTAAGTAAAATATTACTCAATGAAGTGTAAATCATAGCTGCCACCAATTTTATGGAGTAACGTTACCACAAATGTTTTACAGCGTGCTTGTGTAAGTCATGTTCCAAGAATGCAGTTGAAGTATAACTGACACATTCTAAATCAATGCTAAAAGATTTACACAAAAAAACATTAACTGGTGCATTCATTATAGTGAAGCATTATGGATGATTTGTATTAAATTATAATAACAAAAACTAAAGATACTTAACGATAATTTAAAAATATAACAAGCTTAGTGTTACAACCATTCCGAGAAAAAACATTCACATCTCACTATACTTGAGTTAGAAGTATATTCCATACGCATGAGAGGCTAAAAGAATTTTATTCAAAGAAAAATTTATAATACTTCGAAATAATGTAAAAGAATGCCTTCCATTTCAGTCTTATAGCAAAGAAATCCTGTGTTTTTTCTTCATATTTCAATAATCTTTTAAGAAAAAAATGTATATTTCTGAGAGATTTTACCAATCCTTTTGAAAACATTAGATTTTTCTGTATTTCCTATGAATCACTTTCCGAGTTACTACTTATTAATAAGCTCTTTTTAAAAGTACAGTATAAAACGAAATGGAAAAAACATATATAAAATATATTTCTCTTCAAAAGACTTCTTTAACAAATTCCTAAGTAACATAGAGTAAAATAATATAAAATAAAATAAAATACACAGTTAATTCCTATATATATATATATATATCTATCTCTTTTGAAGGTAAATTTTGAATGTTAAAACTTATTTTGTAACACGATTATCCTAAGAATTTAATTCGTTATACAAGATGAGTTATTATTTTTATTTTTTCAAAAGTGAAGAAATTCATTTAAAATTTTCAGTGACATTATTCTTTAAATTATTTAGTTTACTTTCGTAAACAATGTTGTTTCTTAATTTCTTACGATCCTAAAATATGAGAAAATACAATAAACGCATGTTTAATTTTTAAAAATAATAAAAGTTACTTAGGCCATTATTAGCAATTAATTTTTGCTATTGAAACTCAATAATTCAGGTACTTTTCATATTAAAATTACCTTTTAAAAGTTTATCAAAGCTTCATTTAACCGGGTAAATAAATATTTCAATAAATGCAAGTTAAGTGCAATCATTAGTAAAGTTCGATATAACACATTTATTGAAAAACATACATCTGACTTGTTTGCTCGACATAAAAGCCTGCTTATAAGTCATCGTCAATATACAGGGGTGAGAGGCACAAGGAAAATTTACAACACAGGAGAGAAACAATTGGGAGTTCCATACAAAGGTGCTTGCAATGGAGCCAGTGGGAATCGGGCTCAAAACACCTCCTACTATCGCAAGTGATTAGTGGATTGGTGTCACAGCCACTCGGCCACTGATGCCCCATATTTAACATATGTACATATTGTATTAGAGTAAAAATTAAATCTCTATTTCTTCATATTACATACCTTACTCCAGAACTATTTCACTACATTTGCGCGTTTATGAGTCTCGAAACAACACAGAGCATTCAGAAAAACTACCCTTATGTCAGTTTGTCTTTTGTTTTTAAAATGATTGAATATAAAATATATTATACTTTATTCTGTCAAAAGTATAAAAAATTATAAAAATTAAATTTAGTATAATAAAGACAATTAAACGAAAAAATATCAATAATTATCATTATATAAATATTTACTACTTAAATTTTATTACATTATTTTAGTAAAACTTAATTATTCTACAAGCATTTTCTCCGTATCGAAATTTATATATAAAATTTACATATCCGATTGTAACTGATTCACATTAAACTTAGCGCCTTTTAGAAATCTACTTTGGAGAAATATAATATACTAGGTTATTGTTAATGGTAACATCAAATACCAGATATATGTATTTAGTATTACGATAAAGTCAGTTTTTAAAAAGCCTGAATTTTGATGGTATAAAAAAGTAACACCTTATCTTGACATACTTTTTCGCAGGGTGTAATAATGTAGGATTAAAAAATAACGTTTTTAAAATTTCAGTTTTCTGTTTTATTTTATTTTATTTTATTTTATTTTATTAGTCATTCTCAGATACTTGTTTTTTTTTTTTTTAATTAAGAAAAATTAAGAAATCTGTTAGTAAAAGAAATGCCGCATATGTTATTTCGTACGAGATAAGAGGAACGTTAGGAACCATCGAGTAAATAAGTACACAGCTAATTTTATTGCAGGTGGATCGTTTACTTATTAATTTATTTTCACTTTTAATGAATGTATGTGTACTGATCAGATAATTTGATATGTAACTTCATTTTCTGGTAATTACACAAATGAATTGCAGGTTAAAAAACTGTCTAATATAATTTGAAATGAGAGAGGCTTGCATAAAATTTTCCTTAAGTCCCTAAAAAAGGATTTTCTGGCCGTCTTAAAAAAATTATTTATGTGATACACATATATTCAATCTATTCCGCAAAATATGGCACTTAACAGTCGCTAATTGTGAAAAAGGCAGAAACAACACCATTTAAAATACTATTTGAAAAAAGATAGCAC
This sequence comes from Maratus speculifer, assembly GCA_964019185.1. Lineage (NCBI taxonomy): Eukaryota > Metazoa > Arthropoda > Arachnida > Araneae > Salticidae > Maratus > Maratus speculifer. The sequence goes on from OZ025298.1 coordinate 160,292,826, forward strand.
TGAACTTGGAATAATCATCGAAAAAATATTTAAAAAATGTATAGAACAAAGCAATAAAGCATCGACTAACAGGTTCGTAAGTCTTGGTCATCTAAGGCATAAAAATGAAATGGACTAATATCTCCCAAATATAAGGCATGCTGTGTTTTGAGTGAGTGTTTTCGAAGTCTTCTGCACATAACATGTTTAACCTCTTTCTTACTTTCACTGTTATCTCATACAAATTAAGCTCGCCGCTTATTCCGTAGTGCATTTATCCTCCTCAGACCTGAGCATAAAACAACTCTACAGATATATATTTATCGCTTTTGATTAATCGAAAAGACACCATAAACCACAAAAAGAGTCATTTTTATAAAATTTGCTCTTTAGGGGACTGGTAATTTAGGTTTACAAATGTGGATATAAAAGAAGTAATCCTTATATAATATCCGTTTAACTATCAGTAATATAAATTTAAGTAATAGCAAAATTAAGGTATTTAAACAAATAAATGATCAGCAAATCATTAAATTTTTCAATTGTAAAGCATTTAAGTTAAATAATCATGAATATTTCTTATACTTTCTTGGCCACAATGGCTTGTAGGTAAGATTAAAATGATATGACATATCACATATGTCGAATCCTTTAATTCACCTTTTTTATACATAAAACCAAAATAAAATACTCAGATTACTTAAAGGTGTTTTTTATTAACAAAACCTAGTACTTTCGAGCCTGTCATGCTCATCATCAGTGTTAAAACAACAGAAGAGTAGAAGTCGAAAGCGGATTTCCTTTATACGAAGTGGACTGATCCAAAGACAACGTAAAAAAGGGGGGAGAAGTCGGAATGTTCCAAATTAGATAGAAAGGGGGGTTCAAGTGATTTTGAGCAGATTGTACCATATTATTGGAATATCGTACGACAAAGTATCGTTACAAGTATTGTTAGCTCGACATAAAATTTCAATTGATTCCATGATTTTAATCTTTTGATAATTTGATTTTTTCTTTAGTAATTTAGTTTTTATTTTTGCTTGTAGGTATATTCGAAACTCGGATGAAAATAATATTTATTTTATGAGGTACTATTAATCAGTGCTGACATTTATTGGTTTTGTTTTAAAGCAAAAACATTCAGCTGTATAGGAGTAAAGTAAAAATGAAAAAAAAAATCGAACAGTTTACTTTTTATGAGGAAAAGATTGGAGGTACACATTTGTGTACTTCAGGTCTGAAAAGGTTAAGGCAAAGAGAAGTGCGCTTCTTCTGATATGTCTTCTGCTCTTGGAGTCAGGAAGGGAAAGATCTCGGAAGAAGACCTGTGGATTCAGATCAAATTCATTCTATGAACATATTTTTGACACGTATGAAAGAATTGGGTCGAATCCTCCTTTTGAAGGTGTTGTTTTAAAAGAAATAAAAGTTCTGTTTCACAACTATTGATTGTCAGTTTGATTACAGCTAAGATTGCAGTTGAGATTGATCAGTGTGTTGTTATCAAGGAACTGTCGAAGAAGTTCGTGTAACTTAAATTTTTCACATTTCTTAATTAGCAAACCTATGTACCCAGTCTTTCAAATCTCTTGTGCTATTCCATATGGTTGAATTACAGATAACACTTTAATTTATTAAAGAAAATATTGTTACATTATTCTGAAGGCGTTGGAAAGTGTATCATAATCTATACTGGACACATGATTTTTTTGTTGTCAATTTCATATTTCACAATCAGTTGTTTGAAAAAAAAAATCTGGAAAAAATTACAAATAGCAAAAACGTATTCGCAAATACATTTATGAAAAAGAGTTATTTAGCACTATTAGTTGATCCGTATGCATTAAATTTTTATTCAAAAATTTCTTACTTAATTTTTCTGCGAAATTCATATACATTTGGTGATAAGTAAAGTATCCATGAATTCCAAATAAATAAATAAATAAGATGGAATTAGCAGATTCCAGACATTATTTTTATAAAAAGATTTTTAGAAGATATTCAGTATTTATATCATACGCAATCTTCAAGAAGATTCTTCTATACGGCAGTATCCATATTTCATTAATTCTACCTTAAAAGAAAAGGAGAAAATCGTAAATAGTTGTTTTAATTTTTCACATTTATTATTTAATGTTTGTTAATTTCAATTTTATCATTTAATTTTGCAAATCAATATTGTCTTCAGATCAGGAATTCATTTTTTTCCCTCTACATTAAATTATGTTTTTAGGTATGAATAACCAGCAATGAATGCTTAAATTTACTCCATTTACTAGATTAGTTTGTGGTATATATCGAGCAAATGTTTACTTAAAACAATGAAGAATTATTAATTCTTTAAGAAAAAGCTGTAAAATTTATATTCACTTCCTCCAATCACATATAATCTTATTATTCTCTATCCCTCTCAGAGTAACACGACGTTTTTCAAACAATAAAAGTAAGCACTTTTGAGGGATTGATAAAGATCTAGACAAAAGACATTGGAAGTAGTGGACTGCCACATGATTCGTGAATTGGCTAAATTTGTGTAGGCTTAAATATTCCGGTATTAATCTCCCACGATATTATTTTTAAATTAAACATGGTGAAATCAAATACATCAGCTAATGCAATTTCTTACTGATATTAGCATTTAAATTTGAATAGAGGATGAACTATATTCTCAAGATAATGTCTCTGGACTATCGATATTATTTCTACAATGACATATAATGACAGAACGAACTTGGACATTTTTTTTTCGGTCTGGGAAGCATAATAAATAAACAAAGTCAAAATCTTGAAAATTAAATACGTTTTTAGTAGATAATTTGCTGCATTTAAAATTGATAAATTACATTGAATCATATAAATTATTTACGTAATAAATTATAATTTTTATTACGAGTCGGTGTTTAAATATCTATCAAGAGATATTTTTAGAAGTTACTAACTAAATATGGATATATCTATATATATCTATATATATATTTATGAGTGTAAAGGGTAATGTAATATTCGGTCTATAAAGTGGGTCATACACTGTAAAAAAAAATCTGCAAAGGTACTAAACCTTTTCTAGGAAACTGGGATTCCAAGAACTTTTCCTGTAACGGTAACAGCAAAAATTCAAGTTTCAGAATCGATTACATGAATTTTTCCTGTTATCGTCACATGAAAAGTTCTTCAAATCCCAGTTTCCTAGAAAATTATTAGTACTTTCACGGATTTTTTTTTTACAGTGTAAAGTCGGCTTTTTGAATAAAAAAATCTATTGAAATATATGAATAAGTAAAATTCATTTTCAAATGTAATTTTGCGAGATAGTCTTCTTAGTACTTTATTTATTGGTAAATTTTGTTGCAATATTCAATGAAATCTGTAACTATTGTAAAATCATAATGATTTTTAGAACTGTACGACTACATTGTAAAAAAAATCTGTAAAGGTACTAAACATTTTCTAGGAAACTGGGATTCCAAGAAATTTTCCTGTAACGGTAACAACAAAAATTCAAGTTTCAGAATCGGTTACATGAATTTTTCTTGTTATCGTTACATGAAAAGTTCTTGGAATCCCAGTTTCCTAGAAAATGTTTAGTATCTTTACAGATTTTTTTTTTTTCAGTGTACGAATTTTTCTACGACACCCTTAAAAATATTGAAAGAAGCATTTCATTAGAAAAGCTCAAATTATAGATCTAAAACAAAAATTCTTTGAAAATATTAAATTTGTTTCGTTATAATATTATGAAAATGCAAATAATTAAAAATTAATGGTATTCAATGTATGTTTCTTTGTTTATATTTTTAAAATAGGCAAGTATTTCTCGAAAATCGTAATATAACTTTATAATTAATTTCAAAAATTACTTTAGATTACTGTTTAATTTTCACAAAACAATCATGTTTTCAATTATAAAATACAGTTCCGAGGCAACTTTAAATAAAGAAAGAATCACTAAATGAATTTTTTGAAAAAAATATTTTTATACTTGTATCAAAATTGAATGTACATATTATTCAATTTTAGAATTTTAAAGAGATTGCACTTGCAACAAGGTTTTATCCCTTTGATGGACAAGTAGTATTAATGCTGCAATCTTTAATTCCCTCCATAATTTTCAAAAAACTTTATTTTAATGTAAGCAAAAGCAAATTTTCAATTTTTCCCCCTACAAAGTTAAAATAGGAAAATTTACTTAAAAGTTTTTGATATAAACCTTGATTAAAATAAGGTGGGATATAATACATCAAACCACTCCGGCTGTGGTTAAGGAAATTTTGAAATTATTTTATTGGCATACTGTATATTTACAGTTATGTTCCGGTTTATCTCTTAACACTTTCAAAATCTTTGTATTTTTCTTGCAATAATCGAAAAATGAACAAGAGGCAAAATTACATCACTATATTTCAAAAAAATTATTTGAAAATACCTAAAACTTTTTCGTGACGTACATTATATTCAAACAATTATATTAAAAAAATTATGTACAAATGTTGCATTTGGGGATATCAATTACGTATTACACTGTAAAAAAAAATCTGTAAAGGTACTAATCATTTTCTATGAAACTGGGATTCCAAGAGCTTTTCATGTAACGATAACAGGAAAAATCCATGTAACCAATTCTGAAACTTGAGTTTTTGTTGTTAACGTTACAGGAAAAGTTCTTGGAATCCCAGTTTCCTAGATAAAGTGTAGTACCTTTACAGATTTGTTTTTTATAGTGTATAAGTAATTAGTATATCACACTACAAATACTTAATAAATTTTGATGTGAAAACATTATACATAGGATATATTGGGAAGTTGTTATTTATTAGCAAGTAAAAACTTTTCTAAGGAGCTGCAAGTTGCAATTTTAAAGTATTTTATTTAATTATGAGAAACATCTATTAACGATAACAAGAAAATTTCATGTAACCGAGGAAGTTTACATGAGTTTTTGTTGTTACTGTTACATCAAAAGTTCTTGGAATACAAATCTGCTAAAAAAATCTTAGTAACTTTACAGTTTTTTAATTTTTATTTATTTATTTATTTATTTATTTATTTTACCGTGTGCGTCAAAAAGGCAACGTGTTTTTACAAATCAGGATTTATTATTCTCGCCAATAAATATTTATTGTAAATTTTGTACTATTTAATCCTACATTTTTTCTGATTCAGTTAAGCAAAATTCTTTGTTTTGAAAAACCAGTGTTAAAAGATTAAAGATTCTGTAAAAGTCATGAAAAAAGGCTTTATTTGAAAGTTTTTTTTTCTTCAAAATATTGATCAGTTAAGCGGTTAAATGTAATTTTTTAAATTAATTTTTATCTTTAAATTTAGAAAGACTAGACGAAAAAAAGTGGTCGGTTTATATTAAAAGCGTTTTGCTCAGAATATTTAAATACTATGCTTAGATGAATATACATCATTATAGAACGAGAGAGTTAGACTTAAATTTCGTATATTATTTTATGTTTAACTGTCGATTTAAAATATCCGTTTTCAATTACGGCATTTTCAGAAAAGCCCACATAAGAATCATGTAATATAAAATAAACTCACCCATAAAAACCTTTCTTGATAAATGAACGTTTATTAGCGTAAACATACTTTAAACAGATATAAATATCTAAACTTAAAAGATTATAAAATAAACAATTTAAAAACGTGTTAACATAAAATTTAAGTAATTTTTTTTATACTTCTGAATTTCAAATGTTACTTTATTAAAATGATTTTATAGGTTTTAAAAATATAGTTTGTAAGAATTAAACAAATAATAAATATAATATATTTATCTCGAAAATCCGGTTTCCATAAGAAACTTTCTTTTTGCGATTTATAAATATAAAATGGCTTCTTATCATACGCAACATCTGGCTAGTTACAAATAAATATTCCAAGAATGTATTTATTTATTCATGAACAGAATATTTTGTGTTTTTCTTCTTCTTTTCTCTTTATATCAGCATTTTTGCACACGGGAAAAATTCCAGATTTGCCAATTACATCTAAAATAAATGAGTGCAGACATTCTTCCTTTAGAGGTATGGGATTATGAAGCAAGAGAAGAAAATAATTGGTTGCAACTTTTTCTTTACTCAGATTAGGCATGTCGCAAATACGTGGGTAGAATTATCTGTAAATTGTAAAGGACATGTGTTAGGAGATGGCAGTACAAAAAATATTTTACCCATTTAACTTGTTAATAAATATTAATTAAACTTTAACATTTAATTTTAACGTAATTATTTGTTATGTGATAAATTATTACACATTATTTCCCTTCATTTAACCATTTCAGTAAGAATAATTGTCCCTTAAAATTTAATGCGGCAAAATATGAAGCCAGCACTGATATTATTTATCTTTTAACGATCTTTAATTTTAAATTTCAATTTTCATTTTCGTGTTGCCATTTATTACAATAGCTACTTTAAATATATATTTTTTTATTTTCATATTTTTCCAAAATTTTCAGCTATAAAATATTTTAGCAATTGATAATTAAATTATCTAACTTTTATACAGTTTCCCGGTCCCTATAGTTATATTTCGCAAAAATTTATACATATCATAAGAGATATAACACAAAACGTTCGATTTCTGTACGATAAAATATGACAGATTTATTAAATTTCAAATTTGAGATTTTTGCACATGATTTCCCCTTTCATTCAGGGATCAGTTAAAAAATAATTAAAATAATTCGAGATTAAAATCAGGATGCAATGACCCATTTTGTAACCACCGAAACCAGCTTTAGCAAGTATCGCCATAGCAGGGAATCGTCAGAGTTATTGGATCTAAAAATTTATATTAACTTAAAGGGAGTCAAATAGCATTCAAAAGTCAAACTAGGTATAGTTTGTTATCGTAAATGCCGAGAAAAACCAAAAGTTATTTTTAGCATGCATCAGATCTGTTCTGATTTTAGGAGAATTCCGCATCAAATCAAGCCGTAAAATATATATATATGTAACCCACCATTACATATGTCATTAATGCCAACTCATGCAAGTTTTCAAAATTTTGATAATTTTTTTTTCTTGAAAAAAATTTCACACAAGAGTTAAAAAAATACTGGTTATTATAATATAATAGTAAGTACAAACACATTTAATTTTATTAAAATCTGCAATGGTGGATATCAAATTTATATTTTACTGCCTGATTGGATGCAGAATGCCCCTAAAATCAAAACAGACCTAATACATGCTGAAAATGTCTTATGGTTTCTTCAAGTTTTACGATAACAAACAATACCTAGTTTAACTCTTGAATGTTATTTGACTCAGTTGAAGTAAACTGGAATTTTTAAACATCTGTTTGGTGATATCCTGATATGGCGGTACCCGCTGAAGCTGGTTTCGCCGTAAGAAAGAGACATTGCACCCTGATTTCGATCTTGAATTACTTTAATTTTTTGACTGATCCCAGAATGAAAGAGGAAGTCATGTACGAAAATCCCAAATTTTGAGATTTAAAAACTCTGTCAAATTTTATCGTACAAAAGTTGAAATTTGTGTGCTATATATTTTATGATATATGAAACTTTTACTAAATATAACTATAAGGACCGAGAGACCGCATAAAAAGTTCAATTTAGTAATTTTTGTAAAGTTGATTTTTTACTTTTAAACAGTGTAATAACATGAATGTTTACATCATTTGAAATATTTTTGCAACTGGAACCATATGTTTACGACCAACGATGAGAAATTAAATGTTGGTCATATATATCATATTGCAACCTGTCTATTAGATTAATTTTTGTCATTTATAATAAATTTTATGACTCCTAATTTAATTCAAACGCATTTTATAATATTTATTTTTCAAATCATGTTCCTTTTAACTCTGTATAAGAGCAATTTTGAAACATCTATTCAGATTTTTTGCCAACGAAAAGTTCGATGATGTATTCAAGTCTAGCGAGAGACTCTTATCTTTACTTTAGAATTTTTTTGAGAAAAACATGCGAAAATGCTATGTTTTGTTATCAGTGCAGTGACAAGTAAGCAAAACGGGTTTAAATTTGTAAAATTAATTTATTCAGATCATATAGGAATGCAAATTTTAGAATATATTAATTTATGGATCACTTACTTGCTGCTGTCTGGTGTCTACCGCATACTGACGATTAAATTGTAATTATTTTTTTTTCTACACGGTAAAAAATTCATATCTGAAAAATAAGTCATTGAAAAATACATTCACATTTAATAATTTCCTCATTTATTTTTTCATATCAGCAGTTCTAGAGGTATATATATATATATATATATAGATACAAGGTGTTTATAAAGTCCCGGACCCATTTTGATGTTTATAACTCATAAAATAATAAAGATAGATTAAAATTATTAACATAAATGGTTAGATAGACTCAAAAAGTTTCATGACCCTTGTCAATGAACTTTCACGTGTGTCTTCTTCGTCGCACGGAGAATATCAATTCGATAGTCAATTTCACGCGAGGTAGCGTCAAGCATGTCCGCATCCACATAGGCTAAATTCTTTTCCACCGCAACATGTAGGTTTTGGTTGCAGGATCTTATATATGGGTTATCATCTTGCGGTGGAAAAAGAAATTAGCCCTCTGTGGTCGCAATAGCCTCTGTGGATGCCGACATGCTTACCGCTACCTGGCGTGAAATTGACTATCGAATTGATATTCTCCGTGCGACGAAGGAGACACACGTGGAAGTTCATTGATAAGGGTCATGAAACTTTTTGAGTCTATCTAACCATTTATATTATTAATTTTAATCTATCTTTATTATTTTATGAGTTATTAAACATCAAAAAGGGTCCGGGACTTTATAAACAACCTTTATATATATATATATATATATATATATATATATATATATATATATTCATTAAATTTCTTTTTTTATTTTCAACTTATTTTCTTTGTAAAGCTGAAAAAAATTCCATAAGTCAGACATTTATATTTGTGATAAACAATAATACTTATTACACATTTTGGATTTTTGGTATATACTTCAATATTTTTATTTCTAAAGAAAACTTTGAAAAAGAAAATTTTATCTCAAAAAATGTATTACGAGACTTTTCTCATTTATTATTTTGGTCCATATGATAATTGATTCTAGAAAACGCATTCTACTATTTGGTTTACTTATTTTCATGTGTGTTCTATAAAAACAATTTAGTTTTCATTTGGAAAGCTTTCTATTAGATCCAAATTCCATTTTATACGCATATTTTATCAATGTATTGACAATACAGAAAATTGAAAAAACAGTTTTTGATATTTTATTACATAAAATGAAATTTTAACACTAGAACCGCGGAGACGGGTCATTTTGACCCGTACTCAATGAAAAGATGTCGATTCGAACCAGATAAATCTTCTCAAATTAATTTACATACATGCTGCACAAAAATTATTTAAAATAAATAAATTAAATAGACTTAAATAAAAATTCTGACGTGAATTATTTTTATAAAACTTGGGTAAATTTTTCCGCGGTTCTAGTGTTAAGATAACATGCAGAAAAATGAAATTTTGTTCGGAATCACTAAATATAGGTATTATATATATATGTGTGTGTGTGAAATTTATTACGTTATAATCTGATATATCACATATCTGAAAAAAATTTTCACTGAACATTATGGAAAATTATATGAATAATTCAACGTTTCTTCATATACTTCTTCTTAGCAGATGTTTCTGAGGTGTATATTCATTAATTTCGTTTTTTTTTTATTTTCAAATTACTATCGACAAATGCTTCAAAATCTTACTATACTTGCAGAAGGCTCTGTATAAACTTCGATATTTCTATTTCAATAGGAAACATTAAAAAAGGAAACATTTTTCCTGAAAAACGCATTTCGAAACTTTTCTCATTTGTTATCTCGATTCATGTAATAATTGAGTCTAGAAAACGAATTCTGTTATTTCGGTTTCTTCATTTTCACCAGTGCCCAATGAAAACAAATTCGATTGTATTTAGAAAGCCTTGTTAGATTCAAAACGGGTTTTTTACGTCCTTATTTTATCTATTTATCGACAATACAATAAATTAAAAAGGCAGTTTTTGATATTTTATTACATAAATTGAAATTTTAATATAGGATGTAAATCAATAAAAGCTGCCTTTGAAATCACTAAATATTCGTATCATATATACATAGCATTTATATAAAAAGATGGCGTACTTTTAGAGTTATCCGTAAACCCTAGCCGAATATCATAGCTACTTCTCGCTGTAAGTTACGGTTAGGACTTCTTTCGAAAATCTTAATGTCATTCCTAATTAGGCACAGTAAATTTTCTAAATTGTATAAAAATATTAATTTATTTTATAATTACTTGTACTAAAAGACACAACATTTGATACAATAACTTTAGTTTTAGATCTTCCAAACTTTATTTTATTCGACATAGTTCATGAGTACCAAGATTTCGATAGGAACTATGGCGGTCGGAAAGGCGATCGTGATAGTGCAATTGCCTCGTTACCGTGACAAAGATAAGATAGGTAAGCGTGCAAAAATACCTTTATTTTATACAAGAAAAACGGAATCGAAGTACAAAATACAAATGAACAATGTTACAACACATAATAAATAGTTAAAATATGCCTCATTAGCCGTGATTTGTGCTAATGAAGCACAAGCAATTACGAACAAGTTCCACTTAATCAAGAGTTTCCCCGGATACATGCCGTTGCTTCAGCGATCAATGCCATGAGGTTCATAGTCGATGGAATGAGTGCCTCGTAAAACAGAAATTTAAAATATCGCCAATTGTAGAAATCCGGAGAGTTTTGGTCCAGGGATCGTGGTGGCCAATTTCTAGGGCCAATTGTAATGTCTTCCGGATTCCACACGACGTTGATATGAAACAGGCATCACGGATAATGCTGCACACGCTTAGCGCTTCTTATGACCTTTAATATTTTTCATTTATATTTTGTATTTCGATTAATATTTTTTTTATAAAATAAAAGTATTTTTGCACCGCTTGTTATATTTTTCCTGCATGGTCACGATGTAACTGCACCGTCCTAATCGCGTTGCCGACACCCAATTCCTATGCAATTGCTGTTCCTAATGACTTGATAGACCCACATGTGCCGTTTAGAAATGATTTTTAAGCCATCCTGTATATCTTTTCTGAGTTGAGTTTCCATCCAGATTGTGATATGCCATATAAAAATGCTTTGTAGCATTAATTGAACTGTATATTTTTATTATATTATATATTCAAAGCGTTATTTTTACATTTTTAAGTGTTAAATATGCTTTAAAATAATTACAAAGATTTATGTAATTTCAAATGATTTTCAAAATATCACATTTACACTGACTACGAAGGTTTTAAAAAGCATCAGAAGGCTTAAAAATTATTAATTCTGATTTAATATTTAAATATTTTGAATAGAAATATATTGAATGCGCTGAAAAACTTAAATTTCTGTATAGTTGAGTGTTCTCAAATGTCAGCATTTCTTTCAAACTTTTTCGCTGACCTAAAGATTGATGTGCGAAAGATTTTTTACGATTTATATGGGTGATATATATAAAAACTCCAAACGGCAATTTGATTTTTCAGATTTTATTCTCTTGAAACAAAGGAAAGCGCTCACTTTGAAAAGAAAAGTTGACTGTTTTCTTTAAGTGAATTGAATAATTTAAAATTAAATCAATTTTTTTCTTTCTTTTTAAAAGCTTTTCACAGAAGTAACATAGAATTTATTTCTCTTTTTTGTATAGGGTCAGGGCGGGGGGGGGGGGGAATAATGACCAGAAAATAATTTTGACCACGACCTTAATGAAAAAAACTGTGTATGGTAAAAGTTTGTTTCACGCTTAGATATTAACCTCAAAAAGTATTTTTCATTTCAAATATTCTTTATCACTAATCTGAAATATCTTTGAGATCCAAATGGAAGTTTGAACCAAGTCTACTAAAATTTTTGATAAACGGATTTGTCAGTTTAGTTGTCTAATGTTTTAATAGTGTTCACACCCCAAGCAAATGCGTGTAGACAAGTATGAAAAAGTATAATGACCCGAATTCCCCGACTTGTCGTCTTAAGTTCCCAAATCTTACGTGATTGTGAGTTTTTAAGGATGTAATTATAACCATCCATTTAACTTAATATAAAGGGGCACTATGACAATTAAATCGTCTATGAGGTGCTCTTAAAGGGTCAAGGTTAATTCATATGTAAAAGAACACACCTTTACAAACAGAAAAAAGTATATATATATATATATATATATATATACAGGGTTGTTGTAATTAAAGTTCGCCTATTCAGAAGGCTCTAGAGCCTTTTCTATGGCTCCAAACGAAACGAAATTTCACTAGTTCGTAGTTAAAGAGATGCGCTCTACGAAAATCGAAAAAAAATTGTTAAAATTTTTGTCAATAGGTGGCGCTGCAGAAATATTTAAGGCGATGTTTGCAGATTCATTATATCAATTTCAGTCAATCCAGACAAAGCGCACAAATTTAAAAGTTTCAACAAACTTCGACGCACTGCGAATTGTTATAATTAAAGTTCACCTAATTAGACAGCTCTAAAGTCTGACATAAGACTCCAAACAATACAAAAAAATGAAGATCATTTCATGTGATGTAATCTGCATCAACGAAAACAAAACATGTCGCACGACAACGAGGAAATAACGAAGAATAACATTACGCATGCTCAATGAATCCTCCGCCATGTTCAATAACGCATTCCATTCTCAGAATTGTTCTTTCTATAGCATTGCGTAAACTGTTCAGTGAGATTGAGCGAATGCGAAATCTAATACTGTCTTTCAGATCAGAGATTGTCTGACATCTGTCTTTAGATACAGAGTCTTCCAAAAATCCCCACAAAAAAAAAAAAAAAAAAATCGCATCGAATTGGCGCTTGAATATTGGCGCAGCGCCATCTATTGACAAAATTAAAAAAAAAAAAATTCAATTTTCGCAGAGTGCATCTCTTCAACTACGTACTAGTGAAATTCTGCTTCGTTTGGATTCATAGAATCGGCTCTAGAGCCTTCTGAATAGGCGAACTTTAATTATAACAACCCTGTATATACCAATGATGAAAATGTATAAAATGGTCATAATTACTCCTGACACTATATAAATATTGAAAGCGCATAAAATTTATAATAAAGTTCGGTAGACTTTAAATTTTGTTCATATGAAATGGTAAGTAACTTTAATTCTTTAGAAGGTTACCATCTAATACTTATTTCACCACTCCAGTTATCAAACTGAACTCTGAGAGAAAAGTATTTTTGCTGAAGTTTGTTTAACAAATGTGATACCAGTCACACTTCTATTGAATGCCAGTTAAATATTAACATTTACTAATAATATTTTAAAGCGTTTTTAAAATTCCTGTAAACGTCCGAATACATATATTTTCAATATACAAATGATTCAAAATCGGAAATTTGATAACTTAACACTAGGAAGACCTGAAGTTTTACATACGTTTTATAAAAAAAATATTTAACACCAGAATTTTAATTAAAACTGTTTAAGTTATTTAATTAACTTTTTTTTTTCCTTTGATTCTTTTAAACATATTTTAGAAAGACGTTTCTTGTTCGAACTGAAATATATTCTCATAGGACATACTACTTTTGAAAATATCTCATTTTGGATAATACTGGAATGATATGTGGTGGCACAATACTTAATACTGTAAATTAAATGACATTTTTAAAAATCTTTTGGAACAGTCTATTATATAAAAAATGCAATTAAAAAATAGCCCTTTTAAAATCCTTATTACTTTTATAAATAGAAACATTTTTGCTGATATTTTAGAAACAGAATAAGGGTTGATACTTCAAAACCTCAAATTTTGAGACCTATTTCTTGTGCTCATATTTGAGAATTTTAAATATTTTGATCACAAAATTGATAAATTCCATTATTTTTTATTTAAAAATGGCTACGATGATTTGTTTTCAGGACCTAAGAAATGCCTGATTCAGATTCCTCTAGAAATATCACTAGAAGTACTGAAGTTAGAAAAGAAAATGCCAATTTAAAATACATCCAATACTTTTTCATTTTAAATTAGTAGCCTTGGCCCACTACGCTGTTCGTCTCCCTTAAAAGAATTTTGAATCAATCGGAATATTTTTAGCAAAGAAGAAAAAAAATCTTAGTATCTAAATAAATATTCATAATTGCCGTTTTGTTCATATAATCTTAAATTATACAGTTCACAGTTAATGTTGGTCAAATAATTGACAAAATAGCGCTAAAATCACTGAGTACCTTTGTTTAACTTTTTTTAGTAGGTTTGTTACCTAGAATTCCCACTTCTACCTAAAACTGCTGGTGTGATATGGCTTGATGACGTAAAAATAGACAACTAGATCTTCTTAGACATAAATTTCTAAATTCGATAAAAATAATACTGAACACGATGAAAATATGTTTCTGTACATTGGTTGGTTGTATAGCGTTTAATGGCGCAAAACCCCTTGAGAGACATTCTGCACCAACTCAGTAAATTGGTTATCCTGAAATAAATGCTTCTATATAAAACTGCTGATAGAATATGACGAAATGATCGAAAAGTTTCGACTCTCCTTTTAATTATCTCTATCTTTAATTTTCAAAATTTCTAAAATGACTGTTTAATTACTTTCTATGTCTTTTATCCTGATATTTTCAATTTTATCAAAAACAGCTGCTGAGATCTAGCGAAATGTCTACATGCGGTTTATATACGGACAGCGGAAGGTCGAACTTGGACTTCGAAAAGTTTTCAATTTAAATAAATAATTTATTTATAAATAGCTAAATAATAATTTACAAAATTTATTAATAATATGGCAGCGAAGTTTTTTAGTCTTGAAAAACGTTTACTTCATCTAGAGGTAATTTCCTTGCAAATGCAAAGCTGAGTCCTTTGAAAATGTTTGGGTACGCAAGTCCCAGAAAAATATGAAATTGCAAATATCTAGCTATTAATCTGGCTACTATGCTTGAATCCATATATGTTTGTTAAAAAAGTTTTCTCTAATATTTATTTTTGAGGAAAAACAATTTTCAGTTTTCAGTTTTCTACTTTTTATTATATGTATGTGTATAAATATGTGCAAAAATAAAATTTTAAAAGTACTATATAAATTATGTGTTTTTTTCCCTGGACCTAGATATTTTTTTTCAAAAGTATTCGGACTCCACATAAAATTATTCGCCGATCCTTGCCCTTGGGGATAAGTTCAATAAATATCTGAAACACATGTTGAAATATTTTCAGTAGATTTATTTTCTGCAATTTCACACACCAAAATAGAACGGCGACTAGTTATAAAATGTGTTCTAATATTCTCCCCCTTTTATCCTTTTCTGGGAGGAGATTCTGTAAAATCGTTGAAATATGTGTTTAATTTTTTTAGTAGCTTTTTTTTCTTGAATGCCATGCCACTACCGAAAATGGCTGCTGAGGATACTATACATTTTAAAATTCTTGCTCCCACTTTTATCTCCCTCGGTGGGGTATTTTGTAAAATCTATGAAATACGCATTCAGTTATTTTTTGTTAAATTTTTATTCTGTAAATTTATTCTAGTCCCTTAAATAGCTACTAAGATATAGTGAAATGAACTAAAAGTTTCTACATTTCTTTAAAACCTTACAGGGTGTATTTCTAAAGTCGCAAAACTACATATTATTTATTAAAGGAATTGTTATCATTAATTTCACAGTCCTACCTAAAATAGTTGCTGAGTTATGTTTTATAAAATTCTCAACCCTAGTTTTTTCACCCTCAGTGAGGGGATTTTGTAAAACCAATGAAATATGTGATTATTAATTTTTAGTAGATTTATTTTCTGAAATTTCACCTCTCTCACCTAAAACATCCTCTAAAGTAGGGCCAGATGTATTATAATTTTCCACACTTTAACCCCTTTAGGAGAGAATTTGCTATTTCACGCTTATGTCATAAGATGTATCCCTCAATAATTTCCACTCTTCTAAGTTTAATAGTTAGGGTGGTATGTATTCAAATATAAATACACATATATATTTATATGTATGTCAATTTTCTAACCACGCTGAGGAACTTAAAGGCGCTCTGCAAAACAGTTCAACAGGATGGTTTGTTGATAACGACACGTTTGAATTTATCATACATGAACTGAACATGAAAATCGAGAGGTTAAAATCAGACTAGTACACTGTTAAAATATCTGTAGTTGTGATAGTAAATTTACTGCTTTTATAGAATACAAATAGTTGACTATATTATGGAGCTCTCTCATTGGTTAATATATATAGATTGTATCATTATATATATATCAGTAATATCTATATTGGAGATACTCTATATATGCGATAGAGTGACTTTACAGCAAGTTCTGAATAGTTTTAACAATGTAGTAAAAGTTTACCAATGAAAGAAAGGAATGGGGATAAAACATAGTTATAAAACGCAGTGTTTAAGGTCCGTGGTGTGACGTCAAGAAAATGGCACATTCATGAAACAGTTCAAATTAGAAATAACGTGCAGATTTATTTCTTTCATCTCGAATGTTAAACTTAAACAAAACTATTTACATAAAACTCCAGCATTTGCTGGTACTTCAGCGTCGATTAACACATATCGATGGAAAAACTGCTTCTAAACTGCAGAGAGAAATAACTAAATCCATCGGTTAGATCGTCTGTCCATCACAGCACACATGGGGATGATTCACACTCTAAATATACTTACTCTGTACATAAACTGGATATTATAATATGCATACAGTTACATATAAACAGAGAGTGTCCTTACTACCAAAATGGAAAAAGAAAAAGAAAGGTACGGAATGATCAAGCTGAACAAATAGCTTGACAAATTTAGACTGACAAGATTTTGTCCAGATTTCCCAAATGGATTCACATCGGTCGTAAAAACTTCCTCTTTCTTCTTACAATTAAATTAAAAAATGTTACAAATAGCTCTCTGAAATTTTTCATGCAACAGAAATTTAGTTAGAAAATACATGTTTTAACTCAAAACAGACATGCCAACCTCCGGCTTTTTGAAAATCAAACAAATATACTTCTAACCAGAAATTTTTTGAATGAACAAAATTAAGTAGCTTTCAAATTACCCTCTGAGTCAATTCTAGACATTTCTAATTAAATAAATTTTCTGGTTCAAATACGTTTTCATGATTTAAAAAATAGCCGGAGGTTGGCAAATCTGCTCAAAAACATTTTCATTTATTAGCTGCCGAATAAATTGACATCTTATATCAACATGTTTAGTTTTAAATTCCTCTTGAGAATTTTTAGAAAAATAATTAGCAGATTCATTATCACAGTACTGAACTTGTTTTATTTTACCCCATAAATTAAGTTCATTTAAAACTCTTGAATATCAAGTCAGTTCCTTTACACTTTCAGTTAATGAGATAAACTCTGACTCCACGGAACTGAGGGCAATACATTTCTGCTTTGATGTTTTCCAAACGAAAGGAGCATTACAAAAGTAAATTATATAACTACTGCTTGAGTGTCTTTAAGTAAGTTGACATACCCAGTTAGCACCCGAATATAGCTAAAAACTTGGTGAATTTACATTAGACAGATTTATTTAAAAAAATTTTAGTAGCAAAAGCATAATTCATAATATATATTACTATTAATCAGTGTTTATATGTATAACCATTAAAAAATTGTGACATTACATTTACTGAAAAAATGATACAAGGTCTTGATCGATTTGACAAAAATGACAAACTTCCTACAAAAGATAGGTATGGAAATTTTTTCATTAATTCATTTTCTACAATTTCATTTCCATTAACTTTATCTGGCAAAAAACAACCTATTTTAAAAGGTAATTTAACATGACTTTTAGGTAAGTCCTTATATTTTAATTCTAATCTTTCACTATAAGTTTTTTGATGAATAAATAATGAATCATCAATTTGTTCAAAGTTAACACCTAACAAGTATTTCGTTAATCCTATTTCAGTAATTTCTAAATTATTTTTTAACATATTAGTTACGGATTGCATTATATTTTTATCATTGGCAAACAAAACTAAACTATCTACATAAACTGCTAAAACTGCTTTACTTTTCAATTTATATACACAATTGCACCATTTTATTTAGAAAATCCTAGATCTTTCAATAGAGTATCTAATTCAGAATTCCATTCTCAGCCACTTTACCGTATACCATAAATAGATTTATTTAACAAGCAAAATTTATTTTCAGATCCCCTCGTTTCAAATCCGGGAGGTTGTTTCATAAATACAGTTTCGTTTAACCCATTAGTATCTAGCGTCCCTTTTCAGGGACGCTTCAAAAGGTGCATTCAGCACTGTTTTTGACACCAGTAAAAAAGAAAAGCAATAATTATTTTATTTAAATGATATATTTTCGTGATTAATGAAGTGAACTCAAATCTTCTAAAAATAGTGGTGCCAACCAAATAAAATTTACGCAAAAGATGCTGGGCACGAATGGGTTAAAGAGCCGTATAAGTCTCGTATTTTACGTCCAACTGTAAATGATACCTATTTAACAGAGAAACCAATAAAATAAACATTAATTTTATAACTGAAAAATTTACAACAGGTGAAAATATGTCATTAAAGCCAATACCTGGTTTCTGTTTAAAGCATTGAGCTACGAGACGGGCTTTATACTTTTTACCATTTTTCTTCGTGTTTTTTATATTATAAACCCATTTACTTCCTACTATTGTAGCGGTTTTGGGTGGATCAAATAACCCCCATGAATCTTTCTTTTACTCATCATCTCGAGTTCTTCCCTCATCGCGTCATTCCATTTCACGTTTTCTGGATTTAATTGTGCTTCCCCAAATGATTTAGGGATTTCAGTATTGTAAAATTCCTGTTGAAACAATTCATTTAAATATGAATCATCCGAATCACTAGTAGAGGTTTCATTTAAAATTTCAACATTAGGATGAGTAGTTTTAGGTTTAAATTCAAATTTATTTGGTTTATGTGCGAGTTTATTTTCCCTACAATATTTTTTGAAATCATTTAAAGATCTCAGTTTCTTGTTTGTTATCGGAGTATAGTAATACACGTCAATTCTCTTATTTTGTTAATTTGTTAAAATACATGTTATTTTAAAAAGTGAGTTAGCATCATTAAAAAAATAAATAAATGTGAATAAATTTACAATAGAATTTTAAAAATCTTCCAAAAAAGAAAGACACAAAGACTTTTAATAATTTCTTTCATGCATGTAATATTTTAAAGGCTATTTTTTTTCTAAAGCTAAAGTTAAAAAGCTAAATATTCGAAATTATAGAAAAAAAATTGTAAAACTTTTAGAACTTTCCACTCAATAGAAAAATAATTTCTCTACAATAATAAACCCGCGTTCAAAATCTTGTCGTTACTTTATGAAATGCATCTGAAATAAGTAAAGATATTTGGAAGCGTGGTTTGTGTAACCTTGGCGTAACGGTAGTACACTGCACGTGACAGAAGAAGTCCCGGGTTCAATTCCATGGAGGGTAAGTGACATTTCTTAAATGTTTTTGAATTAAATGTACATGGTGAGTAAAGAATAAAATCATAAAAATGTCAGTTTGTCCTTAAAAAAAATTTATTTTTTCAAGCGAAATTTTTTACATAATGAAATATCATAAAAAAACCCGGAAATATTTCAGGATTTCATGGAAGAATTTTTTCGCTAAAATACGGAAATAGTTCTGGCATCTAAATCACCAGTACGATTTCCATATTTTAACGGATTTTTTTCCTACAGTGTACATACAATAAATACAATATAAGAAGTACACACACACACACACACATACATATATATATATATCTATATATATAATATACAAGTATATATAAGTATATATGCATACATATTGTATATATAATATGTTTTTAATTATACTTATATTTAAACAATTGCAAAGTAAAAAAATAAATGAACGAAGAAACATAACCGACGATTTTACGGAGATTGTATTACTAGAAAAAAAAGTTTCCCGTTAAAAAACAGTGAATTGAACTGGCATGCCGTTCTCATACGCAGTTTTAGATTCAGTGTGTACACAGTATAGCAAACCTTTAAAAAACTTATGGGTACTTGTGTTTCTTTAAATATTGCACATAAATTTGTGATTTTGTTTTTATCAACATATAATTTTACAACAGCAATCTAAAATGCCACCAATTTATACAATTTAGTTCAAATATTTCTTTTTAAAAAATTAGCAAGATACTAAATTATTAATTTATAGAAAATGACATTATTCAGCATTTATATATTATCCCCTTATATGTTTTTTATGAGATAAATATCTTCAATATCTTATATATTAAAGCAATAGCCTTTTTTTTAAGCACACTCAAACTGGTCTCTGCGCATTCGTGCTTGCGCAGATCACAGCAAATGCTCTTGCGCAGTAAACAGAACCAATAGGAAAAGAGATAGTTACTGTCTCTAAATTTTAACCTGGTATGCCCGCGTTCGTTGTTTGTATTGTGGCAGAGCCATTGGGTCTACTGTGTGCTGAGTGACGTATGTTTAAAATGTGCAATTAAATATATGTATGGAATATTTTATCGCAACGTAATATTTTTAACATAGGATCAGAGTAATCTATTACACCTTAAATTAGTCTTTTCAACAATATAACCTGGTAAGTGAGAACTTTTTTTGAGACTGCTAGGAACATAAGCATCCAGCAATCTTCCGTGATTTATAGATATATATATATAAATGGTATATTATACATATTGTATCCTTTGATGTTTTTGTATAGGGATTGTAAATACTAGTGTATGTCTAACGCTATTCATGTCAGGAGCAAGGCAGACCCCTATCTCAGCTGGCATCTAGAAGGCACCAGTTTTGGGCTCTCGCATAACAATCGCTTGACATTTACGTCAACAATGGTTTATTGGTAGATTTACAAGCCAATTAAGCGAGACCGCACACGTTTCTCTAGTTGAGGCTACCGGTCATTTTTCCGGCTAGGAGCGCGTTGCAGACAAGAGGGGCCAGCCCCCCACGCTCGAAGAAGAAGCCAACGAATCTGCTTCAGGAATAGGCCGGGGGAGAGACTGAATGGTCATTTTTCGGGCAGATTGAATCGAAGGGGAGTATTAGCCACGCCCGCCATAAAAAAAAGAATATAGACTTTTTTCTTGAAGAGTTGAGATGAAAAGTTCGCTCCGAGATGCGAAGATGTATTTAGAAGAGAAGTGTTATTAATTCCAAGGAGGACCTACCAATATAGCCTATGATCAAAATGTGATGTCCGCCAGTGATGATGTGTGATAGCCTGTGATCCGAAAATGATGTCCGCCACTGATGATGTGTGATCGCCGATGATCCGAATGTGATGTCCTCCAGTGATGATGTGTGATAGCCTGTGATCCGAAAATGATGTCCGCCACTGATGATGTGTGATCGCCGATGATCCGAATGTGATGTCCGCCAGTGATGATGTGTGATAGCCTATGATCCGAATGTGATGTCCACCAGTGATGATGTGTGACCGCCTGTGATGTCTCCGAATGTGAGCCTTAACTGAGTGCTGGGCATGAAATAATATGAAGGTACGGTTTTTCTTATAATTTATATTGTTTCCCAAAATGTTTAGGGCAAAATGCCAAGTAGGGGGTTCTGCACGCTCCAATTGGTATTCAAGATCATAGTATTAAAAACAATAATTATACAAGTAGAATTAATAGTGCTTTTTTTTGTTTTTCTTATGTTATCTATATTGAGAATAATGTGTCTTATGACGCACCGACAATTTGTAAAATAGTTGTAAATAAAATTATATGTTAGTTGTTAAAAAATTGTTGGTATCTTTTCGAGCATGAGTCTTATTTTATTTAATTCTATTATGATCTGATTTAAAGTTATGTTTTATTTACGATCCATAAGTTAATTCCATCTTCAAAAACAATCACAACGCAATTTGGGTAATGAAGGCAGTTGCCTCACTTATATCGAAGGGATTAACCAGGATTGAAACGAACGATCACTGTTATTTTTGTATTAGATATAAAAAAATTGCATGAGTTTGCACTATGAATACTTTGAATTAAAATGATTAGGAGTGACTAACATAGTTCATTCAAGGATTTGGGTTATGCTGACATGTCGAAATAAAGATTTCCGTTACAGGTGCCCAGTTCTGTCCAGCATATGCCCTAGAATCCTATCTGGTACCGTGACCTTTTCGGATGAGTTCCGGAGGTTAATAATATTGTTTTTGTTATAAAAAGTTAATAGTAATTCATAATGTTAGTTTTACTCAAAATTCTACGCGCTATTCATGGTTTTAATGTTAAATTAAATTTTAAAAGTAAAACTTGGTGCCAATGGAGTGTGCTACAACGTTTCTGACTCATTCGTCCAAAATGGCTATTTTTTGATGTGTTATACTAAAAATAAATATATATGTTTAAGTATGATTATACTGATGATATTGTGTTTTAAATTGAAAACAAACAATCTTATAATTGTGTGTGGAAAGGTTTTAAGAGTAATATTATGAAATAAGGTTTCAAATTATATGATATATTGAAAAATTTGAAAGAATTTTAAAATAGATTTTGCATCACATTGAATTTATTTATGGTATTTTATTGTAATGATTATATTTTGGGGGTAGATGGCATTTACTATGTTATTGAACAAAAAAAAGAAGTGTTTTATGTGAATTTATAAGACCAATTTGATGCCGCAAAGGAAAAAAGCGGGAGTACAAAGAAATAAAATAATAATAATAAGAAGAAGAAAGGGCAGTTTAGAAAATTAATAATTTTGGTACTGATTTTCTATGTGTATTTTATACATTTATTTTGAATTTGATTGTATTTGGATTTTGAGGGACAGTGTATATATATATTTATATATTTTCTTGTGTGTAATAGAAAATTTTATTCAGGAGTTAAGTTGTATTGCAAAGTTATTTGTGTAAAAATATATAATATAAGGGTAATGAATGTCAAGTAGGACAATATATGCCGAGGAGAAGAGGAAGGAAAAGTTTACAAAATCAATCTAAGCCAGGGGTGGTAACAAGAAATAAATCAAAATTGAAATCTAAAACGTTAGAGATTAAAATGGACGACCCGTTAAAACCGAATTTGTCGCAAATGTTATCATTGATTGTTCCCTTTGACGTAAAAAAGATTAGCAATGTGTTATTTTATTTGAAAGAATTCGATGAATTATTGGATCGGGTCCACGTAGAAGAGGATTTTAAATTACAGATATTAAAAGCTACATTTGTGGGTACGGCCCGTGAGAAATTAGTATCTGACCAGACGCTAAATGAGGAAAAGAATTATACAGAGTTTAAAAGAAAAATCGTGGAATTGTTTCAGAAAAAAGATTCTTTTATCGAAGCACAAATAAATTTTAACTCAATTAAGCAACTCCCAAATCAAAACATGAAAGATTTTATAGAAGTTTTTAACAAGGCCGCATCAATGTATTTAGGTGCTTCTGGCCAGGCAACGGAGGTGGGAGCTAATAAACTATTCGATTTAATAAAAGCCGATAAATTTTTGGAGGCAATATCGCCAAATATTGCGTTGGAATTGCGAAAATTAGACATTAAAGATTTTGGGAAATTGTGCGATAAAGCTCAGACGATCGAAGCCGCGTATAAATCGACTGTTTTAGATCAGATTAATGCGGTAACAGCCAATACAAGCAAAGAAAATGAGGATTTTTGTACGAATTTATTACAATTAAATAAAGAGCAGGCTACGGCCATAGCAGAATTAACTGCTCAGGTCAACGAGTTGAAATTACAAACGAAAACCCAAGTTAGGGAAGATAATTTGAAAGAAAAACGATGTGAAATCTGTAATACGAATCGGCATGACATTTCCGAATGTTGGTACAATTTGAAAAATTCAAATACTAAATTTCGGAACCAGGGACAGAGAAATTTTGCAAATAAGAATTTTGGTGCGAATAATTACAGGACGATGGAAGGCTATGGATTTGCAGCGCCAGTATCACAAAATTATTTTCCCAGTGCACAAACGTATAGTGATTTTAATTATGACAGGTTTCACAGGGATAGAAATTATCAAGATTATAATAGATTTGAAAATTTTTATGAAAATTTCAATCATAGTACTCCATGGAATAGGGATTCTTCGGATAGAAGCTATAATAACAGAGATGACAGATCAGGGGTTGCACGCTACGATGCATATTATGGAAATCGTAAACAATCGGAGGAACATAGGAGAGGGCGAATTGACTATTCCAGGGATGAACCGCAGCATGACAGAAATAGAAATTCAATTCAGGAAAAAGAAACTAAGAGAGATGTTTCGGACAGACACAAAGGGAAAAGAAAGTCGAATTCGGGAAACTTTTAAGGGAATCTGCAGTTGTAAGTAATAGTCATAAGAAAGACCCCGGTAGATTCCCGATAAGGGGGAATAAGTTCGTGATTGCTAGTGTGAATTCAGCGGGAAAGGATAAACTTCCCATCATTGCATTACAGATTTTTGGGTTAAAAGTTGACACGTTGCTGGATAGCGGGGCCGCAGTTTCGCTTTTATCACCGGAGGTTTTAGAGGCGCTCAAACAAACGGATGCAAAAATTAAATACTTGGCGAATAGGGTAACAATCCACACATTCGATAACTCAGTCATACCTTTTCGGCAATGTATAAAAATTACATTTAAAATTAACAATGAGTTTGTGACAGGAACATTTTATGTTACATCTCATAATTTTCAAGGGGACTATAAAATGTTGCTAGGTTTTGATTTCTTGAAAAAAAATAGAATGATTTTAAATTTTGATAAGAAAACACTAAAATTAAAAAATACGGAAATTGCACTGGAACCGCAGGTTATGAATAAGGAAATAGTTAGTGTAAATAGTGTAAATAAAAGGGGGTCGGAAATGAAAAATATCACCAAGGCAGTGCGCACAAATAAAATTAAATGTCATTTTAAAGGAAATGAAATATTTGCGTGTATAGAGAAAGAAACACATTTACACCCAGGACAAACGAAAATAATATCGTTGAGATGTCCTGAGGCAGTCCAGCCTAATCAGCTGATTTTAATTGAACCAACAGAGGAATTTAAAATTTTAATTACGGAATGTTCAATTCATGACGTACCAGTCACTAATAAAATTAATTTAATTGTAACAAACAATACAGAAGATAAGATTATAATTAGAACGGTTACTAGGATCGCACTTATCAGTTCGGATTTTGTTAGTAAGAATAATTTAAAGCCTAATGAGATTGAAGATGGAGAAATCTATCAAATTAATAACCTGGATTTGCAAGAAGTTAGGGCTTTGAGAGAAGCGGAGCTTGATAGATCGGATTTTAATTTAGATCATTTAACAGGGGACTTTAAGCAAATGATAGAAGACTTATTGATGAGTCATGCACATGCTTTTTCGAAGTCTTACAAATCTTTGGGACAATCTTCATTGGTATTGCCCAAAATACAATTAAACCACAATTTTCCCATTCAGCATAAACCATATAAGACGCCCCAGGCAGTTAAGCAGTATGCGCAGGAGGAACTACGAAAACTGTTAGAAGCGAAAATAATCGAAAAATCAGATTCAGATTATGCATTTCCGGTATTATTTGTAAAAAAAAAGGTACGGAAAAAAACTTGGTTCGCTATAGAATGGCGGTGGATTACAGGACGTTAAACGAGATTTTAGAGGGGTTTCCATATCCGGTACCGGACGTAAAAGATGTTTTACAGGCAATTAGTGGAAAAAAAAATTATACAACATTAGATTTGCATTCGGCTTTTTTCCAAATTAATTTACGCCCGGAGGATCGTCACAAATTAGCATTTGTGACGGAGTGTGGGAAGTACGCCCCGTGCCGCCTAAATTTTGGGCTTAAAATAAGTAGTACAAAATTCGCTGAACTTATGGATAGGGTCCTGGGACACTTTCCTAAGGACAAAGTAGGATATTTTATAGATGATGTGGTTTTGGCCGAAGACAGCCCGGAGGGAATGGCACAGTTGTTAAAGGAAGTTTTGGAAACTCTAAATTATCACAATTTAACAGTTGAACCCTCTAAGGTGCAAATATGTAAACCGGAAATTGAATTTTTGGGTTTCAAAGTTAATAAAAACGGATATGCCCATCAGAAAAAATCGTAGGGAAGGTACAACGATTAACTAGACCTAAAAATAAAAAGGGGGTAAAGTCACTTTTAGGTTTGGCAAATTATTTCAGAACTCTTATTCAAAATTATGCCGATATTGTCAATCCTCTAGTCGAATTGACTAAACAAAATGTAAAATTTAAATGGACTGAGGAGACGGAAAAGCATTTTTAAATATACAAGAGGCAATCGTGAGCAACCCTACCCTTAAACCGCCAAAATTTGATAGGGAGTTCTTTTTAATAACTGATGGTTCAAAGAAAGCAATATCAGGTGTCCTTGCGCAGGAAGATAATGGATACTTAGTCCCTATTGAATTTTACGGTAGAAAACTTAAGCAGTCAGAAACGGCTTACCCAAGTATGAAGTTCGAATTATTGGCTATTCATGACGCAGTTATGCATTTTAAACACATGCTGTTAGGGCGAAAATTTACTATTTTAACGGATAACAAAGCTCTAACATATCCGCTGAAAATTGAAATGCAGTCGGATATAGTGGCTAGATGGATTTTAAATCTCAGCGACTATGACTACAATATCGAATACATCGAAGGGAAAATTAATCCTTCGGATTTTTTGTCTAGAAATTTACTAAATAATTTTACTAGTAGCAACGAGTTACAGAATAACTTATTCAAAGTAAATCTTAACTTGAGTGAAGAGAACATTAGAGCCAAGCAATATGAGGATGAAAAATTAATCACAATTATAAAAAAGGTTGAGTCAAAGAAAAACAACAGAATAACAAAAAAGTATAATTTAAACGAGAATAAAACGCTGGTGTTAAAACAAAACGGGAAATATCCAGAATTAATAATCGTACCGGACGAGCTTAAGTTTACGGTTATGGCGGAGGCACATGGACCCCATTTTGGTTTTAGAAAAACATACGAAACTAAAACTCGTTTATTCTGGTACGGAATGTACCAAGATATAAAAAATTATTACACGAATTGCGTAAGATGTAATTGCAGTAAGCAGCATCAGACGATCAAAGTACCACTTGAAAAAATGGAAAGAAATTTACAAATCGGAGCAAGTCTACAAATGGATATAGTAGGTAAATTACCCATGACCCTCAGAAAAAATTGCTTCATTCTGACTATCATAGACGCAGGCTCTAGATTTTTAGAAGCAGTCCCTTTACGAAATGTGGAGTCCCAAACTATCTTGAACGTTTTAAATAGGTACTTCGGAGCCTACGGCTTGTGTTCCGAAATAGTTACAGACAACGCACAATATTTTCGCAGTGCGCTTTTTAAAGAATATTTGAAGACACTAAATATAGATCTACACCCGACAAGCGTCTACAAACCTTGTGGGAATGGTCTGGCTGAAATCATAAATAAATCGATTAAGGCATCCTTGGTGGCAATGTCCAATTCCACTCTTGAGTGGGACACCAGACTCGAATATTTTAAACTTAATTATAATACCACGATCCATCGAGCACTAGGTTATTCTCCTTCAAAATTATTCTTTGGTAGAGAAATTAAAAATCAATTTACGGTATTAAGTGCTCCGGATTTAACGTGCACTCAAGCGTTCGTTAAAAATAGGATAGAACATATGAGGGCAGTTCACCGGCAAGCCATAGCTAACCAACAAAAAATTCTGGCGGAATATATCAAAGAAAATGATCTTCAGGAAGTTAAAAAGTTAGACGTGGGTCAAGAGGTGTACGCAAAAGTAATTGGCAAGCCTAGGGCTTTACACCCTCGTTTTGAAGGGCCTTTTGTGGTAGTAAAAGTTGTTCGACACAATAATTATGTGCTCCCTCGTAAAGACAAAATAAATGGGCCAACAATACGTCGACACATACAATTTCTTTTTGCACCCAAGACTACGACGAGGAATGCCAGAAAAACTACGGGCGAGTTAAATGAATCAGACTCGGAACAGAATATTGAGGATTAGGTAAGGGCACTCTTACTTAGATATATAGGTTACGGAGGATTAGCTTGTACAAGACTGTCACAAAGACTTAATTAAAAAAATAAAATAAAAAAAGGCTCCTTTCAGAGCCATACATAAAAAAAAATAAAAGAAAATAAAATAAAATAAATAAGTATTACGGCTGATAGGCAAATTTATATAAGATAAGGTGGATGAACGCATTTCCTCTTAAGATTAATTATTGAGTGAATGTAAAGATAGCTTAGATAGTCAGATTCATTGAACATTTTGAAATAAAATTATAACAATAATATTAATAATTACTCCTTTCAAAAGTGGTTTTGTTTGGGCGACACAGGGAGATAATACCTCTTTATATTTAAAGACGAAAAGGGAACTCAATTAAAAAAAAAAAAAAAAAAAAAAAAAAAAAAAAAAAACTTTTGCATAGTTTTATCTTTGGCGGGGCAACCAACATTGGGGGTTTTGGGACTTTGCATGTAAAAAAATTCTTTTGCGGGCAGAAGATTTTGATTTATTTGGCCAAGGCATGCAGGGTCGTGAACTATCATTGTTTTTATTTGCTCCGAGAAGGATAGATTTCGAAATTGGGTAAAAGGGTTTGGAAGTAAATACATTAATAATAGTGATACAAAAAAAATAAAACGGATATATAATAAAAGGGGTATAATAATAAGGATTATATAAGTAATAAGGAGACATAAGGTAGCATTCGTAGGAGAAAATAAATAAATAAATCAATAAATGTGGTAGCTTTTTGTTTTTCCCTCCCTGTTTGGGTTTCAAATTAGTTAAAAAAAATAAATAAAAAATAAAATAAAATAAAATAAAATAAATAAATAAATAAATAAACAAATAAATAAAATTTCTTTATATCAGCACATAACAAAATGCTTATAAGGCTTACACAATGGATTACTTGTAGAGTTTGACTACTAACAAAATTTTATTTAAGTATATGGTTTCCGCGGTCATCAGAATGACAAAAAAATTTTAGAAATTGGGACTTTTTTTTGAGTGGACAGGTTATATTATATGTATAAATGTTATATAAAGAAAAAGGGTAAAATTGGTCTTGTAAGATTAATTTTTCAATATGTATAAGGAATGAAACAGAAACAACAGCACTTACTATAAATTTTGGAATAGTGCTAAGGGTGAAAATCATCCTGCCCTACAAAATTGTAAATATAAACAATTGTGTGTATTGATTTCATATTGAGATAATGTGAATGGTATAAAAGGTGTATCATATATAAAAAAATTATAGTGTAGCATATAAATATGGTGATGCATTGTTTGTACGTTATGATAACACCCATACTTGTAAATGGAAAAATGAATCAGAAATGTGTTCTTAAACTATTTCAGTAACTAGTTTTGGACACAATAACAGCTTTAAAATAAATAAATAAATAAATAAATAAAATACATATATATATATATATGTATATATATTATTATTGCTTTATTAATTCGGAAATTCGCGATCTTAGGCTAAATTATGGGAACAATATAAGTATTGATGCATAACGCAGAAGAAGAATCCTCACACATCAACAACCTCCCAGCAGGGGAGATAAGCCAATAGCAATACAATCAGAGACTACGAATCATTGTGTTACGTAACCTGAACTTTCTTTACAGACATGGACAAAAAAAAATCTAGGCATTCTATGATGATCATTTTAGATTGTGATGTACAGAATTGGACAACTGATGGCGTTACAAGTGTGCAATCACAAACAGACTTTGAAACAGTGATTGATCTTTCAGGATCGCCGAACACTTATATAAAAAAAAAGAAAAGAAAAAGTACTCTTTTGTCTGTTTCTTTTTTTTTCTTCATTTAGTTGGGGGGGGAGATGCTGGGAACATAAGCATCCAGCAATCTTCCGTGATTTATAGATATATATATATAAATGGTATATTATACATATTGTATCCTTTGATGTTTTTGTATAGGGATTGTAAATACTAGTGTATATCTAACGCTATTCATGTCAGGAGCAAGGCAGACCCCTATCTCAGCTGGCATCTAGAAGGCACCAGTTTTGGGCTCTCGCATAACAATCGCTTGACATTTACGTCAAGAATGGTTTATTGGTAGATTTACAAGCCAATTAAGCGAGACCGCACACGTTTCTCTAGTTGAGGCTACCGGTCATTTTTCCGGCTAGGAGCGCGTTGCAGACAAGAGGGGCCAGCCACCCACGCTCGAAGAAGAAGCCAACGAATCTGCTTCAGGAATAGGCCGGGGGAGAGACTGAATGGTCATTTTTCGGGCAGATTGAATCGAAGGGGAGTATTAGCCACGCTCGCCATAAAAAAAGAATATAGACTTTTTTCTTGAAGAGTTGAGATGAAAAGTTCGCTCCGAGATGCGAAGATGTATTTTGAAGAGAAGTGTTATTAATTCCAAGGAGGACCTACCAATATAGCCTATGATCAAAATGTGATGTCCGCCAGTGATGATGTGTGATAGCCTGTGATCCGAAAATGATGTCCGCCACTGATGATGTGTGATCGCCGATGATCCGAATGTGATGTCCTCCAGTGATGATGTGTGATAGCCTGTGATCCGAAAATGATGTCCGCCACTGATGATGTGTGATCGCCGATGATCCGAATGTGATGTCCGCCAGTGATGATGTGTGATAGCCTATGATCCGAATGTGATGTCCACCAGTGATGATGTGTGACCGCCTGTGATGTCTCCGAATGTGAGCCTTAACTGAGTGCTGGGCATGAAATAATATGAAGGTACGGTTTTTCTTATAATTTATATTGTTTCCCAAAATGTTTAGGGCAAAATGCCAAGTAGGGGGTTCTGCACGCTCCAATTGGTATTCAAGATCATAGTATTAAAAACAATAATTATGCAAGTAGAATTAATAGTGCTTTTTTTTGTTTTTCTTATGTTATCTATATTGAGAATAATGTGTCTTATGACGCACCGACAATTTGTAAAATAGTTGTAAATAAAATTATATGTTAGTTGTTAAAAAATTGTTGGTATCTTTTCGAGCATGAGTCTTATTTTATTTAATTCTATTATGATCTGATTTAAAGTTATGTTTTATTTACGATCCATAAGTTAATTCCATCTTCAAAAACAATCACAACGCAATTTGGGTAATGAAGGCAGTTGCCTCACTTATATCGAAGGGATTAACCAGGATTGAAACGAACGATCACTGTTATTTTTGTATTAGGTATAAAAAAATTGCATGAGTTTGCACTATGAATACTTTGAATTAAAATGATTAGGAGTGACTAACATAGTTCATTCAAGGATTTGGGTTATGCTGACATGTCGAAATAAAGATTTCCGTTACAGGTGCCCAGTTCTGTCCAGCATATGCCCTAGAATCCTATCTGGTACCGTGACCTTTTCGGATGAGTTCCGGAGGTTAATAATATTGTTTTTGTTATAAAAAGTTAATAGTAATTCATAATGTTAGTTTTACTCAAAATTCTACGCGCTATTCATGGTTTTAATGTTAAATTAAATTTTAAAAGTAAAACTTGGTGCCAATGGAGTGTGCTACAACGTTTCTGACTCATTCGTCCAAAATGGCTATTTTTTGATGTGTTATACTAAAAATAAATATATATGTTTAAGTATGATTATACTGATGATATTGTGTTTTAAATTGAAAACAAACAATCTTATAATTGTGTGTGGAAAGGTTTTAAGAGTAATATTATGAAATAAGGTTTCAAATTATATGATATATTGAAAAATTTGAAAGAATTTTAAAATAGATTTTGCATCACATTGAATTTATTTATGGTATTTTATTGTAATGATTATATTTTGGGGGTACATGGCATTTACTATGTTATTGAACAAAAAAAAAAGAAGTGTTTTATGTGAATTTATAAGACCAATTTGATGCCGCAAAGGAAAAAAGCGGGAGTACAAAGAAATAAAATAATAATAATAAGAAGGAGAAAGGGCAGTTTAGAAAATTAATAATTTTGGTACTGATTTTCTATGTGTATTTTATACATTTATTTTGAATTTGATTGTATTTGGATTTTGAGGGACAGTGTATATATATATTTATATATTTTCTTGTGTGTAATAGAAAATTTTATTCAGGAGTTAAGTTGTATTGCAAAGTTATTTGTGTAAAAATATATAATATAAGGGTAATGAATGTCAAGTAGGACAATATATGCCGAGGAGAAGAGGAAGGAAAAGTTTACAAAATCAATCTAAGCCAGGGGTGGTAACAAGAAATAAATCAAAATTGAAATCTAAAACGTTAGAGATTAAAATGGACGACCCGTTAAAACCGAATTTGTCGCAAATGTTATCATTGATTGTTCCCTTTGACGTAAAAAAGATTAGCAATGTGTTATTTTATTTGAAAGAATTCGATGAATTATTGGATCGGGTCCACGTAGAAGAGGATTTTAAATTACAGATATTAAAAGCTACATTTGTGGGTACGGCCCGTGAGAAATTAGTATCTGACCAGACGCTAAATGTGGAAAAGAATTATACAGAGTTTAAAAGAAAAATCGTGGAATTGTTTCAGAAAAAAGATTCTTTTATCGAAGCACAAATAAATTTTAACTCAATTAAGCAACTCCCAAATCAAAACATGAAAGATTTTATAGAAGTTTTTAACAAGGCCGCATCAATGTATTTAGGTGCTTCTGGCCAGGCAACGGAGGTGGGAGCTAATAAACTATTCGATTTAATAAAAGCCGATAAATTTTTGGAGGCAATATCGCCAAATATTGCG
This sequence comes from Maratus speculifer, assembly GCA_964019185.1. NCBI lineage: Eukaryota > Metazoa > Arthropoda > Arachnida > Araneae > Salticidae > Maratus > Maratus speculifer. The sequence continues at coordinate 160,325,641 of OZ025298.1, forward strand.
TTGGAATTGCGAAAATTAGACATTAAAGATTTTGGGAAATTGTGCGATAAAGCTCAGACGATCGAAGCCGCGTATAAATCGACTGTTTTAGATCAGATTAATGCGGTAACAGCCAATACAAGCAAAGAAAATGAGGATTTTTGTACGAATTTATTACAATTAAATAAAGAGCAGGCTACGGCCATAGCAGAATTAACTGCTCAGGTCAACGAGTTGAAATTACAAACGAAAACCCAAGTTAGGGAAGATAATTTGAAAGAAAAACGATGTGAAATCTGTAATACGAATCGGCATGACATTTCCGAATGTTGGTACAATTTGAAAAATTCAAATACTAAATTTCGGAACCAGGGACAGAGAAATTTTGCAAATAAGAATTTTGGTGCGAATAATTACAGGACGATGGAAGGCTATGGATTTGCAGCGCCAGTATCACAAAATTATTTTCCCAGTGCACAAATATATAGTGATTTTAATTATGACAGGTTTCACAGGGATAGAAATTATCAAGATTATAATAGATTTGAAAATTTTTATGAAAATTTCAATCATAGTACTCCATGGAATAGGGATTCTTCGGATAGAAGCTATAATAACAGAGATGACAGATCAGGGGTTGCACGCTACGATGCATATTATTGAAATCGTAAACAATCGGAGGAACATAGGAGAGGGCGAATTGACTATTCCAGGGATGAACCGCAGCATGACAGAAATAGAAATTCAATTCAGGAAAAAGAAACTAAGAGAGATGTTTCGGACAGACACAAAGGGAAAAGAAACTCGAATTCGGGAAACTTTTAAGGGAATCTGCAGTTGTAAGTAATAGTCATAAGAAAGACCCCGGTAGATTCCCGATAAGAGGGAATAAGTTCGTGATTGCTAGTGTGAATTCAGCGGGAAAGGATAAACTTCCCATCATTGCATTACAGATTTTTGGGTTAAAAGTTGACACGTTGCTGGATAGCGGGGCCGCAGTTTCGCTTTTATCACCGGAGGTTTTAGAGGCGCTCAAACAAACGGATGCAAAAATTAAATACTTGGCGAATAGGGTAACAATCCACACATTCGATAACTCAGTCATACCTTTTCGGCAATGTATAAAAATTACATTTAAAATTAACAATGAGTTTGTGACAGGAACATTTTATGTTACATCTCATAATTTTCAAGGGGACTATAAAATGTTGCTAGGTTTTGATTTCTTGAAAAAAAATAGAATGATTTTAAATTTTGATAAGAAAACACTAAAATTAAAAAATACGGAAATTGCACTGGAACCGCAGGTTATGAATAAGGAAATAGTTAGTGTAAATAGTGTAAATAAAAGGGGGTCGGAAATGAAAAATATCACCAAGGCAGTGCGCACAAATAAAATTAAATGTCATTTTAAAGGAAATGAAATATTTGCGTGTATAGAGAAAGAAACACATTTACACCCAGGACAAACGAAAATAATATCGTTGAGATGTCCTGAGGCAGTCCAGCCTAATCAGCTGATTTTAATTGAACCAACAGAGGAATTTAAAAATTTAATTACGGAATGTTCAATTCATGACGTACCAGTCACTAATAAAATTAATTTAATTGTAACAAACAATACAGAAGATAAGATTATAATTAGAACGGATACTAGGATCGCACTTATCAGTTCGGATTTTGTTAGTAAGAATAATTTAAAGCCTAATGAGATTGAAGATGGAGAAATCTATCAAATTAATAACCTGGATTTGCAAGAAGTTAGGGCTTTGAGAGAAGCGGAGCTTGATAGATCGGATTTTAATTTAGATCATTTAACAGGGGGCTTTAAGCAAATGATAGAAGACTTATTGATGAGTCATGCACATGCTTTTTCGAAGTCTTACAAATCTTTGGGACAATCTTCACTGGTATTGCCCAAAATACAATTAAACCACAATTTTCCCATTCAGCATAAACCATATAAGACGCCCCAGGCAGTTAAGCAGTATGCGCAGGAGGAACTACGAAAACTGTTAGAAGCGAAAATAATCGAAAAATCAGATTCAGATTATGCATTTCCGGTATTATTTGTAAAAAAAAAGGTACGGAAAAAAACTTGGTTCGCTATAGAATGGCGGTGGATTACAGGACGTTAAACGAGATTTTAGAGGGGTTTCCATATCCGGTACTGGACGTAAAAGATGTTTTACAGGCAATTAGTGGAAAAAAATTTATACAACATTAGATTTGCATTCGGCTTTTTTCCAAATTAATTTACGCCCGGAGGATCGTCACAAATTAGCATTTGTGACGGAGTGTGGGAAGTACGCCCCGTGCCGCCTAAATTTTGGGCTTAAAATAAGTAGTACAAAATTCGCTGAACTTATGGATAGGGTCCTGGGATACTTTCCTAAGGACAAAGTAGGATATTTTATAGATGATGTGGTTTTGGCCGAAGACAGCCCGGAGGGAATGGCACAGTTGTTAAAGGAAGTTTTGGAAACTCTATTTGATCACAATTTAACAGTTGAACCCTCTAAGGTGCAAATATGTAAACCGGAAATTGAATTTTTGGGTTTCAAAGTTAATAAAAACGGATATTCCCCATCAGAAAAAAACGTGGGGAAGGTACAACGATTAACTAGACCTAAAAATAAAAAGGGGGTAAAGTCACTTTTAGGTTTGGCAAATTATTTCAGAACTCTTATTCAAAATTATGCCGATATTGTCAATCCTCTAGTCGAATTGACTAAACAAAATGTAAAATTTAAATGGACTGAGGAGACGGAAAAGCATTTTTAAATATACAAGAGGCAATCGTGAGCAACCCTACCCTTAAACCGCCAAAATTTGATAGGGAGTTCTTTTTAATAACTGATGGTTCAAAGAAAGCAATATCAGGTGTCCTTGCGCAGGAAGATAATGGATACTTAGTCCCTATTGAATTTTACGGTAGAAAACTTAAGCAGTCAGAAACGGCTTACCCAAGTATGAAGTTCGAATTATTGGCTATTCATGACGCAGTTATGCATTTTAAACACATGCTGTTAGGGCGAAAATTTACTATTTTAACGGATAACAAAGCTCTAACATATCCGCTGAAAATTGAAATGCAGTCGGATATAGTGGCTAGATGGATTTTAAATCTCAGCGACTATGACTACAATATCGAATACATCGAAGGGAAAATTAATCCTTCGGATTTTTTGTCTAGAAATTTACTAAATAATTTTACTAGTAGCAACGAGTTACAGAATAACTTATTCAAAGTAAATCTTAACTTGAGTGAAGAGAACATTAGAGCCAAGCAATATGAGGATGAAAAATTAATCACAATTATAAAAAAGGTTAAGTCAAAGAAAAACAACAGAATAACAAAAAAGTATAATTTAAACGAGAATAAAACGCTGGTGTTAAAACAAAACGGGAAATATCCAGAATTAATAATCGTACCGGACGAGCTTAAGTTTACGGTTATGGCGGAGGCACATGGACCCCATTTTGGTTTTAGAAAAACATACGAAACTAAAACTCGTTTATTCTGGTACGGAATGTACCAAGATATAAAAAATTATTACACGAATTGCGTAAGATGTAATTGCAGTAAGCAGCATCAGACGATCAAAGTACCACTTGAAAAAATGGAAAGAAATTTACAAATCGAAGCAAGTCTACAAATGGATATAGTAGGTAAATTACCCATGACCCTCAGAAAAAATTGCTTCATTCTGACTATCATAGACGCAGGCTCTAGATTTTTAGAAGCAGTCCCTTTACGAAATGTGGAGTCCCAAACTATCTTGAACGTTTTAAATAGGTACTTCGGAGCCTACGGCTTGTGTTCCGAAATAGTTACAGACAACGCACAATATTTTCGCAGTGCGCTTTTTAAAGAATATTTGAAGACACTAAATATAGATCTACACCCGACAAGCGTCTACAAACCTTGTGGGAATGGTCTGGCTGAAATCATAAATAAATCGATTAAGGCATCCTTGGTGGCAATGTCCAATTCCACTCTTGAGTGGGACACCAGACTCGAATATTTTAAACTTAATTATAATACCACGATCCATCGAGCACTAGGTTATTCTCCTTCAAAATTATTCTTTGGTAGAGAAATTAAAAATCAATTTACGGTATTAAGTACTCCGGATTTAACGTGCACTCAAGCGTTCGTTAAAAATAGGATAGAACATATGAAGGCAGTTCACCGGCAAGCCATAGCTAACCAACAAAAAATTCTGGCGGAATATATCAAAGAAAATGATCTTCAGGAAGTTAAAAAGTTAGACGTGGGTCAAGAGGTGTACGCAAAAGTAATTGGCAAGCCTAGGGCTTTACACCCTCGTTTTGAAGGGCCTTTTGTGGTAGTAAAAGTTTTTCGACACAATAATTATGTGCTCCGTCGTAAAGACAAAATAAATGGGCCAACAATACGTCGACACATACAATTTCTTTTTGCACCCAAGACTACGACGAGGAATGCCAGAAAAACTAAGGGCGAGTTAAATGAATCAGACTCGGAACAGAATATTGAGGATTAGGTAAGGGCACTCTTACTTAGATATATAGGTTACGGAGGATTAGCTTGTACAAGACTGTCACAAAGACTTAATTAAAAAAAAATAAAAAAAGGCTCCTTTCAGAGCCATACATAAAAAAAATAAAATAAAATAAAATAAAATAAATAAGTATTACGGCTGATAGGCAAATTTATATAAGATAAGGTGGATGAACGCATTTCCTCTTAAGATTAATTATTGAGTGAATGTAAAGATAGCTTAGATAGTCAGATTCATTGAACATTTTGAAATAAAATTATAACAATAATATTAATAATTACTCCTTTCAAAAGTGGTTTTGTTTGGACGACACAGGGAGATAATACCTCTTTATATTTAAAGACGAAAAGGGAACTCAATTTAAAAAAAAAAAAAAAAAAAGGCTCTTTTTAGAGCCATACAAAAAAAAAAAAAAACTTTTGCATAATTTTATCTTTGGCGGGGCAACAAACATTGGGGGTTTTGGGACTTTGCATGTAAAAAAATTCTTTTGCGGGCAGAAGATTTTGATTTACTTGGACAAGGCATGCAGGGTCGTGAACTATCATTGTTTTTATTTGCTCCGAGAAGGATAGATTTCGAAATTGGGTAAAAGGGTTTGGAAGTAAATACATTAATAATAGTGATACAAAAAAATAAAACGGATATATAATAAAAGGGGTATAATAATAAGGATTATATAAGTAATAAGGAGACATAAGGTAGCATTCGTAGGAGAAAATAAATAAATAAATCAATAAATGTGGTAGCTTTTTGTTTTTCCCTCCCTGTTTGGGTTTCAAATTAGTTAAAAAAAATAAATAAAAAATAAAATAAAATAAAATAAAATAAATAAATAAATAAATAAACAAATAAATAAAATTTCTTTATATCAGCACATAACAAAATGCTTATAAGGCTTACACAATGGATTACTTGTAGAGTTTGACTACTAACAAAATTTTATTTAAGTATATGGTTTCCGCGGTCATCAGAATGACAAAAAAAATTTTAGAAATTGGGACTTTTTTTTGAGTGGACAGGTTATATTATATGTATAAATGTTATATAAAGAAAAAAGGGTAAAATTGGTCTTGTAAGATTAATTTTTCAATATGTATAAATAATGAAACAGAAACAACAGCACTTACTATAAATTTTAGAATAGTGCTAAGGGTGAAAATCATCCTGCCCTACAAAATTGTAAATATAAACAATTGTGTGTATTGATTTCATATTGAGATAATGTGAATGGTATAAAAGATGTATCATATATAAAAAAATTATAGTGTAGCATATAAATATGGTGATGCATTGTTTGTACGTTATGATAACACCCATACTTGTAAATGGAAAAATGAATCAGAAATGTGTTCTTAAACTATTTCAGTAACTAGTTTTGGACATAATAACAGCTTTAAAATAAATAAATAAATAAATAAATAAAATACATATATATATATATGTATATATATTATTATTGCTTTATTAATTCGGAAATTCGCGATCTTAGGCTAAATTATGGGAACAATACAAGTATTGATGCATAACGCAGAAGAAGAATCCTCACACATCAACAACCTCCCAGCAGGGGAGATAAGCCAGTAGCAATACAATCAGAGACTACGAATCATTGTGTTACGTAACCTGAACTTTCTTTACAGACATGGACAAAAAAAAAAAATCTAGGCATTCTATGATGATCATTTTAGATTGTGATGTACAGAATTGGACAACTGATGGCGTTACAAGTGTGCAATCACAAACAGACTTTGAAACAGTGATTGATCTTTCAGGATCGCCGAACACTTATATAAAAAAAAAGAAAAGAAAAAGTACTCTTTTGTCTGTTTCTTTTTTTTTCTTCATTTAGTTGGGGGGGGGAGATGCTGGGAACATAAGCATCCAGCAATCTTCCGTGATTTATAGATATATATATATAAATGGTATATTATACATATTGTATCCTTTGATGTTTTTGTATAGGGATTGTAAATACTAGTGTATGTCTAACGCTATTCATGTCAGGAGCAAGGCAGACCCCTATCTCAGCTGGCATCTAGAAGGCACCAGTTTTGGGCTCTCGCATAACAATCGCTTGACATTTACGTCAAGAATGGTTTATTGGTAGATTTACAAGCCAATTAAGCGAGACCGCACACGTTTCTCTAGTTGAGGCTACCGGTCATTTTTCCGGCTAGGAGCGCGTTGCCGACAAGAGGGGCCAGCCCCCCACGCTCGAAGAAGAAGCCAACGAATCTGCTTCAGCAATAGGCCGGGGGAGAGACTGAATGGTCATTTTTCGGGCAGATTGAATCGAAGGGGAGTATTAGCCACGCCCGCCATAAAAAAAAAGAATATAGACTTTTTTCTTGAAGAGTTGAGATGAAAAGTTCGCTCCGAGATGCGAAGATGTATTTAGAAGAGAAGTGTTATTAATTCCAAGGAGGACCTACCAACATAGCCTATGATCCGAATGTGATGTCCGCCAGTGATGATGTGTGATAGCCTGTGATCCGAAAATGATGTCCGCCACTGATGATGTGTGATCGCCGATGATCCGAATGTGATGTCCTCCAGTGATGATGTGTGATAGCCTGTGATCCGAAAATGATGTCCGCCACTGATGATGTGTGATCGCCGATGATCCGAATGTGATGTCCGCCAGTGATGATGTGTGATAGCCTATGATCCGAATGTGATGTCCACCAGTGATGATGTGTGACCGCCTGTGATGTCTCCGAATGCGAGCCTTAACTGAGTGCTGGGCACGAAATAATATGAAGGTACGGTTTTTCTTATAATTTATATTGTTTCCCAAAATGTTTAGGGCAAAATGCCAAGTAGGGGGTTCTGCACGCTCCAATTGGTATTCAAGATCATAGTATTAAAAACAATAATTATACAAGTAGAATTAATAGTGCTTTTTTTTGTTTTTCTTATGTTATCTATATTGAGAATAATGTGTCTTATGACGCACCGACAATTTGTAAAATAGTTGTAAATAAATTTATATGTTAGTTGTTAAAAAATTGTTGGTATCTTTTCGACCATGAGTCTTATTTTATTTAATTCTATTATGATCTGATTTAAAGTTATGTTTTATTTACGATCCATAAGTTAATTCCATCTTCAAAAACAATCACAACGCAATTTGGGTAATGAAGGCAGTTGCCTCACTTATATCGAAGGGATTAACCAGGATTGAAACGAACGATCACTGTTATTTTTGTATTAGATATAAAAAAATTGCATGAGTTTGCACTATGAATACTTTGAATTAAAATGATTAGGAGTGACTAACATAGTTCATTCTAGGATTTGGGTTATGCTGACATGTCGAAATAAAGATATCCGTTACAGGAGCCCAGTTCTGTCCAGCAGAGACAATGTAACATCGGGTCGATCGAGTTTATTTATTTTGATTTTGCCCGTTTTTATTGAAGGACATAATTTAACCGGTTTTTCTATTGCATAACACTTCTTATTTTGTTTTCAATCTTTTTTTGAAGTAATTCCTTATTGTGATCTTCATTTCTGTCATATGAAAAATACATTTCTGTTTTGCCATGGCTACACTGAAGTAAAATATCCCCCTTACGATGTTCGAGAAAACTTTTCTCGGATAGTATTTTTTCGATCGATGCTTAATTTTACATTTCATATTATTTATTTTGATTTTGCCCGTTTTTATTGAAGGACATAATTTAACCGTTTTTTCTTTTCCATAACACTTCTTTTTTTTTTTAAGTAATTCCTTATTGTGATCTTCATTTCTGTTATATGAAAATTTCATTTCTATTTTGCCTATAGCATTTACATTTGTTGCATTATCATTTTGAAAATTGATAAAAAATAACAAAAGGTAAAACATTGCAAATTCTAAATTCGTATTACTCAACTATATAAACGTAGTTCTTGCAAAAAATAAACAAAATAATAAGAGATCAAAATAGATGCCTTATAAATAACTTACTTTTTTTAATCTGCAGCTACAAAATATATATATATATATTTTAATTTGGACATTCAAAAAACATACTAAAATGTATCAATCAATCGCAAGATTTTTGTGAGGACTTCTACTGATTGATAATTTTTGTGGGGGTTTTTACATAACTGAATGACTTTGTTTCCATGATTGATTAATGAATTTTATAATTTTTACCCCACATGACCAACTGTCGAACTGATTGATAAATTTTCTGTTTTTCATGTGATGGATCGAGAAATTTTGTGATTTTTTTTTTCTAATGAACAAAGAAATGTTGCATCTTTTCTCCCTGCAATTAATGAAAGTTGTTTTTTGAAATTTGTTGTTTTTTTCTCGCAATCTATTGATGTAATTTGCCGTTTTATTGAATTTATCCTTCTTTCGTGATTTTTTTTTGAGAAAATGTCGTTTTTTGTTATCTTTTTGAGAAATTTGTCTTTTTTTTGCTAATTTTTGCAAAATTTACCTTTTTTTGCGATTACCTAGACAAAATTTCTGTGCTTTTGAGATCTTTGGACGAAATTTCTGTCTTTTATGATACCTGGATAATTTCGAAGAAGTTTATCGTTTTTGTCGAGTTCTTTCGATGAAATTGTCGTTTTGTCACTATCTTTCGATGTAATTTCCCGTTTTATTGAAAATCTTTTTGCAATTTTTTTTTTTTACGAAATGTACTTTTTTGTGATTATTTGATGAAATTTGCTTTTTTTTCAATCCTTTGACGAAATTTGCTGTTTACTCACAATCATTTGTCAAAATTTGTTGTTTTCTCACAATATTTTGAATTTTTTTTCACAATATTTTTACAAATTTGCCATTTTTTAGGGATTTTTTTTGGTCAAAATTTGCTTTTTTTTCGAAATTTTTTTAAACGTTTTGGCAAAATTTTGATTTTTTGCAATATTTTCACAAAATATTTTTTATTTGAGATACCTGGACAATTTTTTTTCTGTAGTTTTTGACAAATTTTTTAGAGATCTTTTGAAGAAATTTGTTGTTTTTTGCAATCTATTAACGAAATTTGCTGTTTTTTTCACATCTATTTGCAAAATTTTCGGGTGTTGTTGGTTTTTTTTTGGGGGGGGGGAGTGTATTTTGACGAAATTTGCTAATTTTGTGATTATTTGCCAAAATTCATGTTTTTTATGATACTTGGACAAAATTATTCGTTTTCTCAGGGATTTTCGGTGAAATTTGTCATTTTCTCACGATCTTTCGATGTAATTTGCTGTTTTATCAAAATTATCTTTTTTTGTGAAATTTTTCTTTTTTTTGTTATTTTCAGAAATTTATCATTTTTTTCATTTTTTTTTTGCAAAATTTAACTTTTTGTGATCTTTTGATGAAATGTGCCTCTTTTTTTCATCTTTTGACAAAATGTGTTGTTTTCTCACAATCTGTTTACCAATATTTGCATTTTTTGAAGTACCTAGACAAATTTTAAGAATTTTCACGATCTTTTGACGAAATTCACGTCTTTTATGATACCAGGAAATAATTATTTGTTTTCTCAGGGACTTTCGGTGAAATTTGTCGTTTTTTCTTGCCATCTTTCGATGTAATTTGCCGTTATATCTAATTTATCCTTTTTTCAAGATTTTTTTGTGAAATTTGTTTTTTTTTTTTAAATTTGTTTTTTTTTTCAGAAATTTGTCAACATTATGTAAATGCTATAGGCAAAATAGAAATGAATTTTTCATATGACAGAAATGAAGATCACAATAAGAAATTACTTATTAAAAAAGAAAAAAAGAAAAAAAAGATTGAAAACAAAATAAGAAGTGTTATGCAATAGAAAAAATGGTTAAATTATGTCCTTAAAAAAAAAAGGGTAAAATCAAAATAAACTCGATCGACCCGATGTTACATTGCCTATCAATAAAGCAGTTAGTTCCCACTTATCAGGTTATATTGTTGAAAAGACTAATTTAAGGTGTAATAGATTGCTCTGATCCTTTAATACGTTGCGATAAAAAATTCCATACATATATTTAATTGCCTACAGTCATGAGGAAATAAACATATGTCACTCAGCACACAGTTCAATGGGTACACTGAACTGCAGCATTCCCATCGTAAGATTACACAGAAAAAACATTCTGAAATGTCTCGATCAATCACAAGATTTTTGTGGAGACTTCTACTGATTGGTAATTTTTTACATAACTAAATGACTTTTTATCCATGATTCATTAATGAATTTTATAATTTTTACCCCACATGACCAACTGTCGATTTTTGTATTTTTCCTTCAACTGATTGACAAATTTTCTATTTTTCATGTGATGGATCGAGAAATTTTGTGATTTTTTTTTCTGATGAACAAAGAAATGTTGCATCTTTTCCCCCTGCAATTAATGAAAGTTGTTTTTTTTTTCTCGCAATCTTTTGATGTAATTTGCCGTTTTATCAAATTTATCCTTTTTTCGTGATTTTTTTTTTGAGAAATTGTCGTTTTTTGTTATCTTTTTGAGAAATTTGTCGTTTTTTTGCGAAATTTACCTTTTTTTTGGCGATTACCTAGACAAAATTTATGTGCTTTTGAGATCTTTGGACGAAATTCGTGTCTTATGATATCTGGACAGTTTCGGAAGAGTTTGTCGTTTATCTCGAGTTCTTTCGATGAAATTGTTGTTTTGTCAGTATCTTTCGATGTAATTTGCCGTTTTATTGAAGATCTTGCAAAATATTTTGGGATTTTTTGCGAAATTTACCTTTTTTGTGATTATTTGATGAAATTTGTTTTTAGTAGGGAAAGAAGGAGAGTTCAACCTCAGCGAGGAGGGAGGAGGAGGAGAGGAGGAAGAGGTTCTCCACCTCCTATAAGAGGGAGGAAGGACCACCACCACCTGATTGAGAAGCTTATCTGATGGAGAGTGTATCATACTGTAGTAGGATGAGGGGAGGGGTTAAAATTGTGGGGGCTTAAATTTTTAGGGTTTGAAACGTATAAGATTATACTCTAGTAGAGGGGTGGATGTTTGGAGTCTGTTTACAGTATGATGGAATTTTTAGAGAGAGGGGAGGGCTTATTTTTTAGAAGGGGCTTAAAATTTTTTTAGGGAGTTTAAATTAAAGTAGAGATTGAAATCAACTTAGAGTATGAAAGATATTTGAATACGAAATGGAAAAATGCAGTGGCACCCTCTGTCGGTGGGAATTGGAACGAGGAGTTTTCTGAAATAATAAAAAAACATATATTTTTGCAAAGGCTATGGGTCCCCCAACATATATTAAAAATTAATATATGTTGTATTAGCTGTTCAGAGACATGATGTATCATGAACACCACTTCACTCACTGTGGCCCACATTCTGCAAAAATATACTTTAGGATTAGCTTGACATTTTAAATCTTCATGCATGTAAAAGGAATTTCAAAAATATTGTTACGGTGTTCATGAGGTTTGGAAAAAAAATTCTATACTTTTTTTTAAGAATCTTCTAAACTGTTTGAAATGTCCTTATGACCATAGGCTAGGCTTGTTATCCCATCATTCAATAACTAGCGTTTATCGTCAAACACCGATAAACATTTTTTGTTGAATTGTGTGGTGTATAATTGATGCAAACGTTGTCCAATTTTTCTCTGCACTTCATAAGTCGTGGTTTGATTAAATAAACAGTTGAGGTAATCTTCATGACGAAGTTTTTTCTTACAATTCTTGTTAATATCCCTTTTGCTCGTTTTTTTCTTCTAGAGAGGACTTTATGCTGTACATTTTAGACTTTAGTCCAACAAATTGATATGCAGCTGCTCCATTTAATTTATCTTTAAATTTTCCGATGACCTTCTTGTTCATATCTGAGTAGAGTGAATGATCACGAGGATAATCGGAGAAATCGAAAAGGCTTGCATGATGTTTTAAATCATCAAAAATATCTTTGGTTCGAATGTGATATGTTAAGCTGTCCGTATCTGTGAAAAGCAAAATTGCACGATTTTCAGGATATATTGTTTTCACGAAATTATAGTGAAAATCATACATGAGTTCTTTTGATAACTCGAGTATCGCAAATCCGACATTAATTGGTCGGTTCATGAGGATACTGTTTTTTTTCCTTTCCACAGCTACAAGACCCTCATCGAATATCTTGTGACCTTTGTAGTTTGGTGATGCCACCAATTTTTCACCTCTCCTCGTTTGATTGGTGACTTCGATGTTTCTTCTCTTCCTTAAATTTTCAATACATTATCCATATATTAAATTGTTGAGGAGCTTGAAAAAATCACGTTCGAAACTGCTTGTGGCTTGCTTTCTTTTTTCTGTGTTAAAAGAAACTTATTTTTCGAGCCAAGGGGATTGATTGAATTGTAAAACTTTGTGAAATTTTTTAATCTTCAGACCAAGTTGAACATATAGTTTTAAATTTCTGTAATGACAAATATATTTGGTCTTGTCGTATAAATTCGGGATAAGTTTTGGTGTACCCTTATACCCCTTTTGTGTTAAACTTTTTGCATAAGGGGGTAACATTTCTTTTGTCACTGAAATTTTTTCAGGAGCCAAAGGAAATTCATAATGTGATGGATGCAATTCTTCGGGATACTTCAAATCCACCTCAAATATATAGCCAACTGGAGCATCGTTTCGCAATTCTAAAACTTTTTCGGTTGTGAATTCTTCTGGATCCACCCACCGAAACCCTCCATGTGGTAGATATTGGCTCATAGACCACCCGCTCAAATTGTTAGCATCCCAATACATGATGTGGGATTTATCTTCAGATGCGTCATATCCAGGACATAATTTATTATTTGCAGTTGCAAACCTATGAGATATTTGCGACACACCTCCACGTACGCCTTGTTCAATAAAAACCAACATGTTTACATCTGTTAATAATTCCAATTTTATCCCAGTCATTTTTAGGCATGCTTGCCATGATAAACTGGGTAAAGTTGTCAGATGAGCGGGATCAAGTTTATAGTATTGATTGCACAATCTTCGAAAATTTTCAAAAACATCAGCGAGCAACAACACATCTGTTTTTACATTGTAGATCGTGATACTCGCCGAGGTTTTTTATGTTAAAAGATTCCCATATGTTTTTTGCATGGGCGTATTCCTCATCACTTATATGTTGATCGGGTAGTATGCTGAAGAAAGCAGATTTTTCGGGTAATTGGGTTTCATTGAATTTTTGGAATCTGGAGAGGTATTCATATGGATAAACGCCTTTTATTTTCAACATTTCCAAATCTGTATTTTCAGAAAAGTTTTCTTTTAAAACTTGAAATTGGTTGCATTGTAGATTAGATGACAGTTTTTCGAGGGAAGCCGTGAGAAATTGATAAGAAACAATGAATGCTAGTTGGATTGAGGAGGTTTTATGTCTCAATTTAAAACTAATATATTGTTCAAGTGTGGACGCAATTGCTCAATTTTATAATCTTTATAACGGCTTAGTCTACGCATCAAAATGTGGCCATCATATCGTTTTAGGTTATGGAAAACCACAGGAATAATTTTTGATTGTTTGTATTGTAGGTTACAAAAGGGGTGCGTGGCTCCTCTGTACTTTGAGGTGATATGATCATGATCACTAGCTTTTTTCGCCCCCAAAGCTTTACCACAAATGTAACATATTTTTGCTGCATCGTGTCTGCGTTGCTCCTCTTCGCTTAATTTCATGGGTGCAACAGTCGAAAGTTTTTCAGCAAGTTTATTTTTTACATCTATTAAAGTTTGGATGAAATGATCCACAGCATCTTCTCCACGATATACTTTTACACCATCATCATTAGGATGAAGACGATATGTATGATTATCAGGCCCCACAATTATAAACGCATATCCACAGGGTACATGATGCGCAATATCCATTTCATATGATTCGGTTTCGGAGGGTTCGGCGGTGTCGAGTGTAACAATGAGGGATTCAAAGTCCGCATATATTATGAATGGAACGGATGCTTGAAGATGAGTTCCTTTAAATTCGAATATGTTATTTCCTTCTTCTGGCATCTTTACTACTTGGGGTGTCTGCTTGTTGCAATAAGGTGTATGCTTTTCTAACAAATCTTCACGAGCAAACCCGTGTAAGCATCTATAACAATAGTAACATGCACCATTATGCTTGCTTCTGTGTCCCATGAATCGTGAGAAATCTCTAATTAAGCAGTAATGCATATTGTCACCATTGCTTATGACTAATAAAATTATGACCTCTTGATTTGTTTTTTCTGAGACGTATAAAACATAAATTTCGCCTTCTTCATATGCATAAATATTGATTCGCAAATTGTTTTGAAATTCTATTTGCGGGGTTTTATGATATGGAACTGGATAGGTGATCCCTTGCTTGTTTACTTCATTTTCAAAAGGAACATATTTGCTTACCCGCTGTGGATTTTCTTTGAAATTAAGTTTCATTTATTTATCATATTAATCAATTTCTCGATTAATTTCAGCAATGAAATTACGCCTGAAATTTTTTAGATACATGAATATTCATACTTCTACTAAGCATAATACCAACTCAGTGAAAAATGTCCAAGCCGGGAATCGAACCCGGAACCCTTGGAATAGCGCTCCAAGTGCTCTACCATTAAGCTACGAGGACGATACCTAGCTCAGCATTTTTCACATCATACGTTGGTTAAGCTGCAAATCCCAGCACTAGATCTGTCTTCACGAGCACACACACCGTCTTCACGGGCTTGGACATTTTTCACTGAGTTGGTATAACGCTTAGTAGAAGTATGAATATTCATGTATCTAAAAAATTTCAGGCGTAATTTCATTGCTGAAATTAATCGAGAAATTGATTAATATGATAAATAAATGTGATTTACCGATGCTGGGTCTATAGTGTCTCATGTTACGCCGCAGCTTGTGTGCTCGTGAAGACGGATCTAGTGCTGCGATTTGCAGCTTAACCAACGTATGATGTGAAAAATGCTGAGCTAGGTATCGTCCTCGTAGCTTAATGGTAGAGCACTTGGAGCGCTATTCCAAGGGTTCCGGGTTCGATTGCCGGCTTGGTCATTTTTCACTGAGTTGGTATTACGCTCAGTAGAAGTATGAATATTCATGTATCTAAATTAAGTTTCATTTTATGAGCTAGAAGACATTAGTAGCATTTGTTTGGCTAGTAGCATTTGTTGTCCGCAAAATTTTGAATATTCAGAACTGCTTTTTTCCCTTGTAACTCCTTGGGTAGGCGAATAAAACTGCTACCCTTTAAAGGTGCATTTTTGGCAATTTGCAACTCGAAATGATTAATTTCGCGGAGCACCCATCCAGACCCCTTCTGCGTAAATTTTTCGAAACTGTTGATTATTTTCTTGAGGGCTAATGCCAGATTTTCATCGATGAAATCATTTGTGTATTCCGCATAAGTGTCGGACCAAAAATAGGTGGATAACACTTCTACGTCCCCTTCCGGTGATGTTTTTTCTAAAAGAAGTTTTATTAATAATCGCCACTTGATGGCATCCTTTTCCTCAACGGCATTTCCCAAAATCTCCAAAAGTTCTGATCGTATTGAATCGAAAAAAACTGAAATGTCGAATTTAAAATCCTCTTCCGGTTCTAAGAAAATAGATTCGAAGACGTCAAGGGCTTGAATTTTTTTTCTCGATTTTTTATCTTCTGTTTTCTGTTTTTTGTTTTTCACGGATATGAGGTTTTCGAGCTGATTTTTATGAAGGGTGCGCAAATGGTGATTTAGATTAAATTTATAGGTGAACCTTTCTTCACAGAAACGGCAACTATATTCATGGGTTTTGATTTGAATTTGGCGAGCCTAAAAGAGAATTAAAACCGACTTTAATTTTTTTATCCCTACTTAATCTAACAATCAAAAAAATGTAACATAATCTAAAAATTTGGGAGAGTCGAAAATTTTCTGCTAAATTTCTTTTTTCTCTTTATAAAAATTTAACATACATTAAAATTCGCGACATTAATTTTCTCTCCTACCCCTCTCAAAGCATAACTCAATCATTAAATTTTTTACCTTCGTATTATTCATCGGGGCATCATCATCATTTTCAGAAAGATCCCATTCTGGTTCTGAAATGTTCATTTCGTAGATGAGATCCTGGTCAATCTAACAATAAAAGGAATTTTTATAGTTTTGTAATTTAATTAAAAAAAAACTTTTTGAAAAAATATACGCACAATTGATTATCACCTACCATCATGTCTGTGGATTGATGTTGTTTTGAAAGATGCACATTCCTAATATGTCTCCTTAAGTTATCAATGCGAGAAAATACTTTCTCGCATTCAGCACAAGTCAGTCGCTAAAACAGATAGTCTTAAATTTATTTTCTAAACATGCTTTCATTAAAAAACTAGCTTAATTTATTTTTGATAAAATATTTCCTGTTATTTTAAAAATTCAAAAAGTAAATAATAAGACATAGTTTTATAAAATATTTGCGTTAGTTTATCAATTTAAAAAGTTGATAATAATACATAGGATTTAAAAATAAGTTATTTCGAAAATTCTCCAATAAAAACGAATAAGTTAAAAATAAAAGAAAGTTTGCGGGAGAAAAAAAAGTTCTTAAATAAAAATGAATAAGTTTGCATAAAAAAGTTTGCGGAAAAGAAAAAAAATCATAAGTTAAACAAATTTCAAAAGTTCTTAAATAAAAATGAATAAGTTTGCACACAAAAAATTATTATCAACAGAAATTTCAAATATTTAAAATTTATTTTACAAAAGTTAAAATGAGTTTTCTGATTTATGTATATTATCTTACTGTAACATTGCAATTCATTCATAGTTAAACACATTAAACGCATATAAACATTAGGATATGTATAAAAGCAATAGATTATTATAGTGTTTTGTTCTAAAAAAAATTTAAAAAGTTTAAATTAAATCAAAGTTAGTTCTTTTGTTTTATAAAAATTCAAAAGTTTAACAAGTATTCAAAATATTTTGTAAATTTAAAGAATGAATTTCTTCCAACTTATCATTTCATTGTTATATAAAAACATTGATTTATGAAAATTATAAAACTTTTTTCATAAAGATTAAAAAATGCGTTTCGTAAGTTAAAAAAAAAAAGTATTTCACAAATTAAAAAAATAAATAAAATATTTCATAAGTTTACAAAAAAAAAAAAAAAAAAAAAAAAAAATCATAAGTTAAACAAATTTCAAAAGTTCTTTAATAAAAATGAACATTAAATAACGTACATAGTTAAACATTTGGATATGTATAAAAGCAATAGATTTATATAGTGTTTTGTTCTATAAAATTTTAAAAAGTTAAAATTAATTCTTTTGTTTTATAAAAATTCAAAAGTTTAACTACGAACGTTATTTAATGTCGGTAGTAAGATAATATAATGAAATAACATATACACATAAATCAGTAAATCGGTAAACTCATTTTAACTTTTACAAAATAAAATTTAAATATTTGAAATTTCTGTTGATAATAATTTTTTGTGTGCAAACTTATTCATTTTTATTAAAGAACTTTTGAAGTTTGTTTAACTTATGTTTTTTTTTTTTTTTTTTTTTTTTTTTTTGAGATCTTTTCATGAAATTTGTTGTTTTTTGCAATCTGTTGACGAAATTTGCTGTTTTTTTCACATCCATTTACAAAATTTCCGGGTGATATTTTTTTTTTTTTTGGGGGGGGGGGTATTTTGACAAAATAGCTATTTTTTGTGATTATTTGCCAAAATTTGCATTTTTTATGGTACCTAGACAAATTTTTGTACGTAGTGATTGATTTCTAGCATTTTTTTTAAAAAAAACTTTAACAGTTGAAAAATAACCTTCAAAGGTTTTCAAGAGTCTGTGACGTGTGTCGCAGCGTTGCACCGATTCTGCACCCGGGATCATGTCATGTTGGTGTTACGTTGGTAAATGGAAAAGCATATTGAAATTTTTAATAAATATTAATTTTTTTATAGCGGCAAAATACTTTTTTTCTTTGGTTTTTTTCATATTGTTGTCGTCAAGTTTTGACGGGTTTCACCTAGCCAGAATAAATATCATTAATTTTTTTAATATGTGAAATCGACATGTATTTTTGATTTATGAAAATGTAATAGAAAAGTTAGTTGAAAATGCAAATGTTTATTTGTTGAATGGGTGGGTAATGTAAAAACAAATTAACCACTGAGAGGATCATTGTTACAGTTGTTGCTAAATGGCAAACTACAAATTCAGTCTTATTTTGCTGCAAAGTAAGTGAAATATGTATATTTTGTATGAAATGAGAAATGACAGTAATTTATGATTTATTCATGTCATGTACAATTTATTGGTGTTGTATTTGTAAATGGAAAATTATCAAATGAGAGAGATTCTAATTCTATAGCAGCATGTTTGAATGTAACTCTGTCAATTGCGAGTCATTTGCCTGGATGTAAAAAGTAGGTTTTTCTTTTATTTATTGAAATTTTTGCTGAAGATTAGTCGTTAAAAAATCCTTTAATAGCTGGAAAATACCTTCTATTTCTGTGGTGCCGTCAAGTTTTGACGGGTTCCATCTAGTAGAGATGAAAATAGTATCATCGAAAATGGCGAAAATGTAGCGTGAAAACAATCACCTTACAAAATGTATAAAAAAAAGATTATCAAAGATATATAACATGCATACGCATATAAATGTTATTGAAATGTTACATTTGAATTAGACTGGAAAGTATAATGTAAAAACTGGATCATTCCTTGGTGCATATATTGAATGTGATATGTTTCATGATTAATTTACTGAAATAGTCAAATTTCTTTTGAAAATGTTATCTCAAAACGTATAAAACCGTCTTACTACAAAATTACATTTTTTGCTATGTGTTCTTTAATATATTTTATAACGCGTTTGATGTCATATATCCATAAAAAAGCTATGATTTTGAATTCATTTACACATTTTTCGTATATATATATACATATACTAAATAACACAAACAAAAAAAAATTGCATACTTATAGCTTTGCGTATTAGACCTTTAATGGTGAATAAGTATAAAATTCAAATGGTGTTTTTCTATTGATTTTATAATTTGTAGTATTTTATGTGAAAATTAAAGTACATATAAAACCCCGTTTTAATTAAATACACAAATTTGCGTGTATAACGATTTATTTCTCTTTTTTTGTGCATTTATTGACTGATTTTCTACGTAAAAACATGAAATTTGCAGCGGCTGACTATTAAAGCGATTTGGACTCGAATTTTTTTTTTTTTTTTTTTTTTTTTTTTTTTTTTTTTTTTTGGGGGGGGGGGGGTGGATAAATAAATTACTTATTGAGTTTTATGTAATTTTGGGCAACGTGACAACCGGGTTTCTCATTTTTTTAAGGTTTTCATTCTTCTGACGAAATCCTTTTCGTATCTGTCCTCTGTGTGTCTGCCACAGAGGACACAAAAATATATAAAAATCATACACAAAACTATGTAAGTCAGAGACTTCAAATTTTGTGTACTTACATCTGAATACCCATGTCACACAACAAATCATAAAATGTTGGAAAATTCTATTATTATTTTTTTTTAGTCTCATCCCTTCATTTTTGCGATTTTAAAAGAGAAGCTTATTTTGGCCTTTTTCTTGTAGACATCATGGTTTGGGAAAAAAGGACCTCGTTAGAAAACAGAAGGTTCTTAATTCGATCGAGCATGAAATTTTCACCCAAGATTAATTTAATAATAAAAAATTTCACACATTTGTTCAATTTAAGAGTTAATATTATAAAGATTCGTTTATCTGACATTCATAATAGGTTTTTTCGATTCAATTTTCTTTCTATTTAAAAAAAAATTGCAATTTATTAATGATTCGGTATTTTAAATTTAATTTTAAACAATGTTTTTCGCTTAAAAAAATTAAAATTCCATTTATATCTCAGCTATTTTTTTAATTTCAGATTTTCAAAAAATTTAGAACTTTTGCTTTCATTTAAATGATTTATTTGATTTGAACATTTTTTATTTGATTAAAATAAATAATCCTTTTACTTTTTTTAAAATTAAATTTATAGGTGCTCCCATCTATGTAAGAATTTAATCATTATAAATTGGCAATTTGAGTTTATTATTAATTTCAAACAAGACTCTCTGTGCAATCCGAGAAGTTTAAGGAGTTTCTGAACAAAAATGAATTGAATTTTGTGTCATAAAAAAACTGCTTTGGATTTTAGAAAAGCCTTTAATCATAAATTTTACATATTGTAATTTATGTTTATACGTATGTGTATCAAATATTAGTAATTGTGTTAAAAGTCCAAATAACATCGCCAAATAACAGCCAAAATAACATTGATACTATTATGTCAAGTATTGAGATCCACCATTCACTCATTAAATTTCCGAGCATGAAAATTTATGTACACATACATAAATTTATATAAGTATAGATCATCATAAATTTTCAAATATTCATTTTATTTGAATAGAAACCACTGTAATATTTAGATCTGAAACATATGTTACATACGATACATTCCAATAAAATGCTGCAAATTATCCTGCGTTTTCATTGAAATTTATACGATACAAACGGAATATAAATTATCATTCTCATTACATATTCTAATATTATTCAGTTGGCAAAGTTTTAGACAAGTGAAACAAATAAATCAATGGAATTTACTGTAAGAGGAAACTGTTACATGAAGTGCAAGCTAGATGAACCATCGAAATGTGCTAAGGGGTTATCAGTAATTATATATTGATTTATTCAGATTTGCAAATAACCTAATAAATTAAATTCGATGATACAATGAACAATTATTCAATACAAAATAGTAATTTTATTATTAAATAATTTATTTTCTCTATTAATGTAATAACTATTTCCAATTTACTTGCTCGTCAATTTATATGATTCATTGTTTATTATTAATAATACCATATACACACACATGCATGTATATATACATATACTATAGGTAAATATAATATATTACAGGGGAAAATATTAAAGGTCTTATATTTTTTAGAAACAGAAGCTCTGGTGTATTATGTGTATCATAATTCTTAATATTAAACGTAAAATGAAAATACGCGATGATAATCTATTTGAGTAACTTTCAAACCAAAAAAAAAAGTTATAATTTAGTTTTAAAGTTTGTATTTTTTGAAAATTAAAAATAAATCCTTATTACTGATTGTAAGAATATATTTGCGTGGAATTACACTAAATACTGTCCAATTAATTTTGTATGTGTTTAAAAGTCTATTAAAAATCTTAAAAGTCTATTAAAAATCTGTCTAAAATCAAAATTACCCGAAGATTTAAAAAAGTGAGAGGGATACTTGTTGTTTACAAGTTAACAGTTTAAAACATTTGATATATCAAAAAGATATTCTCTTCGTGGAATGACCATTTCTGAAAATGCACAAATTCACATTTTCTGTGACGCTAACCTTACAGAGTACTTACGTTTATCGCCACCGCGGCTACAGATTTGTCGGTTTTTAAGTACCGCCAATCTACACTTAAAATATTTGCAGCAAATCATAAAATAAAACATTTCTTTTAAAATCGAAAAACTTACAAAATACAAAACTCTTTATTGAAAAACAAAGTACTCAATCGGATTTCGGTGGAAAATGGGCCGATATGGAGTTTAACACGGATTCAAAAGAGTCTCTTTTTGGCAAATCCCATATACGCATTTCCGTAGCACACACACACAGAAAAAAAATGGCGTCAAAAATCAGCAAACAACAAGGCAACAAGGGATCCAAATGATAACTGCGTCCGCGTGCGAACAGCAAGATTGCTCTTCATAAGCTCAACTTCTGCTGCGGTGGCGTTAATACGTTAGTACATCTTAAAGTGTACGGGCCCCGACAGCAAGACACATCTGCTAAAATTCGACCTCTCGCATGAATTGTCGGTAAGCGCATGGTAGTCATACAGAGACATTGATACGATATCGTTTCGCCAATAGCCAGCGATCTTTCTTTTTTTAACCAACATATGTCACATGCAAAGGTAGGCACACTGGCAATCGAAATAAAGTTAGAAATAAATTACTTGGCGCATAGTCGAAGAATTTCCTGGGCCGATCATCTAGATCGGCATAAATTGATCCATTTTACTGGGTAGCGTGCATTCCTCTCAGCTCCCCTTGTATTATCATCATTTGGCCTCGCCGATAACTCTACCCCCTGCTGTGAAATGTATCACGTGACACAAACATACCAACGTGTTACATCAAGGGGCTTGTTTTAATGAATTCCCCCCCCCCCATAGGTCAAGATGAGCGTGGGTGAAAGTTTAAGGAATACAGGAGACAAGATTAAAGAAAGATGGTCCGTATTATATTTTTTTCGGGGTTGGTAAAGCATCCATTTTGATGCAAAATTACATAATTCTTTAAAAGATCAATCTACAAACAGCTCCAATAAAAAACATTTAGAATGCATGCAATCTTCAAATAGTCCTTCAATAATTTTCAATAATGAAATCCGCAGAATTTATGCATTTAATTTAAAGAATGTTTTATTTCAATTTATTTATGATACAGCTCATATTCAAAATATTAGAATAATTACCTTTTTTTTAGAAATTGAAAATATCGTTTGGTAGTTTAATGTCTTTTAATGAAAATATGCAAACGATATTTTTATTAAGAACTTATTGTTGATTAAACTTACTTGTTATCTTAAATTTAATATCATTTTTGAAAAGATTAATTGCAAAAAAAATTATTTTGAAACGTCAAAATATTAGAATATTTATTCAAGTGGTTCAAAATATTAGAATATTTCACATTAATTCTCCTTTAATTATTACCAATTCTTAACTGGTGGCATCATTGATTAAATTCATACTATTTTATTTAAAATCAGTATTCTTTTTTGCAGTTAGTTTCTTTTTCGTCTTAAAATGGGCCGTGTGAGTGATATTCCTGAATCTACTAAACTTCGTACACTCTTAAAACTGTGCCTCTGATATGAGAGGCAAATTCGGAATTTTTTTGCCTCTGAATATTAAGAGGCACACGGTTAAAACTGTGCCTCTGATATAAGAGGTACATTTTTAATTTTTGTGCCTCTGAATATTTAGAGGCACACGGTGCCCTTGAAATTAAAAGGCACAATCTTTAAACAGTGCCTCTGAAATAAGAGGTACATTTTTAACTTTTGTGCCTCTGAATATTAAGAGGCACACACTGCTTTTGAAATTAAGAGGCACATTATGTGCCTTTGAAAGTCTATTTCGTGCCTCTTAGTAAAAGTGGCACTTTTTTTTATTCTTACATTTTTACTTTCCAGTAAAAATAACTGAAGTCAAACATTATTAAAATTTATACTGGGTGTCTTCCTTTATTAAACAATTTATTAATCATTATAGAGTTTTAAAGGTATGGTTCCAACAACAAAAATGTTTCAAGGATTGTCCTCCATCAATGACTTTTTATGACAAAATAATTATTACATTTTAAAGTTTATACATCCTTTCCCGATATAAATTACATTTTGAAAAAAAATTTCCACCCTCTAATAATAATAAAAAAGGTTCCTTTTTCTGATAACAGAAATATTCAGTGCTAAATGATTACTTTGAATTTTCAGTGTTCCCTGGCTTTAAAAGCAAAATTTCCTGCACCAGAAAATGCTGAAAATTCAAAATAACCTAACTTTGTATGTTTTGTTCATAAACAGTGGAATATGCTCTGACGAAAATTTTTCTTACTTCCATACAATTTTGAGTTTGAAATATTTAATATTCTTTCTAGCAATGTCAAATGATACTTTTCAAAGTTTATTTATGATTATTTTTCTAATTTTTAAAGTTTAATAATAGAAAAAAATGGTTTGTGGTTGTTTTAATCTGAAAATATTAATATTCAAAAAATCAAAATCTTTTAAAAGTGACATTTGATAATGCTAGAAATAATGATATTGTTTATGTTTAGCTAAAAAAGAAATACAGAAATTTAAGCTCTGACACCAATTTAAAAAAAATAATAAATAATGAATGATCTTACTAGAAGTTATAAATCAAAATTTAGTTTGACACTTTGCAAATAAAAAACTATATCTTTTCCCCAAAAATAATCAAATTTTATTGAATTTTGTATTTTATAGTAATTTATAGAAATTAGAAATCTCACAGGCAGTAGTTTACATTTTGTTTAAAAGGTTTCTTGTTTCCAATAAAGGGATAAAAAAATGGATATCTTTTTTCAATAATTTAATAAAAATATGCCAGAAATAACATTCTTAGCTGAAAATATGTTTTTTCAGCTAAAAATTAACTTTTTTTTTTTTTTTGTTAATTTTTTAGTTTGAACATGTGAGAAATGAAGAATAATATTTCAACATTAAACTATTCTTAAATATACATACTAAATTAAGTATAATTATTTAATATTCTCGTAAAATAAAAAAATGAGGCAAATACTACTTTTAATTTATAGTTCTAGACAGTTTATTTTGTTTTTCATCATTTTATTAAAGTAAAACACTTCTCAGAAGATACTACCAAAGTTAACATTTTAAATGAGTTTTAGCCACAATAAGATAATTGTAATGCAGTAAACAATTAACTTAGCAATAAATAATGTGCTACACTACAAAAAAAAAAAAAAAAAAAAAAAAAATTAAAAGCTGTTTGATTTAATATCTCTAAATATCATTCATGTTGATATAGATCTACTTTGTTCAATGGGGAACATAAAATTTTTTGAGAACAAATTTAAGCCAATGTTAAATAAAATAAACAAAATGGCATTGCTAATTAACTACTTAATACATAGAAATTAGACAAGAATAATACTTGGATTTAACACATAAGTAGGGAAAGTAGAAAAGTAAACCATAACAGATGATTTGGAAAAAGCCAACAATATTTATTTGCTTAATTTGTGCTGGATGTTAAATAGTATTTTTTACATTCTTTGACTTTATCTTTTCTACCCTCCTCTCATGTTATTTAATCATTAAAAAACAATATTCTGAAACAAAAAAAAAGAACAGATAAACTTTAATTATTCTTGTTAATGCTGATGCCTAAGAACTTAAAAAATAAATAAATAAAAATACAATATATATGAAAATAAAAATACAGGACACATAAATATACAAATATATTTTATTGTAAAATATACACTTCATTCATTAAATTAATTCTATGCTGTAAGAATATTTAAATTCAAACTGTAATATACAACATAATAATGAAACAGTTACACATTCTATAGCAGAATTGTCTTCTAAATATTTGGTCCGAAGAGTAGTTAGTTGCCATTTAAAAAATAAATTTGCAGGTTTCTTCCATTGAGGAACATATCCTAGAGAGAAATTGATAAGAAAAATAATTAAATACTTAATATTTGTTCATAAATAAATTCAAATACATATTAAAAAAAAATTGTATTTGCTACAATAAACTCTCGATTATCTGGTAGCAGCAGATGGGCACATTGGATAATAAAAAAGCTTGATAGGGATGAGTTCTGTAAATATCCTTATCATGCCATCATGCTTCCATTAAAAACACATTTTTGATACAAAAACTTATTTCTAGTCAAGTTTTCTGACTTGTTTCATAAAAACAGTCGCTCATATAAAATCATGTACCCTGTATATGAATACAATATATATAGTTTTAAATTAAACAAATCCTTGATGTAAAAAGCCTAACTAAAAAACAATTTAAATTTATTTTATTGACCCATGATTAGAATTAAAATATATAATTACATACAAAAGTCAAGATTAAAAAATAATACAAATAATAATTAATTATTGATAAATGACTGCTTTTATATTTTAGCAGTCTTATTAAGAACACAGAAGGATCACAGATGATAGAAAACATCCATATCCATCACCAGGGTTGGTTTTTTGACATCAAAAAAGGGTTTGTGACATGACAAGGGTTTAAAACGTCAAAAACCCAGAGTCACAATCTGCTGCGGTGCACTAGAGTTTGTTCAGAAAACAAATTTTAATACTAGCTTCTATTGCCATACTTCATGTTGAAATTTAATTATATTATGGGTAATTAGCAATGTCTTAAAATATTTTTAATTAATAAAAATTAAGGTAAAAATAACAAATTCCAAATCCCAGAAATTTATCTCGAAATGGACATGCAGAAATATTTGCACAAAAATTATGTTTAAACATTTTGTTTATTTATTGTTATTATTATTTTAATATTTAATTTGTAAAAAAATCTAAAGTTATTTAGAATGCATTTTGACATAGCTATATTTATAAGGAACAAGTTAAGTATTATAAATGCAGGATTTTTAAAAGTGTCATACTTAATATACGTGTTAATTTTTTTTTTTTTATGCTTTACACATTATATACATAATATCTAGTAGGTTAATTTGAATTTAAATACAATGCATGCTATGATTATTATGTATCTTTATAAACCATTTTTATATCAATTCCCCTGCCCCCCCAAAGCAGACACACTAATAGTATCAAGAATACAAATAATGTTTACTTTAAAGTAAGGTAAGAAAAATCAAAAAGCGAGGTAAATAATAGAAGTTCTCAGATTGCGAATGATTGATGAATGCTCAACCTGATTAAAAGAATATTCTTCAAAAGTGTCTAAAATTCAGAAAATGTTAATATTTATCCTTAAAAATGTCTAATCTTTAATATTATTTTAACTATACACTAAGTATGGTTATAAATAAATTTCTTAATAATATAATTTCCCTGCAAATTTTGAATAACACATTAAAATTTATTAAATAAAGTTACAAAAGATAAGTTTTCCAAAGTCTAAGATTTTTACTCTTCAAAATATGTTTCTTCAAAAATTTAAATTTATTTTTTCTACAACATATTTAGAAACATTTTCTTTATTATAAGCAAATAAATTTTACTTATTAAATATAAATATAGATAGATACATACATATGTAAATAAATATAGATTTTTGGCCATGGTTAAAGCCATCAAAAACTGTTGCATGTCAAAAACTTACCAAGCCTGTCCAACACCACCTTAAATCTATTCACAATTTTAATAGAGAATTTATCTTAATAACTTTAGATAGTTGAAAAGCTACTGGATATAATTAGGTGTAAAACAATTAAAGTTAAAGAAATATGATTGAAATTACATCAACTAAGGGACATTAAAATCTCATTACATAACAATCAACCTTTTAAAAAAACATATTTAATAAATTAAATAAAATATATAACACTTAATATGATGTGTTTTGATTTTAGGTAGTAATTATATAATTTCTTTAATAAAGGAAAATATATTTGTTTTAGAAAATAAAACTGAAAGGTTGACAGCTATTGTTACCTTGAGTTAAGTTTTTAAAGAAATATTTTCAAAAGATTTAGTTATTTATAAGAGCAGTTAGCATGTTTATTGTAAATATTTCCTTCCTTTTAAATCAATGTACTATTAAATTAAATCATCTGTTTGAAAATAAATTGAATTTATACTGAATAAGCACATTAAAAAAAGACTGTTTGATAAAGATAAGAAAAAATTCAAAAGGTAATTTCTACCACTTGTGTTTTTCCTGGTATATGTAACTTCTTGAGTGGTGCAATCAAAGCCCTGTTGTCGCATATGGCTGATTTTCTATTTAGGTATCGTGAATTTTCACCAATAAATTTTAGTAGTTATTTTTACTTTATACGATGATAGAAAATCCATAAATAAAATAAAATAGTTATTCATAATTTTCTGTTCTGAATTCAATATTTTTAAACAAAAAATCTGCCAGATGCTAAAGCAGTGGAGCACATTATTCTATGGTTACAACCTAACTTTAAAAAATCATGGCCATAGGTATGTATAAAACTTCTTTTAATTTCTCATGCTAATTTCAACAAAAATATCAGTAAAAGATTTATGATGTACAGATTTCGCTCAATTACAGCACTACCTAATCCTACAATATTACAGCACCCATTTAAACATACATTGAATGAGGAGAAAACATTGTAATAAATCAATAACCAACCTTCTCAAAAAATTAATATACATAAATAATGTAATATTGTGATGCAATTATGAATGGAAACTTTTCTGACAAAGTGAAAAGGTGCCCAGGAAAGAGTTAAATAAAAGATATTTGACTTAAATTTCCAAATTTTGCCTCTTGAGTTACCTATACTGACAATAAGTTGACACATTTGACACAAACCTAATAACCTTATTGGAAATAGTATAAGATCTGACATGTAAACAACTCGACAGAATATATCATAGATAATGGAACTTGATAAAAAAAAAGATGCTACTGGCAATAAAGTTATCACAATGAAATTTTTGTCGACTAGCTGTCAGTCTAGATATGTCAAGATGTTGAAAATAATTGTACATGTCTTACATTCAACTATTAACCTAAATACTTTTTCCTGCAGATTAAAAAATTTTAATTTGTATATTTTTACCAATGAATTTAAAAAGAAAATTTAACAATGTAAAATGATATTGTTTCATATTTATTATTTTTATGAAATACATATTAGAGCTTGATATGAAATTTTAAAATGAGTTTACCTAATTTTCATGGATTTCCATTAATATAAACAGGTGAGCTAATTTAGTGAGTAACACTTGATAAACATGGAAAAATCAAGTTTAACTTTGCCTTACTACAGTTCTTTAGGTTATTTATAATAGCTTAATTACCACTAGGTGTAATTTTAAGTTTTGATTTATAACATATTGTAATGCAATTAAATGCTTTAAACTTGCAAGAGTAGCAATTTAGCTAAACGAAAACCTATCAATTGCACAGATTTTTGGAATACATCTTGAAGTAACATTGCTAAATTTTTGCAAATTTGATATTTCCACTGATTCGTGTTGGTGGTGTGTGTGTGTGTGTGTGGTGGGGGGAATTATAGTATGTTGTTTAAAGAAAAAAATATAATTCAGAAAGAAATTTCTTAATTTTCTTTAATGTTTTACTTCTCAAATTAAATTTTCTTTGACATTCTGAAATTACACACCACTTTGATGGAATAAGGGCACCTGTTCTGTGCTTAGTGCACCAATAGAAATTTTGTTCATACTAATCAAGGAATCATTAAAAAAAATATATAAAAAATAAAAAATACTGTACAAAAAAAGTGATATCTAATAACATTGATTACATGAATTATAATTTATGTATATAATGTAATCATAATATCATGTTTATAATAAATTTGACATGTCTTGAGAAATTTTCCATTTTGAATGAATGTGTGTGAATGAGATGGTTATCTCATTATTTTTCTGGTATCTAAAATAATATTTAATAGTTACAAATTTTAAGATGTGAACACAGAGCCTAATATAGTTGAATTATGAATTCAGCAGCATGCAACAGCAACATGAAATTAACATTAGAACAGATATATTCAGCACTAAATGCAAATAAATTTTAATATACCATTGTTATTGCACCCCATGTAGCTCTGTTTAGTTGTATCAGTTTCCTTTACTCCAGGAATTTGTTAGACATTGAATATCCAGTCTCTCTTGAATTTTCTTCATGTCACCGATAAAAGAAGTAACTTGTCTGTCGACTTCCATATCCAGCTGAAAGTAATTAAGAGAGTTATTAAAAAGTGAATCATCTGTTTTCAGCATTAAAATCACATGCTCATGATCTATAAAACAACAGACATACAGTAAATTCTGTCCAAGACATATCTAGCCCATAGAAATTTTCTGCCATAGATGATATTCTGCTTCTGACAGAACTTACTGTATCAAAAATCATTCAGCATGACTTTAAATCCTTTCTGTGTCAGACAAATTGCCATCTAATATAGTTTACTGTATGTAAACATAAATATAGTAGAGACATAAAATTCATTCCCCATTTGTAACTAAAGGTCAAAATCAACAGTCAGCAGGAAGCTGATCAATCAATTTTCAGAAATCCTGTCTTGGAACTTTCACATGTAATCTTTTCACATGTAATCTTTTGAGGTACCTAGACTGTGTTTTTGTGCTTTTTTGATGAAATTTACGTTTTTTATGATTTGTAGCAAAAATTCGTCATTTTGTCAAGGTATTTTGGTAAAATCGGTTGTTTTTCGGGGCCGATTGATGAAATTTGTCGTTTTTCTTGCGAGCTTTTGATGTAACTATCCGTTTTATAAAATTTATCTTTTTTGTGATTTTTTTGAAAAATTGGTCATTTTTTTTGCTATCTTTATACGAATTTTAACTTTAATTGTGATCTTTTGATGAAATGTGCCTTTTTTTCCCATTCTTTGAAGAAATTTTTTCTTGTTTTGTACAATCTATTTACCAAAATTTGTGTTTTTTGAGGCACCTAGACTGTGTTTTTGTGCTTTTTTGATGAAATTTACGTTTTTTATGATTTGTAGCAAAAATTCGTCATTTTGTCAAGGTATTTTGGTGAAATTGCTCGTTTTTCGGGGCCGATTGATGAAATTGGTCGTTTTCCTTGCGAGCTTTCGATGTAACTTGCCGTTTCATCAAATTGATCTTTTTTTTGTGATTTTATTGAAAATTTGGTCATTTTTTTCACTATCTTTATGCGAATTTTACCTTTAATTGTGATCTTTTGATGAAATGTGCCTTTTTTCCCCATTCTTTGAAGAAATTTTTTCTTGTTTTGTACAATCTATTTACCAAAATTTGTGTTTTTTGAGGTACCTAGACTGTGTTTTTGTGCTTTTTTGATGAAATTTGCGTTTTTTATGATTTGTAGCAAAAATTCGACATTTTTTCAAGGTATTTTGGTGAAATCGGTTGCTTTTCGGGGCCTTTTGATGAAATTTGTCGTTTTTCTTGCGAGCTTTCGATGTAACTATCCGTTTTATAAAATTTATCTTTTTTTTGTGATTTTTTTGAAAAATTGGTCATTTTTTTTGCTATTTTTATGCGAATTTTACCTTTAATTGTGATCTTTTGATGAAATATGCCTTTTTTTACCATTCTTTGAACAAATTTCTGGTTTTGCACAATCTATTTACCAAAATTTGTGTTTTTTTGAGGTACCTAGACTGTGTTTTTGCGATCTTTTGATGAAATTCACGTTTTTTATGATACCTGGACCAAATTTTTTCTTTTCTTGTTGTCTTTTGCTGAAATTTGTCGCTTTTCTTGCAAGCTTTCGATGTAATTTGACGTTTTATCAAATTTATCTTTATTTTGTGATTTTTTTTGCAAAATTGGTCGTTTTTTTCGCTATCTTTATGCGAATTTTACCTTTAATTGTGATGTTTTGATGAAATGTGCCTTTTTTTCTCCCATTCTTTAAAAAAATTTCTTGTTTTGCACAATCTATTTACCAAAATTTGTGTTTTTTGAGGTACCTAGACTGTGTTTCTGTGATCTTTTGATGAAATTTGCATTTTTTATGATTTGTAGCAAAAATTCGTCATTTTGTCAAGGTATTTTGGTGAAATTGCTCGTTTTTCGGGGCCGATTGATGAAATTTGTCGTTTTCCTTGCGAGCTTTCGATATAACTTGCCGTTTCATCAAATTGATCTTTTTTTAATGATTTTTTTGAAAAATTGGTCATTTTTTTTTGCTATCTTTATGTGAATTTTACCTTTAATTCTGATCTTTTGATGAAATGTGCCTTTTTTTCCCATTCTTTGAAGAAATTTCTGGTTTTGCACAATCTATTTACCAAAATTTGTGTTTTTTTGAGGTACCTAGACTGTGTTTTTGTGGTCTTTTGATGAAATTAACATTTTTTATGATACCTGGACCGAATTTTTTCTTTTCTCGTTGTCTTTTGCTGAAATTTGTCGTCTTTTTTGCAAGCTTTTGATGTAACTTGCCGTTTCATCAAATTTATCTTTTTTTTGTGATTTTTTTGAAAAATTGGTCATTTTTTTTTGCTATTTTTATGCGAATTTTACCTTTAATTGTGATCTTTTGTTGAAATGTGACTTTTTTTCCCATTCTTTGAACAAATTTCTGGTTTTGCACAATATATTTACCAAAATTTGTGTTTTTTTGAGGTACCTAGACTGTGTTTTTGCGATCTTTTCATGAAATTCACGTTTTTTATGATACCTGGACCAAATTTTTTCTTTTCTTGTTGTCTTTTGCTGAAACTTGTCGTTTTTCTTGCAAGCTTTCGATGTAATTTGCCGTTTTATCAAATTTATCTTTATTTTGTGATTTTTTTTGCAAAATTGGTCATTTTTTTCACTATCTTTATGTGAATTTTACCTTTAATTGTGATCTTTTGATGAAATGTGCCTTTTTTCCCATCTTTTGAAGAAATTTCTTGTTTTGCACAATCTATTTACCAAAACTTATGTTTTTTGAGGTACCTAGATTGTATTTTTGCGATCTTTTGATGAAATTCACATTTTTTTATGATATGTGGACAAAATTCGTCATTTTCTCAAGGGCTTTTGGTGAAATTGGTCGTTTTTTGGGATATTGTGATGAAACTTGTCGTTTTTCTTAAGAGCTTTCGATGTAACTTGCCGTTTTATCAAATTTATCTTTTTTGTGATTTTTTTGAAAAATTGGTCATTTTTTTCGATATTTTTATGCGAATTTTACATTTTAATTGTGAACTTTTGTTGAAATGTGCCTTTTTTCCCCATCTTTTGAAGAAATTTCTTGTTTTGCACAATCTATTTACCAAAATTTGTGTTTTTTTGAGGTACCTAGACTGTGTTTTTGTGGTCTTTTGATGAAATTAACATTTTTTATGATACCTGGACCGAATTTTTTGTTTTCTCGTTGTCTTTTGCTGAAATTTGTCGTCTTTTTTGCAAGCTTTTGATGTAACTTGCCGTTTCATCAAATTTATCTTTTTTGTGATTTTTTTGAAAAATTGGTCATTTTTTTTGCTATCTTTATGCGAATTTTACCTTTAATTGTGATCTTTTGATGAAATGTGCCTTTTTTTCCCATTCTTTGAAGAAATTTCTGGTTTTGCACAATCTATTTACCAAAATTTGTGTTTTTTGAGGTACCTAGACTGTGTTTTTGTGCTTTTTTGATGAAATTTGCGTTTTTTATGATTTGTAGCAAAAATTCTACATTTTTTCAAGGTATTTTGGTGAAATCGGTTGCTTTTCGGGGCCTTTTGATGAAATTTGTCGTTTTTCTTGCGAGCTTTCGATGTAACTATCCGTTTTATAAAATTTATCTTTTTTGTGATTTTTTTGAAAAATTGGTCATTTTTTTTGCTATTTTTATGCGAATTTTACCTTTAATTGTGATCTTTCGATGAAATGTGCATTTTTTTCCCATTCTTTGAACAAATTTCTGGTTTTGCACAATCTATTTACCAAAATTTGTGTTTTTTTGAGGTACCTAGACTGTGTTTTTGCGATATTTTCATGAAATTCACGTTTTTTATGATACCTGGACCAAATTTTTTCTTTTCTTGTTGTCTTTTGCTGAAACTTGTCGTTTTTCTTGCAAGCTTTCGATGTAATTTGCCGTTTTATCAAATTTATCTTTATTTTGTGATTTTTTTTGCAAAATTGGTCGTTTTTTTCGCTATCTTTATGCGAATTTTACCTTTAATTTGGATCTTTTGATGAAATGTGCCTTTTTTCTCCCATTCTTTGAATAAATTTCTTGTTTTGCACAATCTATTTACCAAAATTTGTGTTTTTTGAGGTACCTAGACTGTGTTTTTGTGATCTTTTGATGAAATTTGCTTTTTTTATGATGTGTGGCAAAAATTTGTCATTTTGTCAAGGTATTTTGGTGAAATTGGTCGTTTTTTGGGGTCGATTGATGAAACTTGTCGTTTTTCTTGCGAGCTTTCGACGTAACTTGTCGTTTCATCAAATTTATCTTTTTTTTGTGATTTTTTTTGAAAAATTGGTCATTTTTTTCACTATCTTTATGTGAATTTTACCTTTAATTGTGATCTTTTGATGAAATGTGCCTTTTTTCCCATCTTTTGAAGAAATTTCTTGTTTTGCACAATCTATTTACCAAAACATATGTTTTTTGAGGTACCTAGATTGTATTTTTGCGATCTTTTGATGAAATTCACATTTTTTATGATATGTGGACAAAATTCGTCATTTTCTCAAAGTCTTTTGGTGAAATTGGTCGTTTTTTGGGATATTGTGATGAAACTTGTCGTTTTTCTTAAGAGCTTTCGATGTAACTTGCCGTTTTATCAAATTTATCTTTTTTTGTGATTTTTTTGAAAAATTGGTCATTTTTTTCGATATTTTTATGCGAATTTTACATTTTAATTGTGAACTTTTGTTGAAATGTGCCTTTTTTCCCCATCTTTTGAAGAAATTTCTTGTTTTGCACAATCTATTTACCAAAATTTGTGTTTTTTGAGGTACCTAGACTGTGTTTTTGTGATCTTTTGATGAAATTTGCTTTTTTTATGATGTGTGGCAAAAATTCGTCATTTTGTCAAGGTATTTTGGTGAAATTGGTCGTTTTTTGGGGCCGATTGATGAAACTTGTCGTTTTTCTTGCGAGCTTTCGACGTAACTTGCCGTTTCATCAAATTTATCCTTTTTTTGTGATTTTTTTGAAAAATTGGTCATTTTTTTCACTATTTTTATGTGAATTTTACCTTTAATTGTGATCTTTTGATGAAATGTGCCTTTTTTCCCATCTTTTGAAGAAATTTCTTGTTTTGCACAATCTATTTACCAAAACTTATGTTTTTGAGGTACCTAGATTGTATTTTTGCGATCTTTTGATGAAATTCACATTTTTTATGATATGTGGACAAAATTCGTCATTTTCTCAAGGTCTTTTGGTGAAATTGGTCGTTTTTTGGGATATTTTGATGAAACTTGTCGTTTTTCTTAAAAGCTTCCGATGTAACTTGCCGTTTTATCAAATTTATCTTTTTTTTGTGATTTTTTTGAAAAATTGGTCATTTTTTTCACTATCTTTATGCGAATTTTACCTTTAATTGTGATCTTTTGATGAAATGTGCCTTTTTTTCCCATTCTTTGAAGAAATTTCTGGTTTTGCCCAATCTATTTACCAAAATTTGTGTTTTTTTTGAGGTACCTAGACTGTGTTTTTGTGATCTTTTGATGAAATTCACGTTTGTTATGATACCTGGACCAAATTTTTTCTTTTCTCGTTGTCTTTTATTGAAATTTGTCGTTTTTCTTGCAAGCTTTCGATGTAATTTGCCGTTTTATCAAATTTATCTTTATTTTGTGATTTTTTTGCAAAATTTTTCGTTTTTTTCGCTATCTTTATGCAAATTTTACCTTTAATTGTGATGTTTTGATGAAATGTGCCTTTTTTTCTCACATTCTTTAAAAAAATTTCTTGTTTTGCACAATCTATTTACCAAAATTTGTGTTTTTTGAGGTACCTAGACTGTGTTTCTGTGATCTTTTGATGAAATTTGCATTTTTTATGATTTGTAGCAAAATTTCATCATTTTGTCAAGGTATTTTGGTGAAATTGCTCGTTTTTCGGGGCCGATTGATGTAATTTGTCGTTTTCCTTGCGAGCTTTCGATATAACTTGCGTTTCATCAAATTGATCTTTTTTTAATGATTTTTTTGAAAAAATGGTCATTTTTTTTTGCTATCTTTATGTGAATTTTACCTTTAATTCTGATCTTTTGATGAAATGTGCCTTTTTTTCCCATTCTTTGAAGAAATTTCTGGTTTTGCACAATCTATTTACCAAATTTTGTGTTTTTTTGAGGTACCTAGACTGTGTTTTTGTGGTCTTTTGATGAAATTAACATTTTTTATGATACCTGGACCGAATTTTTTCTTTTCTCGTTGTCTTTTGCTGAAATTTGTCGTCTTTTTTGCAAGCTTTTGATGTAACTTGCCGTTTCATCAAATTTATCTTTTTTTTGTGATTTTTTTGAAAAATTGGTCATTTTTTTTGCTATCTTTATGCGAATTTTACCTTTAATTGTGATCTTTTGATGAAATGTGCCTTTTTTTCCCATTCTTTGAAGAAATTTCTGGTTTTGCACAATCTATTTACGAAAATTTGTGTTTTTTGAGGTACCTAGACTGTGTTTTTGTGCTTTTTTGATGAAATTTGCGTTTTTTATGATTTGTAGCAAAAATTCGACATTTTTTCAAGGTATTTTGGTGAAATCAATTGCTTTTCGGGGCCTTTTGATGAAATTTGTCGTTTTTCTTGCGAGCTTTCGATGTAACTATCCGTTTTATAAAATTTATCTTTTTTGTGATTTTTTTGAAAAATTGGTCATTTTTTTTTGCTATTTTTATGCGAATTTTACCTTTAATTGTGATCTTTTGATGAAATGTGCATTTTTTTTCCATTCTTTGAACAAATTTCTGGTTTTGCACAATCTATTTACCAAAATTTGTGTTTTTTTGAGGTACCTAGACTGTGTTTTTGCGATCTTTTCATGAAATTCACGTTTTTTATGATACCTGGACCAAATTTTTTCTTTTCTTGTTGTCTTTTGCTGAAACTTGTCGTTTTTCTTGCAAGCTTTCGATGTAATTTGCCGTTTTATCAAATTTATCTTTATTTTGTGATTTTTTTTGCAAAATTGGTCGTTTTTTTCGCTATCTTTATGCGAATTTTACCTTTAATTTGGATCTTTTGATGAAATGTGCCTTTTTTCTCCCATTCTTTGAATAAATTTCTTGTTTTGCACAATCTATTTACCAAAATTTGTGTTTTTTGAGGTACCTAGACTGTGTTTTTGTGATCTTTTGATGAAATTTGCTTTTTTTATGATGTGTGGCAAAAATTTGTCATTTTGTCAAGGTATTTTGGTGAAATTGGTCGTTTTTTGGGGTCGATTGATGAAACTTGTCGTTTTTCTTGCGAGCTTTCGACGTAACTTGCCGTTTCATCAAATTTATCTTTTTTTTGTGATTTTTTTTGAAAAATTGGTCATTTTTTTCACTATCTTTATGTGAATTTTACCTTTAATTGTGATCTTTTGATGAAATGTGCCTTTTTTCCCATCTTTTGAAGAAATTTCTTGTTTTGCACAATCTATTTACCAAAACTTATGTTTTTTGAGGTACCTAGATTGTATTTTTGCGATCTTTTGATGAAATTCACATTTTTTTATGATATGTGGACAAAATTCGTCATTTTCTCAAGGTCTTTTGGTGAAATTGGTCGTTTTTTGGGATATTGTGATGAAACTTGTCGTTTTTCTTAAGAGCTTTCGATGTAACTTGCCGTTTTATCAAATTTATCTTTTTTTGTGATTTTTTTGAAAAATTGGTCATTTTTTTCGATATTTTTATGCGAATTTTACATTTTAATTGTGAACTTTTGTTGAAATGTGCCTTTTTTCCCCATCTTTTGAAGAAATTTCTTGTTTTGCACAATCTATTTACCAAAATTTGTGTTTTTTTGAGGTACCTAGACTGTGTTTTTGTGGTCTTTTGATGAAATTAACATTTTTTATGATACCTGGACCGAATTTTTTCTTTTCTCGTTGTCTTTTGCTGAAATTTGTCGTCTTTTTTGCAAGCTTTTGATGTAACTTGCCGTTTCATCAAATTTATCTTTTTTTTGTGATTTTTTTGAAAAATTGGTCATTTTTTTTGCTATCTTTATGCGAATTTTACCTTTAATTGTGATCTTTTGATGAAATGTGCCTTTTTTTCCCTTTCTTTGAAGAAATTTCTGGTTTTGCACAATCTATTTACCAAAATTTGTGTTTTTTGAAGTACCTAGACTGTGTTTTTGTGCTTTTTTGATGAAATTTGCGTTTTTTATGATTTGTAGCAAAAATTCGACATTTTTTCAAGGTATTTTGGTGAAATCGGTTGCTTTTCGGGGCCTTTTGATGAAATTTGTCGTTTTTCTTGCGAGCTTTCGATGTAACTATCCGTTTTATAAAATTTATCTTTTTTGTGATTTTTTTGAAAAATTGGTCATTTTTTTGCTATTTTTATGCGAATTTTACCTTTAATTGTGATCTTTTGATAAAATGTGCCTTTTTTTCCCATTCTTTGAACAAATTTCTGGTTTTGCACAATCTATTTACCAAAATTTGTGTTTTTTTGAGGTACCTAGACTGTGTTTTTGCGATCTTTTCATGAAATTCACGTTTTTTATGATACCTGGACCAAATTTTTTCTTTTCTTGTTGTCTTTTGCTGAAACTTGTCGTTTTTCTTGCAAGCTTTCGATGTAATTTGCCGTTTTATCAAATTTATCTTTATTTTGTGATTTTTTTTGCA
The DNA here is from genome assembly GCA_964019185.1 of Maratus speculifer. Lineage (NCBI taxonomy): Eukaryota > Metazoa > Arthropoda > Arachnida > Araneae > Salticidae > Maratus > Maratus speculifer. Next base: position 160,364,186 of record OZ025298.1, read on the forward strand.
AAATTGGTCGTTTTTTTCGCTATCTTTATGCGAATTTTACCTTTAATTTGGATCTTTTGATGAAATGTGCCTATTTTCTCCCATTCTTTGAATAAATTTCTTGTTTTGCACAATCTATTTACCAAAATTTGTGTTTTTTGAGGTACCTAGACTGTGTTTTTGTGATCTTTTGATGAAATTTGCTTTTTTTATGATGTGTGGCAAAAATTTGTCATTTTGTCAAGGTATTTTGGTGAAATTGGTCGTTTTTTGGGGTCGATTGATGAAACTTGTCGTTTTTCTTGCGAGCTTTCGACGTAACCTGCCGTTTCATCAAATTTATCTTTTTTTTGTGATTTTTTTTGAAAAATTGGTCATTTTTTTCACTATCTTTATGTGAATTTTACCTTTAATTGTGATCTTTTGATGAAATGTGCCTTTTTTCCCATCTTTTGAAGAAATTTCTTGTTTTGCACAATCTATTTACCAAAACTTATGTTTTTTGAGGTACCTAGATTGTATTTTTGCGATCTTTTGATGAAATTCACATTTTTTTATGATATGTGGACAAAATTCGTCATTTTCTCAAGGTCTTTTGGTGAAATTGGTCGTTTTTTGGGATATTGTGATGAAACTTGTCATTTTTCTTAAGAGCTTTCGATGTAACTTGCCGTTTTATCAAATTTATCTTTTTTTGTGATTTTTTTGAAAAATTGGTCATTTTTTTCGATATTTTTATGCGAATTTTACATTTTAATTGTGAACTTTTGTTGAAATGTGCCTTTTTTCCCCATCTTTTGAAGAAATTTCTTGTTTTGCACAATCTATTTACCAAAATTTGTGTTTTTTGAGGTACCTGGACTGTGTTTTCACGATCTTTTGATGAAATTTGTGCTTGTTATGATATCTGGGCAAAATTCATCGTTTTCTCAAGGTCTTTTGGTGAATTTGGTTGTTTTTCGTGGTCTTTTGATGAGATTCATCGTTTTTCTTGCGATCTTTCTATGTAATTTGCCATTTTATCCAATTTAAAGTTTTTTTTGTGAGATTGGCTGTTTTTTTCGCTATCTTTTTTGCAAAATTTGTCTTTTTTTCCACTATTTTTTTGCAAATTTTATCTTTAATTGCAATCTTTTGACAAAATGTGCCTTTTTCCCTCCTTTTGATCAAATTTGTCATATCTCCTAATCTATTTACCCAAATTTGTGTGTTTTGAAGTACCTAGACTGCGTTTTTATGATCTTTTGCTGAAATTCGCATTTTTTATGATATGCAGACAGAATTCGTCGCTTTCTCAAGGTCTTTTGGTGAAATCTGTCATTTTCTCGAGGTCTTTTGATGAAATTTGTCGTTTTTTTTCAATTTTTTGGTGTAATTTACCATTTTATCAAATTTATCCTTTTTTTCATGATTTTTTTGCGAAATTTGTTGCTTTTTTCACTACCTCTCCCCCCCCCCCCTCAGAGCATTGAAATGTCTCCTCCTGAAATTTTTAGGATTTCAATGGTCAGAAAGTACGATGTCCCCCCCCCCACAGTCACAGATGTTCCTCTTTGAGAAAAATGTTTGAATACAACACTGGTCGCAGTACTTTTACAAAAAAAAAAAAAAAAAAAAAAAAAAAAAAAAAAAAAAAAAGCAGTATTTTTACAAAAAAAAAAAAAAAAAAAACTATATATATAGCAGCGTTTTGTTACACACTGACCATTAGATTCATTTGTTGACATATGTGACCAGGCCCAGTAGCAGAAAATTCTTCACGTGTCTGTGAAGAATACTTCAGCAACAAAAAATAATCTGCGGCAAAATATTTTTAGAACTGAACCGTTTATTAATCAAACAATTGTTTACCTATTAAAGTTTTTAAGCATTTTATAAATTTTAATAAATAATAATCTTAACTTTTTGTATTAAGTAATAAAGAGCTAAACATAATACGAAGTAATACAAAAATTTGATATAAAAGAATCTGCATAAGAGAAATAAAATCTGTCATGCCCGTCTCGAGCTGTCTACTACTAGGTGACGAGGTACTTAATAAATAATTAATACTTAGTTTTTCCATCTTTTGAAAGAATATAAAAATTTAAACAAAATAATTATATAATTTTTCTCAAAAAAATATTTGTCTATTATTATTATCATTACCAGTTTCAAATATAGCTTAGTATTTGTACTAATAATAAAATGACATTAAGTACTAATTTCATCATAATCCCAGTAACAATTTTCTGTGCCAATTAGAAAAAAGGTAAAATTGATATGCGACCCAAGATTGAGCAAAGCTTATTATTAAATGAAATTGCAATAACCAGTATAACCCATAAAATAAGCAAAATTTGCATTTTGAAAGAAAACTACAATAAAGGTAGAAACAATGAAAATTTTAACAACTGTTTTTAAGCCCATATATTTGTTAAAAGTATTAGATTATTCTTCAGCATACATCAAACATATATTATATATCTAATGTTGCTACACACAAATGTGGCACTACTTTAAAATATATTTTTAAAGATTTTAAACTTTGGTGTGTCTGCAGAGAAGGTTTGTGGGGGGGGGAGTGCTAAATTACCAAGTGATTATTTATTTACCAATATAAAAATAAGAATTTAAAGAGGGGGGGGAAAATTCCAGACAAACTCCAAGAAAATAGAGTAATTTTTGCTTTCTACTCATTCCTAGAAACCTCCATTTTCCTTTTTTTCCAGGGGTTTTAAAGGAATGATAGACCATCTACTGTACACTTAGTTAAAATGTAAAATACAAAAATTTTCCATTCTCGATACAGTTAGACCAAATGAGGAAGGATAGGGGGGGAGGGGGGGGAATGATCAATTGTCACTAAGTGAGATTCATGATAAACTTTTGGTGATCCTTTGAAAAAAACTGAATCTTGTATTTTACTATAATTAATATATATTTTTTTTTAAATCTAAGAAATTTTTATACCCATAATGTTTTAGATGTTCAATTTTGAAATTTGACATTAGCAGGCTAGAATATTTACATTAATTGATATTATTACTAATTATGCTAATTAAAAAATAAATGCCTATGAAAAAGCAAACGAATATTTTAATTTAGTTTTCAATAACATATAACAGAACAATTTCATCTGACACAGCAATTAAAATTATGTACAGTTTCAGCCTCAAATAAATAGTCATGCAATAACATCACCAAAATAAAAAAAATCATGAAGTTATAAACAAAAATGAACAAATATGCTAAAACTGTGTGCTTACTTAAATAATCTTCAATTACTTTATAATTACTTTTGTTACAATCAAAAAAGTTTTAAAGATTTTTGTTTTCATTAAATAAAATGCATTTTATGTTATAAAATGGAAATTCTCTGATTATTAAAAGAAAAATACGGATATGTATGTACAATAAAGTCATACTAGTCATCCACAGGATTAAAACTTATGAATTTGGTGATTTGCAAGGTCTGCGGTTGGCGATTGCTAATTTAGATAAATAATTCTTATTACAATTTAAAAAAAAAATTTAGATTTTATGTATTTTGTTAAATTTTTGATTTGATCAAAGATTTTATGTATTTTGAGAAGGAGATGAAGCATATTTTCCTTTTTCTTGGAGGGATGAAGCAATTTACTTTCCTTTTTTAATTGGGGAGAAGGAGAAATATTGTCTAAACATTTTAAACAAGCAGCAGAAATATACTGAAATGCGAAAGATTATGTGCCTGAAATGTAGGCATAGTGGTCAGTGTTGAATTAAAGGGGTGACCCAAGGGGGACTCCCCCAAAGCATTGAAATGTCTCCCCCAGAAATTTTGTGATTTCAGTGGCCAAAAGTGCAATGCCCCCCCCCTTCCCCCTGGAGTGACAGAAGTTTTTACTCAATAAAAGTGTTTGGATTCAACACTGTAGTACTTTTACAAATAAATAAATAAATAAAATAGCAATTTTTCACCAAACACTGACCATATTTTGAAAGAATATAAAGTTTTAAACAAAATAATTACATAATTTTTGTCACAAAATATTTGTTTATTATTATTATCCTCACCAGTTTGAAATACAGCTTAGTATAAGTTAGTACTAATTTTATCATAATCCCAGGAACAATTTTCTGTGCCAATCAGCAAAAAAGAAAAAAATGATATGCGACCCAAGAATGAGCAAAGCTTATTATCAAAAGAAATTTCAATAATTAGTGTAACTCCATAAAATAAATAAAACTTGCATTCTGAAAGAAAATTGCAATAAAGTTAGAAACAATGTAAATTTTAGCAATTATTTTTAAGCCCATAATTTTTTTTAACTATCAGATAATTCTTCAAGGTGTAAAATTAATCTGCAGCCGTGTTACACTGTTTATGCTATTTTGGGACTATAATTAACAAAAAATAAATCCACATATTTTATAATTTGTATCACTTGTCGATTTTGTCCAATAAAAACTAAGATACTACATTTTTTTTCTTTAAGTTTTAATTAGAAAAATGCAGCATACAATTTTTAGAAAACAAAATAGTAATCAAAATTATAAGTTTTAAGCATCATAAAAAGTAGAAATACTCAAGAATGTTGTGAATTATAAATAAATATATAAATAAGGCCTTGGGACATTAATGTGGATTGAAGTATGAAAATATCTATGTATATATCTTCTCTGAAGATTTTCAGCGCAATAAAAATACATACATACAATCCATACACAGAGATGATAAGCAAACAAATGGTACGGTACAGCTGCCCTTTTTAAAAAATATTAAGATATAATAATCTGAAAAACTTATGACCAACTGCATAAAATTGCTCCCTTCCTAATCTTGAGTGTCCCCATGTATATGGAATACATTTTCTAAACACAATACATTGTTTTTTTGAGTAGGTAATTTTTATATTATGTAAACAATCATACTAGAGAACAGAAATACAAGTGAAATGTACTTACTTATTCAAGACTCATCTTTCCTTCCAGTACGGGCGACTGGTGGGATGTCTTGAGCTACAAAAACATTGACGTATTCCATTTTATTAAACTTAATTCCTATATTATAAAAACGATATAGCTGCGTACGACGCTGCATCATCAACAGCGTACGACGCCATGAAAATCCCGATCTACCGCCAAACACATCCAGATGCATGACGGTAAACTTTTCGTGGCGCATGCGTATTTGCCACCGTACTGCTTCTCGCTTTGACAGGGAATTTTGAGAGGTACAGAAATGGAACTCGGTGCCTCTAACAATTTTAAAGGCACAAATAGAACTTCGTGCCTCTGACAAATTTCACTTTCGTATCGGTGACTCTCATTTTGTCGTGGCTTAACGTTTTTCTGGAAAATCAGAGGCACTTTTTCTATGTGCCTCTCATATCAAAATAATAGAAGGCACGATATGCTTGTGCCTTTTATGTGAGGGGTACAGTTTTAAGAGTGTATGGTTGATTTGTATCGGCACGGTAAAAATCAATGTTTTATAGCGAATTATTTACATTGTTCGCAATCGAGCGTTAGTAAAATACTAACTCAATATTCAAAAATTGGAAAATTTCAAAATAATCGCCGAAATGGTGGCCGAAAACCAAAAACATCTGCTAGAGATGACAGGAAACTGAAGCGTATAGTTAAGAAAAACCGTTTTAAAAGTGTGCGATTCTTGCACCGAAAATGGAAAGAAGAAGGAGTTGAAGTTTCTACATCGACAACATTAAGACGTCTCCATAAATTTAAATTTGAATCTCGTGTACCGAAAACAAAACCTCTCATGACTGCAAGACAAAAGCGTATAAGATTTAATTGGTGTAAATCAAGACGTTTATGGAGCAATGAAGATTGGAAAAATATATTATTTAGTGATGAAAGTATGTTTTGTGTTTCATATGGTAATCAAGGTATTCGAGTTTGGAGAATGAAGCAAGAAGCATTTGATAAAGAATGCCTTAAACGTTGCGTAAAATTTGCTGCTAGTTTCATGGTTTGGGGTTGTATGAGTGCAGAAGGACAAGGAAAGTTATGCATCGTCTACGAAAAGTTTAACTCTCTGATATATCAAGAAATTTTAGAATATTACATGATTCCATCATCAGAAGATTTATTTGAAGATGATTTCATCTTTCAACAAGATTTAGCGTCCCCGCATACCTCGGTGTCAACTAAGAATTGGTTCCGCCAACGCAAGATTAAGGTACTTCCTTGGCCACCAAATTCACCAGATCTTAATCCCATCGAAAACTTATGGTGTATAATGAAGAAAAAACTTCAAGAAAATCCTCCTTCAAGTAAAACTGAGTTAGTGGCACGTATAAAGTCTATTTGGGCTAATATTGATAGAAATGTTTGTAAACACCTTGTATATAGTATGCAAGATCGATTGTACGCTGTTATGAAAGCTAAAGGGGATGCTACAAAATATTAACTACCATTTACTTCATATTCATAAGGTAATATTGTTGCGTAAAATAAAATATTCTAATATTTTGAACCAATCTAAATTTTATTCTAATATTCTGGTGTGTTTAAGGAAGCTGTATACCTAATTTATTGTGCTGTATTTTATATTTTATAAATGTTAAAATCTTATCTAAACATTCCAGATTTAATTTATAAGAAATTTAATTGCATTTACTTAGTATAAAAAATAAATAAATGACAAATAATTTTTTCTTATTACTTTTTCTCAATTATTCTAATATTTTGAATATGAGCTGTAAAAATTTAAAAAAATGAAGGGATTAAAATGTGGAAAACAAATAAGAATTTGACTGGTAGTGACATATTCTTTATTAGTGTAAGAAGTGAAATGCAATCCTGATTTTATTAACAGATAGTAAATTAATAAAAATAATTGTATAAATAAACAAAATTAAAAATTAAAAATGAGTTTTACTACAAAAATTCATTAAAATTTAAAAAATATTTTATTAACTGATAGTAAATTAATTAAAAAATTGTAAAAATAAATAACATTAAATATTACCATTTCTCTCATTAGCAAGAATTGATTTAAAAATGATTATATTTTAATAACTAATAGTACAACAATAAAAAAAATTTAGCAATATTTAAAATTAAATATAAAAAATTACTCTCATCAACAAATATTTATTTCAAAAAAATTAGAATATTTTATATACTCATAGTAAATCAATATAAGAAAAACGTATAAATAAATGATAAATAATAATAAATAAATAAAAAGGCATAATAATAAATTAATGTAATATATAATAATTACTATAAATATTCTATAAGGTTTTAAATTATATATTAATTATTTATTAAGCTAAGCTATTATTATTATTATTGTTGTTGTTGAATTATAATCAATAAATTGTACATTAAATTATATATTAATATGTTATTACATTTATATGATTTTAGATTATTTTATTATTCTTGATTTTAATTTATTATTTTAATATTTATTATATTATATATGCTACATATATGTATACATGTATTTGATACTATAATGCAAATATTAAATATTAATATTTTATTTAAATAATTTTATGTTATTTTATTATTAATGATTTTAACTTTTTTTCAATATTTTTCAGTTTTTATATTTATTATATATATATATATATATATATATATATATATATATATAATGCTATATTTATATTATTTTTATTTATTTTTATCTTTTAAATTTATACTTTAATAATATTTATAATTTTAACTATATAAAATTTATTATTATTATTATTATAAAATTATGTATTAATATTTTATTATACTTTATATTTTAAAATAGCAAATAAAGCCTTTGTGCAAAAATGTTTAAAAATAGGAAACCAACGATTATAAATGCACAAATAAAGTAAGAAAAGGTAGCAAACTGCCGTTTCGAATCCACTATGGAGATTCTTCATCAGTGCAAAACTCAGCGAGCTAGAAAAAGCAAAACTCAGCAAAGAGACAGAGAGACGCAGGTTTATATATCCGCTACGGAAATGATTCCGCCTAAAAGAAAACAATCAATGAAAAGAGAGCATTCAACAACTGGGTGGACAAGTAGCGACATCTACCGGAGAATAAACAAAACAAAAAACTAAAAAGCGAGGAAAAAAACTTTTAAATTAAATTAAAGATTTCCAAATGCTAGTAAAATAAGACGTACTTGATAAGTCATTGACTAAGGAGTGAGAATTTTTAATGATGTGGTAAGTTTCCTAAAAATTACGATCAAGAATGGAAGGACACTTTTGGATCATGGTAGCTGAAGAAAAGTTAAACTTATGTTGTAAAGAATAACAATGTTGAGCAATGGAGGAGCGTTTAAGCTCTTGATTTTTGACATACCTTTTATGTTCCGTTAAACGAAATCTGAGAGCACGTTTAGTCTGACCAATATAAGAAAGGCCACATCGGCAAGAAATCTGGTAAATACCTCAGTTATCTAAGCGATCGATGGGATGCTTAAGATTTGAAAAGGCAATTTTATTAACAGGAGAAAAAACAACATTGAAATCGAACCCCTTTAAAATTTTAGCAACTTGCTGACTGATTTTGGGGGGAAAAGGCAAAAGAACCAAAGTATTGGAATTCGAATTAAAGTTTCTTCTTTCAGACTGGGTGGATTTTGTCAATTTTCTATGGATTGAATCTATAATATTAGGGGAATAACCACGATCAACAGCAATAGCTTTAAGATAATTAAGTTCATCACTGAGTAACTGAGGAGTTGAACAAATATTGGAAGCCCGGAAAACAAAAGTTTTAAAAGCCGCAACTTTCTGGTTAGGAGAATGAGAAGAATACCTCTGAAGTGGAAGACTGACCGCAAAAGGTTTACGAAAGACAGGAGTCTGAAAATTATCATCACCGCGAATAACAAGGACATCCAGAAAAGAAAGGGAATTCTTCAATTCAACTTCAAAAGTAAAATGAATGTAAGAATCAATAGAATTCATGACAGAGAGAATATGATTTATATCTGAATTCACATCAATTAAAGCAAAAACATCATCTACGTAACGAAGATAAAACTGAAATTTTAAGACTTCAAACAATTTTATCTCAAAATAGTGCATGTAAAAATCGCATAAAATCGGACTAAGAGGTTTACCCATAGCCAAACCATCAGTCATACGAAAGAAATTCCCATTAAATATAAAAGTGTTTTGACACAAGCAAACATGAGTGAGATGAATGAGCTCCTCGATTTCGAAAAAAGAAAAATGAAATTCACAGAGCCTTTTCTTCAGATAATCCAAAGCCCCTGTAAAGTGTCCCTGTAAACGAACCATAGCTGATACACACTTAAATAACATATATCAATTTCATCGCTGTCGGACTATATTTACATGATTTAGAAACGGGCAGGCAAATATACAAACAAACCAATTCATAAACAATTTCAATCAAGATCCGATTAACTATTGAAATTACTATTGAACTATTGATTAACTATTGAACTATTGATGAACTATTGAACGGTGTCATTTAAGGGCCCCTTTCTTTCTGAAGAGTTTTCTAGATTTGACATATTTGAAAACAGATCAATGCTACAAATGTTAATCGAAAGAGTTGATCAGTTGAGGTAATATATATTTATCTAAACAATTTTTTTAAAAAGTTCCCTTATATATGAACACATAATAGTTAGGTGTAATCAAGAAAAATGTGAAAAAAGGTATAGTAGATTTAGCATAAAAATGTAAGCTGGATGAAAATGCTCTGTATGCATAACATAATATATCAATCTTTTGAAATAGTTCTTTAAATTCTGCCATTAGTTTAAGTTATTAATATTTTATACTGTGCATAAAAGAAAAACTGAATAATAATCAAATTCAATATTAAAATAATCATACATCTAAAATAACGGACAAACTGAAGAATTGTGATCATGTGGTTGAATCTGATCGTTTGCTTGAGAATCAGCTTGAATCAACTTGAGATGAAAGGTATTTTTACTAAACACATAAAAAAACATGGTAGAAAACAATTGCGCCCTCTGCCGATGAAGAACCGCAACTGTCTCCATTCGTTTAACATATGGGGCATGGGGCAGTCGCCCAGAAAGTAATACTACAAAGCGACTGCTATCATGGGGCAATCCATATCTGTTAACACGCGCAAGATAAAAACTTAGAATATTTCTAGTATACTTGTTTTAAACATTAAAATTTATACTAAACACATAAAATTCATTTACATTATTAATGTTTTTTTCAATATATTGGGTTGGGGAAATCGTTCGTTTTTTCCCAATAGATAGCTTTAAAGTCCCATATCTCGAGTAATACTTACTCAATTATGTCATACTATGCAGCGTTTGAAAGGTAACAGTTTCTAGAAAATTCTAGATATAAAGGTAGCGTCATCTGTTTAACCAGTCAAAAGTTATTACGTTTTAAAAATACAGATTTCAGAAGATCATTTTCGTCGCATTTTAGTTTTTTACTTTCAAAAAGGGAAAAATTGGCACAGGCTCATCGAAACTTGTGTGGCATTTATGGCGATCAGTGCTTAAGTAAACGCCAAAGTCAGAATCGGTTTCTTCTTTTTCCTTCCGAAAATTTCGATGTTAAAGATGAACCTTTCCCTGGCCGGCCAATCCTTGAAAAAATCGATGAAATTTAAAAAACAATCCAAGTAGACTGACATATTTCTTCCCACGACATTGCTACGGAACTAAACATTAACCATAAACCTTTTTTGAATCATTTACATAAAATTGGATATCAAAAGAAACTCGATACTTAGGTTCCCCATAAACTTACAGTGAAAAATTTAATGACAGAGTTTTCTTTTGTGAATTGCTACTGAAACGGTATGAAATCGAGCCATTTTTGAAACAAATCATTACGGGTGATGAAAAGGGAATCACGTATAACAACAATGTGCTAAAAAGATCGTGATCGAAGCTTCACAAATGGTGGCAAAGCCCGGATTGATGCCTACGAAAGTGATTCTGAGTGTTTGGTGGGATTGGAAAGGAATTTTCCATCATGAGCTGCTCAAACCTGGCCAAACCATCAATTCAACTATCTTCTGTAAACAACTAATGCGATTGAAGCAGGCAATTAAAAAACCGGTCAAAATTGATCGAAAGGAAAGGCGCTGTCTTCCATCACGACAAAGCTAAACCACACGCATCTTTAGTCACTCGGCAAAAACTAAAAGAGCTTTGTTGGGAAGTTTTGATGAACCCATCATATAGTCCGGACCTGGATCCGACGGATTACCATTTGTTCCGCCCTATGCGGTACTCTCTTGGAGGTGTTAAGCTGGTTTCAAAAAAGTCTTGTGAAAATCACCTCATTCAGTTTTTTGGCCAGAACTCTCAGAAATTCTACAGTGATGGAATTATTGTTTTACCAGAAAAATGGCAAAAGGTCATCGAACAAAATAGCACATAAATTTTGATTAGTTTTGTTTTATTTATATAAATAAATTCACTTTGAAAAACACGAAAAAAAGCGAACTTACTTTTTCTCTAACCCAATGTATTAACCATTTCAAGCCCCGCCTCCACCCTAAATAATTATCAAAATAGGCGTAGATTTCACAAAATTTTAAATAAACTGATAGATATGCATTTTTGGCTGAAATTAAACTTGTTACAGTAAAATATATTAATAAAATACATTAAATCACTTAAAATATTAACAAAGTAACTAAAAAATAAATTTTAATTCACTTTAAATAATTTTAAATGCAAAATAACATATTATTTCACTGTAAAGATTGCTTTTACACTAAACATGGTAAAAATAAGTACTAATTCATTTTAAATAATTTTAAATACAAAATACAAACGAGTTACTAATTTGAAAGAAAAAATAGATAAAATTTTGGAATGGAATTAATTCAATATAAATTTGGGTCCCACCCTGTTTCCTTAATTTTGGACCCTTTATAATTTTCAAACGGAAACACGTTCTTCTTATGCCTATTCGATGATCAGCTTTCAATAATCCCGATTATAGTGTTTGACTCATAGATTTACCATTATGTTTTCCTGCTCCTAATCCTCCATGTTTTTGTACTTGTGGGAGCAGTAAATAACATTGATAAAACTACGAGTCAACCAATAAAATCGGTCTTTTTGATGGTTACCACTAAAATATGATTTGGCAGACCAATTGCGTTTTAATATGCAAATCGAGATTTAAATCATCCTAGATTTTCATCCATGAACTCTATGAGGTAAATTGTGTGTGCTGCCGCCTCTCGGTCTATTATTATATATTTTTTAAAGCATAAACATTTTAAAATAACTTTTCGCAATAATTAGTCATTACTCGTTAACCCAGTATTACAAAAATATTTATTAATACTATTTACTCTGGTAAAGTAATTAATACTTCCCTAATAGCAAACCAATATTGGTCTAACTTCGCGCCAATATTTCATCTATTGGAAATATTGCCAATAAAAGGTCAACATTGCTCCAATGTTGGGATGTTTACATTTTGCCTTTATTATTGTATTTGCAACCAATATTATGCCAATATTGAGGTTTCATTGAAAATATTCGAAATATAAAACGCCAATATTGAACAAATGTTGGCATTACATTGGAACTATTTCCAATGAAATTACAATATTTAACCAATATTGGTGTTTTATAGGCAATATTTTCAATGAAACCCCAATATTGGCTGCAAATATTGGCTAAATAAAGGCAAAATGTTAACATCCCAATATTGGAGCAATATTTCATGCCAATATTGCGCCAATATACCAATATTGCTGCAAAATGTAGCCAATACTGGTCCAATATTGTTTAGCTACTGGGGTTTTGTCTAATTTTGCAAAATAATAATAGCATCAATTATCATGATAATAGTTACAGTAACAGTGATAATAATAATTATTATAATTATAATAATGTATGCATTATGAATACAGAGTATTTTTTACAAAGGAAAATAATTTTGCATAATTATAAAGGAAAACTGATAGCATATTTTTACATAGCTCATTTTAAACAAAGGTCTAAAAATCGATAAAAAAATGCTTTCTTTTTCTTTCTTTTTTACAGGATTAAGATTACAAAAGCTAAAAAAAAGGAAAAAAAGAACATTTTTGTACTATTACCCGCTAATAATTTTTCTAAATTTGCTGGGGATGGGGATTGGAAAGAATTAACATCACAAACATTTTAAAAATTACCAAACGCAGTATAATAACCTACAAATTTTGGGACTTTAAAAATTATTATTTTTTAATATTTTATTTATTAATTAATTTATTTATTTAAGAGAAGGGCAAAATTCTAGACGGATACTTATTGTCCTTCACAAAGAAACCGATGGTCAAAAAAAAAAAAAAAAAAAAAAAAAAAAAAAAAAAAAAGAAAGAAAGAAAGAAAGAAAGAAAAAATTATGATTTTAAACTCTGTGTGGTGGAGATGTAGATTTGATGACATTAATTTTTTTAATGCCGCACCCCTGAAAAAAAAAAATCATAAGAAACGTAACTTTTTTTTTTATATAGAAAACAAATACTGCAAGCTAACAAATACAAAAGCTAAATAATAAAGAATACTGCCCAGTTAAACTGATGGCATTGAGCTCACAGGCTACAAATACTAATTGTACATTACAGCCTTATATTTTCAAGGGTTAATCCCGTTCGAAAAAAAAAATTAAGAAGGGGAAACAGCTCTCCCTTTTCCTCTTTTTTTATACTTAATCATTGAACCTCCTATACTATCAAAGACATGCTTTATCATATAAAAAATCTACATCAAAAATTCAGAGCAAATGAGATAATTCTTAATAAAAACCCATTTAGCATTTATGTAATTTAAAAGGAGTTATCCCCCTCTTTTATACTTAACCATTTAACTTCCAAAACTATACAGAGATTTAAACGAAATCTGACAATTCTGCTTGAAAAACCCATTTATATAAATTAAGGGGGGGGGCATTAGAACCCCTGTTCCCCTATTTATACTTATTCAATGAACACCTAATAACAGTCACGGAATCGCCTCATCAGAATGATCCTAATCTAAATTTTGAACGAAAACTTAATTCTGCATGAAAATCCCATTTATATCAACTAAGGGGAGGGGCATGAGCCCCCGTTCCCCCTTTTATACATATCGAATGAACTCCAAAAACTAATCAGGGAAGCGCCTTGTCAGGATATACCTACATACAAAGTTATCGCGTTACGCACGAACGCATGTACGAACGTACATGCAGAACGGGCGGGCACGTAAGCTCTCAGGCTATGACAGCCTGTGAGCTAAAAAAAGGAAAAAAGATCTTTTTTGTATCATTACCCGCTAATATTTTTTCTCAAATTGTTGGGGATGGGGATTGGAAAGAATTAACATCACAAACATTTTAAAAATTACCAAACGCAGTATAATAACCTACAAATTTTGGGAATTATTATTTTTTAATATTTTATTTATTAATGTATTTATCTATTTAAGAGAAGGGCAAAATTCTAGACGCATACTTATTGTCATTCACAAAGAAACCGATGGTCAAAAAAAAAAAAAAAAAAAAAAAAAAAAAAAAAAAAAAAAGAAAGAAAGAAACAATAAATTTATGATTTTAAACTCTGTGTGGGCGAGATATGGATTAGATGACATTAATTTTTTTAATGCCGCACCCCTGAAAAAAAAAAAAAATCATAAGAAACGTAACTTTTTTTTTTTTTATAGAAAACAAATACTGCTGATAGGAATTGAAATCTCAATTAAATACTATGTTGATTAATTTTGATGTTGAAAGTATTTATGCATAACTGAAAAACAATGACAGATTTTAAACTTAATAATAAACTGTTAAAAGTGTGCAGATTCACTACAATAAGTTGATAAAAGACTGTAATAGAAATGTAACATTTTCTAAAAACAACTTTTATCCCCTTCTTTCCCTTTTCTTCATCTTAAGAACTTAAACTAGTGCTTTAATTAGATGAATTAAACTTATATATTTGTTAAACGTGAATAAAAAGAATTCAGGTTTTTTTTTTTTTTTTTTTTTTTTTTTTTTTTTTTAATTTACATAAATATGAGACAATATCTAAAATTAAAAACTACATACTATTTGCTCTAAATGTAACTTTTTAATTATGAGTTTTCAAATTTCCAGTTAATAAAGTAAATGCTTAACGAATTATTCAGATAAAACTTTGAGAATTGAGAAAATATAACGCTTGAACTGTAACAAAATATGAAATATGATTAATTGATATTATACATAAATCATTTTGAAATTTTTGAGATTTTTTTTAAATGTTATTATTTAAATTGACTTACAGAAATATAAAACATTTTCTTTTCTCCAAATATTAAAAACTCTTTTTTTTTTTTGACTGAACAAAATATTTATTAAAAAAATATTCAGTTTTTTAAGTATATATATACATATCAAATTTGAAAATACACTGCTCAAAACAATTAAAGGATATTTGAAGTTTTATATAAAATAAAGATATAAACGAAATTTTTTTAGCCGAAAATAGAAGAAGAGAATCACAAATGCAAATTTTTCTGGTTTTCAAACTGTGGAGTATGCAAATTTTGAGTTCGATGTCAAAAACGTCGCTTCAGCGGCAGCGACTGAAATTTGACTTTCAACTATATAAAAGAGAATGAAGACAAGGATGATCGACATTCAGTGATTGCTTTGTTTCGATGAGTACGATGTCTCAGTGAAGTCAGTTGACAGATTCAGAAGCTTGGAGAATTGTTGGTAGGTTAGAAGGGGGCCAAACTCAAGTCGAAGTAGCGCAAGCCATTGGAGTGTCACAAAACTGTGACACTTCAAAACTGTGACACTGAAAAAGCGTCATTTCCAGGATCTGCAACCGTTTTTTGGAGAGTGGATGTGCAGGCCGAAGACCAGGGCAAGATCGTAGACGGGCAACAACGCCCAATGAAGATCCGTATTCAGCGTTAACAGCTCGGAGACACCGAAACACGAACGCTACTCTTCTCCAACAACACCTTCGCTCGGCTAAGGCACCACGATTTCAACTCAGACTGTCCGAAACCGGCTCCATGCTGTAGGTCTGTATGCTCGCCGACCGATGATGTGTCAGATTTACATCAAGGCATCGTCGCGACCGCAGGGAGTGGGCAACCGAGCATGTCAACTGGAGGAGAAATGAATGGAGCAATATTCTGTTTTCTGACGAGTCCCGTTTTTTGGTGCATCCGGATAATAGGCGTATTTTCATCTGGAGGGACCGTGGCAGTAGGAATAATCCTGCGTTCGTGCACGAAAGTGTCAGATTTGGCGGTGGAAGAGTGTTGGTGTATGGTGGCATCTCCATTGACGGGCGCACTGACCTCTACATCATTCGAGATGGAGCTCTGACTGGTCGCCGATATAGGGATGAGATCCTCAGACCTAATGTAGTCCCTTACGCTGCAGCAGTTGGAGATAACTTCATCTTAATGGACGATAACTGCAGGCCACATCGTGGAAACTTGGTGGAGGATTTCCTTTTCGAGTAAGGAATCGTTCGAATAGAATGGCCAGCGTGTTCTCCAGACATGAATCCAATCGAGCACGTTTGGGACGCTCTAGGAAGACGAGTTTCTGGCCGCCAACAACCCCCACAAACTTTCCAAGAACTGGAAAGAGTTCTTCTGGAAGAGTGGGGCTGAATACCCCAACTCGTCATTAATAGCCTCATTGAGTCCATGCCTCAAAGGTGTTCAACGTTACTGGCCGCCCGTGGAAACCATACCCCCTACTGAAAATGATTTTCTTTGAAGAAAACACCTTTTCTTATTCTTTTATTTTTCTCATATGCACAAATTGTGTTTTTTTTCTTTTTGTACACAAATGCGCAATAAAATGCATTTTTTTCTGCCAAACATGTGTAATTTATTCTCATATAACCTACTATGTCTGTCGACCATGTATCAATCAGCTAAAAAGTTTCCCAGATACAAAATCCACCTAAAACTGCAATATCCTTTATTGTTTTGAGCAGTGTAGTATAAAATAGTTTGAAAATAGGGTAATTCTAGGTTATCCCGTCGACCAAAAAATTATCGCCAAACTATAAGATTAAATGCCAATAATGGATGATCGTGAATGTCACATTCAATGACATTAAATGGGATTCACGTGTTTAAAATACCATTAAGTTATTTTTATTTCGACTTTTTATTGATATTTTTATTAATATTCTACTAATTGTTTGTTTTTTCGTTATTTAATATAAAAATTATGTCAACATGTATAATTTGGCGAAATTGGTCGACGGGATAATCTACAAGTACCCAAAATAGTATTTGAAATTAAGAAAACTCGAATTAATTCAAAGAAAAAATAATGCTAATCGGTATTAAATTTACAAAAAAAAAAAAAAAAAAAAAAAAAAAAAAAAAAAATGTTGATTATATATCTACTTAAAAAGTTAAAAAAAAATGCTTTGTTTAAAGTTTAAATATTGCTGTTAAACTTGTTTCCTATTAAAATCATAATTATTCGCGATTAAATTTCAAAATGCAATTAAGTTTCTACTGTAAGAAGAAAATAAAATTATTTTTAATATAAAATTATTCTTATTATACACGTACTATTTATGTATACATGTATTATGTATTTTATTATTATATTATGTATTTTTGAATCCTACAATGAAAAAGTAACTTTAATCTAAATTGTAATTCTAATTATTTGCGATTTTTGTTTGTCTAAACATTGCCTTTCAATAGGTGTTACAAATAAAATCGCGCTTAATTAGAAATGTATTTTAGGTTGCGACTAATTTTTCTTCGTAACATGCAAAAATATTTATACATCAATAATATATCTGACTAATAGATAATAATGTAATTTTTACCTTAAAAACAATTTGATTTTCTTCTTACAATAGAAAATTAGTTGCATTTTGAAATTAAATTCAAATTTATTCTAATTTTAATAGGAAACGGTTATAAAATCAATATTTTAACTTGAAAGAAAATGATTTTTTAAAACTTTTTAATCAGTTTTATAACCGACGTGTAAATATTTTTGCATTTTATTTCAAAAAATAATTCCGATTAGCAATTTTTATTCTTTGAACTAAAATGACCTTTCTTGCTTTTAATTACTATTTGTACATATTACACATTTGCCTATATGATATCAAAAACGCATCGACAGATAATTATATGATATTGCAATGATCTATGCGAAAGATTACCAAGCAATGAAGTAATCGATAACTGATTGGCAAAATACTGAAAACTGATCCAGTAGTAATCGGGATGCTCTGGACCTTATCTCTTTGCTCGGGATTATTTACTACTTGAGGAGTAGTTGCTTATGTTACATGCGTTGCATTTCATTAATTAGCGAAATCCAAACAAGTTTTGTTTGGAATAAATATAAAATAGCACAAGAGCCATTCCCCGACAGAAAATGATGAGGTACCGCTAAAATGTGGAAATATATAAAACAAACATTAAATATTCCAAATTTGACTAAAATGTTATGATCAAACTCTGAAATAACTCTTTGTTGGATATATTGGTCTCTTTGGTTTATTGTTGGGTTCAACAATAAACAGGAAATCCTTTATAACTCATCTTCTAACTGAAATTCAGTCATTGACAGAT
This sequence comes from Maratus speculifer, assembly GCA_964019185.1. Classification (NCBI taxonomy): domain Eukaryota; kingdom Metazoa; phylum Arthropoda; class Arachnida; order Araneae; family Salticidae; genus Maratus; species Maratus speculifer. The sequence goes on from OZ025298.1 coordinate 160,382,694, forward strand.
CCAAAGGACTGGATTTATTATCCACGAATAGAAAATGCTGCAGATCCGCTTACGCGAGGGATAAACTTAACAACACAAATGGGTAATAATGTATCGTGGTGTGACCTTTCTTCATTATCACTTCCGGAAAATATGTGATCTTCGAAAAGGACCATAGAAATTGATCGCGAAGCTTTTATTAAAATGGAGCCAAAACCAAATCAAACTTTATTATGTAATGCTCCCTTCTAAATCAACATTTAAAGTGGCATAGTTTAGTAGTCTAAATAGCGTGTATAACATTACTGCCCGGATAATGCGTTTTATTCATAATGCCAATTCAAAAAATCCTAAAATATTAGACTATTTAAATGTTTCAGAAATAGAAACAGGAGAAAAATGCTGGATGAAACAAACTCAGTAAACTTCATTTAATGTTGAAAAAGAATCACTTAAACAACAACAACAAATTATTTAATAAAGATTCATCTCTAAAAAATCTTACTCCATAATTAGATGAAAATAATTTACTTGTTTTATCCGGAAGACTATAATTTTCTAAAGGTACAGAGAACGAAAAACATCCGTGGAATCTTCCTAATGAATCTTATTTTGTAAAACTACTCATTAACAATGCACAAGAAAAATAGTATAATCTTGGTGGAGCTGTCACCTTAACTTATCTTCATAAAATGTATTTTATAATGAACGGAAGAAGGTTTGTGAAATACGTCATAAGATCATGGATGATGTGCCGAAAACTTAATGCTACTCCAAGAAAGTTGAAATAGCCCCTCCACCGACCGACAGAAACATCGAAAACAAGTTTTTGATACTTCTGGCATATATTTTAGCAGTCCTATTTATTATAAAAACTTCTGGAGGAACTGGAAATATTTATATTGCTGTATTTACATGTGCGGTAATAAGAGCAGCACATTTAGAATTAGCCAACAAGCTAAGTACGCAAACTTTTATCTTAGCGCTACGACAATTTTTCTATAGAAGAGATTTTTGCAAAACAATATGTAGTGACAATGCCAAGACCTTTTCTAAAGTTTATCATCGCGTCTTTCATTCTGAGTCCTTTCTTTTTTGACGAATCTTGTTTTGAATCCGGCTGGAAAATCTCTACAGTTACAGCAAATAGATATCTTGCGCTTTTGTGTGACCACGTTATGCCTGCATTGCTGTGAAGACATAAAGCGTTACCTCGAGTTACCTTCAAGGGATATGTTGCCTCGCCCCACTTTGCATGTGAAGTCATGGTGTTTCTGTTAGATACTTTCGCTGAAGACCGCGTGATAAATCGCAGTTGTAAGTTTGTGCGGCTTCCACGATCACCAGACAAGACTCCGGTAGATTTTTGGATGAGGAGATGCTTAAAGTTTCGTGTATACTGGAGCAATCCAGCCTCTTTTGTGGAACTAAAAGATGCCATTCGACGGACCGTCGGTGACATCGATGCCGACATGTTACACTCAGATGTAACACGTGTATCGACGCGCCTAAGTTGCCTAAATCCTGGCAGTTGTGGTCATGTTGAACATATTTTATTACTGCCTTAAAATAAATGCATAGTGTCATGTTATTGTGATTTGTTCCATTGTCTGTTTGTTTGTCTGATTTGAACAAAACAAATGAATACGGCGTGTGAACAACCTCTATCAGTTACTTTTAGAATCATTTTTTACTACAGAGTGAAAAGAAAACCCAAAATCTGTCTGATCATACTCCCACAAAACGAAATATATTTCGAGCATTACTTTTTTTATTGTGGATTTTTAAATTTTGCACGAATCTATGACGCAACCTGTACATCGCTTTATTTTACAGAATAGCAATTATGTTTGCAAAAACACCATTTCAACCCCCTTAGAAAAGGTCTATTTAATCCAAATACGTATTTTTTTTATTAATTTTAGTTTCATTATGGTTTTTATTAACTTTTTGAACTGTCTAACTTTATTTATTTGCACAGGATTACTTTAAAACATGTTTTCTGAAGAATGATAATTTCGTTGATTATTATTGCATATGCTAGAAATATCATCAAAATATTGATGAAATAAAGTTCATTTTGGTATAACTAAATGTAATAGAGGATGAGAATATAATTAAAGACCTAATTATCCTATTTTAAAATATTCATATAACTAAATCCGACAAATGTATTCAGTATAAAGTATATTCTAAAATATAAATAAAATTTATAAATGTCGAATGTTTAATTTTAATGTTTAAGATTTTGTAATGTTTTAAAATATTCTGACAAAACAAACCCGCTAATGAAAATAAACGCTAAGAAGACTCTCAAAGATATCTTGAATGAAAAAAATTCACTTTTTAGACAGCAACAACAAAAAAAAAGTTTAATGGTTTTTCTAAAGTTAGATATCTTATTTCTTTCTGTAATGGAAAAAGTTTTAAAAGTTGCACTTAAATCTCAAGTGTTGTATGTGCTTAGATGAACAATAAACATAAATCTCTGATTTTAAAAGTTGACAAGAGATTTTTATTGACATGATATTATAAGCCACGTGTTAAAAATTAAACAAGTTATTAAGGTGCAGAGTTTTAAATTCTTTTTTACGCATTTTAAGAATATTTAAGAGAAACCAGTAAAGATTTATACGCTTCTTTCGATTTTCCACTGTGAAAAGAAAATGTATACACATATAAGCATTTTATTTTGAGAAAGCGGAATGTTGTTAAGCAACAAATTCATAATAATGTTTTAAAGATTTTGTGTTAGAATACGAACAATAGTTAAGTTAAATTGAACTTAAACAAGTAAAATAAATCCTTATCAATATTTTTAAATTTCTGTTTATGTGTAAGCTGGTAGCAAAAAAAAAAAAAAAAATAAATAAATAAAAATAAATAAATAAATAAATAAATAAATAAATAAATAAATAAAAATATACATAAAAATATTCAAATACAATTTTTTAAAACTAAATAATTTTTTCTTAATTTTTTCCTATGAATTAATTTTCTTGAATTATTCTACTGTAATTTATTACGTAATAGCATGAAACACATAGGAACCAAATTAATTCTTAAAAAAAAAAAAAAAATTGTAATAATAACCTTTGCCTTAATTAATCCCAGAGATTGTAAAATTTACTAATGTTTTAACAAATTTAAAAAATGCAAAAATTTAATTTGTAACAAATTTATTTTTGAATAAAATTAATTTGTAACAAATCTAATTTGCATTTTAACAAATAAGATAAAAAATTGGAAGCCATTGCATAAAGCTTTATCAAAAACTTATTTAATTCCCATTTAAATATTTTCAACCATCATTAATGGAAATACATTTTTACCAGTTATAAAGAAATTGAAATCAGAATTGCCATTTTATAAATTACATTAAATTCTTATTTTAGACAATTCTATGTTTACAGACGAAAAAAATAATAGTGTTTTGTATCGTAAATTGTATCTTAGTTAATCTCAGACTTTTATAATTCAATAAATAAAGATTTAATATTGAAAAATAGCTGTATTCTACGTAAAAATAAACATGCCCATAATATCGTAAAAATCAGAATTATTAGACGTAGAAAATCTAATCGGATGTAATGAGTTGTAAAACATATGGATTTTGTTTAAGAAAATAAACAATTTGGCCAAAAGTTGCCGGCCCTTTTCAAATGCCAAGATATTGAATATCATATGGAATATATGTATATTCTGTTGTATAGATTTCTCTCCGCTATCCACATTTATGATATAGTCATATTAAGGTTTCTTATATACTTTATTTCTTTAAAAAAAAGTACCGCAGTGTGTTTCTTAAAATTTCCGAAATTCTGTGTTACAAATTTCTCTAATAACCCGTACTTTTTACTGCCTCATATTAATAGCACTTAAACCAGAGTGCAATATAAAACTAGTCCGATGAGGCAATTCCAAAACTTTTTTCTATTTGACACACGGTAGTACTTCCAGAAAAATGAAACATAGCAGAATCATCGGATATGTAATTTACACCAAAATGTAATCTAGAACAACTTATTTCAAGTTCTAATTGAGTCTTAAATTTGATGAAAATCCGTGTGTTAGTATTTGAGATAGAATCATCCCAAAAATCGTAATGAAACTGTATTGAAGCATTTCATTAAAAAAAGTCCCTTTTTAGAAGTCTCCATCTCTTTAAAAAAATAATAAAAAATTACTTAATACTGCCATACTGAATTACTTAATCTTTAAAAAATAGTAAAAATAAAAACTGGTTATTAGTTGCTGGTTACTGGTTATTATTTTTTGTATATATATATATTTAAAAAAAGATTTCTATTTATGTACATATGTTATGCATAATAAATTACAAAAATGGATAGATTATTTTTGTGAGATTATGAAAACACACAGAAGAAATATGATGCAATTTGTAATTTTTTATATTTACTATATTTACGAAAAATGAAAAATGAAATATTTTTATCAATTTGCATTTTAATTAACAATGTAATACAATGTACATGTTACAATGTAACTTTGTGTTAAGCACATACAATGCTTTTAGAAATATAAATACAATAAGTTTGGGTATAACTGGCTTGTTTTATCCTCTTTTTTGGGATTTTAGAAGTCTCAAATATTGGTGAAAACGAGATATAGGTCTGAGCTAATGATATATTTCTAAAAATCTCACTCGAAATTCAGTTACAGTGTATTTTTCTAAAATTTAAAAACATATTTTTCTCTGTGAAATTTAATCGATAACATTAGAGATAAGGTTTTTGTAGATACAAGTATTATAAATGTTCATAAGCAACATTTGGAACATTTTCCGACATAACTAAAGCATAAAAATATAAAAGGTTTATAGATATATTTAGAATGCGGCTGGCATTTTACAGCTTTCAAAATTAAAGGTTCATCGCATTCTTAAACTCCAATGTTGAGAATTCCGGTAACAGACTATAAAGAAATGATGTTATGACCAATGAAGATAATCTGTATCGATATAATTCATTGTGTTATTTTCATTTAAATGTCGTATAATCATACGACGTAATATAATATACATCATGTAATATACATCATTTTTCAAGCATTATATATGTCTATAATATTCTGATCAAATAGATAAAGTGAAATTTGTATTTTTAGGTTGTTTACCTTAAAAATATTAAGTAAAATAATACTGTTTGGAAAATAGCTAAAAAAGTACAAACAAGTATATCTCACAAAACCTTATTATTGTATTAAGTAATTGAATTTAAAATAAAAGTTTTTATGGGTAAATTTTTGAACCAATTTTAAAATGTATATATATACATATATGTGTGTATTTTTCTATTCATAATACTGTAAAATAATAGATGAAAAATGAAACATGTAAATAAAAATTATTTATATTTATATTTTATTTTTCATAAACTCTAAAGGCAAATTTTCCAATTTATGACTACATGAATGACGTCTTGGACAAGAAAGTCTAAAAATGCGCCCATATGCAGGGTGTTTCGCTACCAGACCGACAAACTTTGAGGGGTGATAGTAGACATGAAGACAAACATTTTTAAATGGGGAACCATGGAGCGCAAACGTCTTCTGTAGGAGCTAGGGGCCATTAAAGTTTGAGGCCCAAAACTTCAAACGATGATAAAAATGGTATCATAAATTTTGAATATGATAAAAATGGTATCATATTCATAATGGCATCATAAAATTTCCAATTTATGATACCATTACGACTGCATGAATGACGTCTTAGACAAGAAAAGGCCATTAAAGTTTGAGGCCCAAAACTTCAGTTATAAAGATATTAAAGTTTGGGCCATTAAAGTTTGAGGCCCAAAACTTCAAACGATGATAAATATGGTATCATAAATTATGAATATGATAAAAATGGTATCATATTCATAATGGTATCATAAATTTTCCAATTTAGGATACCATTACGACTACATGAATGACGTCTTGGACAAGAAAGTCTAAAAATGCGCATATATACAGGGAGTTTCGCTACCAGACCGACAAACTTTGAGGGGTGATAGTAGACATGAAGACAAACATTTTTAAATGGGGAACCATGGAGCGCAAACGTCTTTTGTAGGAGCTAGGGGCCATTAAAGTTTGAGGCCCAAAACTTCAAACGATGATAAAAATGGTATCATAAATTTTGAATATGATAAAAATGGTATCATATTCATAATGGCATCATACATTTTAGAATTTATGATACCATTACGACTACATGAATGACGTCTTAGACAAGAAAAGGCCATTAAAGTTTGAGGCCCAAAACTTCAGTTATAAAGATATTAAAGTTTGGGCCATTAAAGTTTGAGGCCCAAAACTTCAAACGATGATAAATATGGTATCATAAATTATGAATATGATAAAAATAGTATCATATTCATAATGGTATCATAAATTTTCCAATTTATGATACCATTACGACTACATGAATGACGTCTTGGACAAGAAAGTCTAAAAAGGCGCCTATATACAGGGTGTTTCGCTACCAGACCGATAAACTTTGAGGGGTGATAGTAGACATGAAGACAAACATTTTTAAATGGGGAACCATGGGGCGCAAACGTTTTCTGTCGGAGCTAGGAGCCATTAAAGTTTGAGGCCCAAAACTTCAAACGATGATAAAAAACGGAGAAAAGGTTTGCGGTTTTCACTAAAATCATGCTTTATATCATGATTTTTTTAGAAGAAAATTTTAAAGGTTACGTTCAAAAATTGTCGATAGAGGGCGCTTTAGACTTTAGAGTAACGAACAACTACTTTTTACCGTTATTTTGTGCATGGGGTTCAAGTTATACTAAAGTTTAGATTTTAACTTAAATTTTAAGCCCAAAATCGGAAACATTAGGATCGGGTAACTAGTGAAAATTGAACAGTGAACAGAAAGGAGAATTGTAAACGCTGATAAACATTGGACAAACTAATCGATTTTGTTGCGGTTTGCGTGTAAGTCATTCCCTTGGTAATCATTTTATTCATAATGACGTACAGCTTTGGTGTCCTCATTTTTTCATAGAGGGCGCTTCCGACACACCTCCGACATTTCAGTGGCAGTACTCCTGGGTGCTTTAGTACCAGAACAACATACTTCCAGGATGTGATATGGATGCAAAGAGGACTCGGAATCGCACAGGAATGTAACTTTGGAAATGCCTATTTTGGGAGTTACGGTTAAAGGAAGCAAAGAAAAAAGCAACAGAAACAGCAGAGAACGAGCAACACATTAATGTAAAAAAAACAGTAAATTTAAAGGTTTTACTGAAAAAGGTGTTCAAAATTACGACCAGAAATATTTCGGCAATATTGACAGTGACGGTAGATGGCACTAAATGGTAATGCGCGATGCGCGTGAACAGAGATAATTTTGAAGCTATCATTCGCGAACCAGTTCCAAAGGTATCAGAATGAAGCATTTGAATGATAAACAGCATGATGGGACTCCGACATTTTACCAATGACGTTTGCTGGCATTTCAAAGTAACATATGGACAGAGGTGGATAGGTCGTGGTGGCCTGGGTCATTGGCCTGCCAGATCGCCGGACCAATCATGTATGGACTTTTTCTGCTGGGGTCAAGTGAAAAGTTGGGTGTATGTGACTTCTGTACCATCAGTTAAAGACCTTGCAGCTGATACTTCTGTAGCTTTCAGAAAGTTCTCTGAGATGCTAGGAATCTTTCAAAATGTAAGGAATTCCATGCGAGCCAATATCAAGCATGCCGGTCTACTTCTGGTCGTAATTTCGAATACCTTTTCTAGTTAAACATTTGAATAAGCTGTTTTCTTTCGCATTAACCCTCGGTTAGTCGCGCGTCGGTCTTTTCGCCGCTCGAATTCTTTGTCTGCTGATTAACCCATCTCCCCTTAAAATTACAATGGTGAAATGCCGCGTAGCTGACCTTCACTGTTCGACCTTCTGCCTAGAGAAATTACGAGTCATTCCTACGATTTTTCATGCTTTTATTGTATTTTAAAGTCAAATTCGGTCTGATTGACCGGCATGCGACTACTCACGTTGCCGATATTTTTTTCGCCCTAGCAATCTTCTTTCCTACTCCCCCGAATTTCTCAGAAGCGGGTTTCTTGGAATCGGGGAGTCCCGTTTCCTCTCCCTCTCTTTTTTTTCTCTTTCTGCTGATAATATTTGACTTCTGAAAACTGTTTCTTAATGATTCTGTTTTAGGGAAAATTGTGAACTATATAAATATATAAATATAAACTCAACAACCTAATTTTTTAATATAATATGTAAGAATAAGCAAGTTTAAGTAATAAAAAACCGCTTACTTTGTTTTTTAAGCTTATGAATATTGCGGGAATAAATTCTCAAATTATTTTTCCGAAAAATACGCGTAAAATGGTTGTGTTTAATTTAATAAAGGACCATAGAAATAAAATTAAAAAAATATCTATCTGCGAAGACTGAAAGATGCAATTTTTGCACAATAAAGCAGAAAAGAAGGCAAAACAAATTTGTCAACACTGTAGTTTGTATATCTGCAAAGAACATACTTACAATATATGTGTCGAGTGTGCTAAATAATGCGAATTTTCTAATGTAGATTACAACGTATGCAAGTAAAAAATTTTTATTTTTTTGATAATTCAGGTAATGTTTATAAAATACAAGAAATGGATGATAACTACGTTTCTAAAATATGTTTGTTGCTAATAAAAATACACATTATTCAACAACGCCATAGCAATTCTTTTTTTAAACCTGAATTTAAAGAGTGCCTAGTGCTTAGATCTAGTAAAGTTAATTTTCTTGGCATTTAATTTCAGAAATCATTTTTCATTAATAATGTTTTTCTTTTCAAAATCGAAATTCATTGAAATTGAATTATACTTTGATAAATATTGTAAATAATTACAAAATAATATTTACTTAAATTAAATATTGCATCTTTTTAATATTGATTGGCGCCAAAAAATGAAACATTGTCAATGTTGACAGTCCCCCCCACCCCCCCCCCTTCCAAAAAAACCGATTTATCTATATCATAAATAATATCTACATTTGAAAATTTATTCAAAATTTATTCTCTTTTAATTCGATATTTATTGTATCTTTACAATTTCAGTCCCAGTATATAATAATTTTTACCCCTTTTACAAATTTTGAAAAAAATAGTTCTTAATACATTTATTATTTATTTTCTTATTTTATATTATTCATATATTTTCATTTAGTGCATATATATTTTTCATTTAAAAAAAAGAATCAACGAAAAGAAAAAAATATATAAAATAAAATAAAGAAATGAAATGTAGCTACTGCTTTTATGTTACTAATTACAAAGAAGGGATTATTTTATCTGCTTTTTTTATATCTGTATGGATAAGGTAATAAAAATATTTAAGATTTATTTTTTCAACATTAATTGGCTCCTAGTGTCAGTCTACCGTTATAACGAACTTCAGTGCGTTGCTGATTTAAAAAAAAAAAATTATCACGATTTCAATGTTATAACTGAAAGTATCTTTTAATTCGTTATTCATTGTATCTTCAAAATTTCAGTCAGATTATATAGTAATTCTTATCTTTTTTACAAACTTTGAAATAAAAAAAGATGAAACGAAGTTATTAGAAAAAAAAATATCATATATGTATTACTTTATATTATTCATACATTTTCATTTGGTGCAAATATATTTTCTCATTTGAGAAAAATTACTGAATTATAAAACCTCTAAGGTTTTACATGCAAAAAAGAATTACGACGATACGAAGTAGATTTAGGAAAAGGAAAAAAATATGAAAAGTAGCTCCTGTTTTTATATTAATAATTTGAAAAAGGGTTATTTTCTCTTCTATTCTTATATTTACGTCGAAATAGTAAGAAAAATTATATTTGAGATGTATTTTTTCAACTTCAATTGGTTCCTAGTACCAGACTACCGTCAAAACTAAACTGTCCTTTCAAAATTGCTGTCCTTTCAAAAAATAAGTATCACGATTTCAAATTTTCAAAAAACTGAAAATATTTTTCTATTCATTATCTATTGTATCTTTAGAAAATTATTCAGATTGTATAAAAACTTTTATCATTTATATATATATATATTTTAAATAATTATTAAAACATTTATTTAAATGCTAACCAAATATATATTTAACGTAAATGCGTACTAATCGATATTACACGTATCTTTTCGTTTTCAAGCAATACTTTCCCCTTGAATTCCCTGTTTTCGATCTTCGAGGAACAACGGCACTTTTCCTCTGTTTCTTCGGCCAAAAGGGAACGGCGGCGAATAGACCGAGCGCGACTAATCACGTTCGAAAAAAAGCCGCGACTACTCCCGGGTTAACGTGTCGCTCTTTCTTTGTTCCTCTTGCTTTTTTCTCTGCTTCCTTTAACCGTAACTCGCAAAAAAGTCATTTCCAACGTTACATTTCTCTATCATTCTGAGTCGTCTTTGCATCCCTAACACTTCCAGGAAGTATGTTGGTCTGGTAGTAAAACACCCAGGAATAATGCCATAGAAATGTCGGAGATGTGACGGAAGCGACCTCTATAAAAAAATGAGGACACCAAACCTGCATGCCATATTGAATAACATAATTATTAAGAGAATGACCTACATTCAAACCACAATGAAATCGATTAGTTTGTCCAATGTTTATGAGCGTTTAAAATCCCTCCCTTTAATCACAGTTCAATTTTAGCTAGTTACCTGATCCCAATGTTTCCAATTTTCGGATTAAAATTCAAGTTAATGTCTAAACTTTAAAATAATTTCAACCCCAAGCACAAAATAGCGGTACAAAGTACGTAGTTATTCGTTGCTCTAAAGTCTAAAGCGCCCTCTATCGACAATTTTTGAACGTAACCTTTAATTTTTTGTTACAAACAAATTGTGATATAAAGAATGATTTTAGCGAAAACTGCAAACGAATTGACAGTTTTTTACCACCGTTTGAAGTTTTGGACCTTAAACTTTAATGACCCCTAGCTCCTACAGAAGACGTTTGCGCTCCATGGTTTCCTATTTAATAATGTTTGTCTTTATGTCTACTATCACCCCTCAAAGTTTGTCGGTCTAGTAGCGAAACACCCTGTATATATATATATACATGTATGTTTTTTTACGGTTTTATCTTCTAGCAAAACCCTATTCGTCTCTGTCCTCTGTCTGTCACAAAAATAGTATAAGCCAGGGACTTTAAACTTTGTGTTCTTACAGCTGAATACCCCGTATCACACAACAAATCATACAATTTTGAAAAAAAGTCTATAAATTTAATTAAATCAGTTTTATGAATATCATCCGTTTTATTTTGCTATTTAAATTTTTAAATAGATAATTAATTTCAATGTTTTTCGTGTAGGCATCATGGCTTATACGCAAGTAATTCACTAGTAAATAATAGGTCCTGAGATCGATTCCTGAGATCGCTGAAACTCAAAATTTTCATACTAAGTTGGATTAAATTGAAAGAAAATTTTATTCTTGACATTTTAAAGACTTATTTATTCACTTATTTTTTAATCACTGACTTTCATAGTATTTTTTGGAGTTTAATTTTCTTCCTATTTTAAGAACTATTGCGATTTATTATTGAATAGGCATTGTAAATTTCGCTTAAACGTTTTTTTTTTTTTTTAATTTATAGTAATTTGGAATTTAGGATTTTATTCATACAATTTGATTTGAATATTTTTTAATTTTATTAAAAAATGACTTCCATTTGCATTCATTTGGGTATGCACTTTTTATTTGGTTTGGTAATGGACAGGGAATATCTTTGATCGGTTTTTGCTTGTTGTGAATTCATATAAAAATGCATCTTAAAATGTCAGTTGCTTGTGATAAATGTACCTTCAAAATTAATTGAGATTGTATTGCATACACCTGTTGCACTTTTAAAAAAATTGTTCTAATTTAACACGTTCGCTGCCGCTTACGTGAAGATGAGATGCTAGATAATGCCGCACTGTAGAAGTGGGTTTTTCCCAGAAGCCCATTTACTTTTCATAACAAAGAATCAGTAAAAGATTTTCCCGCCACAGTGCGTGACTGGCTGTTGGACATTACCCTACACCACGTGCTGGCGCGTGAGTGGCCCCTTAACGTTTGCGCCTTATCACGCGCTGGCGCGTCTGCGGCAGAGAACGTGTTAAACTAAATTTTGATGCTCTGTAGCTGCCACCATAATATGATGAAGTCTCATAGCAACATTTGGAGCTTCCTATTTCAACTTCGTTCCAACTATTGGAACTATGCTTCAACGGGAGCTCTAAATATTGGTTCAAGATTTCACCATCTTGAAGTGACAGTTATTGAACACCAAAATTTGGTTCAAACTAGGACAAGATTTTTAGCAATGTATCTGGTATTTTAAACATATATGTATGTTTATATAAAGTAAAAAAAAAAGGTGATCAGTATTTATGGCTTTCTAAAAAATAATAATTGAACTAGAATAGCATAATTTAATGATTTTCTTGAACATATAACGAATGAAATAATTCGAACATTTGATACCTCTATTTCTGGTAATTTTTAATCCACCAAAAAGCAACCATTTTTTAATGTTTAGCATACTTAAAATCTATACATTCATAAATTCAAAAGAAGTACAATATTTTTTTTAATAAAAAAGAAGTCAGTTTAATAAAACTCAAACGTATGTTTCAATCATATCTTCTAAACCAGAAAATAATGTGTTCCTTAATTAAAAACATCATAACTTGAAATATTAAAACTAATTTCGAAAAATGTTCCTCTTTTTTATTTATAACTTTTACTTAACCTCTTCAATGGCGGTTTTTGTGTCAAAGAGAAATTATTCCATTTAATCTTATCAACATATGTCTCATTAAACTTTCCTCTGAGTTATTAAAAATCTTTAGAAAGATTCCATATTTTTTTTTTAATGAATTATCATAAGTCATATCATATCTTAACTTACTTATCTTTTTTTGTTATCAAAGTTTCTATTTTTATTCGATAGGGAAGAAAATATTTTGTCCGGTATTTTTTATCTTGAATTGTTATCTTCTTGAGTCTTTTAATAAATGAATTGTATATGAATTCTTCTTCTACAAAAAGTGTATTTCTCATAAAGGCTACTGCACGCTTGAAGAAAATATCTTTTTTTGGAGTAATTATAGGAAAGTTATATTACTCTGTTCTTTATAGTTTATGGAATTGTGGAATAAATACGTATTTCAGAGATTTTAGTAACACAATTAAAATAATCTTTCTTTCAATTTATTTATTATTTTTATTTATTTTCTAGCTTGTTTCTTCTGACGAATTCAAATTAATAATATGATCGCAGGTAATAAATGAAATTTACGCCAATTTCGTGGCATCTGAAGTGTTACTTTTTCATTTACCGTTATTTAAATAAAAAATTGAATGGGTATTTGTAAGTATTTTTGTTTACCATATCTTAATTTTTTAAGTCATTTTTTTCTGCAAATTTTGAAATTGTACGTGCATGGTTTAACAATTATTGCCCTTAAAGTACAAAAAAAAATTGTACTAGGATAGCTGATGTGGAATACTAAAGCCTAATGCCTTAGATGCGTAAATTCTCAATTTCAGAATCGCACATACTACGAGTGGAGTCTGAAAATAAGTTTCCATTGACGACTATAGTTGTGTTTGAAAGTAAAAAAATAGAACGAGACATTAAAGCTATGACATAGCTTTATGTTTACTCATAATTACCAATTACATTGATACATTTTTCATACCACTTGATAAGTTTCAAAAAGGCCTCCAGAAAAAAACTCAGAGCTTTGCATACGGAAGAAGTGTTTCACGGCTTGTCTTTATGCCAAGCCCTGATGTTTTCCTGGAGGCCTTTTTGCAGCTTATCAAACGGTATGTCACATGTCTCAACGTGCGTGGTACTTATGTTGAAAAATAAAGTTGTGTCGTGTCTTTCACGTCTCTTTATATTGTTTGACTTTGATACACACTTCTGTCCATAGACGTCAGGGTTTGGTTTATTTTATGTCGGCCGATTATCTAGGCTAGGGATATAGCCCCAGGCGGGGGATTGCCCTTAGTGGCGAGGTTCTTTCTAAGGGAACCTAACCCGTATTTACGCAAGGTTCGAAGAAAACCACGAAAACTCCGAACGGTTAGGCCGACGGTCGCGATTGGGTTCGAACCCAGCACATGCCGTCTACCAATTGAGAGGACAGTAGACGCCAGGGAAAACTTATTTTCAGACTACCCCTAGTATATAAACATATTTTTGGAGGAGGAAGGGGAGTGAAAGTAGGGGATGGGATGGGGGTTGAAAGGCTGGTTTTGAGCTTATAGGCTAGATTTATGTCAGTGAATATGACGCGGCTTCTGTCGTTTGGACTCGGGATCATATTGATATACACACGTCTTATCCACAGTCACAAATCAACCCCCATAAACTCCAATCTAGCTTTTCGACTTCCTCACACCTAAAAAAAACCTTTAAAATTACACTTTTAAAACTTCACCCCTCTCTCCAAAAAATACGTTAATTCAGCATCTAGGGTTCTAAAATTGAGCACGCAGGCATCTACGACATTAGGCTTCGATATCTTATTCCAACCATCGCTATACGATTTTTTTCACATACACCAGAGACAATAATTGTTGCATAACCCACTTTGTTTGAAAAATGCAATAAAAGTAGTTCTTTAGGAAAAAGGCATGGTTTTAATAAAAAAATATTAAAATTTTGTGACAGTTTTGGGAGTTTTAATCGAAAAAAAAACCTTTCATTTATAAATTATAAGAATTAAATTCTAAGAATATGTAGTCTTTTTTTTAAATCCAATAGAATTATAGTTGGTAAATAAATTCGCAGCTACGAATAATTAAATTTTAGTTTCTCTTATCTCCTTAATTTCCAATTTATCTTGTAAAAATTTATGAAATAAAATTATTTAACATAAATTTCATATTTTATTTTCATTTAAATAGATTTTGTGTGTAATTCAACAGTATTTTAATAATTGTATTAATATGTAACTTGGCATTTTTTTTTATTACCATTTCAAACTAAAATATTTTTACTGACGAAGAATCATTTGAAAAATATTAGTTTTCGGATGAATCATATGTTAAATTAATGAATAAGTAAAAATCAACATCAATCTTTAAATAAGGAAATATTAGAACATTCATAAATCCTCACGTCGATTATATTGGATACACTATTTCATATGGTGGTGTGCAAAATTGTATAACTATCAGCATTTTTATTCACCATATAATATGCATACATTTAGGGAAATTTAAAAACGAATATCATAATCAATAAAAATGCATTTCACCTATCCAACAGCCATCATCCTTTATATACAGTACATGGGATACAATTTTAAATGTTTTGTGTGTCTCTGTAAATGTTATGCACTTGATATTATGCATGAGAAATTAAGTCTCAGCGGTTGATAAAATTTTATTACACATGAAATCGTTTAACATAGTTAAAATATAACGCAAACAATTCTCCCCTTTATTATTGCACAATGGAATTCTTTTGTTTGGCCCTGTAAAGAAACAGTAATTAATATTTTTTATTATTTTACAGAATGCATATTTTAGTTCACTTCACAAATGCATATAAATTTGAATATGTTTGACAGGATGTAACACATTTAAAATTCATTTGAAACGATTTTTTTCTTATAGACCGCAATGTAACCGAAATCTTTTGACTAAACTTTAAATAAATTAACCATGATTGAAACTTCATTTTCAATAAGGCTTGTTCTAGGGAAACGTCAATAATATCTCAAAATTTCATGGGAATCCGACTGTATTTACGAGAGATACAACGTGGACAGACCGACAGACAAACCGAAAGCTTAATCACTTTTCAACTTAGTTGGAAAATGTTAAAAAGAAAATTTATAAACCATGTTTTTTCAAAAGAAGGATTAATTTGCATACAAACAAATACATATTTTCTAGCGCAAAAATTAATTTCAGAAAATTTAAATAATTAAATAATTAATCGTATGTGTAACTCATGTAAATATTGATAGTTTGGCGTTTTTATATTTCCGAGTTTATTCTAAAGCACGATTTCTTTAAAATATGTAAAATTAAACTATTGAGTTTATATTTTGCTCCAGCATTGAAATAAAATTTATAATGGGAATAGTAATTTAAAAATAATAGGTTTAACGAAGAAAAAAGACACTTTTCTATATTTTTCATACGAATTAAAAGTAAACATCAATCTGAGGCGATTAGTTCATGCTTGTAAAGAAATACATATTACTCAGAGTAACCATGGTTCAACAAAAATCCCTAGATGTGATGTATTAGGTGTGGCTATTTAGCATGCATGGGCATGTAGAAAAAATATTCTCTACTTTAATATAAACTTTTGTATATTTAACGCTTTTGCATATAATTAGTATTAAATTCATATCATAGAGAAAAGATTGAAAAAAATATATTTTGGGGATTCTATAACTAATTGTGTGAAAAAATTCTGTATGCAAGTTATTATTCTATTAATTATGCTGACAATTTGAAAAGTATATGTAATCAAATAATATATATGCATGTTACACTTCGTTTATTTCAAATTATCATATAAAATAAAATTATATCTGACAATGAAATAGATAATAAATTAATAAAATGATATTGAAAAAAAAAAAACTAAAATTTCATTTTAAAATTGAATTGTTAATTTTTGTGACAATTTATACCTTTCTAACTAAACATTTAAAATATATTAAACTATTTCTTTCTGTTCGTAACCCTACATTTTATAAACTAAACCACACACACAGAGACACACACAAATATATGTATATATATATATATATATATATATATATATATATATTTAGAGAGAGAAAAAGAGAGAGACCTAAAATGTTCACAGCAGATGAAATTAGATAACTGCTTTGTTCAAAATAAAACAGAAATAATTATGGAAGATTTTAAGTAAATTAAAGCTTTATTTTTTCCTTAAATAATAAAAAACATAATGTAAACTATAATTACTAAATAACACTACATGCAAAATTAATTTTATATACAGTGTTCGAACATTTTAAAATTGTACACAAATCTGCTTTTATTTAAGCATTTTTATAAACTTTCCACTTTGTAGATTTTTTTAAATAGAAAATGATGCATTATTTGATATCTGATGGAGAATATCCTAAAATAGCATCAGTGAATACACTGTCAGAAAAATTCGTCAATATACACTAAGTTATCGTTATTTTTTCACAAATAATTACCGTATTCCCAGAAAACGTATTTGATCTGTGAATTCATTCCGGACGTCAAAAAATGAGGAAGAGATTCTGTGTATTTCTTGCACGCATGCGTATAGGGTCTGTTAGTAATAAATTCGAATTTATTTTTAAAACGAAAAGCAAAATATTCTATAGATTAAAATGTCTAATTTAGTTTAAAAAGACACAAATGTTTTCGTATTTAAAAATAAATAACAATTACTTTCTTCATTCATTCAAAAATTCTCACAATTTGTTATTCATATTCAAAGTTGGATAAGTTGAATAAAGTTGAATTTACTAAGTTATTTATATAATAAATACTCCCATTTAAAATATACTTTAAGTGAACACATTTAAAAGATATTTTAATTAAAAAATAAAATGCAAAAAGAAAAAAAATGATAATATTCAAAAAAATCTTGTCATAGAACATCCATATTTTTCTTCTAGCAATCTACGCAAATATAATTAAAATTCACATTTTTATACTACATTAATATAAACGTATAAAAACCCCAGCCACAGTTTCATTAAAGATGAAATCTTCCCGAAATTAACTTCAAAATTAAAAGCTCTTTAACGAAATAAACCAAATCACATTCATAAAAAATAAAGGTTTCTACTTCTAAGCACTTTTCTCCTGAGCAATCGTGGCGCGGAGGATGAGCGTTGGCCTTGTAATGCTGGGGTCGTGAGTTCGACCCTCACCGCCGGCGTATTTATCTTTTCCAGACTTTTTTCAAAAGACGGATATTTTTCCTCTTTTGACGGAGAAAAAATAAACAGATAATTGTCAATATACAGACAATTTCTGGCAGCAGCGCTGCCAGTACTTTTCTGTGAAAAGACGGAAGTTTTTTTGAGAGTGTACATAACCGTATGTATTGCTAACGTTTCAAACCCAGGGTATTTATTCAGTTAATAAAATGTATATATATATATATATATATATATATAATTTCAAATTTATCAATTTAGCAAGAACCAGCCCCCCCCCCCCTCACAAAACAAAACTCCCTTAAAATTAAAAATTCAACAATCAAGATACAACAATAGGCTGCAAGCCTCGTCAGCGATGGGTTTCATTAGACAAAAGCAGCCGAACATTCGAGTTTACAAAAACAAAATATATTTAAGTGGCAGTGGGTTTCGCCCAGACCGGTGAATAGCAAAAAATCAGATGTTAAACACCCGATGGCTATAAATCACGCGCTCCCCCACCGAACCCTACGCCACATTAGTAAACGAATGTCTCACCGTAATCGGTCACATTGTCAATCATGTCACATTGTAATCGATGCAAAAATATGTTCTCTGAATAAAAACCACATCCCCAACTTAGCTGCAATGCCACAACTCAAAACAAACAGAACAAAGTAGAAACCAGATTCCAAACCAATCCAAAAACAATCCAGGTATGTTGCCACCCAATGCAGCTCATAATCATAAAACCGTCCTTAAGCAGGCTTTAGGTAATACAAGTCATTAGCTGTCACTGAGTAGCAAACGATCAAAAATGTAGAGAATCTGCAAAATCAGAGTACTTTTATATGAACTTGAGAGGTATATTGTTTTTATAATGAAGTTTACTTTTAAATTGAAAAAGCTCACTGTGAAATCGATATTTTTTTGTACAGATTCTATAAAATCGGAAAATTTGGCTGATTGTAATGTTATTGTAGATTCATTTTGAAATATTGGAGGACCAGTATACGAGCTGATTAACTGTAAAAGAAAAGCTTTTACGCTTATCGTAAATAGAAATTTGCATTTTGTTATCTATTAGAATTTTTATTTTTAAATCTACATAATTAGCCTCCGAACTATCTTCATTAGTTTATTTAACGTTAAGGAGTCAGGATAAATTTCTTGAGAAATTTCATTAAAATCAGAATTAATATTCAAAACGATCAAATCATCAATGTATCGGTAAGCAAAAAATTTTAAATCGGTTTTATTTATACTATAGTGAAATTCATAAAAAAATAAAAATAAGTTAGCTGCAGTGGATGAGTAACTAGTACCCATAAAAATTCCATTAATTTGTAGGTATATTTTAGAACCAGTATAAACATAATTATTATAAAGGCAAAACCGGCATAATTTATGAAACAACTTTGAAATAAAATCAGTACCATTCAACACCAATTCAGCTGTTATTAAAAGTGCATCCTTTAAGCTACTAATAGGAATGGTGGTAAATAAATTTTCGAAATCATATGTATGGATAGAATGAATTTTATTGTTTTTTAATTTTTCAACAATTTCAAAACTATTAGAAATAATCCAAAAACAGTTACTGTCTTTATATTTATATTTCAGCATGTTCAAAAATTTTTTAAGTAAATCCTCAAATTTGCTATTAAAATTATTACCTATACTATTAACATTACTGCAAATGAACCTGTATTTAGTCGTTACTTTATGGAATTTTTGAGTAAGAAATAAAAACGGAAATGACAGATTTTTATTACATGGGAATGGAATATTGGTTTGTTTAGAGAAAGCCAGATGTTTATTGATAATTTCTTGTACAGAAGACTTACAAATTTTATAGGTTATACTATTATTTAACTCTGTATTAAGCATTTCTGCATAAAACTTTTTTGAAATCACTGCAAAGTTACCGGCGGCCTTATCAACTTGACAAAAAACAAATTTTTGTTTTAATTTGGCTATTTCGCTTCTAAAATCCTTATTGAAATAATGATAATTATAAGATGAATTATTTAGACAACAATCCTGGAAAGATTTAAATTCATTTAAAATATGAAATTTCCAATCTGTAAAGAGGGGGATAAGTGTATTGTATCTGTAACTTAAATTTAATATAAAAGAATTTAAATCAGCTTTAAAAGGATTTAATTTATTGTTAATACGAAATTTAGTACATAAGTTCAAAAGATTACGTAGATTAACATTTTCTATAATATTTAAATCTCCAGTCACAATATGTTGATTTGTTTCATTTAAAAAAGTTGAATTTTTAAAATTTTCCCAATTGCATTCTAAATCAGTATACGTATAAAGTTTTTTGGAAACTTCTCTATAATTAAATAGAATACTTCCCAGTGTTTTGGTACATTTATAAGTAGGTATTACTACAATATCTTTGACAGAAAATAAATTTTTATGACGCAAAATCAAAGAACTTAAACGTAGATTATCAAAACTTTTTTGTTGAAAAGTGCATAAAAGTAAACTTTTTCCAAATCTTGAGGCTTGTGTTTTCCAATTTTGTATAACAAAATATCACTAATCAGATCTTTAAACTGAGAGTTTGCAGAGTTAAAACTTTAAATTTTTTGTTGCAATCTTTTAAATATTTTAAATTTTAAACCAAATAAAATGGTTTTAGTCTGTTTAATATTAAAACTATTTCAAAATAAATTGCAAAGGTCCTGCAGAACAACAGATGGGCTTATGTCAGAATATTTATTTTGATTTAGCTTATTTGTGTGTTTACCACGTTTACCTCTTTTATATTGAAATGAGGGAATATATACAGACGAAAACAGACTGTATATACATGTAGAATTTTCAGTACGAAAATTTAGTTTAGTGTTGAATCCAAAAGGATACACAGATTTTAAACGAAGTATATAGAAGCTTTCACTTCTTAATCGGAAAGATCGTCAATAATCTGTTCTAATATTTGGATTTTTACATTATGAAAACCATGTATAAAAAAGTGCTTTATTTCAAAAGTTGAATTATTGTCTTCTTTACTAGATAAATGTCTGTGATTATTGATTCTCATATGTAACTCACACGAAGTTTCCCCGACATATATATATATATATATATATATATATATATATATATATATATATATATAAATTTAAACTCAAAATATTTTAACTGTATGCAGTGGTTTTTGAAACATAACTAAATCGAATTCTTTTAAAATCAAAATCTTTTGTTTTGAATTTTAACTTTTTATTTTGTTTAAATACGTATAACAACTAATTTTTGTGTATGGAAAATATATACGAACATTTAGCTACCGATGTGTGATGCAGTCTCAAATATATACAAATATATTAACACAAACTTCTGAATCTAAATTCAATTCCGAATTCTATTCGAATAAAATAATAAATAATAATAACAATAACACACTCCGATCAATAGTTTAAATTTTCTGTATTTAAATAATTCGAAATAAATCGATTAAATAAAACCAATTACTACATTTAAATGAAACACATTTTTTCAATGTACATTCTAGAAAATTGTTTCTGTAATAAAAATTAGAGACAGTAGAATTAAATTTAATAGTGAAAACTTTTTTACGTGGAATAAAACATTTTTGCAGATTTTAGTAAATGTACTATCAAATATTTTTCAATTAAAACATACAAATGTAATTCTTTTTATATATTTAGTTACATAACAAAAGTGTTCTACGTTACATGTGTAACATATTAAATTTTAAATACTTGAAAGTTATGTAATTTTTTGTCTAATTTCTTTCAAATGAGTGTAAAATGTCAATTTAAAAAATAAAACTATACATTTGCAATGGCGCATGTTTTAAAAAGTTATGTAAAAATTTAAATTATGAAACCATACAATTCTCAAAGAAAACGTTTAGCTATGAAAAATTAAGATAAACTGAAAAAAAAATATTCACAGTTTTAATGAATAAAAGTTAAGAATTTTTTTTAATAGATGAATATTTAATGCAGTGCTTTTTAGAAACGTAAGGAATAGTTTTGCTTTTGCTTTTACTTTGTATGTTGCAAAAGAAATGTTTAACGTGAAACCTTTTAGATTTGATGAATATTCAATTTCTAATTATTTACAAGATCCAGTATATTATTAAAAATTTAATGCAATGTTTTATAAAATAAATTCTAAAAACATATATGTATCTAAAGAGTAAAGGGAAATCGATTATATTTTAAAATAAATTTAAAAATTAAATTTAATGTGCATTTCTTAAAAACACCAACACGCACACACGCACAAATATGTGCGCGTGTGTGTGTTTCTGCAGGCATATATATAAATATATATCATAAATAAATACATATGTTATATATATATATATACATATATATTTATTTATTTATTAATTTATTTATTCATACGCATACATATATATACATGTATGTATATATTTGTGAAAATCGAGGGGAGGAGTGAGAAAAAGAGAGGGATATTTCATATATTTGTAAATTATTTTATGTCATGAATTTAATTTTTTTAAGTACATTTTTATTTTATTTAATAAAAATTTAATAATTTAAAAGTAATGATTTTTAATTCCATAACATTCGTTTACACATTCGTTTGCACAATTTAACATATTTTATAGGGATTTAAATTTCATTATTTCCACAGAATTTCAATATGGCACTATCTGGGCGTTTTAAACGCGGAAGATGACCGTGATCCTGACAATGAAAATAATAGTATTTTCATTGGACGCGGGTACGTAAATGAACTAATTGCTACCTCCAAGAGGCATCCATCTTATGAAATCTTGATGTGTGTGTCGGGGGGTTAATTGATGAATGTGTCATCAACCATTACACATTTTCCCAGCGCAAGGTGGATAGCGATGCTCTGCATACTTCTTATCCACTGTTAAATACCTAACAAAAACCGTCCAGTCGTTTGGCCGTTTTTAAAGATAACGATTACGTGATCGTATTATTAAGCATACCGGTTTATTTTATTAGCAATTTTATGGTCAGTATAAAGGTAAATACGGGTTTTATATAAAATATATCAAATTACTGGACCGTTTGCTGAAAATTTTTTAACAGAACCATGACGACTTTCCAGGCAGATGTTGACTCAGGTGAAAGACTCCCTTATGCAATAGGAGCATGGCTAACTCATATCAGAGGTAAACTAGTCGTTGGGGGCTACAGTAATACTTACCCATCATATATATGCATGTATAATATATGAAAATAATATATTTGAAATCTATTTATAAAATGGATTGCAATTCCAAAACAAAATTTAAACGTGTATTTATATTTTTATTGTGCATAGTAATGCTGTATTAATGAGTTGCTGATGAATCTCTTTCGATAAATTATACAACACGCCTAACTATTCAAGTAGTACTGAATTGCGAAAAAGAAACATCCTTATAACTCCAAAAATAATAATCTTAGTAACTGGCAGTTTATTGCGCCTGATTAAGCGTCTCTTTTCCAATTAAAATATATCTTTGAATTGAAATTTGAATGAAATACAGGGTCATGAAAAATCGAAGAATGTGGAAAACAGGATTACAGATATCTCGGCAATTAATAATTCGATCAACTTCGTTCTTTATGCAAAATTTGTGTTACTTCATTGCCTTTAACTATCACTTCTTAAAATAAAATCCGTCCGAAAATTTTTATATACCTTTCATCAGAGAGAGACTTTTCGAGAGTCCGAAAAAAAATAGTTCCGGATAATCGAGATTACTGATATTAAATAAGCTTCGTTCCATTTTTACATATTAAGTACATACAAAATTTTAAGTCTCTGTCTCAATTCGTTCGGGAGATAGAGCGTTTACAGACAGACAGACGGAAGGACGGCAATTTTTTTTTTCTAAAAGTATGTTTTTCAAAATCTCCAGTGTCGAAAACGTGTAAATCAGTCAAAAAAAATTTTTCGATTTTCAAAACGATTGCAAGACTTACCCTATACTACGTTTGATGGGTAAGTAAAACTGATGTGAAAGCATTGTTTTGTAGATCCGATTAATCAATTACTTAATCCGTTAATTACCCTTAATCCGTGTAAAGATTTTAGAGAGCACCATGGTGTATCTCATGAGCAATACGATGATCATCCTTTTGGTCCACTGTAAGTTGAATAATTCCGCGAATCCTTAATAGAACTGAAACGTTAAATGCGTTTGAAGAACAGAGTTCTGAGTGCGGTGATTTACCACTGTTAGTGAATTTTATGAACGTATCATTTTATTACTAGGAGGTTTACTGAAACTTCTATCGAAACGAAATAAAAAGAATTACTCAATATTATTGAGCCAGGTATTGAACAAAAGAAACCTTCTACGCGAAAGTCGGGAGTAATTTTTTTTTTAATCCATATTTTCAGTTACATATTGTTTTTAGGTGCGTTCGTAATTATATAATACGTAGCACCTATAGTGGTCGTTCAGTCCGTCCGTCTGTCCGTCCGTCTGTTCGTCCGCATATAACAACGCAAAAACTACCCAACCGAATCGTTTGAAATTTAAAATACGTATTTATTACATAATTTTGTCGAGTCATTTCAAATTTTATGAAAATCGGATGCATAGATCAATTACAGGGGCAATCAAAAGTATTCCATTACAGTACGGTTAATGGGGAAAAAGTTTCAAATGCATTTTAATCATTTGAAATTTAAAATACGCAATTATTACATAATTCTGTCGAGTTATTTCAAATTTTTTGATAATCGTGTGCATAGATCAATTACAGGGGCAATCAAAAGTATTCAATTACATTATGGTCAATGGGGAAAAAGTTTCAAATATATTCTATACGTTTGAAATTTAAAATACATAATTATTACATAATTTTGTAGAGTTATTTCAAATTTTATGAAAATCGGATGCATAGATCAATTATAGGGACAATCAAAAGTATTCCGTTACATTACGGTCAATAGGAAAAAAATGTTTCAAATGCATTTTAATCGTGTTACACTCATGCGAACTTAATAAAATTTATATGCAACTATAAAGTACATATTATAATATACATCTTACATAATTTGTGGTGCAAAGAACATTTGTTATTGATTTACAAGGCCACACAAAAGTATTCCATTACATAATGGTATAGGGAGAACATTGTTTGATGAGCGTTTTAATTGTAATTCATTATTTACAATTTTATGAGATTGATACATGAAAGTAATATTTTTAAAACTTCGTTATCGTACGAACGCACCTAATTTGCTACGCTTCATGTGCAATTTCCAACTTGTTAATTTCTGTTCAATATCGCTTAAGTGGTTTAAATAAAGGTATTATAGAGTTACTTTTAAAACCATTCATGCACAGTATTATACTTCAATTTTTTTCCAATATTAGAAATAAGTACAACAACATTTCTCAGCTTCAAAAAATGGAAGATTCATATTTTCACCCATGTAATCTTCTAATTTAGTAAATAACATAAGACTATATGTCAGACTTCCATATTAAAAAATCATAAATTAAAAGGTATAAAGAAAATAAAAGGTAGTTTAATGCGCGAACACCCAGTAATTTTGCATAATCTGTCTAGTAGTTCTCTATGGCATTATTGCTAAAATTGGATAGGAGGAACATGAATATATCGTTATGAAAAAATTGTGATCTATTATAATCAAATTCAGCAACAAAAAATACATTATATAAAATAATTAATGTCACTTACGGTTGAGAACTGGGCGGGAAAATCGCTATTTAATATGTCGACCGTCGAACGAATATATTCCACCTCTGATCGATCTGCACTGTACATCTATGTGCTGCTGGCTCTTATTGTATTTGATGATGATGGCTAGTAGACCTCTCAAAATTCAGTTGCTCGTTACTAAGCTCTGAACAACATGTGAATGTGTATGGGAGCGTTTCACGATTCTATAGGTTGCTTATGTACAAACTAAGATTTTCTCGTAGTATTCATATTTCACGTGGAATGTGAAATTTGTGCTCAGGTACAGCATTGCACTGAAGTACTTGGATACATTTCCGAGGGTGAAGAGGCGTGGAACAAACATGCAACCATGGAGTGAACTTTAATGAAGAAGTTATCGGAATTCTTCCAAGGTGGTCAGACGCATTTTCCCTTTCTTATGTGTTGCTGACGAAATTTCTATTTCTCAATATAGGAATCTGCTTTCGAAGGCTGTATACTAGTTGACTAAATCAAAGGTTCACAGTTGCTCTCTTGTTTGAAAGTTTTTTTTTATTGCCTTAGTTTGCAGGATCTGTAATCATGACTAAGATAATCGTCCCAGGATCGGAATTCGTTCGCGTTGCGTGAAGAGATTTAAAGTACCTTTTAATATTTATCTGAGTAATTCAAAAAAAAAAAATGCACGCTATTACCACAGTTCATTTCCCTGGAGATTTTCAAGTTTTAGTTTACAATACAATTCAAGTAAAAAAACTACTAAATTATCAATTGATGCGGACCACGTAGCTTTATAATAAGGACATCTGGGGAAAGTCATTAATTCTATGGAGTAAATGTTAGACTAATTTTTGATGAAATGTTGTATTATGATAGAAAATTTATCATTTCACGGAAATTACCATATTTATGGAAATAACATGATTCGAAACTTAAGTGGGATTTTGAAGTCTAGGGTTCCCTTTAATTTAGTCCTGAAAAGTTTAAATACACTTTTTCGTCTCCTAGAAAATAGGCTGTATCAAATATGAACACATAAAAATATTTTATTTTGGGACCTTATCAGCTGATTACTTTTGACATACGTCTAAAGTATGTCGCCTTTCAAGCTCTTTATAAGGTATTAATAACCCTTTGAAAGACACCAATATATGTCAAAAATGAGGAGTTTTGCCTCTAATATTTTTAATAATAGTTTTTTTTTTCTTTCAAATATTTTTTTAATCTTTTCGAAAATATTAGTTGCAAATCGAAAATTTTTTGGTGATTGCGCCATGCAAACTGCGCTCCTGTTGCCCCAATGGCAATTTAAGAAGGCAATTCGAAAATAGGGCATCGAGGTACACACTTATATGCGTATAAGTATGCACACAGCGCACCTTCATACCAAATCCAGTGGCTTTTACATACCTAAATGCTTATGGATACCTATCTGAATCCATAAGCATACCTACGTGCCAAATATCGATTTTGACACAGTTCACCGATAATTTCTCTTTTACAATAATAAAAAAAAATACTCGATAGTTCAAATGTGTACCCAAGAAAACTAAAGAATGTTGAACAAAAACATTTGGAACGTTTCGCAGTTGATCAATAAATTCCACTTTCTGAACTTTTCCGAATATTACACAACATTGAGGAAGGTGTGACTCAAGATTTCTTGGTATTCTCGAATCAACAGAATTAATCCGAGAAAACCCAAGAAAGTTACACAGTAAACGTCGAGAACATTACGCAGATTTATTACTGTGTAGAATAGAGGGATTTATACCATGCTTGCAAAGAAAAAAAAACATTTAACACGCTATTTGTAATGCCCTAAAATATTTACTACTACAACTGACAGTACTAACTATGTAAAATTTTGAAAGGGACTTACTTAAAAAAGCCTACCGCGGCTGTTTTTTAAAGTTGTCCAACTATCCAGGTTTTTCAATAACCGTGTCGGCCTTGATCCCAACCGGTCCGGTTGATAAAGACTCTGCGGTAATCAGTTTAAATAAAATATTGGAATTTATTAAAAGCGACTGATTTGTATTAGTAACGCGCCAGGAATTACCGGCAGAAAAAAATCACGAACGATCACTATTTATAATTAGGTTGTTTTATTATTATTATGATCATTTTAGTGATGAAATTGCACGTTTGATCATAGGTATATATTTTTATTATTTACTTGATGAATGTTTTAATTTCTCTATTTCATATAAGATGGAAGCAAATGAACTATTTATGCTAAATGCAAATGGATTTATCTTATATAATATTCTGCACGCGGTATACATAGATTTTTTTTAAAAAATTCCATGTTTGAAAATTATTTTTATAGAATAAAAATTCGTTAATGGCAATATATTTTCCCAGCAAATTATTATAAAATAATAATTAAAAATTCATTTAATAGCCCTTTTTTCGGTATTCAAAAATGAAAAAAAAATATGTTTAAAACTTTAAAAAAATGCAGCAAAATATTAATTAATCGATTGCTCTCGTCACCATAAAAATTACGTCAAAAATATGCAATTACACTTTTGTTCATTATAATGTAGATACATAAGTCACGCCGCGCTTCATTTCACATATATTTTAGTTTCTGCGCGCTTATATTTCTTCTAAAAAAATCAAAAATTCTAAAATTCTAAATCTAAAATTATATTTCTTCTAAAATTAATATTTTAAAAAATGTTTTATTGATACAAAACAAATATAATGTCCAAAATGTTTATAGATATCTAAAAAAAAAACTTCTAAACATTAAAATATATTTGTATAAATTTTTAAACTTATAAAAATATTTGTTCAAAAGGATTTCAATAACATCAATTCTAGCTATTTACAAAGTCTTTAAAAGGAAATGACTTTTAGGATATTGTCACTTATTTGCCTAGTTACAATGAACGGCTCTTACAGTAACGCATTTAATGTATATTGCCCTCCATTATGTACTCATGCTACAAGCTGACTGGCTTGATACCAAAAGGAAGTTTAATATGATGCAGTGATGCCTGCAAATGTAATCCTAATACATTCTTTCGCATTATCTGATAGAAGAACAATGTAAAAAAATACTTTATCGGAAATTTTCTAAAACGCTCAGTATTTTGGAATACTGCCAGATAGATCTATCTTTTATCTCCGGGAAATGCATTTAACGTCGACGTGCAATTCAATCGAAATCTTGATATCGAGATGTATTACTTTTTCGTGTCTCAATGCTATTCTTAAGTATAAAATAGATCTATCTGAATTTAACTGCATAAGGAAAAAGATATTCTAGACACATGTTTCAAAGCTATATTTGTCATTTATATCTCATTTTAAAAAACTAACTTAAAGCATTTTTAAACGTGAATTTTAAAGTTTAAAAGATTTTTTTTCACAATTTTTCAATATTCTTTTCACTTTTTTAAATGATATTATCATTTACTGTAACTGCACTGCTTTAAATAAAAAAAATCTAAATAATAATAATAATAATAATAATAATAATAATAATAATAATAATAATAATAATAATAATAATAATAATAATAAAGATTTTTTCTGTAAAAATTACGAAATCTACTCTTTTTACAGAAAAAAACTGTTTTTCTTTTAAATTTCTTTAGTAAAAATTATATTTTTCTGCAAAAATTAAAGGGTTTTTTTACAACGTAAAGAGGTTTTTTTTTGAAGAATAAAATTAGTTTTTCGGAGAATACTAGCTGCGTATTAACTCAATGTGTTGCATTTGAATTACTTGAAGTCATTCAATTCTTTAAGGTAAGAAAATCCAATCTCATTGCACATTTAGGAAAATATTTATTATATTAATTTCATTAAATAATAAATACTGAGTATGAAATTAAGATGGATTTTAATATGGATTTTAAAGTTTTTCCTATTAAAATACACAATTCCAATGATTTGATTTGTAAGAATCTTTCTACTTGAAAGTTTTAGATATTATCTGAAATAATAAAAATGACGCTATTTTAACAATATTAATCAATATTTATGTCTGTTTCCTTTGTTGAACTTTTATTTAAAAAAAAAAGTTAAAATTCACCACAATTTACTTACTCTCGCTTATTCAAACATTTATTTCGAAGTATGTATATACGTTAATCGCAATATTATTCACACTATGTATGGAAACGTGATGTCAAAATTAAAATCGAACAACACCTACATGTACCTCTTTTTTCGCTTTCAAATACAAAAATAAACTACAAATTCAGTTGATGTCAATGCAAAAATATCGTTAAATATTACTGCGTATAGATATCGCCAAATCCAAATTTAAAAACAAAACACAAAGCTCCGTAATCGATGACTATAAGCATCGTACTAAGAATCTGTCGTATATCCATGACTAAAACCGAGTCATATTTTAATAAATATAATGTATTTTTAAATTAAAAAAAATTCTATATTTAATTTTAATGGTTTGGTTAATTTTCAGATTTTTGGGAATCTTGAGTTTTATTTTGAATATTATTATTATTATTTGTAATAAATACTGCTATTTATTTTGAAATTAAAATTTGTTCAAAAATTAAATAACAAATATTCATAATTTGTATTTGTAGAAATTTAACATTTTTTTAAATGTGCTTTTCTACAATTCAAACTCTTCAATAATAAAATCTTCATCCTGTTTGTTTGTATGATAACATGCGAGTATTGTGAAAAGTGTAATGAAAATAAAATGCAAGGGAAAATTCCGTCCATTTTGACGGTGGCTATATACTAGTGTGTAGATAAAAAAGTGATACTTAAATGATTTTGAAAACCAGAACAATCGTTCGATTCGGAGTTTTACTTTATACGACTTTTTCAAATGTAAAAATTTAAATAAATGTTTAACCCGCAGGATTGTGCGGACTGGGTGAACAGTTAAACGGTTATTCCGGGGTGAAAACTTAAACCCACAGCTGCGAATGACATTCATACATTTACAATACGATGGATGAGACATTACCAGTATTTACAGTATGACATATCAATGATAAGCCTTTTTGTAACCGAATTAACACTTTTATGGATGAAAAGTATTAAAAACAATGCTGAATACAAATTTATGTAGAATGCTTAAATGAGAACAATAATTTATTAATATACAATCTAATACTGGCAGCAAGTAATACTTTTCTTAAATTCCATATTTTTGATACTTTTCTCCATAAATCGTGGACATTGAAATGTACTAAATATAGTTACATTATATAAAGCACAATGCTTAATTCTAAGTTTAAAGAAATTACCTGTTTGTTTGGAACTGATTTCTTGAACAAATCCAACAAAATTGTAATGAATTTTCAAATTTTTGCGATGTAGAACAAAAAGAAAAAAATAAACACATAAACAAATATCTTCTATAAATGTTCCTTTAGTATGGTACAAGGTTTTAATCACTCACTTTTGTTTTTAAAAATCTATGAGCTCGGGAAAATCTGGACATGTAAATTAATAAGATGAATGTTAGTTTAAAAGTTCAATGTAGAACAAATCAAGATATTTGAAATACTATTCTTTATCAATGCTACAGAAAATATTATTAACTTCAAGCATATTGTAATTCTAAGTAAAGCTTCGTTCAAATATTACAAAACTATAACAGGTACGCATTTACAACAATTAAGAAAAAATCATGCTTATTCGAAGATTAATTTTACATGAATTTATGTTCAAATAGATTTTAATGTAACTTTCTGTTTTTATACCAATGCAAGACATTAATTCTTTACTTTAAAAAATAATTTTACTCACTATGACAATTATAGGTCTATTTTTATGAAATATACAGACAATAAAGTTTATTATTTTTTTTATTTGTAGATTGGATGTACAGGATGACAATTATAGAACTATATGTAATAAAACTTAGAATATTTAAAAACTACTTATTGCACAATTATTATTTAATACGTAAACGTAAACACAACAGATATTCGGGATTAGGTTGTGACATATTCGATATGGCTGCCATCATT
Organism: Maratus speculifer; assembly: GCA_964019185.1. NCBI lineage: Eukaryota > Metazoa > Arthropoda > Arachnida > Araneae > Salticidae > Maratus > Maratus speculifer. Next base: position 160,414,247 of record OZ025298.1, read on the forward strand.
ATCTATGATGTACTGTAGACGAATAGCAAAATTCTACATGACCCACCTTAGTGTCAGAACATTGATTCATTGTCAAAGGTCTCTTGAATGAAAGTTTTCAGTTCAATAATAGTTTTAGGATGATTTCTGTACACATTGTCTTTAATATAGCCCACAAAAATGAGTCACGTGTGTTCAGATCTGGAGAATATGTCGGCCAAGTGAGTCCCATTCCAGTTGACTCTGGAAACCTCACAGTCAGAATGCGGTTCACAAAGCTTTCCTGCGAGACATGAATCAATCTCCTGGTCGATAACATGAACCACATCTTGTCTAAATCATTTTCACATATGATAAGGGGGCTAAAACCATTTTGCAAAACTTTCATGTAGTTATCGTGCCGTCAACGAATATCAGACCGATTATTGCGTGACTGTTCATTGCACACCACACAGTCACCCGTTGAGGGTGATTTCATTTCTTGATCTCGAAATGCAGATTCTCTGTTCCCCCAAATGCGTAAATTTTGCTTATTGACAAACAAATCCAGATGAAAGCAAGCTGACAATAGCTAGTTGCATGCACATGCACATAATAATTCCCATTTTTCCCGGCAGCCAATCAATTTGAATTTCAACACGCAAACCGTTCATAAATTATAACGGTTAAATTTCATTTTGTTCAATAATTGTCACCCTGTATATAGATGGTGAGCATTGCAATGTAAATAATATTTAATATTTTTTGCTAATCTTTAAAAAAATAGAAAAGTAGTAATCAGAGAAAATATTCTTCTGAATTGTATAAATTCCATATGATATTTTAACATGTGTTTAACTATTTACGTATTTTTTGTATTTTTTATATTACTGAAGTATTTGTTATGATTAACCATCAGTTAAAACTTTAATTTTAAAATAACTTAATAAATGTTTCCAAATAATTTTTAATGTTGTAATAAATTGATTTGAAATGTAAACTCATGCACACTTTACACTCACGAATTTATCTGTTCTGTAAGCAACTGTCGTATCAAGACTTTTATGTTGCCTTTCCATTGTTCACATAAAAGACTCTAAAGTCATAATGTTCACATAAAATACAAACATGAAATATGAAAGCATGAGCAAATGTATAAATTATAGTGATTATTAATGCTGTTTTAAATTCGAATAGACGTAAGCGTGATATGCCGAGTCATAAAATATCATTATTATAGTACAGTATTCCATGAATAAAATAGAAATTGTAGCAGCAGTACTTAAATTAATCATAATCATTGATTTATATAATTCTATGATTCTATGATTTCGAATTTAATACACATTTGTTAATTTTATAAGTCCAATATTAAAATACATTTAACAATTAATATTTGAAACATTATTGTATTATCAATGACCTATTTTAGATATTTATTATTTCAGAAGTGTACATTTCCATTATAGAGTCAAATTATCCATAAGCCGAAATACTACCGTAAAGTATCGAAAGTGAGATCCATTTTGAATATACACATATGATATTTTTTTTTCTTTTCTTTTTTTTTCAAAAAGTGTCTTTTAAAAGCCCTACTTTTCAAGATTTATTTTCTAACGTTTTCTACCCTTCTGTTCTTTCAGAAAATTCCTGATTTTATTTTTCTTTTCTATCCCCACAATGAATCAATCGTAAGCAATTAAGTTTTATCTAACACTAAAGTATCACAATGACATAATTCACTAAACGTGCTAACAGAACTTCAAAATAAACTTTTTTTTTTTTTGAGGATGCTATTGTTTTCTTTTCTTTTATGCACTAATTTTTATTTGCCAAAATATAAGACAATGCTTACTGGGGGGACACGAATTTTTGTTATTTCCGTCTGTATGTATGTCAGTCTGCATGTTCTGTGATAACCGTCGTAAAAAGCATTCGATTAAATTGAAATTATGTGGGTATGTTCATGAGGTAACTGGGTTTAGCTGTATAGTTTTTTGTTATAATAGGTTCATTCGTTCGGAAATTACAGAATATATTATTTTCCGCATTAATCCTTTTCTATGGCAATCAGACGATTTTTCCATTTTTATTTTTTGAAAGGAAATGGCAAATAATATCATTGAAGGATATAAATTGTAAATAATGGATTATAAAATGTTCCAATTAGAATCATGCATTATTCATATTAGTTTGAAATTTTGTCAATACGCTTCACAGGGTTTTTAAGTTTGGTGTAAATAATGTAGGGATTTCATATATGTGTTCCAATAATATAAAATATTTCCTTTTCATAAATTTGCTTTTTTTTAATGGTCATGTTTCATTGTTTTAATTCTTTTGACTATTACCTAGCAATGGAGCTACACTCAAAAATATCATAAATGTAAAAAGGTAAGTGTTGGATTTGAAATCAATATCAAAGCGAAAGTATTTATGTCTTTGTGTCTTTACATATAGATAGACTTTACTCCAGAAATAAAGTCAGTCTCTCTCTCTCTCTCTCTATATATATATATATATATAAATTCCATTTGTCTTCATATTAATTACACTAGTTTACAAATTTAAACTTTTTTCTATACTCCGAAAGAAATGTATGTAAATGTATTAGTCTATCTTCCTTAAACCTAAAATTGTCAGCAGAAATATTCTATCACGTCACAGTTTTCTTTCTACAGTCAATTGTTTTTTTAACTACCCAACGTGGTGGCGTCAGTTTAATGTTTATTCGTTTACTTCAAACAACAAATATTTTGTTTAGGGTTGAATTAAAATGTCGAGTAGAAAGTGTAAACAAAGTAATTTGTAATTCTGATAGTTTTTGCTATGTTTGTGGACAGTTTATATTTTAATAAAAAGACCCACTGTAGATTTGTTAAAAAGTGCATATCTTCATTACTTTGGATTTCCTGTTGCAAACCAAGATAAAAAGTGGGTGCCTCATGTGTTTTGCGAAAGCTGTAGAATTGTTTTACTCCAGTGGTATCAGGAGAAAACGTACACCTTCCATTTGGTTCACCAATGCTATGGAGAAAACCTAGTAATCATGAAAATGATTGTTACTTTTGTCTTACAAAGCCAGCGGAATATAACACAAAAAAGGCGAATATTATACTATATGCCGAAGTTCCGTCTGTTACTAAGCCCAATTTACATTTGAAAGATCTACCACGTCCAGTTTATCCCGGTAATTCGAGTATAAATGTACTTGGAGATGACAATGAAAGTAATGTTGAATTCAAATTGATATCTAGAGATTCTGACGATTTCTCTCTTCAAGAAAAGACTCCACATTCAATTAACCAAGCGGAATTAAATGATCTTATAAGAGATTTACAATTATCAAAATCTAAAGCAGAGCTTCTTGGTTCTCGTCTATAACAATGGAACTTATTAACACTAAAACACAAAAATTACGTTGTCTAGAAACAGAAGCCAAGTTTACTCAGACGTTTTCAAAAAAGAAGGTGAATATTGTTATGGGATGCACAGATGGAAGTAAACATGTCATTAAAGATTTATTTCCAGCATTCGCATCTGAGTTTTTTCCCTGAAAACTTAGGAAGTATGAGTGACGAACAAGGGGAATGCTTTCACCAAGATTTAAAAATTTTTGAAGGGGATTCATCAGGGATTTTGGGATAAAAACCTGCTACGGGATTACTGTTGGTCCATTGTAAGAGAAACTGATCTAAGTAACTGGAAAAAGAAGTCAAATATGAGCCAGTTTTGATTTTTTTTTTATATTAACACCAAAATTTTGTAATCCAGTTAAGTAAATAAATGTTTCTTAAACCAGACGTGACAGAAGTTTATTAGGTAGATTTCGTATGAAATACTACCTATTGCATTGTCTCCCATGTTGGAAATTCTGAAAAATTTTTGCGGATCTACACGAATCATGACTCCTAGACTCCAAAACTACCATCAGTAAAAAAGTTTATATATCTATCTATCTATCTATCTATCTATCTATCTATCTATCGGTGTATATCACTTTCTTCTAGACACGATAACTTCCATAATTATGCTCAGATCTTCATCAAACTTTTACATAAAATCAAGGGGCATAAAATCTCGGTTAAGTTCGTTAATGGGCAAAATCGGACCAAGGGGGTGGAAGTTAGGAGGGTTTTTGTGAAAACAGAAAAAACGCGATAACTTTTTAATTAAAATAGATATCGAATCGGTTTAAAGTTTATATTACTTCTAAAAAATGAGGAAAAAGTTTATGCGTGACAGGTTTTTGATAAAGTTAAAAATGGGCTCAAGGGGCGAAAAAAACATGGTTTTTGGGAGAAAAAAAATCATAACTTCGTCAATTCTCAAGATATTAAATCCAACTAAATTTTATATAAATGTACTCAATATTATCTAAAACTTTTGTATTTACAAGTTTTTGATAGGACCAATTTTTACCGAGGAAAAAAATTAAAAACGAAAAGAAAAAGGGGGGAGGAAAAAGAAAAAAACCCATAACTTACTCAATTCTTAAGCAATTAAATCTAATTAAATTTATTTTACATCTTCACAATAATATCTACAACTTTTAAATTGACAAGTTTATCATAGAACCAATTCTTATAGCAAAAATAAATTAAACAAAAATAGGAGTTGGAGAAAAAACCTCAAATCCAAACTGCTTATATTCTGACTCATTTTAAAATTCATTTTTGATTTTAAACGCATCCAAATGACAGATCCTCTTATTTAGCAACTATATAATGCGACTTATTGGCCAATTTTTTGATAAAGGCAGAATATATTTTTAAAAAGACTGCCAAAAAAGGTATTTTGAACAGATTTCCCGAAGTTTTCATCATTAAAAAATTCATTAAGTATAACAAATTGCGTTTTTCATGAGTCATTTTTAAATTCATTTTTGCTCTCAAACCCATCCAATTTACAGGTCCTATTATTTAGGAACTATATAACTTGACGTATTGGCCAGTTTTTTGATAAAGACAGAATATATTTTTTAAAAGGCAGCCAAAAAGGGTATTTTGAACAGAATTTCACGAAGTTATTGTGATTAAAATTTGTGGAAATTTAAGAAATTGCGTTTTTACCGAGTCATTTTTAAATCTTTTTTTGTTCTCAAGCGCATCCAATTTACAGGTTCTCTTATTTAGGAACTATATAATGTGACGGAGTGGCCAGTTTTTTGATAAAGGCAGAATATATTTCAAAAAAGGCTGCCAAAATGGGCACTTCGCACAAAATTTCCCAAAGCGAGATGATTAATGAACTGTGGGTATTCAAATAACAAATTGGTTATTTTATAACTCATTTTTAAATCCAATTTTGCTCTGACACGCATTCAATTGACAGTTTTTTGTTACTTAGAAACTATATAATGTGCGTATTCGTCGATTTTTTGATAAAGGGTGAATATATATTTTTTAAAAGCTGTCAAAGTAAGCGCTTCGCAAAAAAATGTCCCAAAGAGATCACGATAAAAGAATTGAGGTTGTATTCAAATAACAAATTGTTTATTTTATGACTCATTTTTAAATTCAATTTTGCTCTCAAACGCATTCATTTGACAGTTATTTGTTATTTAGGAACTGTGTAATGTGCCGCATTGGTCAGATTTTTGATAAAGACTAAATATATATTTTAAAAAATCTGTCAAAGTGGGCACTTCACACAAAATTTCTCAAAGCGATCTTGATTAAAGAATTGTGGATGTATTAAAATAATAAATTGGTTATTTTATGACTCATTTTTAAATTCAATTTTGCTGTCAAACGAATTTAATTAACAGTTTTTTGTTATTTAGGAACTATATAATGAGCATATTGGTCAATTTTTTAAATAAAGTAAGAATATAATTCAAAATATATTGCCAAAATGGGCATTTGAGTAGAGATAGGCATTTTTTTTTTTTTTTTTTTTTTTTTTTTTTGAGATGAAAACTTTTTGAAATCTACCTCCGCCTATAGGCCATGCCGAAAGGGATTTTTTTTTTTTCTGGATAACTCTATTTAAATAAACAACAAATGAACAACTTTCAGCTGGGGTATAAAAACCATGTAAAATAGTGCTATTTATTTTTTCCTTCCATGTTCAATGTGCTATAAGTTATTAAATCCAATGGTTCATATATTGTAATAGCATTAATGGTTTTATTCTATTAAATTGAAATTGTTAATATTGTATACTATTAATGGTCTTATATATATATATATATATACATATATGTGTGTGCGTGTGTGTATATATATTTCAAATTCTTGTCTTATAAATAAAAGCTTTCAACGTTTTCAACAGGAATAAATTGACTTCATTATAAATATTTTTTTCTATAAAATTTAAGAATATTTTTTTTTTACCGTTGTCAAGAAACACAGATCCTGGAATAATAATTTATCCGAAACAGTTAAAGAGGAACAGTTGCAAGAGGAAAACAAAATGAAATATAGACGTGAATGTGTTTTTATAAGAAAAATAAAACGAAAATAAGAAAAGAAGGTGAAATTGACTTTATACGTAAAAAATAAATCAAATACGCTTCGAGATTTTAATAAAAAGGCCTTGTGTTATGATATTAATTCTTATTATTAAAAATATATACATATTACGAGAACCTCAAGGTTTATCGTTTGCAAACAGCTAACAGAAATGTCTAATCTTTAATCGAAAATTTCAATAAGAAAATAAAACTTTTGAAACGCAAATAAATAGTAAATATCAAAATTGTGCACCGCAAACTTTTTTTCTGTCGAAAATTGTCATTGTATCGGGAAATAAATATTTTCATTTTTCAAAACCAACATTAAATAGATTACATGAAGAAATATTCTTTGACGTGTGTTACTTCTTTATGCCGCCTCATTTCAGAAAAAACGGAGGAAAATTATTTTATTTTTAAAAATAAATTGCATTTTCGTTCATAAAACCTAAACTTTTAATCCGATTGCATCAATGTAAACCATTACCTGTCCGCCGGTGATAAAAATTAAGGCTCGGGAATTCAAAGTATATTGTAGACACATTTCTAAATCGAGGTTTGGTAACCGTATTTTCACAGCATATATTTATATATAGGGGAGAAGGGGGGACGTTTGAACTGGGGGCACCTTTGAACACTCTAAATATTTTCCTTCAACAAAATTATTTAAAAAAAATATCTACGGCAATGCATTACTACTGTTTCAGTGCAATAAGTATACAAAGCTTCACCATTTTGTATGCACAATACTGTCTAAGCAAGGTATGTTTTTTCTCTCTTAAATCTAAACTTAAGATATTTGTAAGATATTTGTTGACAATTTTGCATCACTGAGATTTTTATTTATTGTTCAACAATTATATAAAGATGTAATCTTTAGTTTATAAGCTTTGTTTTATTCAATTCTTCAGCGGAATTGAGTATACAGTTGTAATGTTGAACTCCATGTGATGGGGCACCATTGAACAAAAAAGCTGGGGAACCATTGAACATCTAAAACGATGAAATAAAGAGTTATTGATGTACCTAAATGTTATTATTTTTGGAAATTTTCTGTGTGAAAAGAGGTTAATTAAGAATATGAATGAACATGGACTAACAATCCCTCCTAACTGCACACATGTATTACAATCCTGGATGTATCAGCGATCCGAAGTTTCGAATCTAAATTGATGATGGCAATCATTTATTTGATAATTGTAAATCCCAGATCCGCAATAACGATCCATGGTTTAGCAGGTTTGTCTAACAAAACCTCTACTCTTTCATTTACTCTTTTCCAAATATAAATTTCGGTTTTTATGTTAGATAAATCGGAATTTAAGTCAGGCTTTTTCATAAAAAGTGTGAATGAATTTTTTTTCCAGAAGTACCAGATATCATATTGATGTATTTCAAGGATATTTTTAAAAATTTTTCACATGCAATCATAATTGGAGGGATACGTGTTGTTTCAACAATGATTTTTGACATCAACTTTGATGGATTTAAGTTTGGTTAAATAAAAGAAAAATTATTAGTTTCAATAAGATATAGTTATTTAATTTTATTTATACTACTTTATATTTCTGAAACATATTCAGCGTTTTATAAAAAACTCAATATTTTCATATTTTATTAATTTTTTCAAAGGCGTCACTTACGTGTTTTAAGGTACCCCTACATGGGGCAAATTTGAACAGAAATTTTTCAAATTTTTAAATCCTCACAAACTTTTAAATTTACATGAAAAACTTTTAATTTCTAGTTCATATGATGAAGAAATGCATTGTTCTTATATTTGTTTTTATATTTAAATATCTTATATTGATTGTTATATTTAAAACGCAAAAAAATATAATTCAAAAATAAATGTATTAATTTTTTTTTAATATTGATCAAACGTGCTTTTCTCTCTCCTATATATATATATATATATATATATATATATATATATATATATATATATATATATATATATATATATATATATATTTAATGTGTAAAAGTGTTGTGTCATTTTTAAAAATAACGTTTTGATTTTTTTGTTATGGTTTTTCTTGTTATGGTGGATTCTATTATTAAAGCCATATAAGACATGATGAATGCATATAAGAATTCACAAATGCTATCTGAAATACTTGTATATTCTCCCAGTGTTATTTTTCGTTTTAGGAATAAAGAATCGTCTATTTTCATGGTCTTACTTGGCCGTCCATTTTATATTAGTTTCACTTTCTTTTTTGATATTGTTTAAAATAATTGAAAGTGTCAAGATCATATAAATAGGAAATTCTATATTCTCATTTATAAAATATGATGGAGAATTGGTTAACTATTTATGTTTTTAATCGTGAAGAGTGAAATGATTTGCTTAATTAATGCATTTATCTTTATTTTAATATTAGGGAAACAAAGTCATGGGTGACAGCTTGCACTCTCTGTAAAAACCATTCAAATAATTTAGATTGCGAAACATAAGGCAGCAAAGCCGGCTGAGGGATGTAAAAGATTAAATAATCTTTTGCAATTTGATCTCAAATATACGTTTGTGTTAAATATGAAGGGTATTTGAAACATTACGTTTTAAAATTAATTTTGGATGATACTGAAATGCTATCACTTAAACGTTTTTTATTGCTCAAAATCACGTATGATTTTTAATTAATTAGCAATGGACACGATGATAAATGATTACCTGTTAGCTTTAAAAGTCTTTAAAAATGCCTACACTGTAAAAAATATGGTTATTTTGCTGCATCGTCACTCTACCGCTTTTATAGAAAACGACTACTTCAGGCTATCATGAAGCATTCTCATTGGTCAAAAGAGTGATATTCTATAAAAGCAAGGGAGTGACGATGCAGCAAAATAGTCATATTTTTACAGTGTGCATACCGAAAGCAATTGGCATAGAGACAGAACATTTAGGTTTTCACTTATTTCGTAGAATTTTTCACACATTTTATTTTGTAAAATATAGTTCTATCCATCCGAACGTTTCAGAATTTTTGTTAGTGATGTAAATCTGGTTCATTGAAATGCTCTAAACCGATTGCGTTAAAATACGGACTTTAAGTTACTTTTAACGCAAGAAGAAATATAGTCTTCATGAAGTGATTTGCGTTTACCAATGTATTTGAAAATTTTAACTCTAATATTTTCTATAACCAATGGCACCATACACTAAAAGAAGATTTTACCTTTAAGATTATATTATGCGTTTGGCGGTACCGTCCCTTAGGAACGCAATAAAAATAAATGTACCATAAAAATTGCAATGAAATAATCTGTTTTTTATTGAATTAATCAAATTTTTCGTCATTTTATTTGATACAAAATATTTTCGCATTTATTGATTTTATACTATTATTAGCCATTTCATTACACAAATATATCATTAAAATGTGTTACCTAGAGTTTAAAAACGATGTACATAGAGTACGTCGTACTTGTCACCGAGTATGTAGAAACTATCTGTGTCTTTAAGGGTTAAATTCTAAGGTACTTGTAGACGAACTTTTTTCAATCATTATCAACAATGACTTTATAGTTGTTCTAGCGTTGCTCAACCCATTTGCTGAGTGTCCGTTAGAAATCGAAATTTCTGTGTAACGGAAAAATGCACTTTTCTAAAAAATTATGTGACCTGTTACAATCACCTAGGGTAATTGCAGCATTTTATCAAACAGATAGAGGAGAAATACATTTTGCACAGTTAATTAAAAAATTTCATCTAAAACTAAAGAAAATGTAAAAAAAAGACTATGTCTCTTATTATAATCAGCTGGGGTAATTGCAGCATTTTCTGAAATAGATAGAGGGGAAACATATTTTTCAAATTTTCATCTAAAATTGAAGAAAATATAAAAAAAAACCATGTGACCTATTATAATCACCTAGAATAATTGCAGCATTTTCTGAAATAGATAGAGTGAAAGCATATTTTGCACAATGAATTAAAATTTTTCACCTAAAAATTTTTCACCTAAAAGAAAATATTTTTTTGAGTTCAGCGTTACGAAAAGATAGATGCCATCTTTTATTTATTTTGGAGCCTGATCTAAAAATTTGCATGATTAAACCGGAAAAAGTACATAAAAAATGTATTTCGATTGCATTTTGAATTGCATTTTTAAATTTTTGGTTAAATAAAATTTCCCGTTGAGAGTCTTTGATAAGACTCAGGATTAGATAATAGATGTTAGCATCCATGCGAAAGCTTTTACAGGATATCCCACATGATATACAAAGAAAATATTTGTTTCAAATAACTTACTTTGTCCCTCTACATTTTTTTAAAATATACTTTTGAATGTTTAATAACCTGTAAATATGTGGGTATACCTGTGGGTTAACATTCTTTATTACTTCTTCCAATTTGAACTTTCCACGTTTCATAGTTTATAAATGAAATAACTTCACCCCCCCTCCCCCCCCAAAAAAAAAAATGCAGACAATTTTTTTTTTTTTTTTTTACTTACAATGGTTCTTTCTTACTTTTTAAGTTCCAACTGTAAAAAGGTAGAGATCAAATAGCGAAAAAATAATGAGCACACAGAATTGTAAATATAAAACTTTAACATAAATAATATCACACTTATTTGAATTAATGTTTAAGAAATAAATCTAAAGTTGCTAGTTTTAGATCTGAATATCTCTTTCTTTCCTACTACGAAGCCTAGAAAGCTATTCAGAATTAAAACAGAGTGTGGTAAAGCGCTGCTCTATATAACAAAGTGAAACATCTAATGCAGCCTTGTCTTCTGCATGCGAAATAATCTTCTCTATTACATCCTTTAACCCAGGGAGAATGCGCGCTTACCCAGGATATCAATGTTTTTTTTTTTTTTTTTTTTTTTTTTTTTTTTTTTTTTTTCTTTACTTTGTCACTAATAATAGCATTAATCGTCATTTTAATTAGACTGAGACAATTCTTACATAGTCTACGATAAAATAAGTTGAAGATTACTTTTTAAAAAATGGTTACAACTGTAAAAACCATACATACTCTGGGTCTTTTAGTCAAGGCGCGCGTCCTCCCGGGTTAAATCTTCAGTTTCGTCAATTTGCTCTTCTTCAGTAGGGTAAACAAGGTTAGTTATTGACCGATAGTGTTAATAATTTCTTTTTTTTTTATATTTCGGATTAAATGGAGCTTGGAATAACAAGACACGGTTTAGTAGTACTGTACTTTACTAGGTGGCAATTTGATTTAAATATTGCGTTTTAGAATAATTGTTGACGAAAATCCGAGATTCGGGGTTCTTGAATCTGAAAAAATACATACGAAATGACGAACTCTGTGCCATATCGAAAAGGTTAGTTAAAAGTTCAATGTAAAGTTTTCAGATATTGTTTTCAGCTCGTCGAGACAAAATCTTGGTTACTATAGACCATTATATCCCTAAAAATATATCACCGAAAGAAAACTTTGAATTGCAATCATACCAAGCAAATATTAATTGGTGTATCAAAATTTCAATTTACACATACGAATGTCAAAGTTGAATAATTGGAAAAATTATTAAGAAGCTGCAAAGCGGACAATACTATATAACAGAGGCCTATTTAAATATAAACCGAATAGCCGTTTGCGAATGAAAAAGTATTTTTTATAGTTATCAAACTGAGTATTAAAAGTAAATGTTTAACTCTTTATGTACCGAATTTAGAATTAATGAAAATTTTACATTCTAAAGCCTTATACGTAAATAATTTAAACTAAATTAATAGATTTACAATATCATTTAATAATTTTTTGAAGGATTTTAGAAGGATTAATTAACTTTGAATTTACAGGGATTTTGTGCAACAATTATAACCCACTCATCTCTTTTATTTTAAATAGTTTCCTTAGTATTTAGTACAATTATAAAATGTAAAAAAACCATGTTTTTACAATATAAATATCGAAATATTTCCGAATTGAAAAATCCCCATCCCGCTACCTCAGTACCAACACCTTTTATATAAACATTTTAATAACAATTTTAATTTTTCTTAAGAAAGGTGTTATAGTAAAAATAAAATACATTGACATGTTTCGGAACCGTCAAATAAGTTCCATAGTCATAACATAAATAAAACAAAATTTCAAAATATTTCTCGGTCAATACAAATGACACGCGACAATGAGCTATAAATAACAAAAAACACGCGCTCGATTGCAAAAAATTAAATTAAAAAATAGACCATGATCTAAACCTGATCTAAAGTACCTGTAACTCATTCTAAACAGTATTACAACTCATTGATGTATTAAAAGAATTTTATATTAAGAAAATTTAATTGTACTTATAAGTACCGTCGGTAGATAAAGGGTTAAAGTACTGCTGCAAAAAAGCCATATGGTTAAAGAGTATATTTATACATTCTTTAACAGAAAAATAAGCGAAAATAATTTAAGCTTTAGAATATAGATTTGCAGTTTGATTGATTTTTATTTTCTTTATTAACTGCTTGAATGAGATTGAGAACGTAAACTGAATAATAATTTATTAAGCGCAAAACACAATACGAAATAAATATTTTTTAGAAAGGAAAAAAAAAAACACAATTTCAATTAAAACTGTGAAAGAAGAAATTTAATTTTAAAATAGGGGATGCATAACAATATGTGATAATATGCTATTTCTATCATCACAACATGCTCTGTCTTTCTCTCTTTTGTGAAAGTAAGGCGGCGTGTTTTCAAAATCTGATTCTGAGTCTACAACAAATTGACGTATTATAACGAATTTTTTGAAAAAGGAAAGTGATATATTGACATTTAATTAGGCGTGGCTTTGCCGGTAAAATATGAATAATTATAAAATCTAGTTTTTTAAAATTTTATTTCTTCTTCTATATTTATTATGCAACTGATAACAAAAATCTTAATCGTTACTGCTTGTTGAAGTTCAAGCAGTCTTTAAAATCATTTTTTTAATAATCGTAATTTTGCTTAGTTCAATTATTTGAGAATTATTCCATTACATATGACTTAAAATAAATAAATAAATATTTAAAAATAATAATGAATGAAGATTTCAAAAGGAAAAACTAAAAAGAAAAGTGTTGTTCCATTCATTACATAAGGTTTAATACAATTACTCCTGATGTAACAGAATTTAAAACTTGGCGCTTGTCTCTTCAGAGATATCTAAGTATTGATTATATTTAAAAAATACGTCTATAAAATTAATTTTCATCGAAAATAGCATGTTGGTTTAATAAAACTTTTAAATTTCCGTAATATATGTAAAATAAATTCATTATAAGTGGTGTTATAAAAATTTATGCTAAACACATTTATTAATAAGGAAATTCAAATTAGAAAATTAATCATATTAAAGTAAAATCTAAAGTGAAATCTAATCTTTACATTACTGTTTTATATTAAAATGATTAAGGAAATGAATGCAAAAACTGTTTTTTTTTTGACCCAGACAATTATATATATATACATATTTTCTTCTTATTCAATGATTCGATAATCTTCTTAAATAATTTATTTTACTTTGAAATTCAGGACTTTATATGATCGTCTGTTATTTACAGAGTCTTAAACAGATACTAAGGTACCCTGGCGTAATAACGCCACGTTAAGTTTCTACCAATTTTCACGGCTCAGTTTTAGATTGTATTTTAAAACAAATATATGATTTGATACAGCAACTCATTGACTATCTATATAAAAAATATTTTAACAGAAATGTATTCGTAAAATGTAATGGCGTTATTTCTTAACCAATGCTATTTGGCGTTATTACCCACCTATATGGTAATAACGCTATGCAAACAAAACTATGAAATAAGATGGAATAATTGCATGTAGATTGCCCAATTCTAAAAATACAAACTCTACAAACTTAGAAATTGACAAATTGCATTCTAAGTTATTGAAAATGTTCATTTTTTCAGTGGAAGTGTAAGAAAAAAGAAGGTGTGGTGTGTGTGGGGGGGAGGGGGAGGATGAGGCAAAAGAATATCAGACCGTAAGCTTCTTTTTGCTTAAAAAGAACCGCTTAGATAAAATTATTAGAAACATTGCACAGTTTTAACTGTGTTTATTTGAATCAGTATTTAGGATGTAGCTCGGCCACTGTAGGGGTATTAATGCCAAGGATTGGCGTTATTGCCCCGTTATAGTTATTGCGCTGTATATTTTAAATTACAAATTATCTCAAGAAGATATCAAAAATCTTCAACAACATTTTAGAAGTCCATGAAATGTACTACAAATTTATGTAATTAACAAAGTATTTCCGAAAAAAAATAGTCTTCACAACACAAAACGTATCTCGCAAATTTTAGATCAAGCGTTAATTTTAGTTGCTTGTAAAAACAATAAGACCTAAAAATGAAACAAATTAACATGAAGCTGTTTTTTGCGATTTATATGACTCAAAACCCTTCTGCACAGAGCACATGGGTGTCATTTATTTCATAATTATGCATAATATTAGCGCTTGGCGTTATTGCCCCGCTTGGCGTAATTACACCAGACCACTTTACTTTATACATTAAAAATTGGGAATTTTTTCAGATGTTTCTCAATGTGTAAGAGATGCACTTTAAACATAAATGACAACTTGGTTTTCAAATATATAATCATTATTCTTTATTAAATTCAAAATTCTCTACATGAAATTCAAGTGTTTATATTTCTAAAAAGCCTACCTCTGAATTTTATAATAGCATTGAAATATTTCTAAATGTGTGCAAAAATTTATAATTTTGTAATGAAGAGGGTGTAATTATCATTTGAAAACTTTTTTTTCTTCTTTGAATAATAATACTATGAAAAATGCTTTGTACCAAAATTACAAACGTTTTAAAATTTTACATTTTGAAAATGTTTGTCACATTTCACTTATATTAAAATATTTTTATTCATAAAGTACGGTTACTATTAATATAATAATTTAAATAGAAAGACATATAGATATAATATACGTATAAATGTGGGTTTCATGATAACGCAGACACAGAAAACAATAAAAAATAGAAGGAAATTGAAATTTTTTATTTTAATAATAAATTATAATAATTATTTTAACATAACTTTAATGCAATCCATATTATAATGTAAAATGTTTCTATTTGTAACACTGAGACCTATTTACATCGGCAACCCTTAAATTACTGTATTTTTTTTTTTTACTAAACATCACACAATTTATCAATACAATACATCTATCAACATTCTCAGAGAAAAAAATTTCTCTGATTAATTTTGTTAGAAACCTGTATCTCAGTTCATAATTTTTATTGTTAAATACAATAAAATATGAAATTTTATTTAATCTCTATGTAGCATTTAAACTAATTGAAAATTACCACATTTGCATTTGAAGAATATAAATTGTTAAACATTATTCATAAATAATATTTCTCAAAGAAATTCAAACCTCAATAATAAACAAATGTAATCGATTGAACGCAATAGTATAAATAAAGCACTGGAAATATGCTATTAAAATAGCAATGATAATATTAAATAATTATCAAATGGTGTGGTTATTAAATTATATGTTTTTGTGAATAAAATATTTGACGATTTTTTTTCCTACCAGAGGCTAAAACGAAATTATCTTTTTTAATAAATTTCCAAATTATATTCATTCATTACATTATTGCTATTTTAGTACCAAATGAGATCTTGATGTTGTTAATGTGTAATCTTAAAAATAAGTATTACAGGATTCTTACGGATACCGTTAGTTTCCCAGAGTTTCCAGGAGAAATACCAGTGTTTATATATGTATATATCTATATCTATATATATGTATATATCTATATCTATATATATGTATATATATATATATATATATATATATATATATATATATATATATATATATATATACAGGGCGTTTCGCTACCAGACCGACAAACTCTTAGGGTGATAGTAGACATAGAGACAAGCATTATTAAATAGAAACCATGGGGCGCAAACGTCTTCTGTAGGAGCTAGGGGCCATTAACGTTTGAGGTCCAAAACTTCAAACGATAATAAAAAACGGAGAAAAGGGTCGATTTGTTTGCAGTTTTCACTAAAATCATTCTTTATATCACGATTTTTTTAGAAAAAAATTTTAAAGGTTACGTTGAAAAATTGTCGATAGAGGGCGCTTTAGACTTTAAAGTAACGAACAACTACTTTTCACCGTTATTTTGTGCATGGAGTTCAAGTTATACTAAAGTTCAGTCTTTAACTTAAATTTTAAGCCTAAAATCGGAAACATTGGGATCGGGTAACTAGGGAAAATTGAACTGTGAACAGAGGGGAGAATTTTAAACACTCATAAACATTGGAAAAACTAATTGATTTTGTTGCGGTTTGTGTGTAAGTCATTCCCTTGATAATTATTTTATTCAAAATGACGTACAAGTTTGGTATCCTCATTTTTTGATAGAGGGCGCTTCCGACACATCTCAGACATTTCAATGGCATTACTCCTAGGTGCTTTACTACCATAACATCATACTTCCAGGATGTGTTAGGGATGCAAAGACTACTCGGAATCACATAGGAATGTAACTTTGGAAATGCATTTTTTTGGGGTTACGGATAAAGGAAGCAGAGAAAAAAGCAACAGAAACAGCAGAGAAAGAGCAACACGTTAATGTGAAAGAAAACAGTTTATTTAAATGTTTTACTAGAAAAGGTGTTCGAAATTACGACCAGAAGTAGTCCGGCATGCTTGATAGCGGCGTCACATGGAATTCCTCACATTTTGAAAGATTCCTGGCATCTCAGAAAGCTTTCTGGCAGCTACTGAAATATCAGCTGCGAGGTCTTCAACTGATGGTACGGAAGTCTCATACACCCAACTTTTTACTTGACCCCAGCAGAAGAAGTCCATACATGATCGGTCTGACGATCTGGCAGTTCAATGAACCAAGCCACCACGACCTATCCACCGCTATCCATATTAGGGTGGATCGAAAAATCGAAATTCGGATAATCGATTTGGCGCGGGGCGCAAAAGTTGCCTTTTATGCATACTAATTCACATATGTTTTTTTATTGAAATCCATTCATATCTTCCGGTGCCCCAAACGCCTCAAAAATAGTTAAAAAATGAAATTTTTATAAATTTTATAATTTTTTTTTACTTTTTAATATTTTAAAAATTACTTTTGGCGCGGGTTGCGAAAGTTGCCTTATATATATATTAGTTAAATCTTTTTTTTAAATTTAAATCCATCCATATCTTCCGGTGCCCCCAAGCGCCCTCAAAATAGTAAAAAAAATTGAAATTTTTATAAAAATTTATAATTTTTGTTTTTTTTAATTTCTTTTAAATTATTTTATCAGCGGGATAAAAAAGATGTAGTAGATAAGAGTAGTAGTAAAAGAAGTAGTATATTAGCATGCATCCAAATAATTTTCGACTTTTATAAATTTTTTCCAGTGCCCCAAAACTTTTAATTATTTGCCGAAAATCGAGTTTCATGCAAATTTTGAGCTAGAAAATATAAGTAAAATTAACAGTTAAAGAATAATTTATCTAACGTAAAACGTAGATCGAGAGGATGAGAAATCGTTTATAGTATTTTATTAAATGTATAAAATAAACTTTTTATACTTTATTATTTGGAAGTCAACATAGATAGAAGAGTTCTCAGCAATGACCAACAATATTTATATAATATTTGCATAGCAGCATCACGTGGTGAATGTGGTTCTGATCTAACATTAATGAAACCTGGTCCAGTTTATCACTCAAGATGGCTAACAACTGCGTGTAAGAATTTCAAGGTTATAAGTGGCTACAGAAAATCCTTCTGATAATCTCATTACTCTTAGAACATATATTATGAAGGTATATGCACCGGTATGGTTCCATATCAAAACAAAGCCATCCATAACTGAATGAGCGCGTCGTATTTGGAAACTTATCACATATCCTAGATATTTGGAACCCAATTTAAGAAAGATCGTAGATGCTGTTATTCAACGAAATAGTTTTTTTTTTTGCCACTTTGAAAATTTGCTATTGTCAGTGCTCACAGATAACATAGAGCATATCAGATCTTTAGCAATGCGAAAGCTATTTTATTCTAGAAATAAAAAGAGAAAATCATCAGAAGTGAGAACTTTCAAAGTACCCCAAATAAACTTGAAAGCGAAGGATTATTTTGAACTTATTGACTGGCAACGAGTTGAACGTTTTGAACCACCTCTTTTGATGAATGTGCCTTGCGAAGAAATTGACAATATGATAAAAGTTGTAAAAACGAATGAATGGTCAAAATATGCATGCCATACCCAAGCGGTTGAAAGATGCGTTCGACTAGTGTCTGAGGCAGCAAAATCTGTATCTGGTCAAGAAAAGAGACACGGTTTTATATTGAATAGAATAAAATCAAGAAGCCATATAAAACACTATGATACCAAAAAAGATTACAAACTTTAGAAATATGTAAATTTCTAAATTGAAGGATGTAAAACTTTTCTCTACGTAAGTTCGATTTTTGCAATTTTTATGATTTAATGCTTTGATTTTTAAATTTATATGTTGCTTATTATTGTAAAATTAATGTTATTTATAACCTTATACGTTATTAATTAAACTGTTTCCAAAATTTGTAAGTATTTTTCGTAAAGTATAATTCTTAATACATTTTTGTAAAAATTTCAGTTTTTAATTATAATTGGTGCATAAAATATGTGAATTGATTTTGATTAAAAAAATATATGGGAAATGCAGAGTTATGTAGTGTTGTAATAACAACTTTACAACCCAGTGCCATATGAATTTCAAAAAGTAAAATAAAATAAAATAAAATAAAATAAAATAAAACAAAATAAAACAAAAAATACATTTTTTTTTCAAGAAAATTTCAATTTTAAACTATCTTTGGGGCACTTGGGGCACCGGAAGATATGAATGAATTTTATTTTTAAAAAAATGTGTAAGCTAAGATAGATAAAAGATAGCTTTTGCACCCCGCGCCAAAAGTAATTAAGAAAAAATAAATAAACAAAAAAATCTTTAAAAAATCATAAAAAACTCAATTTTTAATAATTTTTGGGGCGCTTGGGGCACCGGAAGATATGAATGGATTTTAATAAAAAAAATCCTGTAAACTAGTATGCATAAAAGGCAACTTTTGCACGCCGCGCCGATAGTGATTTCTAAAAAAAATTTTTTTCGTATACTTTTCGATCCACCCTAATCCATATGTTACTTTGAAGTGTCAGCAAACGTCATTGGTAAAATGTCGATGAGTCCCATCGTGCTATTCATCTTTCAAATACTTCCTCCTGCTACCTTTGGAACCGGTTCGTGAATGATAGCTTCAAAATGATCACAGTTCACGCGCCGTTTAGCGCCATCTACCGTCACTGTCAAACTTGCCGGAGTATTTCTGGTCGTAATTTTGAATACCTTTTCTAGTAAAACCTTTAAATTTACTGTTTTCTTTCACATTAATGGGTTGCTCTTTCTCTGCTGTTTCTGTAGCTTTTTTCTCTGTTTCCTTTAACCGTAACTCCCAAAAAATGCATTTCCAAAGTTACATTCCTAAGTGATTCCGAGTAGTCTTTGCATCCCTAACACATCCTGGAAGTATGTTGTTCTGGTAGTAAAACACCTAGGAGTAAAGCCATTGAAATGTCGGAGATGTGTCGGAAGCGCCCTCTATCAAAAAATGAGGACATCAAAGCTGTACGTCATTTTGAATAAAATAATTACCAAGGGAATGACTTACACGCAAACCGTAACAAAATAGATTAGTTTGTCCAATGTTTATGAGCGTTTAAAATTTTCCCCTCTCTTCACAGTTCAATTTTCACTAATTATCCGATCCCAATGTTTCCGATTTTGGGCTTAAAATTTAAGTTAAAAACTAAACTTTAGTATAACTTGAACTCCATGCAAAATAACGGTAAAAAGTAGTTGTTCGTTACTCTCAAGTCTAAAGCGCCCTCTATCGACAATTTTTGAACATAACCTTTAAATTTTTTTTCTAAAAAAATCGTGATATAAAGAATGATTTTAGTGAAAACTGCAAACTAATCGACCTTTTTTTCCATTTTTTATCATCGTTTGAAGTTTTGGACCTCAAACCTTAATGGCCCCTAGCTCCTACAGAAGACGTTTGCGCCTCATGGTTTCCTATTTATTAATGTTTGTCTCTATGTCTACTATCACCCCTCAGAGTTTGTCGGTCTGGTAGCGAAACACCCTGTATATATATAAATATGAATATAAATAAATAAATAAATAAATATATATATATATATATATATATATATATATATATATATATATATATATATATATATATATATATATATATATTATATATATATATATAGTTATATTGGCTATTCGATATTCATTGTGGATGTTGAATTGCAATAGTATATATACCGGGTGTCCCAAAAATGACTGATGGATTTTAAAATTCAATAACTTGCAAACGGTGACAGCTATTTAAAAATTTTTTGCAGGAGGGTTATGTATAATGTCAGGAGTTTTTTTACCGTAATTTTTTATTTTAGTTCAAATTTCAAACAATAGGTGGCGCTGACGGCGATTTAAGGCCAGGTAGGCGCTTCATTTAGCACTGATAATCTGGCCTTCAATCGCCGTCAACGCCACCTAGTTTTTGAAATTCGAACTAAAATAAAAAAAATTACGGTAAAAAAATTCCTGATATTATACATTACCCACCTGCAAAAAATTTTTAAATAGCTGTCACCGTTTGCAAATTATTGAATTTTAAAATCCATCAGTCATTTTTGGGACACCCGTTATATATATATATATATATATATATATATATATATATATATATATATATATATATACATGGAACAATCTAATTCAGACACACTAAATTTCGTATTTTTTAAAGAGAAATTTTAAGAAAATAACTAAATGGAGAACCATGAAAGACTAGGAAATTCTTGAAACATAAGGAGCTGTACAAACCCTGTATTAATAATAAAAAAATCTTTGACAATAAATCGTCTTCACCTATATTCAATTACTTAAAAAAGTAACAATAATAAAAGTTATAGTTAAAATGACCTTATTGAAAATTTTGTTCCTATATGCTGGTAATAAATGGAAACAATCATACTTAGAGGGTTTTGAAACATGTTTTGAAAACATTTTTTGACTTACCTCATTTATGTAAAATATTGTATCCCATTTTCGTTTTCATAAAATAACATTAGAGGAATATCAATATATACATGTATAATTAATTCCATGTAAATATGGTTCTTTTAAATTTTCACGGTTAACTTTTATACGAATAAACAATAATCACGACTTCTAATTTGTAAAAGTACTTCATTTCTAATATTTTTAAATAAAACATTGAGAATGATGCTGGGTTTCCATTGTAAATTACATGACACAAATGGAAAATAAATTATCACTCTTTCTTTGAATTCTATTATCATGCAGTTTGAAAAGTTTTAGATAAGCAGGCCAAATAATTAAAACTGGATTTATTGTTAAAGTAAATTATCTTATGAACATGAAAATCCTCTTAGTTAAGTTAACAAAACCCGTTGCAGACAGTGTCTGTTAATTAGACATTAATTTATGGAAATATGTGAACTACGTAATAAATTAAATACGATGACATACATAATGACCTTCAAGACACTAGTTTTAATTATTTAATTTGCCTTTGTATGATCTTTCTAATAATTATTTAGCATTTTATTTCTACATAAGTCTACTTATTGCATTGCCAAATGATATTTGTTTCATGTAACACAAGGGATTCAATCCGGGATTTCCACTTTACAGAATATACACTGTAAAAAATTAATAAAAGTAATTAATTAAATTAATAAAAGTATTAAGTAAAATTAATAAAATGTTTATAGAAAACTAATATGCCTAGAGCTTATTATGTAATGGCTACAACAAACATTCATTTAACAAATATATATTTTCACGGTAAATCAAAGAAATATATATATGTGTGTGGTTACTAAGAATTAATTAGGAAACAAGGATGCCTAGAGTATAATTCCGATAAACCATTTCAACTATTAGTTGTGAATGTTCATTGCATAAATGTAAAAAGGCTGAAAGGTCTATGTAAATGGAAGTTTTGCTCAGAATGTCCCGATTTGCATCATTTTTGGATACAGGTTTATTCGATAAGGCGCGTCCCTAATTATTCCTATGAATTCACTGGTTAAGAATAAAGTGGAGGATGGCGGACTACCCCAAAGTATAAGCAAATGATTTTTCACACAGAATTATACAAATAACTTTAAATTTTGGATATGAGTTCCATTCTGATAAAGCGCTTCCCTGATTCACTTGTTAAGTATAAAGAGAAGGACGGAGCGCACCCCCATAATTTAAGCAAATGATTTTTCATGCAGAATTATCCAAATAACTTTAAATTTTGGATATGATTTCCATTCTGATAAGGAACTTGCTAGATTTTGGGGTTCTTTGGTTAAGAATAAAAGGGCAAATTCACGTTTTATCCCCTTAATTAAATTAGATAAATGGGTTTTTATCAGATTCACATCGAATTTTGGATGATGGCTCATTTGGATAAGATGTATCTCGGATTAGTTTTTGGGGTTCAATGGTTAAGTATAAAAGAGAGAAAAGATGTGCCAAACCCGACTTAATTGGTTTTTCGAGAGGCATTATTCTTCAAAATAAAACAATAAGGCTTTAATTCACAATTATTTTAAACAATCTGCGTGCTTCAAATAAGAATATATGGCTCAAAAGTGAATAAAAGAGAAAAAGGAGGGTTAAAATAATAAGACTTTTAAAGTTGCTTAGTAAAACGTTGGTTTGTGAGAATGTTACTTTGCCATTTATTAAGGCTTTTTTTCTAATCAAAAACAGCTACTTTTTGACACATTTCTAATTTCTTTTTTTTTTCCGGAAATGCATGAGATTGACAGGCGTTCTCATTCAGAAACCTTGTAATCGAATGCCATTAACCATTTTTATGGCATTGTATCTTTCAGATAATATTTTTAAAGATGAATTATGAATCGAATTTCCGAAAGCGACATCACGGGAAAATAAGATCCTGGTACCTTGACCGGAATCTCATAAAAGGCTACAGGTAATTTATTTATAAAAAATGGAAAACGCTATTCACTTGCAAATCTCATCAATAATAAGACTTGTTTATGTTAAAACTTTACTATTAAAAGTTAATCAGAATGTATTTCAAAGTTTTGCGTTGTTGAGCAGTGAATTTAAAACCACTTTAAGGTATTTTTCAAAAGTTTCCGTTAACAGAAGTTCATCATTGCTGTTAATATTCTTTACAAAATATATTATTTACTCTACACATATTGATAACAATTATGTTAAATTCCGACAGGGCTCGAATATGTAGAAACGAAATTCGTAGACACATGCGTAAATAGAGCGTTATTTTAAAATTTACTGAATATTTACACCATAAATATGCATGCAATATTAAAGTATATTGTAGTGTTTAAAGGAATCTTAATTGTATGTTTAGAAAAAACTGATTTTTTTTTTTTTTTTTTTTTTTTTTTTTTTTTTTTTTTAGCAATTGAGATGGCACAGATCGGTAAAGGCCAAGCCGGGTCAATTGTCTTCGTTTTCTGTATAGGACGAGCCGGGCTCGGAATGAACTTTTAATTTTACACCGGGCAGGGACAAATCCGGCCTCAAAATTCCGGCCCGTGCAGACTTCAAATGGAATCCTACTCCACACTAAAGCAATTATCATCAAGCCTTTGTTAGGTGTACATTTTTCTACTAAAATAACGTGGTTTTGTCTTTTCCTCTCCTCCAAATCAATGATATTAAACAGTGAAGCAAAGTTTCTTGACCAAAGAAACAATTATACTTTGACATAACACAAAAAATCTTATTCAATTATGATAATGTTTGAAATCTGATAAAACACATAAAAAATCAGTTGTATAATGAAATATATATACATATATATCTATGACAAAATTTATTTTTTGGGTAAATTATTCCCTTTTATTTTATAAATTTTATTTTAACAATATTCTGTATTTATTCCGGCTTATTAAATTAAAATCTTATTACTAGATCTAATCTATTACTCTTTATAGAAATTCTTAATTCGCGTTAAACTTTTTTATTCCGATATGCTTAAATCAATAAAAATTGTCTAAATTTAAAATATTCTTAAATAAACTTTATTTCTTAAACTTCCTAATAAAACTCATTTTTCCTTGTCTTTATCAACCCCTTTTTATAAGCTTTATTAAATTTATTTCGAAAAAGCATACTTATTCTAAGCATCATTCTTATATATTTCTTCCCGTTTTATATTTATTACGTATCAATAAATTCATTTGTTTTTTCTATTTTTAATGAAATTATCGTGTGTGGAATACATTCAAATTTTAACGACTTTCGATTATTAAATAAGTTAAATAATAATCTTTTAATAAAATTATCGTTTGGGGAAGTGTTCTTTTTCACTGTTATATAGGGGGAACTGGGGCACATTGATACAGCCCTTGTACAGCACACAGGGTCATTACAGGAAGTTTCACAACAGCTCCAAAAGGTGATACTAGAGAAATTAACTACATACAGAAAGTTTTGTAATGATTCAATAGTTTGATAAAATGGGATGGGTGATTAATTGTTTTTGTAGTTCAAAAGTAAATTTGTGTTGTACAATTGAAATGGTATTATACAACTGTTCCAGTATTTTCAACCGAAAAGAATACCCTCCCTGGCAAGTAAAGCTACTCGTTTATCAGTTCCTCATTCTTTATTGTTAGATAAATTATGAAATGTTGGATTTGCGACTCATTTTATTTAAAATGGCTGTATGGGGCACATTGATACAGTCTTTGTCGGGGCACATTGATACATCCTAAATCCTTTTCCAGTTCATTTTTTCATTACCTTTTATTGTTTTTTACCATACACTCCTTAATTCAACCATTTTTCGTCAAAAATTTCTACTATTAGTTTTTTTTAAGTGAAATAGCTCTAATTTCTTTATATTAGAACATTTTATAGCATTTTTGCAAACAGAAGACGTACAAACTTACACAATGTCTAGTGCTAGAAAAATTAACAAAAGAAATTGACTGCAGCCTGGAAAATCTCAAATTTATATCGATTCTCCAGAGAAAAAAGTATTATCGACATGAGAAATGTTAAGTAAGAGAAACAAGCTGCAGAACAGTACAGGATAATTATATTATAAACATAATTTTAAATATAATTATCCTTTATTTTCTGTTTGTAAACCAATTTATAAACAGAATACCTGGTAATTCTTTCAGCTTTCTTAAGAAATAAGATGATTCTGGGGTTAAAGTGCCAGATATATGACAAAGTTACCACAGCCAACAAACAGACAAGGAACAGCCAGAACATCAGGTCATTATACCTTTCATTTTGATTACGTTAATATCGTTTACAAATATATTGTGTGCGATTTTTATGTCAATAAATATATATAAAATGGTTTGCTAACTATTTTTCTATGAAAAATATGCATTGGTGTTATTTTGTCTCCATTTTTCCCAGACGTGTCAAAGTGTATCAATCTGCCCCCGTGATGGGGCACATCGATACAAAATCCTTTTTTTTATTTTTTAAAAATTACACGCAAAAATAATATATAAAACAACGATTGTACATTTTTTATAATACACTACACAGGTTTTGCTGACATCACATCGAAAAATAACTTGAAATTTCTGCTTTCTAGACACCAAACACCTTTTTTGAAAAAAGCTGTATCAATGTCCCCCAGTTCCTCCTACTCGACGCCAGATTATGACTTCTGTTTACATGAAGGGATCGTGCTTGAGACTATAAACTTGAGACTATAAATGTTCTATAAACTTTATTTTATTGTTATTTAAACTAGGAAGTGCGGAGACGAAAGTGGTATTCGGTCTTGAGCGAGTCGTCAGGAAGCTATGACAGGAAGCTGCCTTTTTAAATGGAATATTTGCCGGGAAGTGAGAAGCATTTCACTGAGGATATGACTGAAAAAATAAATTATTAATTTGAAGTTGTGTTTTCATAAATTAAGCCACGACTCTGGTGCAATATGGTGGGAGACCATATTCTTTTGACAAAACATAATTACGCTGGTTCGCTATATCAATATGTCACATACATAAACAAAAGTTATTCACTGAATGATCCACATACAATTTTTTAAAAGCCAGAAATAAATAATAAATAAATAAATAAATAAAATGAAAATAAAAATTACACAATCATTTTTGACTTTAATGACTTAGAAATAAATTATGATGTCAATTTGGCTAAAAGTAACGTAAAAAGAATTATATATATTTTCAATAAAACAATTTTTTATACAGAAAACATAAAAGTTATAAATTTATAAACTTTCAAGAAAATATCTGTAATTTTACATATTATTCTCAATAAAAAAAATCTCTTTTTGTGTCTTTTTTTTTCTAGAAATTCACATTTAAAAAAAATGTATGTAAATTTAGCAAGGATAAATATAAACAAACAAGCAAGAAATGGTATGTATTGAATTATTCTTTAAGTTATGAAAAAAATTGCAGTCCTATAAACAGAATAACTTTTTAATCAGTAACTAAGAACAATTTAGGAAAAACAATGCTTTTTTTTTCAAAGTACTAGTAATAAATTATTCATCACTGTAACTCTTTTTTTTTTCATTTTGTAAGTTTTTCAGAAACAATTTTAATTTTTCTTGCTGGTACTCTTTATGCATATTTGAATGCTAATTCATTTTTGAAAAAAGTTTGATAAAAGTTTAACGGAAACTTTTGAGTATGAGTAATTTGTATAGTAAAATGCGTGTTCCATAAGAAACTGGTTTCGTTCAGCACTTATATGAAATCAGCATTAATATAAAATCAGTAATTTGTACAGTTAACAAAGAAAATCTCAGATATAAGCTTTAGTTTTGTATATCTTTGGAAGAAATAATCTAAAACACCTTATTCTAGATATTAAATATATGGAAATAAATATAGTCGTATGATGTGAAGTGCATAAATCTTCAGCTAAAGACAAAAGAATATAAAAAATGCATAGTGCCAATCTAACTAACTAAGATCAGCTTCACCGCATTTTTGTTGCTTTAGAATATATCTGGAATTTAAATAAATGAATATATATTTTATTAAACATGAAATTTATTCAATACTGTTACTTTAGTTCAAAACTAGCTAGTTTTTGGTAGGGTTTAAAGTCAAAATATGTAACATCAGATAAACATATACGATAGCCTCATTTACGTCGTTTTTTCTTCCATTTTCGGGTATTAAAATCTAAATAATACTAGAAAAATCATAAACATGAGAGTACGACCAATATGACATATCTTTACGTTATATGTATATTTCTCTAAAACTATTCATTTAATTATTGCAGTGTTTTGCCTTAAAAAAATATTAAATAGATAAAAATTGAAGTTGAATAGGTTATTATTAAAAAATTTATATACTCATTAATTTATTTAAAAATAAGTTAGATAATAACGAAGTAACTTTGCGATACATAATCTTAAATGCACAATAATAAAATAATCATACATATATCAAAATCCTTACTTTACAAACCTTTAAATTTCTCCATGAAAAAATAGTGATTCGCAAGTTAAAGCACAATCGCTCTTCTAAGTCGTATCTTGAAGGAAAACACCTAAACGAATACACCACTAAACGATTTTAGTGTTTGAGTCGTAAGTTTACCACTGTGTTTTCCTGCTCCCAGCCCTCCATGCTTTCTTAGTTTTGGGAGAAAATAAATACAATAGTGAATCTACGAATTAACCGCTAAAATTGCGTTCCGATGGGTTTTTTTTCCAACAACATGTAACATGGCAAAAATAATCATGTATGAAACCAGAAACACTACTTAATACGTGACATAAAATCGAAACTAATTAGACAATATATTTTTTATTAAAATGATGTAATGCTTAATAACGACTTTGTTTTACTTATGTCTATTATAAAAGCAGTAGGTGAGGTTATCAAATTGGTAGAATAAATAAAACAAATTAATAACTGTACATTAAGAAATGCATTAAACTTATTACATAAGCTTAAATTTGATCTGAAACAAATAAGCTGCAGAAAATCATAGAAACACATTAGATATTTGGTAGTCGAGGTAAAAATCAGTGTAAATATTTAAAATATTTACAGACACATATATGGTCGACACAAACTAAAATAATTTGCTATATGTTAATAGCTCATATAAAAATTATGTCGCTGAAGCATTTAGTTAAGTCTTTCAGAAATTTATATCATGAACAATGTATATACTATTTAGTTTTACCTAACAAATGGAACTTAAAGATATTATCTTCTTTTATTTTTATACGTCTCAATACATTAATAATTTCATTGAAATCGATACAGAGATTGATGTCTGATTCTAGGTCAATCATTCTAAGATTGTCCAAATGTATATTAATTCAATAGTCTACACTCAAATGAAACATCTGGTAACTTATCCTTATCTTCTTTCTTCAAGGATAATAAAGTTTTTTCTTTTGATGAATTATATTTATATTTAAGAAATGCTCTTTTTGCATCGCAAATTCTTAGCAGCTGCTTGTTTGGAGATATTAGAAAGCGTCGGAGCACATAGGACATTTTTTGTTTTTTTGCTCTTACCAATAACTTTTATCAATAATCTTCTGGTTATATTCGCATTACATAACTCATAAATATGTCCCTTGAAAATTATTGATAAAAGATATTGATAACAGCAATAATATAAATATGATTCAGATAACCAGTCACAAATGCGAAATTTTTATAATTTTAAAATGAACAGATAAGTTCTTATGGTGTAAGGTGGAGAAAGGGGCATGTTTAAACTGGGGGCACCTTTGAATACTCTAAATACACTTTACTATAAACACTTTGAATGCTCTCTATTCCTTTAATTAAAACTATTTTTAAAAATGTATATGGCAATACTTTACTATTGCTTCAATGGATTAAGTATAAAAAGATGCGCCATTTTGTATGAACAATATTGTCTAAGCAAGATACGTAATTTCATCACTCTTGAATCTAAACTTAACACGTTCGATGCTGCTCACGTCAAAGCAAGTGATATGGCGCCAACGTTAAGGGGCCACTCACGTGCCAGCGCGTGATGTGGGGTGATATCCAATAGCCAGTCACGATCTGGCGCGGGAAAATCTTTCACTGATCCTTTGTTATAAAAAGTAAATCGGCTTCTTGGGAAAAAACCACTTCTACAGTGCGGCATTAACTATCATCACATCTTCATGTAAGCGGCAGCGAACGTGTTAAAAAAAATAAAGTTGTAAGATTTTCATTTACAATTCTCTATTCCTATAATTTTTATTTATTGTTCAATACTTAAATAAACCTATTAGGTTTTAATCAAATTCTTCAGACGAATTGAGTAAACCGGTGTAATGTTGAATTCCATGTGATGGAGCACAATTAAACAGCGAAAAAATACCGAATAAACTTGTGATATATAATGTGATGAATAATTGAAGTAAATTAAACAGAATACATAGAACTATGAAGCAAACAGTTGTTGATATATCCAAATATTATTATTTATGAAATTTTTTATGTGAAAAGAGGTTAATTAAGAATGTCAAAGAACATGGACTTATGTTGTTAACAATTCCTCTTACTGCACATATAGTTTACAACCTCTGTATGTATCAGTGATGGGAAGTTTCAAACATAAATTGATGTTGGCATTCATTTATTGGATAATTGTAAATCCTGGATACATAATAATGATTTATGATTTAATAGGACAGCTTGTCTAACAAAGCCTATACACTCTCATTTACTCTTTCCAAACATTATTTCTCATTTCCGTAACGGATAAAATGGAATTTTATGTTAGGTTTCTTCATAAAAAGAGTGAAAGCAAAATTTTATTTTTCCAAAAGCATCAGATATCACATTGGTGTAATTCAAGGATATTTTAAAAAACATTTCACACCGAAACACAACTGGAGGGACACTTTGTATTTTATCAACAATCAGCTTTGATACATCAACTTTGATGGAATTAAATTTGGTTAAATAACTATAGTAATAATAGTAAAAATAGTAATTTCAATAAAATGTAGTTATTTAATTGTATTAATATTACTTAATATTTCTGAAACATGTGCAACGTTTTATAAAATCTGTCAATATATATATATATTTTTTTTGTTCAAATTTATCCCTTGTTTATTTAAAGGTACCCCTTGCTTGTTTAAAGGTACCCTTACATGGGTCATGTTTGAACAAAAATATTTCAAGTTTTTAAATACTCACAACTTATTTAATTTATTTGGAAAATATTTAATTTATAGTTCATATGATGAAGAAATGCATTGATTCTATTATGTAATATTTAAAACGCAATGAATATAATTTAAGTAAGAAAGGTACTGATTTTCTGAAAAAAAAATGTTCAAATGTGCCTCTCTCTCCCCTACATGGCATTTTCGCAAAGAAATTTAATGTCGATTTTAAATACTACATTATAAATAAATGAAATGTTTAACTTTTCAATATTTTAAAATTTCAAAAATAATACTGTGTAACTGAAAAAAATATATCTTTTTCATTAGAAAGCGTAAATAAAATCAGTCGAATTATTTTCGTAGTGACTTAATTTCGAAAACGGAACATGAAATCGCTTTGCACCAATGTTTTATGTTAATACTCGGATTTTATCATTGTGTAGAACTGCTGAAACTACT
The DNA here is from genome assembly GCA_964019185.1 of Maratus speculifer. NCBI lineage: Eukaryota > Metazoa > Arthropoda > Arachnida > Araneae > Salticidae > Maratus > Maratus speculifer. The sequence goes on from OZ025298.1 coordinate 160,445,352, forward strand.
CATGCAAAAAGAGAAAGAAAAAAAGCATATCAATAAAAATAATACCTTAATTCCCTTTAGTTTTGAAAGCACTAAGCAAAAGTGTTGTCAAAAAGTAATCCGATTGAAGATATTATGTTTCTTTTTAAATAGCTTTTAATACCTTAAGACGATAAAATTCTTTAATGTGAGAGATTTTTTTAGAACTGATGGTATGGGAATATAAGTCGTTCTTTTTAATAGACATAATTCCTTAACGCGATACTATATTTTCTTTAGAATTATTATTATTTTTTAATTTTGATATTTAAAAAAGTAGACCTTTAAGATAAATGAATGAAACAGACTATTATGCGATAACGCAATTTATATATATTATATAATCACTTGGATGTAAAATTAAAAGCTAATGTTTATTTATTATTATTTTTTTATACAGTCCATGTATTAAAAATTTTATTCATTAGTATTGTTTCGTTTCTTTATGTATGCAATTGTTATACTTGATTTTAACAGTGTTTCATTTAAAATATATATATATCAGACCTGCCAGAAAATTTTCTTTGTATTCCTGAACCGGGTTTTCGTTTTCGTGTACCGCCACGTGGTAAATTGGTCAAGCCAGTTTTAAGACATGTAGGTTTGCTTTGATGCTTGTAAATCTAAGGTTTTACGTCTTACAGAAACATTTTGTTTTAATAAAATAAAATCCCGGTGTTGTGCAAGCAGTTGTAATCTTTTTAAGTCGCAACACGCGCACCTGAAGAATTTTTAAGTAGAGAAAGTAATTTAAAAATCCCTCTTTTAAGTTCACTACCAGAACTAAACAAACTAACGTAAAATCTCCAAGTCATGTTAAGTTGCACAAACCACCACTCCAGTGAACCATCGAGTGATAGAAACTCTCTTCCCCCTCTTTTATTTAAAACTGAAAAAATAAAATAAAAGATCCTAACATTGAGATTGAGGTTTAAACTTTTTTTTTCTTTGCTGGAGCATTAGTTTTATTGAATACGGTTTGATTATCTAGTGCATTTATCAGTTAGAAAAATTACGTGAAAAGGCAGACAATTACCTCAATAAATGTTAAGATCTGCTTCATTAAAAAAAGTCACAAAATTGGCATAATATAGCTTTATGCACCAAAGTATTTTCCATTATTCAATTTATTTATACTGAATTTCCTTGTTTTATAGCAATACTTGCAGAATAATTCAGTCATGCCCGTGTAAATCATAAAGCACTCTTAAAAATATTTAAAACTGTCAAAGAAAAGAAAAGTAGAAAGCAAATGTAATTCAACAAATTAGAACGACTATTTGGAAAATGATATTTTCAGAGACTACAATTTTAGAGATTTATAATAAATTCTGTTTAAATTAATATTATTAAAGATAAACATCATTCTTATGATGATCATAAACAGTAATATATTACGTATGTCATTCATTAAACATGAATATTCCAAGACCAATGAGAAAAAAAAAAACAATAGTTTATAGACATACAACTTTAACTGTTTAAAATGTGCATTTTTATTTCATGAAGTTAATCAGACTGACTTCTAAATGCCCCCTATTACGTGCGGCATTGATCATTAATAATCCTGAACCTATTGTAAACAAATTTTAAATAAATTTCAGTTTTAAAATTTTTGGAATTGCACATTTTTAAACTTCTAAATATCGCACATTTAAAATTTGTCCCGTTGCGTAGAGGGAAAAATGCACTTTCAAATATTTTTTTTAAAATCTTTATTAGAATTTGTTTTCAAATTATTATTGTTATTATTATTATTATTATTATTATTATTATTATTATTATTATTATTATTATTTTAATTTTTTTTGTGATTGTATCAACAGTCATATTCCATTTTTGGACAATAAACATGGAGCAATCAGAAAAAAGTACAATAAAATAAAATAAGTTGCGGAATTCAACCAATAAATTCAGATCTACTTCAGATTTTTTAGTTCTCTACCGAGGACAATAACTATTTTCCAAATAGTTTTAAAAAATGCAGTGATACGGCGATTACAATAACGCAGCCGTTTTCCACAAAATGTCAAAAATATAATAAAAAATTATGAACATACTTCCACGCATTTATAGCAAAGTCTCCCAGATTTATAAATGAGAATGCAGGTTTTGTTTGTCACGTATAAAATAATCAACATACATTTTATTTTATTTTATTTTATTTTATTTTACATCTAGAAGATGGACAAAAATACTCGAATGTACAATCAAGAGGTTGGACTTCAACCGCTGGAATATTGCAATGGGCTATTGCTCTTTCTAAGTTATCAGTGTGCTGACATAACATAATGCAATAAAATTATAATACATTTAGCATTTTTTAACATAACACGTTTAATACTGAATTTATTCCGTTGGATTTGTGGAACGGAATTAATATTTAGTTTGATGAAAAAATTAAACGGGAATAGAATTTATAGATTTTGAATGATAAAGTAGACAATCGATAGTTATTTTTTTTACAAACATAAACCATCTTTTTATTCCGAAACTATTTAATAATATTATTAAAAAAATGTTTTGAATAAACAACGGTAATATAAGCAATATAACCTTATAAATATGGGGTTAACAATAGTGGTAGAGATAGAATGTCTCTCGTTTTTTTTTTTATTTTTTTCATTTTTGTAATTGGTGTAAACAAATAATATTAATAAAATGATATACACACATATATATACATATATAAATATATATTTATTTAAAACTTACAGATTACACACACCAAATTATTTTAACCAAACTTTTATTGCTTAAACAATTCTAAAATGTATTCCTTAATTCCAATATCTGAAATAGAGTAGTTTAAAATGATCAAAAGATTTTTATTTTAAGTCAAAATGGCGCATGAAAAAGAAGCAAATATTCCTAACCCAACAAACATTTTATTTGTGGATTTTATCTAGTGTAGTTTCGTACAAAATGAAATGCATTATTTTAACCATTATTACTAACAAGGGGACCACCAGACATGGTGCTCACAGATTTTGATGATTTCAAAGAATGTTGTTGGGGTTATACCACTAATTATTCTGGTGAAAGGGCTCCTCCAAATGGACTTTGGTTTTTGACAAATTGGAGGTCAAAGTTCAGCATATATTTCAAATACTTATTAGTACCAACGCTGTATGTCAATTCGTGGCGTCGTGCCAAAGCACGTGTCTGTGAATCGAAAGGGAGTGAGTTCGAAACCATCCTCGGCTTTTATTTTCTTTTTTGCTTAGATTTATATTTTTCAGGTTACAAATTTTAAGCAGAATTGGGAATTCTACAGCTTTGAACCTTTTGAAATTTTCTGAAGAGGACAGTTTACTTTTTCAATCTTTTATTATTACTATTATTTCAAAAAATATGGTTCAATTGGTGAACTGACTGCAGTTCAGGGTTCAACTAAAAGTACATTTTGCAACAAGAAATTTCACGCGAAAATTATTTTGTATTATTTATACAAAAAAAGATAAATTTGCAGTTAAAGTGCTATAAAATAAAATAAAAAAGCGACAGAAAAAAGAAAAATCATTATTTCAGAATTGTGCATAAAGTAAAAAATATAGATAATACTTAAGAAAAAAAAAGTTCTAGGCTTAAATTAGTTTTGCTGTGTTATCAAAAGAAATATTAGTTTAAAAATTGCAGAAAAAAAAATTTTCATGAAAAAATTCAAAAATGTAAATGCAATTTATTAAGAAAACATAAAAGTTGTAGCAATTTCTTTAGTAATAAAAATACTTAAAATTTGTAACGTGTAAAAAATATAAATATAAGTAAAAAAGAAAATAGAAGCCGAGGATGGATTCGAACTCACAACCTTTCGATGCACAGACACGTGCTTTGGCACGACGCCACAAATTGACATACAGCGTTGGTACTAATAAGTGTTTGAAATATGCGCTGAACTTTGACCCCCCCCCCCAATTTCTCAGAAACCAAGGTCCATTTGAAGGAATCCTTTCACCAGAATAATTAGTGGTATGATCCCTACAACATACTTTGAAATCATCAAAATCTGTGAGTACCATGTCTGGTGGTCCCCTTGTAAGACCAAAATCTTCAAATTACATAATTTTTGACATCGCTTATGTTTGATGGTCGGCTACTGGTACTGATAATCAACGCATAGATTTTTTAGCTTAGAAAAGGATTGTATCGGTCACCAACAAGAAAAGTGACGCATATCGACAAAAACAAATTTCACAGCAAAGACAAAAAAAAAATATATATATATATATATTTTTTCTGTAACATGAAATTATAGCATTTAACTCTGAATGTAAGAATGAAAACGTGCATAAAATTATAAAACTCTTAAAAGTGATGACGTAGGATGAAGCTTGGAGGGTTGGGTTATTTCACCTCCTTAAACAATCCACTCCTATTTTGGGGATAGAAAAGGACATGTAGCATAATAAAGCGATTTTCCGCATACCGACACATTTTAAACAGCTTGCGTACACTGTAAAAAAAATCTGTTATGGTACTAAACATTTTCTAGGAAACTGGGATTCCAAGAACTTTTCAAGTAACGCTAACAGGAAAAATCCATGTAACCGATTCTTAAACTTGAGTTTTTGTTGTTACCGTTACAGGAAAAGTTCTTGGAATCCCAGTTTCCTAGATAAAGTGCAGTACCTTTACAGATTTTTTTTACAGTGTAGAAAGATGCATCTATGACAGACGTATTAGTGGTATAAAACGCAAAATAAACATTTGGTGAGATGTCTCCTCTTTCTTGCAGGTGATCGATGTGTTCAGAAAAAAAACCCTAGAATTTTTTTCCCCTAGAACAGCAACAGCAAAAATTCATGTAACAGATACAGATTTGCGCTGAAATTGAAAAAAAAACTGCAATGTTACTAAGAATTTTGTTAGGAAACTTGAATTCCAAGAATTTGTCATGTAACTGCAGCCCAGATTACAGATAAAATTTTAGTCAGATACCTGTAATTTTAGTAGACTCATTTCTAAAATTGCAGATATCTGTAACTTTACAAAAAATAGTTTTGTAGATTTACACCTTTTCTTGTACAGTGTGTAGATAAAATGTTAGTAACCATACAGATTTCGGCAACTTTACATCTGTAGGATTACATTTTTTTACAGCGTTTTTATAATATCTCAGAATCATATTTTAAATTAAATGATAAAAGAAATATTTAAAAGATAAAGTTAATAAATAAAACGTAATCATTGTAAGAATAAATAATTATAAATGACAATATGATAGCGTAATTACTAAAATCAAGAAGTAATTTAACAGTATTAAATAAACAGTTTAACCCTTTATCTACCGACGGTACTTTTAAAGTACGAATCAAATTTCTTATTATAAAATTCTTCTAAAACATCGATTAGTTGTAATACTGTTTAGAATCAGTTACAGATACATTATTTTATTTTGTTCCAAAAGCATTATTTGTTACACAAAACAAAAATATATTTTTTTTAAGGATGATTTCTTTTGCCTTTTTTATCACTTCAGCTTTTTTGGTGCTGAGGGAGTGGGGTGGGGATTTTTCAATTCAGAAATATTTCTATATTTATATTATAAGTACATCCTATTTGTACATTTTATAATTCTACAATATACCAAGAAAACAATTTAAAATAAAAGATTTGAGTGGGGTTATAAATTTTTCTCAAAGTACCTGTAAATTCAAATTTAATTCATCCTTCTTAATCCTTCAAAAATTTATAGAGTGATAATGTAAATCTTTTAATTTAGTTCAAGCAATTTACGTAAAATGCTTTAGAATGTAAAAATTTTATGAATTTATAATGCGGTAGATAAAGGGTTAAACAATCATCAGTACACTCAAGGTGTACATGATTACATGGTGTATATGATTACATTCATATTTGTAATTAAGTTTTGTGACAGTTATTCGAAGAAACGAAGATTACTTGACGACAGAAAACATTTATTTCACAAAACATAACAAAGACACACATACCACGATTACAAGAAGAGGTGTTAGACATACATGGGAAGTATTCACCTTGGATAAGGTGTAGAACATTTTCGTGTCAACGGTGTGACATCTTTCCTTGCCGAGCTAACTCACATCTCTCCGGGGGGGGGGGGGTAAGAAAAAATGTTCCGTGCAAGGAACGAATGAAAACAGCGCCCTCTGGGCTCTGGAATAAATAGTGGAGTTGAGAGGTGCGTTACAGTTTTTTATATATATAATGTTGAAAGAATCATATTTTCTTAGCATTTAAAAGAAAACACAGAGGAAACAGCATTATAATTTTAACCTTTTGCAAGACGTCCAGAGGGTTAAACATAAAATTATTAATTAATTCGCAATCTCTGTAAGAATAAAAAATTATAATAAGAATATGATAGTGTAATTAGTAAAAGCGAGACGTAATAAAATAATATTAAATAAACAGTTTAAGTGGACAAGAACCTTTAAAATCATTTTTTTTCTATTTTTAAAATTGCGCTTTAAATATTTTTCAAGGATACATTATATGCATTATAACATATATTTATCACCAAAAAAATGCAAAAAAAGTTTTTTTTTTTTTTTTTTTTTTCTTTTTTTAAATAGGGAAATTTGTGTAATATTTTAGATTTAACGAAAACTTTTCAAAATGCCCCATGCGCACTCCATATCAATGAAAATCTGCAATATTATTTATACAAGTTTGATTTACATATATAAATAAAACTGTGCATGGAATTTCATATATCTGAATATAAAGCTAGAAAAGATAATATTTCTATTTTTTTTTTCTGAAATTTTGAGCTTTTTGAACCTCCTTTTATAGTAAACTACCTATAACTTTTATAATTATTTTTATTTTCAAAAAACCATGCACAGTTTTATGACACATATTGAAATGAATAACTATAAAAAAATTCAAAGCATTCAGAGAAAAAATAATGCGCATGGAGCATTTTGAAAAGTTCTCGTTAAATCTAAAATATTACACAAATTTCCCCATTTTTTTCCAAAAAAATTTTTTTTTACATTTTTTTTGATAAATATATGTTATAATGACCTTGAATTTACCCTTGAATAATATTTAAAGCGCAATTTTAAAAATAGAAAAAAATTATTTTAAAGGGCCTTCGTCCCCTTAAATATAGTACTTTCTGTCTTCAGACGCTGGTGGTGTTCCAATGTTGTATTACTATATTACGACAGCACAATATGCAGTCTATTCATGTCAAAATGATTGATGAAATATTGAAATGAATATTCTGAATAGAACATTTTGAATGAGAAGGAATAGCATGAGTTGATAAATTGATATTAGCAGAGCTAGAGACAACTATGCAAACATGTTTCTCAATAATGTAGCCGAATCAAAACCATTACTTTATGCATGTTACCGTAATTAGTTTCCATGTCTAAAGCCTTCAAACAACAATAATAAAAATGATATTAATCAGAAAAATTAAAACCGACATTTTTAGAATTTTTATTTATTGAGTGAGTGATTTTTTTATATCTGTCATTAAATCGTTCAGATATTTTAAAATTAAGTTGAAAAGAGTTTACAGGTGTAAATAAAGTTTTAGGTTTCGCAATATATTTCTAAAATATATATATTTCTGATTTTTTTAAACATTAAAAGTGATTTGTAAGTATCTTTCAATGTAATTTTTGTATATCTTCAAATTATTTATAATATAGCTGAAGTACTTAAAATTTAAAAAAAAATCATGTTTTTTATAAAAGAAGTTTCATGATATTTTTTTGACTACCGTATTTCGAGTGATTTAAACATTTTAGGGGTCAGAAGTTCCAAAAACATTATTTTACAAAATGTGTTAGTATGTCCGTGTGTGTGTGTAGTGTATGTCTGTGTATGTACCCATATATCGCCATTCTACCATAAAAAGTGTTTGGAGATATAGATAGAATTGATCCAAATTTCTTGTGAATGTTTTTGGCTGTGGAAAGCAGGTCCTACTACAATTTTGAAAGATTCTGCCGGAAGGGAGAAATTAAAATTATATATGTATTCACCGAAACTGGGTATGTTTGTGTCTCATTATATACCGTAAAATTGTGTGCTCATGAAGACAATTACATCTTGTGCTGCAGTTGAAGTTCGATCCCCGGATCGGAAAATTTTTACTCTCTTGGTTCTACGCTTGATTATCAATGTGATAATTCACGTATTAAATATCGAAGGTTTTCAAGAATTACACTATTGAAAATTAATTGAAATTTTGATTAAAATTACATAAGTGAGCTATTGATTTTAATAAATATCATGATCCACATTAATGCTGTTTTACTTCGATTAATTAATTGAAGCAGAAATTTAAAATAAAAATAAAAGTTGGTATAGTACTGAATTAATAATATTAAAATGTTAACATGTGTAACTGTTTTTTGAAATATTAAATGTACGTATAAGGATAGAATAAATATTTGTTGATTTATATTTTGGTTATCAATTGGGCCACACAAAAGGTTGCGGAAGAGATTACTTTTGTTTTATTATGAATCCTCTTTTTTGTGCCAAAAGAGAAAATATAAAGCATCTTACTCTCCTCATACAGCTCAGTGAGAGATTTTGCTTTCCCCTCCCTCCCCCTCAAAAAAATCCACCTCCAGAAAAGCTTTTGCAGACACCAGAAGCTATAAAAAGAAATTTTCTGAAGAATTTCAAGTATATACTACAATGATTTTGCGAAAAAAGCGTAAAAAAATTGAATTCTTCATTAGCATGAAAATATTAAACTCAAAATTGTTTCTTTAGAAGGTAACAAAACAAAAATTACCTGGCAAATTACTTTTTTCATGTTTATAAAATAATTCCGGATATTTCTTACACACAATGTACATGAAAAGATTATTAATACTGGCTCTAATTACAAATGCAAGGAAAACGCTTATTACTCAATTGTAAAATGCACAGTTAAAAATTTAGATACAGCTCATATTCAAAATATTAGAGTAATTGAGAAAAAGTAATAAGAAAAAATTATTTGTCATTTATTTATTTTTTATACTAAGTAAATGCAATTAAATTTCTTATAAATTAAATCTGGAATGTTTAGATAAGATTTTAACATTTATAAAATATAAAATACAGCACAATAAATTAGGTATACAGCTTCCTTAAACACACCAGAATATTAGAATAAAATTTAGATTGGTTCAAAATATTAGAATATTTTATTTTAAGCAACAATATTACCTTATGAATATGAAGTAAATGGTAGTTAATATTTTGTAGTATCCCCTTTAGCTTTCATAACAGCGTACAATCGATCTTGCATACTATATACAAGGTGTTTACAAACATTTCTATCAATATTAGCCCAAATAGACTTTATACGTGCCACTAACTCAGTTTTACTTGAAGGAGGATTTTCTTGAAGTTTTTTCTTCATTATACACCATAAGTTTTCGATGGGATTAAGATCTGGTGAATTTGGTGGCCAAGGAAGTACCTTAATGTTGCGTTGGCGGAACCAATTCTTAGTTGACACCGAGGTATGCGGGGACGCTAAATCTTGTTGAAAGATGAAATCATCTTCAAATAAATATTCTGACGATGGAATCATGTAATATTCTAAAATTTCTTGATATATCAGAGAGTTAACCTTTTCGTAGACGATGCATAACTTTCCAGGTCCTTCTGCACTCATACAACCCCAAACCATGACACTAGCAGCAAATTTTACGGAACGTTTAAGGCATTCTTTATCAAATGCTTCTTGCTTCATTCTCCAAACTCGAATACCTTGATTACCATATTAAACACAAAACATACTTTCATCACTAAATAATATATTTTTCCAATCTTCATTGCTCCATAAACGTCTGGATTTACACCAATTCAATCTTATGCGCTTTTGTCTTGCAGTTATGAGAGGTTTTGTTTTCGGTACACGATATTCAAATTTAAATTTATGGAGACGTCTTAATGTTGTCGATGTAGAAACTTCAACTCCTTCTTCTTTCCATTTTCGGTGCAAGAATCGCACACTTTTAAAACGGTTTTTCTTAACTTTACGCTTCAGTTTCCTGTCATCTCTAGCAGATGTTTTTGGTTTTCGGCCACAATTTCGGCAATTATTTTGAAATTTTCCAATTTTTGAATATTGTGTTAGTATTTTACTAACGCTCGATTGCGAACAATGTAAATAATTCGCTATAAAACATTGATTTTTGCTGTGCCGATACAAATCAACCATACGAAATTTAGTAGATTCAGGAATATCACTCACATGGCCTATTTTAAGACGAAAAAGAAACAAACTGCAAAAAAGAGTACTGATTTTAAGTAAAATATTCTGAATTTAATCAATGATGCCACCAGTTAAGAATTGGTAATAATTAAAGGAGAATTAATGTGAAATATTCTAATATTTTGAACCACTTGAATAAATATTCTAATATTTTGACTTTTCAAAATAATTTTTTTTGCAATTAATCTTTTCAAAAATGATATTAAATTTAAGATAACAAGTAAGTTTAATCAACAATAAGTTCTTAATAAAAATATCGTTTGCATATTTTCATTAAAAGACATTAAATTACCAAACGATATTTTCAATTTCTAAAAAAAAAGGTAATTATTCTAATATTTTGAATATGAGCTGTACTAGGATGGGCCGATTTATTTTTTTCGATTTTCGATGATAGGTTGTGGCTTGATTGTTTGATACACAAGAAAAGACATTCTATGGATGTAAAATTTTATTCTTCGGTGATATATATTTTTTTAATTTTCAAGTCTAACTCAAAAAAAAATCTGGCTTAATCATTGTTTCTTAAATAGAATACTGATGATTAAAACGCATCTTAAAAGCAGTATTACAGCTATTTTAACTTTTTTTATAGGCATAAACTTTTTGATTTTCTGTTTACAATGTTTAATTGTCATCAATTGTCATAATTAGATCACAAAGATAAAACTGAAAATCAATTTTTAAAATAGCAAAGCGTGCATTATATTAAATGGTTTTTGAACATTGACTAATATTGTTTACCCTGTCAGGAATTACACTTACTAAAAATTATTATATTGATTTAAAAAATCAGTATTATGCTTATTTTTCAAACAAGTGAGAAAGTAATGAACGTTACATTTTCAAAGTTTTCATATGTAAACAAAACTTTAACAGACAAATGCTTGAAAGAAAAAAGCATTATATTATCCAAGATTGTGAACATTTTTTTACAAGATACTTTTTTGTATTTTTATAGCCTTCTGGTCCTTTTATAGAAAACTGATTTTGATTGTAGGTTTTCTCAATATATTATTACTTAAATAAAACTTTTAAAATTAATATTACGAACTTCATTGCAAATGAAAGAAAAAACTAAAAAATATTAACTGTGTGGATAAATATCCAACAAAATATGTAATTTACACTGTGATTATATGTCATTAAGAAAAAAAAAAGATATGTCAGTTACACTGTTACATAATTTCATTTAAATAAATAAAAAAAAAAAAAAACATTTTCATTTAAGTAGATTTTTTCATGTGAAAACAAATTTCGATTAGCAGAAATATTGAAAAAAGATAAATTTATAACCAATGGATGAAACCAAAATTTCACGTAGTGTAATATTTTTCACCAGCGAGTGCTGACGTAAAATGTAGTCAGCATTGTCAAAAAATTCAGTTTAAAGTTTATATAGTTGACAATTAACAAAAATACATTTTTCCCGCAAAAAAATAAATAAATTAATAAAGGTTTTGCGCGAAATGTTGGCGGATGGCTAATATATTACGAAGGATTATAATAAAATATGCATTGTTCTATAAGTGTTATTTTTCATCTCAGCTTATAATAGGATTTCTTTGCATAACAATGTCAATGAAATTAAAAAAACTATTTTAAATTTAATTGTTCATTTTATAATATTTCTTAAAGGTAATATTTCATTATTTTTTTCAAGGCTAACTTATCATAATATAAAGGCTTGTCATTCACCAAGTTTCCTTTGACTGCAGTACAGGGGGCGCTGAACTACATGATTTTCACGTTGGTAGCGCCATCTAATGTTAGAAACTGAAATGTTTTCCATTATTTCCTATGGGATTATTAGCAGTAGTATGCACCAGGTGGCGTTACATACGAGACAAAGTCATATAATAAGTTGGCAATTATAGGGACAATTTCAACAATAGATTTTCTCCTGAATGCGAGGCCTTGATATTATGATAAGGGGGCCTTGATTTTTTTTATTCTTTTGTCGTTTTTTGAAAAAAAAATACGATTGATAATCAAGAACTAAAACACAAAAGTATATTCAGATTCGAATCGTCAGAAGACATTGAATTTTTTTATCTATCTATTGTAAGAAATGAGAATTTTTAGAAGTTTTTAGAGCAAAACAGAAGAAATGTGCATTTATTTCTGAGATAGGATTCGCCATAAAACTGTAAACTTATAGTGACACTATTCGCAAAGTGGAACTAGCGGCAAAAATATAAAGAAATCGCTATATCACTATCCATTAACGAAACTAACAGGCCGGTGACAGTCGGATGAATAAGACGACCACTTGGGATGACCTTTGATGAAACACCGACTCGAAGTGAAATTACTAGAGAGTAGGCAGGCCAGACTTTGTGGCGCCGATAACGAGGCGGTCCCGAATGACGCACACGTACCAATAGGGGTACTATTTAACAAATCATTAATGAGAGAAAAGTCATTAATGATTGTGATTGGTTTGTAATATCTAGGGGGGTCTAGGCAAAAACCGGAATCGGACGAAAAAAGAGAGTCCGGAAGCAGTTCTGAAGTTCTCTCGAAAAGAGTGAGGAGCTCAGTTAGTGAGAAAAAGGAAGATCCCGGTGGAGGATCTTGGAGGCTGGTTCAGTTAGCGGAAGCCTACGTGAAATTTGATGAAAGGACTCTTGCCAGTAGTGTCACTGTTTGCTCTCCCCATGAGAGATTAGAGAACGCGATTATCTGAGAGATATTTATCGAGCAGGAAATAGCTTGATAGAGGGAGACCTATCTTCCGCATTGTGAATATGCAAACAATCACTTAGTGAACATTAAGACAATTTGCGAACTTTTGGTTCATGGAACTTTGAAAGGATTAAAGTCGAAGCTGGTGAAAAAGGAGTCAACGCGCTTTATTAAATAATTAAATGCTGTAAATAATAGTCTTCAGAGGATCTTTCATGTTTCTTCGGATTAAATAAACAGTTCTCTATAATATAACTTTTCCTTGATTATTGCCGAGCGGCATTCTACGCTACCATCCTCTTGGGCGATAAAGAAATTAATAAGGAGTGTTTTCCAATTTCTTTTTCCCTTCTATTCTTAATGATAAAAAGATTAGACTATAAATGTATTTCTTTTCCGGACATAAAGGTGCAAACTAGAAGGTTTTGAAAAAAAAGAGCAACAACTTAGTAAGTTGAAAGTTTATTTTTAGCAATGTAAATGCTATAAGGTTAATCATAAATTTAAGTTTCTCTCTATAACAAATGCTCCTGTACAAAAAGGGAAATTGTTACCTTTTGAACTAAAATTATTTATATTTACATTCTTGGAGTGTAGTTTTTGAAAAATTGGATGCTAAAATTTGCAATATTTTTCTAATTATTAGAGATAGATACATGTATTGTGCTCTACTGAAAAAAATGTTGAATCTAGGTTAATTAAATCCTTTTCATGTATACTTTTTTCATTTCATTCTAATTTACTGTATTTAAACGGTGTAGTAAAGTATATGTATAAAATTTAGCACATAAATGTTAGGATAATTTTATAGGGTGTCAGGAAATAGATAGAAATTTCTATTAGTGCAACTCAGTCTAGATAAATGACGGTTATCACAGAATTAAAGCAATGTAGAAAAATCGATTTGCAAATATTAGCAGACGAGTTGGGAATTGAAACTGATAAGGGTGATAAAATAGCAGTAATTATACAGAAAATTGAATCAGCAGCAGATTATGATAAAGATTTTACTTTATCGCATGTGATTTATATAGTACAAGGTAGGGAGGCTAAAACATCCGAACAAAAGGAACAAGAAAAATGAGAACTTGAACGAAAGCGGGAACATGAAAAAATAGAGGCAAAAAGAGAAAGAGCCAAGCGACAGAAAGGAAAAACAGAGAGAACGAGAATTTCATTTAGAACAATTGAGATTAACTCAAAATGTGAATAGACGGGATTTTACGTCAAATAGCAGGTCTGACAGCACTCAGAAACACATTTTAAAACCGTTAATGCATAAATTTAACCCAGAACAGTCAGATATCACTCTGTTTTTAAAACTATTTGAACGCCAATCCACTCGTGCAGGTATAGAGCCAGACGAGCTAGTAACCCATCTTTTATCTTTACTCCCGGGGGACATCACGGAATTAATTTTGCGCGAGCCTACAGAAAAAAATTGGTGAATTCACGCACGTGAAATTAGTTTTGTTGGCACGTTTTCGGCTAAGTCCTAAGGCTTATCGCCAGAAATTTACGAGACGTACTCGGATTGCGGAAACCCCATTGAAGGATATTATTTTTGAGTTAAATAGTTATCTGGAAAGGTGGTTAAATGGATTAGAAATTTCAAATTTCGAAGATCTCAAAAAACAGACCAAACTAACAGACCAAATTAAACGCCGTACCCCGGTAGAATATAAAGAGCATTTTATTGACTCTTGGGCAAATTTCAAAGACCCGATGGTCCTAGTTAAGTGTTTAGATGAGTTTGAGGCAATCAAAGGGCTCTCTAAAAAATCTGAAACACGGGAAATTTTTATGTAAAATCAGTAAAGGCGAGATTTGAAGATAAACCGCGTGTCAAGAAATCCTCCGAAATCAAAATAAATTGGAGAGACAAGGATCCCGATAGAAAGAGAAGCCGTGTATTTGAGCAAAAGAAATCAAATAAATGTTTCATTTGCGGAAGTTTTTCGCACTATCGTGCCCAGTGCCCTGAAAAACAAAAGAGAGAAAATAACGCCGCTAGAGTAGGTCATTTAAACAAACATCAGCAGTTTGAGAAAGGTTTTTCACCATACATAAGTAAAGCTCGAATTAATGGGGAAGAATTTACTATATTAAGAGATTCAGGGACATGCGTAGACGTGGTATTCAATAAATTCATTAATCACAGTCAATTAGATGGTGAAGTTATATGGATAAAACAACCTCTTTTCAACGATATTCGCTGTTTGCCAACTGCTAAAATAACGCTTGAAATAGAAGAAGTAGGAAGTATTTCAACGAAAGCTATAGTCACTGATAGAGACGTAGACATGTCTTATTATATACTAGGAAATGATACGCAAAAACTCATCGACAAGTTGAGAAAGCGCGAAGTTAAAACGTTAAACGCAGTAGTTACGCGCGCGCAAGCGAAAAAAGTGCCAGCGAAGCAGAGATTGGGTGAGGCGAAAGAGAAAGAGAAACTAATTCAGAAACGGAAAGAGAGGAGGAAAGCGAGCTCTCAGAACAGACGGAATAGGAAGGGGCAGGCGACGATTTCTTACCGCTGGCAGACGAAGACATAGGAACTGGTTTGTCTAGGGTGAAAAGAGCAGACTTCATAAAAGAGCAAGAAACGGACTCCTCGCTGCAGGACATTCGCGGAAAAGCAAAGCAAAACAAATCGCATTTTAAATATAAAGAAAATTTGGTAATGCGAAAAGTAACGGATGAACGCGGATTCGAAAGAATACAACTGATTGTCCCAACAAAATACAGGGAAGCAATACTTAGTGATTGTCACGAAGGTATAGCGGCTCACATGGGCCAATCAAAAACAAAAGATAAAATATTGAGATATTTTTCTGGCCTAACATTATTAGGGAAATAAAGGATTTTGTTAAGTCATGCCACGCATGCCAGAAAGTGGGAAAGACAGGGGAAACTCAGAAAGCCCCATTAAAATTAGTTCACATCATTTCAGAAATATTTTCAAAATTATCAGTGGACCTAGTGGGACCGTTACCGAAATCAAAAAAGGGAATAAATATTTACTTACAACAATCTGTGTTTATTCACGTTATCCAGAAACGATATCGATACCAGTTATGCTTTCGGAAACGATCATTGAGGCGATGATTTTAATTTTTATTAGACTTGGTTACCCGTCAAGCTTACAAACGGACATTGGGAGAAGTTTTACTTCAAATTTGACGACAGCTTTTTCTAAAAAAGTTTGGGGTAAAATTAAATCATTCAAGTGTATGTCACCCCTCCTCAAACGTTATTGAGCGATGGTACAGGTCAGTGAAAAGGATTTTAAAAGTGTTATGCGTGGAAAACGGTAGTGACTGGCAAGCTAATCTGACCCGCGTGCATTTAACTCTTAGGACAGAAACGCACGACTCTACACGTTTCAGCCCAGCGTAGCTAGTTCATAGGAGAAATCTCCGTACTCCGTAAACTCTACTTTTCGAACAGTGGACGGGAGAAAATGATGAGTATGAGTTAGTTACCGAGTATGTTTTCAAACTTATAAACCGACTAAAACGCTATCAGGAACTAGCGGTTGAAAACATTACCATTGTGATGTAGAATCACATATAGTTTTCTTAAATTTTACATTTTTCTAAATTACCGTTAAAATTAATCTTTAATTAAATGTCTATTTTATCTTAACTCGTCAGTAGTCGCGTGTCGGTCCTTTCGCCGCCCGTATAACTTATCTTCTCCTAACTTATATCACTTTACAAATAGAGCGGAGTTCTACCATGTAGCTGACTTTAAAGCTTTTTCGAGCACCTTAGTGAAGTAACAGGACACCTATGTTTTTCTTTTAGGTAGATTTTTAGAAACAAAGTTGAAATTGGTAAAAAAGTCTACGTAAAAGTCACTAATGCGAGTTCATTTTTACTTTTTCCATTTACTCCAGATCTCATGAATAAAATGCATAATTTAAGAAAACTGCAAATTTATATCTTCGTTGTAATGTTATTTTCGTATATTAGGTGAAAAATATTTCTTATTTTACATATTTGTTATGCGGGGAGCCAGCGGCGAAAAGACCGAGAGCGACTAATGATGTTGTGAAAAAAATCGCGACTACTCGCGGGTTAACGTTTATTTTCGATTCCACAATAACTTTCCGTTCAAAAGAAAAGAAAGATAAACATCTAGCATCTGCCTTATTACTGAAAAATGGCTGTCAGATAAAGAGAATTCATTAAGATGCGTATTTCACCCTTGCTGGAAACAAATAAAAAAAAGAATAAAGATCGAATATGTTTGCGGTCAGTGTAATTTCATTTTCCTCTCTGCGTAATTTTAAGTCTAACTTATTCGTTGCATAAGAGTCTTTTCATGTACATAATGGTTGTTTTGTCTTATGAGAACATTTTCTCAAAATATGCTCCTAACGTACGAATTGGCAGTCGGATTTCTTTTTGGCGTAATTTTTAGAACTGCAGTTTTCTGGTTGCCCTGCTATTAAATTCAAAATCCTTTTATTGTTTAAGCGTAACAGACAATTTTGCGTAGATGATATCAGTCATTTTTCATATGCTTAATGTCGCCAATTTTGTGATACCAATGTGTGAATTTTTCAGTGAGAAATTAATTGCCTCCCTCTCGCTTCACGGGGCAGTCATGTGAAGACTGTTTTCTTGATAATGCATTCAGGCACCATCCCTAGCTTTCCTATATGAAACCTTTAAAAATTTATAAGTTTACTGCAAATAAATAATTTTCTTAAAGAGCATTTATTTTCTTAAGCGATCACAGCCTACAACTCCAGCGAATGCATTTTTAAAAGAACCTGGCCAATATACTCTAAAGTACAGAGCTATATTATATAAGATCTATATTATATAAATTTATGGTGCCTACACCAGGCATTCGCAATTTTTTTAAACGTCAAGGGATGGTGCCTGCTTTTAGTTGCCTGCTTCGATTTGCTTGAAAGTTTAGTTTCTGGACTATTTATAAGCACTTATCTGGACTATATCTGGACTATTATCTGGACTATTTATCTGCCTGATTAGTATGACATTATCTTATTCATTGGCTGTTTACAAGATTTTTGAAAGCCTATTTCCCCGACAGATGACTATCTATTAAGTTTGCGGAATATAGACTATTAGATACGAGTATTCTCAGTTCATAGACTATCGTTTGGAGTGCCTATAGAATGCGGAGTGTAGCTGCCGGATTTTTCCCTGATGGATCGCATTGGAGTTATATCCGAACCATTATTCATGTTGGATGCGGCTAATTTTTCTGATCGAAAAATTTCACGCGACTCAGCGTAAACAACTCCCGCACGTTAACGCCTGGCCTGCCGATGTAGGCCTAAGATTCTGCGGTAGACTGTGGGGACTCCTACTTCGCTTCCGTTCAACTCGCAGTTTTGCTTTCTGCAATATAGTGCATTTTATTTCTACTTTGTGTACTTCAGAACTATTTTTTTTCTTCAGAAATGGATCGAGTGCTGCAGTGTGATCAGTGCTACGGATTTTCATGTTTCGTCTCCAATTTAACCGACATTAGCAGAGTATGTGCTTTTCGCGCTGGATTTTATGTGTCTGTGATTGTCAACGTGCAAATATTGCATTTCTTCAAAATTAAAAAAAAAGAAAGAAAGAAAGAAAGAGAAGAAAATAAATAACCACCTGCGGCTTTAAATGTGAGTACGAGAAAAGAATTTTTACAATTTTAATACTCAATCCCTATTTTAATTACAAGACGTTTTTAAATTTTAAAATAATATGTTGAGTTATTTTTTTTTTACAATTATTGTTTATTAGGCATTATTTTCTCGTGCTCATATTTATTTTTGTGAATAATAATAGTTAGAAGTTCCTTATATTACTTTGAAATATTTCATAGTTTTACAAATGTTATTTATGAAATAAGACGCCAAATACGAGAACATGATAAAAGGATATTTTTCATATAACTAAGTACTTATTGTTGTGCACTCTTACTGAAATTCGATTCAAAGTATCAAGAAAATAAAAAAAAAGAATTCAGAATTTTGACTTTATGAATCGGATTTTTTTTTTGGATGATTGTGCTAAAAAAAATTTCTTTTATTTTACTTATTTTCTATAAAGATTACATTTTTATTTACTGTGCAATGCGAGTCCTTTTGAACTACACAATCTGACGTTCATATGTATAAATTTACAGTTATATATATCTTGTTACCTGATTTTATAATATTGTTGCAGCGTATATGGGGTTCTTTCGATCTTATGGTTAGACAACTTCAAACTCTTTGCTCTTAGAAAAGTAGAAAATAATTTATTTACAGAACTTCAGAACAACAGAGTCTTCGAAACTCACAAATATTTCTAGATATTCAAAAATAATTGTTAAAATCTATCGTATAAGTGCAGATATAGGTTCCAGAGACTCTTTATACAACGTCTCTACACTAAATCACATTCAAAATAACGTAAATAAGACTCAAGCAAACTTGCTTAACAAACGCGTTGTTCACTCAATGACTGACTGGTAAATAATAACAACAGCTCGCATCGCTTCTCTTCTTATATAGGCTCGCAGCAGGTGCTGGAAATTTCTAGAACCATCTCGAAAAAAACACGGAACAACAAGCAATGTATCAGTATATCTAAAGGGGGGTTACCATAGAGGGAACGGTTACCATCGCCAACAATCGCCAAGTTTGTCGCCAACTTGGCGATATATAGCCAAATTTGGCGACCAAAATTAGTCGCCAAAAGTGACGCCAACTTGGCGATATCTTTATTATTTCGCCAATCTGCCGTAGACATACACTGAAAATAATGGACAAGTTTGCTTGATAACAGAGACAATGTAACAAACACTAATATTAGTAAAGGAATGGAGCTTAATAAAATTATTTACATTATTTTACAGTACAAACACAAACTATTTACAAAATTCGTAACACTACCCCCTCCTCAAAGACTGCACGTCCCGGGCAGTGCAATCCTTGAGTTAGAGGAAAACACTTAAAATAAATAAACAAGTAAATAAATAAATAAATAATAATAACAATAATAATAAAATTTACATAAATAAGAACTAATTACTATTTACATATTTACAAAAAGTGACTTTCATGACCATGGTCTGAAATTCAAGTTTCGAATTTCTAATCACTTTGGCCAAAATAAGGGGCTAGCCGGTTATAGTGTACGACCTTGGGTTTGGCGTGTGGCGATTTTTGTATGCATACGACGACGTCATTCAGCCTGTTGACGACTGTGTAAGGACCGTCCCAGTTTCTTTGTAATTTTGGCGACAGTCCCTTACGACGTATGGGATTCCACAACCAAACTTTGTCACCTTCGTTGAACTCATGTCTAGTTGCCTTTGTGTCGTACCGTGTCTTCATCTTTTCTGATGCCACTCCGATTCGGTTCCTCGCTAGACAATGAACCTCCTCAATCCGTGCCTGGAGTCCATCCACGTATTCTTCAGGCGACAAAGGAGCGTCAGGAGGACGGCCAAACAAAAGATCCGCAGGCAGACGAAGATCATGACCAAAGAGCATTGTCCTGTTAGTCTCTAGACACCAGGAGAGAGAGGCTATTTAGGATGGTACGATTGAACCGCTCCACCATGCCGTCCGATTGAGGGTGTAGAGGTGTTGTTCGGGTTTTCTCCATGCCGAGTAGTTCACACATTTCCTTGAACACAGCCGAATCAAAATTTCTTCCTTGATCGGACAGTGTTGAACTAGTATGTCTGCTAAGGTTACCGCCTCTTGATTAGGAATGGCGTAGGCTTCAGGCTACATGGTGAAGTAATCCATGACAACGAGGATGTACTTGTTGCCATCAGATGTTCTAGAAAGAGGACCCAGGATATCTAGAGCAATTCGAAAGGAGCTCCTACATTATATCGCTGCAATCGTCCACGGGTGCGCCTCTTTGGACCTTTACGTGCTACACAGGTGTCACAAGTTCGACACCACTTCTCCACGTCGCTGCGAACATTATTCCAGTAAAAACGCTCTTGAACCTTTTGCAGGGTCTTCATTACACCAAAATGACCTCCTGTGGGACTACCATGCAGTTCTTGATTGACCATAGAAATTCTCGACTTAGGGAGTAGTAGTTGCCATCTACATGTCTTTCCATCGTCAGACTCCCATTTTCGGTACTAGATGCCGTTCTTCAAATGTAAGGAATCCCAGAGAGCCCAATAACGTTTAGTCGTAGGATGGTAATGGGCCATGTCTTGCCAGCTGGGCTTCCTGTTGGACTCCTCTTTCAGCTCTAGAATTGGCTTAATTTCAGGATCAGCAAGTTGATCTTTACGCAGGTTCTCGTCATTCCACGGATCTTGCGATGATGTAGACCCAGTTGTAACTTGTCTTACTATAGGAACTTTGACATTAAATTTCTTCTCAACCCGGTCGCAGTATCTACAATTCTCTGAGCAGGGTCTTCTTGAGAGAGCATCTGCATTTCCATGTGATGAGCCTTTTCGATGGCGTATCTCCATATCGTACTCTTGAAGCTTTTGTATCCACCTGGCTATCTGGCCTTCAGTGTTCTTAAAATTCAATAGCCAAGTTAGAGAAGCATGATCAGTTCGGATCAGGAACTTTCGACCGTAAAGATAGTGATGAAAGTGGTCTATGGCTTTCACTACAGCAAGAAGCTCTTTTCTTGTTACGCAGTAGTTTCGCTCGGCCTTTGACAAGCACTTTCTGAAATAGGCGATAACACGCTCCTGGCCGGCGATTTCCTGGGACAGTACAGCGCCAATGCTTTCGTTACTTGCATCCGTATCAAGTATAAACTGTTTATCGATTTGAGGATACGACAGAATTGGAGTGGATGTCAAGGCCTCCTTAAGCTTTTCGAAAGCAGCGTCACATTCCTGTGTCCACATAAATTTTTGATTGGCTTCTGTTAATTTATGAAGTGGTCTTGCAATCATCGAGAAGCCTTTGACGAATTTTCTGTAATAGGTGCATAATCCTAGAAAACTTCGAAGCTGCCCAGCAAAGAAAGAAACGGTGGGCCATCAGCTACAAAAATGATGGCAGCCAGCAGTGCCATCAGCGGTAAAGTGCAATGGTGCCATTACTTAAACCTGTACTAAAGTGTCCGTACAAAATGCAGGTGGCCCATCAGTGATGGCCAACAGCAAGCCAGCATTGGTATGCCATCACATTACTTCAATCCATCAGTTTTCCTGCAGTGCTAGCACCTATCCTACAGCAATTCCTTTGCTGGGCCAGCACTTTTAATCCAGCACCATCACATATCCTACAGTGTTTATACAGTGGTACACCGTCAGACTGCTTATTTGTTACTATGAACCGACAACTACCCTACAGTGTTTATAAAGCGGTAGATTATCATACAGTATATGTGCTGCTGGACCTTTGCTGTACCAGCGGTTTTTAATCAGTATTAGCCTCTAACCTATTGCTGGTTCTTTGCTTGGTCAGCACTTTTAATCGAGCACCATCACATATACTGCAATGTTTATACAGGGGTAAACCATCAGTCAGATTTGTTTTTACTACAAGCAGACATCCACCCAGCAGTGTTGATAAAGCAGCAGGCCATCATCCAATGTTTATGCTGCAGGACTTTAGCTGTACCAGCTGTTTTCAAGCAGTAATATCCTCTACAGCGATTTTACACTTTGCTGGACCAGCACATTACTACCATTATTATTCCCATGACCAGCTATTACTGCTTGCTGGGACAGCATATTTATTCAGGGATTGATTTGCAGCAGAGCATCTGGGATGCAGATTAAAGAAAACTATTTTGGCAGCTCCAAAATAATATTTGCATTTTAAAACTACTGAGATTCAATATTTCACTTATAACTAAAATTCTGTGGAGGCCTAAATTAACACTCATTTAATAAAATATTTATTTTTCCAAAAAATTCCCTTGGAATTTTTGTTTGGCTTCCTTGAAAATACTTTTTACACTAATGCCTAGAGCCCTCTAGGGTGCAAATCAATCCTCCCTGAACATTAGTTTTGCTTTAATTGGGACAGATTTGATATATAGTATGTGGATATAATTACCACTGGGATAAATATAAAAGAAATTAAATTATCCAAAAAACTATTTTTATTTTGTATTACTTGTAAATATAAGTCTTCATGCAATCCATTTTTATATCTGTTAATAGAGTTCATTCTCTTTGAAGAACAAAATTTCCTGATTACAATTTCACAACATTAAAAAAAAAAAAAAAATTCAAACTTAAATACAATTAAAACGAATTTAAAGGAACTTTTACTCGTATAAGATATGTAATTAAGCTAAGCTATAATAATATATTAATAAAAGTTATAGAAGCTTATATTTACATATGAATTTATACACATTAAACATTTATTTATTTTTAGTCAGTGTTGCTATATCATTTATGCTGTTTCAAAAGCAATTTGTTGTGCAGGTTTCAATTTTTTATCTTTTAAAAATTTTAGAAAGTTTTTTTTAATTTTTTTTGGCCAGCTTGTTTTGTCATTTTTAATTATTCATATTTCATCATATTCTTTCATAGAGATACTACCTATATAAGGGTCTTTGAACCTAAAGCATGACATTACTCTAAATCAAAATAAAGTGAGTAATCTTTTTTAAATTCAATTAAATGAAAATAGAAAAAATCTAATTGTGGCATATAATATTCTAATCTATTGATGATTTCAATTTTTTTCAAACAAGTTTGCATTATAATTAGCTTGATATTAAGTATAGATATATTTATCTATGTTTCATAGAAAATTACATAACTTTTCACATAATCAATGTTCGGTTATGAAAAAATATGTTTCTATAAAAATCAATGAGTATGGAAACATGTCAACTATTTCTAAAAAATGTATATTAGAGACTGTTCATTAATAGTCTTAGGACACATGTTTTGAATAAAACAGATTATGAACAAAAATGCATTAATCTCTAACACTGGCAATATTATCTTCCCTTTAAATATAAATACCATATTTACTCGGGTATAAGACGCGAACTTTACATGTAAAAATGGCGATTTCTTAAAATCTCGTACATAAGACGCACCATAAATGATGGGAAATAGGAATGAGTGACGGTAATGAGAATTGCTAATTAACGTGCAGATAATGTCATTAACTCTGTTGTATAAAATCTGCAAGGAATGAAATAAATATGCAGTAATACTTCAATTAAGTAACATTTTCTGAGTTTTGATATATTCTTTGAATACTTTCTTGTTTCATATGTACATTAAGGTGGGCCGAAAAAAACTTTTTTTCGATTTTCAATTATGGCGGGTGCGGAAAAGTGGCCACTAGTGGCACTCAGTTCATACAAAAAATTTGAGATTTTTTGGACATTTCCTTACCCTGCCGCAAACGGCTTGAAATTTTGCAAAAATGCTCATTTTTGAACTATTTTGAAAAAAATTAAAAAATGTTACATTAAATTTATTTTGGTTGTATTTACTTGAAAAGGCATTTTTAATGTACTAAATGTTTAAATAAGATCTGATCATGCATTATTTAATAGCTATGTGTATTATAACTTAGGCTATTTTTCTAGCTTTTTCGCGTATAACAGTCAAAAGTTGTATTTGTTTGAATCGATCATTAGTTTCTATATTATTTATGTTCTTTGGTCTTCTTTATATTTTTTCTATGTGTCAAACGTCATATATTTGGGGAACAGACAACAGCATACTTCAAAAACAAATCTGGAAGGTGAGAAAGTGGTGAAGCAGGACTCTAAGCGAGCGCAATGACTCATCGTAATACTCAGGGAGTGAAGGACGAAATAGTTGAGAGCCAAAATGCGATAAAGGATTCCTATTATTTATCCTTGCTCAGTTACCTGCAACATTTGTTCAGTGTTAACGTGAAATCCTTTTGTAGTGATATACAGTGTTTTTTGGATCGTTTAATGCGCCATTATAGTGTTTTGTGCGTTTTATTACGACGAGCTTAGAAATGGCTAGTATAAAGGGCCATGACAATGCAAAGACACGCGATAGAGTGAAAAGTAACTGTTTGGGGGCATCATGCATATTGAAAGAATTGCAATTGCCAACTTATGCTGATAATCATGCGCCATTACTACTGGTTGCTTCACCATGTAGAAGTTGTGACAGCAGAGAATACGAATTTCGTCATCGATAAAAACAAAGTCAGAAGAGAGAAATAGAAACTTGGAAAGAAGATACAGGCAGAAGAAGTTATTGAAAGAATGAAAATTAAAAGCATATTTTTTGATGGTAGAAAGGATAAAAATATATTCAGAGGAAAAAAAGAACAAACGGCACCGTCGAAGGAAAGGCGAGGACCACATCAACCGTGTTGTTTGAACCTGATTAGGAATACTCGGGTCACTTGATACCTCGTTCCAATCACGGAAAATAAATAGCAAAATCATTATACAATCTTCCAAGTCACCACAAGTTAGACTTTTCTGAACTGACGAGGTATCAAGGTATATACAAAGTATCAAGTAACACAAGTATTCCTAAGCAGGTTCAAACAACACGGTGATGTGTTCCTTCGCTTTTCTCTCGACGGTGCCGCTTGTTATTTCTCTTCCCCTTAATATACTTTTATCCTTTCTACCATCAAAAAATATGCTTTTAATTTTCCTTCTTTCAATAACTTCTTCTGCCTGTATCTTGTTTCCAAGTTTCTATTTCTCTCTTCTGACTTTTTTTTTTGATGACGAGATTCGTATCCTCTGCTGTCACAACTTGTACATGGTAAAGCAACCAGTAGTAGTGGCGCATGATTATCAGCATAAGTTGGCAATTGCAATTCTTTCAATATGCATGATACCCCCAAAAAGTTACTTTTCACGCTATCGCGTGTCTTTGCATTGTCATGGCCCTTTATACTAGTCATTTCTAAGCTCGTTGTAATAAAACGCACAAAATTCTATAATGGCACATTAAACGACCCAAAAAGCACTGTATATCACTACAAAAGCGTTTCACATTAACACTGAACAAATGTCGCAGGTAACTGAGCAAGGATAAATAATAAGAATCCTTTATCACATTTTGACTCTCAGCTATTTCGTCCTTCACTCACTGAGTATTACGACGAGTCATTGCGCTCGCTTAGTGTCCTGCTTCACCACTTTCTCACCTTACAGTTTTGTTTTTGAAGTATACTGCTGCCTTTTGACCAAATATATGACGTTTGACACATAGAAAAAATATAAAGAAGACCAAGGGACATAAATAATATAGAAACTAACGATCGATTCAAACAAATACAATTTTTGCCTATTATACGCGAAAAAGCTATAAAAATAGCCTAAGTTATAATACACATAGATATTAAATAATGCATGATCAGATATTATTTAAACATTTGGTACATTAAATATGCCTTTTCAAGTAAATACAACCAAAATAAATTTAATTTAACATTTTTTAATTTTTTTCGAAAAAAGTTCAAAAATGAACATTTTTGCAAAACTTCAAGCCGTTTGCGGCAGGGTAAGGAAATGTCCAAAATATCTCAAATTTTTTGTATGAACTGAGTGCCACCAGTGGCCACTTTTCCGCACCCGCCATAATCGAAAATCGAAAAAAAGTTTTTTTCGGCCCACCCTAATGTACATCGTTCGACTGCACCCAACAGTAAAAAATATTCCATGTACAAGGCGCGCCTAGGAGTTTTGCCCTATTTTTTTTGGAAAAAAAGTGTGCCCTATACACGAGTAAATACGGTATGACTTTTTTTTTTTTTTTTTTTTTTTTTTTTTTTTTTATCCTTTACCCTAACTCATTCATTCATACTTAAAAATCAGTTTTGAAAGTTTATAACAAAGTTTGTATCAACTTTAATATGGAGCTTTGAAAAGTTATTACATTATAATGAAAAAACTTTTTGAATTAACTTTTTTTATTTGCATAATCAATGGTACATTAAAGAAGTTATTATCAACTTGAATCTCAATTTGATTTTCTTTTTATTCTTCCACCATCTCTGTCGATTGCTGAGCACAACCAAAGCTGTACATCTTCCACATTTGCTTGTAAAACTGTTCTGGTAGTTGGTATTTGACAGACTGCAGCTGGAAAAAAAAAAAAAAAAAAAAAAAAAAAAAAAGATTGAGATTTTTTTTTTTTTTTTAAGTGCTGGTGTCTTATAATGTATGAATACAAACCAGCAATGAGACAAATTAGAAACTACAAAATATATTGATTTCAACTTTGCCAAATGAAGTCTTAAACATGGATATTCAAAACTAATGAAAAAAAAAATATTTAACAGGAAAACAACCATCCCTATATACATTGGAGTAATATTATCTAAAAATATCAGGTAACCAAAAAAGTTCAAGCGGTTTTTGAGAACAGGTATTTTTGCTGCATAGGCATGGTCATACGTACTGATTCTGATGACATCATTTATGTGCATTACCTTTAAATTGCAATCAGTAGAGTTGTTTAACGTATCACGTTTCACTACCATATTTGTAGGAAGAACAACCGTTGACAAAGGAGATTTTGAGGCCTATTTTGCTCTATAAGTTCAAATTAGGAAACAAAGCTGCAGAGGCTGCTAGAAGAATGTGTTTGGAGAGACTTCAGTGAGTGAACGGACCGCTCAAAAGTGGTTCAGCAGATTTTCGTCCGGAGATGACAGCCTCAAAGACAACTCCAGTGTTGGTCATCCGTCCATCTTAAACCAAGTCTAGCTGGAAAAGGAAATCAAACAGAATCCTGATCTAACATGCCAGGAGCTTGCACAAAGGTTTGGAGTATCTGACGAAACATCTTGAACATCTCATTGCATCTTCATAGCCTTGGGATTGTGGAAACTTGATAAGTGGGTTCCACATGTCCTGTCCGAGGAAAAAAAAACTCCAATGATTGAACATCTGCTTGTCATTGGTGTCATGCCACAATTAGGGGGGGGGGGGGCTTGTTGAGCTTAAGCCGCATGGTAGGCCTCCCCACCTTGTTGAACATCTATCACGCCACAACAAAGCCTCTTTCCTGGATCAGATATTGACATGTGACAAGAAATGGATAATGTATGATAATCGAAAGAAAACATCATTGGTCGACTTCTGGTTCCATCTCATTGGTTGCTAAACTGGACATCCATCAAAAAAAGATAATGCTGTGTATTTGGTGGACTAGCGCTGGAATAGTTCACTATGTATTCTTAGAAAGCAGGAAAACAATCACAACTGAAGTCTACTCATCGCAGTTAAAAAGGGTTTCAGCTGCTTTGCTCAAAAAGCAGCAAGCTCTGGTCAACGGAAGAGGAGTTCTCCTCCTCCAGATAACGCCAGACCTCATACGGCCAAAGCCACCAGGAACGTAATAAAAACATTGGGCTGGCAAGTTTTGTCTCACCTACCTTACTCCCCAGACATCACCCCATCGGACTATTATTTGTTTTTGACCATGGATAATCACCTGCAGGAACAGCAGTTCCAAACCCAAGATGATGTCATAAAAACTATAACCCAGCTTTTGGACTCTAAACCAAAAGATTTTTTTCAAAAAGGATATTTATAAGCTTGTGTCTCGTTGGGAGCATGTAATTGAAGCCAATGGTGATTATTTTAAAGAATGAAATAAGTGTGAGACTTTTGTGGGTCATTTTTTATGCCTGATAAAAACCACACAAACTTTCTTGATTACCTGATAGAAAAAGAAATTCAAACACAAAGTGGAGAAACTGATTTGCTAACACTTGAGCATTTAAACATTTTACAACTGAATTCACATACAATAGACAGAATTGCCAACGTCTTGATTTACCATCAGTATTTTTCAATAAAAATTTTTGTTTTATTTAATTATCAAAGCGAAATGCTAAAATAAAAATTTATGTTGGTAGTGATAATTAGAAACAACAGCTAAGTTTTTATCCCATGATTGTGTGTGATGCAAGTTACATTAAATGTGCATTAAAATTTATCCTATACATTAGTATCGCAAAAAAAGATTTAAATTTTAAGGTAAAAAAAGACCCACAGCAAAACATTGCTGTATTGCAAAACCATAATTGTTGTTGGAACTATGCATGTAACTTGGAAAATGCCAGTATACAACTCATGAAAAGAATACAGATTTCAATAGCAAAAATTTTAGAAATTACAGTAAAAAAATGTTTTGTTGAGATTGCAAGTTTTTAACATAGCAGCCTTTGCAAACAATTATGGATTTCATTCAAAAATATTTATAGCAAAGATAGTAACATAGCTCAGTTTCCTGCATAACTGCCTCAGTCCTGATGTCACCTGTAAGAGAGACAAAACACTGCTTTAATTAATTGAAATGTTTCTAGAATTGTTCAAATTACTTCTAGATTTTTTTAAATAGATGCGTACATATCATAAGCATTGATGAAATGACAGTCAAATCTTTTGAATCGTATTATCAATTTTAAACTGGTTTGTGTGGCATCTCTCAGTATTTATCTCAGGACTGAGGACGTTAAAGCATATTATAATGCTGTTTTTTGTATGGAAACTACAACACTGTTTCAGGCTATACATGCAATTCCTAGCTATGAATGTTTTTTTCAATGCATTGATCATCTTGAATGAAAAATGAGCGTTTTGGCATTCAAGAGATTTTCACAGTATTGAGACAAAATGCTAATATTAATTTACATCAAAACTAATGCTGTAATTGCATAAGAACCAAACCAATATGATATACAGTACATGATAGTACAGCATAATTTAAATTTTTGCTTAAAATGTACCATTTCAAAATAAATAAATAAATAAATAGGTAACTTATTTAACTTTAATGAATGTTGAATAATTTTATCAAATGGAATACAATATCTTACACTAACAGGGGTCAAATATAGGCAAGATTTGAAGGCCATTTAACCCCTTCACGAAAATCCACTTAATAAAACAGACCCCTTCACAAAATTCTTCCTAATAAAACCGTCTCCATCACAAAATTCTATTTCAAAAAAAGATGGTGTTTATTATTTTTATATTTTTTAATTTATAAGTGTAAATTGCAAACAAATCAAGTTTACCAGAAAATCAGGCTTCAGTAAAAAGATCTAAAGTATTTAAATTTAAAAGATTTAAATTTTTAAAGGATTTAAATATATTTTTGTAAATTAACTGCTAAAAATAGAAATTCTGAAAACTTTTTAAAGGTTTCATTAAGTACAAACTAGGGATGGGCAGTGTTACTACGCTAGAACCTAATATTGCATTAATATGTTACTGAAAAGTCCCTGTTAAATAAATAACACATGGTTCTTAATGACAGCATCTTCCTTCACTTGTTTTAATCAAGATTTCATTTTTTGTACCTCTAAAATAATAATAATATTCATTAAAAACGTCCTTAATCGTTTCTTTTGAGACGTTTGTTGAACAATGTTGAATGTCCGGGCTGGGTGCCCGGACAACGCCACCCCCCCCCCCCTTCCTGCTTGCGCAAACCCATTCACAATTATTTAAAAAATTTGCGTCCCCCCCTTATTAAAACATCCTTAAAAACCCTTATTAAAAAAATCTCACAATTATACACTCTAAGATAAAAAACCTGTCTAAAACGGAATTTAAAACTGTTTTAAAAGCTTCCGTTTTAGAAGGTTTTACTATATAAAATAAGATATTGTATGTATCCACCAAGTACAGCCCGGACAGCCTCCCCCCCCTGCTTGCGCAGACCCATTCACAATTATTTAAAAAATTTGCGTCCCCACCCCCTTATTAAAACACCCTTAAAAACCCTTATTAAAAAAATCTCACAATTATACACTCTAAGATAAAATCCTGTCTAAAACGGAATTTATAACTGTTTTATAGGCTTCCGTTTTAGAAGGTTTTACTATATAAAATAAGATATTGTTTGTATCCAGCAAGTACAGCCCGGACACCCCCCCCTGCTTGCGCAGACCCATTCACAATTATTTAAAAAATTTGGTCCTCCCCCCTTATTAAAACACCCTTAAAAACCCTTATTAAAAAAAATCTCACAATTATACACTCTAAGATAAAAAACTGTCTAAAATGGAATTTAAAACTGTTTTATAGGCTTCCGTTTTAGAAGGTTTTACTATATAAAATAAGATATTGTTTGTATCCAGCAAGTACAGCCCGGACAGCCCCCCCCCTGCTTGCGCAGACCCATTCACAATTATTTAAAAAAATTGCGTCCCCCCCCTTATTAAAACACCCTTATTAAAAAAATATCACAATTATACACTCTAACATAAAAAACTGTCTAAAACGGAATTTAAAACTGTTTTATAGGCTTCCGTTTTAGAAGGTTTTACTATATAAAATAAGATATTGTTTATATCCAGCAAGTACAGCCCGGACAGCCCCCCCCCCTGCTTGCTCAGACCCATTCACAGTTATTTAAAAAATTTGCGTCCCCCTCCCCTTATTTAAACACCCTTAAAACCCCTTATTAAAAAAATCTCACAATTATACACTCTAAGATTAAAAAACTGTCTAAAACGGAATTTAAAACTGTTTTATAGGCTTCCGTTTTAGAAGGTTTTACTATATAAAATAAGATATTGTTTATATCCAGCAAGTACAGCCCGGACAGCCCCCCCCCCCTGCTTGCTCAGACCCATTCACAATTATTTAAAAAATTTGCGTCACCCTCCCCTTATTTAAACACCCTTAAAACCCCTTATTGAAAAAATCTCACCATTATACACTCTAAGATTAAAAAAACTGTCTAAAACGGAATTTAAAACTGTTTTATAGGCTTCCGTTTTAGAAGGTTTTACTATATAAAATAAGATATTGTTTGTATCGAGCAAGTTCAGGTTAAAAATTCTGGGCACCCACCTGTTCAAAAAGATGGTTACGCCTATGCAACCGCAGAAGAAATAACTCAATAATCGCAAATTCAATAACTGTTAGATTTTTCACCAGTTTTTCAATTCAGTTCAGTTATGTAGTTCTTTTCTGTTAGATTTTCCACCCGTTTTTGAAAAAATGTAGTTTTTTACATTACAAAAGAACATTTTATCGCCTCGTAACTGTTGTTTATTTTCAAACGTTTTGTCTGAGGATAATGTTGTTATCGTTAACGATTTTTGATTTAAAGTTTCGTTTCCTGTTTGGTTTTCATTCGCGGTTGTTGAAGAAAGAGGATAAATAAAAAATGATTTCGTCTCTTTTTTATTAAATATCAGAAAGACTGAATTTGAGATTTGTGGATTTGATTTCTAAAGGGCTCTTCTGGGGGGGGGGGGGGTTCACCCCCAAACATACACCTTGAAACTTACACCTGCGTTTCTCATTTTTTGATGTAATATGTCTATCGAAAGCTTATGCTTCATACATTACAAATCTAGCATAAAAAATTTTCTCCTGTTATTCTGGGTCACGTTACGGACCCATAATGGGTTGAAATTTAAATTTCTTAAACTTCTTCGAGGTTTTTTGCCAAATCGGTATCAGAAAAAAATTGTGCCAACTTGATGTGTGTATGACATCTGCGCCATATAAACATTATCCAGTCTTGCTGGGGGATAGAGCAGAGTCAAACGCAGTTTTAAGGTCTGTGGTGTGACGTGAAGAATAAGGCACATTTATGAAACAATTCAGATCAGAAATAGCATATCCGTTTATTTTCATTCATCTCGAATGTTAAACTTAAATAAAACTATTTACATAAAACTCCAGCATTTGCTGAGTACTTCGTTGTTTAACTACATCCATGGCAAAACTTCATAACTGCAGATAACTAAATCCATCGGTTAAATTGTCTGTCCATCACAGCACACACATATGGGGATGTTTCCCATTCTAGATATACTTAGTACATAAACTGAAAGTAAAATTATGCATACAGTTACAGGTAAAAAAGAAGAGTGCCTTTACGACCGAAATGCAAAATGAAAAACTGGATCGGAACGATCACTACTGAACAAATTTAGAGGGACAAGATTTTGTCCAGATTTCCAACATGCGGCCCCATCGGTCGTAAAAACATCCTCTTTTTTCTTACAATTGAAATCAAAAATATTACAAATAGCTTTCTTAAATTTTACATACAGCAGAGGTTTAGTTAGAAAATCAGCTTTGTTATTTTTAGAACTTACATGTTTTAACTCAAAAACATTTTCATTTACTAACTGTCGAATAAATTGACATCTTATATCAATATGTTTAGTTTTAAAGTTCTCTTGACTGTTTTTAGAAAAATAAATAGCAGATTCATTATCACAGTACTGAACTGGTTTTATTTTATTACACAAATTAAGTTCATTTAAAACTCTTGAATACCAAGTCAGTTCCTTTACACTTTCAGTTAATGAAATAAATTCAGATTCCATAGAACTGAGTGCGATGCATTTCTGCTTTGATGTTTTCCAAGCAAAAGGAACATTACCAAAGTAAATTATATAACCACTGCTTGAGTGTCGTTTAGTAAGTTGACATCCCCAGTTAGCATCCGAATATGCATATAAACTTGGTGAATTTACATTAGACAGATTTATTTTAAAACTTTTAGTAGCAAAAACATAATTCATAATATCTACCACTATTAACCAGTGTTTATATGTATAACCATTACAAAATTGTGACATTACATTTACTGAAAAACTAATATCCGGTCTTGACCGATTTGACAAAAATGACAAACTTCCGATTAAAGATCGGTATGGAAATTTTTTCATTAACTCATTTTCTACAATTTCATTTTCGTTAACTTTATCTGGTAAAATACATCCAATTTTAAAAGGTAATTTAACATGACTTTTAGGCAAGTCCTTATATTTTAATTCTAATCTTTCAATATAAGTTTTTTGATGAATATATATTGAATCGTCAATTTGTTCAAAGTTAACACCTAACAAATATTTTGTTAATCCTATTCCAGTAATTTCCAAGTTATTTTTTAACATATTAGTCACAGATTGCATTATATTTTTATCTTTAGCAAACAAAACTAAATCATCTACATAAACTACTAATATTACATTACTTTTCAATTGATAAACGCAATTACACCATTTTAATTTAGAAAATCCTAAATTATTCAATATAGTATCTAATTCAGAATTCCATTCTCGGCCACTTTGCCGTAACCCATAAATAGATTTTTTTAACATGCAAACTTTATTTTCAGCTCCCCTCATTTCAAATCCGGGAGGTTGTTTCATAAAAACTGTTTCTTTTAATGACCCGTATAAGTAAGCTGATTTCACATCTAATTGTACATGATACCAATTTAACATAGAAACCAATAAAATAAACATTAATTTTACAATTGAAAAATTTACAACAGGTGAAAATATATCATTAAAATCAATACCCGGTTTCTGTTTGAAACCTTGAGCTACGAGACGGGCTTTATATTTTTTACCGTTTTTCTCTGTGTTTTTTATATTATAAACCCATTTGCTTCCTACTATTGTAGCGTTTTTGGGTGGTTCAACCAACCGCCAAACCTTTCTTTTATTCATCATCTCAAGTTCTTCCCTCATCGCGTCATTCCATTTCTCGCTTTCTGGGTTTAATTGTGCTTCCTCAAATGTTTTAGGGATTTCAGTATTGTAAAATTCATGCTGAAATAATTCATTTAAATATGAATCATCCGAATCGGTAGTAGAGGTTTCATTTAAATTTTCAACATTAGGATGAGTAGTTTTAGGTTTAAAGTCAAATTTATCTGGTTCATATGAGAGTTTATTTTCCCTACAATATTTTTTGACATAATTTAAAGATCTCAGTCTCTTATTTGTTATCGGGGTATAGTAATACACGTCAATCTTCGTGCTTTTTGTTCTAGGTTTCTCAACCCTTTTCCATTCTGAAATATTTATAGAACTTAAAGTTATCTTATTCCCCGTTTCCTCTTCATCTCCATTTAAATGTTCTCCTGGTAGTTTATGATTAAGATCTAAAGTCGCGTTACTTAAACCATTTGTCTCAGTTTGAGATTCATTAAAATTCAATATCACATCCTTATACTTATTATTTCCCCCAAATAATGTTTCTACACCCTTTTTGGATTCATCTATACGTACATGAATAGTTTGTATAATTCGCCTTTCTTTTGGAATATAAATCCTATAGCCTTTTGTTTTCATGGCATAACCAACTAAAATACCTGGTAAAGCTTTAGGTTGAAGTTTATTACGTTTAACTTTAGGAACGTGAACAAACGCTAAAGAGCCAAAAATTCTTAAATGTCTTACCGAAGGTTTGAATCCCGTCCATAATTCTTGCGGTGTAAGACCTTGGGTTAAACTGTGTTCGGTTCTATTTTTTGTATGAACAAACGCTAAAAGAGCTTCCCCCCAAAATGATGGTTTTAATCCGCTATCGTGTAGCATTGCTCGAACTGCATTCATTGCTACTTTATTAAGATTCTCTGCAACACCCACTTGTTCCGGTGTATAAATGGAAGATCTTTCTATTGTTATACCTAAATCAGTTAACAATTTCTCAAATGATTTATGAGTAAACTCCAATCCGTTATCACTTCGTACACATTTTAATTTCTTACCCGTTTGTCTCTCAGCTTTAGCTAAGAACTTTTTAAAGCATTCAAAAACTTCAGTTTTATCTTTAATAATATAAACTTCAGTTCTTCTCGAGTAGTCATCAATTATTGACAAAAAGTATTTCCCCCCTCCTAAAGAGTTAACCGGACTAGGACCCCATAAATCCATAAATACTCTATCGAGAACTTGATTAGAAGTGCGTTTATATAAGTAATTTCTTTTAAACGAATTTCTGTTCAATTTTGCAACTACACAAGTTTCACATATCTTATTTTTACTTTTGCACTTAATATTTTCAATACCTTTAACACAATTATTTTTACTCATTTTTCCAAGTAAAGGCAAATTAGTATGACAAAATCTACGATGTATTATTTCTGCATTTAAACTAGTAGAAAAAGCAAAATTTTCACATTTTGAAGCATAACCTTTTACAATATACAATTTATCTACTCTAGGTACAGTAAAACAATAATTATTAAATTTATCATACACAATCATTTTGTTATTTCCCCAATAAATTTGGTTTCCTGCAATATCTATATTAGACCCACCAATTAAGTTTCGTCTCATATTAGGAGCATACAATACATTTTTTAAAGTTATTTCTACATTACCTGTTACATCTAGAATGGTAAAGTCTATGTCTCCGATGCCCAGTATTTCAGACGAACAGTCCTTGTCCCCAATTAGAACTTGTTGGGGGGGGGGAGGTCCTTGTACGTTACGAATAGACTCCTGTCATTCGTAAAGTGAGAAGTAGCCGCTGAGTCCAGAAGAAACTCCACTATTTTATCATTTGAAGACATCAAGGCGAATTCAGGCTGCCTTGTAGTTTCACTATTGAACACTTGCTTCTTTCCTCTATTGCTTTTCTTTTTGAAGCACCTTGTATCAGAGTGGCCAGGGCGTTTGCAGTAACTGCATATTAAACTCGGCCCCATACGATTAGATGGTGAAGAATACGAGGGTCTAGAGGGTCGCAGTTCGCTTCCAGTATTAGAAAACGATGGTTTTTTCTCAGTCACTGAAGTCTTCATTGGATTGGTTGGTTTATCGGTAGAAGTTTTAAACTTAGTTGCATAAGCATCACCTACAGCGATAACCTCTTTACTTTCATCTTTCCGTTTCAGACAAATTCTTCCATATTCACTAATTAACTGTTTCGATACATTTTCTAATTTGAATTCTTTATCATCTAATCTATATAACATTTGAACTAAGTTATCATATTCTTCAGGTAAACGACGGATTAATTGAAAACATGCCAATAATTCCGGCATTTCAAACCCTGCTTCTTTAATTTGAAATATTTTATCTTCAATTCTTTTGCAAAATAAACCGATAGTTTCTTCTTGCGAGTTTAACTTCATTTCAAAAAATTCATCCACTAATCCAGCTAGACGTGCTCGGGAAGTGGGTTCAAAGTTTAACTTCAAGATGTCCCATGCCTCTCTTCCATTTTCTGTTTGAGCAATAAGAATTTGAAATTTTCTTTCGATGGATTGATAAATAGTCGTATAAGCTCTTCTTTTACGCCATTCAAAGTCACTTTTTTCACGATCAGAAGCATCCGCTTTACATGCGATATCTGGTTTTGTGATAAATTCCCAGCAATTTCGATCAATTAACACACATTTGACGTCGAGCTTCCATGAAGAATAATTATAGTCCGACAGTTTCGGAAAAGAATAAGTTAACTCTGGAGCTTGTGCCATTATACTTGCAAAACAGTATTAATTTAATTTCAAACACCACAATTTATCTATTTGACCTTTAAATAGCATAGCATGGCCCCTTAACCATGTTGGGGGATAGAGCAGAGTCAAACGCAGTTTTAAGGTCTGTGGTGTGACGTGAAGAATAAGGCACATTTATGAAACAATTCAGATCAGAAATAACATATCCGTTTATTTTCATTCATCTCGAATGTTAAACTTAAATAAAACTATTTACATAAAACTCCAGCATTTGCTGAGTACTTCGTTGTTTAACTACATCCATGGCAAAACTTCATAACTGCAGAGAACTAAATCCATCGGTTAAATTGTCTGTCCATCACAGCACACACATATGGGGATGTTTCCCATTCTAGATATACTTAGTACATAAACTGAAAGTAAAATTATGCATACAGTTACAGGTAAAAAAGAAGAGTGCCTTTACGACCGAAATGCAAAATGAAAAACTGGATCGGAACGATCACTACTGAACAAATTTAGAGGGACAAGATTTTGTCCAGATTTCCAACAAGTCTTTTTTTATTGCAATTTTTTTATGTAAAACAATATGCATTATTTTTCATGCACAATTGCGCATTAAATGAAAATTGTAATGCAATTTTTGTAGTAGTACTTTATAATGATGAATAAAAAAAACACATTATTTAAAAGTATTTCCTGCACAATAAAATGTTTCCTGACGATTACAAAAAAATATGTCCTGACAATTCAAAAAATAAAAACGTAATTGTCCAAGTTTTCACTTCTGTCGGCACTCCAAAATTTTGTGGAAATAAGTCTTATTCTTTATTTATGTATGGATCCATATAAAAAAGTATGAGCTAGTGAACTTTGGAACCATTTTAATACAACTCATATTCGAAATATTAAAATAATTGAGAAAAATTATTAAAAAATTATTTTCAATTTAATCATTTTTATACTAAGTAAATGCAATTAAATTTCTTATAAATTGAATCTGGAATGTTTAGATAAGATTTTAATATTTACAAAATATAAAATACAGTACAATATATTAGGTTTACAGCTTTCTGAAAGACATAAAAATAGTAGGATAAAATTTAGATGAGTTCAAAGTATTAGAATATTTTATTTTGCGCAACAATATTACCTTATTAATATGAAGTAAATGGTAGTTAATTTTTTGTAGCACCCTCTTTTGCTTTCATAATAGCGTACAATCGATCTTGCATACTATACATATCTGCTATTAAGAAACTAGTAAAAAAAAACTGAGTCTGGAAAAAATTTCATTCTCTACCATCTGTCCTATCTCACAAGTTTCTTTGTCCTATCAGTAAATATTTGTTTTATGTTTTGCAGCCGCTCAAGTAGTGGCAGCACGCATTGACTTGCTGTACGAAAATTCAGTAATGCATTTCATCTCAGATTTTAAAACATCAACAGTGCTGATTCAGAAAACGTGGTATACGGAAAATGGATTTTTGAAAAATTCGTTTTCCTCTGTATGTTAAAGAAAGTTTTCTTAATATGTTTTCTTGTACTTTCTAATTTTCCTGCTTTTCGTATTTCCTATTGGATACATTATTTTATATTCAAAAATATATGTGCCTATAGATATTTTCTTAAATGTTGTTGCCCCACCAGTGACAGAGATTCTGCCCTCAAAACTGGTAGACGGCAGGCGCTGGATTAGAACAAAACCCAATCGCGGTCGTCAGCCCAATCATTCGGAGTTTTCCGTGGTTTTCTTCGAACTTTGGATTTCCTTGCGTAAATACGGGTTGGGTTCCCTTAGAAAGACCCCCCCCCCTCCCTCCACGGAGGGCACCACCTTGGGGGCCCATATCCCATGTGTTGTCCGTTTGGGAGCATATTTAGCAATTGTTTATAAATTGTTTATTGTATCCTGTTACAAAAATAACAGGATGTTGGAACCTGTTACCAGCGCTACTGTGGAATGATGTAACCTGTTAACCAAAAATAACCATATTTCCCATCTCTAGTACAAACCGAATATTCGGCAAAGCCAAATATTCAACTTAATTGAATAGTTTGATATTCAATCTAACCGAATATTCGGTAACATGGCTGGATACCGAATATTCGGTGCATTCCTAATTTATTACCTACTTAAGATATTTTATAACAGACTTGCCAACCTCTAAAAGTAAAAAATCAGGAGATTTTTGCATAGAAGTAAGGAGATTATTATTTTTAAGCCCCTCGCCCACCCACCTCGCATTAAAACACAATGGAATAATAATTGATAGAAGAAAAACACTACTCAAAAATGCGCATATTTAATACACACAATTTAGTCAGTATATTATTTTAAACTGTGGCTGATGGGGATTTTATGGTGCAATAATTCATTAGTGACATGCTGCACCAAGGCCAAAACAAACAAAAAGTTAGGTAAAATAACTAGTAAGAATATAAATGCAATTTGTACATCTTTGTATCTGCATTATTGCAACCGTCTGTTGACACTGTAAATGGCTTGATCTTAAGATGTCAATTATAGTATCTTTACTATTACTAGCCATCTTCTTCACAATTGAAGTCGTTTTTGTCCTAGCACAGGCATATTTTTTCGCCACAGCACTGTCCGGGAACATTGTTTTAAAAAGTGATGAAGCGTGATCGGTAGCACTCAGCGGTATATTGTGCTCCAATAAAAACGAAGTAAAAAGGCATTCCGCTTTAATAGTACGTTGATCTGTTTCATCAACAGAAAATGAAAGTTTTTTTAATCAATTTAGATCGTTTTTGCTTTTTTGTTCCAATAGGCTTTACAACATCAGCTCTACCACCCTGCAAAATTTTAAAATCAAAAGAACACACAGT
This sequence comes from Maratus speculifer, assembly GCA_964019185.1. Taxonomy (NCBI): domain Eukaryota; kingdom Metazoa; phylum Arthropoda; class Arachnida; order Araneae; family Salticidae; genus Maratus; species Maratus speculifer. The sequence goes on from OZ025298.1 coordinate 160,485,274, forward strand.
GCATCCAAGGGCGGATCCAACCCAACCTCCAGGGGGGGAGTCAACTTTTGACAGATGATTTAATGAAACAATTTTAAAATACAGTAAATCTTGTGAAAACGGAATTATGATAAAAAGTAGCAAATTTCGCCGATCGGGCATAAAAAAAAATCGCAAAAATTGTCGATTAGTCACGTAAAAAAAACTAATTTTGTCGATCGGACGTGAAAAATCTCAGATTTCGTATATCGGAAAGGAAAAAAAATCAAATTTTTTTAATAATACTTGAAAAAATTTTGTTCATAGGTTGTGGAAAAGTCGCCTGTTTTGTCTGTTTACCGCGCAAAAAATGCGAATTTCGTTGACCTGGCGCGGAAAAATCGAAAATATCGTCAACTGGACATTGGAAAATCACGAGTTTTTTATATCGGCCCTCCAAAAAATTCGAATTTTGTCTGTATGTCTCAGAAAAACCACAAATTTTGTCGACCGAACACAAAAAGTTGCGAATTTTGTCTATATGGAACGAAAAAAATCTCAAATTTCGTTAACAGGGCACGGAAACCTCCCAATTTTGTCAATCGCTTCGTAAAAAGCGCAAAATTATTCGATCGGGAATGGAAAAATCGCGAATTTTGTTGATTGGGAATAAAAAAATTGCGAATTTTGAGTTGATATAGAACGCAAAAATTGCCAATTTCGTGAATCAGGAAAAAATTATCGCGAATGTAGTCGATTGTCTCCGTAAAAGCAAATTTTATTGTTTGATGCGGAAAAATGCATATTTCATGGACAAGAACAGAAAAAGGCTCGAATCTCGTCAATTGAAAACGGAAAAATCCTGATTAATGTCGACTGCTTTCGTAAAAAGCGCGAAATTAGTCGATCGGGAACGAAAAAATCGCTTTTGGTAGGGCACGGAAAAATTGGGAACGTTGTCGATCGGGAACGAAAAAGTCGCAAATTTGGTCGATCATTTTCTTAAAAAGCGGATATACAGTTGATCTGGAATGAAAAAAAATTACAAATTACGTTGATATTGTGAACGAAAATTGACAATTCCATCGATCAGGACAGAAATTATCTCAAATATGGACGATCGGCTTCGTAAAAAGCATGAATTCCGGCGATCGAATACAAAAAACTCGCAAATCTTATCGATTCGGAACGAAAAAATAGCTAATTTTGTCGATTCGGAATGAAAAATCGCTAATTTTGTTGAAAGGGCTCAAAAAAACCGCAAATTTTGTCGACGATGCGCGAAAAAATTAAATAAATCTTTGAGCGTCTGCAGAACAATCGTGAGAAAAAAATCAGGGATCTCATCAGTTTACAGCAGGAAAAAAATGCATAGCTCGTCATTCAATTAAGAAATGCGTATTTCTTAGATCGTGTACGGAAAAATTCGTATTTCATCGAACGAGAACGGAAAAATGTGCTAATTTTGTGGATTGGGCCCGAAAATTTTGAATTTTTTCAATCAAGTGAAGAAAAATCGCAAATTTCGCAGACCATTTGTGGAAAAATCTCAAATTTCGTCGATCACACTCGAAAAAATCGTGAATTTCATCGATTAGGCATGGAAAAATTCTGAATTTCGTGGATCGGCTTTGTAAAAATTGCGAATGTCACTGATCGGGTGCGGAAAAATTGTGAATTATGTCGATCAGGCGCGGAAAATTTGCGAATTATCTCGATCAGTTTCGAAAAAAGCGCAAATTCTTTCGATTAGATGCTATTTTGCATTTCTGTTTTAGCACCTTTTATTTAGTCTGTACAGTGTACATCCCGAAGAGCTCCAGGGGGGGGTCATGACACCCTCTTGGATCCGCCACTGAGTGCATCTGGCGTATAAAATTCCTTCTGATGACGGCACGATGCGTTCAAATTCTTCGGTAAACGAAGACTGATAAGACTTATCATATTTCTTTTTTGATGCCATAATTACGAATTCATAAAAAAATTGCAAAACATATCACAAAATAAAAAATTAAACGCGATTTCGCTCCACTGATCAACAATATTCAAAATAACAGCTAACACAGATATAACAATAGCTTATACTATTTATCTATCGAAACCCACGACACTTCACGTTTATTGGGCAGTTGCGCCGTAACCACACCTCCTGACGATGTGACTTCAAATCCACTAACCAATCACTGAAGAGAAATGGTTTTCTGGCTTTCTTCGTTATGACAAATTGGTTGGCTGGTTCTATTTTATGTAATAACAGGAAACGAAGATGACAAAATTTTCATACATCGTAAAAAACTGGGAAAAATTTGCAGAAAAGCGAGAAATCAGAAGAAATTAGTATATAAGCGGGAGATCGGGAGAATGATTAAAAATCGGGAGACTTGGCAAGTCTATTATAAGCAAATTATGTATAATTGTAATCACTATTTTTGACAATGGCATATCATACACACACACACACACACAAAAAAAAAAAAAAAAAAAAAAAAAAAAAAATACTTCAATGTTATATAGTGAATCAAGGTTAATGTTATTTAACAGATATTCGAGTAGAGGTTTTGAATACATTTTATCAGTATTAAATTTCAACTAAATAAATACTCTAAGCATACATTTCGATGCAAAGGATCAAAGTATCAATAAGATTTTTGACAGCTTGATAAATCATTATATTGATAATAAAGGCGAAAATGATCAAGACTTACCTCAAATTCAGTAACAAGAAATTACCCTGGATGATTCTACTTTATTAAGAACCCAAATTAACAAAAATGTGGTAAACAATGTGGTTACAGTTAATGCTCAAAGTGTTTATTAGTTCCGACAATTAAAATCCCTAAATATGACAATAAAACAAGATTAAATAATGAAAAAAAAAAAAAAAAAAAAAAAAAAAAAAAAAAAAAAAAAACAGAAAACAGAATTTAATAAAGTTTTTTTTTTTTTTTTTTTTTTTTTTTTTACTTTCTATAAAAGTGAATTGCTTTCATAACATATCTAAGAGAGATGATTAAGGAAATATCATTCAGTGTATGAGGTGCATCTTTTTTTTCTATTTTCTAATCTTGTATACTTAAATTGAGCGATTGAAGTCAGATGATTTTGCTTCTAGAAATTCTAAAAGACATATATATAACATTATATATGGGTCATTCTTCAAAAAAGGACATATTTCAGAATTTTTTTTTTAATTTAAAAACTTTTTTTTCACTTAATTTTTTTTCTGGGATTTATAAGCAAGTGAGGAACACTAATAAAGCTATGGTCCTGTTCAATTAATTTTATTTATGTAATAAAAAATATTTAAAAAATTTAATGGTAACGGAGTGGAGATGCATATTCTTATTAACGTATATACTTATTAAAAGTAACTAAAAATCTTAAAATAGAAAGGAATATAACACATTGAAATAAAAACAAATGCATATACTGCTCTAAAATTTTATAATTTGAAAATTATCAAAAATAAAGTTAGTTTATTGCACACATAATGGCCTCTGTTAAAAGTGGGTTCATTTAGAATTTCTAGTATCTGTTTCTGATCAATAAAGTCTGTGTCATCATTCTCTGGAAAAATAAAAACCACCCCAATCTTTGATTTCTTCAGAAAGTTCACCTTATACATCTCATTCATTTCTACGGACATGATTTTACAAATGAATTGATACTTTTTCATTTTCACAAATACTCAACCCTTACCCATGCACCAACATTGGGAATTTTGAAAAAAGTTGCTTGAAACAGATTGTGGAAGTACCAATTATGAGAGTGAAGGAAAAAAAAAGAAGGTTTATGTGCATTTTATGAATTATACAGCATAAGACATATGTCAGAAAAATTAATATATTTAAAACTTATTAATGCTCATTAAACTCATCAATTTTTGCCAAGTTCAGACATTAATTTGTATTTTCTCACAATCTATTCTACTACACCTGATATTACTTTTCTATATTTTGTCTTTTGTTTTAAATTGTATTTTAGTTGCTTTGTTAAGACTTCACCATACAATATATATTTTTTAATTGCTAGTGAAATATGCTGACTTTTAACAAGTTCTTTTACATTTTTTTTATTATTATTATAGCTGGAGTATCCAACTTTGCGATTTGAGATCTTTGTGCTCTTTTTTTGTACTTTTCCATCATATTATTAGCTTCTTTAAGCTTGGCTTTTAACTTTAGATTTCTCATTCTTCAGATCACGTACATTTTTTCTTCATCTGTTTCTATACAGGCTTTCTCTACTTGTTGAAGGCACATTTTGTACCAATATTGGTAAACCTAAAGATAGGCTTGCTAGCGAAGTATTTTCTTCAATCTTTTTTTCTAATTCTTTTTTCTTTTTGCTTAGGTTGTAAGATTTCTTGCTCTTTTCTCGCCAATTTTTTCTAACATTTATTTGTTCTTGTGGTGTCATTTTATTAATGCTTTTAATTTTATCTTAATTTTACCTTTCCTTGTATCTCTCCTTTCCTTCTCAAGCCTAAGTGAGTCATTTTTTGTCGCATCACATAGTCTCTGTATGTTCTCTTTCTTTTTTTGATTGGCAATACACTTTTTTTCGACCTTTTATATTATTATGCTCATTTCTTTTCTTTATCATAGAACTAAAAAAAATTATATACAGTAGACTCCCTAAAACGACATTTGTGAATTTTATGAAGCCAATTAACAATTATGTGCGACTTTTACAAAGCTCTGATTTTTAAGAAGCTGATCAATGAAATTCATGTTTTTTTTTCGCATGATCACCGCAAATTGCAATGTTTCTTTGCATGATCGACAAAATTTGCGATTTTCACGAGACCAATCGACAAAACATGTTACTTTAACGAAGCCGATCAATGAAATGCACAACTTTAACAAAGCTGATCGACACGATCTTTCCGCATCGGATGAGGAAAATTTGCAAATTTTACTAAACCGATCAAAGAAATTTGCAATTTTTACAAAGCAGACCGATGAAATTCTAATTTTTCTTTGTATGATTGATAAAATTCACGATTCTTCCGTGGCAAATCGACGAAATTCACGTTTTTTAACCAACTTTGACAAACTCTATTTTTTTTACGCAGCAAGATGAAATTCGTGATTTTTCTTCTGTGCATCATCGCAAAATTCGTGTTTTTTCCCCGTGCCTTATAGACAAAATTTGTGATTTTTTTCACTCCTGATCAGTGAAATTTGCTATTTTTTCTGAGCTTTATGGGCAAAATTTGTTATTTTCCCATGCTTGATCAATGAAATTCACGGTTTTTCCGCGGCCAATCTACTAAATTTGAGATTCTTAAGTGCGAATCTTAATTTTTCCCTGCGGTAAATTGACGAAATTGATGATATTTTGTGACTTAATCAGAAAAATTGCAATTTTTTACAGTTGTAAATTAACGAAGTTTGCGGGCCACAGGTTGTGCATCCCTAATCTAAGGAGTTCTAAGCACTGCTTAGAAATTTGTTTCATTTAGAAATAATTTCTAAGAGAAATTAATTATCTTAGAAATTACTTATTTCAATTCTATTATTATTTTAAAGGAATTTTTTTTTTAAAAAATCTTTATTTTAAAGATTCTATTATTATTTTAAATTATTTATTAGAATATTCCATAATCCGCACAACCTTTGGCCCCAGATCTAGACATTTAAATGTAATCAAAAAATTAAAACTGAAACATACCTGACTTTCAAACTATATTTATGTTACGTATTTCCCAGTCATAATCTGGCCCCATTTTTTTGACATAACTTTATTAAGCTTAATGCTACTACGAATAGGTGGCCAGTAGCACGATTCTTCTTTACCATTTTCTTTTGCAAACCACGTGCATGGAATTAAGTATATCTGGCCTTTTTCATCTGTAAATTCTACAGCAGCATATTCATATTTTGAGCTAAAAATTTTTTCATATTGTTAAAAAGTAAAAACACATTTTGAAAAAATGTACATTAAAAACAAATATTGACACTTCAATAATTATACAAATATAATTACTTATACTATACATCAATGCTATAACTGTGATAGTTCTAGTATAAATTGATATCAAATCATTTTGGCTGTATATGTCATTGTAAATTTAAAAAAGAAAAAATACAAAAAAGAAAAAAAAACTGTGGTGAAATAATTGTAAGTTAATTGAATTTATGACAAAGATTAAAAATTACACGCGATTTTTACGTTTCTAAATTTTCGCAATTTTGTGACACTGTTCACTTTTATAAAGCGGTATTTTGATGAATTTTACATTTATAAAGTGATTCAGGGACGATTCTGTTCAGTATTTTCTGAAAATTTAAGATATTCAATGCTGGAAAAAGAAAAAAAAAGTCATCAATCTGGAAATTTAGAGAAAAAACATACAATGAATTTCAACAAATGGTTGTCCAAACAAAATCAATGACAATAAAAACTCAAATTTCGTTAAAAGAAATGAATTTCATCAAAGAATAGTGCAAAAAACCTGCAAATTTCATCAGATTCACAGAAAAATGCTAATTTTGGGCAGGGAAGAGATAGCTGAAAAAAAAAAAAAAAAAAAAGAAAATATTGTAAAAAAAAAAAAAAAAAAAAAAAAAAAAAAAAAAAAAAAAATTGCAGGAAAAGGTAAATCTTTTAAAACTTGTAAATTTCATCAAACGATCACGAAAAACTCATTTCGCCAAAATATGTTAAAAAAACTCCCATATATCATCAAAAAATTGCGAAAACCTCACAAATTTCATCAAAAAATTGCAAATTTTTACAAAAATCATGAAAAATCTGCAAGTTTTGTCAAAAAATTGCAAAAAATAAATAAATTTCATCAAATAGTCATGGAAAAAATAGTGTCAAAAGTACACCCCCCTTCCCCTCTTAAACACTCTGCTGTAACTTTTCAGAAAATTTGCTGTGAATTTCAAACAAAAATTTTTATTAAGAATTGCCCCTGAAGAACTCTTTGACAAAATTTTTGTTTCTTTTACAATCTCTTAATGAAATGCACGTTTATTGATATGATTTCATGAAATTTGAAAATTTTAAGTGGAGTTTTGGTAAATTTGGGTTTATATGGCGATCCTTTCAAAAAATTCGCATTTATTCTGTGATGCTTTCACGAACTCTACGTCCGCGATCTTTCTATGAAATTCACACTTTTTCTCGATCTTTTGAGGACGATTACGCTTTTCCCCTGCTATTCCTTGAGAAAATTAGAGTTTTTTTTCGCAATGCTTCAACAAAATTGGTGTTTCTATCGAGATCCTCTAACAAAATTCTGTGCGTTTCCATTTTCTGAGAAAGACTGACAAAATTGATTGTGAAAATATGCGACTCAGCTCGGTTCAAAACTTATGAAAAATCGGCTATCAGCCCTGAAATTCGGACATAATTTCCAGGCAGATAACTGATGTTTCATAATTTTTGGAATTGAATGTGTTAATTTTTAGGAAAATTCGGAGCAAAATGACTCCGTTCTTGCATCAGAAAATAGCAAGAAACTTGTGTTAATCGATAGCCAGGAAAAAAAAAAATTGCGAAATTTGTCAAACAGTTTTTTGGGGAAAAAAATCGCGAATTTCAACGATTTTTTGCAGCAAAAAACTCACGACAAAATGTGATTCAGTCGCACGAAAATATAATAAAATTCACAAAAATGTCAGAAGTTGACCGTAGTTTCAAAATGCAAAAAATTTCAGAAAATTCACGATTTTTTTTCTTTGTGTGTGTGTGTGTGGGGGGGGGCTCTTGTCCACAATATTCTTTTGGGTGGGATTTCAAAATTTCGGGCATGAATCCTGCCCTGAATGTTTTTCCTTGTTCCTTTTTACGACCCAAAAATAATCCAAATCTTGATTTAGCGACCTTTTCACATCCTCCAGAAATTATAACATCTAGAATCAGTGAAGACTATTTTTCTTTCCAACAAATATTACATGCATTTTACTGCACATGGATCAAGATGTTATACAATGTTTAAAAAATATAACGGTAAATAAAAAATACAATGGTATTCTAATCAATAAGAAGTAAAGAAAATTCACAAAATGAGTTTTTAGTGGCTATTCGTACAGCAAATGATTTTAGGCAGGTGTTTTCTCAGGATATAGTTTTGCTTCCATTTTGCCGGATATGTAAAGAACCAAACTTTGGAACTTGAACCTGATGCCCATGGGCTGAAAAAACAGAGCATGACATTTGAAGATTCCAATCATCTAATATCCAAATATTATGAAAGCATGTTGTTTGGGTGCAAAATTATACATTTGAAGTTTGAAGATTATGTTGACATTCACAAAGAATTTAAAGCTCAGAAATCAGTTTTTTTTAAAAAAAGATTGAATCTGCAGCCTTCACAATCCTGATTAGATATTCCAAATAATTTTTTTTGCAAGCAAAATGACGATGTTCCATATGTACTTCCAACATTTAAAAAGATGTCACCAAGGTGTATGCAGCATTTACATCAAATTATCTGGAACAAGAGGAAATTCTAACATTTTTAAGAAGTTTCCAACTGTTGTTTGAAGCAAAACCGCATAACTTGAATATTTAAAAAATGTTTTGTAATTTCATAATTTTTAGCCATTTTTTACATTTAAAAATTTAGACTAAATTCTACAAATTTACTTTTTATTGCATAAGTCAATAGTTTTAACTACATTACAATGCTAGGTATTTTTTAAGTCTTAAGATCAGGGTTGGAAAAAACTTTTTTTTTTCAAAAAAAAAAAAAAAAAAAAAAAAAAAAAAATTGTTTGAAACAGGTTTTTTTGGTTTAAATTGTTTTTTTTTTTTTCTTAAACATCCCTCCTTATTATATATACATGCATATTTATTGATAAAAAAAGACATTATTGGATTATAAGTAGTGTAACTTTATTTAAAAATAATTTAAATTAAATAATTACAATAAATTGGGTAGTAATTACAATAAATTGGGTAGAGATGCACAATCTGTGGCCCGTGGGCAAAAAGTGGCCCGCAACGGGTTAACATGTGACCCACGAACTTCGTCAATTTACAACTAGAAAAAAAATTTAATTTTTGAGCAAAAGTTGAGAAAAATATCATAAATTTCGCCAGTTTACCGCTGGAAAATATAAAATTTTGTCAGTCACTTATGAATCGCAAATTTCACCGGTCATTCAAAGTAGACCGGGCATGGAAAAATCGTTAATTTCATTTACCAAGCACATTTCATTCATCAGGAATGAAAAATAGCGAATTTTGCCCATGAGGCTCGGAAAAATAGCAAATTTAGCCGACTGGACACGGAAAAATCATGGTTTTGTCGATCAAGCACGGAAAAATTACGAATTTTGTCTGTCGAACGCGAAAAATCGTACAATTTGTTGATTGGGCAAGAAAAAATTGTCAGATTTGTTGATGATGCGCGAAAAATTGCAAAAATTCATCCGCTGCAGAAAAATTGCATGTTTTCTCGGTTTATCACGTGAATTTCGTTGACGGGGCACGAAAAAAATCGTGAATTTTATGATGATGCACAGAAAAATTGAAAATTTCTATGATCGGTGCGAAAAAATAGCGAGTTTTGTAAATTTATCAAGAAGAAAATTCACTATTTTCATCTTGCTGTGCAAAAAAATGCAGAATTCTTCAAAATTAATTACAAATTGCGAATTTCGTTGACTGCGCACGGAAAAAATGCAGATTTCGTCAGTTAAATGCTGAAAAAGCGCACATTTCGTCAATCGGACATGGGAAAACCGCGAGTTTTATTGATCGGGTTCCGAAAAATCACAAATTTCATTGGTAGAACATTAGAATATAGCGAATTTTGTCGATTTTATGCAGAAAAGCTGAAAAATTCGTCTATTAGGTTTGCAAAAATTGCTAATTTCGTTGATCAGGCTCGTAAAAATTGCGAATTTTGTCAATCGGCTTCATAAAAATCGCGAATTTCGTCGATAAGTTTTGTAAAAATGGCGAAATGCGTCAATCTGGTATGGAAGAATTGCGAATTTTATCAATCATACGAGGAAAAGTTGCAAATTTCGTCGATCGGCTTTGTAAAAATCGATAATATCGTCAATCATCCGTTGGAAATTGCGAATTTTATCATTCATGCGAAGAAAAATCGCGCATTTTGCCAATCAGTTTTGTAAAAATCCCAAAATTTGCCGATCAGCTTGGTAAATTGCATATTTCGTCAATTGGCTTTTCAAAATTCTCAAAATTCATTGACTAACTTCCTAAAAATTGATAATTTCGTCGATTGGCGTCGTAAAAATCTATATTTGTGTCGATTGGCGTCGTAAAAATCGATAATTTTGTTGATCAGCCGCAGTAAAATCACGAATTTTATCAATCATGCGAAGAAAAATCGCGAATTTCGGCAATTAGTTTTGTAAAAATCGCAAATTTTGGCGATCGACTTCGTAAAAATCGATAATTTTGTCAATTAGCTGCAGAAAAATCGTGAACTTCAGCGATTAGCTTTGTAAAAATTGCAAAATTCGCGGATCAGCTTTGTAAAAATCGCATAATTCGTGGATCGGTTTCGTAAAAATCACAAATTTCATGAATCAGCTGCGTAAAAATCTCGAATTTGTTGATCGGTTTTGTAAAACTTGTGAATTTTCCCAATCGAATTTTCTCGATCAATTTCGTAAAAACTGCGAATAACTTTCGTAAAAAGCCCAAATTTGGTTGATCAGGCGTGGAAAGATGCAAATTTTGTTGATCGGCTCCTTCCCTCTCCTTCATTCATAAAGTCCACATTTTTTCTGGCACCAGCCACTTATCTTTATTTTTAGCACTTTTAATAGAAGAATATTTACTCACTTGAATAAAGTCAAGGAATGTTACTACATCTTGAGAATAATTTTTGCTATATCTGTTATACATACAAACTGCTGTATATCCTTACCAACTGAATTGGATATTTTGACTGGTTAAGCAAACGTAAAGGGATATTCCCCACCCGACCCAACTTTTCTCTGAAAATATATTTAATATCTGATTATAGGCCAGAAATTACCTTCGAAATCGAATTCTCTTCATGTTATTGATGTGGCCCTCGACCACGCAGACATATTTGTAAGTGGTCCTTCTCTTGAAAAGGTTGTGCATCCCTAATTTAAGCAATATTTACAAACAGTCTTATGCTCAGAGAATAAATTACTCTACACAGTGAAACATGAATAGTCTGAAAATCTTTATAAACAATCTTTTGATTATTAATAATAAAGATTTGGATGTAATTTGATAAATATAATATTCTTTTTCACGGTTATTCAAATAATAAATTTCAAATACTTTTTGGGATTTAGATATTTTGAGTGTGTGGCAGTTTGAAGTCAATATTTTTGGTCATTAGATTCAGCGATAACAGGCGAAAAAATACGATTGTTATTATTAAAATGCTATAACTAACACCCAATCTTTGAATACCCTCTTATTCAACTTCGTATTTTGATTTTAAACCAAAATAAACTCCCCAATCAAGATTTTTTTTTTTTTTTTTTGTTACAGCTTGAGCATAATGTTAGAAAGCAAAAGCATAATGATATGTTATTAATTACGTTAATCTGGTTTTTTTTTTTTTCAAAAAATGAAATATTTTATACTAAATATTGAATATTTTAAATTTATTTTATCTCTGATCAATTCACACCTTTGAAGCTTTTTCTTTAAAGCAATAGATATGTTCACAAACACATACTGATAATAATCCTATACCAAAAAAGTGACCTAAATTCACTATATCTAATGTTTATTACTGAAATAAAGTGTTGAAAGTAGAAATTGTATATATCCAATTTTCTGAAACATGTAAATTATAAAGAAAAAGAAAAATTCATTGGATTTCTTCTAAAAAAAAAAAAACCAGTTGGTTTAAACCAACATCTAAATACATATATCAGTATAGCTCTTGTTACAGTAAAAAAAAAAAAAAAATACTTATCGGTAATTGTCCTGGGTGTGATTGATAATTACCCTGTTGCCAGGGTAATTAACGATCTTTGAAACTTTAAAATTCAAAAATATTTAAATAATATTTTAATCAAAGTCTATTTGATTGAATAAATACATGAAGCTTTAACCATACTAAATTTGATTATAACAATTGAAATAATTAAAAAGAGATTTAGATGTTAGTGTTTTTTTATTTGCCCGATACAGTTCATTTCAACATTTAAATCATAATACTAGTGTTCACTCTAGAAATAAAAAGGGCATGGTGCTATTCACTAAAAAGGGCACTACTGCAGCAGAAAAGGGCACTTTTGCAAGAAAAAATATGTTATTGCCTTTAGAAGGGAAAAAAGAAAGCGGGAAAATACATAATTTTTAAGTAAGATAAATCAAATATTAATTTTGAATGATTTTATGATATAAAAATTAAAAATTCAATTAAATTAAACAATGATTGAATAGTTTGATGTTCTTTTTCTTAAAGAAATGAAAAATTCTATAATTTTTGAACACACAAATTTAGAAATACTACGGAATAGAATAAATATTTATTAAAAATCTCTGGGTAAAACCAGTGGTGCATTTTTCTACTTTTAAAAAGGGCAGGGTGCATTTTGCAAATTTGAGAAAGGGCAGGGTGCTGCACCCTTCAAAAATGGCCTAGAAGAAACACTAATAATACTTTAAGTTCTTTAAAATGCATATGAATTCTGTTTTGACATAATGAAATTTGTGAAGATAATGCATAACGATTTTATTGCTATGTTTGAAGCATACCATTTCAGAGCTTGATATCAGGGTTGATAAGTTTTAAACACTCAGATGGTTTTATCTGTCATGTCAAAAAGCACTTTGACATAGTTTTTAAAAATGACTGTCAAAAACTCATATTAGGCTCAAAAGGGTCTGAATATAAATATAACCAACATACAAAGAGATGATTGAGAAAAAAATAAGAACAAAACAAAAGAGAGATTATATAGATATTGTTTTGCAGCTTAAAGATAAAGTTTTGTTGTTGAGTCAACATTGCAATGAAACATTTGAATGATTTCATTGTCAATAAAATAAAACTATATTCATCAATACAGCCTAAAACAAATTTTAAAACCGATTCTCTTTAAGCATAGATCAATTAATTTAAAATTACAGGTCAAAAGCTAAAAGTTTCCATGACTAATGAACATAAATAACACAAATACCATGTTTACTGGCAAGTATTGGAGAATATTCAAAATATTTCACTGATATAGTACAAGAAAATAACTTTTTTCTACTTAAAACTTATTTTCTTTTAAAAGCATTTTATTTTTATCAATAAACGTATAATCATAAAGACTGCCAAGTATGTATTACATCTTAAAACATTATGCTAGCACAATATTCCTGTTTTATAATAATTTTCACATATATTTAGCTTAAAGTTATCTTAAAAGTGCAACCAGATTTAACAATTGCATATTAGAAATCAATCTAGGATAAGTTTTTTGTGAATATTTAAATATTTTTTTTTAAACTTTGTACATTAAGCATAAAACTTATTTAAATATACAAAAATAATTGATAATATCAGTAAAAAAGCTATTTAATTCCAAAATTAAATGGTAAAAGCAAGAAAATATCGTTGTGATTAAGCTTAAACACACTTAAAATATAAATTTTAAAAGAGCTAAAATTTTCCACTTCTATCCGAAACAAAACAACAAAACATTCGTAATGCTTAGCAAAAGATGTCGTTTACAAGCGATATATGAATTTGTTTACAAAAGATATATTTTTACGAAATGAATATGTTTACAAAAGATATATAAAACTATATACTTACTTTTCTTTGTCAAGCTTTTATTTTTATTTTCTTGTCACATTTTCATGGTCATAAGTCACAACACAATGCTGCCGCGTTCTTATTTCAAAATGAAATTCCAAATAATCACAGCGTTGCCAAACGATGAATTGCAAGATACAAAATGTTTTCGATATTCCCAGCGCCACCTAGGGTAAGGATTACCAACAGAAATACTGCAAAAGTTCGTGCGGTTACATGGCGTGGTGGGCCGGCGCATGGTCGATCAGTGGAGGTCTATCAGAATTTTATCTGATGGTTTCAAACAGCAAAGTTGACTGCTGTTGTCCAGCAGTGGTCATGCAGTGGTAGGCCAATAGCCAGGACTTTCCCATCATTGCCAGCACCTATCTTGCTGCTGGCCAGCATTTTTCTCTTTGCTGGGTGGTGAACATCTGCTGGACGATTCCAATTTTTCACGGTCGATATCTTCTCCGGATCAGTCCTAACTCCTTCCGCCGAAATGATGTGTCCAAGGTAGGCGACTTCATTACGAAACAAACTGCACTTTGAAGGGCTTAACTTCAAATTAGCTTCCTTTAATTTTTGTAGCACCCGCCTGAGATTGTTTAGATGTTCATCAAAAGATTTTCCTATGATTACGATATCATCTAAATAAACAAGACATGCTTCATATGACAGCCCCCGGAGAACCGTTTCCATAAGCCGTTCGAAAGTTGCAAGTGCGTTACACAGACCAAAAGGCATTACCTTGAACTGCCATAATCCTTGTCCCGTTGTAAAGGCAGTCTTCTCGCGGTCGTCCGGATGGATCTCTACCTGCCAGTAACCACTCTTCAGATCCAGAGTCGAGAACCAGGTGTTGCCCGCAAGTGTGTCAAGAGTGTCGTCAATCCTTGGTAGAGGGTAACTATCCTGTTTAGTGACGTCATTCAGTCGGCGGTAGTCTACACAAAATCTTGTAGAACTATCCTTCTTTCTTACTAATACAATGGGAGACGCCCATGGACTTGTCGATGGTTCGATGATGTCATTTTCTTCCATATCCTTAATTAAATTCTGCACCTCTTCTTGCTTGGCAAAAATTAATCGTCTAGGGTGCTGTTTAATAGGAGAGTGATCTCCCGTGTCAATTCGGTGTTGTGCCATTTTAGTTCGTCCAAAGTCTACAGATGTTTGGGAGAATAAACTTTGGAATTCCCTAATTAAATTTTCCGCGGCGTCCATCTGTTTTGGATATAAGTCTGTATTTTGTAACAAATCCTTGACTAAATTATCTGAAGATTTCTCAGAGTGACTGGAATTTTGACTTATGCACGTCACAGGAGCACACGATGCTATCACCTCTCCTTTCTTAATAGTCTTCGTCTTATCACTGATGTTAACAATTCTGATTGGAATGGTCTTTTTCGAGAGGTCTACTACAGAAGAAGCCACCAGTACTCCTGCTTGTGTACTATTGTCTTCTGGATAATCTATATGGCCAAATCGGTAATTAGTTTCATTTTTAATTTCAGCTGGAACTAAAAATTCTGTTCTTGGATCTAGATTGATGTCTTCTTTGGCTATTACTGTTTGTTTACTTTCAATTTCATTATTTAATCCAAAAAGACTTATTTCTTCAAATTTTGAAAGCATTTTGTTATTTTTGAAATCAAGCTTGAAGCTAAACTTCTTCAGAAAATCTAGCCCGATTAAGCAAGGATCTGTTATGTCAGCCACATATGCCGTATGGTAATATTTCGTTCCTCCAAAGTGTATGGTTAAATTGGCCTTTCCATATATGCCAATCTTGTCGCCCGTCACAGTTTGCAGGTAACGCAGTGTGGAGTCCAGATGAGTTTAGATTTCAATTTTCGAGCCAAATCTTCTCTTATTATTGTCACATTGGCTCCTGTAGCGACAATCATACGGCATTGAATTCCGTTAATAAAGCCTATCACATATAATTCATTATCACCGCCACTCATTTTTGATATCTGGAGGATCTTCAGGTGGGGCTTTTCATTCTCTGGCAACCTCCGCCCCGCGAGATGGCCAAAATTTAGTTTCCCTGCTGATTGTTTGAATTTATCTCACGTTCGTGGATTTTGGGGCAATTTCTTCGGAGATGCCCTGTATCACCGCATCCCCAGCACGTGAGATTCTGTCTTCTTGCGCTTGTTCTTCCATATTTTCAAGCTTCAACCTCTTGATTTAATTTCCTAATTTCTTTCAAGAAGTCGATCTCAGTGTCTGAGCTTTTGTTTACCGTTGCCCCTCGGTCTGAATGACGATCTCTTCGGCTGGCTTGTGTAGCTGCTTCCAACTTTAAGGCATATAGTAGTGCAGTCTTTATATCCTGTACATCTGCCATTCGTACCGCTCTCTGCACTTCTGGATCTTTTATTCCGTCTACAAAATATTGCAGTGAGAGCATTTCCCGTACATTTGTTGGACAGTCAGTGAATGCTAAATTTACAAGCCGTTCAATTTCCGAGGCAAAATCTTGAAGGGTTTCACTCGATTTTTGGTGGCGGCTCTTCATTTGTATTCTCGTATAATCCTTGAAGAATTTTTCGCCGAATCTCATTTCAAGTGCACAACTTAGAGTCTCAAAATTGAGTTGCGTCATATCGGGCAATGTTTGCAGCACGTCGGCGGCTTCTCCTCTTAAAGATGCTGCCAGTTGACAAGCTTTCACCTCGTCACTCCATTTGTTCGCTTCAGCTACAATGGTGAATTGGGTCTTGTACACTTGCCAGGAACTCTTTCCATCGTATGTCGACAGCTTAATGTGCACGGGAGAAGCAGGCGGATTCCTAAATTCTTTATAATTACCATTAGACGCTGAAAGTTTCTTCTCAAGATCTTGTACTTTTTTATTTAGCTTTTCATCTACTTCACCTAGTATTTTCTCTTCAACGTTACTGATTTTCTCTTCAACGTTACTGATTTTCACTTCAACGTTACAAACTTCATTCTGAATTTTCTCTTCTACTTCCGCCATTTTCCTTTCCATTTTCTGTTCAACATTACTAACTTCATTCTTAATTTTCTCTTCTACTTCCTCTATTTTCTCTTCTACCGAGCCTATTCTTCTCTCTACCGACGAGAACTTTTCTTCTAAAGTTTTCTTCATTTCTACTTGGCCTTTATTAATCTTTTCCGTCACATCTTCTTGGCATTTGTCAATTTTATTTGTCAACTGTTCCATTCTTTCTTCATTTTTATTCATATTTTCCGCCAACTCTTCTTGGCCTTTATTCATCTTTTCCGCCTACTCTTCTTGGCCTTTATCAATTTTATTTGTCAACTGTTCCATTCTTTCTTCATTTTTATTCATTTTATCCGCCAAATCTTCTTGGCCTTTATTCATTTTTTCCGCCAACTCTTCTTGGCCTTTCGTCAATTCTGCCTTTATTCCATTAATAGCTTCTAACAGTTCTTTCAGTTGACCGTCCATTGTTCTTGTTTTCGCCATAAGATCCCGACTCCTGACACCAAATGTTGCAGCGTATATGGGGTTCTTTCGATCTTATGGTTAGACAACTTCAAATTCTTTGCTCTTAGAAAAGTAGAAAATAATTTATTTACAGAACTTCAGAACAACAAAGTCTTCGAAACTCAAAAATATTTCTAGATATTCAAAAATAATTGTTAAAATCTATCGTATAAGTGCAGATATAGGTTCCAGAGACTCTTTATACAACGTCTCTACACTAAATCACATTCAAAATAACGTAAATAAGACTCAAGCAAACTTGCTTAACAAACGCGTTGTTCACTCAATGACTGACTGGTAAATAATAACAACAGCTCGCATCGCTTCTCTTCTTATATAGGCTCGCAGCAGGTGCTGGAAATTTCTAGAACCATCTCGAAAAAAACACGGAACAACAAACAATGTATCAGTTTATCTAAAGGGGGGTTACCATAGAGGGAAGGGTTACCATCGCCAAATTTGGCACTAACTTGGCGATATATCGCCAAATTTGGCGACCAAAATTAGTCGCCAAAAGTGACGCCAACTTGGCGATATCTTTATTATTTCGCCAATCTGCCGTAGACATACACTGAAAATAATGGACAAGTTTGCTTGATAACAGAGACAATGTAACATAATATTAGTAAAGGAATGGAGCTTAATAAAATTATTTACATTATTTTACAGTACAAACACTAACTATTTACAAAATTCTTAACAATATGATAAAAAAAAGAAGTTAAAGGTAAGTTAATGGTGCATCTAAAATATTCATGTTTCCAGGTAAATAAGACAGAATGTTTTTGTGTCAGACAATTATTTTTTTGCATGTTTGGAAGTTTAAAAAAAAAGTATAAAGAAAGATAAATATGAATACTTGTAATAAATAAAGATGTATGCACCTCTCTAGATATTTGACACTGCCTTCATCTTGAGATACATAAAATTGTATCATTTCAATTATATTTTATTATGCTTTGAAAATTCCATAATCAAAGGGTAAGTTATGTTTTACTGTGTTTCTATTGAGTATTATTTACAGATAATACATTATTTTTAGATTTGTGCTTAAAAGTAATAATCACTTTCTTTATTGCGTAATTCAATATATGTAATCAATACCTTTAAATGATCTTGCCTATTGATTATATCTATGTAGGTAGAGCTATTTCTTGCAGCTAAATATTACAGAATTTATTTTTGTTCCTTTATTCTGAGTATATAAAGATGACGACTGTTTTATAACATATAATATTTAAACTTACTACTCGCATGATTATTCTTCATCAGTAATTATAACTTTATAAGAATTTTCGTTGTAAAGGTTATTTCATAAAAATATATCTAGGTAATTTTCTTGAAATATCATGGTATTTCTTAGATATTTATTTGATACAAAATGGTACAAATGGTACTAAAAACTTTTTATTTTTATTAATCAATGTGTGTGTTTGTTTTATTATATAGGTGTGTCTTTTAGATATTTGTGTATAGATATCTTATTTTTAATGTTCATAAAATATAAAGTTCATTAAGTGGTATATCACGACATACCATTATAAAAATATTTTATGTGTTGTCATGTTGACAAATTTAGAAATATAATGAATGAGGCGAGAAGCTTAAATTTGTTTTCGCTTATGATAAATTTTCACTTCTTTTTTTTTTAGTAAACTTTAAATTATTGACAGCAATTAGACATTGAATAATTTATATTTTAAAATATTTTCGCAAATATAGTATGCTTTTATATTTGGTGATCTCATATGTGAAATATCATATTTTCTTTAGTTATATTATCTCAACCTGTCACAAGCGTTCCTCTTAACATTTTAATGCCTGCTCGAGTCATCAATATTATTATTAATAATAACAGGAAGAGAGATTTTATTTATTTCATTAATGCAATTAAAACATATAACGTACCAGTATATATTTTAAGTCAATTGTATGCCGTGTTGTTGCATACCAGCAGCTATTTTTAGATGTGAAATCTCAGTATTTTTAAAATTCAATTAATATTTTTATTTTTTGTTTCTAATATTTAGTGACTGTTTTCGATAGATTTCTTCTTGCATTGTGTTATTTTCTAGAGGTAGCACAATGCCAAGAATGTTTTTTCCTGAAGGGTTTCTTTTCCTTTTGGGGGTAAGTTGGCCACTTACCTACGAAAAGAAAGAGAATGTTTGTCTTCATTTACAAAATTCATTAATTCATTTTTTTTAAATTTACTATTATTAGACACTTTGCTACCGTTTTTTTATGTGTAGAACATTTTTATTTTTATTTATTTAGACATGACATTACTGATGAATGGTCTCGCGCGACCTCGCGATTTTCAAATTAATTCGTTAGAATATGTTTCACAGTAGATTTCCTTTTTCTTGCAACTCTTGTACATATTTGTTATGGTTTCATATTCAACTTGGCTTTACATGCATACACATACTTACACTTCATTCTCACAAGATTATTTTTGGTTACAGTTTAAAGATAACATTCGCCTTGGTTGAATTCATTCATAATTTTTATGTACTTCTGTAATATTTTTTCTACATACTGTGTCATGATCACATTCCTTTTATTTTACTCTGCAGGCAAAAACTATTTTGTTTTACATAATTTTACACTCATTCATGCTGGTTGGTTTCCTCTTTTGAAGTTTAAATTGTTATAAATACACATTATTTACATCTTCAATTATTTTAAACACTTGTTTTTGTTTTGTCATATAATATATTAGTTCCTGGTACACATGATAATTTTGTTCATAGAAAAAACACAGGAGTTCATCGCACATTCCTTGTTCATTGATGTTACACTAGTTCATCGCTTTACTTTCCATTCTTGTTGTACATGGGGAACTAGTTACATTCATTTTTGTTAAAACAAAAAAAAATCGCTTTCTTCCTGGTCATTTTAGTTCACCGAATAAACAACTTAGTTCATAGCATATGTACATGTTTAGTTATAGAAATTCTACACAGTAGTTCATCGATTTTTTCACTTTAGTTAATAGAATATTTACACGTTTAGTTATAGAAATTTTACACATTAGTTCATCTATTTTTTCACATTAGTTCATAGAATATTTACATGTTTTTTTTTATAAAATTTCACACGTTAGTTCATCGATGTTTTTCACATTAGTTTATAGAGATTTTATACATGTGTTCAGTCATGTCGTACGTTATAGTTCATAGAGATGCACACTTTAGTTTGTTGAAGTTTTATATTATTGTTCATAGATTGTTTACACATTAATTCATTGAAAATAT
Organism: Maratus speculifer; assembly: GCA_964019185.1. Classification (NCBI taxonomy): domain Eukaryota; kingdom Metazoa; phylum Arthropoda; class Arachnida; order Araneae; family Salticidae; genus Maratus; species Maratus speculifer. The sequence continues at coordinate 160,505,696 of OZ025298.1, forward strand.
ACATCTTTGTTCATAGAATATGTAACACATTAGTTCTTAGAAAGTAAACCACATTTTAATGTACATTATCTTTAAGATATAATTTGGAACCTCTTTTTAATTATTTTTTTAGATAAAACAGTAGTTTTTTTAATGTATTTTTTCTAAAAATCCATACAACACTCAGGAAACTGCCAGCACATACTTTAAGGATTTTAATATAGGAAATAAATTATAATATGTACATGCCTTTTCACATACATTTTTCTTTACTGATAAAATTTGACTGATTGGACGCGGATGGTGACTCGATGCTAATTATATCATTTCACAAAATGATTTTTCTCAGAATATTATAGTACATCTTTAAAATTGGACATGTTTCTGATACAATATTATTTTGGTTGTTGTCACTAGCTAGATATACTTTTATCTTTAAAAGTATATATGCTAGAACAGGTATGACCATTACATCATTTGTACTTTCCTCTATTTTAAATGACACTTTAAATTTTCACACATTTAAGCTTTTAGAAATACATGCACTTACTGCAGTTTGTTTAGATCACCATGTACACACAAAAATATTGTAAGCATTTTTATTATTTTACAATAATCACAATTGTTTTGGCATGACTCTTAGCTATACCTTAAACATCAAGAGTATTTAAATCGAGGAAGTTAAATACTTTTACAGTTTTTAATTGTACATATTTGTCACGTTTGATATTCCGGTAATATTTTATGCCTATACACTTAAATTTTTTTAACCTTTTGCTAACCATAGTATTCGACAGTTTTTTTCACTTCACACATAGTTCATAGTTAAAACACGTAGTTCACTGTAGCTGGTTTAGAGTTTAACCAGAGTTTCTTTTTACATAACACATGTAGTTCATTGAGACAAGTTAACCCTTATTCATCGAGTTGTTTAATGATTGTTAATTCATTAATTACGTAATTGAATGTCACTCATTGGTAGATGTTTTTGGGTTCTTGTACACATACTGTCTGTTAGCCAAAAAAAAAAAAAAAAAAAAAATCCTAATTTGTTTTTCTACATAATCGCGAGAGCGTTGCTTGGCATGCGGCAATGGTATTTACAATGGTATTTTATTTTACAAAGGTTTTACAATGTTACTTTTTCGGCATGCTACGCGGATGAGCTTGTGGTCTGTGGATAACAATTTTGTGGGATTTCACCTTTCTTATTTTTCCCCTCATCAATGGCATTCCTTGTGGTCCAAGACATTTCACGTGAATATATATATATTTATTGTTCACGAATTCTCTTATAGGTAATGCCAGGTTTTCATTTTTCTTATTACAGACATGCAGCCTTCTCCTGGTTTATACCAGTTAATTCTTTGGCACATATTAATTGAGGCTGAGTTCACACACACACACACAATTTTTCTCTTCAGTATTACCTGTTGTACAATTCACTTAAAATTTCATTTTTTCTCATACATTTTTAAATTTAAAGGATTACATGATGGATTAACTCATTTTTTACACAAGTAAATGCTTATTAAATAACAGTTTTATTTAAACTATATTTATATTAAGACAGGGGAATACAGTTGTCACATGGAATTAAATGGCTTATGACAGTGTTTGAGGTATTTTTTTTATATCCTGATTTTCTACAGTTTTGATTACTGTATTCTTTACCTTATATCTATCTCATGAATATAGATTTGTTTAATATTCATGTTGAGAGATAAAAAAACCCTTTTTTTTTAAAAAAAAAGACACAAACTTACAACTTATACTGTCGTTCATTATTATGGGTATTATTTCTGGATTTTAGTTATTCATATTATATTTTTGTTTATCTGTGTGTTATATTATGTCTTTTGTTGCATTATATTACTCGAGTATTTAATTTTATTTTATTATAATATTGATCAATATATATATTTAATGTTTATTATTGAAAACATTTTGAAACTTATAGCCAGCTGGTAAGTGACCTGTTTACTTAGGCCTAATGTATTTTTATTTTGTATGTGCACATTTCTGATACAGGTCAACGTCTAAATAAGACGAATTTAAAAAGTGATCACAAATTTTATTAAGGAAGCTGCAGCTGTTTCTAAATAGAAACAATGTATGATGTCATCTGTATGAAAAAATTTATGGTACCAATACATTATATCATGATATATATACTTTTATTTGGGATGGTTGCCTACTTAAAGAGAAGTTCAAATGCTGTTTACTTTATGTAGTAAAGGTTTGGTTTGTTTTCATGAACATTTTACACATTATTACTTGTAAGAGCATATGAAAATTGATTTTTCTCCCTTCATGTACATTTATAATTTTTTTCGCCTGTGAAAGGGGTGATATATGTGATGTAGAATCACATATAGTTTTCTTAAATTTTACATTTTTCTAAATTACCGTTAAAACTAATCTTTAATTAAATGTCTATTTTATCTTAACGTTTATTTTCGATTCCACAATAACTTTCCGTTCAAAAGAAAAGAAAGAAAAACATCTAGCATCTGCCTTATTATTGAAAAAAAGCTGTCAGATAAAGAGAATTCATTAAGATGCGTATTTCACCCTTGCTGGAAACAAATAAAAAAAGAATAAAGATCGAATGTGTTTGCGGTCAGTATAATTTCATTTTCCTCTCTGCGTAATTTTAAGTCTAACTTATTCGTTGCATAAGAGTCTTTTCAGGTACATAATGGTTGTTTTGTCTTATGAGAACATTTTCTCAAAATATGCTCCTAACGTACGAATTGGCAGTCGGATTCCTTTTTGGCGTATTTTTTAGGACTGCTGTTTTCTGGTTGCCCTGCTATTAAATTCAAAATCCTTTTATTGTGTAAGCGTAACAGACAATTTTGCGTAGATGATATCAGTCATTTTTCATATGCTTAATGTCGCCAATTTTGTGATACCAATGTGTGAATTTTTCAGTGAGAAATTAATTGTCTCCCTCTCGCTTCACGGGGCAGTCATGTGAAGACTGTTTTCTTGATAATGCATTCAGGCACCATCCCTAGCTTTCCTGTATGAAACCTTTAAAAATTTATAAGTTTACTGCAAATAAATAATTTTCTTAAAGAGCATTTATTTTCTTAAGCGATCACAGCCTACAACTCCAGCGAATGCATTTTAAAAAGAACCTGGCCAATATACTCTAAAGTACAGATCTATATTATAACCATTGCTAGAGATAAACGAAAACTTTGGTATGATAGAAATGCAAAAGAGCGAAACTTTCAACCAAAAGACGAAGGGCTAGTTTTCGCGACTAACAGGAAAAACAAAATGTCTGTAGGTTGGTTAGGCCCCGGTAAATTGGAATCAAAAATTTCAGCGACAAATTACATTGTGAGTATACGTGGGAGAAGAGAAAAATCGCAAATCTATCATGTAAATCTATTAAAACCCTATATCACTTGGATAGGAAAAATAAATATTTTGACAAAAGAATTTCATGAGAGAGATGACTCTCAAGATCTGGAGATAGCATTCCCGTTAGCAGATTTAAATAGTAATAACTTTGACGAAGTTTTTGAACAAAGGGAGTTAAATGAGCGGTGTACAGAAGGCGAAATTCAAATGTTAAAGCAGGTATTAGACGAATACATTGAAGTGTTTTCGAATGACCCGGGCTTAACGGACCTGATTGTTTACGATATTGAGTTAACCGAGGAAAAACCGGTGAGAATTAGATCGTATAGGGCATCTCCAAGGCTGAAAACAATTTAATTAAATGTCTAAAGTTCTTAAAAGTATTCTTAAAAAAGAGATAAAGTGCATGCTTGAACTAAAAGTGATAAAGGAAGGGGAGTCTCAATATAATTCTCCCATGATTTTAGTTGAAATTCCGGAGAAAGAACCGCGTTCTTACACTGATTATAAGAAGTAGAACACATTAACGAAAACAGAATTTTTTTTTGCTTCCGACTATCGAACAAAGAGTCGAAAAAGTAGCTGCGGCAAAGTATATTTCTGTACTCGGCCTAACCAAAGGATATTGGCAGATACCCATGACGCCTAAAGCACAAAAATTAGTTGCTTTTGTTACAAATTTCGGGAGTTTCTTACATCTTACAATGCCTTTTGTTTTGTCCAAAGCTAATTATAGATTTTCCAAATTTATGTCTAAATTGCTAAATGGGTTGGAAGAATTTTGCCTTCCATATTTAGATGACATAGCTATTTTTTCAGACAGCTGGGAAGACCATATTCAGCATCTAAAAACGGTACTAAATCGGACTAGAGAGGCTTTTGAAACATTAAAGTCTAAACTCACACAAAACCCATCCTATATCCGCCAAATTATAACCTAGAATTTGTGGTTCAAACAGACGCATCAGATAAAGGGATAGAAATAGTTTTAGAACGGAGACAGGGTTCAGAAGAACATCCCATCATTTATCTGAGTAAGAAGATCTCAGAGCAAGAAAAACGATTTAGCACCACAGAAAAAGAATGTGCGGCTATAATCTTTGGAATAAAAAAATTACGTCACTAAATTTAAGGACAAGAGTTCGGCATCGAGACAGATCACAATCCATTAGTGTTTCTGTAAAACAGTCGAGGTAAAAATATCAGACTGTTAAGGTGGTCATTAGCGCTTCAACCGTTCCTGTATGCATAAAACACAGATCGGAGAAAAATATACCACACGTTGACTATGAATAGGGCAATAAAATAATTGGAAAAAATGCTTTTTTCTTCTCATAACTGTAAATAGTTTTCTTTTGTTGTATATATAAGGTTTTTTATGTGTTTATGCTTCCTTCAACACCTTTAATTTAATAGAGTACTTCAAACAAAACAAATTCTTTAAAAGAGTTTGATGATTTTTAATTTTTTTATTTTTTTTTATTTTTTTTAGAATTAACAAAATTTTATTTTGAGTGCAAACAGCCGCTCAAGTGAATGGGCTAACCATGTTTTGCTTTTTAGATTTCACGCCTTTCAGATATTAAATCATCTTAGAGGTGGGGGTAGTTGTAAGAAATCAGAATTATCACAAGTTTTTAGAGCAAAACAGTAGAAATATGCATTTATTTCTGAGACAGGCTTCGCCATAAAACTGTAAACATATAGTGACAGAAGTAATCGCGTCAAACATTTTCGATATAATCATATGTTTGTGAAACACTATTAACAAATAATGTGCATTTTTTTCGAAAAGTAATAAAATAAGAGTGTAAGTACATTTTTTATAAGTTTGCGTGAGAATCTTAAAAATACTTATACTTACATCCATGTTACTCAAAAATAGTTTTTTATAAAAAGAGAATGCGGTATATCTCTGCGTGACTTTGAGTAGACCAATATCGTCATACGAAATTAAATAGAAGCTCAGTTTAAATATTTTTTTTTTAAAAATTATCTAAGTTTATGGCATTTTCTCCTAAATATTTTTCGTGATCTGGAATCTTGCCCATGATTTAAAAAGAATGCGCTTCTTTTCACAATATTGATCTGTTTTGTGAATTTCTGCTTCGTTGAAGATAACTAAGTAGTAGTTTGTTGGGTTACTCCTTTAACCTCAAAGTACATGATTTGTTTGAAAGTTTAAAGTAAAATGGACTTTTAGCTACTAGATGAATGATGAATATTGAATAAAAATTTCTTGAAGGAAAAAAATATATGATTTTTTTTAATAAAAAAAATTCTGTTTTATAAGCAAGCAGAAAATTACTTTCTTGTTGATTTGATACACATTTTATTTTAATTATTATTAGGTTAATATAAAAAATAGAAATAATAGAAGATGAGATTTTTTGCTGTATATTTTCATACATTATAAGTCATTAAAATTGTTTATATAATAATTTAAAACGAATGTTTTGTACTTACGCTAGTTTTTATTTGGAGATAGTGAGAAACTGACATTTTTTAAACATTAGAACACAATTTGCGAGTCGTACTGCATTTTGAAAAAATCTTTAATGACGCGGATTGGCAAATTTGTTATTATTTTTAAAATGCGTCGTATGCCATTTGAAGCTAAATAGTTTACACCTTTCATTAGTTTAAAAATATTTATATGTGTAAAATGATACACTTGTCATTATTGATGCACGACGATGTCATTGAAAGTGATATAAATGTGATCAGTCGTACTCTTTCACTATGAATTACGTTTCTAATGAAGAAGCATTTATAAAATTTTTATTTCACGTGGTTTATTCTACCAAAGTATGTGTGAGAATAAGAACAAAGGTGACCAAAATGGGGATACTTTAGGAAATTTTTATATTTTCTAAATTTATTCACTTAAAGAAAATATTACGTTTTACATAATAGCATATGCAAACTCTTATACAACATTGCAAAGAGAATGTAGTACTAATTTCAATACAAAAAAGAAATACTTGCAGTTCAAAAATAAAATAATAAATACATTAAATTAAATAAATGAAATAAAACAAAATAAGCGGGAATAATTATCGAAATACATTTGATACTAATGATTGCAAAGAGTTATCTGTACTCAGTAGGGTAGCTTTTATTTTCTATTACCTTCTTATCGATGTTTTCTCTATAGCTGATGAGAGTTTAAAGATCATCGTTCGTTATCGAAAATGCATGAAACCACCAGGTGATGTTGTTGAGAAACTATGGAATTGCAATCATTTTTCAGTTTTTTTTCGTAAACTCAAGAAGTATTTCAGAGCAAGCCGTCAAAATTGACGTTTTTAACGCATTTTCCGACGGAAGCAGAAAAACTAGTCAACCAAAGGTATAAAATCGCATGACCAGGTGATCATAATAACTCATAACTCAGTAGGTAATATAATTATCAAAAAATGGGAAACTGATTTCGATTCGGCTTTTCTAGCCAGGTCTTCGAATTTTATACCTTTAGATTGAAAAAATTAATTTGCAAGTGTGTCAAAATATTTTGCGCTTGTTGAAAACACCCTTACATACGGAGGAATAAAGCCCTAAGAACCCTGTTTAGTTGTTCCTTTAAAAAATATTTTCAGTTTTCAGACTCATTTGATTGCGATACTATAAAATATCCAAGGCAGAATTAGTATATTCATTTTTTAAATAATAATATAAAAATTAATAAAATATTGAAATTTGTTTAAACACTTTACGATAACTTAACAGCTGCTATTTATAAATTTTCGGTACATTTCATTTTGATACGTGTACTTTAAATAGTAAATTTGATTATTAAGGTTTTCAATCGCGTCAAAATATTTTAATCATTATAAACATTATTGGAATCACATGTTTTTTCATTGTCTACCTTGGGTGTCCGTTAATTAAAAAGGACTATATAAGCATTCCAGTAATGGACACACCTCTAAAAAGTTATAAAAAAATAAAATCTTTTAAATGACTATTTGTATATAAAATTATGTGTTCGTCTAATGCCAAAATAAAAAGCTACAAATTTTACAGATTGCTAACAGATTGATTTGATTAAGAGTATCAACAATAATGCAAAATTTTAAAAATATATTAAGGAGATTTATCAAACAAGTCAGTAAGTGTGCAAATAGAGGGTTTCGTTTAATATTTCTTTTAGAACATCTTATCTTTCAATTATGAAATCTAAATTGTATATTTATAATTATTAAATTCTTACATGGATGCTAGCACCTATAATTAATTTTAAAATATTTATAAAAGGAAGTTATATAGTTTAATCAAAACTAAAATGTTCAAATGAAATTATTTAAATAAAATAGAAAATTCCAATTTTTTTAATACGAAATTAAAAAAATAGCGAATATATAAAAAAAATTCAAATTTCTAAAAATAAATAAATAAATAAATAAAAGTTCATCGAATATTTTCTTTAATTGTTAAGAATGTCACATGAATAAAATCCTAAAAATATAAACTGATAATTTGACAAAACATATGAAATTTATTTTAAGTAAATCCATCTTAATATGAAAATTTCACTTTCCTGTACTGAGATTCAAACTAAGAACATTCCGATTACTAGCGAGAAGCTACACTCCTAAACTATTATGTCTACACGCCAAACAGTGAAATTAAAGTTTTATTTTAAAATTTAAATCGCAAAAATGAACGAATGACACTGAAATAAGCAATTTAATTAATATAATCTACTTTTTAAAAATTTCATGTTTTGTCATATGACACAAAGTATTCAGCTGTAAGTATAAGAATTTTGAAGTATCTGACGTATAGTGATTTTGTGTATGGACTCTGTTACGGACAGAAAGACAAAGGACACAGCTAAATAGGGTTTCGTCGGTTGATCAAAACCCTAAAAAATAATAAATGCTAAATTTTTACTGGGTTTTTTTATAAACCAAAAAATGTAGGGGATGCCCATTATTGGCCCATCTGTCCTATATACTTAATGTTTACTTCCACAAAATTTCAAATCTGTATTATAAAAACTAAATGATTTAAAAAAATCCACTGTTCCCTTAAATAATGAAATCAGAATGAGTAGATATACAAGGTTTGTTCAATAAATAAAAAAATACGTGTGGCACTCGGGACTACCGCAGTAAAGCTATTGCATAGCATTTTTTATCAACTTATGCAAAAATACGGTGTCAATGTCTGCCGAAGTCTACCGAAGGATACCGTGCAGAAGTCTGCCGAACTGAAACGACGTTTGCCGGAGTGTCAGGATTTTTTCTCGTTACGGAATTTCTAGATTCGGTCGCCGCGCTCAAAGCCCATGATAAAAGCTATGCAATAGCTTAATAAATTACCAAACAAAATTTGGTCGCGCTACGAAAATTAGATCGCGAGTTATAAGCATTTTAAATTTTTCGACCCTCACGGTGTGTGTGGGGGTCTCCTGTCACCAAAAATTAACACTGCCTTATAATAAATTATCAAACAAAATTTGGCCGCGCTACGAAAAGTAGATCGCAAGTTATAAGCATTTTAAATTTTTCGACCCTCACCGTGAGGGGGTCTCCTGTCACCAAAAATTAACGCTGTCTCATAATAAATTACCAAACAAAATTTGGCTGCGCTACGAAAATTAGATCGCGAGTTATAAGCATTTTAAATTTTTCGACCCTCACCGTGGGGGTCTCATGTCACCAAAAATTAACAATGTCTCATAATAAATTACGAGACAAAATTTGGCCGGGCTACGAAAATTAGATCGTGAGTTATGAGCATTTTTAATTTTTCTACCCTCACCGTGTGGGGGGGGGGGGGCTCCCATCACCAAAAAAGTAACACTGCCTCATTATAAATTACCGAACAAAATTTGGCCGCGCTACGAAAATTAGATCGTGAGTTATAAGCATTTTAAATTTTTCGACCCTCACCGTGGGGGTTCTCCTGTCCCCAAAAATTAACACTGCCTCATAATAAATTACCAAACAAAATTTGGCCGGGCTACGACAATTAGATCGTGAGTTACAAGCATTTTAAATTTTTCGACCCTCATGGTTGGGGTCTCCTGTCACCAAAAATTAACACTGTCTCATAATAAATTACCAAACAAATTTGGCCGCGCTACGAAATGTAGATCGCAAGTTATAAGCATTTTAAATTTTTCGACCCTCACGGTGGGGGGGGGGGGGGTCTCCCGTCACCAAAAATTAACACTGTCTCATAATAAATAACCAAACAAAATTTGGCCGCGCTACGAATATTAGATCGCGAGTCATAAGCATTTTAGATTTTTAGACCCTCACCGTGGGGTTCTCTTGTCACCAAAAATTAACACTGCTGCATTATAAATTACCAAAGAAAATTTGGCCGCGCTATGAAAATTAGATCGCGAGTTATAAGCATTTTAAATTTTTCGATCCTCACCGTGTGGGGTCTCCTGTCACCAAAAATTAACACTGTCTCATAATGAATTACCAAACAAAATTTGCCCGCTTTATGAAAGTTAGATCATAAGAAACAAGTTCGAACCATAAGTTTGAGACTTGATATCCTAATATCTGAAAAATACCGCGTTAATGTCTGCTGAAGTCTGCCGAAGGATACCGTGCCGAAGTTTGCCGAACTAAAACGACGTTAGCCGAAGTGTTAGGTTTTTTCGTTACGGAAGTGTTAGGTTTTCTCGTTACGGAATTTTTTGACTCGGTCGCTGCGCTCAAAGCCCGCGATAAAAGCTATGCAATAGCTTAAAAATATTCTAAAATGATAAAAAATAAAGAATGCATGAAAAATCATCAGCATTTTCATGGTCTTTTTTAAAAAAACTGCCGCGGCAGGTAATGTATTTATCCCAACGCTCTGTCCACTTCCTAAAAACGTGTAAAGGTCCGTTTTTTGAGAGCTTTTTTAAAACCGCCTCCGCAGCCTTAACACATGCTTTGTTGCTTGCAAAATGGTTGCCTTGTAATGGTTTCTTAAGTTAAGGAAACAGTCTGAAATCGCATGGAGCGAGATCAGGACTGAATGGAGGGTGTAGTAAAATCTCGACGTTGTTCTGCTGCAGAACATAATTGACATTGATGGTCGTCCCTCACTGTCAACATCTTCCACATTTTGCCTCTCTTTATGCCATCAAAAATACTTGTCCTCGGTATTGTTTCATCGTTGAAAGCTTCAAGTATTATGTCAAAGGTCTTTGATGCTGATTGTTGCAGACGGACACAAAATTTAATTGCATGACTTTATTCAATCGACGCTTCCATTTCGAAAACTGACCGCTCACGTAGGCGTACGTAAATACGGTTTGTTTATTAGGTAAGCTCTAAAAATCTTATACAGAAGTTTCGAACGGTGAATATTTTGAAAAGATTGTGTTCTGATTGCAAAGAATGCTTTGATTTGACATTTTTCTTGTTTTAGATTGCTTGCAGAGATAAAGTTTTTCGGCTTACAGTGCTATAGTTTAACGATTTTTCGAACTAAATTTCTTGAATTTCAAAATTTTAAAAATTTAATTCCAAAAATCTTTAAACTATGGCAATTTAAGCCGAAAAACTCATTCTCCGCAAACAATCTAAAACAAGAAAAATGTCAAATCAAAGCATTCTTTGCAATCAGAACACAATCTTTTCCAAAGATTCACCGTTCGAAACTTCTATATAAGATTTTTACAGCTTACCTAATAAACAAACAGTTTATTGCATGGTTCTGTCTATCTTTGTTTTTGAGAAATTTATTTTTAAAATCAGGGTGTTATTTGCTGGACACCCTGTGGCTATTTATTTACACGCTCAAGGAGTTTGGAATGTGATGCAGAATTATCTATTAAAAAAAAAAAAAAAAAAAAAAAAAAATGCACTTTTGAGCAGGGAAAAATTATCGAAGTTCTTTAATTTTCTTTATTATTTTAAGTTATTGATAATCCTTAAATTGCTAGTTGTGGATACAGTGGATTTATAAAATAAAATTACAATGACAATGTATGGTTTATATCCAGATCTTATCATAAATTTATAAATTATATGAATTATAAAAAAGGCAACAATGGTACAGTTTAAAACTCTCTTACAAACAGTTGAAAATTCCATTTGTACTTTCGTAAGTTATGAGTAGATTCTTTTTTCCATAAAAAGTTAAAACTTTTATCATACTTTTACCGCCAAATTCACAAATTGTCTAAACTAAAACTATTTTTACCCTTAAATGGTTCCTCTTTTAGATGTTTTATTATATTGCATAATAGAAAGAATATTAATTATACATTGGAACATCTCCCTATATTTTTGTTTTAATTTATAAATATTTTAATGCAAAAATAAGTAACACGTATAAGTTTTAATATTTTTACTAATTGCCAAGACTGTCTCTTATAAATTGAAAGCCAGATCAAATAAATCAGATTTCATCTGAAACAGGGTTGGAAAAAAATCTGGTTCTCTCGAACCCCCCCTCCCCCCCAAAAAACGGTTTTTTGGTTTAAACCAGGTTTTTTTTGGGTTTAAACCGGGTTTTTTTAAACATATTTTCTAATTACATATACATGCATATTTTTTCATAAAAATAGACATTATTGGATTATAAGTAGTGTTTTAAACATTATAATATTGGATTATAAGTAGTAAACTTTATTTTAAAATAATTTAAATTAAATAATTACAGTAAATGCATGTAGAAAAATGAAAAAAGAAATTTTAATTTAAACAATATATTTGCAAACAGTCTTATGCTCAGACAGTAAACTACTCTGTACAATGAAACATTGATAATCTGAAAATCTTTATAAACAATCTTTTGATTATTAATAATAAACATTTGGATATAGATCGATAAAAATAATATTCTTTTCCACAGTTATTCGAATACTTTTGGGGAGTTAGTTTTTGGAGTGACAATTTGAAGTCAACATTTTTGGTCATTAGATTCAGTCATAACAAGGAAAAAAAAATATCGTTATAATTAAAATGCTATAACTAGCACCCAGTCTTTGATTACTTTCTTATTCAACTTCGTGTTTTGATTTTAATTTTTCAAGATAATCTCCCCAATCAAGAAAAATTTCTTTTACAGATGAGCATAATCTTAGAAAGCATAATGATATGCTATTAATTACGTTAATCTGTGTTTTTTTTCAAAAAATAAAATATTTTATACAAAAAATTGAATATTTAAAGTCTATTTTATATTTGGTCGATTCACATGTTTGAAGCTTTTTCTTTAAAGCAATAGGTATGTTCACCAACACATACTGATATTAGTCCTACACATTAAAAAAAAAAAAAAAAAAAAAAAAAAAAAACTTAAATTTATTATATCTTATGCATATTGCTGAAATAAAGTGTTAAAAGTAAATATTATTTATATCCAATTATCTGAAACATGTAAATTAAAGAAAAAAAGAGAAAATTTCATTAGATTTTTTCTAAAAAAAAACATTTTTTCGAGAAAAAAACCAGTTGGTTTAAACCATGGTTAAAACCGATTGGTTTAAACCAGGGCTGTCCAACGCGGTGCCCTTTGAGGCTTTTCTTGGCGCCCTTTTGAAGTTTTTCTGTTTGCATTTTTTTAAAATAAAATTTTATTTTAAAGGATACTTTGTTTAAAACCCTTAATATTTTCTTAAAATACTTTTAAAGTGTAAGTGTATTTCACACTTCAAAAAGGAAAACGTACTTTACAGTGTTATTGCGTTTCTTATTTATTTCATAGTTTTTCCTTATAAAGCATTTTACGAAATTATGATGATGAGAATTGATAAAAATTGGCAATAAGTTTAAAATATATAAGAAGGTAAAACGTAAAAAAATAAGCACCCTACCATCATGCATGGAAGTTCAACGACTTTATTATTATTGTTGATATTGATTCAACGGCCTATTGTTTTATAAGACGGGAAAAATTATGCCATTTCCCCCCAGACCATTGAAATGTTAGGCAATTTCATCCATTCTGTTTTTTAAAAATTCTATAATGTCGTTTGAAATGATTTCCATCAGTTAATACTCTTTCATGCTATCTCTTTGTAACTACCCATGGATTGGCCACTATATCATGCTTGTCTTTGTTTCTGTACTTTCCATACTGACAAATTTGCGTCTCCAAAATAAATCTAGGAAAATTTTTATCGTTTTAAAAGAAAACCCAACAATGTACCTGGATTATCTTTTTATTTTAATTATAAGCGAGATTTAAGTTTCTAGTTCTTACCACTTCAAAAATTTTTGGAAACAGCCTCTCACATAAAAATGTATATGATCCAAAATTTACTACTATCTAAAAGTTTTTTTATTTTTTAATTAAATAATTTTTTTTTCATGTAGCTTTAGATTGATAGGATTTTTATGTCTTCTCCTGCTAGATGCATTTGCATATGTGTTTGGTCCTAATATTGTGAGATAATTTTTTGCATGTTTTGAATCATGTTCATAATGGCGCCCCTCGTTGCTCAGTGAGAGTTGAGATGCGTCCCTACTTAGCAAAAGGTTGGACAGGAAATATTTTAAATTTTCCTCTGAATTTACGTGCATTACCAAAATTAAATTGAAATAAATCCATAAAATTCCATAATCCAAGGACATAAAAGAAATCTAAATTCGTTTTAAAGATTGGAAATTATACTAAATCTAGATATGAATGTTTAACACAATAAAAAAAATCTATTTTAATTTATCCATATTGTAAACAAAAAATTAATCAAATTCCATTTATTTATTTATTTTGTAAAAGAAAAAACTTTCAGTTTTTTAAGTTTTTTTGTTTTAAGTTTTCCTTTTAAACCAAGTATTCAATGTGACAGCACTGACAATAAACCTCACGGGACAATAATCGCTAGGAAATAAAGATACAATTAATTTATCAATAATTAAGAAAATCTTCTCCATGAAAACCAGTTCAGTTGCAATTAATTGGTTGCTAGTGAAATGTTTTTTTCTTTTTAAAGTAAGTATGTAACAAAATATTTTGTTGTTGAATTTTATTTTTATTTATTTATTTATTTATTTATTTATTTTTTTTTAGGACCGCACTTAATTTAAATGTGCCTGTGATATGAAAAATATTGGCGATCACTTTTGAACTTAGATGTTATTATTCCTTGACGGAATTTTGAAAATCGGGTGGGATGGGGTGTGAAAGCAAATTTTTATCGAAGAAAATGTGCAATTTCCATTTTGCTTCTTTAACTTTCCATTATCTTAATTTTCTAAATATCTATCATCTTATTCAAATAACATTGCATCTATTTCTTTTTGTTTTTCTCCTTTACCTGACGTTTGGTCATTTTGAAATAAGTGTAATTAAATAACTTAATAACAGCCCTGATACTTAATAATAAAACAAAAGTACTGATATCATACTCTTTTGAAATAAAAAGCTTTAGAAGAAAAAATAATAATAACATCCCCTCAATAGAATCCTTTTAAGTGCAAAAAGAAGTAAATATAAGCCACATGTGAATATTCCATCACTGTCATCCAAACAAAGTAATCGGCAAAGATAGAGAAACACCCCTCAAGATAGGGTGAAACCCATCTCTTTCACTTCCTTACACCCCTAAATTCTCCGTACCCGCCCGGATTCGGCTGTAATCGTCGTTCAATGACAGGGCCGTATCGGGGCGGATTAGGTTTTAAAGGGTTAAATAATTTTTTCTATATTTATTAGCCTTCCTTTTCAGCGAATGGTTTCCATTTTTACATATATACATATAAGGAGAATAAAAACATTACCAAAGAGGAAATTTTGTTTACATGAACAACATTCTGACACTAACAATGTAAGAAGCTGTCTTGGTGATTTTCTGACAGATTTAATGCATATTTTTGGGATAATAAATGTAATACCTAAATTTATATGTAAAATTAAACTTTATAAAGGATACAATGTAAGCATTGGTTACATTTATGCACATAGGAGTCTTTAGCATGGACAGAAAGACCATGCTAATGACATTGATATTTGTCCATGCTAATGACAAATTTTAATTTAAATAAGATTATGAGCCATAATATAATCACATTGCAATAGTCCTTTCTGGGGCTTTTTAAAACACAAAAGTTCTATGCAAATAAGTAAAATAAAAATTTTAACTATAAAATAAACATGAAAATTATTATCCATTCTAATGACATACAATTGATGTACGCCCCTAATATTCAACTTATATTCTTAAAATACAATACATGCTTCTATTTTCAGGCTGGGATAAAATGGCTACTTGTTGCCATGGAGAAACTTTATATTTTCAAACTATTGTCATATGTGAAAATGAAATTTTGATTAATAACCAGCTATTATAGTATGGTCTTGTTTTGAAAACAGAATATGGAGGACAAACTTTAATTCTTTTTTTATATACTATAATTTTATTTTTAAAAAGAAATTTATTGGATAAATCCTCTCCTTGATTAATTTAAAGAAAGAATAACATTTGTCTTATTTTATAAACATGATATTAACTCTTGAAAAATGCTAGTATACACAAGGCACAGCTGCTGTGGACATCAATGCTAATGACATTTTGAACATTTATTCTGTTATTTTAATGCGTTTTTAACTAAAAAATGAGTAATTCTTGAGTGCAAATAATGAATAATATTAAGACAAACATATCTAAATATAAAAACAGGACAGAAAACCTCTCATTTTTTTTGTATGCCGAAAGACATAAATTGTCCCCTATTTTGAGAATCACCCATATATATAATTTCATGAGTCAACAGGCTTTTTTAGAAGTCTTTTTTAAATTAATATTTACAATGTAAAAGGTCTCAGAGTGTATCTTCTTTGGTAATAAAATGTCAGTTTTTCAAAATTACCCTATTGTGTCTTCTGCGTGCCAAATACGTCACATTAGTTTTTGTAGATCTTGTGACAATTTTAGCCTTTTAGTACATAACGCAATATTCCACATTAATTAATAATCACATGTTTTTAGTAGCAAAAAATTGTATAGTCGCAATTTTTTCAACTAAACTGATTAAACACACAACAATACTCTCAAGTAGAATAAACATACATTTAGTACCATAATTTTAGATTATTCTTCAAGGATTTTATTAAAAAAACATTTTAATGAAAAAAAGGATCCCCATAGTTTTTTGTCATAAAATGTTGAGAACCTTTTAAAATTGGAAAACCTTATGGAATGCAGAAACCTTTTTCTGTCTAGATTTAGTCACAGGTGAATCCTCATTTACAAGATGGAAATAATATATGAGGAACTTCTTCAATGCATATGAAAATTTAAAATTTGAAATGTATAAATAATATAAATTCTGTTAAATGAATGGGTTTAAAAAATATATTGCTATCATAGAAAAAAAAAGGTTTTAAATAACGAAAATCGAAAATTCAATAGACATCAAAGACTAAAAAAACATTTTTTTTCTTATATGAATAAAAAACTTTTCTAAATGGAATAATAATAAAAGTGCAATTTGTTTATTCAAACAAATAACAAACTAAATTCTGTTAAATGAATGGGTTTAAAAAATATATTGCTATCTTAGAAAAAAAAAGGTTTTAAATAACGAAAATCGAAAATTCAATAGATATCAAAGACTAAAAAAAATTTTTTTTCTTATATGAATAAAAAACTTTTCTAAATGGAATAATAATATAAGTGCAATTTGTTTATTCAAACAAATAACAAACTAAAAGTTTTTATAGTTTAGCCATTCTTTATTCCTATTTACCGGGTGTCCCAAAAATGACTGATGGATTTTAAAATTCAATAACTTGCAAACGGTGACAGCTATTAAAATTTTTTTTGCAGGAGGGCTATGTATAATGTCAGGAGTTTTTTTACCGTAATTCTTGATTTTAGTTCGAATTTCAAACAACAGATGGCGCTGATGGCGGTTGGAGGCCAGTCGACGCCGAGACTTACTTCATTCAGCTTTGACACAAAAGAAGGAGATTAAGGCTATGGAGTACGTCTCATTCTACAGTACAGTTTTGCTCTCAAGCCCCGATTCTGGACTCATTCGATATGATTTCAATGGAATGCGTTGTTGCCATGGAAATAACAGATTGTTCGATAGTGGAATAAAGCGTTCAGAAGTGGGCATAAATTTCGCAAGCAGTATTTGAGTTTGCAGAAGATTTTCGTTTAGGAAGTTTTATTCTCCCGGATTAAATTAATTTTTTATGGCACGATTTAAAGAATATTTTATTCATCATATTTTAAAACTATGTAAAGAGATTTTTTCAATTTGATGTTTCTTGTTATATTCTTAAGAAATTTTAGATCTTTTAAGAAAATTCGTCAGTAGATTTTTATGAATGTTCAAAAAATAATCATGAAAACTGTTGATAGTACATTATTGTGTAAATTAACTACCAAAAACAAATATTATAAGTTGCCTTGTTTAGCCCTTTCAATAGGATTAGTCTATCGTTGCATTAAAATAGAAAAAAATAAAATAAATGTGAGTTAATTAAAATTTATTTTCCCGGATTACATTACTTTTTATGGCATGATTTAAGGAATATTTTAGGCACCGCATTTTAAAACTACACTGTTAAAAATTTGAAACCTTTGCTGCATCGTCACTCCTCCACTTTTATAGAAAGAGATTACTTCACTGCATTATGGAGCATTCTCATTGGTCAAAATAGAGATATTCTATAATGGCAGTGGAGTGACGATGCAGCAAAAGTTTCCAATTTTTAACAGTGTAGGTGAAGATATCTTGCTACAATCTTGCTCTTGCACTATAAAAATCTGCTTCATTTTGTTGTATACGCACACCCCGCTTGTATAGAAACGGTTACTTGATTGTATTATGAAGCATTGTTATTGGTCGGAAAAGAGATATTATATACAAGTGGCGGAGTGCGTATGAAGCAAAATGCAGCAGATTTTTAACACTGTGGGGCCCGATTCTGAACTCATTCGATATGATTTCAATGGAATGTGTTGTTGTTATGGAAATAACAAATTCTTCTATAGAAAAATACAATATTCAAAATTGAGCATGAATATAACAATCTAAATCGATCTAAAATTTCTTAAAATATAACAAAAATTATCAAATTAAAGAAATCTCTTTATCTAGTTTTAAAATATGATGCATAAAATATTCTTTAAATCGTGCCATAAAAAGTAATTTAATACGGGAAAATAAAACTTCCTAAACGAAAATCTTCTGCAAACACGAAAACTGCTTGCGAAATTTATGCCCACTTCTTAACGCAGTATTCCACTATCGAACAATCTGTTATTTCCATGGAAACAACGCATTCCATTGAAATCATATCGAATGAGTTCAGAATCGGGCCCCACAGTATTAAAAATCTGCTGCATTTTGCTTGATACGCACTTCGCCGCTTGTATATAATATCTCTTTTCCGACCAATAACAATGCTTCATAATGCAATCAAGTAACCGTTCTATACAAGCGGTGTGCGCATACATCAAAATGCAGCAGATTTTTATAGTGTAAGAGCAAGATTGTAGCAAGATATCTTCACCTACACAGTTAAAAATTGGAAACTTTTGCTGCATCGTCACTCTTCTGCTATTATAGAATATCTCTATTTTGACCAATGAGAATGCTCCATAATTCAGTGAAGTAATCTCTCTCTATAAAAGTGGAGGAGTGACGATGCAGCAAAGGTTTCAAATTTTTAACAGTGTAGTTTTAAAATACGGTGCCTAAAATATTCCTTAAATCATGCCATAAAAAGTAATTTAATCCGGGAAAATAAAACTTCCTAAACGAAAATCTTCTGCAAACTCAAATACTGCTTGCGAAATTTATGCCCACTTCTGAACGCTGTATTCCACTATCGAACAATCTGTTATTTCCATGGTAATAATGCATTCCATTGAAATCATATCGAATGAGTCTAAATCGGGGCCTGAGAGCAAGACTGTACTGTAGAATGAGACGTACTCCATAGCCTTAATCTCCTTCTTTTGCGCCAAAGCTGAATGAAGTAAGTCTCGGCGTCGACTGGCCGCCAACCGCCATCAGCGCCATCTGTTGTTTGAAATTCGAACTAAAATCAAGAATTGCGGTAAAAAAACTCCTGACATTATACATAGCCCTCCTGCAAAAATTTTTTTAATAGCTGTCACCGTTTGCAACTTATTGAATTTTAAAATCCATCAGTCATTTTTGGGACACCCGGTATATTAAGTGATTAAATATTTCAAGGGGTTTTCTTTGAATAATTTCTAATTAATGAGTTAAAGCATAATAGGCCAGTCAAATTGTCATAAATAGATGCAAAAATTCTGCTAGAAGATTTTATGTTTTTAAACTGTTTATCGGGATGCTAGTAACAAGAATTAATGGTTTCCCAACAAAATATCTCGAGGCTAAACTTTTTGGAGCCAAAAAACCACGAAATTTTCGGACTTTTTTCAGTTTTTTGCCTATAACTCAAAAAGTATAGATTTTTTGTGGAAATATGCAATTAGAAAAAGAAAGAGCATTAAATTCTCTACAAATTTCATTATACATTTGTTTTTCTAAAGCTATTATGAAGCGTGCTACAGCTTTCTGAAAATGACTCTTTTTTTCTAACTTTGTGGAAATATTGCAAAAATGGAAATTTTACACCGTTTTTCATTATTTTATCCTCTTTAATGTAACTTATTTATATTACAGGCATTTACATTATAGCAATCATGATTAATTACAACGGTAACATAGTAAAATAATTAAGAACAGTGTAACTTTTTTTGTATTTAGAGCTTAAGTGGAGAACATTAATATTAGGTATTTAACAGAATGTAAGTAAAAAATACTTACGATGATATTTTTCATTTATTTAATAACGTCTGGAACGCTTTCGGGTTAATTGAAATAATTCCTCAACCTCAGCTTGAGGGGCAAATGAGCAGGTTTCTTGTTCTTTAATAGCCTTGATATTCTTTGAGCAAGTTGCGACATCAGCTGCCTGACTGTGAAAGTCCATGATAAAACTAATTGATCCCATGAAAGACATGAGGAGATGAAAACCTCCAAGCCTCACTGTCACATTGTTCAATTCTGGATGTTCATTCGTCATTATGTCTCTAGCTTTCAAATAAAGAGGTTGGTCATACGTCACAAAGCATGTCTTCTGGTTGAGTTGTCTACATTTTTCAGCAGCAACCAATAGTGAGGTAAAAATAGTATCATAATGTGAAGGATGGGCATTAATAAATGGAAGATACTTTATTTTAGAACGTTTATACTCTTTGTTGGATGTAACTTTCTCCATGAAACCGTTCCAACCGGGAATGTTTTCAACATTTGACCACTTCCCATAGAGCCATACTATGTCTGTTGTTGAGGGAATTATTTCATTATTAAAGGGAGAAAGTTTTTCCAAACTTTCAATTTCTATATTTTGTAAGCCACTCATATCTGTTCTGTGAAATGTCTGTAGATCAATTTTTTCAGCTTGACAGACAATTTCATTTGTGGACTGATGTTTTACTTTTTGAATTCTTTTTTCGGGATGCAAGGCGTCGTGAGGAGTAACACACATTATACCTCCCATTGCATGAAATGTACCAGTCCCATCTAGAGTGCTGGCATTAAAATCAGCATTGTCAAAAATAAATTGACAGAATGCATCATCTCGTTCTTTTGTTTTCTGAGGCCGCAGAATGGTAGACAATTCAAGAAGAGAGGCATCTTCATAGGACCCTGCAAAGCCAAAAGCAGACATAACTTGGAGCAAATGCTTTGAACCAAACTTTCTGTACAAATATGCACTGATCCCTGTCATGATGGATGAAAGGAATGATCTTGGTCTAACCGAACTTATTAGGGCATGTGAAAATGCAACGCACTTTTTTTTCCATTTCTCAAATGAACCACGTTTGTGTTTTAAAACTATGCTTTCAAAAAGCAATTTTACTGATTCTGGGATAACTGTCTCAGCGTCAGACAGAAAGTTATCAGATGGGGGGTATTGTGTAATATCATACATTTGTGACCTTATATCTTCCACAATTATATCAGCGGCTGTTTTCACAATACGAAGTCGCTCCTGTTGAGGATCTAAATTCCTACTCAAATACCAATGATCAGTGAGTATTTTGTGCCCAACATTTTTGAAACAGAGCACTGTTTTCTTTTTCTTGTTTTCAGAAATCAGCACAGCATCCCCATATTTCTGGATTATACGGGCCTTAACAGTCCGTGAATCGGGAAGTTCTAATGACTGTGGTACTTGATTCATCAACTCATCTAAAGAAAACTGGCATTCTTCAAACTTTTCTTCAATGTACATAAATATAGCCTCCATAGCTTCGTCAACAGATGTTGCGGGTCGACGCCCTCTTTTTTCTGCAACTGTTACAGACTGATATAGTTTTACGCGACAAAAACTATGATACCATGCATCTACAGCTACCAAGTCAGGTTCGTGTTGAATACGTTCAATTATTTTCTGGGACCATTTATCCCCACGTTTTTCTGCAGCTTTCAGGAACGTAATTTTTGCTTCTAACTTCATTACTTTGTGAATCAAATTTCTCTTTGCGTATGGCTTTTTCGATTGTTTTTCGTTGAAGTCAACGGGATTACCTTTTGCACATAAAAAGCAATTATCTTGAAATTTGAAAGAAGTGCTTGATCGGAGGGATAAACTAGTCTGTGTAGAATCTTCATTCCGACGAATATATGCTGCTATCATTCTCTCATTCGTATATGTTTTTTGGCAATCATCATGTATTCTGACTTCCTTGCAACTTTTCAAAAAACGTTGATGAAAATTATTTTGCCGTTGAACGCTACATTCAAAAAGCCTGGCAAGTCCTTTTTTGCTCACAACGCGAGTATCACAATTTGAAGCCGTTTGGCAAACGAAACATAATTTTGGATCGAGATCGCTCATTTTTAATTACTGCATGCGAAGAATACTAGCAATACACTGAATAGTAACATATTAGAAGAATGTGCCTTAAAAAAAAGGAACACCTGCGACAGAATGAACGCAAATTGGGCAGCAGCTGACAAGTGGTCAGTATCTTCCGTCGGCATTCCTTTTTTCCTTTTGTCGGCATTCTACCCCCGGTATTCCTCCCCTTCACTCCCCCAACTCTTCCGTGATTGTTTTCGTATAGTGTTTCCAGAATTTCTGTTCTTTCGGCCTGCCTTTCTTAAAAATTTGAATTCTCATTCATTAATATGTGTATTTAATTTTCATAGTTAGCAATGAAAGAAAGTTTTTTAGGATGGGAGACGAAAAATAGATCTTTTTCTGTAAAGTTAAAAAAAAGTGACATTTTCAAAAAGCCCTAGCGCGCTTAGTAATGGGTTTAGAAAAACGTTTTTATAATGAAATTTGTAGAGCATTTAATGCTCTTTCTTTTTGTAATTGAGTATGGTACACAAAAATTTTATACTTTTTGAGTTATAGGCAAAAAACTGAAAAAAGTCCGAAAATTTCGTGGTTTTTTGGCTCCAAAAAGTTTAGCCTCGAGATATTTTGTTGGGAAACCATTAATTCTTGTTACTAGCATCCCCCTAAACATTTTAAAAACATAAAATCTTCTAGCAGAATTTTTGCATCTATCGGCCCTTTTTTCTGACAATTTGACTGGCCTATAAAGCCTGGTATAAGATTTCTTAAAATACAATACTCTCAAGTAGAATAAACATACATTTAGTACCATAATTTTAGATTATTCTTCAAGGATTTTATTAAAAAAACATTTTAATGAAAAAAAGAATCCCCATAGTTTTTTGTCATAAAATGTTGAGAACCTTTTAAAATTGGAAAACCTTATGGAATGCAGAAACCTTTTTCTGTCTAGATTTAGTCACAGGTGAATCCTCATTTACAAGATGGAAATAATATATGAGGAACTTCTTCAATGCATATGAAAATTTAAAATTTGAAATGTATAAATAATATAAATTCTGTTAAATGAATGGGTTTAAAAAATATATTGCTATCATAGAAAAAAAAGGTTTTAAATAACGAAAATCGAAAATTCAATAGACAACAAAGACTAAAAAAACATTTTTTTTCTTATATGAATAAAAAACTTTTCTAAATGGAATAATAATAAAAGTGCAATTTGTTTATTCAAACAAATAACAAACTAAATTCTGTTAAATGAATGGGTTTAAAAAATATATTGCTATCTTAGAAAAAAAAAGGTTTTAAATAACGAAAATCGAAAATTCAATAGATATCAAAGACTAAAAAAATTTTTTTTTCTTATATGAATAAAAAACTTTTCTAAATGGAATAATAATATAAGTGCAATTTGTTTATTCAAACAAATAACAAACTAAAAGTTTTTATAGTTTAGCCATTCTTTATTCCTATTTATATTAAGTGATTAAATATTTCATGGGGTTTTCTTTGAATAATTTCTAATTAATGAGTTAAAGCATAAAGCCTGGTATAAGATTTCTTTTCTGATCAACCGATTTTTTTTGTTTAAAAAGAAATTTTATATATATTTCAGGTTTTTAGAAATGCTTACATAGACTTATTTAGTATTCTACATCATTCTGGTAATATTTTTTTTTATTTCTATTACTAGCAATATTTTTAAATTATACTATTCATTATAGTAATGTTTTTTTGCTTCAATCTAAGTTTTTGCTTTGATAGATTTTCATGTTAATAAATAAAATTAAGAAAAACGTTTAAATTTGGAAACCTTAAGTAATTCAGAAAACTTTTTTCATCTAGATTTTGTCATCAGTGGGACTACATTCGCAAAAAAGAAATAATGTATGAGAAATTTCTCCCATGCGTTATTCTGTTAAATAAGAGTAGTTTTTCAAAATTCTTGTTAATTGAAAATTGAAAAAGTATTATCTAATTTTGAAGTAACGAAAATTAAAAAAAATAATAGATATAAAACTAGGAAGTTATAAACATACACACACGCACACACACACATATATATATACAGGGTGTTTCAAAAATGACCGGTATATTTGAAAAATAAATAAAAATTAAACGGGCAGCGAGAGAAATACAATGTTTGTTACAATATGCTTGGGACAATGTAAATTTTGAGGCAGATAATCTTTCGAAATTAGTTACAATTTTCAACAACAGATGGCACTGAAGGCCATTTCATTGCTGTTATATTATTGCTGTACATGGTGGATATGTGGAAAATATCGCATTTTAGGGTTTTCAGACTGCAGCGCCATCTATTGTTGAAAATTGTAACTAATTTCGTAACATTGTCTGCTTGAAAATTTACTGTTGTCCCAAGCATATTGATATAGATATGCGAACGGTGAAACAAACGGTGTATTTCTATAGCTGCCAGTTTAGTTTTTATTGATTTTTCAAATATACCGGTCATTTTTGAAATACCCTTTATATAATCGCATATCTATATAATAGCAGCGCTATCTGTAGGGCAATTTACACCAAAAACTAAACAATGCTAATCTATATCAGGGACTAACTGAATCTAGAGTTTTATAAAATTTTGTTTATTACTTCTTGAGATAGAACTATTGTGATAATTATGAATAATGCGGCATGGTAGAGCCATTTGTTGAGCAAATTGCACCAAAAGGTAATCAGCATCATGTTACATCAATTACTAACTAAATATAGGGCTTCATGAAAATCCTTGCTCTAGTGACATATGGCTCTTGCAGATATTGTAAATAATTAAGCATAGCAGCGCCACCTGTTGAGCAATATACATCAAAAACTAATCAAATCTAGTTTATATCAAGGTCTTATAGAATCTAAAGTTTTGCAAAGTTCCGTGCATCAGCTTTTGATATAGAGCTATTAAAATAATCACGAATAATGAACCATGGCAATGCGTCCTGTTGAGCGATTTGCACCAGAATGTAATCAGCATCATATTATATCACATACTAAGTAAATCTAAAGCTTTATAAGAATCCATGCACAAGTTCTTGAGATATGGCTATTATGGAAACTGTGACTAATGCAGCCATAGCAGCACCACCTCTTGAGCGACATACACCAAAACTTAATCAGATCCAAAATATATCAACGTCTCAGAAAATCAAAAGTTTGGTGCAATTCCGTGCGTTAGTTCTTGAGATAGAGAGCCCACAACATGTTTGTCACATACACATATACAGACACACAGACTCACATACCCGCAGATAGACAATTTGTAAAAACATGCTTTTCGGGTTCCCTGATCCCTAGAACTTGTAAATCCGTCAAAAACAGCTTTTTGAAAATTTTTACGAATCCAATACTTTTTTCTTGTAAAGATAAAAGAAAGTAAAAAAAGAAGAAAAAAAATTTTTATATATGTTTTCTTACTAATATGGATTAAAATCTTTTCGACATGAAATAATAAAAAAATTTCAATTTCGTTTTTTAAAAGTCTTTATAGTTTACACGGTTTTTTTTCTTTTTGTCTATTTACAGTTCTTGATTAAATATATCAGTGTAAATTTCACTGCAGAATTTATTATTAATGAATTAAAAAGTAAAGCACGATGTAAGTTTCCTTTACTAAACAACAGAAGTTTTTGTTTAAGTAAGAAATCCTATACATATTTCAAGCTGTAAAAATGCTTACATGGAGTTACTTAGTATTCTACACCATTCAGGTTTTTTTTTAAATCTGTATTGCCAGCCTAATTTTCCAAATTGTACTATTCACTAAACTAATGATCATTAAACTAATAATAAACTAAATATCCAGTTATTCCTAAGAATAGAATAGTCCTAAGAATAGAATAAATGCTGACACTCCCACTACAGAATTAAATTAGCTGTTTCAAATATCAATTCATTATTGATTTTGTGTACTATAAGATATACGATCTTTGCTTTTATAGAGTTTTTTAGTTACAGCATAAAACCGAGAAAAGCTTTTAAAATTGAAACCCCTTATGGAAGGTAAAATACCTTTTCTTTCTAGATACAATTATCAATAAAATTTTATTCCTTCGACGAAAATAATATATGAGATACTTTCACCTAAGAATAATAAGGTTCTATCTGTGTTTTTTGATAAAAATGACTTATCGATATAGAAAGGCTCTATTTGTATCTAGGACGGCATTTTTGCATCAAACTGATGTTATATATAACTAAAAAAAAGAGAGACATTAAAATTATATTATGACATTTTTTAAATCTAGAAATGCCTTCATAGATACAAATAGAACATATATATATTGATAAGTCAATTTTTTTTCAAAAACACTGATAGAACGTTATTGTTCTCAGGTGGCGATATGTCTTCAATGCATTTCAAAAATTAAATCTTGAAATGTATAAATAAGTATAAATAATATTGAATGAGTCTTGGAAATACAGTAAAACCCCGATAATTCGGATTAATTGGGACCAGACCCAATCCGGATTATCCGGAGAATAAGAAAAAAATGAAATAAAATAATACATACGTATAGAAAATCACCTTTATGTTTAACCTATTGATTATTTACACACAGTAAAAATGTTTACTTTGTAATAAAAAAGTTTTCAATTTTTTGCTGTGCCAGTTTTCTATACCTTTTGTGAGCCGTACGGTCACGCATCTGCTTGAGCATAAGTAGTTCGTTAAGTGTAGTTTGAATAAGAGTTTAAATAAGAAAGCTTAAGGTATTCTTCCGAAAAGATTTCAGAAAAAAGTTTTTTTTATTCAGAATACGACGATGAAATAAGTTTATGCTGTGAAAATTAACCAAATCTTTTCTCAATCGCTAGAACAAACTGATCCGGATTATCCAGAGATCCGCATTTACGGGGTCCGGATTTGCGGGGTTCTACTGTACTTGTCATCTGAAATTCAATAAACATCAACGACAAATATATATATATATATATATATATTACTAATATGGATGAAAATCTTTTCTAAATGAAACAATAACAAAAGTACAATTTGTTTGTCAAATGTCTTTATAGTTTACACATTTTTTTTATATTTAAAGGACCTGATTAAATATAGCAAAAAAAATAAATAAAATAAAAATAAAAATAAAAAAAAGCATGATGAATTAAAAAAAAAACATGATGTAGGTTTTCTTTTCTTAACAATTGATTTCTTTTTTTTGGTTTAACAAAGAAATCCTAAATATACTTCAGGTTTTTAAAAATGCTTATACTGACTTATTCAGTATTCTACATCATTAAGGTAAAAAAAAAATTATCTGCATTAACAACGATATTTTCTTAACTATACTATCTCTTTAAGTAATTTTTTTAGCTAGATATCATTACTTACACGAACGGTAGCATCTATAGAGTGCAATTAGTGATGCAATAGTGCATTTTCTTTTCCAATTCTTTATGAACATTTTATCTTGTACGTTTGAAACAGATTCTTTCATTTTTAATTGTTGAATATCGTAAATGTTACATAAGAAATTCTATTTTTATGTCACTTATATTTATTTGTAAGAAATACACATATAAATTTTAATAAGTAGTTTTATATGAAAATATTTAAGGAACATTCAAGGCAAACATTTATGTATTAAAATGTAAGATATTTTTTAACGTACAGTCGTGGGATAATGAATATATTTTATAAATAGTTTTTCTGTGTGTATTTCCTCAAAGTTAATTATTAACCGAACGAATTACAGGTTTACATTAGACATGCATTTTTTCAGCATTTCTAAACTAGAGATTTAGTCAGAAGGTCATTCTCACAATTGTTATTAAAAGATTTTTTTATATAGTAATTTATACGGGTAAAATTCCATAATCGAGTCAAATTGGCGTATTTTAGCTTACATCATTTCTTTCAAAAATACGTATGGATTTGTAAATTACTTGCGATAACAATTTGACAGCTACAAGATTATGCAGACAAAATATTCTATTCAAAATTTCTTGTGTCATCCCACATACCGCGGTCATTGCCAATTCTTTTTATTTTACCCTTTGCACTTGAGAGTTGATTCCCACTGACCACTACACCCAGAAAAAAAGTTTTGTTGAACCAGGAAGAATTTGTTTGGTCCAATAAATATTTTTCTTTAAATATGGGCCAATTGAAATTTTGTTTGAATAACAACAACAACAGAAAAAAAATGTTGTTGATTTCGTTTGCAATTTTTCGTCCACAGTTTTCATCCGAAATGCATAATATCGTAATAATAACGTCATTAATCCGTCTCAATTCACAAAGTTTTTATTATCTAAAAAATATGTTAATCCTTTATAGCTATATCCGTCAATTAAACAAAATTGCGTGAGAGAGTTATGGCTACTGCACACCAATTTAAATTTTGCAAAAACAACAAAGTCTTCTTGGAATTACAAATTGAAAGTACAAGGATTTAGTAAGACTCAAATAAAATTGATGAAATTTTGTTAAAATTTTATAAGAGTCTTAACAATATTTTTTTGTCTGAGCGATAAAATCGATTTTTTACTTTAATATAAAAATTTGCTTAAAAAAATCAAAATGTAGTCAACAAAACATGTTTTGTAGTTTTAATCAATTCCTTTTTCTGGGTGTACTGTCCATCGTAAATGGGTGGTCCAAATGCTCTGGACACCAGTATTTTGAACTAATTTCCTTCGTCTTATGCAATGGCCGAATAACCTGTGATAAAAGATGTGGAAATAAGCTGCAAGATATACATACGTCCCAATTTACGAGGGAAACCTGATAACATTAGTGATGAATGAAATCTCCTAGCTCTGATGGTGGAGAAATCGTTTCTAAACAACGCAATTTCAACAGTAATAGCCAGCATAACTCCTCATTTAATACTTTATCTACCGCCGGTACTAATAAGTACCATTAAAAATTATTTATTATAAAATAATTTTAGTACGTCAATTAGTTGTAATACTATTTAGAATGAGTTACAGATATATTACTTTATTTTGTTCTAAAAGCATTACTGGTTATGCAAAGCAAAAATATGTTTAAAGGGATTATTTCTTTTGCCTTTGTATTTTTTCAGCTTTCTTGGCGCTGGGGGATTTTAAAATTAGGAAATCTTTCTATACTTATATTGTAAGAACATCATATTTGTACATTTAATAATTATGCAAAATACTAAGAGAACTATTTAAAATAAAAGATTTGTGTAGGGTTTAAAATCCCTGTCGATTCAAATTTAATTAATCCTTTTAAACCCTTCAATCCTTCTAAAATCCTTCAAAAATTTATTAAATGATTATGTAAATCTTTTAATTTAACTAAAATGCTGTAGAATGTAAAATTTTCATGAATTCATGATTCGGTAGACAAAGTGTTAAATGCAAAACATAGATTGCAAGACTCTGTTGAAGTTTTTGCGACTTTGGTATATTAATTTTTAAAGAGAGAATTTTCTACACTCTTTTTGAAACATCTTCAATTTTTAAAGAGAGAATTTTCTACACTCTTTTTGAAACATCTTCAATTTTTAAAGAGAGAATTTTCTACACTCTTTTTGAAACATCTTCAATTTTTAAAGAGAGAATTTTCTACACTCTTTTTGAAACATCTTCAATTTTTAAAGAGAGAATTTTCTACACTCTTTTTGAAACATCTTCAATTTTTAAAGAGAGAATTTTCTACACTCTTTTTGAAACATCTTCAATTTTTAAAGAGAGAATTTTCTACACTCTTTTTGAAACATCTTCAATTTTTAAAGAGAGAATTTTCTACACTCTTTTTGAAACATCTTCAATTTTTAAAGAGAGAATTTTCTACACTCTTTTTGAAACATATTCAATTTTTAAAGAGAGAATTTTCTACACTCTTTTTGAAACATCTTCAATTTTTAAAGAGAGAATTTTCTACACTCTTTTTGAAACATCTTCAATTCTGTGGAAATGGGATATTCAATATTAGTAATTCGAGAGGACCACATGAAATATGATCAATCCTTGATTCTCTCACTGCAACACAAATTTAATATTTTATAGGAACTAAATTTGATGCGGCGTAGCTGCCTATATTCTTTACATCATTTCAAAGAGATTAAATTATGATAGAATATAGTATATTGTTTTGTTTTCTACATTACTTTTAATATGAAACGTATTTCTATTTTTATACACATGCATGACTCTCTTTTGTGGTATGCTTTCCTATTTTGTTATACAGTGCATATGAATTTATATATAGTATTTTATAATTTTGTTTTACAGTTTGTATGAATTTATGTATAATATTTTGTAATTATTTAAATTAAGTTGTTCTTTTTCAATATTTGAACTTGATGCAGTATAAGGTCAACTAAAGATTGCATCTCTCTTTCTGTTCTCAACCAAAGCCTGGATACAATTTCACTCTGCCTATTTTATACTTTTTTAACAATGAGAACAAAAAAAAAAGCTCGAGTAAATTAAATGATTGTATTTTTCATTATAAATATGAAAAATTACATAATAGGAAAATAGCTAGTAAAATGCATTTGGTAATGTAGTAAAAGAACATTATTTGTCTTTTATCAAATCTGCCTAAATTCTTCTATTTCCGAAAATGTTGGTGAATTAGACCACATCCGTTGAATTTGAAAATTATTCGTATACATTTAATATTTTAATTACACAGTGATAAGTGATGTGTAACAGTAAATTCTTCTGGAAATTCGGGAGGTCAGATGAACTAATTATAACGTATCTGTTTGTATCCTATTTAATCTTACATACGAAAATTTCACTTAAATCTGTTTATATAGTGTTTAGTTATATTATGAAAATATAATAACTTAAAATCACAAATCATTAAAAAAAGGTAATCGCCTGAAATGTCCATTTTGCATTGAAATTTGTACCACTTTTCCATATTTTTAATGAATTAACTTCAAAATTAAGAAATTGAATGCTAATTAGTTTCAATGCAGGTACATTAGAAACCCATGACATATTAGTTCGATTAAAATATATTTTAATTAAAATTTACTGTACGTGCTTAAATTACAGAGGTAAAAATATTATTTTTTCTGACAAGAAATCACGTCACTTTGAAGTTTTAGAAGAAGATTTAATACAAAAAAAGCTCATTTTACTCTAAAAGAAATGATCGAGTAGATTTTTTACGACAACGGATAAAAATACAATAAAGAAATAAATCTAGTATATGCCCAATCACAAGTCACGCCAAATGAAAATGGACACCGTAATGTATGAAAAAAATATTGTTCTATTTTTACCGTGGCTGAATGTAATTTTTAAATACGAATAAAAGTATGGGTATTTTGATGATAGACTCATATTTCTTTAAAATGCTAATATCATATTACAATTTATTAACCAATTTACATCTTTATGATATACAATATAAATATTCAGTTTTAAATCTTTTCTCCGACTGAAAACGTTCAGTATTTTAAAATTTAATATAAATGAAGATTGACAAAACATCTTATTACAGTTTTTTAATAAACATTTGCATTTCAAATAAATCGTTATCAATATTAAAAAGAACTTAATATTCCATTCTTAAACAATTTTCATTCGTGAAGTGCATAAAAAATTCTTAAAAATGCAAAGTTTTTTTTTTTTTTTTAAATATCCAGATTTATGTTTATATAATGAATGAAAACATACAGATAAAATGAATAATGGACCTCTAATTTATCGGAACTTATTTTTAATCATTATAAAATTTAACTTTTATTTTTCATTAATTTATACATCCGAAAACAAATGAAGGCTTTTTTTTTCAAACTGAGCTATTTCCGCTTTTACAGGATTTTTTTTTCTGAACCGGACGTAATTTTCTTTCGATTAAAATCTAATTTTTCTGGAAAACAGATGACAGATTGTGGGAGTAATTCATAATACGAGCTCATTTAATTATTTTGATGGTTCAGGTAAATTTTAGTTATAAAAAATGTTTATGACAAGAAATAACATTTATTTTTAATGGCTGAATTAAAGCAGAATAATAAACATGTACTTTAAAAAATATTGTTTTAAATATTATTATGCAAGCATTTTGTAAAGCATTGTGAAATTTTAATAAAAGTAAAATAAATACATATCCCAACATAATTATATGAGTTCTTTTCTTTTCTTTTTTTGTGAGAGGCAGCATAAATTCATTTATATACAGTGGTGGTCAAAATTTCCGTCCAGCATAAAAATATTTGTCAATTTTTAAACATACCCACATGAAGATGAATCGCAAAGTTATACATTTTATTGACACAATAGTTAGGAACTTAGTTATGGAATAACAAATAAATAACAATAAATTTTACTGGCAAAATTAATTACAAAATAAAGCATGTTCTCAAAAGTTTTCGGCCATCCTGGTAATTTTAGAAAAAATGATATTATGATGGAAAATAACTTCAATCACCAACCTTTAAAATTAGTATTTTGTCGTCATACTTTTAGAAATAAGCACTGTGGTGCAGCGACATGGCATAGATTCATTGAATGATTGAAAATCGTCTATGTTAAATGCTTTCTACTCTACTTGCAATTTTGGGGGAAATTCTGAGGAAATGGAATATTTACGATTCTGTATACGTTTATCAAATTTATTCCAAAGATTTTTTAAAAAATCAGATCTTGTCATTAGACTTGCCATTTCAAAAAAGGAAGTTTTTTTTGTTGCTAAAGCCACTGTTTAAGAGCTTACATGTATGCTTTGGTCACTTATCATGGTGAAACAAATGGTTGCGATCATTTTTTTTTCTCCAGTATGGCTGCAAATGATCTTGCAATATATCCTTATGCAGTGCATAACTCTACTTGCTGCGGATCTCAACTAACTGACTGACACCATTTCTAGATATTGCTATCCATTGCAGAACGAGTCCACCGCCATGCATCGCAGGAATAGCATATCTCGGATATTGTCTTTTGTTTTTAGGTGATCGAGCATAGCGCCTAACATGGCCAAAAAAATCAGACACATAGCTTTAAAAAGAATAAAACACGATTCGTCAGAAAACAATACTCTTTGTCAATTTTCTCGTGACCAGCCTTTGTGCTCCATGGTAAACACCTGTCAAACATGCTGTTTTTTTCCTTTTACTTGTAAGAGGTTTACACAATGATTTTATTCAAGATATACACAATGAACATTTTACTAATAATTTGTGCATACTATAACATTCAAAACGTCTTTTTTTACATCTTCCGTAGTAAACGAATAATAAAACTTTTTTGTAATTATCGCAGTATTCGCAAATCCATAACTTTCGGATTGTTCATACAATGTTGAGTCGCTTTCGAAATAGGAATTGGATGCATATTTAATTGTGAAAACAGATCAGCATAGCATGTAATTTAGAAGAATAGTAACATTCACTATAAATTAATAAATAAAATAAACAAAATTTCTGTTATAACATCTTTAAAAGAATGATCTGGTCACAAAAGAAAAATATTTTGAGATGAGATAGTGGAAACCTATGAATTATGAAAACATCATTAGGGGAGAGTGGGGATACTTGAGCATAGGGGATACTTGAGCCACCCCTATTATCTCTACAGTTAGTTAATTTTTCTTTCTAAAACTGCCAATATGTTAACACATTTATAGTTCTGAACATGTAAAAAAGAAATCACACATCTTGGTACCATTTTGAAAGTATAGTGATCAATAGTTGTATTTTCCCTATCTGAAGTAAATTTTTGGGTACATGGTTTTTTTGTTTTTTTGTAATCAAAGTTTTGTTTAAAGTTGCAACTATATACATAAAATTAATAAGCATAATTTCAATTGTATTTTGAATCTAAAATAGTTCTAATAGCTGCATGCTTTATTTAGTAAAACTCTGGGAAACAAAACTAGTGGTAGTGGGGATACTTGAGCCATATCTCAACCCTCCCCACTAGAAATTAAACATAGGAGAAACAAACAAAAAATAAAATTCCTTCCTTATATTCACTAATAGATTTTTTTCTGGATAAAAGAGAGAATAATTTTTCATTTCATTTTATTTTTCTTAAAAAAATAACTACTTAAAAATGTTTAAAAATGTATATTTTTTAAATGAAAATATCCATTTTAATTTTCATTTTGACTAGCAAAATAGCCTGTCTATATAAATGTAAACATAGTTTTCAATTTAACTTTTATTAAATTAAAATAACTTTTTAAAACTGTTTTACAGGCTATAATCTCTAACACTTTAATTAGTTAGGTCCAACATATTAAAATATTTATTTTTTAATATAACATATTAAGATTAATATCTTATATTGAAATCGTAACCTCTGTTGCTGTAATTCTTTTTTTAACTAAGAAAATTGAAGAAAAATTGGTAAAAAGAGCGCACAAAAAACAAGAAAAGCAACAAAAATCCCAGTTCAAACTTACCTGCATGGAGCCAAAGAGGAAGACAAAATCTTTTCCTGTGAAATCAAAAAAGTGTTTGAAATAGTAGAATGATACATCTGGCTTAAATTCCGACAGCTACTAAATTAAAAGCATGAGTTCGACATTATCATTAGAGGAAAATTCTGCCAATGATGGTGATGATGTGAAAAGAAAACCTTCTATTGATGGTTGGTTACTAATAAAATATGCCAGAAAGAAAACTAAAATATGTGTTGGATAAGCACTTAATATTTTGAAAATGAAATTTGCCCGAAGAATAGCAGATTCCAAATTTAAATGACTCTGAACTGAGGGTGTTTCTACCGTCGTTATAACTCAAGTTGAAATTATCATTTGACAACCAGTTCTAACGAAAAAAATGATCGTATGTACTAACTTTGTTTTCTCAATTGGTTTGGAAGGACTTTATGTTTCATAATTTATCATTCTGTAAAATGTTTGTGCAAAAATAAAGCGAAAAAAATTACTTTTGTAGGTATTTTTCCGTAGTGGCTCAAGTATCCCTTCACCATGGCTCAAGTATCCCTCCCATGGGGATACTTGAGCCATCATGTAAAACAAAAAATAAACATTTTTTATACATAGAAAAAAATTCAAAATTAATTGAAAGTGGTTTTCAGTTGAAGAAAAAATATCAAATTTTCATTTTCAATATTTTATTTTATTATAAGAAATTATAAAAAATTTAAAAAAATTAAAATTAAAAAAATGGCTCAAGTATCCCCATCTTCCCCTACTATTTGTATATGTGTAAAAGTGTTGATATCAGCAGTGATAAATTAATATTGAAATATATAAACATAAAATCTATACAATATGTTTATTTTTTTTTTTGTAACAATAAGTTTTTGTCTAAAAAGCAGAATATTCTAAATTAAATCATCTTTTTCAGCATAATTTTGTTAACACAAAATATGTTTTAAAAATTACGAAGAGAAAATTATTTTCTTTTCTGGATAATGTATATATATATCATTTAAGTAATGTTGATTTAAATGATTTAAATGACATCTTAGAAAGAATAAGAGAAAAATATTTTAGTCTCAATTTTTATATACTGCAACTTGCTTCACATAATTAATAAAAATGTTAAGTAAAGATCTTAAGTTGTATTAATTTTATTTCAAAAAGCTACTCTTTGGAGTTATAATTTGGAGTTTATAAGTAAGAATTTTGCTTAGTTAGAGCTTAAATAATAGTTTAATTATACTACTTGGAATTATAATAGTAGTTTAATAAAACAAAATTCTTTTATAACAGTTCTTAAAAAGCTTTAACTACTTTGTATTAATTGGAAGAACAAATTAGCTTATGTCTTAAAAACGTAGAAAGAAAAGAATAACTTTTACAAAGTACTGTTTTAAATACAAGAAAAGCGAAAGTTGTTTTTGCTTAACTAATTACTATGTACTTTATACTAAAGAGTTACTAATTTTTCTGACACAATCAAATTTATGCTTAAACTTTAAATTTTAAGCTTAATGCTTAAGCTTTAAATTTAAACTTATTTGTAAAATATGTTTGTTTCATCTGGTGATAAAATAAAAAAAAATAAATTATAGTGAAAGATTTTTTAAACAAACGATTAGAAATAATTAAATTTTAAAACATAAAGGAAAAAAATAGTTTACACAATATTACAATTAAATATACCTTCTTGTTACTGTATATATATATATATATGTGTGTGTGTGTGTGTGTGCTGTGGGCTTTAAACGAAATTTTTCATAATAGTTTTTTTTAATTATTCAAACCAATAATTTACGAGATTTTATTATCTTTAAATGTAACTATTTCAAATTGTTGTATATATGCTTGTTTAATTGTATTTTCATACTGTTTAAAATATAATAAAACATTTATTTTTGCGTATAATTATTCATTAATTTTAATTCAGGAAAATAATGCAAAACACAACTGATATCGTATTTTCAGAAATTATTATACATTCAAGGCATTGGATCCAGGTTTTACACTGTCTTGCTTATTACTTTGTTTATATTTATCAAAATTCTTTTTATTTGCATAGCTCAATTAAAAACCACCCATCAGAAAATCCTGTTCGTATATATCGATGTTTGGTAATTTTTAAGGATAATCCTATGTATGATCTCTAGTTTGTTTTCAACATTTCGCCGTGTGTTTGCTTTACATTTGTATAAATTACGTACAAACTCCCCTTATTTTTATCAACAAGTGGTGGAGGTTTAAGTAATGTATTAAATTGCTAGTGTATAATTGGAGTACATAAAAAATGAATCGTTGATTTTATAGCATTATACTGGTAGCATATGTTCAATATAATACAGAAGAAACCACAATTATGCCGTTAAATAATACAATAATTTGTAAAAAAGAGAAATATACCTCTAAGTAGTAATATATGGTATTTTATACATTTTCATGTATAAAATTGTATCAGACTGTTTAGTATATTTACTTTAGTATTAATTATGATTCATTACAAAAAAATCAACAATTAATTTTAAGAGCGCTGTGTAAAGAAAATGCGAGTTTTATAATTTTCTTCATTAAAATTTTAATAACATTCATACTATGCTGCATATTATTTAAAAGGAAAACATTTATGTCTTAAGATGCATTTTGTAATAAAGATATGTTAAAAGATTTGATGAATGTTACATTAATGCTTAATATCTAAGGCATAGAAAAATGTACATTATTTAATTTTTCTTTTGATCAAATATTAATAACATTTTTAATTTATTATATATTATTAAAATAAAATACCTATCAATTAGAATACAAATTATGTTAAACATGTTTTTGTCATTTAGGAAAATTTTATATTAAAAAGTTTTATGTTTAATTGGAGCCTGAAATAATTAAATTTAGATGTTTTGGAATCAAATAAACTTTTTTGTCAATATTTGTCTAGTTTTTACGGTTAATTGGATCGTTTTAAAATTAAACATATTTTTTTTAATGTAGAAATACAAAATTTTACAAGTATCGGATTCATTAAATAATTATGTACTATATATGCAGTTGAACACTACCCACGCTGTAAAAATGAATAAAATATGTAATTCTACAGATGTAAAAATGTGTATGTTTAATAAGATTTCCACTGTACAAAAAATGACGTAAATTTACAAAGATCATTTTAAAAGCAAACCAAGATCTTTAGCTTTATAACAGATTCAATTAAAATTACAGAAATCTTACAAAAATTTTAACTGTAATCTGAGTTGTAGTTACATTAAAAGTTTTAGATATCCGATTCTCACACCAAAAATATTAATAACCTTACAGTTTTTTTAATTATTATTTATTTACAATGAAAACATGGATCTGCTACATGAATTTTTGTTGCAGCTATTACATAAAAAAATTAGGAATCCAAATTTCCAGAAATTTTTTTTTTTTTGCCAATTTAACAGATTTTTTTTAAAGTGTGCTTTAAAAATTACACATATATTTTTTTCTAATATAAAAAATAATAACTTAATTTATAGCGAGAAGCAGATTTAATATGAAATACTGCTTTATGAATTGTTTTTTCTTCAATTTTTAACAAATACTTTCGTACAGTTATATAGAATTACTTACTAGTATTTTTAAATATTCATCTGCTGAATCCAATGCTGAATTTATTTGTTGTCATTTTTTTAATTATTATATATATATTTTGTAGTCATGAACAATAAAATTTTCCAATATTAGTATTATTAAGAATTTAAATAGATATCTCACAATTTATCAATTAAATTTGTTTTTAAAAGATAAATCTTTTGAGATGTTGCAATTTCACTTTAAATGACAGATATTCCAGATTATTTAAGTTGTCTAAAATGTGCAATACTAACACTTTCTTACTTTTAAATATTTACAAATAACAAATTTCAAATATAATAAAATCTCATCTAAAATTTCATCCTTAATTTTGCCTTGTGAAATGATATAGTTAAATGTATACAAATGAAGTTAAATGCAGATAAGTATAGTTTCAAATGCATTAAAAAACATGTTAACAAACCGATAAAATTATCTCACTTATTTATTTTTTGAAAATTGCTATCTTTCCTTTTGTAATAAATTCAAAATATTATAAAAACTCAATTTTTAAAACAAATGTTTTTTGCTTTTAAACGTTTTATGTAGGTAAATAGAGATAAATGCAGTTTTAAGTCTATTATGAAAAATATATAAATCACCAAATGGTATGTTTTACAGAAATTTGTATTATTCTAGATACCAAAATACTGCCAAACTGGTAAAACTTAAAAACATAAGATTTAGAACACAAAATTAGACAAGAAAAATGAAGGGTAAAAAAAGAATAAAATAAAATATATCAATCTGCTTCTATAACATTTCTTGTTGCAAATGATTGTAAGGATAGTAAACATTTGACACTGCAGGCGAACACCTATAAATTTCTTAAATATATAACATTCTTTTCAATAAGTTAATTTTATTTTCAATTTAAGTTGTTATTAATAGGTGAAGGGAATTACTATATTATTATCTATAATGTATTTATTGATTATAAATTGGAGACCAGAAATGTAAGAAGGTGATAATGCATACTCAAAAAAATTTCTATGGGGAAGCCGTCGGAGAACGAAACCAAATCCTGAAAAGTTTGCCAAAATATGAAAAGGTTATTCAAATTACATTAATGTTAATGTACTGGTGTTTTTCACTATGCTGATTAACCTTTTACAGGCCAAATTCTGATCCAGTCATATTTTAAATTATTTTTTGCACATTATGCCAACTAATGCTTCAGTTGAGGGATATTGATCATAAATATGGAGGATAAAAAAATATAATTTTCAGAATATTCCCAATTGAGGATATTGGTCACTTCCGGTGGTCATTCTAAAGTGGTCATTGGTCATTTTTATGATTTTCTCTACATTTCCACATAAAGAATACGAATGTAACTTTGATTTCGAAAAATCAAGCTATTTAATTCGAAAAATCTATTTCAAAAAATCATTTTTATGACTGATCATTTTCCAGTTGTCATTGGTCATTTTTATGACTTTCTGGACATTTCCTCATTGATGATAGTAATATAACTTCTTTTTCGAAAATCAAATCTTCTTTTACAATTTCTGCTAATTTGTTCAAATCAATTTTGATTACTTTAAATTTTAATGAATTTTAAACTTATTATCCCAATTGAGAACATTGGCCTGTAAAAGGTTAAAATTCCAAAAAGAAGAAAAAAGTGGATCCTATTCAGCGGACTATAATCTCAGATGTTTAGACAGTTAATTCAGTTTGCTGGAAACTTGATATGCAAGGGATTTTTCAGGATGCTAATTTCGATACATAAGTTAAAATGTTATAACAGAATTTCATGATAACAAATTTATTTATACAAATTCATGTAATTTAGAAATTTTACGTATTTCACAAAAATAACGCAATTTATGTAATTAATGAAATGCACGTAATTTACATAATTTTAATAATTATCTGCTTTGTGTAATTGACATAATTTAGGTTAACTCGAAATAAAATAATCTAATGACATTAAACCCAATACAAAGACATCTTTAACCTGTTTTCGCCTTATTATATTTTCACGATGCATTTAAATCATTTTTTGATTGATACTTATGTGTCTTTTGACATTTGCCTAATCGCCAATATAATTCCTAAAATAATGAATAAAATTATTGCTTATAAAGATTACAAAATTCT
Organism: Maratus speculifer; assembly: GCA_964019185.1. NCBI lineage: Eukaryota > Metazoa > Arthropoda > Arachnida > Araneae > Salticidae > Maratus > Maratus speculifer. The sequence goes on from OZ025298.1 coordinate 160,545,897, forward strand.
AAGAACTAATAATTATTCAAATTATTTATTTCTATTATTATTGCTAAATTTGTTCATTAAATTTACTTATGTATAGAATTATATGATTTCACATAATTCAATATGAAGCATAATTAATTTTACAGTATTTTAAAACTCTAAAATAGTGACGTCTATTTATTTTTGGGAAGCCTACAGAAAATGAACAGAAACAGTTTATAGCAGCGGATTTTTCTAATTTAGTTTAATAATTCTAATTCTTATATCCCTAATTTTGAAGCGTACCGATCCGGAATTTAAAAAAAATCGGTATGAGAATTCATTTATACATTTATTTTTAATTATCAAAAATATTTATAAAATAATTAGCTATTATGTTGTCAGAAAATTGTTTAAATTATTTCATTTTTTATAAATAATAGATTTCATCATCTAAACAGAAACTTTATTTTTGAACTTTTCTTTACTTCTTAGGGATTTTATTCCATTGTACACCTGCCATGAAAATGGCACTTTTTTTAATACCGATATAGTGATGCGCAAAATAAAGGATTTGTCTGGGAAAGAATTAAATCCAACGATTTCCAATTAAACCATCATTGAAACTATAATTGAGTTATATGGCGGTTACAACAATTTAAAAATTTTGTATGAAACACATTAAAACAAATCAAGCTAAAGTAAAAAAAAAAAAAAAAAAAAAAAAAAAAAAAAAAAAAAAAAATTAAAAAAATCCGTTACATTTGATTATAACACAATGAAATGGTTTATTTTTACTGTGTAGAAAACCACAATTTTGCTTCAATGCGCTTACACAGTAAACTGTATCTATATAAAATTGAACAGTATAATTGAGTTTTAGATGAGTTATATATATCTAAAAGGGTAAAAGAAAACTTTTAAAGCATGTTATTGAAGGAAAAATACAGACGAAATAATTGTAAGGGAAAAGTCGTAATCTTAAATTAACTCTGTACCATGTTTATTAGTCTATTACCAAAATGTATTAATATCTAATCTATTAAAATCTATTATTATCTAATTACGGTATAAGAAGATACAATTACATATTTAAAGTCTTTCACGTTTTATTTCATTCCCTTAATTAATAAAGCGATAAAATTATAATTTTATTTTTTGTCGGCCCGCTCTGATGTAGATTTTATTTCATGCAGTAGTATATTTATCGCAAGCGATATTTAAATACTAAAAATAACAGTACATGTAGAAAATTTTGTAAAACACACAAGATAGATTTAACAGTAAATAAGAACAATTTCAAAGAAATTCCCACAAAAGTTTCTTCTCTGGAAAGCTATTTAAAAAAGGTAATAAAGAACAAAACTAGTCACCCTACGACGATTACAACAGAATCTTCAAAAATGAATAACTTGCGACAATTAATGTATTTCCTTTCAATAGAAATAATTACATGATACAAAATATAGCATTAAAATAATTTAGGCATTCCTTATGAGAGTGCTCAAGACTTTTTTTTTTCATAAACATGCGTAAGTTTGGTAATTGTATATGATTCTGTTCACAATTTATCACCTTGGTCTTCTTATGCGGACCAGTTTATACTTTGCTTATACTTGATATAACATAGTCCAAAATTAGTTCCATAAGTGGCTTGTATTATCATATAGTTGATAAGTCATATGTTTGACCACGTTATTTTTAAAAAAATAAAATCGTCGTCTTATAAAATTTCTCTGATTGAAAAAATGATATTTTCCGTTATAAAAATCTTCTATCAAAAAGTCGCAGCATTTGCACGTAAAGGACATACACTTCAAGTACAAAACTAATCAGAAATCAATATTAACTACCTATTTCTTTAAAAAGTAATATGACTATATTTTCGAAAATTTTATCGAAAAAAAATAGATTTTTCAATATATATTTGTTAGCATATTTACAAATTTATCCCGCATTTTCCATAAAACCTTCTGAAAAATGCTTCTAAACTAAATATAAACGATACACATTTAAAAACAACATCATTTTCGAATTTATGTGTAACTAATTTTTATGATATAAATTTCTTATAAGCTGTATCAAAAATGTTTAAAGTAGCAGTCTGTTAAAAACATATTCTAAAAATACGAACATGTAGATTTTTATAAAAACATTTAACATTTGTTATAAAAAAACATTTAATAAATATAATTGAATGTAAAATAAAAAAGATAAAAAAACCTTTTTTTTTTCAAACAAAATAATCTGTTTCAATACATATATAACTATATATGTGTTAATGTAACTATTGAATCAGTTCTGTGCATCATTAAAAACTTACATTTTATTTATTTCAATATTAACAAATATATTTGTTACATTTAACATTTAAATAATTCAAAAATTTAAATAAAAAAAGTTTCATCAAGACGTGCTGATCTGTAGTGACTTTCTCTCTTTTCCCACTTGTTAAGTAGTATGAAAAAATGAATATTGAATCTACTATACAAACGAAATCTCAGTATTATAAAAACCACACACGTATACATGAAGAGTATATATAAATAAATAAATGAATATACATATACAGGTTTCGTGTGTATAACGGTACGAAACTATAGACAATGATTATAAATGTAAGTTATTCCGTGATACTTATACAACTGGTTTATTAGAAGAAAATAACATATATCATGAGATAAAACTAAATTTTAATGTTATTTTTTTTAAGAATATTTGGATCAATAATTTATACATGAAGTATGGATTAAGTAAAATAGTAAGATAAGACAGTGTATTAAATATATCTTATTAAAAAAATCTAGTTTTATATTTCGTATAAGACAATATATTTTTAATCAATGTAGCACATTTTAGAAATACCACATTTGCTATATAATCCATGGGCTCAGTACACGGATAATTTACAAATACCTGGTGAAGAAGATTTAAGAAGGAAAAAGCATCCAAATTCTGTAATAATAATAAAAAAAAATAATGCAGATCTGAAATAAATAAGACAGGATGAGTGTCAAGGATTATTTATTTTACGCCAAAACTGAAATTCAATTACACAATATCTTATATCGAATAAAAATTACTTCAAATTCTACCTTATGCCTGAAAGCTATAAAGTCACATGATGTTAAAAAGTGACAGTAACATTTGCGTTGCTCCAAACAATAATTTCCTTTTCTTGTAAATACATGTCAGTAAAGTATATTTAATAAAGATTTCTATCTGAAATTTATTCTTTTAAAGTAATATTCACAATAGCTAGAAATCACATTTTAACAATTCTGTGTTGTTTTATATTGCAGTTTTGTTTAATAAATCATTTTATAGTAAAAAAAATATTACATAAAAAATATCAAAACATCATCTATTGAAAACATCCCATTTTATTTTTCAATAATTTTGATACAAATTATCGAAATACATTACTGTGAACAGAATAAGATTTCGATTTGCACGTTTTGTAAAAAAAATTACACTAATTAAGTATTTTCGACTAATTATAATATATCTAGAAACATTGTATCATTAATATTTGACGCTTTTCATGAACCTTTTTTTACTAACTTGTAAAAATCATATAAAAGAAACAAGTATTAAAAAAATTAAAATCTCTACATAATTATAAAATTTACTTTTTAATATACAATTTTTTATAAAATGTATAAGATGGATATCATAAAATTCGTTATCTACAAAATATATTCTTAAAGGAATAAAGTGTAAGATTTAAGAAAATAAGATATCACTACTAAATAATAGTCTATGGGAAAATGCAATACATCATGTTCAAATATGTAATTTTATTGAATATTCTAAATTATGTTAATCATAATAATTAGAGAAAGAATTTCTATATCGTGAAATAGCTGCCAGTTTAAGAGAATTAAAATACTTCAATTTTATTAAACAAATAAGACAAAGGAAATGTCGATAAACATTTCTCATCAAACAGAAACTTAATCCGATTAAAGGATTTCGCCTTAATAGTAATTACTTAACTTTTAAAACTTAAATGCTGTGAGGTGATTAAGGTGATTTAATAGCATTAACTCTTAGATAATTAAATAGAAAGTTGTTTTTCTTTTTGTACCGATACAACATTGATGTTTAAAAAAATAAAATATGACAACAGAAAACATAATGAGCCGTATTTAAATATTTCCATTACAGTATTTTATTTAATCGAATAATAGATTTTTTGTTATACTTACTAATTTACTAATACAAAACTTGTTGTTAAAAATAGTTTTTTTTTTTCTAGAATAAAATTTTACTCTGCAATATATATATATAGACAAAAAGAAAATAATACGAGAAAAAAATCTGAAATGTTTCCATAATAATATTTTTAAACGGTATTTAAATTTAAAGGCTATACTTGAAACGAGAAAATATTTTTAATAAAATTACTTCTTTTCGAAAATTTAAAATTCTGTACAACTATACAAACGCTTGGTAAAGCTATAACAGTAATTGTAAGTAATTACACACATTTTTTGTTTGATAGTATGTAAGAAAGTAATGGCATGTTAGAAATCTTGGATTTAGAAGTATTTAAGTCAGTAAAATTAGATAAATAAATTTTATTTTAAGTGTTTCTTTTTTTATAAAATGGACGATTATCCCAAAATTTTACGTTTGTCATTTTTATACATGTTTCATAAAATTTAACAATTATTAAATTGTGTACGCGCTTTTCAAATGAATTGCAAGAAGTCAGTTATAAAATTTATTTTAAATATTCAATGGAGTTATGTAGATTAATAAATAAATGAATACATTTTTTAATTATGATTTCCATTTGCTTCATTTATCTTAATGGACAGTGTATATAATTAAATAGTTAACGCAATAAACTTAAAATTATTACCAACATCATTCATAATATAAAATATAATTGCATGTAGACAAGTACTGCACAGATGGTCACAAAGAAAGTTTGAGTATACTTACTGTTGTTCATCATCATCATGATTTAATGGGATTTTTAATGCTTAATGCAATTAAACTAAACCCTCCTCCTTACAGAAAAAATGAGTTTACTTGTTTTCTTATACAAATTTATTAACATTCTTTATATTATATTACCATTATTATTCATAAATTATTATATCAAATTAATTTTATAACATTATTAATATTGTATTAATGTCTAAAATATAAGGCTTATTTATTAAAACATTTCATATTTAAGTTTTAAAACATAGCTTTTATCTTAATGCAAAGTGAAATTGAAATCATTTATTTCAAAATGAAATACTTCTAGTTACAATGAATAAATATTCGATGAACAATGAGAACATTTTAGATAAAATATTGTATGTATATGGCACTTTTATTAAAAGATTAACAAAATATTAATTAAAAGGTGAATGTATAGAGTTGAATTTTTCTATGACTATCCAAGTTAAAATTTTCGCTGGCAGCTACCGATAACATTAGGGTTTAAGCCGCAGTGGTCCTCCAATGGATTCAGGGCCCCGAACCCAAGATTTTCCGTTCTTCGATGGCTTTTTATTTATTGAATTTCCTTTTTAAATATGACCGGTTTGAAATTTTCAAATTAAAATTTTTTCACATAGTTCAAATTACTGTCCAAACAAACATAACTTTATAGACATACAAAAACATTTCATTGGGATTTTTTCCAAAGCGTTATCTTGAAAGCTTAGAACGAAATTGCCTCTTTTAAAATTATTTACTAATACGCCGCGTTTATACTACAAAATCAATACTTATATATATATATATATATATATATAGTCCCCTTCTTTTATACGTAAATCTCGAAGCGAACGAACCGTGTTTCAGCATATTGAATGCGTGCTTATATCGCACTGCCGAATATACCGCTTCTTTTTGAGCAAAATTTGAACTGTGTCTCCTCAGCTCACAGCAGCGTACTGCAGGCGTGCCGTCCAAGCACTGACGAATCTTATAAGGGCTATTAATAATATGGAATATCGAGCAAACATAACTCAAACCGTATCACCACCCAGCAAGAATTTAACATTTTTGCAAAAATTACTATTAAAAAATACTGTATTCGAAGTTTTTAATTTTTTTCTTATATATTTATCATAATGTTTTGTTCTGCTAGAGGTTCAGTCGCTTCAACATTTGTCCGTTTCGAGATTTTATAAGAAAGGAGAGTGCCAGTAGCAGACGAAGTCTGCTAGTTTTAAATATATCACGTTATATTTTTTTCCGAATTCGAATATCAGGGAGCGCATTCTATTCTTCACAAAACTATATCTGAATGAAACTCCGTTAAACAACTTATCAGTAAATATATTACTCAGTATGGGTACTCTTTAAAGCAAGAATTTAAGATTTTTTTTTCAAAAATAACAATTTTTAAATAGTAGAATTTAACACGAAAGATTTCTTTTATATATTTATATTACGTGTCATAAACTATCTTAAGTTTTCAAAAATATCAACCTAGAATTTCTGTTATATTTCCTGATTTTGTTTCAGCCCCTTCCCCTCCCCCCCAAAATATGACTTTTTTTATAAATTTATATAATATGTGTCATAAACTATCATAAAGTTTCAAACAGATCTAGCAAGAATTTAACATTTTTACAAAAATTACTATTTATAAAATAGTGATTTTCGACGCAACATGCTTTTTCTTAAATATTTATCATCGTGTTTTATTATGCATCTAGAAGTTTCAAACAGTTCACGTAATAATGGTAATAATTAATTAGCAGCTGAAACTGTAAGAAATGCTATGGTTTTCAAAAATGGTTTTCTAGCACCCCTCTTTCTCTTCCTAACATCCTAAATTTCAAAGCCATCTTTATTTAAGCGTTTTATTACGTCTCAAAGAGATGGGATACGTATCTTTTTAATATGAACATTCTCACGTGAACTGATGCGTGCTAAAGCCAGTGTTGAATTCAGACACTTTTCTCCGACAGGGACTTATGGAGCTTCGGAGGGGGGGGGGGGTGATAGAGTTCCGAGGGTAAATTGCAATTTTTGACCAATGAAAACACATAATCTGAAAATTTCAGGGAGGGACATTTCATTGCTTCGGGGGGGGGGGGGGATACCCCAAGGCCACCCACAAATACTTTGGAACTACCAATAAACTGTTTGGTTTTACAATCTTATTAGTCATAAAAAAGCAAAATATTACAAAAAACTGTTTTTTTTTTTTTAAATTAGTTACAAAATAAAAATAATCGATTTTTTATTACCTAATTATTTTATTTTTAATGTTTTTTTACTAATTTATATGACAACAACAACAACAACATAATAATAAAATAATAATAATAATAATAATAATAATAATAATAATAATAATTATTATTATTATTATTATTAAACGCTCAGTAAAAATGAATACCCCCAACTTAAAGCAAAGACCATTTTGAAAAAATCTTTAAAACATCTAAAAAAAATACTTTACAAATATTGGAATTGGTTTCTGCTATTTTTGTCTACATGTACATTGTTTTTCTTAAAATAAGGATGTCATGTAGTGAAAAGATAGATATGACACGTATATCAAATTCTCTTGGGGTGAAGCGGAAAATCGATTTCAGTTACTTCAAAAAATCAATTTAATAAAATAAAAAAAAATTGCCTTTTCTGAAAAGACAATATAGAACATTGTCTAAAATCTGGAATATATATTAAAATAAACTGGAGAGTTTTTAAAAATGTTTACCTTAAAAACAAATGACATTGCAATATTTGAAACAAATACTAAACACAAAACCTTTTCGGTTTTCATAGAATGCATGGGCATTATAAGAAATAAGACATTTTTATTTTAAAAAATATCAAGATGTTCTTCTGTAACTTGATTAACATTTTACATTTATAGATTTTTAATAATTAAAGAAATAAATCGAAGATATTATTGTATTACTTTTGCCAAAAAAAAATACTCATATATTGCCATTGAATTATTTTTTTAATGCAATATAATTTTAAATCTTTTTAGATAAATTTGATTTTTTAAAGTAAATGATAACTGTAATCTCTTTGATAGCAGAAAAAAATATATACTTAACCTGTTGACGCCCAAAATATTTCTAATTGAAGTACCTCAATTCTTGTCATTTATTTTTGGAAATAATTAATCGCTAAACATAATAAATTCATCTTTTAATTTTAAAACTACACTCTGTCTGCATTAACTGACGTTGGGTGTTGGACAGTTTTTTGGATGTCTCAAACAAATATCTGCTGCATAACGGAAATTGTACATGCGATTGTAACAGAACAATGCTAATGTTAATGCTGTTAATTCGGCATGTTTTTCAGTTAAACATGCTTGCAATATATGAAAATGTTTACTTGAGACATCAAAGCATCCTCGAAACCGATTTTACCTGTAGAAAAAAACGTATAAATGCACTCTAAAAGATACTCGAAAGCGTTTCCGAAAAATAGTAACTGCTAATCAATTTTTTTATTTATATTTTCGTACATTAAAAAAAGTTTTTTTTTCAGTGTTTAGAAACAACAATTGCTGGATAATGCATGTTAACACTAAAAATATTTAAGGACAAAATATTTTTCAATGTCAATTTATTTTTTACTTCTTTTTAAATATTTAAATAAAACGATTAAATGGTTGCCATTTCGAAACACGATGGTGGATAAAGCTGGCTAACGAACTCGGTCGAGATGCAGTTGTACCAGTATGCGAGATGCAGTATGCACCTCAGAGTAAAAGCGATATTTACCTTTCGTAAAATGATCACATTTCATTCACGTTGAACAAACATGAATGAACATAAACATTTCTCATTATAAGAAGTAAACAAGCACAAGAATTACAAGAAGTAAAACCAAGTAAAATCACTACACGAAATCTAAAAGCTGTTATGAAGCAATGAGTCTATACCACACTCTAGCTATACTACCATTATACCACAATGAGTTGATACTTTAAATTTTGAATGTTTTAGAAATAAAGATTTGCTCATGAAATGAAAATGAAAAACTAAATAAATAAACTGCAATAGAAAATTGCTTGAAATTGTAAATATGCTTTAGTTTAGAGAATAATTAAAGTATCAAAAATGAAAAAAAAGTAATAACTTGAGCATAACAGATTTAAAATTTATGATTAAAATAAGTTCAGGATAAAACAGGAATCGTACGGTTCTCAATATTTTCCAGGTTGCATATCAATGTATTATTCTAAGGAAATGTATACATAGAGACTTAATTTAGTCTGATTTAAAAAAAATTTTATTGAAAAAAAAAATACTGGTATTGACGAATTTTTGATCTGAAAATTGCAGGACATATGCAATAGGGTGGATCGGTTGTCTATGGCGAAAAAAAAAAATTACTATTCATCAAAATCTACCTATGTGGAAAAGATGTTCTATTGTATGGAGATTAAGGGAAAAATAATAAAAAAAATTAATTTTAAAATTTAATGCTGCCACAAAAGGGTTGAATTTTCGAAAGAAATTGAAAAAGACCGAATTTTAGTTAGGTTATTTTTGTCAAAAACTAATTATTTTAATAATTTTTAAAATCCAACAATGCGGAAAAGATGTTATATCGCATGGAGGTTAAGTAAAAAACAATAATAAGTAATAAATTCGAAATTTAATACGGCCACAAAAAAGTTGAAAATTCGATAAAATATTGAAAAAATGGAAAAAGATCTAATTTTGGTTAGATTTATTTTCGACGCAAAATAATCATTTTAACGTCAATCAAAACCTACCTTGCGTAAGAAGTATTATATCGCATGGATATTAAGAAAAAAAAATAATTAAAAAAACTAATTTCGAAATTTATTACTGCTGCAAGTGATTTAAAGTTTCGAAAAACTGGCAGTTCCAGTTTTTTCAGTTAGGATTTGTCTGATTGTGTATTGTGTAGCTTAGTGTACCTTGAATATTACTGTACCATGGCGTTGTTAAAAAAATAAATAAATAAAAATAAAGAGAGAGAGAGAGAGAGAGAGATGAATTACACCCTATTTGAGTCTGGCTTTGATATGCCAGTAAATATGCTTCCTATTATAAAAAGTTCTAAAATTTATATATTGGTATTTAAAAAATAACCGAAGAAAGGAATCGGTCAACATCGTTTATTTCCTACCAGTGAGAAGGGGTTGCTAATACGTTACAAGTGACCTGTAAATGAGATTCAATCTCAATAATTTCCCACAGCAGCATTTTTAGAAAAATTAAACTGTTTAATGACAAATATTGCCTCTTTTTAATTCTTGTAAAACAAAATAAGATATTGAAAGCTACTACAGACTTTTTGACCATTTCCGAAAATGCTGCCCATTTTTTCAGTTCAATAGATTTGAATATGAATATTAATATTGAGTGTAAACTAAACCGAAGTATTGAGAGCAAACTCACTTTTCTGCATCATCAGCTATCATTGCAAAGCCAAAATGCTGCCGAGCTGGGTGTCACATCACTTGTAATTACGAAGATTGGCATCAGCCAGAATATTGAAAAGTTTGGGCATTTCCGACCAAGCAGGCGCTGCCATTGTGTCTGGTGCCCTTCAAGATGTGGGGATTATCTAACAAAACAATGAATCGAATGCTATTGACAGAAAGAAAATCGGCATGACAAAACAAACCAAAGGCCACTCCATCGTTTTAGTCATTTGCAAAATATTATGATCATGGCCATTTTCTTTAAACTATGATGGATGTAAAGACAGACTACATCACTAGAAAACAACAGAAGAAAAATCATAATAGAAGCAGACTTAAGCTTGAAAAAAGAACTAAGTTCTAAATACATCGGCCACATATATGTAAATTCTGGGAGAGTACCAAACAATTTGAAAACACGACGTACATTTTTTTGTCATGTGTTAACAATAATATACACGTAACAAAGTTGGTTGCGATCGGTTGTGACGGGATATCTGTTAACATAGATATTAAAGGATGTGTTATTCGAAATATGGAACTGATCTTCAAGCGTCCACTACAATGGTTTTTGTGCTAGTTACACACCAATGAGGTTCCACTATGTCAACTTTTTGCAGGGTGGATGGAACCGCGGCTGGGCACAAATATTACACTGGTGAAATAGAAAGATTATTCGCAGCATGTTAGAAGCTTTTTGATTTTCATTTATGTCAGTATATGAATTCTAAAAGCACGCGAGTGAAATCAAACGGTCTGCTGTAATCCTAATCATTGCATTAAAATATATCTATATTTTCCATTTACAAGCTTTTTGACCTTTTGCGATGGATTACATAGATTTAATTAAATAAGAAAATGTGTGGAACTTCCACTAACTGACAGATTTAGTAACGATATGATTTTAGAAGCAATAGGTAAATCCAACAATCATTCCAGTGACAAGAACATCTACTATCAATAGTATCTATTCACGCAACGCTCATTCTACAAAACTAATAATCAAAAGAGTCAGGGAAGTATATTTGCTGTGTATGGACCATACATAAGATACGGTTTTATAAAAATCGAATTGAATTGCAAAATCTTATCTCGATTTTCAATACCGAACGTCATTATCGCCAATTGCAATGTTGACGATTTTTCTTGATTTAGTACTAATGAAGCTGTTAAATAAGAAATTAAAGTTTTTATCTTGTAATCAATTAAATATCCCCTCAATACAATAAATGTTAAAAATTCTAAAATTCATATTTTATTTTACAATATATATATATATATATATATATATATATATATATATATATATATATATATATATATATATATATATATATATATATACATATATATATATATACATATATATTTTCCGTAAAAACGTTCAAATACATAAATTTGAGCCTTATTGCGGCAGATTTAAATTATGAAATTATTGTTTTAAATTATTTTTCACATACTCAGCATATAATATAACATCTTTTACGCATAGGTAGGTTTTGGATAATTTTTTAAAGTATTATTTTGAATCAAAAATCACCTAGCCAAAATTAGGTCTTTCTTCACTTTTTTCGAAATTCAACCTCATTGTGGCAGTAGTAAAATGTAAAATTAATTTTTTAAATTATTTTTCCCTTAATCTCCATCCAAGAGCACATCTTTTCCGCATAGGTAGGTTTTGACACTGTGAAAAAAAATTTCTATCCACCCTAATGTGCAAACCCTGATAATGTGATACTTATGTTTCATTTTTCAAGTATAGATGTAGTTTTAAAAACACAACAGTTGAAAAAAGATACCTCAATTGTTTCACTGTAGAATCTAGTTTCAATTTCATAAAGGTAAATTATACACTGCTCAAAACAATTAAAGGATGTTGCAGTTTTAGGTGGATTTTGTATCTGGGAAACTTTTTAGCTGATTGATACATGGTCGACAGACATAGTAGGTTATATGAGAATAAATTACACATGTTTGGCAGAAAAAAATGCATTTTATTGTGCATTTGTGTACAAAAGGAAAAAAACACAATTTGTGCATATGAGAAAAAAAGAATAAAAAAAGTTGTTTTCTTCAAAGAAAATCATTTTCAGTAGGGGGTATGGTTTACACGGGCGGCCAGTAACGATGAAGACCTTTGAGGCATGGACTCAATGAGGCTATTAATGACGAGTTGGGGTATTCTGCCCCACTCTTCTAGAAGAGCTCTTTCCAGTTCTTTGAGAGTTTGTGGGGGTTGTTGGCGGACAGAAACTCGTCTTCCTAGAGCGTCCCAAACGTGCTCGATAGGATGGTCTGGAGAACACGCTCGCCATTCCATTCGAACGATTCCTTCCTCGAACAGGAAATCTTCCACCAGGTTTGCACGACGTGGCCTGCAGTTATCGTCCGTTAAAATGAAGTTATCTCCGATTGCTGCAGCGTAAGGGACTACAATAGGTCTGATGATCTCATCCCTATATCGGCGACCAGTCAGAGCTCCATCTCGAATAATGTAGAGGTCAGTGCGCTCGTCAATGGAGATGCCACCATACACCAACATTCCTCCACAGCCGAATCTGAAACATTCGTGCACGAACGCAGGATTATTCCTACTGCCACGGTCCCTCCAGATGAAAATACGCCTATTATCCGGTTGCACAAAAAAACGGGACTCGTAAGAAAACAGAATATTGCTCCATTCATTTCTCCTCCAGTTGACATGCTCGGTTGCCCACTCCCTGCGGTCGCGACGATGCCTTGATGTTAATCTAACTTCTAACACATACCATCGGTCGACGAGCATACAGACTACAGCAGCCGGTTTCGGACAGTCTGAGTTGAAATCGTGGTGCCTGTAGCCGAGCGAATGTGTTGTTGGAGAAGAGTAGCGTTCATGTTTCGGTGTCTCCGAGCTATTAACACTAGAACCGCGGCACTTTCGGTATACCTAGAACCGCGGAGCGGGTCAATTTGACCCGAGATGGAAAATAATATATAAATATGCCCAAATACTTAATTTGGTTAGTTAAAAGATTATATTTTCTTAGAATAATCAATATTTCTTAGTATTTACATTATGCTTTACACATAAACTCAACAGAAATTACCTACATTTCAGGAAATGCTATAATTGAAATTTACATTTCATTAAGTATGATAAAAATATATTGAAGAGATATTGAACATATATTTTAAACATAAATGAACTTGGTCATCATATACATTAATAAAATATAGATTATCCCATTTAGTTGAGTTTAGATGTAAAATCTAAGAATAATGTTTAAAAATATGAAATTACAAATTACTAGTTTTGCTGATTTATCTAATCCAATTTATTAAAAGCATTGCTAGAAAAACATGGCTAAAGATTTTGCACATTTACCAGAAACGCATGGGTACATTATATTTTGAACAATTATATTTAGTCTTACTTTCATATTTTTAATTATGATAACAAACTCTTCCATGCTTATTTAATGTTGTTCATCGTTTTTAGTGTTTCTTCTTGCCCAAATGACATTTTTTTGCCGAGAAACAGAAAATTGTCTTGAATATATTGACGTATACTAATAGATAATGAAAGTATGCAAAAAAGACGTATACTAACTAGTTTTCCGGTTACAGATTTCATAAAACCCAAGCATTGACAGTAGCAAAATACAAAAGATTATAATTTACATTCACCGGCTACCTACAAGAAGTGGGCTTGACATATGCAGACTTCCTGTGAAATAAGAAAGCCACATCAAATTTAGTTGCGTTGTAGTAAACAAGTGTATTTAGTATTTTTTTATAATTACCAAAAGTTTCAACAGTTAGATGTAAACTGCTAAGCTACAAGGCATTTTTACCCTTTTCTCCTTGGTAAACAGCCACGCTGATGTTTAAATGTGTTAAAAGAATAGCCGAATGCCATTCCGATTTTGACATTTTTATGGAGAGTTGTATTTCTCGACTTTGGCATTTTACAGTTTCTATAAGGTATTACAGTATTTTTTTGTCAACATCTGCAAGCAACTAGAACACGATACGATCCTAAATTCATCCTGTTTTCTTAGAGATATACTGAGTAAACCCACTCACCGATTTTGCAGGAAATAAGTACTCGTCTACGCTTGTGTTAGGCCTTTATAAATAGTTAGTCTTGCAGTTGACTTGTCATCTTCTTTATTTCCAGGTGGGAATGCGCAAGTTATTGATTATTTATTTTTCAGATTTTCATAAATATAAAGATAAAAAAAATTTCACTTTTGTTCAAATTCTTAATTTTTCTTTTTTTTATATCCGATTTTTGATTTGATACATATCATAAGCTTTTGTTCAATTGATAAATTTTTAACTATATTCTAATGAAAAAGTCCAACAAGGTCAAGAGCATAGGCAAAGTCGTCGTTACTTTCATTTTCATTATTCGAATTTAATTTTCTTCTTTTACAGGCAGATATTCATCCTCAACCATTTGTATTCTCACTCATTTTCAGATAATAGTTGCTAACATTCGCAAGCTTCTTTGACAGTAATATTAAGACATCGGAAATCTTATCTATTCTATACTTTCAATAAAAGCAGAATAATAGCAACTTGAATACTAGTTCTAAATATTTGTTGTAACTTTCCACTGCAGTAATGTGTTATTTACATCAATAATATATAATCTTGTTTAAAAATTTTCACTATTCCCCCTTGCAAATCTGCCTGTAGGTGAAATTAGGAGTGAGGAAGATATACTTTATCGTTACGTCCGATGAAATGCACTTCTATTTTGTCATTTATACGTAAAAACATATTGCGGGTCAAATTGACCCGCTTCGCGGTTCTAGGTATAAGATGTTAAAACTCAAAATTTATTTATGTTATTTGCTCGTAAATGCGAAAGGTTGTTGTTTACCTTAAAATATTAAAAGTCAGGAAAGGGAATATTTTTTCAAAGAAAACTTTTCGCGTGGCGAGAAATTAAACATCGATTTGGGTCAAATTGACCCGCTCCGCGGTTCTAGTGTTAACGCTAAATACCGATCTTCATTGGGCGTTGTTGCCCGTCTACGACCTTTCCCTGGTCTTCGGCCTGCACATCCAGTCTCCAAAAAAGGTTCCAGATCCTGGAAATGACACTTTGTGACATTCCAATGGCTTGCGCTATTTCGGCTTGATTTTGGACCCCTTCTAACCTACCAACAATTCTCCAAGCTTCTGAATCTGTCAAATGACTTCGCTGAGACATCGTACTCATCGAAACAAAGCAATCACTGAATGCCGATTATCCTTGTCTTCATTCTCATTTATCCAGTTGAAAGTCAAATTTCATTCGCTGCCGCTGAAGCGACGTTTTTGACGTCGAACTCAAAATTTGCATACTCCACAGTTTGAAAACCAGAAAAATTTGCATTTGTGATTCTCTTCTTCTATTTTCGGCAAAAAAAATTTCGTTTATATCTTTATTTTATATAAAACTTCAAATATCCTTTAATTGTTTTGAGCAGTGTATTTAAAAAAGCGATTGAGATTAATAAAATGGATAAATAATAATTAAAATGCATTAAAACTTTGAATTAGAAGCAATTTATGTATAAGCAGTCCTACACTTCTTATAGAACGTTTGAAAAATAATCAGATTTCATACAGCGTTTTTGCCATGTATTTAGCGGGATAGTAAGGATATAGTGATAGGTACTAAACATGCGTATGATAAAAAGAATAGAGTACTAGAACAATGCAATATAAATGCAAGATTTGAATATTTCTCATCTACTGATTGGATATGAACATGAATTACATATGCAGTAATTAAAAGACATATCGTAATTTCTTAAATTGTTAGAAACGAATCTGGTATGTCTAAAAATAAAAAATATCAGCTCTGAAATAATAATTTATGAACAAGACACTTAATGCATATTAAATGAATCTCTTATTTAGAGGGTCTGCAATGTAAAGTCGCTCCTTAGTTCAGTGTTTTCAAATTTACGGTTGCACAATTGAAACATGTTTTCTACACAGATTAATTGAAAATAAACACATAACTATCAAACAAATGACAATTATATAAATATGCTTCAAATTACAAAATGTATGCAGATAATGTACAATTTTCTGTGTGAAATTTATTTTAAAATGTCTCGTAATTACACTGTATGGCCAAAGGTGACCGACCACTTGCAATTTTGGACGTGTTGTTAAATATCTAGAAAAATACATGAAGAATCATTATGGAACTCCTTATCGTGGCCTTATCGTGTATACATCTGTCATATATATCCATACATACGTCTATGTAACATTAATTTTTTATACATGTTTTTTGTCCAATAAATTACATTTAGAGAATTTCATTTTATAAGGAGATTAAACAAAATACAACTAGATAGTGCAATACAAATAAATCTACACAGCCAACAAAAATCTAAATTTCGTTTTATTAAATTTGAGACATTTCCGTAAATTAAAACGCTATTTTTTTTTATTCATGAAAAAATCATGAGTTGTCATAATTGCTTTCATAAAATTATGAAAAATGTTCCGTAAAATACATAGGTATTCAGAAATTTAAAAATTCCTTATGAAAGAAGTCACAGGTTGACAGTCTTATTGGCTTACAAGCTTACAATTGTCACATGCATTTATATTCAAATGTGCATTATTTTTTATTGAAAAGGAATAAGCATTATTTTGTGAAAATTCAAAAAACTGTTATATGGGAACTTAAAAAAAAATAATTGAAACATTTATAATTGTAGTACTTTGCAGACAAACCAACAATCTTGCATCTTGCTAATAATCAGAAACCTGAACTGATAAACAATTACCATAAGAGTTTATTTATTTTTATTTTATAGAAAATAGTCCGTAAATTACATATGATCCATTAATTACGCTTAAGAACTGGCGAATATTTCATATTTAATGAATTGAAATCCATCAAATTCGACTAATAAAGTCCTTTCAAAGAATTAATTGACTGAATTTATAAAAAATAAAATTAAGTACAATAATTAACCAGTAATATGTTGAAAAGACTAACTTTTAAGACAAATGTTACTTTAAACTAATATTTAATTTCAATTTTTCATGTTATTCAAAAATTGAATTATATTTCTATACGTAATAAGCAACATACAAATAAGGTAATGTAATAAAGATGTTATTAATTCAGATAACTAGTAACACGTTAACGAAAAATGGACCACAGTTGAAATTTTGTATGCATACATTCGCATCCTTGCGTTGAAATTATAAGCTAATTATAAAATATAAATAAAAAGTATAATAATATAATATAATATATAATATAATATAAAAATATAACATATAATAATATATAAAAATAAAAATTATAAGCTAATAACACTAGTTTACAAAATTAAACTTTTTGTCTGTTGTCGCGAATTCTGTGGTTGACAATGTTCACTTATGACTTGTTTTTGTCAAATCTAACCGAAAAATCTTTTGAGCAGCTCGAGTTACTTTGTTTTTTATTTTAATCATTTAAGCATATATATTAATCGATAACAGACGTATTTTACTGTTTTAAGATTAGTTTCTCAAGTTTGTGCATCACGAGTAGTTCAAGAATACGTTGTTTAAACAATCTAGATCATTTTTTCTATACATGCGGCAAATATGTGTTTAACAGTTGTAGAAAAGTTATATCAGAGTTGGTGAAAAATGCCTATTTTGAGTATTTTGGGATGCTTTTGGATAAAAATGAGAAGGCTTGGACTCCCAATTGTGTTTGTAAATTGTGTGTGGAATATTCAAGATACGTGCCTTTAAATTTGGACACCGAGTATTTGGCGAGAACCACAAAATCATCTCGAAGACGGTTATTTTTGTAGCGTGAACATAAACGGTTTAAACACTAAAAATCGAGCTAAATGGCAGTATCCAAGTATTAGTTGTGTTCAATGTCCAGTGCAGCGTTTACCTGACTCTTCAGAATCTAAAAATATATCTGAACCATTAGAACAAGACAATGAAGGACCAAGCTCATCACAAAAGTTTGCGGATATTGAAGGTATGTCAAATGAGCCAAAAGGCTTTTCCCAAAATGAGTTAGATGATCTTGTAAGAGATTTAAATCTTTCTAAACAAGTTTCAGAATTGTTAACATCAAGCCTAAAAGAAAACAAAATGCTTTCCTCAGATACTAAAATAGGTTTTTCGGAAATAAAAAATCTGCAAATTATAGTGAACTTGTAGAAGACTTTCTACTTCAATTAAAAAATATGGGGTGCAATATGAGCATAAAACTCCACTTCCTCAGTAGACACCTGGACAGATTTCCGGAAAATTTAGGAGATATGAGCGAAGAGCAGGGAGAGCGTATGCATCAGGACTTACGCCTCATGGAAGAGTTCCATCAGGGTTTCTGGGACACGAATATGATGTTTGACTATTGTTGGTCTCTGATACGTCATTTTCCAAAGCCTGCACATCGGAGAAGAGTTTTAAAACAAAGTTTTTTAGAACTCGATGATTAATTATTTTTTTAGCAAAGTTTTTCTTAGTAAATACATGTTTTTTTCTGTTTAATATCTGCATAGCTAAAACTCAGAAACTAGAGCTGATTAAAATATTCTAATTATATTTTTGAAAATAGCATATCATATGTAGTCAGCAACAGCTAAAATATTTTCGGCAACAGATGTACTGTAAACTAGTGTAATAATTATACATTATTTTTATCAAAGAAAATACTCTTTTAATTTTTACAATTTCATCTTTTTAAATCACTGATGGTCTCTCCAACGAGCATCTCAATCTCAGTATAATTAAAAGAAAAAAATATTGAAAATAATACCTTTATGAGTAAAAGTACGAATTTGTAATTTGTGATGTCATTTCCTGCTCAAATGTATAAAAAATATTTTAAATTGTAATACTAAAACGGTATCCGTAAAGATATGGTGATTTCAATTGTGTCTCTCTTCTCTTCAACATTGAAAGTAGCCGCATTGCCACCAATATGAAGAAATTCCGCAAAGCACTTTTAAATTTATAATTAAAATACAAAAATGAATTATTTTAAAAATAGCTAAGGCCGACACATTTAGAGATAAAGTGTTTTCATTAAAAAGAAAATAAAATACTAATTATCAAATTTGTTATGGCAAAAAGAAAAAAAAACTTAGAAACTGCTTTGTTTTTTAAAAAAAGTAGATGATTTCATCACTACACAAAACATTTATTTATAGAGAATGAATCTTAAAATGAAGATTACTTGAAAAATTGCTACAAATAAAAGAAAGAAAATGCTGCAGCGGGTCGCATTGTCTTTTTTAATAATAGTAAATGGGTTAAAAATAGAGTGTATCCATAATCAAACAAGGTTGTCTACACACAATATAATGTCGTAATGTACGTAATGTCTCGAAGAAACAAAGCACTTTTATATCAACCGTTTAAAAATTGAATTCATGGAGAATATGGAAGTGAATAAAATACTCTAAGTAATATCATTTTGTTTTCAAAAACTTGTGGAACTAATCTAAATATATTTTGCTAAGTCCACGTTTAATTTAATACAAAATGCCTACAGCCATACCCTTGCTATCTTTCAAAATACGTTTTTTTTGCAAAATAAACTTTTTTATAAAAAAAAAATTTACGAATTTTGTTTAAAAACTTTCTTTCTTAAAGTAACATTAAAATTCACTTCACGTTTTGAACAATAAGGCATAAATAGATAAGATATGCTGTTTTATGTTATATTATATTAAATGTTTTAAACGAGTTTTATTAAATTAAGCAATATTAAAATACATTAAAGATAAATATAAATGTACACTATTTTTTAGTAATTATTCGAGTATCATAATGCCTTTATACAAAAGAAACAAATGCATTAGACAGATTTATCGTTAGCGTGAATAACTGCGAAAGCTGTTTGAGATAAAAAAAAAAACAATCTTTCTTAAAAGGATACTAAGCCTTTCATAAATTAAACAAAACCTACTCAGGGATAAGATTTCTCTTCCTTAGGTGTAAAGTCTTAATCCGATTTGAAAACATTTACTGTAGTTGCTTAATACAAGACTCTAAACCGTACAGAGGCGTAAAAAGATTTATTTTCTCCCTGAAATACGTTAATAACGAACAATTTTTTTTATAGATATGTTGACAGTTAATTTATTTATAGATATGTTGACAGTTTAACCTTCCTACCCTGTGTGGGTCTAATCGACCCATAACTATAATTTGTTTTCTACGATTCGAACCAGAAATTTCTTATAAAGAAAGTTAAATAAATGATTCAGAGAAATGAGTCAATTAAATATATTAAAATATTTTAAATAACAATTCTGGTATGAAATATTTTTATCAAGATTGAGCAAAATTTGAACAGGGTAGAAAGGTTAAGATTTTCAAATTCAGTTTTAACATGGATTTATTTTCTTCCTGAAATCTATACTAATAAAAGAACAAATCGCTCTGTCTGTCTGTGTGTGTGTCTGTGTGTCTGCGATGGCTAGCAAAATCTACAGCACGTACGAAGCTCAAAATTTTTTTGAGAGTAGCCCAATGTCTCTCCTGATGCACCTGAAGCTCAGAATTTCAAAATTCTATTTATTAACTGAGTAATTAATTAAATTCCAAAGCTCACTCTCATAAAAAATCGCCTTTTTCGCTTTTTTTCCCTTTTCATTTTCTTATGGTTGAATGGTTGCATAAAATTTTCGCAGAAATAATTAAAAAAGCTGGGACAGACCTTTAAAATTCATAGACTGGCAAACTGTCAGTTTAAATGAGGATTTTTTTTTAATCACAGCTGCTGTACACCATGGAGAAAAAGATAGGTGGAGGCGAAGTAAACCAAAAATAATGGTTTGCAATATTAAACCATTTATCGCTGAAATTTTAATGTCTCAAGCACGAGGAAGGAATTTTGTATTAATAAAACGAATTGAAAGAAATGAATTACAGCTGAAGCATATTTTACGAAGAAATAGTAATTTTTTAAAATGGTTTTTTCTATTATATTATTTAGGTTAAAGTTAGGTTAAAGTTAAATTGCATTTATGCTATGGTTAGAATAAGGATATGTTACAATAAAGTGAAGACTAGGTTACATTTCTGTTATATTTAATTTACGGTAGGGTACTGTTAAGTCGCTGTTATGTTACAGACAGGTTCTGGTTACGGTACAAAAGTTTAGGGTTAGGAATTTATACACAGAGCGAACATTACGCAAGATTTGATTAAAAATAACACTTTCTTTTGTTAAATAGCTCTGAAATTATAATACTATATACCAATCTTTTAGCTACCATCGTGTATCGATTTCATTCATGGTATAGTCGGATTTAAGCGTTATATAATTAGTTTGAAATTCAAAATATTTCACTTGGGATTTGTATTTGAAAATAACAATTAGTTACGTGACTCAACAGTGATTTTTACGGGTAAATATCAACTTTTTAACACTAAAATCATGCAATCGTTGGATACATATTCCCTCCCGCGTTTTTCATTGCTCGTTTTGAGTACTTTTAGAGCTTAATATTAGTTGTTTTAAAAACCGATTTTTCACACAGTCAGTGGCTACGTATTTGCCGTATTTGCCTATACAGACAATGCATTTCTGCATGTAACGAGTTAATGATAAAATCATACAAATTTCAAGTTTGTTTAATATTGTTAATACGGACCCGGGCAACGCCGGGCGGGTCGCATCAATAACGAACGATTTTATATAATAGTACGTGTTATAATTTATTTATAGATGTGATGGCAGTTTAAAATTTACAAATTGAGTTTTAACATGGATTTATTTTTTACTCTGTTTCTAAATTAATTGATATACAGGATTCTCAAATAGTATTCAGATATTTTCCAATCTTTAAAAAAGAATATTAACTTATTGATATAAAAATGAAAATTTTTACAAAACATTCGATAAAAAAGGAAACAAGACGATTTTAAGATAAAGTAAAGTTAAAATAAAGAAATTAAAGTATATACATATACATATACATACATACATATATATATATATATATATGGATCAAACTTCAAACGATTTTAATAGGATTTCATTTTTCATGTTAATTAAACATAAAAACAGCATAAATACTGGTTTCAATGAATTATTGTTATGGTAATATCTGAGTTATTTTAGTTTTATTTGTAAAAGTATTTATATATATGAGGATCCCAGAAGCCAAGGGGTACAAGTGACAAAATGTCGATTTGGAGTAAATTGAGTTTAAAGATAATTGATGTTAAATTGGAACATCAATAATAATTGACTAAATTGAAATAGGAAATTTCTGCTTGTTGCATTCTGGTGTATGAACTCTTATTTCAATAACTGTTAAAAAATAAAGTACAATTTTCTTTAAATGTATATTTAATCAATATTCTTTGTTTTTCGAAAAAATTGGTTTGCCTCTATAACTCAACAAATAATAAGAAAATCACTTACATTTCTTTACCTGAAATGAAAAAAGCATATTTTTAGGTCGTCAGTGTATTTAGTTTATTTTTTGAATTTTGTCACTTATATCTCTTGGCTTCTGGGGTCCTCATATATAACATTTTATTTATTTTATTCTTCTTTTGTCATAATATAAGTACAAAGTAAGTAAAATTCTGTTCAAGTAAGTAAAATTTTATTCATTAACATTCATTTAATGAAATTTAAATATACCTACTAAAGTTATCTTAATGATAATTATTTTACTAAACAAGTGTGTAAGCGTGATAGCAGCTCTCACTGCGGGTTTCATATAATATGTGGTTTAAAACACTTTATACTTAAATTAGTAAATCAAAATTGTGAATTTATAATTATTAAGTTCTTACACAAATAACAGTTCCATTACATTAAATTTTAAAGCAATTAAAATAAAATATTTTTATCAAATTAAAAATGTTCAAGTAAAAGTTTTTAAATAAAACGTAAAAATCCGAATGTTTTAAAATTCATTAACGTCAAATATTTAGTGAAGGCATAGTTAACAAATATTATATTTTAAGTAAGAAAAAGTTTCAAACACATTTAAAATGTTGAAATAATTTAGAAAAAATCATGTTAAATATTTGACTTTTAAAAAACTTACTAGTTAGTGGTAAAAAATATATCAATAAATAATAGCAATTTTCGAAATTTTCCAAAAATCGAAAAAATTCAAAAGAAAAAATATGTTCCCTTTTTTCCCTTAATAATGCTAATAGGTAACTCGAAAAAATTGTCCTTAAGAAGTTTATTATTTTTAAAAAATATCTGCCAGAAGTGGAAAAAAATGCATGCCAGAGGAATTCATTATTTATTAGTCTGTATAGAATTATTTAATAAATATGAGGGTGTTTTTCCCATTAAATATGAATTTGATAATATCATGTGACATATTGAATATAAATCATACTAAATGTTGATTCTTGCACATACAACATGTGGATATTAAACATAAATGAATAGTTCTCAGTTCCTTTAATTGAAATTTAAGATTTTCACTGGCTAAAAAAAGGGGGGGGGGAGAAGAGAAATTAAAAATTACCATTTCAAAAAAAAAAAAAAAAAAAAAAAAAACGAAAAGTAGCCTTTAATTTCCAAAATTGCCAAAAAGAGGTTTTTTTGTTGTTTAAATCTATCAGAAAATGAAATATAACAAAAAAAATTAAAAATTTAAAGTTGCTTTGACAAGCTGAAATCCATAATCTAATATGAGGTTGACTTACCGATTCCGATATCGTCCTCTGCGATGTTTGTTTAATTTAGGATTAAGTTTTAAAACCAAAAAAGAGCAAATTCATTTAAATAAAATAATATGACTTTTTCAAGATTTAGTAGTTTGAGGTATAACAGGAGTTATTCAGCTGTATATTAAAATAGAAAAAAAAATCTTTGTAACCAAAGTTTTATGGTAGGATCCTGTGATGAACAGACAGACACACAGAGAAACTAGACTATAAGGGGTTTTGTGACATGAACGAAAATCTTAAAATAAAGAATTAAATTTCAAGAAACAAATATTTCATTTCTAAAATTAGCTTTAAATGAAAATTTTAACACAACGCCAGTTAAATTTTAATTAATTATTGAAAATTGACTACAGTTCTATCAAAATTGTTTAATTTTGTTTCTAGACGCTGAAAATGTATATTAGTTTGTTATTGTTTCAATATTTCCAAAATTCAAATTCATCTTATTCAATTTCTATTTTACATATATGTTATTCAGTCTTCATTGGGATCGGTTATGCTGTGAGGATAATTTGGAAGTATTTAACTGAATTCTCATTTAAAAAAAAAATAACATTAGCTTAGCAGTGTTACTTTGATTAATGAACGTTTGTCTCTCTTAAGACGCCAATTATGCTATTATTGGCTTTTTTTAGGTGCGTTTGTAATTCTGTAAATATGTGGCACCTATAGTTGAAGTTCAGTCCGTCCGTTCGTCCATCTGTCTGTCTGTGTGTCCGCCCGACTGTCATCCCGCATATAACAGAGCAAAAACTAGCTAACCAAATATTTTGAGATTTAAAATATATAATTGTTGCATAATTTTGCCGATTTATTTCCAATTTTAAGAAAATCGGATGCAAAATTTCATTATATTGACAATCAAAAATATTCTATTACATTACGGTCAATATGAGTAAATAGTTTCAATTATAATTTGTAGTTACACTCTTTCGAAATAATAGAATTGACATGAGTCTGTGAAGTTTATACTAGAATATACATTATGTACAATCTATGACGCAAAGAATATTTATTGTGATTTTATAGAGTACATAAAAATATTCCATTACATAATGGTACACGGGGAAACATTGTTTGAGAAAAAATTTCAATTATGGGAAAGTACGTCAAAGTATGTCATTTGGAAGTAGAAATAATTTTTGTTTGTAATGGGACTATTTAATTGGCTAGTGCCATGAGTACGTGTAATATGTAAGTCACATGATACGATGTGATTGAAGTTTAATAGAACTTCCTTTCAGTATAAAAGTAATCAGATAAAATTTACAGGATCACACAAAAGATTTCGACCATTATACTGTATCCGAAGCACTGTATACTACAACAACAAGATCATGATATTTTTAAATCTTCAGCATAGTAGGAATGCACCTCGTTTGCTTCTTGACCATGGAATTGGATACAGAAATCATTACGTTTAAGCACAAATTAAAGAAACATTTTTAAACATATAAGATAACATTTCCTATTGGGTCAAGTAGGCTCTACAATTTGTGATTGACAATTTTGCCATTTTTCGCGCCGTTTTTAAAGTATAAATATTAAATCTTATTTTTTACACTAGATTACGCAGTAAAAGGATTCATATTTAGTGCATGAAGTTAATGATGGTTAAGAACTTACAAAGCGTCATGTATATTTAGTTAATTATATAGCATGTGATTTTAGAAAAAATAATTTTACCGCAATTTTTCTTAAAATGTAAAATTTAATTTGTAAAAGTTATATTTGTGAAACTCACATAGAAATTCACATGTATATATGTTTAATTATTTTAAGCGTCACTTCAAAGTATGTAATTCTGAAGTGGAAATAATTTATGCTTCTTATGGGACTTTATTTAAGTGGCTAGTACAATAAGTACCTGTAATAAATGTAATACGCTACGATTTTAGGCTTCCAATATCTTATAAAGAATAAAAAATGTGACTAATTTAATCGGTGATATTACATTAATTGAAACAGGCGAAGCATTTCTTTAGCTATTTATTTTTTTAAATAACGGTGGTGAAAAAGCATAGCAGTTATCTGCTGTAAAATCGATCCAAATTTGTTTAACGTCTTAATGAAATTGTTTACTTAGCAAAATTATACAGGCTAATTTTAAAATGCTGTATTTATCATATTTAATCAAACTCCAAAATATCCGTTATCTGCCTCAACAGCAATTGATTCGGCCAAAGGGAAAATAATGGAAACCTGATTGCAGGAAATCGTCACTAGTAGATTAACCTTTGCGGCGCAGGGCAAATTCATTGCTTAAGTGTTGAAATTAATGACTGACACTGGAATTTGAAAACAACTTTATTTGTAAACAAGAAAAAGCTATATTTCATGCATTCAATAAACCGTAATTTTTTAAACCGAAATTCCAGTGCCAGTGTGGTGTTCGGGAATTAAAATTAAGTGGTTTCATAGATAAACCAGCGCGCCGCAAGGAGTTAATTGCGATTTTATCTTCGATAGTCTTTTGAAATCAGAATAAAATAGCGTGTTTTTAATGTCTGGATGGATGTTGCCGAGATTTACTTTAGGGAGCAGAAACACCTAGTTACCTGAAGCTATATTATATTTTACATTTTTAAAAATTACTTCTAACTGCATTTAACACAAAATTTTTAACATTGATAAAATGAATAATTTCTAAACAAGTTTTATCAGTCCAATAAAGGTTATTTATAAAGTAGAATACATAAAGATATCTTTAAAATTACGTCCACCTTAAATTTTCATATTTCCGTGTGTTATTTTAAATGTTTAAGAAAAGTTATAATTTTAATCAATGATTTTTTTTTTTATATGTTGATTTAAATCGATATTTATTCACTGATTTTAGTTATTTAATTAAAATCGTTGACAAGTTAATGAAGAGCTAAGCGTAATTTAAACAATGAAGAAAGTACCAGACATTGGATTGCAACGGAAAATAACTGGTATCTTACTCGAAGGGACAGCAATCAACTTCTTACCCCCAAATCCCACCCCTTCTAGAAGAGATGGTCATGCTTTTATGTTACATCTGTAAAATCAACGTCCATGAATCTCGGTCAGCCAGTGAACCTTACATATAGTGACTTAATATAGGTGGAGTTTTTTTAGTAGGCTTGTAACCTCTCCAATCAGGAAGCCTAAAATTCACCAGCAAATTTAGCGCAAATAATTAATGTGGAAATTGATTATCCCAGGAATACTTTAAAAAATTTAAAACTATTGATTTCTTTAAAGTCCAATGGTACGAAAATCCAAAGTCTTATTTAGAGATATCTGCAGAATATTTTCTAAAACAGAAAATAGGTTTTAAGTCTAGACGCTGTAATAATATGATATTTGCATTGAAATTTAAAAATATCAAACATATGTCGTTAAGATCCACTATTTAGATTACAATATCTTTGCCCATTTAAGGTATTAAATTATTTTGCGCTGATTTTATACGAGATTTTACGCTATTTTTTTAAGACACTGTAGCATGTATTAAATCACATCAAAATTGGTTCTAAAGTAAAACTGCTATAGAACGACAATTGACGACAATGAAAAAATGACACTGAATGCAATTTTTTATTTTAATAATTATTTTTAATTTAACTTTTTAATTCTTATATTTGAAAATATGAAATTGATGATTGTATAAGAATATTAATGGGATAAATATGTTTTGGATGATGCAAGATTGGGGGGGGGGGTTAAAATGTACCATGAAATTTCTTACCACCCCGCGTCCTTGATTATGTTCTTTAAGTATGAAGCTTTTTGCATAATTTTTTTTTTCAATAAAAGTAATCCGACGTAATTTTTTCTTAAATTGGGACTATTCTTTTATGTATATATATAGCAAAAGTGAACTTGCACGATTTTTTTTGGAGGGGGGCGGGTCTTTTAACTATATCCGAAAATTTTAGATTTCTTACTGTCTCTTTTGCTAAATTTCTTCAAAAAAGTGCAGCAGATTCAGCCACAGTTGTATTTTTTTTCATTTATCTTCCTCAACTATCCTATACAAAAATAATCATGTAAAAATACTAAATTTTGAGCTAGATATTTGAAAAGAATGCCCCCATAGACTTGACATTATCATCCTGGTCTTTTTCACTCAGTAGTTTGGGCTCTTAAGTGGCAGATTCAACATCACAGAGTAAGGGTGGAGCATCCGTCGTATTTGCTTAGTGAAGGGTTGTTTTCTAGTTTTGATTCTGCATATACTCATTCGCTAGACTTTGATCAGACTTCCTGTGAAAGCACAAAAACATTTACTTACGACGCCCCAATTCCTTGTCATATTCTCAGGGCGATTGAAGGAACCCTTTCCGAAAGTGTAGACAATGGCAAGATCAAATAACAATTCCGCTGATAATTGATTTTCGTAAAACCACAAATAATTTGGAAATTGCGGAATATGTAACAAAGGATAGCAAATATTTATTAATATTTAAATGTAGAATCTAAAGGGAAAAAAATCTGTATTTTACAGCAAACCCTGCTGGCACCCCTGCTGTGAACACAATTGTTCTAAATAAGTCTTTAAAAAAGCTGAAATTTTTCTCAAGAATGGTAAAAGTAGCGATATTATTGGCTGCGTTCGAATTTTATTTCACTTAGTGCTTGAATTCACTTTCATAGTAAGGGTGATTGAATTAAATTGTACAGCATCGATATTTAAAAATTACAACAGAAAGTGTTTGATAAATTACAGTATTTTACAACTAAATTTGCTAGCGCTAGGTTGTCAAAACAGTTGCGGTAAAATTTATAAGCTGCTGTCTGGAGTGCAATTAAATTTTAAATTTGGTAAAAGTCCCATTGCGATTGGCTGCATTCAATTTTTACCTCACTTTTTGGTTGAATTATTATTCACGGTAATACTGCTTGAATTCGGTTTTACAGAAAATAAACTTGAAAAATTAAAACGTAAAGTGCGTTAAAAGTCAAATTATTTTATTTCAGTGATATGCTTAAACTTTGATTTGAAGTCGTCTTTCACATTATTATATTCAAATACATATTTAATTTTTGAAAATGGATTAGAATCTGCATTATTCCAATCAAAAATATCTTTTTTATAATTATTGCTCCACAAAATCTTGAAAAAAAAATCATTGTTGCATCAAAGTCATATTTGCTATCATTGTAATACACATCTAACACAAAAAAATAGTAATCCAAACTAAATTGGAAATATAGTCTGATTATTTATCAAAAGCCTAGAAGTATGGAGGCGTAGATTTCTTTTTTAATTGAAAGACTTAATATAAAAAAGAATATTATTTTAGATATATTATTTTTAAATAAATGTATTTCAATTTTCTTATATATGGAAAGTGGGTGTTGAAGATACTTGATAAAATATACATCATATCTTCTAAAATAAAATTCTGAAGCACCCACTTGAAAATATTCAGCGAAAAAAACTATTTCTGTTCGCATTAAATTTTTCGGAAATATGAATGAATTTGGATGTATATTGCTGCAAAGAAAAAATGATTGCAGCATAGAACGCGTGAAAAATTTTAAGTTATGATTTATATTCTAGAAATTTTACGATGGAGAATGTTGTCTTATGTTTGTTTTTTTACGGGAAAAATTTATTATATGTTTAATACGTTCTAGGCAAGTACATATCAGCTATTATTCGTCTCATATTTTCATTTTTTTCTAGTTTGTTTCTGATAAAATATCTCTATATAGTGAATTTACTTGTAATGTAGTCGCTTATTTAAGATGAAAATATTAAAAAAAAGAATTTATAACCTAGTTAGAGAATAAAATTATGTAAAGTCGAGAGGGAAAACATAAAAAATGCAGGTGCAAAACCTTGAAAAAAAAAAAAAAAAAAAAAAAAACAATATTTCATATTTGTCCGAATTGAACATTTCGAATTGAGCGAAAAATTTCCAAGGCCGGGAGCATTTTTGCCGATCCCACCGAAGCTAGCACAGGCAAGAAAATACAGGCTTCTGATTGGTTGAATAATTAGCAGTGAGAGCACTTTGTTTTGGTTCATTTTGGAGTTTACGTTTATTTAATCATCAATTTCTGTTTGAAAAGATTTTAAAAGATGAATTTCGTTTAATTTCCTTCTGGTTTTACATATTTATTAACAGATAAAAAGAAAGATTTTCTGGAATTTAGAATTAAAGACGTTAATTATGATGATTCCCAATTGTTCTGTATTACTTTAAAAAAATAATAATAAAAATGAAATTGGAATTTCCTCTTAATTATTTTAACATGATGAAACAATTTATTTACAAACAATAATCATATTTCCTTTTAACGGCGTCAATTATGCAATATTTACAAATCCAATTGTTCTATATTACTCTAAAAAATTTTTATTATTATTCTTATTATCTCATTTTTATTATTTTAACACGTTATACCCATATATACCCCTATTACGTACATCCACATTCAGAATAATTTATTTACAAACAACAATTGATTTTTAAATTATTCAACCAATTAGAAGCCCATATTTACTTCCCTATGCTAGCTTCGGTGGGATCGGCAAAAATGCAGACCGGGAATCGAACCCAAATACCTGGCTTATACACCCAATGCTTTATCGTTTAAGGTAACTGGGCAGTAACTTGCGGGCATTTTTCGCTCAGGTAACCTTATTGGTCATAACATCTGGTCTGTCATTTAGACAGCTCGGCAGAATAAACCGTAGGTAATGGAACTCTACATAACGATTAGTACATAGATATAAAATTATTTTAATAGAATTTCTAAAAATTTCCAACAATTCCGTTGATAATTGATTTTTATTAAACCACAAAGAATTTGGAAATCACGGAGTGTGTAACAAACAATTACAAATATTTATTCATATTTGAATGTGGACTTAAAAAAAACAACAAAAAAAAAAAAATCTCTATTTTACAGCAATGTTTGCTGGCAATCCTGCTGAGAAGACAGTTGTTGTAAAATCTACATGTTGCTGTCTTTAAAAAAGCTGAAAATTTCCTCAAGAATGGTAAAAGAAGCGATATTATTGTCTGCGTTCGATTTTTATTCCACTTAGTGCTTGAATTCACTTACACAGTAAGAGTGATTGAATTAAATTGTACAGCATCGGTGTTTAAAAAGTACAACACAAAGTGTTAGAAAAATTACAGAATTTCACAACAAAATTTGCCAGGTTGTCAGTACAGTTGCGGTAAAATCTGTAAGCTGCTGTCTGGAATGCTGTTAAATTTCTCAAATCTGGCAAAAGTCCCATTGCGATTGGCTGCATTCAATTTTCCCCCACTTTTTGGTTGAATTATGTTTCACAGCAATACTGCTTGAATTCGGTTTCACAGAAAAATAAACTTAAAAAATTAAAACTAAAATAATGTAATGTAATAACGTAAATAACTAAAGTCAAATTATTTTATTTCAGTGATATGCATAAACTACGATTTGAAGTCGGCTATCACATTATTTTGTTCAAATACATATTTATTTTTAAAAAATAAATTAGAATCTGCCTTATGCCAATCAAAAATATCTTTTTTTTTTGCTATTGCTCCACAAAACCTTAAAAAATTCAGTCGAATTCGCAATCAATCTAATACAAATCTAACAGTAAAAAAAATAATAATAGCAATACAAACTAAATTGAAAATATATTTTGATTATTTATCAAAAGCCTGAAGGTATGGAGGCATATATTTCTATTTTAGTTGAAAGAAGTAATATAAAGAAGAATATTATTTTAGATATATTATTTTTAAATAAATGCAGTTCAGTTTATTTATGTATGGAAATAAATGTTGAAGATACCGGATAAAATTTGCATCATGTCTTCCAAAATAAAATTCCGAAGCACCCACTTAAAAATATTCAGGGAAAAAAATATTTCTGTTCGCATTAAATTTTTCGGAAATACAAATTTGCATGAATATTACTTTAAAGAAAAAATGATTGCAACATAGAACGCGTGAAATTTTTTTAGTTATGCTTTATATTCTAAAACATTTACGATGGAAAATTCTGTCTACCGTTTTTTTCCTGGAATTTTTTTTTTCATACGTTCTAGGCAAGTATATATCAGCTATTATTCGTATCATATTTTTTTCCTTTTTCTGGTTTGTTTTTGATAAAATATTTCTATATAGTGATTTACGTATGCAATATATTCGCGTTTTTAAGATGAATATATAAATACATATATATATATATATATATATATATATATATATATATATATATATATATATATATATATATATGTATATAAATTTATGTATATAAATTTATAACCTATTTAGAGAATAAAATTCGAGGAAGAAAACATGTGGAATATTACTGCAAATCCTTGAAAAAAATCATTATTTACTATTCGTACAAATTGAATGTTTCCAACTGAGCATAAAATTGCCCAGGCCGGTAATCGAACCAAGATCCTTGGTCAACAACGCGATTGCGTAATTCTTTAAGCTGACTAGGCGACAGCCGGCTTGCATTTTTCGCTCAGATATCCTTATTGGTCATAACATAAGGTCTGTCATTTAGACAGCTCGACAAAATAAACTGCTGGGAAAAGGAACTCCATATAACGATGGGTACTTAGATATACTATTATTTTAACACAAACTGATTCGAAAAGTTATCATACGAATTGATTATTTCCAATTAAGCAAAAAATTTTGTTATAATGTTATGACCAATAAGGTTATCTGAGCGGAAACGGGCGCCGGGTGTCACCCAGTTAGCTTAGACGGTCGTGTAAGCCAGGGATCTGGGTTCAATACCGGCCTGGGAAATTTTTCGCACAATTGGAAATATTGAATTCGTATGGTATTTTTTCTGGTATGGTATCTTTTCTCGTATGGTATCTTTTCTGTCATTTATGGTATTTAAATGACATTGGACTTAAATTCAGAAACAACCTGGATAATCCTAGGGGATCTACTTTTTTTTTTAATCCAAATTCTTTCCGTTGGTTAGGGAATAATCTTTAGAATTCACATTTAAAATTTCAAGTTACAATTGTAATAATGTAAATAACTTGTATTATGAAAATTAATGTATTGATAAATGTCCTTAATTTTATTGATTTATTTAATTTTTTTTTTTTTCAAGAATACAGCTACCAATCGTTACTTCACTCCAATGACGTATTTTTAATTCTTAGTTTGATGTATCTGCACACCTTGGGAGGTGATTTTTTTAAAATGCGTGAATTTTTCTCTTGTTATCTATTTTTATAATGAAAATTAACAATTTTAAAAATTGACAGTTAACTTTGAAAAAAAATATAAAAAAATTATCAATTACCCAGGAATATTTTTTAAGTCAAAAGTATGTCATAAGTTGACATCTCTGCAAAACATGATGACTCAAATATAAAACAATATATTGACTCTATGTAACTATGTAATTTAAAAAAAAAAAACTTTGTTTTAGGATTTAGAAGGATTTTTAACAAATTTAGGAGGACAAATTTCATTTAGACTATCCACAATATAATCGCACCTCTATCTTAGATGATATGGCAGTTAAATTACTAATTTAATGAAAAATTTGTCTCAATTTTTTTATTTATACCAGTGTAAATATAAAACTATTTAATATACACTGCTCAAAACAATTAAAGGATATTGCAGTTTTAGGTGAATTTTGTATCTAGGAAACTTTTTAGCTGATTGATACATGGTCGACAGACATAGTAGGTTATATGAGAATAAATTACACATGTTTGGCAGAAAAAATGCATTTTATTGCGCATTTGTGTACAAAAGGAAAAAAAAACACAATTTGTACATATGAGAAAAAAAGAATAAGAAAAGGTGTTTTCTTCAACAAAAAAAAAAAAAAAAAAAAAAAAAAAAAAAAAAAAAAAAAAAAATCATTTTCAGTAAGGGATATGGTTCCCACGGGCGGCCAGCAACGTTGAAAATCTTTGAGGCCTGGACTTTCAATGAGGCTATTAATGACGTGTTGGGGTATTCTGTTCCACTCTTCCAGAAGAGCTCTTTCCAGTTCTTGGAGAGTATGTGGGGGTTGTTGGCGGCCAGAAACTCGCCTTCCTAGAGCGTCCCAAACGTGCTCGATTGGATTCATGTCTGGAGAACACGCTGGCCATTCCATTCGAACGATTCCTTCCTCAAAAAGGAAATCCTCCACCAGTTTTGCACGATGTGGCCTGCAGTTATCGTCCATTAAAATGAAGTTATCTCCGATTGCTGCAGCGTAAGGGACTACAATAGGACTGAGGATCTCATCCCTATATCGGCGACCAGTCAGAGCTCCATCTCGAATGATGCAGAGGTAAGTGCGCCCGCCAATGGAGATGCCACCATACACCAACACTCCTCCACCGCCAAATCCGACTCCGAACGCAGGATTATTCCTACTGCCACGATCCTTCCAGATGAAAATACGCCTATTATCCGGATGCACAGAAAAACGGGACTCGTCAGAAAACAGAATATTGCTCCATTTATTTCTCCTCCAGTTGACATGCTCGGTTGCCCACTCCCTGCGGTCGCGACGATGCCTTGATGTTAATCTAACAGATACCATCGGTCGGCGAGCATACAGACCTACAGCATGGAGCCGGTTTCGGACAGTCTGAGTTGAAATCGTGGTGCCTGTAGCCGAACGAAGGTGTTGTTGGAGAAGAGTAGCGTTCATGTTTCGGTGTCTCCGAGCTGTTAATGCTAAATACCGATCTTCATTGGGCGTTGTTGCCCGTCTACGACCTTGCCCTGGTCTTCGGCCTGCACATCCACTCTCCAAAAAACGGTTCCAGATCCTGGAAATGACACTTTGTGACACTCCAATGGCTTGCGCTACTTCGGCTTGAGTTTGGCCCGCTTCTAACCTACCAACAATTCTCCAAGCTTCTGTTTCTGCCAAATGACTTCGCTGAGACATCGTACTCATTGAAACAAAACAATCACTGAATGCCGATCATTCTTGTCTTCATTCTCTTTTATCCAGTTGAAAGTCAAATTTCATTCGCTGCCGCTGAAGCGACGTTTTTGACGTCGAACTCAAAATTTGCATGCTCCACAGTTTGAAAACCAGAAAAATTTGCATTTGTGATTCTCTTTTTCTATTTTCGGCAAAAAAAATTTCGTTTATATCTTTATTTTATATAAAACTTCAAATATCCTTTTATTGTTTTGAGCAGTGTATTATCAAGAGTGTAGAGTGTTCCTTCAAAACGAACAACAAACAATTTTGTGCTATTTCATGTATATTTTTTTGTTTTAGGATGTTTTGTGCACAGTAAAAATCTGAGAAACTTCATTTTGACAAAAGCGTAAAAATAACTTTTAAACATAGTTCAAATCAATGTAATAGGTGTAATTTTAAACAGCTCTAACTCTGGCTATAATTAAGATACGTACACAGTTTAAGCAGAATTCAACAGATAAAAAAGTCGATTTTAATATTACTGCATAAATGAAAAATCGATATTTGATTTAATATTGCGTTTTAAAGATGTACGGAAAACTTAATATTTCATTGAATTTTTTCTTGGAAATTTGTTTTATAATAACCTTCTCAAATCCGTAATAAATATTACAAGAGATTACAAGAACTTGTTTAAAATTATTATGAAACATTTTCAAAGATATTTCATAGAATCTATATACAGGATGATTAAAAAACGTGGACAAAATGATATGACAAATCAAGCATACAACAAGGATAAAAAATCACATAGGGACATAGGATCGCAAACTACTTATTAAATCACAAATACAGGGCGTTCCATTCTAGCTATTACTGGTTTGAAAGCAATAGTTTCGAAGAAAATAAAAATATTGTAATGAAAATGCAACGATATGTATCTTATTTTGTGTGAAATGTGATAACGTTACGAAAAGGTCTGGAAAAATACATTGCTCAAGCAATCGATGATACCGTATAAAGTTATTATCACATTCCAAAATGTGAGGTACTAAGTGCATATTGCTGGTGCGCATAATGCAAACTTCTAATTTTTGTTTAGTGTTATCTCATTTAAAAAAAAAGGTGAGAGTGCCTGTTAAATGTTTTATTATAATATACTTCAGTTTTCTGAAATTTATTACCGTCAACCCAAATTGAGTTAGGATGAAACACTATGTATTTGCGACTCAATAAGTGGTTTTCAGCCCTATGTTCCTATGTGATTTTTATCCTTGTCGTATGCCTGATTTATCATATCAATTTGTCCACATTTTTTTTAATCACCCTGTAGAAATCAATAAATAAAAGTCAATGTATTGATGCATATGAAATGAGAAATTTATTAAAAAGATCTAGAAGTAAATTTAATAATTCTGGAAATGTTTAAATTAATTTAAATGCTTTTCTTTAGTGTCTCCTAAAAATGAAATTAGGAATAAGGAGTTTAAGATGATAAACGCTTGATTTTTTTTCAATAAATTTGCAAGGTGCATTCAAATTTAAATTGTTTTATTGACATTCCCCGTTAAGGGTGTCCGGATGTCAAAATTTCATTTTCTTTTCGACACGTCTTTTTTTTTTATCCTAGAAGGTGTATAAGTAGAAAAGTTTCTATTTAGATAAAAGTTTTTGAAAACTTTTAAATTTTATTTAAAAAAATAAATAAAGTTATGTAAATTTTGATATAACTCATGAATCATTACCCCAATGATTTTTTTGCACTGGTATTTTGTAATTTTCTTTTTAGAATTAATGCAAATATGCTTACAAAATTACAATAAATTAAAAATTAAAAAAGGATTATTTGAGAACGAGTTTCAGCTTTGAGATCATATCTTATACATTTTCATATTAAGTTAAAAAATTCCTCTTACCCTGTAGAAAATTGACTAAAAACATAACGTGAAAACATTGTGCAAAATTTTATGCCTATATCTTGTAAGAAATTTTCTCTATATTCCTTTAAACATGCCAACTTATAACAAAATACTTTCAAGGTTTTTTTTAACTTGTAAAATTTATTTTATAGTATCTTTCGTTGAATTCAAATGTTAAAGAAATCAAAATTACGCTCATGTATTAAGACAATTTTCATAAAAAAATGCATAAATGAACTATATTTAAAAAAGAAGCCGATTTACTTTTTATAACAAAGAAACTGTGAAAGATTTTCCCGCGCCAGCACGTGACTGGCTATTGGACATCACCCCACATCACGCGCTGGCACTTGAGTGGCCCCTTAACGTTGGCAACATATTACGCGCTATCGCGTGAGCAGCGTTGAACGTGTTAAAAGGTGAATTATTTCGTTCATTTTCAGAATGGAATCACGTATTTGTGTAAATAAACAAAAATTACTTACGGAAAATATTCTCTAAGGACGCATTTTGTTTGATTTAGCATTATTTCGAAATACCGACAACAGTAGCGGACGAAGGCTGCTAGTGATATATAAACAAAGTCAATTTCTAAAGAATTCAATCCCAAATGCAACTATTCATTTTTTTTTCTTTCAGATCAATTTACTTTATATACATAAATGTTAAGTATATAAGGAACTAAACTTGTAAGCATACAAAAAAAAAGACTATAAAGAAAATCAAATAAATGACATGAAAATAAATCTATTTGGATATATTCAAAAGGACACCCATCAATAAAAAGATAATCAAATAAAATGTTTATTTTCAATGCTGCATTTGCTGATATTATTTGGCAATGCATTCTGGAAAGTATCATAAAAGATCGATTTGTTATTTTCCTGTTTAAATTTCCTGTAAGTTTATCGCATTCATGAACGGCTGACAATAAAAAAATGCTTTATTGCTACAGAGAATTTAGGTAAACAAAAAAGCATATTGCATTAAAATGCATATACATTTCAAAACAGCATTAAATAGAATTTGAAAATTTTCTAAATTTTAAACAAAGTATTTTTTCAGACAATGTATATTTCACAGATATTTTCGGTATCTAACACATTTTATTCGTATAACTAAATAAAGTTATTACATGAATAAGGTATATTTCGTGTATTATCTAATATAATTAACAGTCGGAATGCATAAGATTTATTATAACGACATATTATAATTATTAAGACATATTTTTTTTTACATTGTAATTTAAAAATTATTTTAAATTAAAAGATAATTGATAGGATATGAGGACGGAAATTTGAAAACTCATCTTATTAACAAATTAAAAATTAAAATTATCTCTGATTATTCTATTGTTGAACCTGCATATTAAAAACAATGATAACTAAAAAGACTGTATTAATCGTGCATTTCTGGCATTGTAAAGTTTGGTCTAAGATGAAAACTAAAAGATGCACCCAAATGTTTTTCTTGATTTCTTATAATTTAATTTTCTTGTTGCAAGAGTTTTGAATTTATGTCCTAACATGTGTATTATATCAAAATATTTATTATAATATGTACGTATTTGATATGTAATAGTACGTATATGATAATGTAATTCAAGTTATATCTTTTTGAACTCTTTAAAAAAAATGTAAAGCTGTATTGTTTTGCGAAATAATTATTTTTTTGTAAAATATCCCAGAATTATTTGTATTCTAAAAATTTTTTTTAATTGTCCTACCCCAAGATGTATATTCTCATACAATAACACTTGCTAAAAGCATTGATATTTGCATGGTGGTAAGAATATGCATCAATGAAGTAAGAAAAAATAAGAATAAAAAAAGGTTTTCCTGTTACGAGAAAACAGTTCATAATTTAATATGGAAAGAATGAACTGTAAAAAACGTAGATGTTTCTTAATTTACGAAAGCACCACCAGTGGCTGAAATAATCTGTTGCTGGTTGACTGCTCGGTTCGAAGCCAACTGCGCCCATCGGCCTAACTGTTCGGGGTTTTCCATGGTTTTCTTCAAACTCTGGGTAACTTTGCTTAAATACGAGTTAGTTACCCTTAGAAAGTCCATCACCGAAGCCCTATATCATTTCTGCAGCTAATCGGCCGTCATAAATACCACAAGCACTGACATCTTAATTTATGAAAATGTGTTATAATCAAAAACGAAAAATTACAATAACTTTTCTGAGTTTACAGTACTTTTCTAAGTCACTCAAGTCACTGAAAAGCGTTCTATTTATATTTAGAAACTTCACAAAATAAATAATTATTGAAATTTAAAAAAATCATAAATATAATTTTTTAGGAAACGTTTCCTAATAGATATAGGGCATCAATCCCATCTTCTACCCAGATAACCAATTTCTTAGATACTACGAGATTTTATGTAAATATTTTCATGTGCATCAAAGAATTTCAACTGAAACAGGTCGGAAATTGCATGCCCAACGTAGCAAATGAGATACGTTCGTAATAATACAATGATGTTAAAACAATATTCAGATCTTAATGTATTACCATACACTATTTCGGATACAGTATAGAAGTCGAAATCTTTTGTATGTCCCTGTACATACTATCTGCTTTTTATTACACAGGAAGTATTTGGAGTAATCCTCAGTGACGTATATCCATTTCATAAAATGTCAAATAGCTTAATATATTTGAAACCTGCCCCAAGCAATGTTCCCCCTGTACCACTATGCATTGGAAAACATTTGTGAGACTCTGTAAATGAATAAAAAATATTCTTTGCATTACAGATTATACAGAATGTATGTGTTTGTATACATTTCATAGATGCATATGAATTTTATTATGTTCGAAAGAGTGTAAGACCATAAAAATGCACTTGACTCTTTTTCCCCCATTGACCGTAATGAAACGGAATACTTTTGATTGCCCCTGTAACTAAACTATGCTTCCGATTTTCATAAAGTTTGAAATGACTCGCCGACATTATGTAATAATTACATATTTTAAATTCAAAATGATGCCGTTGGGTAGTTTTAGCGTTGTTATATGCTGAAAGACAGGCGGACTGAACGACAACTATAGGTGTTACATATTTTCATAAATACGAACGCACCTAAAAACTTACAGCAGCATGTTAATAGCATTAATATTAAGAATAACTATATGAATATTGTGACAAGCTCAGAATTTTTATTTATAAATTTTGTAAAACAGTGTTCAATGGGATAAAATATAGCAGTTTAAAATCTACATACCATTTTGTATGACGTTTATACATTAGAAACAATGATAACATTATCCCGACGGTTTCAACTGAACTACTCGGCCTTTTTCAAGGGAAAAAGGAGTTTGAACTGACAAAGGCACATTATCTAGCTCGATGAGAGATGAATGTAAAACACGAGGGACAAAAAGGAAAAAGAAAACATGCGGGGGAAAAACTCAACAAGAATCGACAGTTGCGGTAAAAACATTGAGAGGGAAGAAAAACGGTAAGAGGACAACAAAATAAGAAAAAAATATTAAGTTTGAAAAAAGAAGAAGTGGTGGGTTATATAAGCTTCAGTAAATTAAACCAAATATTAGGGATAATGAAAGATATATTATCATTACATACATCATGCTAACGCGTAAAAAATCTCAATAGACTCTCTAATTAAAGAAATGTAGGTGTTATGCTGACAAGAGAAGATAATAGCTCTATTAAAGTCAATGCTATTGATTTTATTATCGTCATATAGATAAGGGAGAGCAGTAGTCAAGTTAAGCCCAATATCTTTTTTATGATCCTTCAATCTCTTTAAAAATTTTATCTTAGTCATACCTGTATTATACAATTTCTGGTTACTGTTATTATGAGAGTAACATTTTTCTGTTTCAACAGTGTGCACATTTTCAGTTATGCAACTGAAAATGTTTAGACAAAATCTGACATCATCTGCAAATCTGGCTTCCACGTTACAGAAAAATGATTAATGCATTATAAAAAGCTACTGGCGAATGTTCATGGAAATTTATGTTTATAAATTATTTTTAACACTTTCCAACAAAGTTGAAAAGTGCTTGTGCATTTGGTTTGTCTGTTTGTCTGGCCGTCTGGCCGCTTTCTAACTCCCATAAATATACTCGAATTGCTATGAAATTTTATATGTGCTAGTGATCTTTACTCTAGCACGAACCCTATTGAAAATAAAGTTTCTACTATG
Organism: Maratus speculifer; assembly: GCA_964019185.1. Lineage (NCBI taxonomy): Eukaryota > Metazoa > Arthropoda > Arachnida > Araneae > Salticidae > Maratus > Maratus speculifer. The sequence goes on from OZ025298.1 coordinate 160,586,898, forward strand.
GTTAGTTTCTTTACAAGGAAATTCAAAAGTTTTCTGATACATTACGGCCTATGGGAAAAAATCGTTTCAAATAAATTTTAAAGTTATTACACCCTGTCAAACATATTCAAATTTACATGGATTCGCAAAGTGCACGGAAATATGCATTCTATAAAATGTGCAGTGAACATAATAGTTATTATTCATTTACAGGGCAACTCAAACGAATTCCATTACAGAATAATAAAGAGAGGAATTGTATGCCACATATTTTAATTATGTTAAACGAATTCAAGTATCATAAAATTGATATACGTTATTGATATACGATACCTTACTTTTTTTCGAATTACTGTATATTATCGATCATAGCTGATGGACGTATGAAATATATTTTCAATTATGACATGCTTTTTTATGTTTTACTAAATGTCTGCAAATTATATGGTGCGTGTAAATGTTGTATTTGATATACAGGGTTACACAAAAGAGCTTAAAAAGGTTGCTGAATGTGAGGGTAATTAACTTAAAGATGGTTTTTTTAAAAAATAAGCATTTTTACGTTGCACAGCTTTCAGTTTACTAATAAATGTTTGTAAAATATACATAAAATGATATACAGGATACATAAAATATCTCGCGAAGAATTAGGTGCATAGTCACTAATTAATGTTAATTTCCGGAAATGTGATTTAAGTAGTTTTAAGAGTGTTTTTGTTTGAATTAAATTTCGACAAAATATTGGCATGTAATAAAGGTACTAGATAAATTACGGGGCTGAACAAAAGTATTCAAGTATTTTGCATCTATTAGAATAAAATGCTGAAAGAGAAATTTCAATCAATAGGCATTTTCTTGCTAAAGTAAATTTTCCTATCATATAGTATATATATATATATATATATATCAACAGACGGATGAAATACAGGGCTCTTCAAAAGTATTGGAATATTTATTGGGCTATGGACAGTAGCATCTTATTTCCCTAAATAACAAAGTTTTGTTAAAGATTTCAGAAAGTGTTGGAAAAAGTTTCATAGTCTATGTTTATCGCATGATTTTTCTTACTTGTTATTTTTTGAAAATTAATTGCTTTCTGAAACTTCAGAAGACAAAGGACGGTTTTGCATAATATTGGTTGACTTGGAATAGTTAGTGAATATTTTCGTTTATGATTATAGTAAATTTACATAGTTTGCAATTTACATAGTTCTGATTAATGTATTATAAAAAGCTATTGGCGAACGTTCCTGAAAATCGCGGGATAAAATCAAAAGTTATGTTTATAAGTTATTCTTAAAATTTTGAAAATAAATTGCTTTCTGAGACTTCTGAATACATAGGAGGGTTTTCATATTATTGGTTGACTTGGAATAGTTAACGAATATTATCGTTTGTGATTATAGTAAATTTACACAGTTTTAGAAACATCTGTCTTATTTTACAATATGGAATAAAAATAATTATAATATTTATAGCTATAATTATATAATTAATTATTATAATATATTTTTCATTCTGTTATAATAATATAATTAATTATTATTAATATTTTTTTTCTACTAATAGTCATACTATTTATATAAATGAAATCTTGACACAAAAGCAAAGCAAATTTTTTTGAGAACTGTTACAGATTTTTTAAAAGATGACATATACATTTTCACTTATTTGTCCTCTAAGAAACTTCATAAACAGCTATGGATAAATACAGAAGGACCATATAAAAATATATAATATTAATATTAATATAATTAGCAATTACATTTATAGATAATATATATGTAATTGCTAATATATAATATTAATATATAAAATGAAATGTATAATACTAGATAAGCAATTTAAAATTGCATCATAAATATTCATTTTCGTATCTACATTTCTCTTTAGCCAATTTTAATGTATTATCATCACTAAAAATATTTGGCAGATTTTCTTATTCGATTAAATGTGTAAGTATTTTGATTAAAATCTATAAATATAACCTGAAGATTTTCTATTATCTGTGTATTTATACTTTTTTATTAATATTTTTCGATTAGATACAAAATCCGAGAGGCAACCTCTCTAGAATTTAAGTCTTTTGCAGCACCACTCTTTTGGATTATTTATTTGCCTCATGTATTGACAAATTTCCTCTACACACGTAGACAAAAATGTTTTGCTGGGAAGTAGCTTAAACTTCTTAGTGATAGTTTTTTCACAAAGAAAATATTCCTGTATTATGTTGTTTTAACAATACTTAACATGACATGACCAATTAAGGTTTATAATTTCCATATAAAAAATTATAATAGTTTTAACAAAAATGCCACTTTTAATAGTGTATTCGATATGTTCTTCTTATTGAAATTTGTAGAAATCTGTCATATTGTCATTCAGTTATAACAAAGCATCATATATTTTATATTCAACACTTTTCCATCGCCTTAGAGTATGAAAGCATAAAAGCTTTTTTGTTATTTTAAATCAAATGTATTAATCGATGCTTTTATTTTATTTTATGCCAAAAATTTGAAAGCTTTATTTCGTGAATTACATAGAAAATTAATACTTCTTTAACCCTGGTATCTAATTAACCCTGGATTGTTTTTCATTCAATAATCTTTAAATACATGCATTTATTTTTACATTCTATACCACCCACTGCATTAAAAAAAAAAAAAAAAAAAAAAAAAAAAAAAAAAAAAAAACAATTTTTTAGTTAATATCCTATTAGCAATTATTGCACACATTGCCAAAATATAGAAGTAAAAGTGTTTTTTTTTTTGTTGTTGTTTGTTTCTGTCTTTTTAATGGTGCCAAGCAATAATTTTGGTTAAGAGTGCTAAAGCCATTTATTTGATGCCCTGGTCCGTTAATGGTCACTAGTGATATTTTATTGGAATTTTAAAAAATTACTATTACGCAACAGAAATGAGATGACATCACTCAAAATAACGGAAGTGCATTTTGATTGGAAAAATGACATCTCCTGTATTGTTATTTACATTAATTTATTATGTGGTATTTAAAGCACTTAATTGGAACCTATCTGGTTGTCATTTGCAATTTTCATGTATCCATAACAGTTCATCTAAAGCAAAGTAATTTATAATATATTTACTGTTGACAATATAAAATTCTCATCAGCATGAAATATTGTATATTTTTTACAAAAAAAAAAAAAAAACATTTTTAAGCAAAAATATGTTGCCAGTATTTTATTTTTATATCCTGAATTTGTCGAAACCCTTCTTTTTTAAGCCTTATAAATGTATGCATTCATATAAATGTGAAAAGAATTAGGCTATTTTATAAATTATATTAAAAGAAAGTATTTGTACCTTTAAAGAACATAAAAATAAAATGTTGCTAATTCACTCCAATTAGAAAAAATAATTTGTTCCATACATTAAACATTTATTTTCCTCTTTAAAAGAATATTTACTTCATAATATAGAATGAATAACTTTTTATTAGCAAAATTTTTTTTTATCTATTTAATAAAAGATTCTTAAGTAAACAGAGGATACCTTCGAAAACTCTTTATTGATCTTTTAACGACTCATCGTTTTTCCATTTTTAACATAAAGAGCTTACATTAAAAGGATTGCCCTTTTATATGATCTTATATTTGTACGTTTATATAACTAAGTTCTAAGAATATCTGAATAATAAAAAGATTATCTAATATCATTAGATCTTCAGAATATTTTTCTATTTAACAGTGTTTATATATATATATATAGATAGATAGATAGATAGGTAGATAGATTAAATGCAACAAAAGGAAATAGAAGTTTAATTTTATATTCACTTGTTGTCACCATAAAAAGTATCCTGCTTTATTTATAAGAATGTCTTCTGTTGCTTATGGCTTTACCTTCTATAGAAATAGTAAAAATAAACATTAAAGTTTGTTATAAATATTTTTTCCATGCACGATGATTTAAAAGGCACACCGAATTTGAAAACTGAATTTCTATTTTCAAAATAAAAATAAATGTTATAAAATTAAACACAAGATGCAAGACATCAACGGACTGGTAAACATTATAATTTCAATGAAAATGACTGCATCTTTAAAAAATAAATAAAAAATTGCATTCATTCAGTTACCTTATAGAGATAAAATATTTGGTTTTGACAAAACTCTTCACATTTTACGTAATATTAAACGTAATTACTTTTTTTACGTTCTACAAAGACTGATATTATCCATTTTAAGACCCGATGTGCTGTTATGCCTGCTAGTTATGCCTGCTGAAAATGAAGCATGCAGTACAACAGCTATCTGTTGATATATATATATATATATATATCAACAGATATATAACAAGATATAACATAATATATAACAGATAATATATAACAGCGTGCTGTTATGCCTGCTGAAAATGAAGCATGCAGTACAACCGCTATCTGTTGATATATATATATATATATATATATCAACAGATATATAACAAGATATAACATAATATATAACAGATATATAACAATATATATATATATCTTTATTCTTTCTGCAAATCAGAACGATCGTTCGATTCGGGTTTTTATTATATTCGACTGTTACATACGACTCAGAAGCAAAAATTTAAATGAATGTCCAACTAGCTTGATCATGCCGTCTGAGTCTTAAAGGGTTATGTAAAACGATGAAAATAAAATTACGTAGCGGAAAATTGTTGTTTTTTTACCACTGAATATAAAAACATATTCAGGCATTTGTAAGTGTTTCTTACAGTTAAGGGAAAAAATATCAGCTTTTCAACAGTTTTGTTTATTTTTAAAAATATCGTTTATATAGTGAACCCACTGAATTTCACTGTTCAACTAACACTGTTTTTTTATGCACATTCAAATAATATTTTTAGAAGTTTTACAAAAAAGGATGCATTTTCTATATGCTCTAGAATTCTTTTAAATATTGATATATTTTTTTCTTTAAGATTCTAAATATGCATTATAGAAAAATGCTAATGAATTTTTAGATCTAATTTTACATTTAATGATTTCTTTTCTTCTATATAATGTAAAACGATGAAAGCTATCACATCATCAAATAATTTTATTAAGCAGAAAATAATAAGAAAAACAAAAAACCTTAAGGCTTATTGAATTCGCAGATTTATCACACATATAACAAAAAACATTTAATAAATAAATAAACAAATATCATTGTATAAATAATAGATTCAACGTTTTTAAAATAGGAAAGTGATGAAAATATAAACATGGAGAAAATTTGTATTGATGATTGCGTTGGGGTTAGTAAAAAAAAAAAAAATCTTAATATCTCGCGATGTAATTGCCGTAGGGGTAACACTGAGGCCTCAAAATATTCACAATTAAAAGAACTTTAATTTAAAAGAAGTTTAAAAAAAAGAAGTCTATTTTTTTAAATAAAATTTAAGATAAATTGAAACTTAAACTATAAAAATCAATGGATATGTTTCAGTGTTTTAAAGATTTCTAATGAAGTTAATACAAATATCAATTACTGAAGAAAGTTATGCTGGAGTTGTTCAGTATACTTCTAAAAAATATTCTTATCCTCCTCAGTCTTGAGACAAATTTTACGTGACACTTTAAAATTATTATAAAATATCTCCAAAGATGCATCAATCTGTATACCAATATTTCTGATTTACACACATTAATTAAAAATGTCTAGGTGTAATTTTAACAATTTTAGAAGCATTGAAATTAATTTAAAGATGTTTTTAACTCCAGGCGACTTCAGGGCTGATGAGGTTATACATTTATTCAACAACAATACAGTCGTTTTCTTCGAATATAAAATCAGTATTATAAATTATTGAAAATTGTAACCATAAAGGGGTCCGCACAGCAATCTATATTATCCTTAAACGCTGTGGTCTTGCTTCAATATTTGAACTTCTCTGATAATAATGTGCAAACATAATAAATTAGCTTTATATCAGAATTTACCGAACATGTACAAAGATTTCTGACAAGTTCTAAACATCTATCACATTGAGATACATTATGCTAACGAAATGAATATTCTTCTAATATAGAAAAGCACATACAAATATGATGCAATATGTTGATCGGCTAATAAATCTGAATAATAATATACGAGAAAAAAATTCTTATCTTTAAATAGTTTGAAAAATAATTCATTTTATTTAAATGGATGTTTAAGAAATATGCATTATTCGGTTGAAAATGTGTTTATCAATTCGCCAAAAAACTTACGCTGGAAAAGTTAATTGAATAAAATTCACGCATTTATAGTTCACTTGAGCGGTGTTAGATGAGAATATACATTCATTATTGTAAATGACATGTTATGAAACTGTTTAAAGTTATAAATGAACCGAAAATTAAACTCATACAATAAGATATTTCCGAAATACTATAAATTATATATTTTTATATTTATTTTTCACAATTTTAGGGATACACATATACAGGGTGTCCCAAAAGGTCGTTTACAAACTAAACATGCTGGTCTGTCATATCATGATGAACAATATTAAATAGGAAACTAAGGGTCCCAAACGTCTTCCAAAGGAGATATGCGCCATTAAAGTTTAGGGTCCAAAAATTCAAATGATTATAAAAAACAGAAAAATTGGTCGATTCGTTTGCGGTTTTCACTAAAACTATTCTTTATGTCAGTATTTTCTTGAAAATAAATTATAAAGATAAATTTCAAAAAATGTCGATAGAGGGCGCTTTAGACTTTGGAGTAACGATAAACTAGTTTCTACCATTATTTTTTGCATCTCATTAAAATTTTTTAGAAGCTTAGACATAAACTTAAATTTTGAGCTCAAAATTTAAATTGTTGGAAGTGGTTAAGTAGCTAAAACTGAATTGCGGGGGGAAGTTCAAATTTCAAATGATTATAAAAAACGGAAAAAATGGTCAATTGATTTGCGATTTTCATTAAAATTATTCTTTATGTCAGTATTATCTTGAAAATAATTTATAAAGATAAAATTCAAAAAATGCCGATAGAGGGCGCTTTAGACTTTGGAGTAACGTACAACTATTTTTTTTTCGTTATTTCTTGCATCTCATAAATTTTTATAGAAGCTTAGACATAAACTTAAATTTTGAGATAAAAATCTGAATCATTGGGAGTGGTTAAGTAGCTCAAACTGAACTGTGTGCAATGGGGGTGGGGAGGTTCAAATTTCAAATGATTATAAAAAACGGAAAAATTTGTCGGTTTTCGCTAAAACTATTCTTTATATCAATATTTTCTTGAAAATAAATTTTACAGATATCTTTCAAAAAATTCCGTCAGAGGGCGCCTTAAACTTTTTAGTAACCAACAACTATTTTTAACCGTTATTTTTTGTATCTAATAAAATGCTTGTAAAAGTTCAAACTTAAATTTTGTGCTCAAAATCTGCATCGTTGTGAGTAATTTAGCGGCCAAAAATTGAACTGCGTTCGAGGGGTGGGGAAGGTAACATTTCAACTCCTGAACACAGTTCAGTTTGCGCTTCTTAACCCCTCCTATCGATTTAGATTTTGAGCACAAAATTTAAGTCTAAACTTTTGCAAGCATTCAATTAGATAAAAAAAAAGGTTAAAAATAATTGTCGGTTATTCTAAAGTTTAGGGCGCCCTCTAACGGATTTTTAAAAATTTATCTTTAAAATTTATTTTCAAGGGAATATTGACATAAAGAATAATTTTAGCGAAAACCGACCAATTTTTCCGTTTTTTATAATCATTTGAAATTAGAACCTCCCCACCCCCATTGAATACAGTTCAGTTTGCGCTACTTTACCACTCCCAACGATTCAGATTTTCATCTCAAAATGTAAGCTTCTTTCTAAGCTTCTAAAAAAAATTTATGAGATGCAAAAAATAACGGAAAAAATAGTTGTACGTTACTCCAAAGTCTAAAGCGCCCTATCAGCATTTTTTGAATTTTATCTTTATAAATTATTTTCAAGATAATACTGACATAAAGAATAATTTAAGTGAAAATCGCAAATCAACTGACCAATTTTTCCGTTTTTATAATCATTTGAAATTTGAACCTCCTCCCGCAATTCAGTTTGCGCTACTTAACCACTTTCAACGATTTAGATTTTGAGCTCAAAATTTAAGTTTATGTCTAAGCTTCTAAAAAAGTTTAATGAGATGCAAAAAATAATGGTAAAAACTATTTGATCGTTACTTTAAAGTCTAAAGCGCCCTCTATCGACATTTTTTGAAATTTATCTTTATAATTTATTTTCAAGAAAATACTGACATAAAGAATAGTTTTAGTGAAAACCGCAAATCAATCCACCAATTTTTCTGTATTTTATAATCATTTGAATTTTTGGACCCTAAATTTTAATGGCGCATATCTCCTTTGGAAGACGTTTGGGACCCTTAGTTTCCCATTTAACATTGTTCATCATGATATGACAGACCAGCATGTTAAGTTTGTAAACGACCTTTTGGGACACCCTGTATATATACATGTGTGTATGTGCGTGTGATTATTATTAGAAAGCGATATATTGTTTATAATACGACGTCAGCTTCTAAACTTGCCTTATTCAGAAAACTAAATATTAAAAAACACGAAAAACTTCTGTCTGTTTTCAATAGATTTTTTCTTAAACTAAGATTTTGCAGAACCAGAAATAAACCAGGAATAAAACTAGATTAGTCGAATATTGTCGCATGATTTCGGCGCAAATTCATCAGTGGAATCAATTGATAAAAAAAAGGAAAAAACATTATTGTAAAGGCCAGTATTTTAACACATGATCCCTTATTTTTATGTCTTAGGATAAATGAGAATTTTGACTCTTGCCAATAGCCTAGACTGTTAATTGCAAAGAAACGGTTAATTGCAAATCATCTTTCGTTTCCCAATCAGCCTGGTATTTTTAGAGCCTAAACTGTTTTAAGCCACTTTAAAAATGATATTTTTTTCTCAGTCAGCCTACTATTTTTTTGTCGTATTACGAAAAAGTTTATAAAAAACGGAGCAGTTGACAATTATCCATTTTTAACATTTTTCAATGCAATTGATAAGTGTTTTGACTTCTGTTTGTCTGACCGTCCGCCTTTCAGTACTCGCGTACATACACTGGGATTGCTCTGTAATTTTAAAATGTTTTTTGCAAGTGCCTGAAGTCTATTAAATCGTCGAGCAGAGAACTACCCGGTGATTAAATAGACTAGTTTTCTAATATTACGTCTTTTTTTTTTTTTTTTTTTTTTTTTTTTTTTTTTTACATATAAATTTTTGTTAAATATACAGATTTGATTTATTTTTAGATGATAACTATATTAATGAATTTCTTATTAATATAATTACGCATACCTGCCAAATTTTACGGGGTTGTTTATACTACTAATATTAACCCGGGAGAACGCGCATTCTTGATAGTGACACGAGCGCCTGCGGTGGGTGTCGGAAGCCCGTAAATGCTTTTCTTTTTAGAATCATTTAATTACTCATGATTAACAAAGATTCTTTTGCTGCCACAATTCGCACAGTATATTTAGGCATGATTAAAAAAAATCATATGCGGAAAAATAGGTGAATTATTTGGTTCAGATGTTACAGATATGTTTAAAATATTTTAAAGATAGAGATTGCTAATTACTGCTTTTATTTCAATTAAATTGGTTGGTTTAACCTCTCAATCTCTCTGAAAATTATCAGAAATATTTTCAATATAAATATTTGTACAACTGACAATATTTCATAATGTGTTATAATCGATCAATAATACCCAGGAACCAACTTGCGAGGGTAAAGTTTTAGCTATTCCATCATTTTCATTCAAATAATTTCATAAGAACGTTATCTGAAAGGGTTCTTATATTTTGACGCAGTTTTTGCTTGTTACATTTAGTATTTCTATATTTTCCAATGAAATCTTCTCACAAATCGTCATCTAATGCATCATTTAAATCAAGTTATCCTTCTGAAAATGTCTCATGGAAACTAATTTCCTCTTCATCACAACTATTTTCATCAGTATTTTCATTTATCGATAACTCGTTTGTTGAAACATCAGGAAGCAATGTTCCATTTCTACTTTAGGGCTTAAATAATGATGAATTTTGCTTTTTTTACAGCAACGAGTTTAAATAATAAAAAATAAATAAATGCGAGCGTGGGCGCCGGTCTGCAATAGGAAGATCCTTCCTATCCTCCTCCGATCCTGAAATTAAATTTTTTACGAGTGAAAATAACTCCCAGCAATTTAACATTCTAAAGGACAAATAGAGAACGACTTGGGAATAGGTACTGGCAGATTGACCCATTCTCTCCATAAAGGGTGTTTTTCACTCTGGAATCTAAAAAGAGCCCGGACCTGAGAGACCCTGGCTGGTTTATACAGTATGCTATCTTTGTTTAATCCCTCATAGCATGCATGGTCACAGTAACATCACAATGACGTCAATTGTGAGTTACATGACATCTGAGACCAAAATGCCACCACTCAGTGACGTCACATTGTGATTGAGATGTGACTTAATTAATTTTTTTTAAAAAAATACAAATGTTCTTCAAAACATGTTATTTACTTTAAAAAAACATTTTACTGGCAATTTAAATATCGTCGCTTTTGCCACAGTTTCGTCACAATGTTAATGTCAAAGTAGTAACAAATGACACATTTTTCACAAATTTGTCACACCATGACTTCACAAAGTGGCGTCACAAACGAGCTCTAAAACGGCCATAACGACTTCACATTTTAGTCACTGTGACTTCACATCGACGTTACCTGGCGTCACATCGAAATTCTATGGTCACAAAGTTACAATGTGACTTCACAACGACGTCACAGTGACGTCACACATGGTCGAAGCATGGTATTTTGCAGCTATGATTTTCATCATCTACGTTTAATATCAGTTTCAGTTTGCCATTTGTTTTAATAATATATATATATATATATGTTTCCTTTATTAAATGCGACTCCGGAGTATATTTTCCCCCATGTTACATAAAAAATATCATAAATTGGATGACAAAGGACCGCATCGGGAACTAACATTTCTTATTAACCTATCCTTTTCAGGGAGAAGGTATGATAAGGTATGAAAGTCTTAAAATTAAAGAAAATTTGGCACTACTTGGTTATCCCTTCGACCAATTACGCTAAATTATACAAATCGCCAAACTTATAGCCAAATGATATACATTGAAGTAATTTTTATTTTAAATAACGAAAAAAAATAATTAGTAGAATATTAATAAAAATACAAATAAAATTCGAAATAAAAAAGACTTAATGACGTTTTAAGCACGCGTATTGAATTTAATGTCATTGAATATGACATTCACTATCATTCATTATTCGCATTTAATCTTATAGTTTGGCGGTAATTTTTTGATCGACGGGATAACCAAGTAGTACCGAAAACTTTATATCTTACATTATCTAACATAAAAAATAATGATAAGGAAATATATTTTACATTATAACTAGACTTGTTTCAATAAAGATGAAAAACATAAAGAATCGCATTTTTATGGATGTTTATTCAATTTGTCTAACTAAAATTATTAAGATTTTAGAAATGCTTTTAAAAAAATTGAAATTTCGTGAAATACGTTCTTAGAAAATGGATTAAATTTATTCGAACTATAACAAAAAATTTCAAGAAATAAAACTTAACTCAAATTTTTGAATAAGTGATTGTGCTTGTATTCCGATAAATTAACCAATGGTTTTTTATTACATGAAATTCTAGAGTTTGTCAAACATTAACCCCATGGGGACGAGCGACCACTATAGATGCCGGCACCGATTGTACTCAGATCCCGCGAGACTACAATTCATGCCGGCGCTGTTTGTAATCACATCCCGCGAGATTACCATTGATGCCGATCAAACGGAACATTTTGTTTTTCACAGTTTAGCATATAAAAAATTTATTCTAATTCTATTTGAATGTATATTAAGGAAGAAGTCTTTTCCTTCAAACTAGGAAAGCTAATGAAAACTTTATTATTATTTTTTTTAATCCACGCGAATTTAATTTTTTATGGAAATACTACAATGGGAAAAAGATTATTTTTTCATCACGTCTTTGTGTTTCATAAATCTTTTTACGCGTCTAGTAAAACTTTATTTTTCTTTATTAGAAATAATGCTACTGAACTTCAGAAGGAAAAATTTTCGGTTAACGTAAGTAAGTGTTTTAGTAAACATATTTAAGGTTAAAAAAATCAGATGCGGAAAAATAGGTGAATTATTTTGTTCAGATGTTAAAGATATGTTTAAAATATTTTAAAGATAGAGATTGCCAATTACTGCTTTTATTTCAATTAAATTGGTTGGTTTAACCTCTCAATCTCTCTGAAAATTATCAGAAATATTTTCAATATAAATATTTGTACAACTGACAATATTTCATAATGTGTTATAATCGATCAATAATACCCAGGAACCAACTTGCGAGGGTAAAGTTTTAGCTATTCCATCATTTTCATCCAAATAATTTCATAAGAACGTATGATAACATGAACATCTGATTCATTGCTTTTTTTCTCGCTCTTTTATCTGGATCAGATCGTAGTGTCAAAAACCGACGTCATTAATATAATCATTCTTGTAAAAGGAAAGATTTATCTTTTTTATATTTTTATTTTATTTCAGGAGTGCTTCGCAATTAAAAAATAAAAAATAATAAGAAAGAAAAAAAGGGTTACATACTGATTGTGAGAGCTGATACGCTGATAACATTCTTTCTCAGTGCAGCTAAATTAAGAATATTTTTTTGCGTTACTGACCAGTTTTTTTCTATAATTCTATATATTTATCTAATATGTTTTACATTACATGCTTGCATATATATATATTTCATTTTAAAAATTACTAGTAACATGAACAAAAGTTTTTAAAGAGTGTTTTAAGTTTTAAAGAGTATTTTACAGTATTATTGTGCTTTATTCATTATTATTCAAGATTTTTTTCTTACTTATATGTTAGCATAGATTTTAAAAGATAATTTTAACATCAACGAAAGTTTTGAAAGTTTCAAATCATTATTAAATTTTATTCATAATTATCCAATAATTTTTATTTGATATACCTTATTATACGATATACCATATGGAAATATATTTTCTATTTCTGAAATACTTTTAACATAAACATATTTTGGAAAGGTACATTTTTAATTTTTACTCTGATTTGCACATCATTACTGATTATTATTCAAGACTGTTTGTTTGTTTTTAATTATGTGTTATATATATTTTTTTTATTTAAAAAATATTATAAAATCAAACTAAGTTTTTTTTTAATCCAATCTTACACACACACACACACACACACACACACACACACACACACACACATATATATATATATATATATATATATATATAAGTGTTACAAAGCAACAGTAGCAGGTTGTTTGTATGTTTTATGTAATATTTTTCATTTCTAAATAAATCGTTTTTTGTAAAACATTTATTTTATTTACTGAAAGTGTTAAAATTTATTAAATATCAAGATGGTTAGGCTTGTTTTTCTATTATAGCAAAATGTTTCATAGGTTGATATTTAACAGCCTGGTAAGTATTTTTCTGTCATGTTATATCATTTTAAAAGCTAAAAACAGGATATTAACTATTCATTATTTACATTTAAACATTTTTTTCCAATTAAAATATCACACAATATACATCATTTTTTGAATAAATATGTAAAATAACATCAAATTCCATGTATGTGAATTTCAAAAAGTTTCATGCGAAAGTTTTTTTTTTTAATTTTTAAAGAATTTTTGACAAGCGTTAGGCTTAACTGCGCGAAATCCTCCGGCCCAGGAGGTGAAATCGAATTTCCCCGCTCCGTCCTCAGATGCGCACTTCAAAATGCGCGCGCCGTCGCGAACGGGTTAAAAACATTTTCATCATTATTGAACGGCAAAAGTCAATTTCGAAGAAGTAGATAGGAGTTACGAAATATAAGTCTGATAATATAATTTGAGAACAAGTAAGATAAAAAAAAAAATTGTAAGTGTAATTCAGCTTTAGTTAACCTCCGCTTTGAGACGCTGGTGTCTCCTTTTTTTATATCAGTATTTAAAATAAAAAATAAATTACAAATATAACATTGTAAAATCGTAAAAAATGTAGTCTTGAAATGAAGAAAATTTATGGATACATTTTTTTCATTAAATTATTAAATCAGGTACAGAGTAAGTACTGTATACATCGAAGAAATACACATGTTTAATCCGATTTTAAGCAATTAGTTTCTGCTGCAATAATATCTACAATAATAAAAATACAAAATAATTAAAATATAAAAGCATCAATATATTGTTTTTGGTATGTATATCTTATATCAAAAAATATATATTTTAGATATTTATTTCAAATACTGTACGAGTTGGAAAGTTCATAAGTAGAACGCTTATAATGTACTTTACAAATGCTGCCACATGCAACTAGTTTACTGTTCTATTCTTAATAGTATTTTTTAAAAATATTAGTTTTTGTAGTATATTTCTTATGCAAAACTTTTTGAAAAAGTGGTGCGAGGCAGAATATAAAAATAATTACACTCTGGCAGCGTAACTTTAAAACTGCCAAAATATTCTTGAAAACATATTTTAAAAGTCTTCTATATTTGGTGGTAAGAATCGAAATTTGTACTTTTTTCAACTTTTAGAATTTGTGTCGTAGCACGGAAAATAAAATAAGACACAGAAAATGTATTTCAGCACAATGCAATATCTGCAAAAATCTTTACACCATATTTATCTTAACTATCTCTGCCTGTCAAAATAGTAACTCATTTCCACATTCTTTAAAAAATTAAGTTTTGCATAAAATTAAATCTCTCTCCGTCTCACTCATGAAAGACAAATTTTCTTCCGAATTTTGTATCATATAAACATATGTATTAAACTGCGCTGTGAAAAATATTGGTGTTCAAAACCAAAAAAAAAAAAAAAAAATGGTAAATTATTTGCCACCAAAATGGGTATCAGAAGATATCTTCTGTAAGCTCGATATAATGAAGCATTACAAAAACAATTTATTTTATGAAGTTAACAATATCTTGCTGTTGACGCCATATATGCATTAGTGATCGCAGCTTTAACGAATTACTTGCATAGACATTGCTGCACAATGCGTATGAAGCATTCATTATCACTTACCTATCATACGTAACATAGAGTGAATGTTGCAATCGTTTTGAAAATCGAAAAAAAAAATGACGGATTCACACAATTCAGACACTGGAGAATAGAAATACATATTTTTAGAATAAAATATACCATCCGTCTGTCTGTGTGTCTGTAAACACTCTATCCCCCGAAAAAAATGAGATAGGAATTTGAAATTCGTTGAGTACTTAGTATGTAATAATGTAGAGAAACCTATTTTATATCAGTAACATTGAGAATTCCGAGCTACTTTTTTCGGACTTTCGAAATATTCGTTTTGATTAAAGGTACATAAATATTTCGATATTTTTTATTTTGAAAATGGATGTAAAAGACAATAAAATAACGAATTTTGCATTAAGAACGAATCTCAATCAGATAATTAGCCGCCGAGATATCTGTAATCCTATTTCCCACACTTTTCGATGTTTCAAGACCCTGTATTTCATATAAATTTCAATTCATAGATATATTTTATTTATATATGAGACTCTTAATTCAATGCACTAAACTGTTAGTTAATATGATTATTATGTTCGAAGTTATATGGATCTTTCTTTTGTCGCAATTCGGTAGTACTTGAGTAGTTTGGCATTTTATATAATATGTCGATATTGATCCATCAGCAATTCATCAGAATTAGCTGCCCTTGGCGACCAGTTTGGTCTCCCTTAAATGTATGCAAAACATTGTATCATATTACTTTTATTCATAATTTGGGAACAGTTTCATATCCTGTTCCACCTTTTTTTGACGAGCTTTTTTTATGATAAATGTTTTAATGTGGTTGTTGTGGTTGCTTTTTATATACTACTGGAATGAAGGCTTTTTATGTTCTGGGATTTTTTTTTTTGTTACATTTATGTTTTTTGTAACATCTATTTAATAAATGTATGTTTAAAAATTATTAAAGGTAATAGTTCCATATCCTATTCTGGTTGGCACGATTGGCAAAAAATTGAAAATGGCAACAAAAAAGCCATTTTAGGAATTTCTCAAATTTCTCAAATGAGCAAAAAAAATATGATTATTCAATAATTTATAAACATTATATTTATTTAGTAAATGTTATATATGTCAGAAGAAAAAAATACGATGTTTATATACATTTTAAGCATTTACATTTTATACATAGAGATATATAAATACATAATATATACAGCGTAAAATAAATGTTATATGATTATGTATATTTTTAAAATTTTATGTATTTCATAGATGTATTATGTGTGCTAATCTTAAAAAAAAACTATAAATTTTTCTGAAGAAATATGTTAAATGCAAAAAATATACTAAAAGCAAACGAACAAAGTCCATTCCAGTAACAAAAAAGCAAATCCAAAAGCTGGATATCACAACTACAGCGATTCGTATAATGCCAAAAATGGTTCCCCCCCCCCCCAAAAAAAAAACAGGATATAGAACTTCTTTTTATTAAAAGATTATGATATTCCATCCTAATAAAAGAATTGATAAGAAGCTAAAAACGTTTCTGGCGCTATTTGGGATTCCTTCGCCAATTGCGTCAGCTGTAAGAGAATACAGAATTTTTGCCCCTTAATTTAATTTATTTGCTCAATTCTTTGCCAAATCAGAAAATTCTGCAAGACAAAACAAGAACTCGGTTTATTTTTATGCATGCTGCTTGCAGGTAATAAATTGCCAAACATTCTGTCAGTAACATTTTTTCGTATTACATTGATTTCATCATTTAAAATATATTCCTTTCACTAGTTTCGTTTATAATATATAACTTTAATTTTACACGGAGACGTTTAAAATACATGACTTTTATTTATTTATTTTTAGAAGCAAAAAGAACGGTAAAAACAAAAATAAACATATTTTGAAGCTCCATAATTGCAGAGAAAGAGCGAAATGCAAATAAAACCAATTTATTCGACCTAAATCCTGCCAAAAGAATTTTACAAAATAATCAATGACACGCGTTTCATTTCGAGTGTTGCCGTAAAACAATTAAAAAATAATCGGGATTTATAAGTCGCATATGTCAACGTAATACATACTACGTAGATGTTACTATATCTAAAAAATATTTAAATATACAGTAAGGTGAAAAGTTTCCGGCCAGTTAGTTTCTTTTATGTTTTTACCAGGGGGTTTCAGCGAAGAAGAAGCACAATTGCTTCAAAAGTTAGGAATATGTAAATGTCCTTTGACAACGTGATCATTTTGATTAAATACTGAAAACACTTCATTGAAAGAGGCAGATTTCGAAATTCGTGTGTGCAAAAGTTTCCGGCAACTCATCCTTCCTTAGTTTTTTTTTTTTTTTTTTTTTTTTTTTTTTTTAATCGGTAAAATGCTTTCTTGTCGTGTTTGTGAAAGAATCAAAGTGAATAGCATAGTTTAAATACAAAAATGAAAAGTTCAACGATCATCGTTCGTAAATGAGTAAGTAATTTGTTGCTGAAGGGTCGTTCTTCTCGAGATATTACGGCAAAGCAATTGATCGGTGAAACGACTGTAGACGATATTTAAAAATTGTATAAAGATGGCCATGGCCTGCTGAACTTCCTGACGTCCGGAAGGCCCCTGAAAATGACTATTTTTGTAGAGGAAATTATCAGGAGAAAATAGTTGATGACCAGCATAAAAATGGTGTTGCAATATTTCACGATTTATGGAATGAAAATGTTGTTGAAATAAAACAGTCTACTGTATCGAGATACTGATATGATGCAGAACCTTATGGAAGAGTCGTTGTTAAAAAAATTTTCAGAGGTAAACAAAATATCAACGTACCCGACTGGCATGTTCCAAGGTACATAAAGTCTGGTCAAGTTAAAACTGGACAAAAGTTCTATTTTTCCATCAATCGAATTTAAAAGTTTTTTGGGAGTGATGTCTGACACAACATCCGATGACCCAACAGTATGATGATGGTATCGGATGTAAGATATGATTCGACATACGTTTTCCTACAATCAAACATTGCGGAGGAAAAATTAAAGTATGGGGTGTATTTCCTGCAAAAAAGTGTTGGTCTGTTATTTAATATCCGCGGTAAGATGAATAATGCAATGTATAAAGATATCTTGCAAGGAAATTTGCTGCCTTATTAAAGGAAAAATTGTGGCCGCAACTATTTGTTTAAACATGATAACAACTTAATGAATGTATGCAAGTTCAATACGCAATGCAAAGAAAGTAGACTGGTACAAGAACCTCAGCTTCGAAAACACGTAACTACACCATCTGTTGGTACCTTTGTAATCCTGCGCTACCATGCATAGCAGGAAAGCAAACATTACAGGATGAAGCATGAAGCAGTGCGAGCGCGCGCCGCGCGCCAAGGACGAAAAGTTTCGTTAATATGCGCGCGCAGACGCCGCGTTTTCCCTCCGACCAACATCAACAACTTCAACACTTTCTTGTTTTGAGTAGCGTGGGTCAGCCATTTTGCTTTATACTGTACTCAGTACTCACCCATCGTAAAAACAATGGATTTATTAAGCATTTACAGCTTTTTAAAACAGGGTAAGTGACAGATGCTTATGTATATGTTATTTATTTAAATGTTCCCATAAGTTTCCATTTTAATTTAAAGAACATTATCGCACTATTGTGTAGTTAAAATGTAATCTATGTCATATGTTATTAATACATTATTATTGCGTATTTTTATATTAGTATGCATTTATATTAGTGTGCTTTTATATCATTATCTTGATAGTATTTTTATATTTTAATATTATGTTACATTATCAGTTATTTGTATTTCACAAACTTCAGTCTCGCAAAAGTAGATACTTCAAAATTTATAACTTTTAATTCGACTTTTTAAATAAATTTAATAAGAAAGGCGAAATTTAAGTTTTAAGAATTGTGAAGAGTCCTTTTTTCTGAGATCAAATCTGATCGTCTGAAAGATAGATGGCTGGTAATGAACAATAATGTAATACTATAACAAACCCATAGTATTATTATTCTTTAATTATTATAGTAGTCATCTAATATATAGAATAGTATTATTTAGCATAGTAGTATTGTATAGAATAGCATTACAGTAGAAGATCTTTATAACGCAATTCCATATAACGCAATTCTCCATATAACGCACAACCTTTCAGATGTAAACAATGAATTTTGCCATGAAGGAGCACCTGAATTTTAAGACTGTAAAAAACTGCTACTGTCTGAAAACTAAATTTAATGCATTAGTACAATTTTACCTTCTTAATTTAGAACTTTTAAAGGAAAAAAATTATTATTACAATAAATGTTTTTGAAAATGAGCAATATAATGAATAAATTGGGTCCAGGTGTATCTGGACCATTTTTTAAACGTATATTTAACAAAATGTTGAATGATCGTAATAATAGAAAAATTTATAATCTGGATAAGGAATGCAGTATAAAGGTAATTCTAATGTATTTTGATGTGTTTCAGACATATTTGTCTATATTTATTAGGTAAATTTGATGACGCGTGGTATGTGATCCATATAACGCAAAATTCTATATAACGCACAACCTTGCGTTTTTAGGTTTGCGTTATATAGATCTTCTACTGTATTATTATTCTGATTTTTCTGATCTGTGACAGATCGCGGATAATGTGCAATAATTTAATATAATATAACAACGTAATAGTATTATTATTCTTTAATTATTATAATAGTATTATATAGTATAGTATTATACAGTATAATAGTATTGTATAGAATATCATTATATTCTTTTTTTTTATTACAAATTAAAATAATGATTTTATCAGTTTTTTAATAAAAATGGAAACTTGTGTTAATATTTAAATTACATATAAATGCATAAAAATCTGTCGCTTGCATTTTAAAATGAAGAATATGCAAAATCATATATTAACGTCCTCATAATTTGAGTGAAAATGATTAATTGCAAAGAATTCATTACTATCACAAATAATAATAAAAAAAAACTAGAATGAAACAAAAATCTTTTTTTATTCCATTTACAAATGAGTTAAAACGATGTCTTAAAAGAAAACAATAATTTTCAATTGTTAATTATTTTCTTTCCTTTAAGAGAATAGCATCAGATCTTTCATATCTATACATACATTTCCCTTAATGAAGGAAAAAATAATAGAAACTCATTAAATAATAATAATACAATTCATACTATAACATTGAAATGTGCGGGTCTCCCCCCCCCTTCTTACCCCATTACGTGCTCCTCGCTGCGCTTCATCCCTGTAAAGTTTGTTTTCTACGTTTTGCTACGTTTTCTACGTTTGTTTTTCCGCGTTTACATTGCGGAAATGAGAGCTTTCTATCTTTTTCCCTCTCTAAGATCTTTGCGCAATGGCATCTGCACAAAAAATTTCCGCATTTGAAATGGCCAACTCAAACGCAAGAGATTAATCCAATATCTATGGAAATAAGTTGGAAATCGTTAATGGCCACTCATTTTTCGAAAATATAAATATGTGCAAAATTGAAAGTATTCCAACTCAACCAAAATTATGCAAAAAATTGCAAGAAGTGTGGAAAAAACGTACCATAGACGATCTTCAACCATTTATTGCTCAATGTCACGTTGCTGCGCCATAGTACTTATTACTAAAGGTATGGTGGTAAAATACTAATTGTAAATGTTGTTGATCACGTTTATTTTCTATTACAATACAATTTTTTTTTTCTAAACTTGCTAAGGTGGTCGGAAACTTTATAGCCCATGAGTTTTACTTTGAACAAACTTTGTCAGTTAAATTTATTCATGTTTACATGTTATTCCATAAATATGCTCTTAACTATTATGTCAATAAAATGTATGAATATCTCTTTGAGATTCCGCTTCGTATAAGTATGCTTACAAATTACCTAAAAAATTTTGACTGGCCGGAAACTTTTGACCGCCACTGTGCACTTAAATTTTATTTTGGAATGGTGATGCATCTTATAAACATTTTACGCATGTTTTATTTTCAAATTTTACATTATGCATATTCATGATGGGTAAGTTTTACGATGGCTCCCAACGACTAATTTTTTGTTGCTGCTCTTTTTATGTAAGTGCGTTACTCATCGTGACTTTGACGAATTTCATGCATTTTAGAGTTTTCTTCACAACGAATTTTCTTTATCCATTGATGTTTTTTATTTGTTTTTAAGGGCGAAAAGCGGTCATAATTGTGTTTGTTTGACGAATTTAAATTTTGCTTTGTTTAAATATAGAAATAATCGTTTATTCATTTGCTAAAGCTTTGATGAAGTGTGCTTTTAGATGTTGATTATTATTCTTCATACTGCTTTTCTTTTATTTGTGTATCTTATTAATTTAATGAATGAAAATGCAAATAATTCATTCGTCAGCAATATTTGAAATGAATCTATTTAAAGTTTAATATTTTTAATTATAAATCGATTAATTATCATGGCTCCAAATAACAAAAAAAATCATAATTGAAGTATATATCCATTTGTTTATCGGATTTTCCATATGAGTGGATATTTATATAGATAATATTTCACAATGGCACTTAATCACAGCTATTTTATTAAATCTATGTAAATATATACTTGAAAAAATAATAAAAATCATAAAATAAAATGAACCTCAATTTAAACAGCAGGCATAAATGTTTCTTTTAGATGGAGAAGCAACTACATAAATGATCACCTTAAGGCTGAAATTTTAGGATTTGTTATAACTTGATTAGCATATTAAAAGTGAACTTTTCTGCCAAGCCTTTGATAAAATTATCACCTTTGATAAAACTATTTTCAGACCCGATTTCAATGGTGGACTTGTAGGATTACCATAGGTATTTTCTGAAACGAAAAGAATGAAAATATGGAAGATCAAGAGTAGAGGAGCACAATTGTAATCCTACTAGTCAGCCACTAAAATCGTCACTGCAGATGCTTTCCAAAAAGCCGTTTGACTTTGCAGATAAGTTGCATTTTGATATGTAATATTTTAACTAATCCTAAATTTTAAGCCGCGAACTCATTGTTTTTAAAGCTGGCACCATGTATATTACTATTACAGTAAACATTTCATGTTTTAAATTACCATAAAAGGGAAAAACTCAAATATCCATCTGGTGATAACGACATCATAAAATATAATGACTGACTGAAGGCCAAGAAACATGTTTCACCCCAGTAGTGTACAAGCCACTCCACATAACTCGCAACGATGTTGCAATAGATCATGAAAACAATCATTACATTCAAATGGACAGATCGACCAGAGCGAACTCACGTATTAATGTAATATCCTAAGATATCAGAAATCAAGTTGTGTCTAGAACAAGAACCCACCAGCGACAATCTCGCAGAGTGAGAAATGGGTCAAACCAAAGAACGAGAAGATCTCACAATGTCATTATCATTGAATAGAAACTTAAAGAAAACCCACGACTGAGACGAGACAAACAACTCATGAAAGTATGGGGAAAATATCTCAAAGAAGACAAACTAAGACACCCAAGAAAAACAAGATCACCGGGTAATTAAAATGAAAATATTTTAACAAAACTAATTAAGGTAAACCATAAATAAATAATCTAATTAACTTAGATTAATATAGTTTATTCAAGACAATTTAAAGTAATCATCCATTAAGTATAACTAAGCAATTTTAGATTAATTAATGGCAGCTTCTGTAGGCCAACTCCCACTCTCAGATTTCGGCCCTTTTTTTTGGTTGAGAGCTAAGTCATTTTCAGTTTCTTTCATTCTTATCTGGGCAACATAGTCTGCAAACTTGAAGCAAGGCTGAGCGCAGCTTCCCATTTTTTTGCAATAACTTTAATTTAATGTTCATCTGCTGACATTTAACGTTTGATCTTGATTGTAAATTGCCTCTATTCACTAAGTTAGTATTCTTAACTAAAATTACGTTACTAATATTTTAGGTAAATGTCGCAACCATTACATTTAAGTAGCTCTGACCTAGTGCATAAAATAATTATAATTTATTTCAGAGAAAAAAAACTATTCTTAAAGTATAATTAACATATCCAACTAACCCCCTTTTTTTTCAGATGTTATTTTTATTTTTATTTTTTTAATTTTGGGCTGCTGCCTCCACTCCATATTAGGTGCACATTGGCTGTGACCTGCACGAACTTTCTGACTCGCCCCTATGGGACATCCTATTGAGCCAAACTTCATTCGGTAGGGAGCAGTAGAAATCTAGTCGCGTCCCCCCAGCAACGTGCGCTTGTTTTGCATTTCGGCCGCAAAATTTACTATAGTGATACTTGTCTTTCAGTGGCACACATTCTTTTCTTTTTCTCTCTTTTTCTAAATTGGTTCATGAACCACTTTTCACGACAAGTTCTCACCATCGATCAGTCATCTAAATTCATGGTTGCATTACTCCTCAAGCCAGGTATGTATGTATGAGTAACGTGCTGTAGCAATATCAACAAAGTCAATTAGTAAAGCAACAGGTATAACAGAGCAATAATCAAATTAAAAGTTCGTGCAATTAGGTCTGCCGGTGATTGTTGCCTACTGGATTGCCGCCATACGTCGATCAGGCGAACAGCCACCAGACATATAACACATTCGGCTAGGAAATATCTGGCAGCTAGGGTTCTGGTGATCGGATTGGTGTCAGACGATGTCTGACATGTACGCTAATTGCACCTGGTGCATGTAAAATCTGCCGTGGGGGCAAAGCTTTCCAAGTTAGCTGTGAATTATACCTCTCGAGATGCCTTGTCAGGTAAAGATCTCTTCATCGGACCAAGGTTCTAAATTACGAGATTAACGCGAAGAGAAAAGCGCAAATGCCAAACAACAAGAGCAAAATGTTAAGCAACCGGGTTAACTAAGTTCACAACTAAGCAGTAGGTAATGCCATAAAGGTTAAAAATCTAGGTGATCGCGTTATTGCCGTGAATAGACGATTAGCAAGTTACCCGCTCCGATACTAGGTATCTTACTCGTTTAGCTGGGGAAACCCGGTAGTTAGGGATCTGGTTATAGGTTAGAAAGGAAGAAGCATTCACGTGTCCGTTCGGTGACAACATCAGTGATAAGCTCAAAACAAAGAGGGTGGAAATTGAAATGCAAGAGGTGGCACTAATTGAAAGATCACAGGCAGAAGACAAAAGTGATGCCAAAATAATAGAAGAGAAAAAGGTGCAAAAAATGTGAATAATAATAATAGTTTTAAAATGAAATAAAAATAAATAAATAAATAAATAAAAATAAAATAATACATGTATACTTAAATATATATAAAATGAAAATAGAAAGAAACGAGCGAAAGAAACTACAAAAACTCTTACAACTTTAATGCAGGAGAGAGAGAGGGGGATGAGGAGAGATCATTGACAAGATTATTAGATTTTTTACGAAAATAATAAGCTACATGAACATTTAAGTGAGAAGAATATGCAGGGCAAAAACAATTCTGGCCATGGAGAAATTGAAATAATGACCGGAAGCCCAACATTGTATTACTGTAATTGTTTTATCTTGAAACGCGTCCTGCTTAATTTTTTATTTTATGGTGATTTTTACAAAGTATATTATTTTAATTTCCATGTTGTCTGTTTTTTTTTTAAGAAAAACATTTTTTATGTGTAAACCCAAAATCCTGAAACAAATCCATTGCAGCTACATTATTATCAAGTAGTTACCAAATGATAAAATCCATCGCAGCATCAGTGATATATGCAGTGACATAAATATTGCACTGCAAAAAATAGAGAAAATGTTGATTTTACAGTATAACACTGACAGTTGGAGCGCTAATTTATAACCGTAAAAAAGCAGTGATATTCCGTAATATAGTATAATTAGACCGTGTATTACTGCTTAATTATATGTCATTTCCTATTTTCAGTTTTTATTAGTGTTAATTTTAAGCTTATATACCGGCAACCAGATGCAAATATATACTTTTTTCATTTACCGCACTCAATTGTAACAAGTTGGAAATTGCACTTGAACGTAGCAAATGAGGTGCGTTCGTACGATAACGAAGTTTTAAAAATATTCAGATGTTGCTGATATAGTAGAGCGTACTTCGGATACAGTATAGTAGTCGAAATCTTTGTGTTTCTGTAAATATGCAGGAGGTAATTTTTATTGCACCTCAGCAACTTATATCTTATTCATAAAATGTGAAATAGTTGAATATAATTAAAACACGCCTCAAACAATTTTTCACCGTATAGCATTATGTAGAGGAATACTTTTGTGTGGCCCTGTAATTTAATAATAAAAATTCTTTGCATCACAGATTGTACAGAATGCATATTTTAGTGTATATTTCATAGATTAATGCCAATTCTATTATATTCGAATGAGTGTAACATCATTAAAATGCATTTGAAACTTTTTTCCCATTGACCGTAATGTAATGGAATACTTTTGATTGTCCCTGTAAATGATCTATGCATCCGATTTTCATAACATATGAAATGACTCGACAAAATTACGTAATAATTATATGTTTTAAATTTCAAGCGATTAAAATGCATTTGAAACTTTTTTCCCCATTGACCGTAATGTAACGGAATTCTTTTGATTGTCCATGTAATTGATCTATGCATCTGAGTTTCATAACATTTGAAATGACTCGACAACATTACGCAATAATTATATGTTGTAAATTTCAAACAATTAAAATGCATTTGAAACTTTTTCCCCATTGACCGCAATGTAACGGAATCCTTTTGATTGTCCCTGTAATTAATCTATCCATCCGATTTTCATAAAATTTGAAATGACTCGACAAAATTATGTTGTAATTATGTACTTTAAATTTCAAACGATTCGGTTGAATAATTTTTGCGTTGTTACATGCGGATGGACAGACGGACGGACTGAGCGACAACAATAGGTGCTACGTATTTACATAATTACGAACGCACCTAAAAATGGAAATCCATAATGCTTAAAAATACACAAAAACCAATTAACGTTTACTCACGTAGTGTAACGCGACTCAATCCAAATTATCCTTGAATAAATTCATTGCTACATTACCCAGACTGACTTAGTTTCGGTTATGATTTTGCAGGATTGTTCAAACTTTTGGTTGCATATTGCAGCTCCTACTTATGATTAATTTGACACAATATAAACAAGTAAGTCTGAGTTTTTTAACTTAGTGATAAATAATTTCGTTTAGAAAAATAGAAAAGTAAGAAGTTTAGCATGGTCACTATAAAATAATAATAATAATAATTTGGTGCACTTTTAAATAAAAGGCATTCAAAATTGTTGGAATGGTTTGATATAAAGACATTCGCTGCCAATCACGCGCCAGCGCGTGATACGGCGCCAACGTTAAGGGGCCAAAATCGCTCCAGCTCGTGAAGTGGGGGGATGTCCAATAGTCACTCATGCGCTGGCGAGTGAAAATCTTATACTGATTCTTTGTTATAAAAAGTAAATCGGCTTCTGGGAAAAATAAACTGCTATTGTGCGTCATTAACTATCATCACATCTTCGTAAGCGGCAGCGAACGTGTTAATATCTAGTCCACTATTAGGTTGAAATGAATGGCACATTAGTGTTAATCTTGGCATCGTGTTGCAATATAATTAAAAAGTAGCACAAAATATTTTATTTCTTATAGTACATGTCAGTAACAGCTAATTGTATTGATATTGCATTCAATTTATATCTGTTTCCTTTTGATGTTTTAAGAAGATCTGAATTTTCTCCGGTGTTTTGGGATCTTATTTACACTAGATTAATAATAATTATTTGTCAACACTCCATACGCCCATGCATAAATCAAGCTCTGAAGTTTAAAATTAAAAGACCCTTTTTCTCATTGTGTATGGATAAATAGTGTATGAATATTTTTATTAATTGTTTAAAATTTTAAATGAAAACAATGAATGATTTCAGTTATTGTCCTAGGACGGGCATTTTTATTAGTAGAAAAATAATTTAAGATGTACTTCTGTGTGGGAAGCTTTCTATATTTCGAAACGTAATGATATCCTTCAGCTTTTATTTTAAAAGGAAATCATTTATAAAAAAAAAAGTTTATTATAAATTAAAGTTTTGATAAATATTTAATAAATACACAATTTCTTTTAAACTTGTATCAGTGTAATATTCAGAATAGTTGTAGTTAAGAAATGTTTTTTTATGCAATAATGTGTAGATTTGGAAAAACAAATTAGCTCCCCAGAATTTCAGATATTGGTGAATTTAAGTGGTTCATTACTTGAAGTATGAAATATATTTTTGAAAAGAAAAATACCCTTCTTAGTTCCTATTCTTTTTCGTAGAAATAACAAGACAGAAAAAAGTTTCTAAAACACGAAGAAAACAACCAATTTCTGTTTAAAATAATTTATTTAATACTCACTAAATGTACTAAAGTTCAGGAAAGATACTTAAAAAATAAATTAAGCCGATTAAAAGATTTATTTGATTAGCTACCTAACACCCAGCTTACCTAACACCTAAAGGCTATAAAGTGATTTGTTGTTTAGAAGTGTCAATAAAACTTGTTCTCATCCGCAATGACTTTCTTTCTTTTTTTTTTTTTTGTTATAGCATATAACTTCGTTTAAAAAAATAACAATTATTATAAAATTAATATAAAATTGTTATCCAAAAAGTTAATTACTGCATGACAAAATTTTTATTCATGTAATGTTTTGTAAAATTGGTTTGTAGAAAAATATTCAGTACGGGATGCAGCAAAACCAATTCAAACAGCAGGAAATGTTATGAAAAAGCAGTTTGTTAGATTCAAAACTTAGAAATATATTCTTCTATTCAAAAACTCAAATTTTCTTTTATATTTAAAGACGAAGCCATGGTACTAAAAATATAACGTATTTCAAATTATCATGCTATGTTTCAGTAAAACGATACGTGTTCCTTCACATATTTCAGTTACAAAAATAGGACACTTTTTGTTTTATAAGAAGAAAAAAACCTTTTATATATCGTAAAATTATTCTTAAATAAAATATAAGGTATCCTGAAGTAATAGCGCCACGTTAAGGTTTTACCAATTTTCAAGGCTCAGTTTTAGATTGTGTTTTTCAAACAAATATAGGATTTGACAGAGCAACTCATTGACTAGCTATATAAAAAAAAGATATATGTATTCATAAAATGGAATGGCATGATTTATTGACCAAAGCTATTTGCCTTTAATACCCACTTATACGGGAAATAACGCCATGGAAACAAAATTATAAAATAAGATGGAATAATCCCATGTAATTTGCCAAATTCTAAAAATACAAACTCTACAGCCCTGGAAATTGACAAACTGCATTCTAAGCGATAGAAAATATTCATTTTTTTGTGAAAGTGCAATAAAAGAAGGGGAGGGGGGAGAGGCAAAAGAATATCAGGCATTGAGCTTCTTTTTGCTAATCTTTTTCTAAATCAGTATATATGTTTCCATGTATATATTCTATGCGATATAGAATATTAAATTTTTTGTGAAAGTGAAAGAAAAAGGAGGGAGGGATAACATCCCCAGCTTCTCTTTGCTTAAAAATTCATGTTTAAATATAAGTATAAGAAAAACTGCACGGTTTTCCCTATTTTTAATGTTATATTTTTATCATGTGAAATTTTATAATAACTAGAATTATGCGTAATAAATATTTTTGTTAACACTTAAAAAAAATCTTGTAAATACTCTTTAACCCTTAAACTCCACACTAATGTGAATTCGTGTAAACCTAATTTAAAATATCTGCCTTATATAAAACATGCTTTAATAAATTTGTATTTTTAAATAACTAAGATTTCTTATAAAAATTAATATCATTGTGGGAATCCTTAATAAATTTTAAATTCATGTGGTTATATTTCATTCTGTTTACATTAGAAACAAAATTAACATTTAATTCCTGTTAGAAATGTCATTGAACGCTGGTTTTTTTTCTCTAAATTTACAACTTTAACTTCTAATTTCCAGTTTAACTGTAGATACAACCGAAATTCTGTTTTATGAGTCCTCGTACTATTGTTAGAAATATTTGAATGGATTAAATTAAATTCCTGTACAAAAAGCTTAGTGCAGAAATAATACTCGTTTAGTTTTAATCATTGATCGCCTTTTAACCGTTAACTAATGTTATCGGTCTCCACTGCTTTTTTTCAATTTTAATTTTTTAACTTCTAATTTTCAGTTTAAAAACAAATATTAAGAAAAATTGGTTCCATTTGGAACTTTAGTACTACCTCCTGAGGCTTTTCAATAGATAAATGTTAATTATAATAGCGTTGTACAAAAAGTTTAGTACAAAAAGACTATAAGTTAAACGTGCCCTTTCACGAACTTTCGAACTTGCGGTCTCACAGACCGCTTTACACTAGTTACATTACAATTTCTGTAACATCAGTTGAAGGTTAAATTTGGAAAATTTGGAAAAACGGAACGCTGAGAAAGCTGAGATTATATTTTGAACTCAATTGATCAGTCAAGTGAAAATTTAACAGAAACCTGATTTTTGAAAAGTTGGAATATCGAAAAACACTTTGATATCGTTTTATTTATAAGAGTTTATTTTTTTATTTTTTACATTAGTTTTTTTAATTGGTTTTCGGTATCGGAGCCCCTCCTCTCATTTAATCTAACCATTTCAACAATGACAATAATGCTATTTCATACATAGAGCAAAAAATAAACCTCTTTCGGATTGTAGTTCCGCCACTGTAAGAAATTTACGGGGTGATAAAGCCAAAGAATGGCGTTATTACCCAGTTGTACTTGTTACACAGTACATTTTAAACTACAAACTATCTCGCAAACATGTCCAAAATCTTTTACGATATTTTAAAAGTACATATAATGCACTAAAAATTCATGTAATTAACAAAATATTTTCTGACAAATTTATAGCCTTCACAGCACAGAACTTAATTCGCAAATTTTATATCAAGCATTATTTTCATTTGCTTCTAAAAGCGATAGAACCTGACATTTGACTAACTTTAGTAGTTTGGCTAATTAAAAATAAAAAAATATTCGCCAAATGAAAAAAGTATTAGCAAAACAGATTCGCCGTGTAGCACAATATGTATATATATATATATTTATATATTGAATCCTTTTATGTACCCCCTTTTTTCAATATGTTCTAAAATAACCTAGGTTTTTAAAACTGTGACAACGATGGTTATTAATATAATTTCAACTATCCGCTACAAGTATATTAAAAATATGTATATATGCATATGTATGAAAAACGAAAAAGAAAAGAAAGAAAGAGTAAAAATTGAGCATTAGCAATTTGGCGAATCTAATCGCTTGTTTACTCGCCAAACGAAGAATTTAGTCGCAATTTGGCGCAATGGCGAGCGACAGCGGGAACCCTGGGCCTAATAATGGAATAAACTAACTTTTTTATATGACTCAGAGAACTTCTGAGCTTAGTCCATAGTTTCCATTTACCAGAATATTCCATAACTTTGCATAATATTAGCACTTGGCGTTATTACACCAGAACACCTTACATACTTTTAAAAATGCTTTTACGTTCTCTTTTCTTAAAATACTTGCACTTATTAATTGAAAAAAATCTAAGGAGGATGTATTTAAAATTTAAATCTTCGTATAAATCAAACAATAATGTGATTTTTTGTGAAATATGAAATATTTCTTCCGTATTTTTCGATATATTATACCGAGTGTTTCAAAATGAATATCGGAATTTTAACGCTTGGTAGTATTTATTACATAAAATTTATAATTATAATTAATACATAAAATGAAAGCAAAACTCCCAGATTTATCTACAAGTTTGCAAGCATTCAATGTGAGCACCTATCGTCACACGGCACACATCAAGTCTATAGATCAGTTCTTTCCAAACGCTGATTAGCAAAGAAGTTCTGTTCTGAAGCTTACCCTATCTGACGACATATGATTTCCACCTATGGAGCCCCATAAAATATCGTGTGTATATACCTGCACTATCTGCTGACCATTGCAGCTGTTGCAACAATGACCCCACAAACACCAATCACTGAACACTGTTTGAGTTGCTCTTTTATTTTATATAATAATTATAATCTTCAATTGTATGTAATTACTACTACAAAGCACTAAAGTCTCCTTATCCATCTAGAAATACCTCATATATTTAAACATAAAAAAAGATGTATTTCTGTGATTTTTCTACTATTACGTAGTACATTAAATAAATATGTCATATAATTAAATATTTAAAGCATTTAATACAAATGTGCACTAATATAAATTGTTTCATTGAATAGGTGAATGGCATATTAATTTATAGTTTTATAAGAGAAAATAATTCAACGTAAATAAAAATCAAAGAACTGATCGATAGAAAAATCGTCTATATAAACAGGGTGTCCCTAAACAAATGGTATATACGCTAGGGGGTGATAGAACATATCAAGACGAGTAATAGTAAATCGGAAACCAAGGGTCCCAAACGTTTTCCAAAGGAGATAGCAGCCCTTAAAGTTTGGGGTCCAAAAATTCAGATACACATAAAAAACGGAAAAATTGGTCGATTGATTTGCGGTTTTCACTAAAATTATTCTTTATGTTGGTATTTTCTTGAAAATAAATTATAAAGATAAATTTTGAAAAATGCTTATAGAGGTCGCTTTAGACATTGAATTAATGAAAAACTATTTTTGCCGTGATTTTTTGTATCTCATTAAATGGTTTCGTAAGCTTAGACTTAAATTTAAATTTTGAGCTCAAAATTTGAATAGTTGGAAGCGGTTAAGTAGCACAAACTGAACTGTGTTCTGAGGGTTTAAATTTCAAATGATTATAAAAAACGGAAAAATTAATCGATTGATTTGAGGTTTTCACTAAAACTATTCTTTATGTCGGTATTTTATGGAAAATGAATTATAAAGATAAATTTCAAACAATGCTGATAGAGGATTCTTTAGACTTTGGATTAACGAAATAATCCATCCTAATACTATTTGTTGCCATTATTTTTTGCATCTCATTAAATAGTTTCGTAGGCTTAGATTTAAACTTAAATTTTGAGCTCAAAACCTGAATAGTTTTGAGTGGTTAAGTAGCACAAACTGAACTGTGTTCAGAGGTTTTAAATTTCAAACGAAACGGAAAACTATAAAAAAACAGAAAAATTAGTAGATTCGTTTGTGGTTTTTGCTAAAACTACTCTTTAAATCAGTGTTTTCTGGAAAATAAATTTTAAAAATAAATTTCACAAAATGCCAATAGAGGGCGCCTTAGACATTGGAGTAGCGTTCAATTATTTTTAACCGTTATTTTTTTTAAATCTCATTAAATACTTTCAAATGCTTAGATTTAAATTTTGAG
Organism: Maratus speculifer; assembly: GCA_964019185.1. Lineage (NCBI taxonomy): Eukaryota > Metazoa > Arthropoda > Arachnida > Araneae > Salticidae > Maratus > Maratus speculifer. Next base: position 160,619,265 of record OZ025298.1, read on the forward strand.
ATCAAATTCTGAGTCTTTGCGAGTGTTTAAGTAGCGCAAAAGTGAACTGTGTTCGAGGGGGGTATAACGATTATTTCGTTATATATTGGTTATTTTCTTAAATGATTCCTTTACACCCCCCGTCTCTGTTCAATTCAAAGTTAGTTTTAAGTTGTCCTTCATTCCTTTTCCATTTTTCTTGCTTATTAATTCTCTAACCGAAAATTGGCAGCTGCTTAACTTTATCTGTGAGAAATACACTCACATATTAATCAACCGTTTAAAACAATTTCCAGATGTCTGCTGTTTCCGATCGAAGCAATTCTGCATTACCTTATAAGGAGATCATCTCTGTTTCGCAGTTAAAATTTATGCTTACGCTTCTTTTTCCTTTCTCGACAAAACCCTAAAAAGAATTTAACATCTGCGCAGTAAAATCTGATGTCCCTTCGGTGTGCTTCTTTATTAGACAAAACAACACGTGTAACATTTATTGTTTGGCAACCTTTCCTTTCCCATCCCAGCTGGGAAACCAAATTGAATTCTGATCTTGCTGGCTGCATTTTAACTGTTATTTGGCGTATATTATCCATTGTGCATGGGCGAACTTGTGTATGTTGGCGATTTTCTATCATGCCAAAAGTGGCGGTTTGTTGCTATGTACGAAGCCACTTGACTCACTGCTCTCGTCTTGTGAAGTTGCTAATCGCTGTTCGGAGATTTTCTCCGAGTACTGTATGTGTGCCCCCCTAGTAATACATGTCTAAATAAAGAGTAACTTAGCAATCATTGTGGGGTTTTTTCGTACATCCGAATCTGGACTACTATACGTAATCACGCTTCTTCTAAGTATTCTAATAAAATAGCAGCTGCTACAAAACTACGGTGCAAGAATCTCTATTACAAAAATAACTGGTACCGTTTGACTTTTTCGTTTTTCCCCACATAAAAAAAAAAAAAAAAAAAATGGAGGGGAGTACAATCAACTGCGACTTTCCTGTGGATGTGATGCATTTCGGTTCTTCTTTTTCTTCTCTGCATCCCCCGGTAGAATTGTAATTGCTATTAGTCTTGCCTGCTAAGTGTCAACCGATGTGGAATTGAGGTCCCCATCGTCACCTGCGGTCGACGTCGAAAAGTACAGCGCTGTTCCCGTCCTGATATTCCTTTGCTAGACACCCCCTTTTCCTCCCCTGTGTGCTCCATCTCAACTGCTTTGGAATGTCTCCCCTCGATATTCCATCTGATAAAAGGAAACTCTGCGGCCAATTGTCACCTGAGCGCTGGGCGCCCCCCCCCTTTTTTTCATCTCCTCGCATCGTCTGTGTGATTGACGTGTTTTCTTTGCCGGCAGATATCATCGAGGGCTGCATGTGCTCATTTTGTGCTTCTATACCAGTGTGTGTTTTGTGTCTTTAGTGAACGTAATCTACAGAAAGTTCATATAGCCACATAGAAAATTTATGGAAACAAGTATTCCTGTTGTGTTATGCATCGTAAAGTCGTTCATCGTGCAAAAAAAAAAAAAAAATAGTGATTCATTCACGGGTGTCTGCAAGAGAAAGTAAAAATTTTGCACATGCAATATAAGTCTTCAATTCTGAGAAAATCCATCAGAAATAATTCATCGTATGTATCAGTTAACAGTGCACAAAATTAATAAATAAATAAATAAGAGAATTACAAAAATTCTCTAAATGAGGTGTCACCACCTTCGATAAGTCAATATTCAATTACCTGTTTACAATATAAAATTTCTGCTAGTCTTCTGTGATAAAAAAAAAGAGAAAAAGTGCACAACAACGAAAATCAACTTCGAAATAATCTACATTTTGAACGTGAGAGCAGATCTTGCCCCATTTCCCTAAGTTTTTGTGTTATTAAATTAGTAATCATTTAATTATTTTTTTAAAACTAAATCAGTAAGTCAACCCACCTACTTTGTTTATTTCATGTTCTGCTTTCACATTCAGGACACAACGGTCAACATTTATGTTCTGTTGTAGAGCATTAATATAATCCTGTTATTGTGTTTTTGCAAAGATTTTTAATTTGCGAAAGTACGGTAACTGTTGTCATTTCTAGTTATTTTTGCTGACATATTATGCAGTTTTTTACCAGTTATTTACATTTATGTGCTATTGTTTCATATTTAACGTCCCATAACCCTTCGTTTTTTAAATTTTGTGTTTAGATTCTCTAGTATGCTTAAATGAGTGTTTAACCAGTTTTGAACTTTTAATTACAAGGTTAAAATAAGAACATTCTTTTTCATCCAAAAAATATAAATAAATCAGAAGGTTTTAAGTTACAAAAAAAGGAATTTTTTCCTTGTGTAAAGAAGTTAAAGGATTTTTTTTCCTTGCTTGCTAACAGTTTTTGCGGTTTTCTATAGAGTTTTCTTTGCTTTATTATCTAAAGATAAAGTAAGTATTTTTTTAAAGTGAAGGAATATATAGATATATGTTTCAAAGTGTAATTATTTTGTTATTTTATTTATTTTATTTTCTAAATGATTTACCTGTTGTATGTGCTTCCTTGCTTTACTGTCATAAAAGGTTTAAATAAGATATCTTTAAAGTGAGGTATATTTTAAAATCTATTTATTTTGCTAGTTTATATATTTTTACTAGCTAGGAAATTTACTTGTTTTCAATGTGCTTTAGAGTATAAGTCCGGTCTGTGTAACAATTTCTCAAAACTTGTGAGCTTAAACAAAACAAAAAATAAATAAAATAATAAAAAAAAAACTGTAATCATGGCGGCAAAACAAATTCCGATAAATATCATTCAATTTGATGGAGATCCAGATTTACTTAAATTTTTCTTTGACCAAATTAGAGTCTGTGCGGAAATTAATAAATATAACCCACAGACAACAATTGCAATCTTAAAGGGAAAGTTAGTTGGGCCTACACAAAAATTTCTAGCACAAAACCCCGACCTGCAAAAGATAACAGACCTCGATTTGCTGGAAAAAGAATTTGCGTCATTCTTCGCCCCCCCTAGTAAATGTGTTGCCTCTGTTGAATTGTCCAGTTTAGCACTTATGCCTTCTGAGACCATAAAAAATTTAGCTCATAGACTAAATGTTCTTGTGGCGACTGTTTATGCAGATATCAATGACGAAAATGCACGCAACACTATCAAACTCATGAAATTTCTAGAAGCCCTTCCTTCAAATATTAGAATAACATTACAGGAAGAAGGCATTAATGATTATAAAACAGCAGTTGAAAGAGCGCAAACCCTTCATGAAAGTTTAAGGAATGAAAAAATTTTACATTCCTTACCTTCGGTACACAGACCAGAAAATCTCATCGAATCGCAATTGAAAGAAATTTCTGAGAAAATAAATGCATTGTCTTTTGCCCCTCCTGATACTAAAACCGAAACTGAGCAAAAAAATCTGCAGACTAGACCAAAACATTCCGCAGGTGTTTCACGTTTCAACAAAAATTACAAAAATCGGAGCTACACTAGACGTTATTCCCCACACAAGTTTTCACAAAAAAAACCAGTGGTTTGTCAGTTATGTGGACGAAACAATCACGACGCTCTCTCTTGTTTTAAATGGAAAAGAGCAAATACTCAAAGAAAAAACAATTACACAAATTCCACTCCACAATTTCAGGAAAACTGAAACAGAGATACAATTTTTATGCTGATGGTGTTGTGTCTCAATCTAATACTTCTACATCAGCAACTTTTCTTTTTGACCCTGTTTTACCTAAAATTTCAAGTTCGAGACTAGTTAATTCAGTAGGTTCCCAAACTTTTGACTCCATTAAGATAGCAAATAACACCAGTACACAAACAGAAAGTGATAATGTTCAGATAATTTGTAGTGTAAACACTATGTCACCATCCCTTCCTCTTGTTAAAGCCACTATAGCAAACCATGATATTACTTTGTTGGCTGATTCTGGTAGTAGTATATCTTTACTTTCACAAAAATTATTTAATCAACTTAAACCTGTCTTAAAATATAAAAGACTGTCCACTGACGTCAATATTAAAACTGTCAATTCTGATGTCTCATTTTCCGCCTGCATCAGAACATCCATTAAGCTAAAACAAAAAGCGTTTTCACACCACTTTTATATTGTTGACATACCCGAGTCTTCCAGTTTTGAAGGCATTTTAGGTTTTGATTTCATAACTAGATACAATGTTGTCATCGATACTTTTAACAAGTGTCTCCATGTCAACAATAATTTCTCTGTTCCTTTAAAAACCAGTAAAGAATCTTCTGGAGAGAAACAATCAAAATCATGCAATTCGTTGAGTGATGTTGTAATGAATCAAGCGGTGTTCTTAACTCGAAAAATTATAGTAGAACCTCAACAACAAATATGGTGCTCTGTTTACACCTCCAATAACATCAACAATGACAGAAAATATCTATTTGAATATTTGGCACAAACAAAAGAATTAATAGGAAATGATGCCATTATTCAAATGAACAAATTATCCACTAAAAGAAAGAAAACTTCAAAAATACATCATTTCTTTTCAATAACACTTAAAAACACTTCTGAAAAGACCATTCATCTCCCTAAACACACAAAAATAGGTCAATTATCTGAGATTGAGGAAATTCGCGACTATACTTCTGAAATGTCTGACAAGCAAAATAACTCAGAACAGCACTTTGTAAATTTCATTCAGGCGTCTAATGAAATCTTAAATAAAAGAAAGCAGGATTTATCGGCTAAGGATTTTAATCTTACTCACTTAAATTCGAATGAAGCAAAGAACCTAAATAAATTGTTACTTAATTATTATCCTGCCTTTTCCAAATCATTAGACACACTTGGTCCTACTGATAAAATTGTACCTGATTTGAAATTCATTAATGATTACCCAATAAAGACTCTTCCTTTCCCTCTTCCCCAAGCTGTGCAAAAGGATGTTTTAAATCAAATCAAACAGTTGCTTGATGCCAAAATCATTGAACGTCATTGTTCCGAATGGGCCTGCCCCATGCTCCTTGTTAAAAAGAAACCAGACGGTACAGGTATACAGAAATATAGACTCGCATTAGATCTCAGAATGGTTAATACTATAATTCAAGGTTCGTCCTATCCACTTCCAAAAATTCAAACTATTATTTCAAATCTTTCACAATATCGTTTTTTTTCTTCTCTCGACTTTCATCAGGCATATCATCAGATTGATTTGCCTGCAAAATTTCAAAATCAGCTCACATTCACTACAATGTTTGGTTCTTTTCGGTATAAGAGATTAGTATTCGGATTAAAATCTAGCGCCTCAATTTATCAAGCTTTAATGGACTCCTTACTTGATGAATTACAGTTAGAAGGTGTCTATACCTACCAAGATGATCTTATTGTTGATGCCAATTCATATCAAGAAATGTGTGATAAGTTGGATAAAATTCTTGCAATACTAGTAAAATATAATTTAACGCTGTCCCCTAACAAATGCACTTTTCACAAAACCAGTTTAGATTATCTTGGATTTCACATAGAAAATCAAACTATTTCTCCTGTTCAGTCGAACATTGTAAAAATAACATCTTTTCCAACACCTACAACAAAACGTCAATTAAAAGCACTCATAGGTGTCATTACATTCTACAAATCTCTGGTTCCATCCTTTTCTGAACTTGTGCAGCCTCTCATAAACTTAACTACTCCAAAAGCCAAATTTAAGTGGACAAGTAAACATCAAAAAATTATGGACACCATACAGAAGATATTCTTTAATCCACCCATGGTTAGATTACCTGACTGGAACAAAAAGTTCTATTTAAATACTGATGCGTCAAATATTGCTATTTCTGGCGTCTTACTACAAGAACATGATAAACAACTATTACCTGTTGCGTACTTTTCAAAATCTTTAAAACCATCAGAAAAAAAATATCCTGCACTTAAATTAGAACTCATGGCGATTCATAAATCAGTTACTGCTTTCAAATATTATTTATACAACAGAGAATTTGTAATCCTTTCAGATAGTAAACCCCTGGAAAAGTACAACAAAACTACAAACCCGGCTGATATTATCTCTCGTTGGCTCATGGATCTCTCAGAATACACATACAAATTTCAACATATTCCAGGTAAAAAGAATGTACTTGCTGACTATTTATCTCGCTGTAACTTTGAAAATAATCAACAGACTTTAGCTACAAACCCTGAACTTATTCATGATACTCAACCCTTACCTATTGTAGAATGTGATACTCCACACTCCAGCTCGAGTGATTCTAATATGCATGTTAACTGCCTTATTTCTGGTACACAAACAAATCCTGACCCTTTATTAGAAATTTCGAATGAAACATTTGCTACTGAACAACAAAATGACCCTACTTTGTCTGTTGTTTATAAAGAAATCTTAAAGAAAGGATCTTCTCAAAAATTTCCTAACTACTTCATTCATCCTGATTCGAAAGTATTAATGTTAAAGAAGGAAAATATATTTAATAACACTTTTTCGTATCACATTATTGTTCCAAATTCACTTAAAAGCAAAGTCTTAACAATTTCACATTTATCTCATTTTGGCTTTAATAAAACTTATGAATTCTTGTCAGGTAGATATTTTTGGAAGGGTATGTATGTAGACACTTTAAACTTTGTTGCATCATGTATCAAATGTCTTCAAACTAAACATCACCAAACTCCACCTGCACCTTTGCAGCCCACATACACTCCCAGGTACCCTGGTCACACTATCAGTACTGATCTCCTTGGACCGTTTACTAATGGAAAATATGTTTTAACTATCACTGATCATTTTTCGAGACATATTGAACTCTTTCCACTTAATGACATATCTGCAAGTAAGGTTGTTAAATGCTTATTCTCTTACATAACCACCTTTGGGAGACCTTCGGTTGTCTTATCAGACTTAGGACCCCAGTACAATTCTCAGGTATATAACATTTTTAATGATAGATTGGGCATTAAGGTATTACACAGTTCTGCCTCGAGACCACAATCAAATGCGATTGCAGAGCGAATCAATAAGTCAATCAAATATTCAGTCAATATTCTTTTACAAGAAGGTCATTCATTCGAAAATGCTGTATTTATACACAAGTCACTTTATAACGGCTCCAAACATGCAACTACATTGTACTCTCCTAATTTTCTTCATTTTGGACGCGAACTTTCTCTAATTTTTGACACTTTTGATCAGTCGTGCAACCAACCCTTTCTTGATAAACATATTGAAGTACACAAATTACTTGATGATTTGAGTAAGATATATCACAAAGCTTATAACAACATTAAATCTGCTCAAGATAAAAGATATAAATATTACGGTCAGAAAGCTAAATTAAGATCCATTTTCTTAAAAGATATTGTGTATCTAAAATCAAATGACAAGTTTAAAACAAAGTATACTGGTCCATATATTGTCACTTGTAAACATTCCCCTGTGTCATTCTCAATTAAAACGTTGTATACTCCTGATGACACAGCATTTCGGGTACATATTGATAGACTTTTACTAGCACCTCCTCGTTATGGACATTTATTTGATGCATCAAGTCATATAAACAACACTAACTTTAATACGTTTTATCAACCTCACACATACAATCTAAGAAACAGAAGCTAATGTAAAAATACTATTTATTATTTTTTAGGTCATGTTTATGATACCACATATCCAACCAAAGAGCTCATGGTTGTGTGTATGTTGTTTTTGACTGATCTTTAACAATATCATGGCTGGTCCATCACTGTTGCTCTGAAGATCTCTTTGGAACAATATTAGGTATCATTGTTATCCTTTAACACTTAGATATGTTTTCATACTCACTTAAATTTTAGTTACTTTTTATTTTGTTTCTTTTTGCAGTACACTTAAAATTTCTTTGACAATATTCATTAATTCAATATTTTTCCACTAGCTAACCTCCCACTTAACAATCCCTGTACTATAAGTCAAACATATTATAGTTAGATAAACAGGTACTGTAGTTTAGAAAAGTAAACAAATGATTCATGTAGTTAAATATAACACATTTTTGTATACGACTTGTTCATCACCCCCCACTCGATTGTGACACATTTTTCGTCTCTCTTCACTCTAGGATTGTCTGCCCATATTAGTTATTATATGATATACATTTTTTTTGTTTTTTTTTCTTTTTGAATTCTTCCCTTTGAAGTCTTGTTTCCGTTCAAAATTAATGCCCTAAGGGTTCAAGCTTCATTGTGTTGAGAGACAAAGTTTTGGAATTGGAGTTTCGATTCAAATTTTTGAATTGTGATTCCAATTCACAACAATTCAATTTTTTTCATGTAATTCGACGTGAGCTCCTTCAGAAGACCGCTAGTGCCTTCGGGGGAGCATCACAATTCCCTCCTCATCTAAGGCTAGGCCCTAAGCCGATGCCATAATACTTGTGTTGTACACAAGATTCAGGGTGACGCATATTTTTATGGGTGTGCTTGGAGCACCTCTTTTTTTTGTCATCCTATGCTTCGGCAGGAAACATTTTTTACAAAAACATTTTTATTTTTTTTAATATACATCATATTACTCTTTTTAATTTTTGAAAAGTATAGTGCTATTATGTTATTTTGTGTATTGCCATTTTACATTCATTTACTATTTGTTTCATGTTTTGTGTATATGTTTCAAAATTTTTACTTGTGTCATGATAACAATCAAAGCTGCAGTAATATTTTTGTACTGTCTGAGTCGACTCAACTTCTACATATAAAAATACAGTACTAGCTTGGATCCATATACAGAAATAGTAAAAAATATAGAAACTTTAGAACTGCTGACTGTTTTTGAATACAAATGTCTCCATTATCATGACGTCAAATTTCTACAGATACATATAAAAGAAAACTTTTGCATTTATGTATGTTTTTATGTTATAATATTGTATGCTAGCCTATGCACATTGGACAGCAAAAGTTTTTTTTTGTGGTGCACCGGGTGATATATATAACGATTATTTCGTTATATATTGGTTATTTTCTTAAATGATTCCTTTACACCCCCCGTCTCTGTTCAATTCAAAATTAGTTTTAAGTTGTCCTTCATTCCTTTTCCATTTTTCTTGCTTATTAATTCTCTAACCGAAAATTGGCAGCTGCTTAACTTTATCTGTGAGAAATACACTCACATATTAATCAACCGTTTAAAACAATTTCCAGATGTCTGCTGTTTCCGATCGAAGCAATTCTGCATTACCTTATAAGGAGATCATCTCTGTTTCGCAGTTAAAATTTATGCTTACGCTTCTTTTTCCTTTCTCGACAAAACCCTAAAAAGAATTTAACATCTGCGAAGTAAAATCTGATGTCCCTTCGGTGTGCTTCTTTATTAGACAAAACAACACGTGTAACATTTATTGTTTGGCAACCTTTCCTTTCCCATCCCAGCTGGGAAACCAAATTGAATTCTGATCTTGCTGGCTGCATTTTAACTGTTATTTGGCGTATACTATCCATTGTGCATGGGCGAACTTGTGTATGTTGGCGATTTTCTATCATGCCAAAAGTGGCGGTTTGTTGCTATGTACGAAGCCACTTGACTCACTGCTCTCGTCTTGTGAAGTTGCTAATCGCTGTTCGGAGATTTTCTCCGAGTACTGTATGTGTGCCCCCCTAGTAATACATGTCTAAATAAAGAGTAACTTAGCAATCATTGTGGGGTTTTTTCGTACATCCGAATCTGGACTACTATACGTAATCACGCTTCTTCTAAGTATTCTAATAAAATAGCAGCTGCTACAAAACTACGCTGCAAGAATCTCTATTACAGGGGGGGTGGTTAAATTTCAACTCCTGAACACACTTCAATTTGCGCTTCTTAACCCCTCCCAACGATTCAGAATTTGAGTTCAAATTTAAGTTTAAATCTAAGATTTCGGAAACATTTAAGAAGTTTTGGAAAGCATTTAATTAGATACAAAAAATAACGGTTAAAATTTTTTGTTGGTTACTCTGAAGTTTAAGGCACCCTCTAACGTTTTTATTATCATTTGAAATTTTAACCCTCTGAACACAGTTCAGATTTTGCTACTTAACCACTCCCAACTGTTCAGATTTTGAGCTAAAAATTTAAGTCTAAGTTTACGAAAACATTCAATCAGATGCAAAAAATAACGTAAAAAGTAGGTGTTCGTTATTCCAAAGTTTAAAGCGCCCTCTATCGGCATTTTTTGAAGTTTATCTTTATAATTTATTTTCAATAAAATACCGACATAAATAATAGTTTTAGTGAAAACCGCAAATGAATCGACCAATTTTTCCGTTTTATATAATCATTTGAAATTTAAACCCTCTGAACACAGTTAAGTTTGTGGTATTTAACCGCTTCCAACTATTCAGATTTTGAGCTCAAAATTTAAGTTTAAGTCTAAGCTTACGAAACCATTTAATGAGATGCAAAAAATCACGGCAAAAAATAGTTTTTCATTACTTTAAAGGCTAAAGCACCCTCTATCGGCATTTTTCGAAAGCTATCTTTATAATTTATTTTCAAGAAAATAACAACATACAAGAAAATACAACAATACAAGAAAAGAATACAATACAAAAAAATACTATTTTTTAGTAATCTTATATATATACAGGGTTGTTATAATTAAAGTTCGCCTATTCGGAAGGCTCTAGAGCCGGATCTAGGGCTCCAAACGAAGCAAAATTTCACTAGTACGTAGTTGAAGAAATGCGCTCTGCAAAAATCGGAAAAAAAATAGTTAAAAATTTTGTCAATAGGTGATGCTGCGCCAATATTTAAGCAGATAATTGGCAGATTCCTTTATTTAATTAAATTCGTTTATCTAAAGACACATGTCAGACAATCTCTGATCTGAAAAACAGCATTTAACTTAACATTCACTCGATCTCGCAGGACAGCTTACGCAATGTTGTAGAGAGCACAATTCTGAGAATGGAATGCGCTATTGAAAATGGTGGAGGATTCATCGAACATGTGTAATGTTATCCTTCGTTATTTCCTCGCTGCAAAGCGACGTGTTTTATTTTTGTTGATGCAGATTACATCACATTTTTCTGCATTGTTTTGAGTCATAGGTCAGGCTCTAGAGCTGTCTGATTGGATAAACATTAATCGTAATTTCGGGTGTATAAGCCGCAGATCAAACAATTCTTTTTGGACCCAGAAATCTTATTTAGTGATTGAAGACAAATATTTACGGCGATCTGACTAGTTATATTTGTTTTTAAAAAAATTCTGGGTCGAAAAAGAATTGTTTGAGCTGCGGCTTATACACCCGAAATTACGGTATAACAATTCGCAGCTCGTCAAAATTTGTTTAAACTTTGAAATTTGTGTGTTTCATCTGGATCGACTGAAATTAATAAAATAAATCTGCAAATATCGGCTTAAATTTTGGCTCAGCGCCACCTATTGACAAAAATTTTAACTAATTTTTTTTTCGATTTTCGCAGAGCGCATTTCTTCAACTACGTACTAGGGATATTTTGCTTCGTTTGGAGCCATAGAACCGGCTCTAGAGCCTTCTGAATCGGCGAACTTTAATTATAACAACCCTGTATATATATATAACCATTAATTGTATTACAATATTTAAACCATTGAATTTAATAACCTATTCCACATTTTACAAGGTTGGGAAAAATAAATAATTAAAATGAATACAAATGGAATTTGTAGAACCAAAGCAGAATCTTCGGGCTACAAATACTTTGGAACTACAAATAAAGTGTGTGGTTTCATCTTCGTTTTTGCCATGAAAAAGCAAAACAATACAAACCAATACACACGAAACCAAAATCAAATGAAAAAAAAAACATAAAAAACAAGGCACTCCAAAATTACCACACTGCATTGTTTACCCTATTAAGATTTAAGACAAAATCATTTAATTTGACTATGCTAAGCTAAACTCAATATCTTAATACAAGTTATCATCTTAATTCTCAATATAAGATGATTTAAGATTTAAAAATAGATAATTAGTATATTTATCCTATGCAATTAGAAATAGTATTATAGGTCTCCAATTTATTAAAAGTTATTTACAATTTAATCATGTAAATTAATTGAATTATATTGATAAAATTAATTGATGTAACAATACAATTATCCATACATTAGTGTCAATTAAACATCGGTTATAATATGTTTTTTAATTTAACAAATGCATATCCCCTTCTATCTCTCACTTTTTTAAATATTAATTTACCACTGCGTATTATCCAGACAAAACCGCCTTCCCTCCGTTCTCTAACATCTACCCACCTAGCCATTCTTTTATGTACTATATATATATAAATGGCATCATTAATAAATAGGTAATAGATAATAGACGATACATAAACGACATCATTATGATACATAAATTGTAAAAACAAACTGAAAAAAAACATTTGTGTCTAAAAAATGAAATAGTGATTTGGTTGCCAGAAAATATCTTGCATATTTTTCTTTTCTTCGTGAAGGCTTCGAATCTGAAAAACTGTCTGGTGAGCGCAAAAGTTTGTGCGGAGGTGCACATTGTTTAAAAATATGGGATTTGATTTGAAGTTTGATATATGGGTGCCCCATTTACTTACCAAGAGGAACAAAACCGAGTGAATTTCTGCTGCCATTTCTTTACTCGTGCGACTCAAAAACGAGCCGTTTTTGGATCGATCAGAGACTGGCGATGAGAAATGGGCCTTTTACAACAATTTTCAGCGCAAACTCACATGAAGACGGGCTAGTGAGCATGGTGACGCAATGGTAAAAGCCAGTTTGCACCCGATGAAAGTGATGCTCTGCGTTTGATTTGATTGCAAGGGCATAATCAATTTGGAGTATCTCCCCGCTGTCCAAATGATTGATTCGGACAAGTACTGTCGCCAATTAAGCAATCTGAATAGAGAAATCATACAGAAACTTCCGATGTTTTCAAATCGCAAGGGCGTAGTCTTTCATCATGACAACGTCAGACCACACGTTTCGAGACAGACGCTGCGCAAACTGAACAGATTCAAATGGGATGTCCTAACTCATCCACTCCATTCTCCTGATATCACACCATCTGATTATCGTTTGTTCCGGTTATTGCAAAATCATTTAAAAGAAAAAAAAATACTCTTTGGATGCCTTAAAAAAACGTTGAGTCTTCGTTTTTTGAATTTAAACCGCGCAGTTTTCACGATCGGAGCTTCCGTATGCTGTTCGAACTTTGGAAACAGATTATAGAAAACAATGGAACATATATCATTGATTGGTAATTATTTATGTAAATGGTTTATGTAAATGGTTTCTTTACGTCAGATTATCCAATTACATGCGTTTCACTTAGTTTGGATAATTTAGCGCAAAGAAACCATTTACATAAATATTGCTTATAATTTTGAATAACGAGACACAAATGATAAATCAGTTTATTGAGATAAATGCATTCCAATGCATAGTATAGATTCAATGAAAATTTTGTATTTAACAACGAAATGTAAATTTAAAACTGTTTTTTAGATGTGTAAATATATTTTATCAAATCAAAATGAAAAAAAAATATTGAATTTTAAAACAAACTTTTTAAAGGCACATAGAGGCGTCACTTAAATTTTATATCATATCTTTTAAAACACATATTTTGAATTTATGGAAGATGTGTGTGAAAAAGCATAGGTGAATAAAGTTGTATATCGCTTTTCATGTTGAAAATACCTTTTGCACATGCTATTATAAATAGAAAAAAATAAAATGATTAAAGAAATACTACAAAAATGCATTTTTCAATTAATAGCATGGCGTCACTCAAAATTTGGTATCATTATTTTTAAAATTCATATTCAAAATTCTTAGAGCCATAAAATAAGCAGCTGCGTCAAAACTTTTTAACTCATTAAAGGTTTTTGTATTGATTACTATATCAACTTTTCTTAAACTTTCATCTCCTTAAGTCAATTAATCGGAAAAGGTTAATATAGATCATAATAATTATTGAAATCAATAGCTTTTTGTTATTCTGCTGCCATCAAGAGTTTGTATATAGCTAGCTTAGTGATTATAGCCTCCTATTCCGACGAGTTCTTTTGAAAATCAGGGAGGAATATATGTTTTTCTTGTATCATGTATGATTTTAGCATAGCCAAAAACATACACGAAATAAAATTGTTAAATTCTTTGCATTTTATTTCATTTTACTTCGCATTTTATTCTCTTCATACAATTTTCGATGGTACAATATTAAAAATGGCACAAAAATCGCCTTTCCGGCAATCTCTTTTATTTCTAAAATATCCTGCTCGTCGGAGTAGGTTATCCTACCATGACTAGCGTTAATTGCTATTACAGCTGTAACTGCTAGCATTAATTGCTAATGCAGCTGTTATTGTAAATTGCTATTGCAGCTGCCCCTTTTGGCGGAATATTTTAAAATTTAAGGAAAACTTGCCACAGCCAAAAATATACACAATAGAGTTCCTTTTAATGCACTCCCAAATTTACTTTTTAATGTACAATGGCGATACACGGACAGACAGATATATTACATGAACCTGTTTTTTAGGAATCTATAATCCGTTAAAAGTTGTAAATTCGTAAAAAAACAAAAGTCGAAAAACATTTCGATTACAAACTTGCTTCTATTGAAAATAGAAGAAAGTAACAAATCAAAAGATGATTAATTTAGCTTCAAAATTTCAAAAGTTATTTCCTCAAATATCAAGTCTCTTAAGATCTCTTGAAAAACTTTTTTAGAAAAGCAATATCACATTTAGAATATCCATTTCATTTAAAATTCTTTGCAGCAAAATTTGTAAACTTCTTTAATACATTTTAACGTGTTTCTACATTATTTCTATTAATTCATAATACACACAGCGCAATAAATTATGATTTTGATAAGAAACATTTTACAAAGATTATTTAAATCTGCAAAAAAATTCTTGAATTTGCATCAATAAACAGAGTTTGAAATATCAATAGAAAAAATAAACCAACCATTTATCTTAATTTTAAAATAAAAGTTAACGAGAAAGTTATTCTAAATTCTTTGATTTAAAGTATTGCCTTCTTCTGGAAACAAAAAAAAAAAAAAAAAAAAAAAAAAAAAAAAAAAGAATGAAGATGATAATCCAGGAGTAAACGAACAAGTGTGCAAAAGATAAAAATGCCATAATTTAAAATAGCAATGCAAATATCGATTTCCTAAGTAAATAACAAGATACCAGTGTATGAAATTTTTATATTTTTGACAGGAAGAAAATATATCCGTCGTTTAGCTTTAAAGGTTCATAGATAGTTTTTAGCTAAAGTATTTCGAGCACCCTATCCTGACAGATAAAAGATCTAAGGAGATCTTTTATCTGATTTTATTTAAAATGCTAAAAATAGATCATTTCTTTGCATTATATACATTTTTAAGATATATAAACATTGTGGATATTTATCATAACCTAGTTTTTTAAAACTGGATTGTATATGCAGATTTATATTTATTGGTATAATGCTTCAGTTGAAATAAACCTACAGCAAACTGAAGAATATATCAGTTTTTGGCGGGAAGAAGATTGAAAAAAAAATAACAAAATAATAAATACTATAAATACTATACTCAATTTTAATAAATACTATTTATTAAAATTGATATTCTTCAACATAAAAAGTATTTTGATATATTATATTTAGTACACTTGGAAATTTAGGTCTAAAGCGTTTAAAATTATTATGAAAAATTCTACATACTTGTAGATTTTAGTTTACAAACAGTTTTAAAATTTATGTAGTAATTTATATATTTTAAAATCACATGAATGAAAATAAGCATGCATTTCTATCCAAATATGGATATATAATACAATAAAATAATGCTGAAATTCCTTTGAATTTTTTATTTTGAGATATTTTTCAAGGTAGTAATATCATAAAAAGGTCTGTTTGGTATTATACACTCTATACATTTTGACTTACATACATTAAATTTTAAAATTCGGATTGATGATAACGATTTACATACAATAATGATCTAAGAAGAGTCCGCTAAAAGGGATGTGCGTTACATTGGAGGAAAATAAGACTTGATATATGTATTTTTAAACAATAAATAAAAAAATGGGGGTAATGTGTTATTTAAAGACGGATCACAACATTAAAATATTGTGATACAAAATTGCGATGTGATACAGGAATGTCTCTTGAAAAGCTATCAAAGGTCTTAAAATTTTCATAAACCTCCTGAAACATTTACAGCTAGAACCAGTAACAAATTTTTGATATCAGAACCCTCAGAAAATGTTTTAAGTTTCATCTTTTATTCTGCATTTGTCGTAGAAGAAAATTATATTTATCTTTGAGCTGTCAGACAAGAAGCAATACAAAAAAAAAGAAGAAGAAGAAGAAAGAAAAAAAAAACATTGTGCATAATATTTTCAAGATTATTACAATTGAAATCTTAAATAAACATTTAAATAGAAATTATGTCTTCTTAAATTTTATTTTTAAATAATAATCCTACAGTATAAAAAAGAAAAAAGAAAAGTTACGGAAATATGCATTATTTATAAATTTTTATCTGTACACTTCACAAAAAAAAAAAAAAAAAAAAAAAAAAAAAAAAAAATGTAGGGCGAAATACTATGTTGTACAAGATGCCGTTCTCGTATTACATTGTTTACATATGCGCAGGCATTTTAGGGAAACTCCCCGCTACTCATTTGCAAGCAAGATTGTCCCTACTAATATTTCATTTTCTGTTAGCGCTTTTTACAAATTTTTAGAGATGCTTTTTTATTTTTATTTCATGTTAACACATCTGGTAAGGATAGAAACTCTTTTACGTGACTTCTATATTTGCCTACATAAATCTTAGTTTAAATATGAAAAAATTTAATCTAATGATTTGAGAAAGTACTGGTGCCTGCCCTTTCTTTAAAATTTTAATTTGCCGCCAAATCCCGCTTCTTCACCTGAGTGGGGGGAACGGAGCCTTCGAGTTGACCATCTTATCCGTGGGGTAAAATGCCGAATGGCATAAATAAATTGTATACATAGTTCAAGTCTTATTTTCCGTCCATTTAACACACATCCCTTTTAGCGGACTTTTCTTAGATCATTATTGCATGTGAATCGTTATCATCAATCCGATTTTAAAATTTAAAGTATGTAAGTCAATATGTATAGTGTGTATAATGCCATTCGGTGCCGTATGATTTGGCCAGTAATTTGATGTGTATAATGTCATTAATGCTGAATTTTCGATGCTTTCTATCGTATCTGCGAAATAAAATATATTTTAAATCATGCATAAGAGTGCAAACTTTAAGAAGAAATCGATCAATAACAAATAAAATCAACATGCGAATTGTAATACGATTAAATAAAAAACTTCACCAAAACTTCACACTTCGACAAAACTTCAACAAATTTCCCAAAAATTCTACAAAACTAATTAAAAAAAATCTGCTTAACACGTTCGTTGTCGCTTACGTTAAGATAGGATGATGGTTAATGTCGCACTGTAAAAGTGGGTTTTTCCCAGAAGCCGATTTATTTTTTAACAAAGAATCAGTGAAATATTTTCCCGCGCCAGCACGTGACTGGCTATTGGACATCACCCCACATCACGCGCTAGTGCGTTAATGGCCCCTTTATGTTGGTGCCATATCACGCGCTGGCGCGTGATCGGCAGCGAATGTGTTCAGTTACAGTAATCTTGCTAAAATTTTATCTATAGCCCGTGTCACAGTTCCATAAATAATTCTAAGCATCAAAGTTTCGAAAAAATTCTTACGAAACTGACAACTATTTTAATTAACTCTGTAAAAACATGTATCTGATACGTGAATTTTTGTTGGTTTCGTTACATGAAAAGCTCTAGAAACCACACATTCCTAGAAAACCTTTTATAACATTACAGATTTACAGATAATAAATGAGAACTCATTCAGTTTAATAATTTAAAAATCATGAAGATTTAAAGTTTAGAATTTATAATGTTACACTCTTTTAACTTTATAAATCAGCAATGTAACATAATATTTACTATAAACGATAAAAATATCTTTAAAAGACAAACAACGCCTAAATTTATTTACATTCGACATGTTTCATTGCTCCGACGGCATCATTATAAATAATTAATAGGATATAAATATTTTCACAAAATTTTCAAATTGACAAATAACTTAGCATAAATCACGCGATCGCAAACTAAATACAATTAACTGCAATATTAAACTAGTCGTTGGGGGCCACCGTAATACTTACCCATCATGGATATGTATATGAAAATAAAACATGTGAAAACTATTTATACAATGCACTGCAATTCATAAACAAAATTTAAATATTGTTAATATACATAGTAATGCTCTATTAAAGAACTGCTAATTACCGATTTCGACAAATTATATAAAACGCTTAACTACTCAAGTAGTACCGAACTGCGTAAAAGAAACATCCTTATAACTCCAAAAATAATAACTCTATTAACTAACAATTAACTGCATCGGATTAAGCATCTCATTTCCTATTAAAATATACTTCTGAATTGAAGTTTGAATGAAATACAGGGTCATGAAAAATCCGAGAATGTGGAAAACAGGATTACAAATATCTCGGCAACTAATAATCCGATCTACTTCGTTCTACGTGCAAAATGTGTGTTATTTTATTGCCTTTTACGCCCATTCCTTAGAAATTCGAAAATTTTTATATACCTTTTATCAGAACGAATTTTTCGAGAGTCCGAAAAAAATAGTTCCGGATAATCGAGGTTGCTGATATTAAATAGGGTTCGTCCCATTCTTACATACTAACTACATACAAAATTTCAAGTCTCTATCTCAATTCGTTCGGGAGATAGAGCGTTTACAGACAGACAGACAGACAGACAGACGGACGGAAATTTTTTTTGCTAAAAATATGTTTTTCGAAATCTCCACTGTCTAAAACATGTAAATCCGTCAAATTAAATTTTCGATTTTCAAAACGATTGCAAGACTTACCCTATACTACGTATGATGGGTAAGTAAAATGGATGTTTTTGAACGTAAATTATTTTATCTTATTCTTTTCGTCATTCTACAGAACATCTCTTTCGAAGATTTTGGTAACAAATCATACTAATAATCACGACTCATATTAATAATATAATATCATGTTTTTGTTATAAATCATACAAAAATGATATTTTTTATATGTAATTTATTTGGCAGCATGAACTGAAATCTTCGATACATATATTGAAGAAGTTTTAAAAATATTTCAGTAATATAAAAAAAGGTTAGAATTCTAATTTTCTCCACTGGAATATGTACAGCTCATATTCAAAATATTAGAATAATTAAGAAAAAGTAATAAGAAAAAATTATTTGTCATTTATTTATTTTTTATACTAAGTAAATGCAATTAAATTTCTTATAAATTAAATCTGGAATGTTTAGATAAGATTTTAACATTTATAAAATATAAAATACAGCACAATAAATTAGGTATACAGCTTCCTTAAACACACTAGAATATTAGAATAAAATTTAGATTGGTTCAAAATATTAGAATATTTTATTTTACGCAACAATATTACCTTATGAATATGAAGTAAATGGTAGTTAATATTTTGTAGCATCCCCTTTAGCTTTCATAACAGCGTACAATCGATCTTGCATACTATATACAAGGTGTTTACAAACATTTCTATCAATATTAGCCAAAATAGACTTTATACGTGCCACTAACTCAGTTTTACTTGAAGGAGGATTTTCTTGAAGTTTTTTCTTCATTATACACCATAAGTTTTCGATGGGATTAAGATCTGGTGAATTTGGTGGCCAAGGAAGTACCTTAATGTTGCGTTGGCGGAACCAATTCTTAGTTGTCACCGAGGTATGCGGGGACGCTAAATCTTGTTGAAAGATGAAATCATCTTCAAATAAATCTTCTGATGATGGGATCATGTAATATTCTAAAATTTCTTGATATATCAGAGAGTTAACCTTTTCGTAGACGATGCATAACTTTCCAGGTCCTTCTGCACTCATACAACCCCAAACCATGACACTAGCAGCAAATTTTACGGAACGTTTAAGGCATTCTTTATCAAATGCTTCTTGGTTCATTTTCCAAACTCAAATACCGTGGTTACCATATGAAACACAAAACATACTTTCATCACTAAATAATATATTTTTCCAATCTTCATTGCTCCATAAACGTCTTGATTTACACCAATTCAATCTTATAAGCTTTTGTCTTGCAGTCATGAGAGGTTTTGTTTTCGGTACACGAGATTCAAATTTAAATTTATGGAGACGTCTTAATGTTGTCGATGTAGAAACTTCAACTCCTTCTTCTTTCCATTTTCGGTGCAAGAATCAGACACTTTTAAAACGGTTTTTCTTAACTATACGCTTCAGTTTCCTGTCATCTCTAGCAGATATTTTTGGTTTTCGGCCACCATTTCGGCGATTATTTTGAAATTTTCTAATTTTTGAATATTGTGTTAGTATTTTACTAACGCTCGATTGCGAACAATGTAAATAATTCGCTATAAAACATTGATTTTTACCCTGCCGATACAAATCAACCATACGAAGTTTAGTAGATTCAGGTATATCACTCACACGGCCCATTTTAAGACGAAAAAGAAACAAACTGCAAAAAAGAATACTGATTTTAAATAAAATAGTCTGAATTTAATCAATGATGCCACCAGTTAAGAATTGGTAATAATTAAAGGAGAATTAATGTGAAATATTCTAATATTTTGAACCACTTGAATAAATATTCTAATATTTTGACTTTTCAAAATAATTTTTTTTGCAATTAATCTTTTCAAAAATGATATTAAATTTAAGATAAGAAGTAAGTTTAATCAACAATAAGTTCTTAATAAAAATATCGTTTGCATATTTTCATTAAAAGACATTAAATTACCAAACGATATTTTCAATTTCTAAAAAAAAGGTAATTATTCTAATATTTTGAATATGAGCTGTACACTATATGGCTAGAGGTGAACGGCCTCTTGTGATTTTAAACGTTTTGTTAAATATCAAGAAAATTATTCTCAAGCTCCATGTACTTAAACAGAATAGTACAAATAATACATTCCCGTGAAGATTTTTTCTCAAAATCCAATAGGTGACCGACAATACATTGAAAAAGAACGAAGTTCTTTTGCATAACCCTGTCAAAAATAATGAATTAAAAGTATTTAAATGCAGATTATCATTACGTGGCTTATTGTAATAAATTGTGTCATTTTTCGGAGGATAGCATGTATACTCGTAGAAAAATTAAGGTTTTTATAAAAACAGTCTTCATTTTTTTTTTTAAAGTTTCTTGCTTATAATTTGCAGAGTTCTTGATATATTTTTTTTTCTTTTCAGAAAATATGACAAATAATATTGCACGTAATACCCTGCAATCAGAAATGAAAAATAATAAAAATTGTAAGAAAAATAAGCAGGTTTACTAAATATTACTTCACTGTACATGCGTCTCAACATTTAAAATATAATTTGCGAAATGTATTAGCTGAATGTAAAGGGCAACGTTTGTAAAAGTCTCAAAAACATTGCTTGACAATTTTGAAAATAATCGTCGATAGAATAAGCTCAAAATATTTAATCCCAAAATAAAGCAAAAACGTAAGGGGTCGTTAACAAATATTGTAGTACGTGCAATATTGTGTATGATACTAATCAATGGATATATGGATACAGCCTTTCATCATTTGCTTCACTTTCGTAATAATGGATTTTGAGTCTTTTCTATCGGTGATTATGTTCAGAATTTTCAAGCTATGTTTTTGAGACTTTTACAAAATATGCTTTTTATATAATTAGCTAACACCTTACGCAAATTTAACTTTAAGTGCGGTGACACATGCGCATTGAAACATTATTTAGTAAACCTGCTCATTTTTCCCAAAATTTTTACTATTTTTTAGTTCTGATTACATGGTGTTATGAGAAATAATATTTGTCTTATTTTCTGAAAATATTTTTTTTCATATTAAGAATTATAAGCAAAAAATTTGACAAGAAATATTTTATATATTGGAAATGATACTAAATGTGATAAGCACATTATTAAAATATATCTTTTTTTTATTTTGGTTATAAAAACATTTTATATCATATATATATTATATCTAATAAAAGCGAAGGGCATGTTTGTTAAAAAAATTTTGTGGTTTCACAGCACCTCACAAAATGACATTTAAAGAATGCTTCCAAACTATCATGTAAGTCTTAAATAAATTAGTATACTCATAGTTGAATCCAAAGTATTTTACATTTATTTTGGTTTGATAATTGAAATAAATAAGCTACAGTATGATTTAAAAATTCAGAACAAACTTTAAACGTGAATATCTCGAAAACGAATCAAGATACAAAGATACGGTTTGCACCAAACGGATAGACATTTCCAGAATGCTTCCAAACTATTATGTAAGCCTTAAATAAATTAGTATACTCATAGTTGAATCCAAAGTATTTTACATTTATTTTGGTTTGATAATTGAAATAAATAAACTACAGTATGATTTAACAATTCAGAACAAACTTTAAACGTGAATATCTCGAAAACGAATCAAGATACAAAGATACGGTTTGCACCAAACGGATAGACATTTCCAGAATGCTTCCAAACTATTATGTAAGCCTTAAATAAATCAGTATACTCATAGTTGAATCCAAAGTATTTTACATTTATTTTGGTTTGATAATTGAAATAAATAAACTACAGTATGATTTAAAAATTCAGAACAAACTTTAAACGTGAATATCTCGAAAACGAATCAAGATACAAAGATACGGTTTGCACCAAACGGATAGAAAAAAAACCGGGTTCTGTTTGGCAACGAAAAAATATTTCCAATGGCAACCAACAGAAGGCACTGTCGGATATTTGATGTAAGATTATGCAAAACATCACACGATATAAAAAAAACAACTGCAGCAGGCAATGGTAGTTGAAGCTTGTATGCATAAAAAATTTGCCCATAGTTGAGAAAACATTCTTAGTTAAACTGAATTATAAGAATTCGTAAAGTGTCACTGCGGCGATGCGAGCATATCGCTCATGAAGGATATACGAGATAGTAAAAGACCATGGGAGTCTTCTGCATTGAACAAAATGATGAAGAAATTTGAAGCTAACAAGTTATTTGGCGACACGTCAAAGAAGTGGACGTCCCTCAGCAGCCGATGCTGTTACCACGAGAGTGGAACAGACGGTGTAATCCATATAGGCGGTTGCTGCACATGGGGGAGTGGAATGATCAAGAAGTTTCGAGGCAGATACGAGTGTCGAACGGAAGTACCTATAGAACACTGCGAATAACTTTGCAACGGTATCCATACAATTTGCAACATAAACAAAAAATGAAACCCCCCGACTTCAACTCCCGCCGAGATTTTGCGAATTTGGTATTCAATAAGGTGGAAGAGCAGCACGACGGACTTCATATTGGACAGATGAACTACATTTCTCACTCTCTGGTGCTGCTAACACCCACAGCTGTCGTGTGTGGACCATAGAAAGTCCAAATGCATTTGTTGAGGTGCCCTTGCAAAAGCTTACAGTAACAATCTTGTGTGGCTCCACTGCTGATTTGATAACTGGTTCATTTTTTTATGGAAGTCACACAGACGGGTTTCAAAACAGTTTCTGTCATTGGTCAGCGATATATAGCACTGTTACAGAACAACATTATTCCTGAATTGCAAGCTTGACAGGGACCTCAAACAGTCCCTTTTATGCAAGATGAAGCACCACCAGCTATTGCTCTTGCCGTGCAAAACCTCCAACGCTCCACATTTGGAGAGGATCGCATGATCAGCCTCTACTTTAATCACGCATTGCCTCCAAGATCTCCGGATCTGACAACCTGCGACTTTTGTATGTTGAGTTTCTTGATGTAAAAAGTGTACCGCGACCAACCTGCATCACTAGCAGAACTGAATGTTGCCCTCCGCCAAAATGTGTCTGCCATAACGCAAGAAATGCTACTAAATGCTGTGAACGGTGTAGTGCCTCGTCTCACAGTTGTACTTATAAATAATGAACATCATATTTAACATTTACTGTAGAACTATTTAACTGTAATTAAGTTGACATGTAAGTTGTCAACATTTTTTAATCATTTTTTGGTGCAATAATGCTATAGCGCCATCTGTTGTTCTCCAAAGGAACTTTTTTTTTCGTTCGTACAAAACCCCCTTTTTTTTAATCCGTTTGGTGAAACCAAATCTTTCTATCTTCATTCGTTTTCGAATTATTCATTTTTAAAGTTCGTCCCGACTTTCGTATCACCCGGTATCTTTTAAAGCCTATAAACCACATAAAATTAATTTTTATTGGCACTTTACAAAAATGGGTTTTAATTAATTGTTCATACTGACGGATCATTATATTGCCTATTATTGCTAAGTGTTATTATACTGCATATTCTTTTATGTAAAAGAAACATTAAGAATTATTGATATCAAATTATTTGCATACAACATACTTAGGTATGAGATAATCCAAATTCTTGACTTTATGATTTTAAATCATGTTGAATTCGATTGATTGCATGCTTTTGATAAAGTATACAGCATATATACAGATAAACAATTCAAATATTTCACTACACGCATAAAAATACTCTTCGAAATTTTGAATTATCAGTGGGGAAAATTTTATTTCCTCCAGTTAACATTAATTGTAACTGTTCAATGAAAATAAATATCGCTAAGTATTTGATGATGCAAATGAAAATATTTAAAAAATAAAAATTTAATTACTTCATTTTCAGCAACTTAATTATTTATTCTACTATAATTATTTATCTTTCAGAAATCTTTACTTAATTTACTATCATTACTCTGTAAAAAAATTAAAATGATTAGAAGTAAATTATTATTAATTATTCAACCATAGTAATATTTCATTTAATTATTCTCAGCATTTAGAATAATAATTTGTTCATTAAATTAATGGAAATTTTCTTTTGCATGATCGAGATACATTATTTATGCTTACTGGCAGAAAATGAATAATAAATAAATAAATGAATACCTGAATAACTGAATAAATTAAAAAAAAATCCAAAAGGGATAAATTAATTACTCTGTCATTAATTGTAAGAAAATAAAAAGTTTATTCTAAATTTTTGTATAGTGTTATGCATACCAAAAGGACAATTCAGAACATTTTCTTTTGCTGAAAGAAGAACATATACAAGTTATCGTTGAAACTTAAATAGTGTACCGAGGTATATATTTTTTCCAAAAGTGTAATACATAAAAGAAATACAAATGAAAACTCAAAACAAATTATAGGAGTGAACAAAAACGATGGTATATTGATACATTTACACTAACATTTAACGTCGAGTGGTATTTTTTTAGACATATTGGCAAGAAATTGATTTTCACACCATCAAATATGAAGATAAACATTTCATTTTTCTCGCGAGATAAACTTCCGGATTAAATCAGATAAAAATTTTCTTATTTTAAAAGTGGTTGGGAATCAAAAAAATAAATTTTAATGAAGAAAATATTTCAGGTGGTAATGGGTTAACAGTATGCAATAAAATATTAGTTAAAATATCACTAACATTTAAAGTTAAAATATTAGTGCCTAAAAATATTCAAAGATATTTCCAGAAGCAGTGTTGTACAAGTGTGTGTTTTGGATTTGTTTATTAGGATGGAATGTTGGTTGATTTTGACTATTTTCCTACACATTCATAAATACATTCATTATAACACGTCAATTTTCCTGAGATTAGTGGTGCAAGTGCTGCAACAATGCTAATCACTTGAGAGCGTAGTTAGCTTGCTGGTCCGACTCCCATTGGCTCCATGGCACACTCTTTGTGGAATTCCTTATGCACTATATACTTTAAGGAAACTGCATTTTTAGTGATATTAGTGATATCACTAAAAAAAACAGGGGGAATTCATGGGGTGATCATTAGTGGAAAATGATTGATCATGCAAACCAGTAACGAACACCTCCTCTTAAAATCTTAAAAATAAATAAAATTTTGTATTTGTCCATTAGCATATAAAATTTTAACATTTCTATTTCTACTCAAATAAAACATTCAAATTTTGCAAGTAAATAAAAAACATACATATATACAGGGTGTTTCGCTACCAGACCGACAAACTTTGAGGGATGATAGTACACATGAAGACAAACATTATTAAATAGGAAACCATGGGGCGCAAACGTCTTCTGTAGGAGCTAGGGGCCATTAAAAGTTTAGGGTCCAAAATTTCAAACGATGATAGAAAACGGAAAAAAGGGTCGATTTGTTTGCGGTTTTGACTAAAATCATTCTTTTTATTACAATTTCTTTAGAAAAAAATTTTAAAGGTTACTTTCAAAAATTATCGATAGAGGGCGCTTTAGACTTTCGAGTAACGAACAACTACTTTTTACCGTTATTTTGTGCATGTGGTTGAAATTATTCTAAAGTTTAGACTTTAACTTAAATTTTAAGCCCATAATCGGAAACATTGGGATCGGTTAACTAGCAAAAATTTAACTGTGAACAGAGGGGGAAATTTTAAACGCTCAGAAATATTGGACACACAAATCGATTTTGTTGCGGTTTGCGTGTAAGTCATTCCCTTGGTAATTATTTTATTCAAAATGACGTACAGCATTGGTGTCCCCATTTTTTGTTAGAGGGCGCTTTCGACACATATCCTAAATTTCAATGGCATTACTCCTAGGTATTTAACTACCAGACCAACATACTAACAGGAAGTGTTAGGAATGCAAAGCGACTCGGAATCACATAGGAATGTAACGTTGAAAATGCCTTATTAGCGAGTTGTGGTTAAAAGAAGCAAAGAAAAAAGCAACAGTAACAGGTAGTTAAACAGCAACACGTTAATGTGGAAGAAAACAATTTAGTTAAGGGTTTTACTACAAAAGGTGTCATAAATTACAACCAGAAGTAGTCGGGCATGCTTGACAGCAGCGATGCATGCAATTCCTCTCACTTTGAAAAATTCCTGGCATCTCGGATAGCTTTCTGGCAGATACAGAAATTCGAGCTGAGAGAGAGGTCTTCCACTGACGGTACGGGAGTCTCATACATTCAACTTTTCATTTGACCCCAGCAGAAGATGTCCATAGAGATTCAGATTCAGATTGAGCCAGGTAGGGGGGGGGAGCTACCAATTGGTTTGAACTCAGCTAGCCCCATCCAGCAACATTCATTTAAAAAAATACAGAAAAATTATACACTAATAAAATAAAGGTAGGTAAAAAAAAATACAATTGATAAAATGAAGTAGGTGCGACGATCTGGCAGGCCAACGAACCGGGCCACCACTACCTATCCACCGCTGTCCATATGTTATGTTGGGGTGTCTGCGAACATCATTGGTAAAATGTGGAGGAGCTCCATCTTGTTATAGAGTGGTGCAACGAAAGAGGAACATGTGCTTTTACTAGAAGTTCCGACAGAACGTGTTGTAGAATTATCAAGTTGCATTTTTCTCTGCTTCTTTTAACCCTAACTCGTAAAAAAGGCATTTTCGACGTTACATTATAG
Organism: Maratus speculifer; assembly: GCA_964019185.1. Taxonomy (NCBI): domain Eukaryota; kingdom Metazoa; phylum Arthropoda; class Arachnida; order Araneae; family Salticidae; genus Maratus; species Maratus speculifer. Next base: position 160,646,752 of record OZ025298.1, read on the forward strand.
TATGATTCCGAGTCATCTTTGCATCCCTAACACTTCCTGGAAGTATCTTGATCTGGTAGTAAGACATACAGGAGTAATGTCATTGAAATTTCGGAGATGTGTCGAAAGCGCTTTCCATCAAAAAATGGGGACACCAATGCTGTACGTCATTTTGAATAAAATAATTACCAAGGGAATGTCTTGCACGCAAACCGGAACAAAATCGATTTGTTTGTCCAATATTTATGAGCATTTAAAATTACCCCCTCTGTTCACAGTTAAATTTTCGCAAGTTAACCGGTCCCAATGTTTCCGATTATGGGCTTAAAATTTAAGTTAAAGTCTAAACTTTAGAATATTTTCAACCACATGCACAAAATAACAGTAAAAAGTAGTTGTTCGTTACTCTAAAGTCTAAAGCGCCCTCTATCGATAATTTTTGAAAGTAACCTTTAAAAATTTTTTCTAAAGAAATCGTAATAAAAAGAATGATTTTAGTGAAAACCGCAAACAAATCGACCCTTTTTTCCGTTTTCTATCATCGTTTGAAAATTTGGACCCTAAACTTTAATGGCCCCTAGCTCCTACAGAAGACGTTTGCGCCCCATGGTTTCCTATTTAATAATGTTTGTCTTCGTGTCTACTATCATCCCTCAAAGTTTGTCGGTCTGGTAGCGAAACACCCTGTATATATATATATATATATATATATATTGCGGCCAATACCCGAAATTGGCCAATTCTAGAACGGGCCAGATGCAATTGGCCAATTCGCGAAATAGATTTAGGGACTCGGCTTAATCCCTTCTAACGCAGTTTAAAGTGTCTATGAATTCAAATAGTTTAGCTGTCAGCCTGTCCGTGTTCTAACACGAGTAAAGTTTCCGGTTAACTTGAAATTTTCATCGTATTTGGTTTATTAATTAATTTCCATATTAAAAGGGAATTGTGTATTATATTTGGTTAATTTGTTGGGTACACAAAAATATTTCGTTTCAATATAATCAATGGGAATCTTTTTACTGTACATTTTAATGTTACATTATCTTAATCACATAAAAATTGGTGCCTATGCATCATAGTTCGGATTTTGGCCAAGGCTTCCCAGCCAGTTCGCGAATTGTTCGACCAAAACCCGAAATACGCTATTCATTTCATGTATTTCGGGTTCTGGCCAGGAAACGTGGCCAGTTCGGGTATTGGCCAGCCAGTTCAAGAATTGGCCAGGCTCCGGGTATTGGCCGCAACATATATATATACACTGCTCAAAACAATTAAAGGATATTGCAGTTTTAGGTGGATTTTGTTCTGGGAAACTTTTTAGCTGATTGATACATGGTCGACAGACATAGTAGGTTATATGAGAATAAATTACACATGTTTGGCAGAAAAAAATGCATTTTATTGCGCATTTGTGTACAAAAGGAAAAAAACACAATTTGTTCATATGAGAAAAAAAGAATAAGAAACGGTTTTTTCTTCGAAGAAAATCATTTTCAGTAGGGGGTATGGTTTCCACGGGCGGCCAGCAACGTTGAACACCTTTGAGGCATGGACTCAATGAGGCTATTAATGACGAGTTGGAGTATTCTGCCCCACTCTTCCAGAAGAGCTCTTTCCGTTTCTTTGAGAGTTTGTGGGGGTTGTTGGCGGACAGAAACTCGTCTTCCTAGAGCGTCCCAAAAGTGCTCGATTGGATTCATGTCTGAAGAACACACTGGCCATTCCATTCGAACCATTCCTTCCTCGAAAAGGAAATCCTCCACCAGGTTTGCACGATGTGGCCTGCAGTTATCGTCTATTAAAATGAAGTTATCTCCGATTGCTGCAGCGTAAGGGACTACAATAGGTCTGAGGATCTCATCCCTATATCAGCGATCAGTCCGAGCTCCATCTCGAATGATGTAGAGGTCAGTGCGCCCGTCAATTTAGATGCCACCATACACCAACACTCCTCCACCGCCAAATATGACACTTTCGTGCACGAACGCAGGGTTATTCCTACTGCCACGGTCCCTCCAGGTGAAAATACGCCTATTATCCGGATGCACAGAAAAACGGGACTCGTCAGAAAACAGAATATTGCTCCATTCATTTCTCCTCCATTTGACATGCTCGGTTGCCCACTCCCTGCGGTCGCGACGATGCCTTGATGTTAATCTAACACATACCATCGATCGACGAGCATACAGACTACAGCATGGAGCCGGTTTCGGACAGTCTGAGTTGAAATCGTGGTGCCTGTAGCCGAGCGAAGGTGTTGTTGTTTTGGTGTCTCCGAGCTGTTAACGCTAAATACCGATCTTCATTTGCGTTGTTGCCCGTCTACGACCTTGCTCTGGTCTTCGTCCTGACATCCACTCTCCAAAAATCGGTTCCAGATCCTGGAAATTACACTTTGTGACACTCCAATGGCTTGCGCTACTTCGGCTTGAGTTTGGCACCCTTCTAACCTACCAACAATTCTCCAAGCTTCTGAATCTGTCAAATGACTTCGCTGAGACATTGTGCTCATCGAAACAAAGCAATCATTGAATGCCGATCTTCCTTGTCTTCATTCTCTTTTATCCAGTTGAAAGTGAAATTTCATTCGCTGCCGCTGAAGCGACGTTTTTGAGGTCGAACTCAAAATTTGCATACTCCACAATTTGAAAACCAGAAAAATTTACATTTGTGATTCTCTTCTTCTATTTTCGGCAAAAAAATTTCGTTTATATCTTTATTTTATATAAAACTTCAAATATCCTTTAATTGTTTTGAGCAGTGTATATATATATATATATATATATATATATATATAGATATAGATATAGATATAGATATAGATAGATAGATCGATAGATAGATTTATGAAGGAAACTCTTAGCATGTTCATTAAGATTTTTTGTGTAAAAATAGCAGAATTTTGAAGCATTATTTTTTGCTTCCTCACAGGATCGATTAAAAGTTTTAGTAATAACCCAGATTTGTAAAACATTCAAGGGGAAATTATAAAAAAATTAATTCAAGCTAAATATTTATTATTTAGATTTTAGGTTAAGTAAAAATATTTTATGCACTATATACTTTAATGAAACTGCATTTTTAGCAATGTCTACATGGGGTGTCCATTACTGGAAAATGATTAATCATGCAAACCTGTAATGAACACCTCCTCTTAAAATTTTAAAAATAAATAAAATTTTGTATTTGCCATTAGCATATAAAATTTAAAATTTTCTATTGCTAATCAAATAAAACATTCAAATTTTGCAAGTAAATAAAGAACACACACATGTACAGGGTGTCCCTAAACAAATGGTATATACGCTAGGGGATGACAGAACACATCAAGACGAGTAATAGTAAATGGGAAACCAAGGGTCCCAAACGTTTTCCAAAGGAGATAGCCGCCATTAAAGTTTGGGATATATACTCAAATACACATAAAAAACGGAAAAATTGGTCGATTGATTTGCGGTTTTCACTAAAATTATTCCTTATGTTGGTATTTTCTTAAAAATAAATTATAAAGATAAATTTTGAAAAATGCTGATAGAGGGCGCTTTAGACTTTGAAGTAATTAAAAACTATTTATTCCCGTGATTTTTTGCATCTCATTAAATGTTTTCGTAAGCTTAGACTTAAACTTAAATTTTGAGCTCAAAATCTGAATAGTTGGAAGCGGTTAAGTAGCACAAACGTAACTGTGTTCAGAGGGTTTAAATTTCAAATGATTATAAAAAATGGAAAAATTGGTCCAATGATTTGCGGTTCTCACTAAAACTATTCTTTATGTCGGTATTTTATTGAAAATGAATTATAAAGATGAATTTCAAAAAATGCCGATAGAGGGCGCTTTAAACTTTGGAGTAACGAACAACTACTTTTTACGTTATTTTTTGCATCTGATTAAATGTTTTCGTAAACTTAGACTTTATTTAAGACTAAGTTTAGACTAAATTTTGAGCTCAAAATCTGAATAGTTGGGAGTGGTTAAGTAGCACAAACTGAACTGTGTTCAGAGGGTTCAAATTTCAAATGAAAAATAAAAAACGGAAAAATTGGTCGATTCGTTTGCGGTTTAAAATAAAACTATTCTTTAAGAGTATCTTCATGAAAATGAATTTTAATGATATATTTCAAAAAAATCCTTTAGAGGGCGCCTTAAACTTCAGAGTAACCAACAACAAATTTTAACCGTTATTTTTTTCATCTAGTTAAATGCTTTCCAAAACTTGTTAAATGTTTTCGAAATCTTAGATTTAAACTTAAATTTTGAACTCAAATTCTGAATCATTGGGAGGTGTTAAGAAGCGCAAACTGATGTGTGTTCAGGAGATGAAATTTAACCCCCACCCCCCCTCGAACACAGTTCACTTTTGCGCTACTTAAACACTCGCAACGACTCAGAATTAGATCTCAAAATTTAAATCTAAGCATTTGAAAGCATTTAATGAGATTAAAAAAAATAACGGTTAAGAATAACGGTTGTACGCTACTCCAATGTCTAAGGCGCCCTCTACCGGCATTTTGTGAAATTTATCTTTAAAATTTATTTTCAAGAAAACACTGATTTAAAGAGTAGTTTTAGCAAAAACCGCAAACGAATTGACTGATTTTTTCGTTTTTTTATAGTTTTCCGTTTCGTTCGGAATTTAAACCCTCTGAATACAGTTCAGTTTGTGCTACTTAACCACTCCCAACTATTCAGATTTTGAGCTTAAGATTCAAGTTTAAATCTAATCCTACGAAACTATTTAATGAGATGCAAAAAATAACGGCAAAAAATAGTATTAGGATGGATTATTTCGTTAATCCAAAGTCTAAAGCACCCTCTAGCGGCAATTTTTGAAATTTATCTTTATAATTCATTTTCAATAAAATACCGGCATAAAGAATAGTTTTAGTGAAAACCGCAAATCAATGGACCAATTTTTCCGATTTTTATAATCATTTGAAATTTAAATCCTCGGAACACAGTTAAGTTTGTGCTACTAACCGCTTTCAACTATTCAGATATTTAGCTCAAAATTTAAGTTTAAGTCTAAGCTTGCGAAGCCATTTAATGAGATGCAAAAAATGACGGCAAAAAATAGTTTTTCATTACTTCAAAGTCTAAAGCGCCCTCTATCGGCATTTTTCGAAATTTATCTTTATAATTTATTTTCAAAAAAATACCAACATAAAGAATAATTTTAGTGAAAACCGCAAATCAATCGACCAATTTTTCCGTTTTTTATGTGTATTTGAAATTTTGGACCCCAAACTTTAATGGCGGCTATCTCCTTTGGAAAACGTTTGGGACCGTTGGTTGCCTATTTACTATTACTCGTCTTGATGTGTTCCATCACCCCCTAGCGTATATACCATTTGTTTAGGGACACTCTGTATTTATATGTGGGAATAAAGGATGAAGTATTCAGCAATAAAAAAAATAAACTCAATGATTTAATGATAATATTCCAAGCGATACTCATGTGATAAATGCATTGAGAGAACGAGGTGTTCTATAGATTTTTCAGCGATGGCGAATTTGATGGATTTTTAATGCAAAGCTCAGGGAAGCTTGTTTAAACTGAATATTATTCAGTTCTACCGTTATATTTGAATGTTACGTATATATTTTATGTCTATTAAACCTTTTTATATTTTCTAGAATATTCGTTTTGCTTAAATCATATATATATATGTATATATATATACACATTGGTGGCGATAATTTTTAAGCGAAAATTCAAAAGGAAGTAATATAATTCGAATAATTACTATCCCTGTATAATAGCTTCTCCATATAACATCTCATTTAGGTCACACATAGTCACAAGAGTCACAGTCAGTACGGCGAAACAAAAAATAGGAAATTCCATACGTCTTTTTAATGAGTCTCAAATGACTACTATATGTGACGGGTTGAGTCACACGGTGACTTTACAATGTCGTTTTATTGAGACTCTCATGTGACTGTCACTTGGAGGCTCAATTTCAAAGTCATTGTGAATGTTGTATTATGATATATCAACAAATAATGTCACATTAAAGTCACATGGTGACTTCCTGTCATAAAACTATGTCAAATGGTGATAGAGACCCTACTGTGAAGTAACCACTGTGAAAAGTGGTGAAAAGTCACTATGTGACTTTAATGAAACGTTATTTGTTAATTTATCACAATGAAAGGTTCACAGTGACTTTGAAATTGAGTCTCCAGATGAAAGGTCACACGAGAGTCTCAATGTAACAACATTGTAAATTCATCTGGTGACTTGCCACAAGGCAGCAGTCACAAGGACCTGTCAGAGGAGTCACATATAGCAGTCATGTGAGACTCATAAAAGAGACGTATAAAATCTCTTATTTTTTGTTTCGCCGTAGTCACTGTGACTCTTGTGATCATGCGTGACCTGAATGAGATGTTATATAGACTATCTGTTATGCAGGATTAGTAATTGTTCGAATTGTATCATTTCCTTTTGAATATTCGCGTGAAAATTATCGCTTGAAAATCCCTTGAAAATTGGCTTTTAGGGACTCGTCCTTAAATTTTGCACACCAGTGTATGGAAATTCTTAGCTAATAAATAATTTATTTTTTTCCTATAATAGAGGGCAGCACCATAAGCATATAATTTAATTAATATATTAATCCTTTAGATGGCAGCACTAAAATAATTTTCCGCTAGAAGTTGTAGTAATATATTCTAGTTAATTAATTAATATAGTAATATTAATAATTGATTAAAAATAAAAATATAATATTTCTAATAGTAGCATCTATTTTTTTCTAAATATATTATGAATTATATAGTATAATATATGTTTTACTAATTTTTATAATTATTGTTACAACTTTATTTTATTATCTATGTGATTTATACTATGACCATAACCGTGACTGTTAGTAAGTCACATGTAGTTTGTATCTGATTGCACTACAAATCTTGCTAGGATATGGGTAATGGTAAATATCTTAGTACACTATCTACCAAAAAGTATTTGTACACTTTCAGTTTTTGACATTTTGTCAAATATTTAAAATATACTGGTCGGATTCTTCTGGAACTTCAGAAATATAAAGATTATGTTTCACTTTATATTTATTTACATTCATTTGTTAAGCGGGTAATTAGGGGGCCGGCAAAAAAACAAAGAATAATAGAAATATTTGGGATCGCCCTGTACATGAAAATGCACGAAACGACTTATCGCTTTAGAATACAAATATATGAATACAGTAGAATATGTACACTAATTTTTGTGAGAATAGCATGTATATTTATGGCGATAGAGCGATTTTTTTTGAAAAATTCAAAAAATTCTGGTATGTTTTTTGTTTATATCTTGCTGGGTTTTTGACCAAATTTAACGCAAATTTCAGAAAAATTGGCAAAATGCAGTAGAAAAAATGTAGCGCAATTGGAATATAAATATATTAAATATTTTATGAAATATGAGTAGTTGTATAAAATAATTTTTATCTGCGCATGCGCGAACTAGAAAAACATATTTTTTACATCATTTAATAGTCAATTCTATGGAGTGACTTATAAAAAAATCCAATCAAATATCGTGAAAATTCAAAAAGATATCATTATTTTAGTGAGATGTTTTTACTCTGCTCTCTAAAAACGGCTGAATCTTAAGGGATTCTCCACAAATTGACATTTTATAATAACTGACTTTAAAAAAAAAACTAGTATTGAATTAATACAATATTGCTGCTAATAAGTACTTGACAATTGTGATAGAAAAGAAAAAGAGCTTTATTCGCATTCAGGGCTAAACTAAGAGAGGGTTGGGGGAAAAGGGCATGTGCCCCGGGCGCTAGGATGAAAGTGTTCCAAATGTATCTTTCGTTTGGAGATTTTTTTCATGGCTATGTTTAGCATAATATTGTTAAAATTATTATATCTGGGCTATGCTAAAGCATAAAAAAATCTAATGATGATGGCTTAAGGCCCCTGCCCCTACCCGCGAAGATGCTCACGAGCTAATGCTATTCCTATGGGGATGCATTTTTCTAACTCTTTTGCATTTGGACATTTTTAAATAATATGTTTTGCATTGGATAGCGGAAGTCCTTTTCAAGATCGCTCCGTGATTACTTTTTCAATTTTGGCGTAGATATTTTTATAATGTTTCTTTCACTTCCAAAAGCGGTTCTGAAAGTGAAACTAACTTTATAAAAAATATCTATGACTCAAATCGAAAAAGTAGTCAAGGAGCGATTTTGAGAAAGACTTCCGCTATCCAATGCAAAAAAAAAAAAAAAAAAAAAAAAAAAAAATTGAAAATTTCAAAATGCGAAAGAGTTATTAGAAAAATGCCTCCCCACAGGAATAGCATTAGCTCAGCAGTGTCTTCGCGGACAGGGACAAGGGCCTTAAAGATCCTGTTGAAAGTAGAATTTTCTTGATTCGGTTTAAAGTATCAAATTGGAGTATTTTAATAAAGCAGAATACGTTATTTTATATTACATATTTTAAGTTTTAAAATAAGTCGGCTATTAATAAATTGGAGAAATTTTCTTTGTAAATATACTTTGCGAATGAGGGGGAAAGGGGTACCTTCAAAATCCACGTTTGCCTCGGGAAAAACAAGACTGGTTTTGGCCCTGTTCACATTTAATAATTTGTAGATCCTCCTCGAGAGGCAATTACAGCTGCGACTCTCCTGGGCATGCTCTCAACTAGTCCTTGTATTACATTTAATGGTATTTTATTCCACTCTGTTTGCACAAGGCAGGTATGCTCTTTTACTGATTTTGGGCGTGTGTCACCCGCCTTAATTCGACGATCCAACTCGTCCCAGAGGTTCTCTATTGGGTTCAAGTCTGGGCTCTGGGCAGGCCACTCGAGTCGATGCACTCCATTATCAGCATACCAATCCATGCTGCACCTCGCTTCATGGCAGCTTGCGTTGTCATCCTGGAAATAACATGGGTCCAATCCATAGAATTGCCACAACGTAGGAAGTACACTGTTGTCCAGTATATTACAGTAAGCATCGGCATTGAGCTTACCATGAATTGGGACCAAGGGTCCTAGTCCGAACCAGGAAAACAACCCCAGAACATAATTCCCCTTCCGCCAAATTTAACTGTGGGCACAATACATTCTGGTAGGAGGCGTTCTCCAGGCAGACGCCAGACCCAGACCCTACCATCAGAACGGTAGAGGGTGAACCTTGATTCATCACTCCAGAGAACCTGTTTCCATTGCTGTACAGTCCATTGCTGGCGTGTTTTGCACCAACTTATCCGAGCTGCGAGGTTGGACTTGGTGATTAAAGGCTTATGGGCGGCAGCACGGCCATAAAAATTAAGCAGATGAGCTTCCTTACGGATGGTATTCATGGAAACAACACATCCTGAAGCTTGTTGAAATTCTTGGCGTATGTGTAACATTGGTTGGTTGCGGTTCTTCCGAATTTCTCTAGACAGAACCCGTCGGTCTCTATCTCCCAGTTTCGTCGGTCTGCCTACTCTGGCCACATTCTGACAATCACCATTCAGCTTCCATTTTCTAATCACATAAGCCACAGTCGTTTTGGGGTAATTAAGCTCGCTAGATATGTCGATTAAAGATCGGCCATTTCGGTGGTACCCGATGATCACACCTTTCTCAAAATCAGACAGCTCTGTTCTTCTTGGCATCATGCATGCGATTGATGTCAGTGTTGTTTTCGACACCACATTTAACAGTGGAGAACTTGACGTATTTCAGGATCGCAGATATCGGCATTTGCATAAGAGCCATTATCAATTATGTATCAATGGGTAGATTTGACACAAATGCCTCGATTTTTTATAATTATTTTTATCCTGAAATAGGTTCGTTCTGGTAATTATCTAAGAAAAGAAGTAAATCACCAGTAAAAAACGTAAATGGAGATTTGGCAATTTGCGTAAAATCTGACGTCATTCAACTGCTTTCAGAGACCAATTGAAAATCAGTTCACTCCTATCCACAATAACTTTCTGAATTTCCACGAAATTCGATCGGATTTTTTTTTATGGGTAGCTCCATAGAGTTGAATATTAAATTTTGTAAAATGATAAATTTTATCGTTCACGCATACGCTGATTAAAAATTATTTCATACAAATACTCATATTTTAGAAAACTTTTAATATATTTATATTTCAATAGCACCTTATTCTTTCTACTACATTTTGCGAATTTTTCTGAATGTGGCTTTATATTTGGTTGAAAATATTGCATGACATAGAACATTTTAGAAAATATTTAATATATTTATATTTCAATGAATTTTGGTGAACTCCCCCCCCCCTCCCTTTTCTTCTTTGCAAAGCATCTGCAAAAGTATTTGCAAAGAAAAATTTTCTAATTTATTAATAGCCGACTTATTTTAAAACTTAAATTATGTAATATTGATTAAAGTAGTCTGCTTTGTTTAAAAAAATGATACCTTAAAATCGTGAAACCGAATCAAAACGAAAAAAAAAATCTGCTTTATGCGGGATCTTTATGCCATCATCATTAGATTCTTCTATGCTTTGGTATAGGAGAAATGCTTTGAATGGGACGATTTTGACAATATCATGCTAAACATAGACATGGAAAAAATCGCCAAACAAAATGTACATGTGGGACACTTTCATCCTAGCGCCCGGGGCACATGCCCTTTTCCCCCAACCCTCTCTTAGTTTTGGCCCTGAATGCGAATAAAGCTCTTTTTCTTTTCTATCACAATTGTCAAGTACTTATTAGCAGCAAAATTGTATTAGATATTGTATTAATTCAATACTAGTTTTTTTTTAAAGTCAGTTATTAAAAAATGTCAATTTGTGGAGAATCCCTTAAGATTCAGCCGTTTTTAGAGAGCAGAGTAAAAACATCTCACTAAAATAATGATATCTTTTTGAATTTTCACGATATTTGATTGGATTTTTTTTATAAGTCACTCCATAGAATTGACTATTAAATGATATAAAAAAAATGTTTTTCTAGTTCGCGCATGCGCAGATAAAAATTATTTTATACAACTACTCATATTTCATAAAATATTTAATATATTTATATTCCAATTGCGCTACATTTTTTCTACTGCATTTTGCCAATTTTTCTGAAATTTGCGTTAAATTTGGTCAAAAACCCAGCATGATATAAACAAAAAACATACCAGAATTTTTTGAATTTTTCAAAAAAATCGCTCTATCGCCATAAATATACATGCTATTCTCACAAAAATTAGTGTACATATTCTACTGTATTCATATATTTGTATTCTAAAGCGATAAGTCGTTTCGTGCATTTTCATGTACAGGGCGATCCCAAATATTTCTATTATTCTTTGTATTTTTGCCGGCCCCCTAATTACCCGCTTAACAAATGAATGTAAATAAATATAAAGTGAAACATAATCTTTATATTTCTGAAGTTCCAGAAGAATCCGACCAGTATATTTTTAAATATTTGACAAGATGTCAAAAACTGAAAGTGTACAAATACTTTTTTGGTAGATAGTGTGTATATATATATATATATATATATATATATATCTTTAGATTTTTGCCAACCGCTATTATCGTTTAAATGTTCCAATTGAATAAAATGAATTCTTTTGAATCAAAATACTGGTATTCAAAAAGCCAGGGACATGACAGCTATAAAAAAGTATAGATGGTAGTATGTTTTAACTTTTGTTATTTGATTTTTGTATAATTTTCAGAACTGAATCTGAAAGTTACATACATTTATCACTCTAATTTTTTTTTCTTTTGTAAATCGTAAATGCCAAACTAATATATAGCGACAATTTAATACTACAAACAGTTGTAAGTTAAAAGTAAGTTAAAAACTCTTGGGTCGTTTGGAAAGTAGTGTACGTTAGCAAAAAACAATTTGTACCGGAAAATTTTGCCCATTAATTACCAAACGTTGGATACCGGAAATAATATCTAATAACTAGCAAAAGCGATGCTTTATTTGGATTTGCGAAGCATTCTTTCAAAAGATAAATATTTCAAATTAACAGTACTTTTTTCATGGTATTTTTTGCATCTTTATTAAACGAAAAATTTTTATAATTTGACGCGTTTTAATTTTAGAAATATATATTCAGCCAAATTCCATAAATTGTTTTTAACCGGCAAAAATATTAATAATACTTATAGTAATTACCTCTTGATAATAAGTACGCTTCTTTTGGTTCAATTTTCAACCTTCGAATTTTGATAACATTTTAGTTAACGCATTTAACAATTAATTTTACTTGTTTACAATTCTTTTATTGCCACTTTACAAAATAATAATTATAATAATAATAATAATAATTTTTTTTTTCAAATTGCATAAGTATCATTTGCGTAAATGATTTCACATAATGAGAATTAAACGTAAATTGTGTATTTGCATTTTTAACACAGGAAATGTTTTTTATAATTGAATGTAAATAATCCAATTATCAAAATTCTTAATTCATAAAAAAATATGCTCTAACTTTTATAAGAAATGTATTTTTCAAAATTTCATAAAAGAAATCGTGAAACTTTTATGTGATTAAATGAACGGACCACCAAAATATGGGTCACTTCCAAACAATTTTAATAAAGCATTCTATTAAATTATATTTTTTCCTCTCAAATATCTTATATTTTTAACACAAGAAAGTTTAATGTTCGACGGTTAAAAGTACGGTTAAAAGTATAAATTCTGCAGTTATTTTCAATAATCTAAAATATAAAATGTCGTCGTATTCACCCGCCTTTCGTTCATTATATTTCGAATGTGACGTAATATTTCTTAAAAAATAAATAAATAAATAAAAAATCGGCCAAGCTTTTTGCTTTATTTTTCGTTTTTACGCGGAAATCTTGTATAGAAAAGTTTTTTACTTGAAAATATTTCAATTTTAATCTCCAAAGGATTTTGACATATTTCGGTGGAATAATGAAAAAATATTAATCATGAATCTATCTGTAATTATTACCTCCGTGATTTATATTTTCTTCTGAAAATGAACGTGTTTAGTTTTTTATTTGCAAAAATGCGGCTGTACTAGAAAAACGTGTATTTTTAATTAATTAAAATAATAGTTTATTTTAAACTTTATTCTGTAAAAGAAATAATAATATTGTGTAAATCTACAGATCATAATTTATTTTTATGTTTAACTTCAAGTCAAAATACTGGATAGTTATTTTGTTAAGTGTATGACACAATGTAATTTGTGTAGCCTAGTAGAGGATTCGCTTCGTCCATCCTAATTAAATGATAGAATTTTTCGGTATGAATTAATTTTCCCAAACGAACACGACTATTCAAACGAACCAATATAACGCACAAATTACATACTATGTAACTCCCAAAAATCAAGTTTCAAGGTTATTTTGATCCCCTTCCTCAGTGCAAAAGGGAAGAAAAAAAAGTAGTAAAATAGTTTTAAAGAAGCCATTGGTTACAGCCCCGAGTATTGGCTAATGAATAATTGAAAATATGAAAGCAAAGAGGTTAAATATCTTACAGAAATTACGGAGCTGATCAGAAATAGCTAAAAAGAAAGAGTTACTGCGCAAAATCTCTCAACAGAGTGAAAAAAAAGGTGCTACTTATATTGTTTACTAAGGTAGAATTAGAAGTATGTTTGTGAATATTGTAATCTTCGTAAAAATTTAGATCCAAAACTGAACTAAATTTTTGAAATAATTTAGCCTATTTATAATTAATATGATGGTCGGAGTTCCAGCAATGGGTAGCTACACTGTAAAAAAAAAAGGGATCGATCTACTAAAAAAACTTTAGTGATCCTTGTAATTACTAAAAAATTTTTAGTAATCTTAGTCGGTTACAAGAAAGTCTGTAAGAATTACTAGAAAAAAGTTAGCAACGAAGAGAGTTAATAGTTTTATAATTTTAATAACTATTACTAAAACTCACTTGGTGTGGCCTTGATGGCATAGTGGTTATAGTAACGGACTCCAGACTAAAAGGTCCCGGGTTCGATACTGGCCACTGCCAAATACGCACCGAATGTATGTAGTGTAAGTACTCGTTAGTAAAGGGATTATGAAAATCCTGTCGGAGCCGTTAGCAATGTTTGGTGCTGCCATCTGTTGCAGTTTTGCCGAAAATCTTCCGCTTCAGAAGTCTGGATGCAGCTCGAAGGAACCTCCTGCCCTTCGGGCTTACGTAATGGTTATCAAAAAAATTTTGCAGCTATTACTAAAATTTGCTTGGTGGCTCATACTAAAAATTTTTAAGTTAGTTATACAAAAAATTCTTTTGTTCAGTTTACAAAAGAAATGCTTGTTTCACTTGCAAAAGTTTGTAATGGTTACTAAAAAAATCTGTAAAATACAAATTTACTAAAAAATTTTTAGTAACCTCTTGAATTATTTTTTACAGTGTAGGGCAGATTTATCACATTCCTTCTTTACAACATAATTCTGATGTTTTTTTTAGTTTATTCATTATTTATTTTTTTATATATGTTCTTAATATTATCTAAACCTTTTCTATTTACAAGTTTATGATAGGAACTCTTTACTGTAAAAAAAAAAAAAAATCAAAATATAACAAATTGGAAATTGCACGTGAACGTAGAAAATGAGGTGCGTTCGTAAGATAACGAAGTTTTAAAAATATTAAAATCTTGCTGATATAGTAGAGCGTACTTCAGGTACACTATAGTAGTCGAAATCTTTTTTTGTGTTCCTGTAAATATACAGAAAGTAATTTTTATTACACCTCAGAAACGTATATCTCATTCATAAAATGTGAAATAGTTGAATATAATTAAAACACGCCCCAAACAATGTTTCCCCGTATAGCATTATGTATTGGAATACTTTAGTGTGGCCCTGTAATTTAATAATAAAAATTCTTTGCATCACAGATTGTACAGAATGCATAATTTAGTACATACTTCATAGATTCATGCCAATTCTATTATGTTCGAATGAGTGTAACATCATAAAAATGCATTTGAAACTTTTTTCCCATTGACCGTAATGTAATGGAATACCTTTGAATGTCCCTGTAAATGATCTATGCATCCGACTTTCATAACATTTCAAATGACTGGATAAAATTACGTAATAATTATATGTTTTAAATTTCAAACGATTAAAATGCGTTTGAAATTTTTTTCCCAATTGACCGTAATGTAACGGAATCCTTTTGATTGTCCCTGTAATTGATCTATGCATCTGATTTTCATAACACTTGAAGTGACTTGACAAAATTACACAATAATTATATGTTTTAAATTTTAAACGATTAAAATACATTTGAAACTTTTTCCCCATTGATCGTAATGTAACGGAATCCTTTTGATTCTCCCTGTAATTGATCTATCCATCCCATTTTCATAAAATTTTAAATGACTCGATAAAATTACGTAATAATTATATGTTTTAAACTTCAAACAATTAAAATGCAATTGAATTTTTTTTCCCAATTGACCGTAATGTAATGGAATACCTTTGAATGTCCCTGTAAATGATCTATGCATCCGACTTTCATAGCATTTGAAATGACTCGATAAAATTACGTAATAATTATATGTTTTAAATTTCAAACGATTAAATTGCATTTGAAATTTTTTTCCCAATTGACCGTAATGTAACGGAATCCTTTTGATTGTCCTTGTAATTGATCTATGCATCCGATTTTCATAACATTTGAAATGACTCGACAAAATTACGCAATAATTATGTGTTTTAAATTTCAAACGATTAAAATACATTTAAAACTTTTTCCCCCATTGACCGTAATGTAACGGAATCCTTTTGATTCTCCCTGTAATTGATCTATCCATCCGGTTTTCATAAAATTTGAAATGACTCGATAAAATTATGCTATAATTATGTATTGTAATTTCAAACGATTCGGTTGGGTAGTTTTGCGTTGTTATATGCGGACGGACAGACGGACGGACAGACGGACAGACAGACAGACGGAAAGACGGACGGACGGAGTGACAACAATAGGTGCTACGTATTTACATAATTACGAACGCACCTAAAAATGTGAAATAGTTGAATATAATTAAAACACGCCCCAACCAATGTTTCCCCGTTTTGCATTATGTAGTGGAATACTTTTGTGTGGCCCTGTAATTTAATAATAAAAATTCTTTGCATCACAGATTGTACAGAATGCATATTTTAGTTTATACTTCATAGATTCATGCCAATTCTATTATGTTCGAATGAGTGTAACATCATAAAAATGCATTTAAAACTTTTTTCCCATTGACCGAAATGTAATGGAATACCTTTGATTGTCCCTGTAAATGATCTATGCATCCGACTTTCATAACATTTGAAATGACTCAATAAAATTACGTAATAGTTATATGTTTTAAATTTCAAACGATTAAAATGCATTTGAATTTTTTTTCCCATTTGACCATAATGTTACGAAATCCTTTTGATTGTCCCAGTAATTGATCTATGCATCCGATTTTCATAACATTTGAAATGACTCGACAAAATTACGCAATAATTATATGTTTTAAATTTCAAACGATTAAAATACATTTAAAACTTTTTCCCCATTGACCGTAATGTAACGGAATCCTTTTGATTCTCCCTGTAATTGATCTATCCATCCGATTTTCATAAAATTTGTAATGACTCGATAAAATTATGCTATAATTATGTATTTTAATTTCAAACGATTCGGTTGGGTAGTTTTTGCGTTGTTATATGCGGTCGGACAGACGGACGAACTGAGCGACAACAATATGTGCTGTGTATATACATAATTACGAACGCACCTAAAAATGTGAAATAGTTGAATATAATTAAAACACGCCCCAAACAATGTTTCCCCGTATAGCATTATGTAGTGGAATACTTTTGTGTGGCCCTGTAATTTAATAATAAAAATTCTTTGCATCACAGATTGCACAGAATGCATATTTTAGTTTATATTTCATAGATTCATGCCAATTCTATTATGTTCGATTGAGTGTAACATCATAAAAATGCATTTGAAACTTGTTTCCCATTGACCGAAATGTAATGGAATACCTTTGATTGTCCCTGTAAAAGATCTATGCATCCGACTTTCATAACATTTGAAATGACTCGATAAAATTACGTAATAATTATATTTTTAAATTTCAAACGATTAAAATGCATTTGAAATTTTTTTTCCAATTGACCGTAATGTAACGAAATCCTTTTGATTGTCCCTGTAATTGATCTATCCATCCGATTTTCATAAAATTTTAAATGACTCGATAAAATTATGCTATAATTATGTATTTTAATTTCAAACGATTCGGTTGGGTAGTTTTTGCGTTGCTGTATGCGGACGGACAGACAAACAGACAGACGGACAGACGGACGGACTGAGCGACAACAATAGGTGCTACGTATTTACATAATTACGAACGCACCTAAAAACGGAAAAAAGGGGGGGAGGTAGATAAAGAAAAAAATCCATAACTTCGTCATTTCTTAAGATATCAAATATGATTCCATTTATTTTACATCTTCTCAATGATATCTATAACTTTTAGATTGATAAGTTTTTTATAGGACTGATTCTTATAGCTAAAATAAATTAAACAAAAATAGGAGTTGAATAAAATATCTCGAATCCAAACCGCTTTTATAATGACTAATTTTTAATTTCATTTCCTTATTTTAAACGCATCGAAATAACTAGTTCTCTTATTTGGGACCTATAAAATGTGACGTATTGGCCAGGTTTTCTTTTTATTTAAAAACAGTATATATTACAATAAATGCTATCAAAACAGACATTTTAACAGAATTTCCTGAAGCGATCATGATTGAAATGTTGTATTTAAATAACAAACTGCTTATTTGCTGACTCATTTTAAAATTAATTTCGTTTCTGAAACTCATCTAATTGACAGGTTCTCTTGTTTAAGAACTGTATAATGTGCCGTATTTGTAATTGTTTTGATAAAGGCAGAATGTATTTGAAAAAAGATGCTACCAAAGTGGGCATTATGAACAGGATTGCTTTAAACGAACGTGACTGGAGAGTTGAAGATTTATTCAAATAACAAATCACTTATATTCTGACTCATGTTTAAATTCAATTTTTCCCTAAAACGCATTCCAATCGCAATTTCTTTTATTTAGGAACTGGATATAATATGCGGATATAATATGCGTTATTGATCAATTTCAAAGAAGAATTTTTGAACAAAATTTCCCGAAGCGATCATGATTAGATTTGAGGGTGCATTCAAATAACAGATTGCTTATATTATGACTATTTTTAAATTCAATTTTGCTCTCAAATGCATTCAGTTGGCAGTTTTTCTTATTTATGAACTTCATAATTTACCGTATTAGTCAGTTTTTTCATAAATTTTGAGTATATTAAAAAATGCTGTCAAGCTGGTCATTTTGAGCTGAATTTTACTTAAGATGATTCTGATAAAAAATGGCTCAGTGAAAAATGAAATTAAGATTTCTTCAAAAGAGGCTGAATAAAATTGCTTAATTGGGTCTATCTCTTATAATATTTTATCTTTTGTTGTAGAAATGAGCACTTATCTTCGAAATCTACCTCTGCTTTTAGGCTAAGCCGAAGAGGATTTTTATTTATTTATTTTTTTAATTACAAAGTGATGAAAAGTAAAACTCGTTGTTTTCGAGCCATATAATATAAATCCACAAGGAAAAAGAATTTTCATACGTAAATTAATATCTTGCTTCAGAATATAAGCATTGCACTGCACGGAATATTTTTCTCTTGTATTAACCCATTAAACCATTAATATAACTTCTTAGATGAAAATTATTCCGCAAAATTTGTATAGTTTAACGCGTAAGGACGCGCGGTGGCTATCTCAGACCCGGGCTCTTTTAGATTACAGTGTAAAAAAATACCCCACTTTTCCTTACGGGGAAAATGGGTCAGTTTACCTGTTCCCATGGTCATTCTATTATTGTCCTTTAGAATGTTGAAATGCTGAGAGATATTTTCAGTCGAAAAACTGGATTTCCGGACCTCGGAGATCCCCCCCCCCCTCGCGTGTTCTCGTATGTATGTTTTTATTCAAACGCATTGCTGTGAAATAGTATAACCCTCAAATAACAAAATGGGTTGAATATCATGCTTAATGAGTTAAATTGGCGCTGAACAACATGATGACTTCCCATAGAAAAAAAAAAAAAATGAAAAACTCTATTAGAAAGAGATGTCACATATGCCATCGGCAAAGGACAGAAAATCAAAAATAATATGCAAAATATATGAAAAAAATGTATGCAGCTATCTCGGATTGATTACTGCAATACGTATAAATAATCTTTTTGTAAAAATGCTTCGGAACATCTTTTAACAACTATTAGTAATATAATATGTAAATTATAATTAATGTGCCAATTTTATAGTATTATGTAACTAATGTTGCATAATTTCAACTTAATAAGTACTTTAATTATTTTTTTAAAAACATATTCAAATATGTATTTTTTTCATGTATGTTTTCTCTATATGCCTAGTTATGTTGTGTAAAGTGGCAACAAATCTTTTTTGTTAATGAAGAGCAATTAAATTATTTAGCATTTACGGGTTTCCGAGAGCCACCGCGCGCGCTCGAGTCATTATTTAGGCCGCGCGTTCTCCAAGCTTTATGCATGCGTTTTTCATTTTTTTGAGCAATGTAATGATTTAAAATAAAGAGATTCGTGACGATAAATTTAAATTCCATCTGTTAATTTATTCAAAATTCAACCAATTTCAGTATTCCTTAATTAACAAGTAAGTCCATTCAATCGCAGATTTTAAAAAGAAATCATTTCAAAATGCATATTTAAACTGAAAAGTGTAGAGTTTTAACGAAACTTGTACTTCCTTTCATAAAAAGACGGATTAAGACATTTAACTTCGCTACTTACTATTTCTAATTGAACTTCTTTAACTTTCAAAAAGAGAGGATATTTAATGCTTATAACGAGTTATCAATGAACAACCTTAATCCTGAATGCTTGTTAGTGACATTGTAATTAATGAGAACACTTGTAACTAATTAGGGCAGATCACCTTTCCTTATTTATGTGTTTAGAGCTGACTTGCATGTTTGGAGTACATTTTAGAGGGAGTAAATGGTAAGATGTCAATTAAGTATTACAAGTACACGTACTGATATTTTCTGAGCTCTATATTCTGCAATTTGCTATAAATAAATCAATTCCATTTAACAAAAAATATAAATAATTTATTATAAACTTTATTAAATATAGCTTAAAATGATAATAAAATAAATCTTGAGTAAGAAAACTTTTAAAATGTAACCTTTTCCAATATAATTGTATTATATTTTACAAATAAGGAATGGTTAAAAAAACCTCGGCAATTTAAGTGCTATATTCATTTGTAGTTTTAAGATAGAAATACTTCGAATTACACTTTCTGAATAATTAATTATATATTGTGATTTTCTAAAAACAAAAATCAATCATTTCTTGTTATTTCTGATAAATTCGTATCTAAACTTTTTAAATCTTCTAAAAAAAATTTATTCGACGCGTTTGTAAATATATAAATGCATAGCTTCAACAGCAGAAAAGAACTGCGTCGATTAAATTGCAAGCTAAGAAACTTAAATTAACATTCCCATTATAAATACACTGTTTAAAATCTTGTACTAGTTTGAACCAAATTTTAGTTTTCAGTAGCTACCATCCTAAGATGGTGAAATTTGGAACTAAAATATGAAGCTTCCTATTTCAACCTCGTTCCATTTATTAGAAGTATGCTTCATCAGGAGCTCCAAATATTGGTTCAAGATTTCACCATCTTACAGTGGCTGCTATTTAGCACCAAAGGTTGGTTCAAACTTGTACAAGATTTTAAAAGTGTATCAAATTCCAGTGGGTAAATACTCATACAGCAGTTTAAATAACACGAACTTCTGAATAAAAAAGACTATTTATAATTTATTTGCATAAAAGAAATAATGTGTTTATTACTCTCAAAACAGAGTTCCATCATCACTGACCATTCCATTATTACTCCGCTCAAAACTTTTTACAAAAAAATCTGCTTGCTAATTAAAAAAAAAGGAATTGTCTCAGCAACCAACTTGATAAATTAGCTAGACAAAGTATGCATTCGAATTGAATATTTCCAGCTGAGCGAAAAATTGCCCATGCCGGGGATCGAACTCGGATGTTTGGCTTACAAGGCCAATGCTTTACCTGTTAAGCTATCTGGGCGATAGCCGGCTGGGATTTTTCGCTCAGATAACCTTATTGGTCGTAACATCTGGTCTGTAATTTGAAACAGCTCGCAGAATAAACCGCAGGTAATGGAACTCCATATAACGATGGATACGTAGATATACTATTTTTTTTAACACAATCAAACTGATTGGTAAAGTTATCATACGAATTGAATATTTCCAGCTGAGCTTCAATTCGTATGATAACTTTACCAATCAGTTTGATTGTGTTAAAAATAATAGTATATCTACGTATCCATCTTTATATGGAGTTCCATTACCTGCGGTTTATTCTGCGAGCTGTTTCAAATGACAGACCAGATATTACGACCAATAAGGTTATCTGAGCGAAAAATCCCAGCCGGCTATCGCCCAGATAGCTTAACAGGTAAAGCATTGGCCTTGTAAGCCAAATATCCGGGTTCGATCCCCGGCCTGGGCAATTTTTCGCTCAGCTGGAAATATTCAATTCGTATGATAACTTTACCAATCAGTTTGATTGTGTTAAAAATAATAGTAAAGTATGCATTGTCAAGAACAGTCGTCGGTCTGTCGAGATATAACAAAGCAAAAGCTACCCGAACAACTGCTTTGATATTTTATATAAATATAAATTTTCCTAAATTCTTTCGAGTCATTTCAAATTTTATTAAAATCGAATCAAAGCTTAAAAATTATTTAAAAATGTTTTATTTCCTTCTAATAAATCCTATCGTATCTATTTAAGCCAATTATATCTTACAATAAGTCATACAAGGGTTTTTCACTGTAATTATTCCATTAAACCTTTACACACGTAATTATTTCATTAATTCCCTTGATAGGTGATGATTTTAGGTTTTCATGGTGATTAATTTCTCTTTAAGTTAAATTAAGTTAAATTATTCTCTTTAAGTCATATTATTTTCGTATTACTGAATTTAATAAATGTAATCGTAATAAATTTTATTCATACTTAATGCATAAAAGTTCACCAGCTAATGCACCAAGATAAATCCTTACAAAAGTACATATGGCATGAACTTGCCTTATTTGTCGCGATTGATATGCAAATTTTTGTCTTGTCTGCAAATATGTAACAGATATTTTCATACTAATTTGTTAATGCCTTTGCAATGTTATCCTGAACAGCACTTTTCGGACTCACAGACCACTGCTTTTAAATTTTTGTGGTTATGTAACTTTCAATTTAACTATATATAATATGTAAAAAAAAATGTTCTTCCTTTGGAACCACAGAGCCACCACTTGTGCATTATGAGCAGATGAATTTTAATTATAATTCTCCTCTACATAAAGTTTAATGCAAAAATATTATTTTATGAATTATTTAGTATTTTTATCACATTTCGATAAAACAGTCACAAACACCGCTGGCAACATCAGTGCGAAATTCACTGCCGCCGTAATTAATCGGTTAAAGAAGGAAGTGTAAAAAATTCCCAAATTCGAAATTTCAAGACAGTAAAAATAACTATCTATTGTTATTTTCTAATTACTAATATTTTATATTTTCTTTATTATTTTTCATTACACAAAAAAGTATTAGATTTGAAGGAAAAATATACGCGTTTTAAGTAACAGAGATCTCGAAAAACATGTTTTTATAAAATGTTTTTTTTTTTTTTTTTTGAGTCTCTCTGTCTTTCTGCCTGTTTATTTGTGACACAAAATATATGGACACACTGTCTCAATAACTGATGCACGCAATTTAATGAAACTTTATATTTACTTAGTTCTTGATATAAACAATTATGCTGATTAGAATTTGGTTTAAATAGCTTAACAGGTGGGTCTGGTATTCTGCATTATTTCTTATTTTTGCAATAGTTATATCTCAGGAACTAACCCATGGATTTTCATAAAATTAAGTTTTTGTTTCTCCTTGATATAATTTGGCGGTGAATAGGATTTGGTGTAAATCGCCCTACAAGTGTAACGGGTATGCCTCATTTTTATTGTTTCTGCAATGAGTATATTTCAACAACTATTCCATCGATTTTGACAAAACTTCGTATCCCGTTTTTCCTTGGTATAAATTGTTAGTGATTAATTTTTGGTGTAAATCGCTTAAAATGAGATGCTGTTATACGGCATTTTTCCTGATTTTCGCAATAGATTTAGTTCGAGATTTAATGCAAGGGTTTTCATAAAAGTTCAGATTTGGTTACTACCTGATATAATTTTGCACTGATTACATTTTGGTGTACACCTCCCAATAGGCAAAACCGATATGTTGCATTATTCATGATTTAAACAATTGCTATATTATCCAGAATTAATGCTTATATTTTCATTTAATATCAGATTCAGTTATATCTTGATATAAAGCTGATTGCGTTTTGGTTTAAATCGACCAACAGGTGGTGCTTCAAGGCTATACTTTTCATGATTTTTGGCGTTAGCTGTATCGCAAGAACTAATTAACCGAAACGAATTAAACTTAATGTAATATTGCAATTTTACACAAATAGATGATTTAGAATCATCATGGTGTACTATAATCGCTGTGATTGCAAATTATGAAGTATTAACCTGCTTCACATTTAAGAAATTTTAGGGATTGGTACATTTTTAAA
This sequence comes from Maratus speculifer, assembly GCA_964019185.1. Classification (NCBI taxonomy): domain Eukaryota; kingdom Metazoa; phylum Arthropoda; class Arachnida; order Araneae; family Salticidae; genus Maratus; species Maratus speculifer. The sequence goes on from OZ025298.1 coordinate 160,670,473, forward strand.
ATTCTTTATCGATTTTGAAAATATTTGGTCCATGTTTTCGAAGCCTTTGTAAAAAAAATATATATTGAAGTAACAGTAAAATTTTAAGAAGAAAATGAAATTTTGTAGAAAATTGAACGTTTAGCTATTTTATGAGAATGTATAATGAATACTTTGTTTTTTGTTTTAACATATTGGTAACTGTGATAATTTAAAATTTGCGATTGTGAAATATAAAACATAATAATTATTGCATTATTATATGCAGATACGAGCAATACTAATTTTGTTGAATGTTTTTATTTATACATATATAAAATTGTTTGTCCTGACTTACTGATAATCAATGCACAACATAAAAATTGCGAAAATATACTTCTTATGATGTAAGCGTGCACTGACATTGAATTCACAAAATTCCCCCTCCCCCTCCCCCTTTGAAAGGATTAAAAGGGGACAGGTGAGCAATTTAGAAGATTTATCACATCTGAGCAGCCATTTTAAGTAGAAGTGTGAAACGACAGAAAATAAATATGTTAAAGAATAATTAAAAACGTGTTTCAGTGGTTTTAAAATTTTCCCTATCGATTTTAAAATGTTCTTCCTCGAGAGGATTAAAGTGGGGTCGAAATATTCCCAACTTTTGTTAGACCCGTCATGTGACATATCATCGGGAAGCCCTTAGACTACTCTTTCACATTACGAATCTTTCTTCCCACACCACAATTTGCAGACTGCGGGTGGACAATTTCCAATTTTTTTGGAAATAGTGTTTTATGATACAAAACGGATTCTTTATTGGTGTTTTCTGATTAATTTTATCTATGATATATGGAAACATCGAAGAGAAGGGAATGTTTTACACAGAGGAGGCGTGGACGATAGGATATTGGATGGGGTAGGGCGGAGTAATTTTCTAAACTTGGCCTCAATCTATGTGATATATCACTGGAAAGCTCTTTGACAATTATTTCAAATTCTGTATTTTCAGCGCCTATCCTCCCACTTTTCCACCACGGTGCCCACTTTTCTAAATTTAGTCCACACCCCGCATATGATATTCTATTGGAAATCCCTGTGACCACTTATTTATGTTATGCACTTCCTGTGCACTTCGCCCCAAATTTTTCCTTTTAGGGGCTGCAGTTTTCTTATAATGAAAAAACTACGGAACTGACTCAATTACATAGAAAAATCAATAAAAAAAGTTGATTTCATTTACCATCAATTTAGTTCCTGTTTTTGTCCCCACGTGTGTCTTTGATTCTTTTTTTCATATTTTCTGCTAATTATCGAAAAAATTAAATTTTTGATAATTATCAATTAATCAATTTATCAATTAATTTAAACTTCTTTATCTTTTAACACTTACACGTGTATTTTCAAATTTGTGCAACCAGGAGATACCGTCACATGACTTTTCGATTATTCTGGCAATTTCGATTATTCTATTGGAAATCCCTGTGACCACTTATTTATGTTATGCACTTCCTGTGCACTTCGCCCCAAATTTTTCCTTTTAGGGGCTGCAGTTTTCTTATAATGAAAAAACTACGGAACTGACCCAATTACATAGAAAGATCAATAAAAAAAGGTGATTTCATTCCATTTAGTTCCTGTTTTTGTCACCACGTGTGTCTTTGATTCTTTTTTTTCATATTTTCTGCTAATTATCGAAAAAATTAAATTTTTGATAATTATCAATTAATTAATTTACCAATTAATTATAACTTCTTTATCTTTTAATACTTACACGTGTATTTTCAAATTTTTGCAACCAGGAGATACCGTCACATGACTTTTCGATTATTCTGGCTTCTTCTTAGCCTTTTTTTGGTATGTTGTTTTTTAAATTTCATCCGTGTTTAGTTACCATGTATATATAAAAATCCTTTATAAGCATGAATTTTTTTTTAATTACAAGTTATAGGATATCTTTAATCTAGATTCTCGGAAATAATCGATGATTGTAATGATTGTGTTTATTATGATGACGATATTTCCGATGGATTAATTTTCTAGACTTGCCCATTACAAGTCATATCATTGCAAACGTTTTAGGTAGAAGCGTGAAATTCAAGATAACAAACCTATTGAAAAGTTTTTAAACATTTATTCCAAAGTTTTTAGAAATTCCTCCCATCCAAAATGTTTTACAGAATGTACGAAAATTTATGCTATTCCGCCATAACTCAAAGGCAATTTTCCATAGAGGCATGAGTTTGAGGTTAACTAATATACTAACATAAACTTAAACATCTGTTTTATTTATTTTAAAAATTCCCATCTAAACTTAATGGATCAGTCGCACGTTTAGGATATTTCACCATATCTCAGCAATAGGTTTAAGTAGAAGCGAGAAATTTAAGGTAACGCCCCTACTAAAAATATATTTGAAGGTAGGTACTTTATTCACTTTACAGCTATTTAGTCTATTATGTCGCCAACATTGACTTTGAACAGGATAGTGTAAGATTATACGACTAAGACAGCAATTATGAGTATTTGTTTATATATCATTATCATTATTATTTTTATTATTATTATTATTTTATTTACTAGATTATTTCGTTTCATTCGAGATTTCTTAAGAGAAACCGACCAGCTTATCGGGCGAAGTCTGCTAATTAGTATGCATTTACAAAGTAAAAGTATGAGAAAACGTAATTATGCAATTTTTGAAAACAAGGTTCATCAGGCAACATTCCTACATTTTTGACTACTCATAAACACGTAATGAAGTATGTGAATGATGTTACTTAATGTAAAAATGATGTTACTTAATTTGGGTTTTCCAGAAGCCTGAATTTCGAAATTTCACTTTTTAACTTCAGTTTAATTTTTCCACTAAAGTATTATTTTCTTATATATAATAAATATTTTAAGGAACAATAAAATTTCAAATCACTACAGCATTTCAACATAATCGTTTATAATATTTCTAAAAATAAATAAAAGGAGCGAAAAAGAACAATAATATTCGTACTCTGACTTTATTGAAATATATTGTGTAATCAATATTTACGCTGGAGTGTAAAATCACATAGAAACTGTTTTCTGAATTCTTAATTTAGTGTTAAATTTTTTTTAATTTTGCTTTAAAATAAATATGATCAACTAAAATTGATCTAAATCAATTAGAACAGATTTGAAAGAATCTTATTAAAGTGTGATGTAAAGAAAATCGGAATAAGTAATTACAAAAGCATAAGTAATACAAATAAGTAATTTCAAAATTTAAAATGACTAATATTTAAACTATATTGTATTTTATATTTGCGTATAATTTTTAAGTAGTTAAATATCAACTTTTAAATATATATACACGTTCAATAAGTGAAATAAATGCCCATAATTTGAAAACACTTTTTTATGAGAAAACAAAATTGGTAGTCCTCGGGAAATTAAACTTTTACATTTTTTTTTACAAATCATAAAGAAATGCGTGCTTTAATTAATAAAACTTATGCTTTAATATAATGCTTTTTTAATGTTAAATTGAATTTCGTAATTGAATTAAATTAATTTCTAAATATTGTTGATTGAACTAATGATAACAGTTCTTTTTTAGTTAAATAAAAGAAAATTCCTTTTTTAACGCTTGACGACTTTGGGGTAACAAAATATTTATACAAATTTAGGATAAATCATAAAATTTAACGTTTTTTTCCGAGGAGTATGTCTTTTCAAGTATTTTGTTAAGAGGTAAAATAAATTTATATTTTTATAGAAGTAAACATTTCATCCTAACATATAATATGGATGAAATTGTTAATTGATGTCTAACAAGTTTTGTGAGTAAACTAAATTCTCTATATATGATTTTATATAATAAAATATTATGTAGTTGTATAAATATTATAATTTGAAAGCAGCGCAAAAATTTTCTTTTCACATGGATGTTTCAAAAATACTTAAAATGAAATATTCTTTTACGTAATTTTCATTCGTTATTAAGTATTTGAAAGTAGTGCAAACATTTTCTTTTTACATGAATCTTTCACAAATACCTAAAAACAGTATTTTTTTACCTAATTTTGATTCAGTTATTAAGTATTTTCAACATTAAAAACAGAACAGGCTAAAAACAAGGCCATTTAAACAAGCTATCGAAAAAAAATTATTTTGAATCAGAAATTTCCCAGGTAAAAAAGTCAGCAAAAAACCTTTAAAAAAGACCTTCAGTGAAGCTCAAGTTATTTCGGACAAAAAAACCTGAAAGCTACCTTAAGGTAAAAAACCTGTATTTCCCCTCCACATTTTTGTCCGAAATACCTTAAGCTTCCCTGAAGGTAATAAAACCTGCGTTAACCCTTGATACTTTGTCCGAAATACCTTACCCTTTCCTGAAGGTAATAAAACCTGCGTAATCCCTTGACACTTTGTCCGAAATACCTGAAATTAGCCTTTAGCTAAAAACACCCCCACTAGGGGACACCCTGGGAGGTGTCCCCTTTAGGGGGGGGGCGAAATGAGGGTAGAGGGAAAGGAAGTGCATAACATGTATAAGGAATCGCAGGCTTTTCCAACAATATGTCACATGTGGGGGGAGGCAACAAAATTTAGAAAAGTGTCCCCTTCAGGGGGGGGGAGTGAGAAAAGAGAAACTGTTGATGCATAACAAGATTAAGTGGTTACATGCCTTTCAAATGGTATGTCACAACAGGGATATCAGCAAAAGAGCAATGCTTTGAATCCCTCGAAAAATTTTGCCCCTTGAAATGTGCACCCTCTTTCCCCCTTTCTTTGAAATTTTTAGATATTATAAATATTTATCAGAACACCATAAAAAAAGGATCTAAAATGATAAAAACGCTACAATTTCAAAAGCATATGAAAAGCAGAAAAAATAATGAAATTCTTCGTTCGTCCACAGGAAAAATCTGCGAAATTCATCCGTCGACCCAATGAAAAAAATCCAAAGAATTTTGTAAATCGATTACAGTTGCAAATTTTTTTAACATGTAGGAATAAAATGTTTCAAAACTCATAAATCAGTAATGTGAAAAAAATTGATACAACAATTCACTCTTAATTTTTAAGCCGATTTCTGGTGAAAAATCGTAAAATGGGTCACACTGAATATTGCATAATGAATAATAATTAATGTAAAGAAAAAATATTGCATAATAACATTAAATAGGGAAAAGTCACAAAATGCATCTGCCACAGGAAAGCATTTCAAAATTTTACTGATAAAAAAAGTGTAAACAAACCAATTCAAAATATTTTTTTTTTCTGAACAAGGTACATAATAGCCCTTTTATAAAAATTCACGCCCGTTTTTTCTTTTTTAGAGCAACACTTCTTTTTTTTTTTCTAGAAACAACATAATTTTAGTATTGATTTGAGATAAAAATATCGGAAGGGGGGGGGGGGAGAAATTTTAAAAAAGGGAGCAGTTGCACCTTGTTAAATAATTTATACATATATATATATATTTTAAGTCCATTTTTCTCAATAAATTTTAATATTTTCTGCGACTGATTGATTTTTTGGAGATCTTCCCAATTCACTGATGAAAACCAATCACCCAATTCGCCTGTGATCAAATAAAGAATTTTGCTTTTTTTTTTTTTTTTTTTTTTTTTTTTTTTAGGAATGTTATTTCTGTCATTAGGCTGCCAAAAAGCTTTGCTAAAATGTCAATCATTTTTGTGAAAAAATCGAGAAATTCATCAAACAGTTGGCTATGATGAAAAAATTCAGTCCGTCAAAAAAAAAAAAAAAAAAAAAAAAAAAAAACTAGTTTTGCCAGTAAGTCGCGAGGGAAAATAGGGAAATTCACCAACTGTTTACTGGATAAAATGAAATTTTTTGACCATCTGAGGGGGAGGGGGGGTGGAATCTGCACCTTGCTTGTCCTCATACACAATTAAAGTTATTGACCGTAATAGCCTAATGTGAAAAAAAAACCCTTAAAAAGTAAAAATTGTTTAATAATAATTAAAATGCTAGCAAAATATGTGAACACTCCCATAAGATTAGCATTAGCTTGCATCAGTGGCGGATCTAAGGATGGGTCATGGGGGTCATGATTCCCCCCTGGAGCTCTTCAAAGAGGGATGTACACTGTACAGTCTAAATAAAAGGTGATAAAACAGAAACGCAAAATAGCATCTAATCGAAAGAATTTGTGCTTTTTTTGAAACTGATCGAGAAAATCCACGAATTTTCTGCTCCTGATCGACATAATTCACAATTTTTCCGTACCCGATCGGTGAAATCTGCAATTTTTGCGAAGCCAATACACGACATTCAGAATTTTTCCATGCGTAATTGATGAAATTCACGATTTTTTTGGGTGTGATCGCCGAAATTTGAGATTTTTCCACGAATGGTCGGCGAAATTTGAGATTTTTCTTCACTTGATTGAAAAAATTCACGATTTTTGTGCCCAATCCACAAAATTAGCACATTTTTCCGTTCTCCTTCGATGAAATACGAATTTTTCCGTACACGAACTAAGAAATACGCATTTCTTAATTGAATGATGAGCTATGCATTTTTTTCCTGCTGTAAACTGATGAAATCCGTGTTTTTTTTCTCGCGATATTGACGAAACTCACGATTGTTCTGCAGACGCTCAAAGATTTATTTAATTTTTCCATGCATCATCGACAAAATTTGTGGTTTTCCGCACCCTATCAACAAAATTAGCTATTTTTCGTTCCGAATCGACAAAATTAGCTATTTTTTCATTCCGAATCGATAAGATTCTCGAGATTTTTGTATTTGATCGCCGGAATTCATGCTTTTTACGAAGCCGACCATATTTGCAATAATTACTTTCCCGATCAATGGAATTGTCAATTTTTGTTCGCCATATCAACGTAATTTGCGATTTTTTTTCATTCCAGATCAATTATATATCCGCTTTTTACGAAACTGATTGACCATATTTGCGACTTTTTTGTTCCTGATCGACAACGTTCGCAATTTTTCAGTGCCCTACCAAAAGCGATTTTTTCGCTCCCGGTCGACTAAATTCTTGCTTTTTACGAAAGCAGTCGACCATATTCGGGATTTTTCCGTGCCCAATTGACGAGATTCGTGCCTTTTTCCGTTCTTGTCCAAGAAATACGCATTTTTCTGCATCAAACAATAAAATTCGAGATTCTTAACTGACTGATGAAATCTGCATTTTTTCCCTGCAGTAAATTAATGAAATATGTGATTTTTTTTCTCGCGATAAACTGATAAAACTCGTTATTGCTCTGCAGCCGCTCAAAAAAATTTTTGATTTTTCGGCGCATCATCGACAAAATCTACGATTTTTCCTTGCCCTATCAACAAAATTAGCGATTTTTTCGTTCCGAATTGAAAAAATTCGCGAGTTTTTCGTACCCAATCGCTCTTTTTACGAAGACAATCTACTACATTCGTGATAATTTTTTCCCGATTCACGAAATTGGCAATTTTTGCGTTCCATATGAACTCAAAATTCGCAATTTTTCCATTCCCGATCGAATAATTTTGCGCTTTTTACGAAGCGATCGACAAACTTGGGAGGTTTCCGTGCCCTGTTAACGAAATTTGCGTTCCAGATACACAAAATTCGCAACTTTTTGTGCTCAATCGACAAAATTTGCATTTTTTCTGAGACATACAGACAAAATTCAAAAATTTTCGAGGTCCATTATACAAAACTCGCGATTTTCCAATGTCTAGTTGACGATATTTTCGATTTTTCCGTGCCAGGTCAACGAAATTCTTGTTTTTTTTGCGCTGTAAACAGACAAAACAGGCGACTTTTCTAGCCTATGAACAAAATTTTTTCAAGTATTATAAAAAAAATTATATTTTTTGCCTTGCCGATAAACGAAATCTGAGGCTTTTCGCGCCCGATTGACAAAATTCGTGATTTTTGCGTGCCTAATCGACAGATTTCGCGATTTTTTTATGCCCGATCTGCGAAATTTGCTATTTTTTATCGCAATTCCGTTTTCACAATATTTACTGTATTTCAAAATTGTTTCATTAAATCATCTGTCAAAAGTTGTGACCCCCCCCCCCCCTGGAGGTTGGGTTGGATCCGCCCTTGGCTTGCATGTTTAAAATCTTAAATAGGTAAGCAAAGAAATTCAACCGCTAATGTTAAAAATTGGGTTACTGTTTACTTTTCGATTTTTATTACAGATTATATAATATATAAAGCTACTTTTACTTTCACATATCTCAAAAGGATGCTCCCACAGATTTAACATTAGCTTGCGAGATTCTTTGTATATCAAAAATTTAAATATATACATTTTTGTATGATGAAAAAACATATTATTCAGTCCGTCAAAAAAAATTGTCTGATTCACTTATTGATTACATGGAAAAAGAAAGCTCACAAGTTTATCCAATAAGTTGTGCTGAAAAATAGGGAAATTCGGCAGATGTTTACTGGATAAAATGAAATTTGTTGACCATCTGCATGGGTGGTGGTGAGGGGGGGGGCTGCACCTCCTATGTCCCCATACAAATAAAAGTTAACTGTAAGAGCCTAATGGGAAAAAATCCTTAAAAAAAATAAAATAATTAATATGCTAGTGAAAAATATGTGAAAAACATCCCCATAAGATTAACATTAGTTTAAGCATTAAAAATCTAAGCTAGTCATGCAAAGAAATTGAGTCACTAATGTTAAACTTATGAGAGCATTCTTTAAAAAAAATTCTCACGTGCATATTGATAATTTCAAATGTTTTTTTTTTCTTGCTTAGAACGGCTGAGATTGAATTCTAATTAGGTTACTGTATATTTTTTAATTGTTATTACAGATTATATATATATATAATTACTTTTACTTTCACATACCTCAAAAGGTTGCTTCCATAGATTTAACATTAGCTTGCGAGTTTCTTTGTATGTCATAAATATATACATTTTTGTATGAAATGACTAACATACTCTTCATTTAACACCCCCCTCCGCCTTTCGTTCTGCCACCCAGGGCATATGTGGGAAGAAAAAAAAATGAAAAAGTCATACAAGTGTTGGTATAATATAGAGAAATAAATAATAATAAGTAAGCAGACATGGTACAAGCTCAGCAAAAAAAAAAAAAAAAAAAAAAAAAAAAGCTGAACTTTCACGGACTTTTGATAAAATTAGCATTTTCTCGCAGAGTTTTAACAAAATTAGCACTTTTCTGCAATTTTTTAACGAAATTAGTGTTTTTTGTGAGCATTTTATGAAAATTACACTTTTTTATGGTTTTTCTCAATGAAATTTATATTATTATGATCTTTTAGCAATATACACAGTTTTTCTCACCATTTTTGACAAAATTCACATTATTTTCCACAATCTTTCAAGAAAATTTGAGTATTTTCCGCGGTCTAAGGCCAAAATTCACGTATTTTCCATGATCTTTCGACAAAATTTGCATATTTTCCAAGATCTTTCGTCAAAATCTACATATTTTCTGAGATCTTTCGTCAAAATCTACATTATTTTCTGAGATCTTTCGTCAAAATCCACATATTTTCTAAAATCTTTCGTCAAAATCCACATATTTTCTGAGATCTTTCGGCAAAATCTACATATTTTCTGAGATCTTTTGAAAAAATTCTCTTATCTTTCAACAAAATTCCCCTCTTTTTTCAATGTTTTAGAAAATTTGCATATTTTCAGCGATTTCTCCTCAAAATTCGCTAATTTTCAGTTACCTTTCTTCAAAATTCATATATTTTCCGCGATCTTTCGTCAAAATATGTGTTTTTTCTTCGATCTTTCAAAAAAATTCGTGATTTTTCTCTGATCTTTCGTCAAAATTAGCATATTTTTGTACAAAATACATTTATTTTCCACGAACTTTCAACAAAATATGCCTAATATGTCTCATAACATATACATATACACTCATAACATAAACAAAATATGTCTCATATTTTTCAAGATCTTTCAACAACAATTGCATATTATCCATGATCTTTTGACAAAAATGGCATACTTTCTCATATTTTTCATGATTTATCAATAAGATTCGCCTATTTTCTGCATTTTTTCAACAAAATTTGCGTATTTTACCGATTTTTCAACAAAAGTAGTGTATTTTCCCCGATCTTTCAACTAAATTCACATATTCTCCACGATCTTTCGACAAAATTCGCAGGATTTTTCTACAAAATCTGAATAATTTCCACGATTTTTCGATAAAACTCAAGTGTATTTGATGATTCTTTGACGAAAGTAGAGTATTTTTCCGCAATCTGTTCACAAAAATCACGTTTCCCCGCAATCCTTTAACATAAATTGCGTCTTGTTCAGGATCCATTAACTAAAATCGTATCTCGAGCACAAAAAATCTCGAATTTCGTCGATCGAGCACAAAAAGCGCGAATTTTGTTGATCTCGAACGGAAAAAAATCACAAATATTTCGATCGGGAATGAAAAAATTGCGAATCTCGTTGATATGGCATGCAAAAATTACCAATTTCAACGATCAGGATAAAAAATTATTGCAAATATGGTCGATTCATAAAAAATTGGAATTCGGGTGATCAAATACGAAAATTTTGCGAATTTTCTCGATTCAGAATTTAAAAAATGCTAATTTCATTAATGAAGCACAAAATAAAGCAGATTTTGTGCCAAAAAATTGAAAAATTCTTTGTGCTGCTGCAGGATAATCGTGAGTTTCATCAGTTTATCATGAGAGGAAAAAAAAATCACAGATCTGATGAATTTATGGCAGAAAAAAAAATAATAATAAAGATCTTGTCAGTCAGTTAAGAATTGCGAATTTCATTTTTTGTGCTCGGAAAAATGCGTTTTTCTTGGACCAAGTAAAAGGCGCTAATTTCGTCGATTGGAAAAAAATTGCGAATATGGACGATCCCCTTCGAAATAAAGTGCAAATTAGTTGATCGGGAACGTAAAATCACAAATTTTATCGATGGAAAATGAAAAAAATCGCAAATATGTTCAATTGGCTTCGGAAAACGCATGAATTCAGGCAATCGGGTTCGAAAAACTTGCGAATTTTATCGATTCGGTAGGAAAAATTGCTAATTTTATTGCTTAGATACGAAAAAACAGTAGATTTTATCGATGATTGCTGAAAAATTGAAATTTTTTTCAACAGCTGCAGAACAATCGTCAATTTCGGCAGTTTATTGTGAAAAAAAAATCGTGGATTTCATCAATTTGAGGCGGAAAAAATGCAGATTTCGACAGACAGTTATGAATAGTTAATTTCATTGCTAGTGCACAAAAAAATGCACATTTCATCGATCAAGAACGGAGAAAGGCGCTAATTTTGTCGATTGGGCACGGAAAAATAGTCATTTTTGTCGATCAGGCTTAGAAAAATTGCGAATTTCTTGGATTGGCTTTGAAAAAATCGCGAATTTCACCAATCTTGTGCAGAAAATTGTGAATTATGTCGATATGGCGCGGAAAAATCAGGAATTTTGTTGATCAGGAAAATCTTGTTGATCAGCTCCTTTCCCTTCTTGCTCATAAACTTCACATTTTTAATTCAGCATTAGCAACTTACGTTTGTTTTTTAGAACTTTTAACGAACAAAATTTAGTCTTCCGAAAAGTCAAGGATTACTATTACATGTTGAAAATAATTCTTGCGATATCTGTTATATATACAAACGTAAAAACTGTTGACATATCTTTACCAGCTTAATTGGATATTTTGGCCTGGTAAGTGAACCCCCTCCCTTCTCCCGTTTGAGACCAAATTTTTTATTTTGTTTATAAAGGCCACAGATCACCTCTTTAAAATATAATTCTCTTCATGTTACTGATTTGGCCCTTCTCTTGAACAGGTTGTGCATCCCTATCAGAGGTACATTTATTTTCACAGTTCTTATTCTAAAATACAATAAGGCATAAATATACAAGAACAGACAATTAAAAAAACTAAACCACAATCACCCAATGATTTTCAATTAACAATCGGTAAATTCCATCTCCACACCCCCCTAAACAAAATGCTCTAGCTATGCCACTGCCAGCACTGTGTAAATCAGGTAGGTATGTTCCTAAAAAGATAACGGCTGAAAGATTTATAAAAAAGCTAAATTACTTACCGATAAAATGGTATTCCAAATTAAAAAAATTGACTAATTTTTCACAAAAAAAATTGCTTCATTAATTTCTTGCCTTAGACATATGTACAGACAAATCACATCAATTAAAAATGCGCTATTTGAGATTAAAAAAAAAAAAATCCCGCTTTGCAGGTTTTTTTATTTAAAGTTATCAACAATGTTTCCAATCAAACAATTAACTCCAGACTGAAATGTCCTGTAGAAAATTGAATATAGCATTCATTAGAAATTCAAAAAAAAAAAAAAACTTGAAAAATCTCCACTCATTAAAGTAACTAATAACAAAAATTTTAGTCAATAAAAATATTTTGATTAGGGGGAACATTTCTTATAAGAAATTTTCGTGATTGATAGGGATCTTTGTGATTCATAAAGATCGATTTCCCTTTTTTTTAAGTGATAAAGATCTCCTAATTTTAAAAACAGCTTGACACTTAACTCTTAAAATACATCCTAAAGGGACTTTGAAATTTTATTTTAATGAAAACATCAAGCAATTAAAAAAATTAAACAGTTTTATTACAAAATCCCTTTAGGATGTATTTTAAGAGTTAGTGTCACGCTGTTTTTAAAATTAGGAGATCTTTATCACTTAAAAAACAGGGTAATCGATCTTTACGAATCACAAAAATCCCTATAGATCATGAAAATTTCTTATAAAAAATGTTCCCCCATACCAAAATATTTCTAAATCTACGTGACGATACGTTGTTACCGAATATTGTTCTTGTCTAATGAATCACATATTAAAATAAATTTTAATATTAAAAATTTGTATTAAATAACAAATATTTGTAGCCTTCTTAAGGCAATGTATACATCCTTTTAAAAATTAATTACAGTGTGACTATTTTACTGATAGAAACTTAAAATACAGGATTAGATAAACGAGAAATAAAATAATTAAACGCGCGTCGCGCCGCTCACATGTACGTAAACATTGGCGCGAAATGATAACAACACATTCGGAAAGTTGAGTTGGTAATCTCCTTCATCTTCCGTGGCATGGAGTCAGAAAAATTAGTAAAGCTAGGTCCAACGATTGTTTTTAACGAAGTAATTTTAATAAAAACTAGAAGTTATGCCTGATAGGGGATATGGACCATTTTTGCATGTAATAACCCCACCTATATTTTTCAGCTTTAATCCTGGACACCGGCCAAAATGAGAAAATTGGAGATGGGAGAGTTGCTTCATCTAGCTCGATTTTGAAATTTAAATAACTATTTATTATTCTTTTTATGTCTTCAAAAACATTGTAATTTTTTTTTTCGTGTAACTAACATAAAAGAGCTTCTTTTATTTTAGAATGCGCAAAATTCTAAGTTTTTTTTTCAAAGAGGAACAGAAAAAATTGTTCAAGGGACTACAGGGGAAGGGTGGAAGTGGGAGGTGAACCAATACCTCTTCATGCATTTTTAAATTTATCTAACTAAAGTTTTCCCTTTTTTTCAGATTAAAAAAATATACATTCATTTCGGAAAACTTAAGATGAAAAACTAAACAAGATATTTTCCGTAAAAAGGTGGGGGGGATACTTTGATCCTAGTTAGATTTTAAGATTTAATTAATTTTGTGGTGGGGGAGAGGCAGGATGTTTCTTAACAAATTTCTTCTGATAGTTAATTTTCGACCTTTTTTAACACTTTCTAACAAAGTTCAAAACTGTGTATGAATTCGGTTTGTATGTCCGTCCGTCCGTGGTCTAACTCTACTAAATATTGTCGGAATGCAATAACATTTAATTTTATACTTTTTGACTTTTATATTACAGAGACATTTAAAAGAATTCCGTTACATTAAATTTATTTTCGGAAGTTTATCGGACTTTGAAATTTCGTGCGTTTTTGAATACGATATTAAATATTAATGTAAGAGATTTTGAAATAATAAAGGGCGTTAAGAATTTTCCATTTAACCGCTAACGGGATTTTTGGATGGGATTGAAAAATTGTAATTTCAAATGGTAATTAAGAATCTTAATGAGGACTTTAAAATAATATGAAGATTTTTCCTTTCTTAGAACGGAATTTTTATATCGCTATTTCAAATTATAATTTAACATAATTAAAAATGTTAAGAAGGATAATTAAGAATTTTTTATTGAACCGGTGGAAGAAATTAGATTTCTCAGAATTATCTAAAATATTAATTTAAAATAATAATAATAATAATAAATATTATGAGGAAATGCAAATATATCAAAATCTTAGATATCATAATGTGCAATGATAAACCTCAATAAAACCTTCAAGTAAAACCTTTATATCACCTGCGTGAGAAACAGTTTTCACTTTCCTTCAAAATACCTCAAGTGATTTCATGAAAATCTTCTAAGTCATTAAAGGTGATTTAAAGGTAATAATTTGCTCATAAGAACCTGTATGAAAACTTTTTAAAAGCTGTATATTTCTCTTAGGGAAACCTTTAGCTTTCATTTTCCTTATAAATACCCGCAAAAACCTTTAATATGCCTGCAAAATCTCAAAATATTTAAAGGTTTTTTACTGATTTTTTTACCTGGGTTGTTACAAAGTTTAACAAGATGGAAGAATAAAGTAATGTAATCATCGTTAAAGACTGTCCACTTGCATGGTAACTTTGCATCCAGTATCGTAATAATGTATACTGTTAGGGCTTAGAGGAGGCGTAATGTAAGATACTTTAATTTGATTCATAACCACATCGAAAAAAAGAAAATTACAAAATATATACAGTAGTTCTATAATGAACATGCAAAAGAACTACCGGGGGAAGGGCCCATAAATAAGAAATTCTTTACAGAGACCACAAAAAGTTTTAATAATAAAAATGTTAAAAAGAAATCAGATTAAAAAGGGTTATTAGTTTCTTCGTATTCTTTTAATACAAAATATTATAAAAAAAAGTCAATAGAAATTAAAAATAACACACAATAATATAGGAGAAAATTCAGTCTAAAATAATTTTTTAAAATAATAAAAGAAAATAGAAAATGCGTAGACGATCACCAAGCCTTATAATGTATAAGAAAGAAGAAAAGTTTAATCTTTACTGGTGAAATTTAGTTTGTTTTCTAAATTTTGTTTTATATGCTGGTCAATTTTCATTCTTTTTTTTTATTAGGGTAGGAATATTTTTGATACACATTAAGAACTTGATTGTTGTAATACTTCTTTAATGTTTTGCAAAGGTTTGGAAAATTCCTGTAGTTTTCCAATTTAATTAATTGGGTTTTAGCCGGAGGTTGTTGATTTATTTATAGTATTAATACTATAAATATTAGGAGCCTCATCTGTTAGAAGGTGAGGATGTAATAAAATATAAATTACATAGAAGTAAGTTAAATAGTTTCATGTAAAAAAATTAATGTTGGACATTTTTATAAAGCTTGAGGAAATTTAAGGTATACTGGGTGTTAAATGATGATTCATTACAAAATGTCCGTATTAATAACTGTGTCTTTCATATTGATGTAAAAATGTATCTATGTGTATTTTAAAAAATACAGAGAGGAAACTTTCGTTATTTCGTTTAGAAGGAAGGTGACACAGATAGCGTTTAAGTATGTATACAAGGTAACTCTAAACCAGGCGTGTAAAACACGTCGCCTGCGGGCCATAATTGGCCCGCCAAGCCTTTGGCTTTTTTCTATTTTGATTCAGTTCTTAGTTGATGTAGAAAATACACTTTGAATTGCAAATATTCCAGCGTTGCAAAATTGGAGAATGATTTTATTCAAAATATCTACCATTATTTCAGAATATTAATCTTCATTACATTTAATGGCAGGTATTGACATACATTAAATTCAATTATCCCCATTTAAATGAAGAAAAGTTTAAATTTTTAAATTAAGGATTGTTATTTAGGATGAATTTTTTTTTACAGTCTGGCATAGAAGGTGCAATCAACACCGATTCAACACCACTGTGGCATAAAAGATGCAAACTTATTGTCTTGAATCTAATTCATTTTAAAATTTCGTTCCCAGGAGATAGGGTATGCAAAAGTAATCAATAAGAAAGTTAACAA
The DNA here is from genome assembly GCA_964019185.1 of Maratus speculifer. Classification (NCBI taxonomy): domain Eukaryota; kingdom Metazoa; phylum Arthropoda; class Arachnida; order Araneae; family Salticidae; genus Maratus; species Maratus speculifer. Next base: position 160,686,525 of record OZ025298.1, read on the forward strand.
GAGCATATCTTAATCTGAAAATTAAAAAATATATATATAAAAGTTTTATGTTTTTACCTCCTAATAGTTTATTAAATGTTTTATTTTGAAACGAATACATTATTTTATTGCTCTCTTGATTCTCTCTGACATTACAAAGTAATGCGTGGTATTGCTTTGGCATTAAAAATGTATAGGAAATGTATTAAAATACGACACTAATTTTTAATTAAAAGTCTCTAAAAAATCAAAAGAAATAAATGGATTTAAAAAGGAAAGTGACACAAATTCTCGTCTTGTAAAATAATAATAATGATAGTAATCTTATACTATAATGCGAGCAAAAATTGTGTGTGTGTGTGTGTGTGTGTGTGGGTAAATTTTATTTCAAAAACGGCTCTAACGATTTTCGCAAAAATTTGGATTTTACCATTTTCGGGCACGAGAAGACCATTGGGCTAGGTCGCATGTTCGAGAAAATTCGATTATTGGGTCATTTTGGGTCATAATGGGTCAGGATTAAGCAATTTATATCTAGAGAATGGCTGGATCGATTTTAAGGAAATTTTGTACCCAATCGTTTTTTGGCACGAGAAAACAATTTAGCTGGATCACATGTTCGAAAAATTTTGATTAGTGGGTCATTTTTGGGTCATTGTGGGTCAAGCCATTTTTATTTAAAAAACGGCTCTAACGATTTCGACCAAATTTTATATTTTATCGTTTTGGATTACAAGAAGACCATTGGGTTAGGTAACTTGTTCGAGAAAATTCGGTTAGTGGGTCATTTTTGGGGTCATTGTGGGTCATGCTATTTTTATCTAGAGATTTTCTCACGCAATTTTGACTAAAAGTTGCATTCTATGGTTTTCGGGCACGACAAAAACATTGGGCTAGGTTACATGTTCGAAAAAAAATTTGAATGGGTCATATTGGGTCATTCAGGATCTGGGTCAAGCTATTTATATTTAAAGAACCGCAGAATCAATTTCATCGAAATTTTGCCTGTAACAGTTTTTTGACACGAGAAAGCTAATGGGCTAAGTCACACGATCGAGAGATTTCGATTATAAGAGTCATTTGTGGGTCATGATGTGTCATAATGGGTCATGGTCAAGCTATAGCTAAAGAACAGGTGGATCGATTTTAACGAAATTTTGTATACAACATTTTTTTGGCACGAGAAAACTATTGGGCTAGGTCTCAGTTCGAGAAATTTCGATTACTGGGTCATTTTGGGTCATAAAAGGTCTGGGTCAAGCTATTTATATATAAAGTACGACAGTATCAAATTTAATGAAATTTTGTATGTAAATTTTTTGACACGAGAAAATTAATGGGCTATCTCACATGTTTGAGAGATTTCGATTACAAGAGTCATTTATGGGTCATGATGGGTGTTAATGGGTCATGTCAAGCTATATGTAAAGAACATGTGGATCAGTTTTAACGAAATTTTGTATACAACATTTTTTTTTTGGCACGAGAAAACTATTGGACTAGGTCACATGATCGAGAGATTTCGATTAATGGGTCATTTTGGGTCATAAAGGGTCTGGGTCAAGTTATTTATATTTAAGGATCGAGTTTAACGAAATTTTGAGAGTAACAATTTTTATACACGAGAAAACTAATGTGCTAAGTCACATGTTCGAGAGATTTTGATTATAAGGGTCATTTGTGGGTCATGTTGGGTCATTGTCAAGCTATATCTAAAGAACGGGTGAATCGATTTTAACGAAATTTTGTATACAGCATATTTTTGGCACGAGAAAATCATTGGGCTATGTCACATGTTCGAGAAATTTCGATCCGTGGGTCACTTTTGGGTTATTCTAATTTTACCTAGACAATGTCTCGCGCAAATTTGACTAAATTTTATATTCTATCGTTTTCGGACACAAGAAAATCATTGGAATAGGTCAGATGTTTGAGAAAACTCGATTAATGAGTCATTTTGGGTCATAATGCGTCAACGTCAAACTATTTGTACCTAAAAATTGGCTCAATCGATTTTATCTAAATTTTGTATTTAACGTTTTTCGGCAAGCAAAAATTAATGAACTAAGTCACATTTTCGAGAGATTTCAATATAAGGGTCATTTATGTGTCATGCTAATTTTATCTAGAAAATTGTTCTCACCATTTTGAGTACATTTTCTATTATATCGTTTTTGGGCAAAAGAAAACCATTGAGATAGGACACATGCGCGAAACAATTCAATTAGTGGGTCGTTTTAGGTCTTAATGGGTTCGGGTCATTCTAATTATATATAACAACGACTCAGTCAATTTTACCTAAATTTTGCAACGGAACGTCTTTTGTCACGAGAAGACTATTGAGCTGAGTTGCATATTAAACAAAATTATATTAGTGGGTCATATCGCTTCATTGCTGAATGCTGTCAAGCTAATTTTACTTAAGAAATGGGTTGAACGATTTTGATTCATTTTATACTCTACTGCTTTTGATTACCTGAAGACCATTGAGGTAAATCACATGTTTGATCACATGTGATTAGTGGATCATTTGGGTAATAAGGGTCAGGATCACGAGACTATGGCAAAAGCCAATAACGTGGCGATATTTGACAAAATACTGGCGAAATTTGGCCGAAAAATCGACTATTAACGTTACGAAACCAAAACACATATTTGGCGCCAGATGAAAGAATGTGTCCAAATTTGGTTATATCCGGCAAAAAATATTGTCTTTCAGAATGTGAAGAAATTTCTTATACATTCTTAATAGTCTTCGAGATGCATAGTTAAACTAATCAGAGTCGAGCTAAAAAAGTGATTTGGATTGATGTCCTTTCGTTGTAAAATTTATGAACATGTGCATACAAACATAGTTTTCTTATTGATTGTTTTTGTAAATAATACTATTAATAATAACATGTTTTACAGTAATAATACTATATCGAGTTGAAAACAAAGTTAATTTTGACCGAGCTGAGCTCGGTTACCCCTGCTAGTAATAATAATAATAAAAAAATGTTACCCTGTTTTTATTATTTGGCTTCCTGCATAGTCTAACGCGAGTATTTTGGACATAAGCTCATTAATTAATTTCATTCTTAACCCCCTGGGGACGAGCGACAGGGATAAGTGCCGTGAAAAGTCTTAAGGATCTTTGTTTATTTCTACCAGTAAAACTTGTCTTACTTAATCGATTCAAAAAGGTATAAACTTCTGTTTTTAAAAACCGGTGACAAAAAATTAAAAATTTCGTAAAATTCTCCCGTCGCGAAGTGATTAAATGTTAGTAAACGTATCATTGTAAATTATCCCTGTGTGATCTTTTATACTTCTTGATGATGAAGACATAACCTCCCAGATTTATATAAGTCAATTTGAAATAATTTTTTATACTCAAACAAAGACTGAAATTTATATTTCATATGTAGAAACTTCGTTGAAGTTTGCCAAGAATATACTCATATATATTTCGAAAAGCCGACAAATATCTAGAAATAATATGGAAAAATAAACAGATTTTAAACTGAAATTTTATTGATAAAAGTGTGTTCGTAAAACATATTAGAAGTAATCCATCTGCTTTTAAAAACAACTATTGGATGCATTTGCACACAACTCAAAATCGCTCACGTTAGAATAAAGGTTGCCCAGAATAGTAAATAAATTTAAAAAAAGCAGAGGCTTTTCTATAATTATTCATGATAAGGTACCCTGGGGTAATAACGCCAGACGGGGTAATAACGCCAAGTGCTAATATTTCGCATAATTATGAAATAATCTGGTAAATGACACCCATGTGTTCTGCGCAGAAGGGTTTTGAGTCATATAAATCGCAAAAAACAGCTTCAAGTTAATTTGTTTCATTTTTAGGTCTCATTGTTAATACAAGCAGCTAAAATTAACGCTTGATCTAAAATTTGCGAGATCGTTTTGTGATGTGAAGACTATTTTTTTTATCCGGAAATACTTTGTTAATTACATAAATTTGTAGTACATTTCATGGCCTTTCAAAATGTTGTTGAAGATTTTGGATATCTTCTCGAGATAATTTGTAATTTAAAATGTACAGCGCGATAACTATAACGGGGTAATAACGCCAATCCTTGCAATTTTTACCCCGGTTGATTCCCTACAGTGGCAGAGCTACATCCTAAATACTGATTCAAATAAACACAGTTAAAACTGTGCAATGTTTCTAATAATTCAATTTAAACGCTCCTTTTTAAGCAAAAAGAAGCTCACAGTCTGATATTCTTTTGCCTCATCCCCCCCCCTCCCCACATTTTACCTTTATTTTTCCTACACTTTCACGAAAAAATGAACATTTTCAATAGCTTAGGATGCAATTTGTCAATTTCTAGAGCTGAGAGTTTGTATTTTTAGAATTGGGCAATCTACATGCAATTAATCCAACTTATTTCATTGTTTTGTTTGCATGGCGTTATTACCCATATAGGTGGGTAATAACGCCAAATAGCATTGCTCAAGAAATCACGCCATTACATTTTATCTATTCATAGCTGTTAAATTATTTTTTTTATATAGATAGTCAATGAGTTGCTGTATCAAATCATATATTTGTTTGAAAAATACAAACTAAAACTGAGCCGTGAAAATTGCTAGAACCTTAACATGGCGTTATTACCCCAGGGTACCTTATAACTAGAAATTTCAATAACCGCATGAAATCCATAATTTCAATATGTGCTGCTATAACTGAAAATCTTCATGAAACTAATAAATTTTCATTCGTAGACAGTAGCCATCAGTAGCCACCGACAAATATTTTTATAATAGTCACTTTTTCTCTTTTAGTGGCCTCATGGCCGGTGGCTATCTTTAATTTTGCCTTTTAACTTTATAATTCTTGAAAATATAGGTGCAAGAAATTTTACTCTTCGGGCAGTTTTCCTTTCCGCAGACAAGATATGTACTTAAAAATATCTAAGGAGAATCAGGAAATTATTCCTAAGCCGGATCAATAACCATAGCTAATAAATTTTAATTAATTATGATTTTTTTATTTAATAATATTATATTGTTCCAGCGTATATACGGTTCTTTTGATCTTATGGTTAGACAACTTCAAACTCTTGCTTATAGAAAATTAGAAAATAATTTATTTACAGAACTTCAGATCAACAGATTCTTCGAAACTCACAAATATTTCTAGATATTCAAAAATAATTGTTCAAATCTATCGTATAATTGCAGATATAGGTTCCAGAGACTCTTTATACAACGCCTCAACACTAAATCACATTCAAAATAATGTCAATAAGACCCAAGCAAACTTGCTTAACAAACGCGTTGTTCACTCAATGACTGACTGGTAAATAATAATAACAGCTCTCATCGCTTCTCTTCTTATATAGGCTCGCAGAATGTGCGGGAAATTTCTAGAACCATCTCGAAAAATCCACGGAACAACAAACAATGTATCAGTATATATAAGGGGGGTTACCATAGAGAGGAAAGGGTTACCATCGCCAACAATAGCCAAGTTTGTCGCCAACTTGGCGATATATCGCCAAATTTGGCGACCAAAATTAGTCGCCAAAAGTGACGCCAACTTGGCGATATCTTTATTATTTCGCCAATCTGCCGTAGACATACACTGAAAATAATGGACAAGTTTGCTTGATAACAGAGACAATGTAACAAAAACTAATATTAGTAAAGGAATGGAGCTTAATAAGATTATTTACATTATTTTACAGTACAAACACTAACTATTTACAAAATTCGTATCAATATTGTAAATAATTATATTCTTTCAATGATTGGTTTTATAACAAGTAGCAATTACAACATAAAACAAAATGCAGATATTAGGATTACAAAATTGTTAACACATTTTAGTATAAATTTGATTGCGATTTAAATTAAAAAATTTAATATGTTTAAGCATGTTTGTATTCATTATATTTGACAATGCACTCTCGTAAGATACATTTACTACAGATTTGTTTTTACTTAATAAATATTTTTGAACATTTTCTGGTGCATGTTTTTAATTTTTCCTATAAAAAGAAAAAAAAAATTGTATTTATTTTTGTTTGCTTGTTTGTTTTTTAAAATAATGCTGCATTTTTAATGTACAGTTTCCGTTTTATGCGATAGTCATCAAATTAATCTGCTTCTTTATTTTCAATAATGTGTCCCGCGGCTTTGTGTACAATGCTAAATCTGGCCCGCAGTCGTAGACGAGTTTGACATACCTGCCCTAAGCTGTTTTTAAAAATTAATAGCGGTAATCGTACTCATCCAGAATCCCAGTAAATACATAGAAATAAGGGGTTTTCAATTCTAAAAGGCACAGAAAAGTACTATTAGAATTTCAACCTAAACTTACATCAGTGTTGGGAAAACGAATGAACGATACCAAAAGTTGCACAAACAGATATATTGTTTAGTGGAAAAATCACAGTAAGTGCTAAAAATGCCGACCATGCGTTACGTTGCACAGTTGACCAAGACGAAAGAACTGGAGTACCCTCTTGTAGATTCCTGGTGTGGTCTGAAATTTGCCCACGGCAATAACGATTCTCGCCAGTAGATGTTCATACGAGGACAAAAGCGTCTAGTACATTAAAGATTTCCATGTATCTCTCCCCCCCCACTAAAAATAATAATGTCCAGTGGGTTAATCCCTTGCGGCGTGGTGGTATATCTATGAAACCACTTAATTTTAATTCCCAAACGCCACATTGGCATCGAAATTTGGGCAAAGAAAATTTCAGTTTATTGAATGCGGGGAATATAGATTTTCTTATTTACATACAAAGTTGTTTTCAAATTCCGGTGTCAGTCATTTATTTAAACACTTAAGCAAAGAATTTGCTCTGCTCCGTAAAGAGTTAAGGGCCGCTATACGAGGAGGCCAAGACTCAGATCCATGCCGTCCAGTCCATCACACGGGATATGTGACATTTGGGAAGTTACGAACCTTTATGGAAAAATATATGATGCGACTCCATCGTTCATAAAGAACATGTTTCTATGGATAGAGAAGGGAACAAGCCTGCTGTAAAATGGAAAGCAGTTGTACAGAGAATCTCGCAGGACCCGTTCCTCTTTTCTTCCTCTCAGAATGAAATGTGATCCTATGTTCCCCTGCAATTATTGGTCGTCTGTATTTTTACTATTAAGCCTGTTAATCAGTAAAAAAACAATTCAGAACCACCCTGAAATTGGTTATAAAAGGGAAGACAGGACAAAAGTATGAATGTTTTCTACTACTTTTTAAGTTAATCATGAAACTAGATACACGCTTCAAAAATCGTGTTATTTATTTTGTTTTTTTCTTATGCACAATCGCCAAAGTAAACTTCCAAAATCTTCTATACTATCAAGTATGCTGCATTAAAAATGCATTTTTACGATCACAATAAAACAAGTAAATTAATTCTGATGGTACATAAAAGATAAAAAAAAATAAAATCAGACTTTCCAGTGACGCAAAAGATATAATATGTAGAAAGCAATTTATATAAGGAAATTAATTCAGCTATCATATACCAAACAAACAGTAAGATTATTTTATTCAAATTATCTCAAAGATTTAAGTTTCCTCTGACATATTAATACTGCAAGTCTTCAAGTCTTTTGGCTGGCTTAAACTATTTTTAATATTCTTGGAAGCATATATTTCAGCACACATAACGAGAGAAAAATAATGGCTTTTCTGGCAGAAGTTTAATTTTAATATACGATACACTCGTATAGTGAGTCACCATTATAATTACCCATCTTGCGTAACATAGGGTAAGTTTTGCAATCGTTTTATGAATCAAAAAAAAAAAATGCCGGATTCACAAGATTCGGACATTTGAGATTTGATAAACATATTTTTAGAGAAGAAATTTGCCGTAAGTATGTCTGCGTGTCTCTAAACGCTCTGTTTCCGAAATAGACTCGAAATTTGATGTGCACATAGTATGGACTAATGGTAAGAAACCTTTTAAATTTCAATAACCTCGATTATCCGGAAATTTTTTTTCATACTCTTGAAATATATAAGGTATATAAAAATTTTCGAAATTTTGTAGTTTAAGGAATGAATATAAGACAATAAAAATACACAGAATTCTCATAAAGAATGAAGTTAATCAGATCATTAGTTGCCGAGGTATTTGTAATCGTATTTTCCACACTCTTCGAATATTCATGACCTCGTATTTCTTTTGAACTTAAATTCAAAGAAGCATTTTATCTAGAAATGAGATATTTAGACCGACGGGGAAAACTTTTAATCAATATGATTATCATTTTTCGAGTTAAAAGGATAATTCTTTTACACAATACAGTGCTACGTGATTATCCCACTGCCAAAAAAAATGTATTTTAGTAGTTTATTTTAGTAGTTTATCGTTGTTTATTTCAAAATATTTTTTACAAGATATTAAGGGTATTAACCAAACACATTTTACAATAAATATATAAATAAATAAATAAATAGTAAACGGTTCGACATAATCAAAGATATTTAAACATTTATCAAAAGGATTTTGAAATACTAATAAATTTCTAGCATAAAGAAGTATTTCATTTACAAACATTTCAGCTCATTCATTATAAAAAAAAAAAGAATTCTCTGTTTTTCCTATTATATATACTAAATGATTTTTTTTTGGTGAATAAAATGTCACACGCATATTCATACACATATTGAGCAAAGAAGTGTAAGAAAGATGATTTTAAAAATAAATGACACTAAAATATTTCTCTCCAGATAAATTCGAAATCTGTCACATCTGTTAATAAATAATAACATAAAATGTTTGCAGTATTTCCTGACAAATCCGATAATACATCGAGGAGACGCTAATAAAATGTATATAAAATAAATATGCTTCTTTATTTCCTTTATTTGTCCTTTTTTGAGAACTTCAAAGAAGAATATCAAATTCGTAAATGACGGATTATAAAAAAAATTATAACTCTGGGTTATTTATTTAAACGAAAAAGATAAACTAAATGCATATCTTTTTATTTTTTTTTTTATCGGAGAAGTCTTATTCGATTGTTTACACAAAGCATTATTTTTTCAAAATTTATATTTTACATATATTTCTGATTTATAACATAAGTGCCTTTTTGAAATAATTCAATGGAAAAAAATGATAAAAAGAAATGTATCTGTGTTCTGTAATCTCTGTAAAACTTTCTGAACTAGGCTGTCTAATTATGTTATATCAATACAGACATTACTTGTAATGCTGCTTAACGCTTTGTTGTTTTTGAAAGAATAAATTTGACATTTCAGTTAAGAAAAAAATAATAAGTAAGGACACCATACTAATTCGGCAAAAAATTTTCGAGGATTAAAGTTATCGATAGGCAACATCTAGAAATAAAGTCTTACTTTAAGTGACGTTTATAAAATTTGCTTTTTTTTAGGTGGGGGCATCTGCACATCAAAAATAATCCAAACTTTGCTTTTGTTAATGGCAATTCCCAATTCTGATAGCATAAATGATTTCTATATCCTTCAATTAATTCAATGCCTAAGTAAAAAATTTCAGGAAGTATCTATGATTAGTTTTGAAGAAATTATTTACTTTGAAAGAATCATATTTCAGAAGCTGTATTGAAATTGAAGTTGGACTCTCGATATTTAAAATTCTACATATTTAAAAAGATATTTATATACTACATATATACTACATATTATATATATTTAATAACCGAATAATTAGTACATTTAGAAATGTGATCATTCTACTCACTTAACATATTTCCGTTGTTCTTATATACGGTGAATTCTGTTTCAATGTTCATTTTAGAATGTATACAATAGTTGAGTTATCCGATTTTTAAACATATATCGTATATGTAAATTAGTTATTAGTACATTAAAACCCATTAACCGCCAAAGCTCCCATTGCGGGAGCATCTATTTTTTATTTTTTTTCTAAAAATATTTTAAAGGTATTTGAAAAAAATACATTTTATAGAAAAGTCAAAAGCATAGAGTCTAAAATATATTTTTTTCAAAATAATATTTTTAATTTTTCTATTTTTTGCAGATTTTTGAAAAAAGAGATTTTTTGGTTTTCCGACAATCTCCAGTAAAATTACTAAAAAAGAAAAAAAAATAATCTCATTTTTTTCAAGTACAACCACGTTTTAAAGTCAATATTCCAAATAACAACATATTTCAAATTCGGAGTAAATAGCTGCATTTAAAGCAACAATAGAAAGGTTTTCATGGAATGTTCCCACAGCGGGAGCGTTGGCCAGAACCGGTAGCATTCCCTCCCCCTATGTTTGAGAGCGCGCTTTCATAAAGAAAGGTTAAGTGGACGAGAGATCTATCGAACATTATTATTCCATGAAACTATAGTCGAGATTGTTCGTGGCTATAAATTATGGGTTTTGGCTAATTCTCAAGGCTACCCGTTAAATTTACAAGTATATGTGGGAAAGAACAAAAATCTATTTGAAGAAAAAAATGAAACTAAATCTATGTCGCTTGGAACAAGGGTAGTTTTAGATTTGATAAAATGTGTTGAGAATCCTCACAAACATATTGTTTATATGGATAACTTTTTTACTTCTTTGGAGTTGTTAGAAGAGATGAGAATACGCAATTTTCGCATGACAGGCACAATCAGAGAAAATAGATTGCAAGATTGCCCTCTTAGAAAAAGTAAACTGATAGAGAAAAATGAAAGAGGAACATTTGAATCAATCGTTACAGAAAAACTGTGTGTAGTAAAATGGAGAGACGGCAAAGTTGTTTGTTTGGCATCTAATTTTGAAGACGAAACTCCATTAGGTCAAGTAAAAAGATGGTGTTCTAAAGAAAAAAAAGAAAATTGATTTACCTCAACCGAAGATAATTTCATCATATAATAAGTATATGGGAGGTGTGGATATCTTAGATCGATTTTTAAGCACTTACAGGCCTCGTATCAAAGGTAAAAAGTGGTGGTGGTCATTTTTTACAAATACTTTAAACATGGCTGTAGTCGCAGCGTGGAGAATACACAAAGAACTCAAAGGAGATATGTCCCAACTTAATTTCTTAAGACATATAACAACTGCATTAATGAGGACAGAAATTGAAAAAAATGTGAATTCCAGTACTGGACCTTATGGACCTGTGAATATTAATGTGCGTTTTGATTGTATAAATCATTTTATTGTTAGTGCGGATAAATAATTCCGATGTAAATTATGTAAAAAAAATACTCGAATGAAGTGTGAAAAATGCAATGTAATGCTGCATCAAAGTTGTTCCCTGTATTTTCATAGAAAATTGTAAAAGAAAATAATTAAAAAGGTAAGCTTTTCTATTTAAAATTTATTTGTTAAAATTATTTGTTCCTTGAAATTTCAAAATCCCAAAGAAATATTGATTTTTTAATTCAGTATGAAATTATTTATACCTGCATATTCAATAAATTAATTGTTTTAAGTCATATTTATGGCATGCAAAAAAGTAATTCATTGCTTTGTAAAAATTTTAAGGGCACAACTTCTGATAATTATTTTATAATTAGCAGAAAAATAAACCGTACCTGACTTCTGCCTGGGGAAAATTTTCCTCCTATTACACGCCAACGCTCCCGCTCCGGGAACATGCTTTATTTAATAAACGGTTACAGTTTTCGAAAAAAATTCAACTGCTCTATAATAGAGACATCCAATGTATATTAAAAAATTCAAAAAGTTATAATTTATTAACGTTGTTTATATAGCGGCGTTTAATGGGTTAAAATAGTTTTCTAATACCAGAAGTTGATAGGAATTTTTAAGTGCATTTATAATGCTCTTTCATAGCTTATAACTTTATCTTTTCATGATATTTTGTAAGAAATATGAATAATATATGAAAATACAACATAAAAATATTGATAAAATGATTTGGAAAAATCCAAGGCATATTGTTTTTTAGTTTAACAAGTTGGAAATTGCTCGTGAAGCGTAGCAAATTAGGTGCGTTCGTACGATAACGAAGTTTTAAAAATATTACTTTCATATACCAATCTCATAAAATTCTAAATAGTGAATTACAATTAAAACGCTCATCAAATAATGTTCTCCCTATACCATTACGTAATGGAATACTTTCGTGTCGCCTTGTAAATCAATAACAAATGTTCTTTGCACCACAAATTATGTAAGATGTATATTATAATATGTACTTTATAGTTACATATAAATTTTATTAAGTTCGCGAGTGTAAGTGAGTGTAACACGATTAAATTGCATTTGAAACGTTTTTACCCATTGACCGTAATGTAACGGAGTACTTTTGATTATCCCTGTAATTGATCTATGCATCCGATTTTCCTAAAATTTGAAATAACTCGACAAAATTATGTAATAATTATGTATTTTAAATTTCAAACGTATAGAATATATTTGAAAGTGTTTTCCCCATTGACCATAATGTAATTGAATACTTTTGATTGCCCCTGTAATTGATCTATGCACACGATTATAAAAAAATTTGAAATAACTCGACAGAATTATGTAATAATAGCGTATTTTAAATTTCAAACGATCAAAATTTGAAACTTTTTCCCCATTGACCGTAATGTAATGGAATACTTTTGATTGCCCCTGTAATTGATCTATGCATCCGAGTTTCATAAAATTTGAAATGACTTGACAGAATTATGTAATAATTATATATTTTAAATTTCAAACGATTCGGTTGGGTAGTTTTTGCGTTGTTATATGCGGACGGACAGACAGACGGACAGACGGACGGACGGACTGAACGACCACTACAGGTGCTACGTATTATATAATTACGAACGCACCTAAAAATGAATCCGAAGTCGATTGCAAAAAAACCTACTTTAAAAAACATTTTTCACCACATTAAATTTTTATATGTAGATGAAGGGTAGGATTTTGACTTCATAGATCGTTTCATATATGTTCCCATGCTTTGCATTCTAATTTATTTAAAGAAATAGAAAAAAATCTATGTGTAAAAAAGATATCTAGGTAACTTCACATTCGTTATTATCCTTTGAAATATGGATTGTAGTTTTATGATTAAACGCATTCTGCTGTCATATATTTCATTTCAAAATTAGCTACCTTTTAGTTTAGCATAACATAGTGGGGACTCAAATACGATTTACATTTCACAAGACCACGGTCAGTAGTCTAAAATTATCTTAAGCGTTTCACCATAATTCAAAGCCAAATACTTCGATAAAATCAGAAAAGGATTTTTAAAGTTATGATTAAAAATCTATGCTTTTCTGCACATCAAAAATAACCTTTAAATCAACATCTTACTTATTATTTGAAAGAGGAAATTTCAAATGCTGTCTGCACACAAAGCGGGGCCTAATAAACATAAATCCATGACAAAAATTGAAAGTTCTAATTCATAATTTTCAAGGAACTTCAAAAAAGGAGAAGGAGGAGGTTATCAGTTCGACGTGTATGTTTTTTTTTTCTACACTCACTCCCAAACGTTAAGCACGGAGATGTAAAATGCAAAAAAATCAACAAATAGTGCTTTGATTGACACAAAATTCGGCAGGAAAGTAGCATATATATTTATGCATAAAAAAATCAATAATTATATACATAAATGCAAATAATATAAAATTTTTATAAGTTATCAGATAATGGCCTACTGGAGACTTAAACAGAATTATGTATAAAATAAAAATAAACAGCATAAAATGAAAAAAATACATTAATAGGGTACGTGTTCCTTCCTCATCTGTATACAAAGTTTACACCTTGTGACCATGTTTTCAATTAGTTGGTCAACTACCGCAGAACTAAGCAATCGCCATTTGTCTTGTACAGCAGTTTCCAGCTCAATAAGAGCGGCTGGAGGTGGGGAACGTGAAATACAGCACGGTCGAGAGCACCCCAAGGATTTTCAATGGGATTAAGGTCAGTTAAAATATGTTACACCGTATGTGCAATTCCTTTACTCTCCAGGTAGTCATCGACGATGCCAGCTCTATGGGGGCGTGCGTTATCGTCCATTATAACAAAACTGGGCAACTGCTGCAGCGTACAATCTCACAATGGGTTCTAGGATTTCATCTCGATACCGGACAGCCATCAAAGAACCCAGTTTAAAGATTTGCAGGTCGGTCGGTGCGGTATCCTAATGAAATCCCTGCCCACACCATAATGCTTCCGCCTCGGAATGCGTGATGTTCGGTGATGTTTTCGGGCTGATTACGTGTTCCTTGTTTACGCCATATCCTTATACGCTTGTCATCTGGCTTCAGAGCAAAACTTGGCTCATCAGTAAACATGACATTGCCCCAGTCGGACACAGTCCAATTGACATGGTCCCGGTTTCCACTTTAATCGTGCCCCTCTTGATTGGACGGATAGAGGAACACAAAATCGAGGTACCCGGGCGTACAGCCCCCTCATATGTAATCTTCGGCGTACAGTAGTTGCAGATATCGCCCTACCAATGGACGTTGTAACCATAGATGTCACACGTGTGGAGGTCGCTCTGAGATTCCGCTTGGCTACAATAGCAATATATTGATCTTCTGCGGGTATTGTAACCCTTGGGCGACCGACTAAGGGCCTTCGGACAACAGTCTGTTTGGTTTGGAATTGTTTTCATAAACGTAAAATTACAGAATGATGAACGCCGAAGAAAAGAGCAACATCTGTGATCGACTCTCCTGCTTCAATGCGCCCCACTGCACGCCAGAGCTGAGAATCTTCCATTCGTCTTCTGGAAGTCATAGAAACACGCATGTCTTCAAAACAAATTGTAAGAAAGTTTTAAACACCTTTTATCAGCATTTACAATCAACTTCTGTATCCCTTCATAAAGATGTCTTATAAGACTGCCCACTTTTGCGTATTTCTTGATATGAAATCGCGATTGGCTCTTACCTAACATACTTGCCTACTATCATCTACCTCTGCAGTGATTTGAATCCTCTTCAATTCTGATTGGCTTCAGGATATTAGCATTTTCCTCTCCGTGCTTAACTTTTGAAAGTGAGGGTATGTTCAATCGATTAATTTGGTTTTGTTTTAATTAAAAGAGGTTACTCTCGAATCGATACCACTTCCGTTTCATAGAAATTGGAGCAGTACTTTTTTTAGTAACTAGGCAAAAACTAATAAAAGTTTTTGTTACTCACAAACTAACTTTCATTTTTGTAACTGTTTTCCCAATCACGAGCATAAAAAAAATATATTATCTGTGTCAGTGCCAAGTTGTTGCCTAGCGTGGCACCATTTGGTGAAATGTCACCAAATTTGGCGTCCAAAATAAGCAGCCATAAATGGAGACAACTTGGCTTTATCTCACTTATTTGGCGAAGTTTCCATTTAAATTCAATAATGGATTTTTTTCCAATCGGTGTCTTCGGATTTGTTAAACGTCAGTCATATTTACAATTTTAAAAGACCTATCGCATTTAAAATGTTTATTTAATGTATATTTCTTAAATATGAAACGTTATTTAAAATGTTAAGTATTACAGAGGCAAAACTAAATTAATACAAGACAATAAATTAGCATACGTTTTATAGAGCATATAACATCCGACTGGCGGCACATCCTATTTATATTTATGTATATTATATGCATCCTATATCTTTATTATAATATATTAAACAGTTTTATATATAAATGCTTCGAAATTGATTGAATTGATTTTTCGACATTAATGCTTCGAAATTGAATTCCACGAGATAAAAATAACAGTAATTTTCCATTTTAGGGGTCTTGGCGAGAGAATGAAATTTTTATGCATATTATAAGACAGTATACTTACTGTCTTACAACAAAGACAAAAAGATCATCACTGCAATTAGTATTACCGAAATTGTTGGTTATATATATTTACATAGCAAGACTCTTAATCGGCATAAGCGGAACCGATTTACGCAGGGACAAGTGGTGTAATTACCCCGCTCTTCCGTTTTACGGGCCCCCGTGAGACTAATCAGGATTTTCATTAAAATATGCGAAATATTTTTAAACATTTAGAAAGGTAGTGCGATCTCCCCCTCTTTGCTTCCACTACTCCATTCATTTATGCAAAAAACAAACTACCTCATTAGGAAATTAGTGATTAAAGTTTTATTATAACAGCTTTTATAATATTGTTAAGTACTATATTGTTCTCAAAAGAAAGTTTTTATTATTAAATTAAATTATTAATTATGACCAATACTTTACTAGATATTATACTAGAGAATATTGTAGAGAATATACCAATATTATACTAGAGAATTGTAGCGGAAACTCTTATAGAGAAAATAAATTAAACAATAATAGAAGTTGAAGAAAAAAACCTCAAATCCCCTACTCATTTTTAAATTGTGCGAATCGTCGAAGTGATCACTATATTTTCATGTATATAATTAAAAAATTATCATTCGAATTACTTAAAGTTTCGTTTCTAGACAATTTTTGGACCGTTTTAAATTTTATGCATATATCTTTTCAAAGTAGTTTTTGTTTTCATTGTTTGGTATCAGTTATTTTCTTCAAATGTAATCTACTTTAGAATTAATTAGAAGGATGTTTACTTTCCTTTCACGACTGACATACAAATATAAAGACATTTATGATATTTTTGTAATTATGTCCCTATAATTTCTCTCAGCTTCGTTCTTCAGTTAATAAATTAATAAACGTTTTAAATAATTAAAAATAAATATTGATCTTTAAGACATTTAAGCTCCGTAACAGGTTATTATAAAAAAATTCCGTAACAGGTTATTATAAAAAAATATTCGTATTTGTAAAAAAACAACAACTAGACTACTTCGACGTTGGTTTTAACTAATGACGCTGTTTAACTAGCAATTAGCATTTAATAACATTCTAGTTCTTCTATAGTATTATTTTATAACTCTTTTGTTCATTTTTTAAAATAATATTAAGCCAAAATATGACCAGTGTTTTTGATAACAAAATCACAGAAGAATATGCATTTTCGAACTAACTTATTTAGTTTTAATGAGTATAAATATATATGGTGTGGTATCATCAAATTTAAATTATTACTCGAGAATAATATGCTAGAGAATTACAGCAGAAACTCTTATGGAGAAAATAAATTAAACAATAATAGGAGTTGAAGAAAAACCCTCAAACCACTGACTCATTTTTAAATTGTGCGAATCGTCGAAATGATCGTGATTGAAAAGTGGGGAGGTATTCACATAACAAATTGCTTTTTTCTGACTTACATTTAAACCCATTTTTGATCTCAAACGGATACAATTGACAAGTTCTCTTAAAGAGAACTGTATTATGTACCTTATTAGTCAATTTTTTTCATAAAGGCAGAGTAAATTTCAAAAAAGGCTGCCAAAATAGTCATTTCGTACAAAAATTCTTGTAGAAATCGTGATTGAAGAATTCGGAATGTATTCAATAACAAACTGCATATTTTTGACTCATTTTTTAATTCATTTTGCTCTCAAACGTAACCAATTAAAAGTTTCTCTCATTTAAGAAATGTATAATGTGCCGTATTGGTCAGTTTTTTGATAAAGGCTGAATATATTTCGAAGAAAGTTGTTAATGTGGTATTTCGTACAAAATTTCCCGAAGCGATAGTGATTGAAGAATTGAGGATGTATTGAAATAACAAATTGCTTATTTTATGATTCATTTTTAAATTCCATTTTGCTTTCAAATGCATTCAATTGACAGTTTTTTCTTATTTAGGATAATGCACCGTCTATTTTTAATAAAGTCCGAATATATTTCAAAATGTGCTGTCAAAATGGGCATTTGAGACGATTTTCGCCTAAATGGATTCTAATAAAACCAGCTCTTACAGAAAAATGCAATTAAATTTTTTTCAATAGCGGCCAAATAAAGTTGTTAAACTCGGTTTAATTTTAATCATATTTTATTTTTTGTTGTTGAAATGAGTGCTCTTTGAAATCTATTTCTGTTCACCACGCCGAAAGAGATTTTCCGTATCTAGCCGTGCCAGAATTGAATATGTGCGATGTTTAGAAATTTAAATAATATTAAAACCAAAATTAAATCGTCAAGTGTTGCCATTTTCAAAATGATGTCAGAACATTCACATAAATATCAAGCGAACGTGAAGCTCTTGAGATAATAGGAGATACGTGAGTTTCATTTCCACTGCACCCGTTGCACATTTTTTATGGAGCTCCCGGCTGTATTTTTCTAGTATTGTAAATATCCTTGCGCTATCTTGTACCTGTATATTGACGATGGCTTATAACTAAGATGCATGTGTCCAATAAATAAATAAGTAAGTGACGTTAAGCATTGAAACATTTTCCCTTTGTGATACATATAAATTTTCAAACTTGAAATCACATTTTTAAATTACAATTTTGAGCGCTGTCAGTGAGCCGCACCAAAGTGATCCCACCGGTGAACTTCACGTCACGGTATGTGACCGATTTATAACCGATTGATTGTCTCACTAAACGCCATTGATATTGTTTACTAGTGTTTACTAGCGCCGTGTGTATTACGTTGCTGTAATTATTCTTTTATTGCTGTAGTCATAAATGTTCATGTAACCGATCACGTGACCTTACTAACAGAGATTTTTTTCCTGGTTAGTTCTGCCTCCCACCGATCAATCTTTCTTTTTGGAAAAGAAACGTAATGTACGTAGAATGACTCAAAAGTTCGGGGAAGAATTGTAAAAAACATTTTTTCTGAATAGTTCACAGCAGTGAAGCTTATCCACATTCAAAGTAGTTGAGCTATGATACACTGCTGCCAGCTTTCATATAATTTCTGGAATCGTCGCTGGAAGCCATTTTTCGCAACCTCCAATGATGCTTCTTGTGATGTTGTTTTCACCGTATCTGAGGATTAAAAACAGTTTAAGCATATCCACATTCAACGTAGTCCCTTTGAGCGATGATACATTTCTGCCAACTTTCATATAATTTCTGGAATCATCACAGGAAGCCATTTTTCGCAACATCCCATAATGCTTCTTGTGATGTTGTTTTCATCGTATCTGACGATTAAAAACAGTGTAAGTATATCCACACTCAAAGTAGTCACATTGAGCTATGATACACTTCTGCCAGCTTTCATATAATTTCTGGAATCATCGCTGGAAGCCATTTTTCGCAACATCCCATAATGCTTCTTGTGATGTTGTTTTCACCGTATCTGATGATTAAAAACAGTGTAAGCATATCCACATTCAAAGTAGTCACATTGAGCGATGATACACTTCTAACAGCTTTCATATAACTTCTGGAATTATCGCTAGAAGCCATTTTTCTAAACATCCCATAATGCTTCTTGTGATGTTGTTTTCCCCGTATCTGATGATTAAAAACAGAGTAAGCATATCCACATTCAAAGTAGTCACATTGAGCGATGATACACTTCTGACAGTTTTCATATAATTTCTGGAATCATCGCTAGAAGTCATTTTTCTAAACATCCCATAATGCTTCTTGTGATGTTCTTTTCCCCGTATGTGATGATTAAAAACAGTGTAAGCATATCCACATTCAAAGTAGTCACATTGAGCGATGATACACTTCTACCAGCTTTCATATAACTTCTGGAATCATCCCTGGAAACCATTTTTCGCAACATCCCATAATGCTTCTTGTGATATTGTTTTCACCGTATCTGATGATTAAAAACAGTGTAAGCATATCCACATTCAAAGTAGTCACATTGAGCGATGATACACTTATAACAGCTTTCATATAACTTATGGAATCATCGTTGGAAGCCATTTTTCTAAACATCCCATAATGCTTCTTGTGATGTTGTTTTCCCCGTATCTGATGATTAAAAACAGTGTAAGCATATCCACATTCAAAGTAGTCACATTGAGCGATGATACACTTCTACCAGCTTTCATATAACGTCTGGAATCATCGCTGGAAGCCATTTTTTGCAACAACCCATAATGCTTCTTGTGATATTGTTTTCACCGTATCTGATGATTAAAAACAGTGTAAGCATATCCACATTCAAAGAAGTCACATTGAGCGATGATACACTTCTGACAGTTTTCATATAATTTCTGGAATCATCGCTAGAAGCCATTTTTCGCAACCTTCAATAAGGTCTCCTATAATGTTGTTTCACTGTATCTGATGATAAAAAATAATGTCCATGTAAATGTTTTCTTCATTGATAGGACCAGGTAAAAGTCACACGGGGCTATGTCTAGATGTTAGGTGGGATCTTGAAGCACATTAGTGCGTGTTTTGACGAGGAATTTTTTCAACAGTTCGTCTCGATGTGCTGGTGCATTTTCAAGTAGAAAATACCAGTCTCTGACCTCAGCGAAGTTGTCCAACGCGTTTATCGTTTTCGATGGATTCTCAAATATCTTTAAAATGTCGATGCCATTCATGAACCTTGTGTCACACCATGGTATATTCATCGCACACCTTTCTTAGCATTTTCAAAATCTCCAATGGTAAATTACCTAATCATTGACAGAATTTAATGCTGCACAACGCTATTCAGCAAAAGTCATATTTCTTAAGTTGCCGAGCAAAATTAATTAACTTCGGAAGATAACAGCTGCGTGTGTGGTTCAGTAATATGACATGAACTAAACCAACATGAGCAAGTAGGGGCAGGTTGAGAGAATACATTTCAGGTGGTTTTACTTTAGGAATTTTCTTTCGTTGTCAAGAATAGCCGCATTCTCCGAATTTTTTAATCGTACTACGTAAATATATTGAAAAGGATAGGAATAAAAAAGGAAATTCGTTTTAGTTTTCATCCCAAAGTTCATCGAATGGGAAAATTAAATAACAGGTTTGTGGGGAAAAAATTCTACTCCAAACCACATCTTTTAATGAAATACATAATGAAACATTTTAATTACATTATAAATTTTATTTTATTAAACTGACACTTTAGAATATGTTTTCAGTATGGATAAGCAAGAGACGGTTTCGTTCTAAAATACTACCTGCTTTTCCAATAAGTAAGTTTTTAAGAGAAAACAAGTGATTTCTAATATACTATTCTAATTCTGAATACTTAAGAAAAAAAGAATGTAAACATTTTGCATAATATTTTTATCATGTTTCTACACTAAAACAATTTTCCTAATTTTTAAGAAGCTTCTATGGAAAATCAGAGATTATTTTATAGATGAATATCTCACGTTATTTAGAAGTTTGTAAATTTTTTTTCAATATCATACATTTTTTTTTCTATTTTCAAATACTTTCAAATAATAATAATAATATAGGTGTTTTTTCTTTAATTATTCACATAATATAGTCGAGCCATGGGACATTAGAGTGAAAAATATTTAAAATACACATATTAGCATTTTATAAACACATTTGATGGCATGTCTTTGCTACACAAAATTACAACAGATTTTTTTATATTTAGACAAACTCTTTTTTATTTGAATTCTATTCCATTTCTAAGTTGAAAAATAATTATACTGGATAAAAATGTCACAAAAAAGTGAAATCGTGCTCTTTCTAAATAGAAAAATTAAAATAATATTTAAAAAAAAAAAACTTTTTTTTTCTTAAATTCTATGTTTTAATGGAATGGATGAGGAAAAAATCTATTTTTATTCCAAAAATATTTTATGTGTGTGATATGATAAAAATTCAAAAATGAGACTATTATATCTTTTATGAGAAAATAAAAGAACATTTTTAATATCGTAACTATTAAATCTGAATTTGTATATGGTATTTCCAGAGAATAAATTCTCAAAACAAATAAGAGAAATATATTTTACAATTTCTTCAAAATAATCTAGAGATATATTAATTTTTAATAATATTTTTTTTAACCTTTACGGATATATTTTATCGCACAAAAAATCCTGTAAAATATTCAGTAAATTTCTTAATGTTACATTGATCAAATATGTCTTTGCTTTTATAAAAGAAAAAAAACAATTAATAATTTATATATTTCTAAGTTTTCGACTTTTTTTTTTTAATGATATTAATACAAAATTGATTCGCAAAATAAAGTCAGCTTGTAAAACAAAACTCTTCGGTTCATAGTAATGAAATAAAAGACTTATTCTGCATAAATATTTTTAAATTTTCTTAACGAGAAAGATATGCGCAGTATTTTTAATAACAGTAAAAAAGACTGATCTTCATTATTTTTTATGTTTGTACTGTATAAAAAGAATTTCTCTTTTTAAATAATATTTTAAATATTAAAAACAGTTAAAAGGTTTTTTGAAAAAAAAATATTTGCTATTCAGACATGTTAAGTTTTTTCAGAATTCTACGCTTTTTAATTAATATTTTCAACTTTATTCTTTTGTATTAATTTTAATTTTCCGTGTACAAATTAATATGCTTAACAAAAATAAAAATTTTTAAAAGTACTACTTTTGTAATTGTATATACTATTGAGGGTTCCGTATTTAAACAGTAAAGACGGAACCAGTTTAATAACATTCCTGTTTATATCTGACTGTCTGCCACAGCCATTTAACTAGTAAACTGTGGAACGTGAAATTTGGGGAATGTAAAAAAGACAACACATGACCCACATATTTACATATTATTAAAAATTCGCAGGTGTATTTAGGAAAAATGTAGAGGGGCCAGTTATGTTTCATAAAAGAATAATATTTTCTTTGTATATTGTATGGGATATCGTGTGTAATCTTTTGTAGCGCTGAACTCAAAGATATATTAATTTTAATTTACGTACTATATTTTTAGAGATATCGTAGAAAATGTTGAGCAAATTCATTGTTGAGTTCATTTTAAAAAAAATATATATATATTTTTTTTCTAGTATATGCAGCTATACGCAACAGCACGTTGCATATATATATTTTGGTTTATCTATCTATCTACAGGGTGATTCCAAATTTTTTTTACAATAAAAGAGGGGTGATAGTACACATCAAGACAAACAATATTAAATAGGAGACCAAGGGTCCAAAACGTTTTCTTAAGGAGATAGCCGCCATTAAAATTTAGGGACCAAAATTTAAAATAAACATAAAAAACGGAAAAATTGGTCGATTGAATTGCGGTTTTCACTAAAATTATTCTTTATGTCGGCATTTTCTTGAAATTAAATTATAAAGATAAATTTCAAAAAATGCCGATAGAGGGCGCTTTAGACTTTGGAGTAACGAACAACTAGTTTTTGCCGGTATGTTTTGCATCTCATTAAATGTTTTCGTAAGTTTACACTCAAACTTAAATTTTGAGCTCAAAATCTGTAGTTGGGAGTTGTTAAGTAACACAAACTGAGCTGTGTTCAGAGGGTTCAAATTTCAAATGATTAAAGAAAACGGAAAAATTGGTCGATTGATTTGCGGTTTTCACTAAAACTGTTCTTTATTTAGGTATTTTCGTGAAAATAAATTATAAAGATAAATTTCAAAAAATGCCGATAGAGGGCTCTTTAGACTTTGGAGTAACGAACAACTATTTTTTGCCGAATTGTCTGCATCTCTTTAAATGATTTCGGAAGCTTAGACTTAAACTTGAATTTTGAGCTCAAAATCTGAATAGTAGGGAGTGGTTAAGTAGCATAAACTGAACTGTGGGGGAGGTTCAAATTTAAAGTAATTATAGAAAATGGAAAAATTGGTCGATTCGTTTGCGGTTTAAAATAAAACTATTCTTTATGTCAGTATCTTCTTGAAAAAATTTTTAAAGAAAAATCTCAAAAAATTCCGTCAGAGGGCGCCTTAAACTTCAGAGTAACCAACAATTCATTTTAACCATTATTTTTTGGTTCTAATTAAATGCTTGCAAAAGCATTTTAAATGTTCTCGGAAGCTTAGATTTAAACTTAAATTTTGAGCTCAAATCCTGAATCGTTATGAGGAGTTAAGAAGCGCAAACTGAAGTGTGTTCAGGCGTTGAAATTTAACCCTCTTTCCTCCTCGAACACAATTCAATTTTTCGCTACTTAAACAATCCCAACGATTCAGAATTTCAGCCCAAAATTTAAGTCTATGCATTTGAAAGCATTTAATGAGATTAAAAAAATAACAGTTAAAAATCGTTGTACGCTACTCCAAAGTCTAAGGCGCCCTCTATCGGCATTTTTGGAAATTTATCTTTAAAAATTATTTTCAAGAAAGTACTGATTGATCAAGAAAACTGCTGATTTAAAAATTAGTTTTAGCAAAAACCGCAAACGAATCGACCAATTTTTTTCCGTTTTTTACAATTATTTGAAATTTGAACCCTCTGAACACAACTAAGTTTGTCTACTTAACGAATCCCAGCTATTCAGATTTTGAGCTCAAAATTTAAGTTCAAGTCTAAGCTTACGAAAGCATTAAGTAAGATGCAAAAAATAACGCCAAAAAAGAGTGTTTCGTTACTCCAAAGTCTAAAGCGCCCTCTATCGGCATTTTTTGAAATTTATCTTTATAATTTATTTTCACGAAAATACCTAAATAAAGAATAGTTTTAGTGAAAACCGCAAATCAATCGACCAATTTTTCCGTTTTTTATAATCAATTGAAATTTGAACCCTTTGAACACAGCTCAGTTTGTGTTACTTAACCACTCCCAACTACAGATTTTGAGCTCAAAATTTAAGTTTGAGTCTAAGCTTACGAAAACATTTAATGAGATGCAAAAAATACCGGCAAAAAATAGTTGTTCGTTACTCCAAAGTCTAAAGCTCCCTCTATCCGCATTTTTTGAAATTTATCTTTATAATTTAATTTCAAGAAAATGCCGACATAAAGAATAATTTTAGTGAAAACCGCAAATCAATCGACCGATTTCTCCGTTTTTTATGTTTATTTGTAATTTTGGTCCCTAAACTTTAATGGCGGCTATTTCCTTACGAAAACGTTTTGGACCCTTGGTCTCCTATTTAATATTGTTTGTCTCGATGTGTATTATCACCCCTCTTTTATTGTAAAAAAAATTCGGAATCACCCTGTATATATATATACAGGGTGTTTCTAAATTCATGGTCCAAACTTTAAGGGGTGATATTACACATAAAGACAAACAATATTTAAATAGGAAACCAAGGGTCCCAAAGTCTTCCGAAGGAGATAGGGGCCATTAAAGTTTAGGGTCCAAAAATTCAAATGATTATGAAAAACAGAAAAATTGGTCGATTCGTTTGCGGTTTTCACTAAAATTATTCTTCATGTCAGTATTGTCTTGAAAATAAATTATAAAGATAAATTTCAAAAAATGACGATAGAGGGCGCTTTAGACTTTAGAGTAACGAACAACTAATTTTTACCGTTATTTTTTGCATCTCATTAAAGGTTTCGTAAGCTTAGACTTAAACTTAAATTTTGAGCTCAAAATCTGAATAGTTGGAAGCAGTTAAGTAGCACAAACTTAACTGTGTTCAGAGGGTTTTAAATTCAAATGATTATAAAAAACGGAAAAATTGGTCGATTGATTTGCGGTTTTCATTCAACTATTCTTTATGTTGGTATTTTATTGAAAATGAATTATAAAGATAAATTTCAAAAAATGCCGATAGAGGGCGCTTTAGACTTTGGAGTAACGTACAACTATATTTTACCGTTATTTTTCGCATCTCATAAAATTTTCTTAGAAGCTTAGACATAAACTTAAATTTTGAGATGAAAATCTGAATCGATGGGAGTGGTTAAGTAGAGCAAACTGAACTGTGTTCAATGGGGGTGGGGAGGTTCAAATTTCAAATTATTTTAAAAAACGGAACAATTGGTCGATTCGTCTGCCGTTTTCGCTAAAACTATTTTGATTGGAATTGATTTTAGGAAATTTAGGAATTTAGGAAATTTAGGATTTAGGAATTGATTTTCCTAAAATCAATTCCTAGTTTGATTTTAGGAAATATGTCAATATTTCCTTTAAATTAAATTTTAAAGGTTAATTTCGAAAAATACCGATAGAGGGCGCCTTAAACTTTTGAGTAACCTACAACTATTTTTAAGCGCTATTTTTTGTATCTAATTAAATGCTTGCAAATTCTTAGATTTAAATTTTGAGCTCAAATTCTAAATAGATGGAGGGGTTAAGAAGCGGAAACTGAACAGTGTTCAGGAGTTAAAATGTTACCCTCACCACCCCTCGAACACATTTCAAATTTCCGCACTTAATTACTCAAAACGATGCAAATTTTGAGCTCAAAATTTAAGTTTGAACTTTTACAAACATTTAATTAGATACAAAAAATAACAGTTAAAAAAAGTTGTTGGTTACTCTAAAGTTTAAGGCGCCCTCAACCGGTATTTTTTGAAATTAATCTTTAAAATTTATTTTCAAGGAAATATTGACATAAAGAATAGTTTTAGCGAAAACGGCAGACGAATCGACATTTTTCCGTTTTTTAAAATAATTTGAAATTTGAACCTCCCCAGCCCCATTGAACACAGTTCAGTTTGCTCTACTTAACCACTCCCAACGATTCAGATTTTCATCTCAAAATTTAAGTTTATGTCTAAGCTTCTAAGAAAATTTTATGAGATGCGAAAAATAACGGTAAAATATAGTTGTACGTTACTCCAAAGTCTAAAGCGCCCTCTATCGGCATTTTTTGAAATTTATCTTTATAATTCATTTTCAATAAAATACCGACATAAAGAATAGTTTTAGTGAAAACCGCAAATCAATCGAGCAATTTTTCCGTTTTTTATAATCATTTGAATTTAAATCCCTCTGAACACAGTTAAGTTTGTGCTACTTAACTGCTTCCAACTTTTCAGATTTTGAGCTCAAAATCTAAGTTTAAGTTTAAGCTTACGAAACCTTTAATGAGATGCAAAAAATAACGGTAAAAAATAGTTGTTCGTTACTCTAAAGTCTAAAGCGCCCTCTATCGTCATTTTTTGAAATTTATCTTTATAATTTATTTTCAAGACAATACTGACATAAAGAATAATTTTAGTGAAAACCGCAAACGAATCGACCAATTTTTCTGTTTTTTATAATCATTTGAATTTTTGGACCCTAAACTTTAATGACGCCTATCTCCTTCGGAAGACTTTGGGACCCTTGGTTTCCTATTTAAATATTGTTTGTCTTTATGTGTACTATCACCCCTTAAAGTTTGGACCATGAATTTGGAAACACCCTGTATATATCACTTTCTTCCTGACACGATAACTTTTATGATTCTGTACCGCAATTTATTTCTGAGTTATTAGTTTTTTGTAGTTATTAATGCTTTTTATCATTGTGGCAACAGAAGTATTCCATTTCTGGACATTCAACATGTACAAATCACAAAACGACTAAAATACGGACATCACATTGAATCAGATGTGTCTCAGATATCTCTTCTCTAGACCGAAAGCAACAATCATTCTCCAAATCATTTTAAAAAAGTTTATATTTGTAGGGAATAAAGTAAAACTAATGATTTTTTTCTGCAAAACTAATGAAAGTATTTACCTTTCTCATTAGAAATAGGATATTTTCATTACAGATATGTTATTAATATAAAGCACTTATATACTTACATACTTACGCACACATCCTTCTGAAAATACTGTCCTATTTGACTCGAATTTCTGGATGTGACACAAAGAAAAATTAAAAAGCCGTCATGACATAACCAGAATAATTTTAAACTCTACACGTTACTTATTAATTAAAAAAGTAAAACGCTATTCGATTTCAAATTGTTTTAACTGTCAGTTTTCTACATTTACAGAAGCTGTTTCAGAAAGTTTAGTGTCGTTGACAAGGGAATTTGAGAACCATTTTAAGCAGGTTTCGCAGGTTTTTCGCGTTCGATTTCTCCCTTGCAATTCAAATTCATTGAACTGAAAAAGCCATTATACATGAAACGCGCTGACTCGAAATATCAGAGACATCGACGCCTGACCACAAGAAGTCGTCAGGTTTGTTTGAGGCTTAAGGGGATAAGTGAAAGCCGAAAACGATAGTGCATCTGGCTATATCTCTACAGTTGTTTTAGGCAGCATAAAATTCTAGATAATAACTCTTATAAAAAATAATTAAACATGTATTTCAGCGATTTTAGAAATTCCCAACCTGAGGGGATTAAAAGTGGGATCAGAAATTTTAGAGCATTTGGCATATTTCAGCCGCTTTTTAGGTAGGCACAGGGAATTCCGGAAAATAAATGCATTGAAAAAATCATTTTACATGTATTTCAGTGATTTAAAAAAATATCCATGACAGAGTTAAAAAAGGGAAGAGTCGAAAATTTTAGAAAATTTGACATATCTTAACAGCTGTTTTAAGTACGCGCGTGAGATTTTAGAAAATAAAGCTACAAAAATAAGTATATATATAGTATAATAATTAAACTCAGATTTCAGAAAATTTAGAACAATCCTCCCTATAGGGGTTAAAAGGAAATTGTAGAAATTTTCGTAACATTTGGCATATCTCATAAGAAGTTTTATGTAGGAGCGAGAAATTCAGGATTACTTATCTTAGGAGACTTATATAAAAATAATTAAACACTTATTTCTACAATTATAGAACCCCTCCCCCTAAGAGAGTTAAAGGGAGTGTCGAAAATTGTAGAACATTTGGCTATATCACAGCAGCTGTTTCAGGTACGAGGGTGAAATTCCACAAAATAAATCTACTAAAAGAGCAATTAAACACATATTTCAGTAACTCTAGAAATTTCTTTCTAAGTAGTTAAAAGAAGGAGGTGAATCAAAAGTTTCCAACATTTGGTCTTATCTTATTCGCAGCTTTAGGTAGGAGCTTGAAACTCAAGATAACAAATCTAATAAAAAAATTGAATATGTATGTCTGCGATTTTATATACTGCCCTTTTCTTTAAGAGGATTAAAGGGTTGGATGTGATATCAAAGCTTTTACGTCATTTTCCCTTATCTCAACAGCTGTTTTACGTTGAGGGATGAGTTCAGGATAACTGATTTACTAAAACATACTTAAACCTGCATTTTACCAATATTAAAAATTTCCACATAAGAAGGTTAAAAGGGATGGTCGTAAGTTGTAAGTCATTTAGGAGCACTTCAGAAGCAGCTTTAGGTAGGTAGCAGCTAAAAATTCAGTATAAAAAATCGACTAAAAATAATTAAACGCATTTTTCAGTGATTTTAGGAATCCCTTTCCCTAATGGGATTAAGGAGATGATCGAAAATTATAGCACATTTCGCCATATCACAGTAGCACATTTATATAGAAACAGAAAATTAAAGTTAATAAATCCCAAAAAAGTGATTAAGTACAGTATTTCAATGTTTTCAGAGCTATTATCTCACGAACATCGATTTTGAACTGAATAATGTTAAATTATAAATCTGATTAGATAGTGAGTTTCAATTTTATTATTATTATTATTTCATCTTTACCCGATACATTTCGTTTTATTAAAGATTTTTAGGATTACGTATATAAAAATTCAAAACAATACCATTATAAGATCATTCCTGTGTCTGCCTCTCACAGCCATTTTACTCGTAAACTGTGGATCGTTCAAAGTTCAAATTAGGAGCAAATTATGGGGAGGGGAGGGAGAATAAAGACTATTGACCCTCTCATTTATGGATTATGGAACATTCACAAATATATTTAGAACTGAGGGATAGAGGGCTAATTAATTTACTTGGAGAAAAAAGATATTTTCTTTGTGTGTCGTGTAGGGTATCTTGTGAATGCTTTCGTAACGTTGAACTGGAAAATAGATTTTTTAAAGGTATTATACTTTCAGAGATATGTGAAAATAGAGTGCACAAATATGTTCACCCCATTCCATATATTTCTGAATCTACCGAAACTAAAATTCTGAAAAACTAATACTAGTAGATGTTAATTTAAACCTTTCAGGAAAACTCTAGATCGCATAGTTTTTGAGAAAAGCGAATTTTTAAGTTACACACAAATTTCGATTTGCAGGCATTCAGAAAACTTGTCGATAAGAGATGGAGGTATTTATCGTATGAGAAGTATAAAAACATTATTGATAATGATTTTTTAAAATAATTTGTCGATAACTAGCCGAGATATTAACCCTTAAAAACACGGATGGTCTGGACATACATAATGATAACGGCGTCGTGCACTATGTACCAACCACTTCTAAAGCCTAAGTAACATTTTTAAAGATACATATGTGTAATGCAATACCTAGTGGCAGCATAAAAGAAATATCCGTAAAATGTTTGAAGGCAGACTAATTTAATTCGAATTTATCTTAGAAATACTATGGGATCCGCATAGAGTTTGCATTGTGGGTCTCTAAATATGCTTTCCGTTTCTTTAAAAGTTAGTAAAAAACTTATCTGGAAAAACTTGGCATTGGTCATGGCGGTAATTCAACTTTGCGACCCCCTTCTGTAACGCGCTTAGCACAATGCAAGTTTAAACTTTGAATAAAGGTTTTGTGTCAACTACACTAGAAATAAACATGATATTTCCTTAAATAATGAAGACAATTGGATGATTAGTTGCTGAGATATTTATAATCATAATTCCCACAATCTTTTCATTTTCATGACCTTGTGTTTTATTTAAGTTTCTATTCAAACATGCGTTGTAATTGAAAAAGAGACACTTTATCTAACTAAACTATTAGTTAATATCATTACCATTATTGAAGTTATAAATATGTTTCTTTTACGCAATTCGGTAATACTTGATTAACCCGTCGATCGAAAAACTATTGCCAAATTGTAAGATTCAATGTCACAAATGGCTTATCGTAAATGTTACATTCACATGCCATTAAACCTGTTATATGTGTTTATTGCGTCATCAGGTGATTTTTATTAATCTTTTATTAATTTATGTGCTTTTGCATTACTTAAAATTAAAGTCATTCCAATTTGCATTATTTACGTTTAGTTTGACGATTTATAAAATTTTTCGAAAATTTTCGAAGAGATAATCAAGTGATACTCCAAATTATTTAATTGAAGAATACCATGTATTAAAATTATTTAAATATCCGTTTAAATTTTATTTTAGAGTTGTAGTGCTTTTTACAAATAGTTTACACATGTTTTTTTTCATGCTTTATATGATGCATATTTACGATTCTCTAAGTATTACGACGGTCCCAAACGACTAATTTATTAATATAATCAGCTAAAGTCAACAAATTAGTCGTAAAAAACTTATTATCATCTATTTTTACAAATATTTATAAAGTCATAATGTGAGTAACGTACAAAACATGAGATCAATATAAAGTACTACTTTCTCTGAAAAAAGTCTCATTATCAAGCTATACATTCAAAGAGACTTTTTATCAATAATTAATCATCTTTATCACGTATGTTATAAATTATGATTTAAATATTTAACAGCTATTTTTAAGTTGTAATTATTAGACGTTGTGATTAATTTTTACTTTTCGAGGCTTTATTAACCATTATAACTCTGTACAAAAGAAAAATATTCATTTGATGTAAATTTGAGCATCTACTTATTAAAAATATTTGCTAATAATATTCAAATTGGCATTGTATCGTAATTTTAATGTCATAATCTCTTTTTTATGTCTCAAGAATTTCATTAAGAGAATGAACTGAAAAATAAAATTACTCTGTGTGAATTTATTTTGGCAAATGGAATAATTCCCTATTCGTGGAATCATTCTGAAAAATGGGTCCCTCTAGTCTCATTCGATTTCTCAAACTTGGAAAGAAAAGCGAAGAAAACAAGTTTTATAAACATGTTACGAAACTTTATTTCAGAATACATTTGTCATTAGGTGTGTCGTACTGTGGCCTCTTTTGCATATTTTCGTAAAGCACTGCATATCCTTTAAAAGTTTAATTTAAATCTGTTAAAATGAACAACTTCAACAACAAAAAAAATTACTTAAACTTTTTTATAACTATTTGGAAATAGTTGTTGTTCTCGGTAGAGAATTGGGGAATCTGAAGTATATCTGAATCTTTTTATTGGTTGAATTCCTCAACTTATTTTATTTTATTCGTTTTCTGATTTGTACATGTTTACTGTTTCTGTTGCCACGATGACAAAAAAAGTATTAAAAAAACCTAGAAAAAAATATAACTTATAAACTAATTGAGATACAGCTTTCAAACAAATTGCATTTCCGTTCTTTGCGTAGCACCTATAGTTCTCCTTCAGTCCATCTGTCTGTCCATCTATCTGTCCGTCTGTCTGCATATAACATCGCAAAAACTGCCAACCGAATCGATCGAAATTCAAAATATATTATTATTACATAATTTTGTCGAGTCATTTCAAATTTCATGAAAATCGGAAGCATAATTCAATTACAGGTACAAATTCCGGTATTCATGTATTCTAATGCATTACGGTCAATGGGATAAAAAAGTTTTAAGGTCATTTTAATGGTGTTACACGCTTTCTTCTTGATGAATAAAGTTGATATGCATCTATGAGGTATATGCTGTAACATATATTCTGTACTATATGTGGTGCAAAGAATATTTATTTTTATTAGGTAGATTTCGTAAGAAATACTACCTATTGCAATCGCACCAGTTTATATATCTATCTATCTATCTATCTATATATCTCACTTTTTTACGGAAACGATAACTTCTATAATTCTTCACCAATCTCCACCAAACTGGTACATAAAATCAAAGGGGATAAAATCTTGGCTAAGTTCGTTAATGGGCAAAATCGGAAAAGGGGGTCGGAATAGGGGGCGTTTTTGAGAAAACCGAAAAAACGCCATAACTTCTTAATTAAAGTAGATATCGAATCGGTTTAAAGTTTATATTACTTCTTAAAAATTGGCCAAATGTATATGCATGACAGATTTTTGATAAATTCAGAAGTGGGCTCAAGGGGCGAAAAAAACAGGGATTTTGAGAGAAAAAAATTCATAACTTCGCAAATTTTCAAGATATCAAGTCCAACTAAATTTTTTGTAAATGTTCTTAATATTATCTAAAACTTTTGCATTTACAAGTTTTTGATACGACCAACTTTTACCGATGAAAAAAATTAAAAACGAAAAGAAAAAGGGCGCTGAAAAAAGAGAAAAATCCACAACTCCGTCAATTTTTAAAATATCAAATCTGATTAAATTTATTTTGCATCTTCTCAAAAATATCTACAACTTTTATACTGACAAGTTTTTCATAGGAATAACTCGTATAGCAAAAATAAATTAAACAAAAATAGGAGTTGGAGAAAAAACCTCAAATCCAAACTGCTTATATTCTGACTCATTTTTAAATTCATTTTCGATTTTAAACGCATGCAAATGGTAGATCCTCTTATTTAGAAACTGTATAAAGTGACGCATTGGTCAATTTTCTGATAAAGACAGAGTATATTTCAAAAAAGGCTACCAAAAAGGGTATTTTGAACAGAATTTCCGAAAGTCATCGGGACTGAAAATTGAAGGAAGTATTCAAATAAGAAATAGCGTTTTTTTCTGACTCGTTTTTAAATCCATTTTTGTTCTCAAACGCATCCAATTTGCAGATCCTCTTATTTAGGAACTATATAATGCGATGCATTGGTCAGTTTTTTGATAAAGACGGAATATATTTCAAAAAAAGGCTACCAAAAAGGATATTTTGAACAGAATTTTCAGAAATCATCGTGACGGATTTATTTAGGAACTATATAATGCGATGCATTGGTCAGTTTTTTGATAAAGACAGAAAATATTTTGAAAAAGACTACTAAAAAGGGTATTTTGAACAGAATTTCCCGAAGTCTTCGTGATTTGAAAATTTAAGGAAGTTTTCACATAGCAAACTGCGTTTTTTATAACTCGTTTTAAAAACCATTTTCGCTCTCAAACGCATCCAATTTACAGATACTCTTTTTTAGGAACTATATACTGTGACGTAGTGATGGACGATTTCGATTTTTTAAATCGATTTAATCGATATTATGGTCAACTCGATTTAATCGATACTATAAAATTTTTAATCGATTTCTCAGAAGATATTATTTTTATTTTGCTTCAAAAGTTGAAGATAAAGCAGTCGGATGTGCCAATCTCAAAAAGTCTTCTATCTCATACATGATAAAACTTCTAAAAGCACTAACACATTGTCAATGTCAAATTTAAATTATTTATACCCATCATGAAGATATAAAAAGTATAGGTTGAAGTATGAACATTTTAAAAGAAAGCATTGCGTTTTCCAAACAAATCGCTGAATTTCGGTCCACCCCCGCTAGATGTCTGTAACCGAAATGTATGCAATTCAAAGAGCATCACAGCGACACCAGTTGTGCAGTATACACTCAAGCAGTGTTCTCGCTGGCATTTGACCAACGTTAGTAATTTGGCTAATTAAAAATAAAAAACATTCGCCAAATGAGAAAAGTATTAGCAAAATAAATTCGCCATGTAGCACAAAAAAAAAAAAAAAAAAAAAAAAAAGAAAAAAAATTGTTAATCCTTTAATGTATTTTTTTTTTCAATGTGTTCTAAAATAAACCAAGTTTTTATAACTGTGACAGCAATTGTTATTAATCTAATTTCAACTATCCGCTACAAATATAAAAAAAACATATACAGATTAAATATATATGAATATGTATGAAAAACGAAAACGAAAAACCAAAAATTGAGCACTAGCAATTTGGCGAATCTAATCGCTAATTTACTCGCCAAACGAAGAATTTAGTCGCAATTTGGCGCATTGGCGAGCGACAGCGAGAACACTGCACTCAAGCCTAATAAAACAAGCGTAATAAGAATCTATTTATGTGAAAGTTTAACCGAATATGAAATTTGATTAAATTCCATGCATAATTTCTAAGATATCACTAATATCGTGAAAAATGCAGTATAGCAGAGCAGTATTATATAACTTACACAAAAACCTAATCAGGAACAACGTATGATAATATCTAAGAGACTATTAAGTTTGATGAAATTCCGTTCAGGAACTCTTGAGATATGATCAATAAAATCTTGTAGATCCTGAAAAAGCGGTTGAAATCAGGGGTCAGCCCGAAGAGGAACATCTCCGCCCCGGAACTTTGAAATGCCTCACGAAAATATTGAAGCTTCATGTACAAGAATCCCCCCCCCCTTCTCTGAAGTATAGAATGCCCCTTCAAGGAGACATAAAAATCCCTCCCAGTGAAAAATATCTGAATTCAATACTGCTGATAAAAGCAGCAAAGCAACGTCTCCTGCATAGTTATTTACACTGAAACCTAATAAGCACCAAACTTATGAATGTGAAGTTTGATGAAATTTTCTGAATTAGTTTCTGAGATGCAATTATCGCAAAAATCAGGAAAAATGCAGCGTCACCTGCCGTTAGATTTAAATCAAAACTTAATCATCAACAATTTACGTTAATATCAAACCGAATCTGAAGTTTGGCAAAAATACGTGCATTAGTTCTTGAGGTATCTATCTTGCAGTAATCATGAAAAATACAACATAACAGCGCCACCTGTAGAGCGATTTTTACCATAAGTAATCAGCACCAATTTATATGAAAGTCTAGCTGAATCTAAAGTTTCAAGAGGTTCCAAGCATTAGTTCTTGAGATAGAGCGCCCACAAAATTTTGTAAGAGACAAACAAATAGACAGATTGAAAGACAGACAATTTATAAAAACAGTAAAATGTGTTATATTTAACAATATATTCGAATTTTGTAAGCATTAGGTTATTATTATTTTTTTTAAATAACATCATACAAACAAAGAAAAAAAAAAGCAATTTTTTTTTTTTTTTTTTTTTTTTTTTTTTTTTTTTTTAAGAAAATAAGCAACATATAATGTCTAGAATTATATATGGGTGTGTAAACATGTTTAATAATCTACATAACCATCTCCCCCCCCCCCCGTTTTTAAATAAGTTAATGGGAATTGTCTTTTTTTTGTAATTATCTTCTTCTTTATAGTTTTTCAAAATAATAATAATAATAATAATAATAATATACATAATAAAAAAAGGAAGTCTATCAAAATGCAGAAGATTCTCTCCTTTCCTCGCCCCCCCCCTTCCCCCCACGGAGGACATCTTCTGTCCTTTGTACCTATATCCCTCGTGTTGATAATCGGCTGTCATAAAATAAACCAAACCTTTTCCCGTCTACCCTATTTAAATCCTCTATCTTCACAGTTTCCTTTTCCCCGCCGAAAATCTTGCCAGTCCTTTGGAGTCAAAAACAGACGCAAAATCACTGACCAATCACATTACAAGCTGATAAAGCCTAGATGCAAAATCGCAAGACTATCTTGGATGCAAGTAGTAGATCGATCTTTTGTAGTAGATCGAATCAGTACAGAACCTTGTGTAGTAGATCGATGTCGATTTCGATGTCGATGTCGATTTCGATGTCGATGTCAGAATCGATTTTATTTTGATTTACTAAAATTGAAATCGCATTTTGAAATCGATTTTTAGATACAAGTAGTGTTGTTACTTTTTTGATATGCTTGAAATCGATCTACGTTTCAGGTTGAATCGATCTTTCCCTTTCTATTGTTTTAATAGTAGCAGTAAAAATTTCAAACTCAAATATTAGGCGAACCGTTGATTTTAGAGGGGTAAGACTTAAGTATGTCAAGATATTCTAAGGTATGGTCAATCGAATAGTGATGACCATTATACCCTAGCAGCACATAGGGGGTGGGGGGGCAGGGGGGGCAATATTCAATACAGGTATGGGTGGGTCATGTGACATATCGTTGCAAAGGTCTTGGCCTGGGCTATCCATATCTGCATATCGCTTCATAATATAGTTCAATTTTCAGACTCCAGGGGGCATTTTTAAGCTTTTTTTGGGGTTTTTCCCTTCCCCCACTTTGTAGTGTATCATTTTATAGATCTTGACTTGTAGACCTCAAATATCTTGAATTGATTGGTAGAACTGATGTAAAATTTCGTATAAGAAAGGATTACCAATTTTTTTTTCAAACCAGATATTTCTAAAAGTAAAAATTTCAAACTCAAATATTAGGCGAACCGTTGATTTTAGAGGGTTAAGACTTACGGATGTCAAGATATTCTAAGATATGGTCAATCGAATAGTGATGACCATTATACCCTAGCAGCACATAGGGGGTGGGGGGCAGGGGGGCAATATTCAATACAGGTAGGGGTGGGTCATGTGACATATCGTTGCAAAGGTCTTGGCCTGGGCTATCCATATCTGCATATCGCTTCATAATATAGTTCAATTTTCAGACTCCAGGGGGCATTTTTAAGCTTTTTTGGGGGGTTTTCCCTTCCCCCACTTTGTAGTGTATCATTTTATAGATCTTGACTTGTAGACCTCAAATATCTTGAATTGATTGGTAGAACTGATGTAAAATTTCGTATAAGAAAGGAGTACCATTTTTTTTTTCAAACCAGATATTTCTAAAAGTAAAAATTTCAAACTCAAATATTAGGCGAACCGTTGATTTTAGAGGATTAAGACTTACGGATGTCAAGATATTCTAAGATATGGTCAATCGAATAGTGATGACCATTATACCCTAGCAGCACATAGGGGGTGGGGTGCAGGGGGGCAATATTCAATACAGGTATGCGTTGGTCATGTGACATATCGTTGCAAAGGTCTTGGCCTGGGCTATCCATATCTGCATATCGCTTCATAATATAGTTCAATTTTCAGACTCCAGGGGGCATTTATAAGCTTTTTGGGGTTTTTTTTCCCTTCCCCCACTTTGTAGTGTATCATTTTATAGATCTTGACTTGTAGACCTCAAATATCTTGAATTGATTGGTAGAACTGATGTAAAATTTCGTATAAGAAAGGATTACCATTTTTTTTTTCAAACCAGATATTTCTAAAAGTAAAAATTTTAAACTCAAATATTAGGCGAACCGTTGATTTTAGAGGGTTAAGACTTACGGATGTCAAGATATTCTAAGATATGGTCAATCGAATAGTGATGACCATTATACCCTAGCAGCACATAGGAGGTGGGGGGCAGGGGGGGCAATATTCTATACAGGTATGGGTGGGTTATGTGACATATCGTTGCAAAGGTCTTGGCCTGGGCTATCCATATCTGTATATCTCTTTATAATATAGTTCAATTTTCAGACTCCAGTGGGCATTTTTAAGCCTTTTTTTTTACCTTTTCCCTTATCTCAATTTGTAGTGTATCATTTTAAAGGTCTTGACTTGTAGATTTCAAATATGTTGAATTGATTGGTAGAATTCATGTAAAATTTCGTATAAGAAAGATTAAGGTTTTCTTTTCAAACCAGATTTTCCTAAAAGTAAAAATTTCAAACTTAAATATTAGGCGTACTATTGAAGACTTACGGATGTCAAGATATTCTAAGGTGTGGCAATCGAATAATGTTGACCATTATACCTTAGTAACACATAGGGGTGAAGGACGGGGAGGGACAAAATTCAACACAGGCATGGGTTTACGGATTTTCTTCAAATTTTGGATATATTTTCATTCTAATAAGGTGCTTTTCGGATTTGTTCTGGGTATTCATTGGTTATGTAAAAGGATTTGGGGGCTACTCTTCTTAACCGTTTAAACGCCAATGTTCCCAAAAGGGAACATAGTATTATTTGCAATGCAAAACATATATTTACCAATATAATTACGATGTTCTTATTTTTCCTATAAAATATAAGGTTGATTTTAACTTTTGAAAAAAAAAATATGTTTAAACATTTATCACAGGTATAAAGAGTATGCAAATTCCTTAATTTACATAAAAATATAATTTTTGTTTTTATCGATTCTCTATATTACTCACATTTGACCACTAGGAATCTAAATGTTTTTGGAATTCGAGAAAATACTCAAGAAGAACATTTTTAAATTTGTATGCATAAATCAAAACATTTGAAGTTGTAATATGAGAAAAACAAAATTATTATTACATTGCGATATTAATTCGGCTTGTAAACAGTTAATTTAGGTAAATGGTTTTTTTGTGCAGAATTAACCGATTTGTGGCCGATGATAGGTTATGCGCTGCCCGACTATTGAAGGTACAGTTATCCATTAATCGGAACTTAGGTCGCTTCCAACTTCTTCGGATAATCGACGCTCCGCTGTATTTTTTTTTCTTTGTTAACCAGAGAAAAGTATGTTGTTTCACTGTTAATTATTCTTATGAAAACAACATTTTTTTTTTCTGTTAACTGCTGAAAATTTGGTAAACGTTAAAAAAGAATAATATTTTATAAGCTGTAAATGAGATGAGGCGATATATATTTTAAAAGAGAAAAAAAGTTTAGTCACATATTTTTTTTAACCCTTTCCGGCGTACTGTGCCCAGTCTGGGATACCTAATTTTAATTTAAAACTTGCAAACGGCACCAGTAATATTTTAGTTAAATTTTGCTTTTAGAATAAAAGCTTACATTAAGGAATTCAAAATATATATAATAAATATTTAAAAAAATCGTTTGTGAATTCCGGTGTCAGTCGATAATTTCTCATTTTACTACAGATTTTGCCCGTGCCGGAAAGGGTTAAGCAGAATTTCTGCTTTTAAATTGGTGGATAATTAATAATTAGCATGTGCTGATTGTGCAATTAAATCATCACAGCTATTTTGAAAGAAAATTTGCAATATTTGCGTTTCCCACACGCTTATAGAAGGTCTTAAAAAGACTGAAAAAAAATTTTTTTTGAATAAATTTAGAGCTTTTAAAATTTTATTCATATGCGAATTTTTAAGAAGAATGACGTTTAAAGGAAGTAAGGCTCCATTTGTTTGGTTGAAGGAGTATGTAGAAAATACATGTGTTTCGGATTAAAATATATATATATATACAAATCATTTCTCCCTTTTATTTTTTTTATCTAACGGACATCTTTCTAAAAAAAATAAAGTTAAATATAATATAAATTATTATTAAAATTGTATCTAAAAATAATAAAAGATAAATCCTTATTATTCGACTCTAAAAGCTGTAATAGCTTACTTCTGTGCCTCCCTAAATGGGAGTGAGGAGTATGAGGTGTTACGGCTCTGCTGATTAGCCAAGTTTTAGAATTACTAATTTTGAGCTCATCTGTGTAAAATCTAAAAATATCGAAATATCGATTTTAGTATCGATTCTAGAATTTAGAAATCGATTCTTATTATAATCGATGTCACTTTATACGATGTCGATTTTAATCGATTCTCAAAATTCCCAGAATCGCCCATCACTACTGTGACGCATTGGCCAGTTTTTTGATAAAGATATAATATATTTTTAAAAATGCTGTCAAAGTGAGTATTTCGCACAAAATTTTCCGAAGAAATCATGATTAAAGAATTAAGGATGTATTCAAACAACAAATTGGTTATTTTATGACTCATTTTTGAAGTCAATTTCTTTCTCAAATGCATTCAACTGGCAGCTTTTTGTTATTTAGGAACTGTATAATGTACTGTTTTGGTCGAATTTTTAATAAATTCAGAATCTATTTCAAAATATGTTGTCAAAATGGGCATTTGAGCTGAATTTTTCTTAAGATGATTCTGATAAAACTAGTTTTTGCAGAAAAATGAAATTAAAAATTTTTTCATAAACGGCCAAATGAAGTTATTATACTGGGTTTATCTCTAATCATATATATATATATATATATATATATATTGTTGAAATGAGCACTCTTCGAAATCTACATCCGCCTATAGGCCCAGCCGACAGGGATTTTTATTGATTTACAGGCAACACAAAATCATTCCATTTCATAATGGTATAGAGAGAATATTGTTTGGTATGCGTTTTAATTGTATTAAACTTTTTAACATTTTATGAAAATGCCCCTTGCAGAGAATTACTACAAGTTTTTTCCTGTATAATAAAAAAGAAGATAGTATTTACAGGGACAATCAAAAGTATTCCAGTACGGTACGGTCAATGGGAAAAAAAATGTTGCAAGTGCATTTCAATGGTGTTACTCTCTTTATAATAAATACAACATAAGAAAAATTATATGCATCTATGAAGTAAAGAACATTTGATATTGATTTACAGCGCTGACCAAAAGTATACCATTGCATAATCGTATTGGAAGAACATTGTTTGGTGTGCGTTTTTATTGTATTAAACTATTTAAGGTTTTATGAAATTGATATACGCTGCTGAGTATTACTATAAATAATTTTCTATTTAATAGAAAACAGACAGTATTTACAGGGAGAAACAAAAATTTAAGTTACTATATTGCATCCGAAATACTGTGTATGATCTTGGTGTTGTAGAACACCAAGATCTGAATATTTTTAGATTCGTTAGTATTTATATAAATACGTACCCCTTACAGCCATTGTTTAGTCTGTCTATCTGTTTGTCTGTCTGTCCTCATATAACAGAGCAAAAACTACTCCACTAAATCGTTTGAGATTTAAAATATATAATTGCTGCATAATTTTGTCAAGAGATTTAAATTTTTCTGAAAATTAGATGTATAGTTTAATTACAGGGACAATGAAAAGTATTCCATTATAGTAGGGTCAATAGGAAAAAATAGTTTCAAGAACGTTTTAACGATGTTACACCTTTTCTACTATAATAGAATAACATGAATCTATGAAGTATATACTAAAATATACATTCTGAACAATCTGTCATGCAAAGAAAATATTTATTAAGTTACAGGGCCGCACAAAAGTATTCCAATACATAATGTTATACTTGGAAACATTTTTGGGCGTGTTTTAATTATATTAAATTATTTCTCATTTTATGAAATAGATATACGTTGCTGAGGTTTAATACAAGTTACTTCCTGTATACTAGAATGTAGATAGTATTTACAGGAACAAACAGAAAATTTTGACCTCTATCCTTATCCGAAGTACTGCATACTACAACAGAAATACCTGAATATCTCTAAAACTTCATTATATTACGAATGCACCTCATTTGCTACGTTTGACGTAGAATTTCCAACTTGTTTCGTTTTATAAGTTTAAAAATTCACCTCCACACCAAATTTCAACTTTGTAAGTCACTTCGAAGTAGTCAAACATTATGATGAGTGAGTCAGTCAGTGATAAAAATAGTGATTTTTCTCGTGAAAACTAAAATATATTTTTTTATTTTATAGGATTCGGTAATTCAAAGATGCTTTTACATGACACAAAAAATTGCAAATGGGTAGGTGATATAAAATTAATATTATCGGAGGAGGGGATTCAAAAGTAGCCCAAAATGCCTCGTATAATATAACCCACGGGTGATGTATCGCTTTTTTTCTTTGTGAACTTAAGTGACACACTTCCGTGTGGCTAAAATTATTCACGTTCTGTTCTACGATAAACATTTTTTAGTGTGTATATAAAATACATAAATCTTCCTTTGATTGATATACTGTATAATGATATAGAATGTGAAATATTTTTTCATGTTAGACCATTCTGTAACTGAATTATTTTTCTATGACAAGGTACATAAAAGATAAATGTACTCTGCACTCCATTAATTGTAATAAACAATAGTCAAATGCACCTCATAAATATCTATCAATTTCACTAATTTTGAAATAGTTTAACACCATTAAATAATCTCGCAAAAGATTTCTCCACATAGACGTAATCTAACTGTATCATTTAAATTAACTGTAAACTAGACATAAATGCTTTCCATTTCATTTCCAATACAGAAAAACAAAGGCTAAACCGCACGAACAAAGATTGACTGCAGTTCAGTCAGTGTGAATTTGTGCTAGTTAACCAGACAGATGGCCAGAAGAAACGGATTTCCAAACACTTTTCATTACTGATGTAAATTTTTAAAAAATGTTGCAACTGACTCGATTTATTAGTTAAATATTTATTTCATTTTCATACTAGGATTTCCAAAGCGAGTCATCTGTGGCCCAAGACACGAGTTTTCTCTCGTATCACTATTATTTGTCAAAATAAACATTGAAATGAACATTGAATCAAACATTGAATGACAATCTTTGATTTTTTTTTCTAATTACTCAGTATGATGATAATCCCTTAACATGAATTTAGTTAAAATCACATGCATTTTTTTCGTATATGTCTGTATATCAAGAATTACCATTAAAAGTCAAACCGTACCCGAAAACAATAACGGCTGCTTTCTTTTAGTTCGACAAGACTTTTAACTCTTTATTTTTCAATAAGAGAAGAACAATGGTAAGGACCGCTATAATGAAACCCCTCTCCTTTTTTACGAAAGGGGGGGGGGTTAAGAATGGGGAGAAGGGGATTACTCACATGTACTTGTGAGTTTTTATTTTATTTACCAGAAGACGAAATTTTCATGAATTCAATAGTTTCTTGAAAGACAGAAACAAATAAAAATTAAAAATTTAGTTATAATGCCGTTTTACATTCTACCCATTGCGTATTTGCAAATTTTTATGCTCTTTTTAAAAATTACTATTCATTTTCCCAGTTACAACCATTTTATTTAGAAAAAGCAAAATCTTGGTAAAATGCTTTCTGGCATGAAATAAGTTATTTAATAACTTTTATAAGATAATTTTGCGTATCTTTATCCATGTAAACTTGTATTGCTTTGAAAAAACATTTTGCGAAAAATTAACTCAAATGCAATTTAACTTCTGTTATTTAATATTTTACTCTAGTGTTTCCTTATGCAATTAAACATGTCTGAATAAAACATTATTATAAAATTTATATTTCTACGAAAATTATTTCTTTTATAAACACGTTTATATATACAGTCACAGCAAAAAAAAACTTGACACTTGCGATTTTAGACGTTTTGTTAAATATCTAAAAATATACATCAAGAAAAACTCCAAAACTCCAGATTTATAAATAAAATAGTACAGGTCATATATTTTCGAAAAGATCTTTTTCCAAAATCCAGTAGGGAACCGTAAACAAATTGAAAAAGAACGAATATTTTTTGAATAACCCTGTTAAAACTAATGTAGTAAAAATGTTCAAACTGTAGATTACGATCAAGCGGCTTATGGTAAAAAA
The DNA here is from genome assembly GCA_964019185.1 of Maratus speculifer. Lineage (NCBI taxonomy): Eukaryota > Metazoa > Arthropoda > Arachnida > Araneae > Salticidae > Maratus > Maratus speculifer. The sequence continues at coordinate 160,730,220 of OZ025298.1, forward strand.
CTGTGTTCATTTTAGGCGGATAGCATATATACGTAGAGAAATTAAGGTTTTTATAAAAACGGTCCCAAATTTTGCCAAGTTTTTTGCTTATAATTTGCAGAGTTCTTAATAAAAAACAGTGTTATTATCAAAAAATATGAGAAACAACATTGTACATAATATCTTGTAATCAAAATAAAGAATATTAATAATTGTACGAAATAGCAACAGGTTTACTAAATGAATTTTTACTGCGCATGCGTCCACTCTATTAAAATTTCATTTGTATATTGTGTTAGCTAAATATATAGAGCAACTTTTATTAAAAGTTCAAAATCATAGCTTAAAAATTCTGAAAGTTATCGTCAATTGAAAAAGATCAAAATCCGTTATTCCCAAAATGAAGAAAAAAGATAAGGATTTGTATCCAAATATAGTCGTACGTGCAATACAGTGTAGACACTAATCAATGGAATATGGATACAGCCCCTCATTTTTTTGTTTCATTTTGGGAATATAAGAAATTGATCTTATTATTTAGACAATAATTTTTAGAATTTTTAAGATCTGATTTTGAAACTTTAACAAAAGGTGCTCTATACATTTAGCTAACACAATATGCAAATGAAATTTTGATAGAGCTGACGCATGCGCAGTGAAAAACTTATTTAGTAAACTTGCTCATTTTTTATACAATTTTTATTACTTTTTAATTCTGATGACAGGGTATTGCGAAAATTATGTTTGTCATATTTTCAGAAAAAAAACATTACTTTATATTAAGAACTCCGCAAATTATAAGCAAAAAATTTAAAACTGTTTTTATAAAAACCTTAATTTCTCTACGAGTATACATGCCATCCTTATAAAAAAAACACAGTACATTACAATAAGCCATTTAATCTTAATGTGCAGTTTGAACGCTTTTGCTACATTTGTTTTGACATGGTTATCCAAAAGATCTTCGTTATTTTCAATTTGTTGACGGTCCCCTGTTCGATTTCGGGGAAAACTCTTCGCGAAAATATGTGACGCGTACTATTTTGTTTACACACCTGGAGTTTCACCACATTTCGATTTATATTTCTTTCATTACTTACTTAATTAATAATTATGCTTAACTTTTGGACACCAGAGTATATATATGTCATAAATTTGATGCAGATAATGCAGCTCAATTCCAAAACTGCATTAAGATTTATTTATTCTTGGCTCATTCTTCTGCGTAAATAGAACTATTACTTAATTACTTCAGTTCAGAATCAAAATATCGATTGCAAGAAAGTCAATACGAGAAAGTAAAAAAAGCAAAAGATTTCCAATTCCCGACTTGATTGAAGCATGTTTCGTAATTATCAGATCACAAAGTATCCTAGTTAATTAAACGAAAACATATCTATTTATCCGTGTATGCTTAATTTAACTCTCAAACTTTAGAAAATATTTTTTGTTAGTTTTTTATCGAATGAATATACCTTTTTGATTTTTTTTTCGACATGAATATTGTTAATGTAAATCTAAGGTGAAGATTTTTACCAGCATGGTTAAAGTTTAGAAAAATCAGCTTGTTTCGAGATAATAGAAATTAGATAATAATATAAAATATATTGGATTGTGTCTAATGTCTATAACGTAATTTATGTAAATGTGTCATCAGCTTTTTTACACGATGTAGCAATAATTTAATTTATACTATAAAAATTCTTTACACATTTGTTATCAATGTCACCATGATTAAGCTTAGAAAGAGTAAGCGTCCGTTTTGTAACAGTAAGAATCCGTTTTTTACAAAATCAACAATTTATGATAGCACTAATTTTAGCCACGAATTATCTCGCACACCATTAGCTAAAATTGTTTTGTTTCTTATTTAAAAAAAAGTCACCAAAATGAAGTTTGGATTTGTTTAGTAAGTATTTTTCCACCCCTGTGTCATCTTATGCATTACCAGTAACTTATACTTCAGTTACTTTTGAGTAACAATAGACAGGGTGTTTCGCTACCAGACCGACAAACTTTGAGGGGTGATAGTGGACATGAAGACAAACATTATTAAATCGGAAACCATGGGGCGCAAACGTCTTCTGTAAGAGCTAGGGGCCATTAAAGTTTAAGGTCCAAAAATTCAAACGAAGATAAAAAATGGAAAAAAAGGGTCGATTCGTTTGCGGTTTTCACTAAAGTCATTCATTATAACACGATTAAAAAAAAAATATATATATATAAATAACATTCAAAAATTGTCGATAGAGGGCGCTTTAGACTTTAGAGTAACGAACAACTACTTTTTACCTTTATTTTGTGCATGGGATTGAAATTATTTTAAACTTTAGACTTTAACTTAAATTTTAATCCCAAACTCAGAAACATTGGGATCGGGTAACTGGCGAAAATAAAACTTTTTTAATAATTAATCGATTTTGTTCCGGTTTGCGTGTATATCATTCCATTGGTATTTATTTTATTCCAAATGACTTACAGCTCTTGTGTATGCATTTTTTGATAGAGGGCGCTTCCGACACATCTCCGGCATTTTATTGGCAGTACTCCTGGGTGTTTTACTACCAGACCAACGTACTTCCAGGAAGTGTTAGGGATGCAAAGCTACTCGGAATCACATAGGAATGTAAGATTGAAAATGCCTTTTTAGCGAGCTGTGGTTAAAAGAAGCAGAGAAAAAAGCAACAGAAATAGGTAGTGAAACAGCAACACGTTAATGTGGCAGAAAGCAATTGAGTTAAAGGTTTTACTACAAAAGGTATCCGAAATTACGACCAGAAGTAGTCGGGCATGTTTGACAGTAGCGTCGCATGCAATTCCTTACGCTTTGAAAGATTCCTGGCATCTCGGATAGCTTTCTGGCAGCTACAGAAATTCGAGCTGACAGGTCTTCTACTGACGGGACTGGAGTCTCATACATTCAACTTTTCATTTGATCCCAGCAGAAGAAGTCCATACAGATTCAGATTCAGATTGAGGCAGGTGGTGGTGGGGGGATACTAATTGGTTTGAGCTCAACTAGCCCCACCCAGCAATGTTTATTTTAAAAAAATACAGAACAATTATACAGTAATAAAATAAAGGTAGGTAACAAAAAGTAATTGATATAATGAAGTAGGTGCGACGATCTGGCAGGCCAACGAATCGGGCCACCACTACCTATCCACCGCTGTCCACATGTTACGTTGAGGTGTCTGTGAACATCATTGGTGAAATGTGGAGGAGCCCTATCGTGCTAAAGAGTGGCGCAACGAAGAGGAGCATGTGCTTTAATCAGAAGTTCCGACAGAACGTGTTGAAGAAATATCAAGTGGCTTTTTTGTCTGTTCTTTTAACCCTAACTTGTAAAAAAGATATGTTTGACATAACATTATATTATGATTCCGAGTGGTCTTTGCATCCCTAACACTTCCTGGGAATATCTTGGTCTGGTAGTAAAAAACCCAGGAGTAATGCCATTGAAATTTCGGAGATGTGTTGGAAGAGCCTTCTAACAAAAAATGGGGACATCAATGCTGTATGTCATTTTGAAAAAAATAATTACCATGGGAATGACCTACACGCAAATCGCAATAAAATCGATTAATTTGTCAAATGTTTATGAGCGTTCAAAATCCCCTCCTCTGTTCACAGTTAAATTTTCGCTATTTACTCGATCCCAATGTTTCCGATTTTGGGCTTAAAATTTAAGTTAAAATCTAAACTTTAGAATAATTTCAACCCCGTGCACAAAATAAGGGTAAAAAGTAGTTGTTTGTTATTCTAAAGTCTAAAGCGCCCTCTATCGACAATTTTTGAACGTAACCTTTAAAAATTTTTTACAATCAAATCGTGATATAAAGAATGATTTTAGCGAAAACCGCAAACGAATCCACCCTTTTTTTCGTTTTTTATAATCGTTTGAAGTTTTGGACCATAAACTTTAATGGCCCCTGGCTCCTACGGAAGACGTTTGCGCCCTATGGTTTCCCATTTAATAATGTTTGTCTTCATGTCTACTATCACCCCTCAAAGTTTGTCGGTCTTGTAGCGAAACACCCTGTATATATATAAAATCATAAAAATATTTTTTTATAATTAATGACCTCTTTCTTCGAATATTATTCATACACAATCACGTAACTGACAAAGTAATAGAACATATTCTATTTCGATATATGTATAGAACTTCCTCTGCCGTATTCTGAAACTCTTTAGACACAACAAGGTGACAAGGGCTGTCTGAAGTGGTTTGTGTGCTTATGTTTCCCAATAGGTAGGGGTTTTTTATACTTTCGAAGTTTTATACTTTTATTTTATTCCTGATCAAGGACTAGTAACAAGGTGTTGAATGACATACATATTTCGTTTAATCTTAATTATCTATGTATTATACTTTTATAGATACTTATTAATTTTATTTTACGAAAAGTTTTTCTTTAATATAAATCAATTGATTTAAGAAAATGAATAAAACATATTTTTACACTGCTATCTTTTATATCAAAAATAATGACAGGTAAATACATTTACGATACGCCAGTACGGTCACGTATTTAATTCTTAAGTATACGAATCGAATATTCTAAACGAATAGATCACAATTAACATTTATAATTGATTATCAAAGGGGAAAAGGAATGCGGAATAATTCATGGAATTAATCAGAACACATGTAACCAGTTAAGACAGAACACATTTCCTTGTTTAGATGTTTATAACTGACTTACATGGTTGTAGTACACAGTAAAGGAAATTATTTGTAAAATGTAAACTAGGCATCATAAACACTCGCATTCATCTGCTGTCAGACTTATATTCCGCAGTTTGACTAAAAATAAATGAATTTCTGCAGTCAGCTAAAAATAAATGCTTAGATATACTATATATTGAAACATTCAATAAATCTTGAATATTAAAATTAAGTATAATTATAACAATTCATAACAATTCTATACAATTGATTTTCTAAACAATATAATTTTTATAGCATTTACAAATTTCAAATGAGTAATTAGTACATTAATTTTGAAAATTTTCATATGTTTAATACTCTTGAGTCTCGCAATTTTTTTAAATACTTTTTTATTTTTCTTTATGGATTTATATTTAAAAACTGATAACTAAGAATGATTAAACAGCAAAAACAAATTTCTATTTTTTTTTTTTTTTTTTTTTTTTTACATAAAATTTGATTATAAAATAGAAACTCAAATAATACATTTTTTGAGATTTTTTTAGAATTTATTTATTTATTTTTTTTACATTTTTGCAATGCAAAAAATTGAAAAAACATTCTAGAAATGTATATTTAATAATTTTTTGTTACTAATGGACTCTAAAATAGTATCCTAACGCATAGTAAAATTATTTACGTTTTCTGCTTTGTACATTTCGCTAATTTCTCCTCCAAGCCATTTTTATGTAACATGTAGCTCGCTAATAACAAACGATTTGCTATTTTGTTTGGTTCTTCTATCTGTTAGTTTCAATTTACACCATTTTTTGCGATATTTATATACGTGAAAATAACTGTAAATATGCGTAACCTATAGTATACATCAGCTCTGAAGACGTTAACCCTTTATCTACCGCATTATGAATTCATAAAAATTTTACATTCTACAGGATTTTACGTAAATTGATTAAACTAAATTAAAATATTTACATAATTATTTAATAAATTTTTGAAGAATTTTAGAAAGATTGAAGGATTTAGACGGATTAATCAAATATGAAGTTACAGGGATTATGTGCAATATTCTATTATGTGAAACGCTACTCAAATCTTTTATTTTAAATGATTTTCTTAGTATTTTGTAGGATTATAAAATGTATAAATATTATGGTCTTACTATAAAGAAACATTTCTGAATCGAAAAAATATCCCACTCGCCCTCCCTCAACGCCAAGGAAGCTTAAAAAAAAAAAAAAAAAAAAAAAAAAAAAAAAAAAAAAATCCTTTTTGTGTGCGTAAGTAACCAAATGTTTTAGCAAGATAAAGTAATGTGTCTGTAACTCATTCTACTGAAAGAAATTTATAATAAGTAATTTTTATGGCACTTGTAAGTGACATCGGTAGATAAAAGGTTAAGTAAAATTCCGTTTGTTTTTAAAAAGAAATTTTTAAAAGATGAATGAAACTTAATTTTTATAAAATAATTTACTCTATTAAATGCAGTTGAAAATAATATATATTTTTATTTTATTTATTCACATACTTTATGATATAAAAGTTTCCTACGAAATATTTCTTAATATGTTTTTCGGAAATTATGTATTATACTTTTATGTATTTCGGATTTAATGGAAATGTTCATTCGAATGTCGCATCTGGTACACTTTGAAGATGCCTAATAGAATAAACGAAAAGTTCTTTTTTTTAACATGTTGTTGAAAACTTTGCTAAAAATTATGTTTTGTTAAAGTGCAAAAAACGGTAAATCATTAAAATCTACAAATTAAGCCAATTTATTCTGTAAATATTTCAATAAGGAAGATGAATTTTAACAGAAAATTTTAGAAAATCAGTATCGACCGAAATCTATACCAGAATTAATTTAGGTAATCTTTCTATTTTCGAACGAAAACAAAAATGTCCAATAGACAATTAAATGCATACATAATTAGGGACCGTCCATAAATGATATCACGCTTTTTTCCATATTTTGACTCCCCGCCCCCCTTTTTCACAAAGTGTCACATTTCACTTTAACCCTCCACCCTCTTGTCACACGTCACGCTATATTAGTTAAACATATATTTCCAGTTCAGAAATAAAGCACTAAGTTTTAGATCGCATTTCAAAGTTCATTTTTAAAGTATAACTATATGTTTTAATGACATTTGCGAGCTGAACAATAAAAATGATTCATATTTTACATGAAATAAGGTTTACAATAATAATAAAAATTCTATATAAAGTAATAACAAAATATGAATATGAAAGAGCAATTGAAAACAGTATTTTGGATTTAGAAATAAAATTTAACATATTTGGCTTTAAATCTTATTTTTATGAACACAAAATAGTTTAATTTTAAAATAACTTCCTACTTCATAATTTAATCTACTGAAATTTTAATGCTTTTATTTTAACCAAAATTGTGTGATGTCACATGTCTTCTTATCCCCTCCCACCCCTTGTCACAAACTGAACAATTTTATAACCCCCCCCTTCCTCTTCAAGCGTAACACCATTCATGGATGGCCCCTTATATGTTTTTAAATTATTATAACATGGACTAAGTTGTCTCTGAGCCACTTACTAAAAGTTTTTATTTTCGTATAAAATAGAATGTGATTGTCTCAATTGACACAAAACGATTTTCTAAACATACCATTTCCATCCAATAACATAATGAATAGGTATATATACCTCGATTTGTCTTTTACAATGATTTTTGTTGACGACCATCTGTTAAACTAAAAGTTTAACACTGCTTTCTTGAACTGCAAACTTTCTAATAGAGTTAAAATCTGCAGTTTTTGATGCTGACATGAAGAGCATCTTCAAAGATCAATCGTCTGTGTGTTATTTGCTTTATAATTGCCACTCATCCTTTGGATTAGTCATGACTAATAACTACATAAACTTTGAAGTTCATAGCAATAAATAATAAGTGTCTTATTTGAGTCAAAAAAGCTCAAATCAAGGAAAAATGTTTAACATTTTCTTAGGCAGAAAATAGATTTGTGGGATAATCGAAATTTAGGTGCAGCTGAAATGTCATCAGTGTTTTCGAAAAAAACATAAATTTTTGGTGATACTCATATTTTGTACTGAAAATGAAAACGAAATCGAAATTTCTGTCGATTTCTGTTAGAAACTATCAAAAGAAAAACTTAAAGTTATAAACTAACCATTTTATGGTGTTCTGAAATGTATCTTACATTTAGAAACTTTAATAAAATCATAGAGAAATATTTGAGGAAGAATGAAGTACACAAATCTTCTTACACATTTTTCATTACAAACAAAATATGTGTACATATTGCCTAGGTAATATATCAAAATTAAATGTTTATCTTAAGGCATTTTTAGTGTGCTCACATTGGTTAAATCCTGATTATACTTGTTTTTATTTATTAATATTCATATAAACATAAATCAAACACTTCTTGCAAATTTTAATAGATAACGTAAAATCTTAAACACCATTTTAATGCAAAATTACGCAGAAACAAGATACAAAAAATCACAAATGGCCATTTTGAGAATTCTTGAATCTCCATCCTCAATGGAAAAAAAAGAACGAAAGAAAAAGAAGGGAAATCTTTAAGAGATACTTTGAATCTATTTTTTTTTTTTTTTTTTTTTTTTTTTTTTTTTTTTTTTTTCTTGTACTGAGGAAGAAGATTCAAGAATCCTCCGAACGGCAATATATGATTTTTTTTTACTTAAATATGAGAAATATAATTATTTTTGGTTAACACGTTGTTCCATAACACGTAACACGTCGTTCCATATTATCATAGATTATAGGTTCCAACTACCTGTTATTTTTTAACATATAGCTAATCGCTGTCAAATATATTTTAATTAGAGAGCTTTAAAAAAAATATTCAAAATAATTTTGAGACATAATGGTAACCTCCTAACCGCCGACTAAAAGGGCAATATTGTAATGTTTAAAATGCTGAAAAATGATGTTTTTTTTTCAACATCATGTAATGTTTTTATTATGTATAGTTATATAAGCCTTCAGAGTTTTAATTATAACCTAAGTACTTAAAACTGGATTATTTCTGTAGAAATAAATTAATTTAAATAATACTACTATTGCAGTGAAGCCTGGCGCTTAGTGAACGAAAAAATCAGTTCGCGGCAGTCAGAAAATTAGGCACTGTTTTTGCTATAATGAATTGCATAACATGAAATTAGTCTATGATTAAAAACGTAACTTTTACTCAACCAAAAGAATAAGTAATAATACATAGAATTTAATGTATTTTTAACTTTTCTGTCACTGAAAACATGCTTTTATATTTATAGTGACTAAAACGTTAAAAATTTATGAAATTCTATGTATCATAACTCAGTAATTTTCATCTCATTTAAACGCTTATTCTACCATTATAATTACTCTGAAACTTTGAAGTCCAAGACACAAAAAGAAAAAAGACTAAACGCAGTCAGAGAAGGAAAAAAATATTTGATACTTATCACACTTTTGCATTATTTTAATATGATTTTTTTAAACGATGTATTTGGGGACATCGCAATATTTCAGTTATTAATATTTTTATAAATTATTCGCACCACTCTTTCAAATGTACCCAAAGCGTATGTAAAGAACGTTTTTTTTTTTTTGTATGAGCACATGTGAAACGTGTATGAGCATTAAAAATTTGCGCATGTAACTGAAACTTTGCGATAACACACGCATGTACAGGGTGTCCAAAAATGACTGACCGGCCTTAAACGTAAATAAAAAAAGGCTTTAAAAAATACATTTTGTTCAAATAGTTCGAATTGCGGCTAAAAAATGTCTCTAGCGTTAATATACTTTCGGACATTACTATAGTTTTCATATATGATGACCTTTTTGACTCATTTTGTAGAGTCGACTGATCTACTAAATTCCCAATTCACCAAATTAGGGTTTGAAATCTGGAAAGCGACTTAAAATAATATTTATGATTGAACAATGCGATTAAAAATTATGTTTTGCTAGTTTTAATTGATTGTGATAGACATTGTTCAATCATAAATATTCTTTTAAATCTTTCACCAACAAATAAACCCTATTTTTGAAGTTAAGTTGAGAGTGGTCGACTCATAAATTAGGCTAGTCGACAACCCTTTGCGGCGCAGAACAAATTCATTGTTTAAGTGTTTAAATTAATGGCTGACACCGGAATTTGAAAACAATTTTATTTGTAAATAAGAAAAAGCTATTTTCACACATTCAATAAACCGTATTTTTTTAACTAAAATTTCGGTGTTAATGTGGCATTTGGGAATTAAAAATAAGTTATTTCATAAATATTCACCGTGTCGCAAAGGGTTAACAGTGTTATATGAACTTTTATGATAAATTTTGATTCATATTCAATATATAAATATTTATATATATGTATAAACTCTTAAAAATATTTTTGAATAATTAATGACCTCTTTCTTCGAATATTTGAGAGTTAATTATATTTTGAAACGGACTTTTATAATTCTGAAAATAAGTCGTTATAATTAATGAAAGTGGGAAATTAGTAATTAAAATTCAACACGATTCCATTTTAGTTAATAACAATTTCGAAATTATTAGTTTGAGATTAAATTGGTCGATATGATTTATACAGTTTGACCTAAATGTATGGATTCATTACATTTAAATTAAAAAGTTTTCTGAAATTATTTTTTAAATCGATATATTTTTTTTAAGTAAAACTATCTGTATTAATACTTTTATTGTAAAAAGTAAAACATATTCGAAACATTAATATGTTTTCATAATTATTAGTATCATTATGTAATTTATTATTTTTATTTTCAAATTAAATTTTTAATTTTATATATTTTTTTCAGTGTTATACGATTGAATGTTAATTGCTTAGGTACAAAAATATTTCCATTAATATTGCTTTGCAAATGTTCGAAATTCTTCAGAACCATGACATGACTGTTTCCTTTTTTCAGGAATATTGTGCAATTTTTTTGGAATGTTTTTTTTTAAATTTAAAATTTCACATTTGCATAAGAACATATCTTACTGACTTAATTAAAATATATGTTGGTTAGGCTTTAGAGTGGGTCGAAGAAAACAAATATTTTATTTTCGATACACTGTAGTGCGGAAAAGTCACCTATTGCAATTAGAAGAAAATGACATAATTTTTAAAAGATAAAATCAGTTAACATCTTCCATTCGTGCATCGTACTAAAAATTAGTGAAAAACTTCAAAAATCGCAAGTATTTTCTTAATAGTTTTAATTTAATTAGAATTTTTTAAATAGATATGTAATATATATATATATATATATATATATATATTAGTATGCCAATAAGGTAGCAGGTAATATGCTGTACAAAACATCGTGTGATCGATTAGGAATCCATATATTTTTTAATTCTTAATATAGATAGGATATTGGTGGAAAAAAAGTCCAACAGTATTTGTTGGACTTTTAACCTTTAGTCACCCTGAAGAATTGTACATATACCACTTTTTAAATCGGGATTCTTGTTTCTTGTACAATTCCAGATGCCTAACTGCACCAAGTGTGTCTTTATGTTAAATACGTTTATTAGATCCTCATGAAAATTTAAAAGAAATAATTGTTTTAACTTCAATATCCCACATGCCTGTGTGTGTTTTGTCAGAAAAAAAAGAACCAAACACGTCCTTCAAGCAATCCAAACATTTCATTTCTTATTTGATGAAGTACTATAAGTAGCGGATACAATAATATAACGAAATATGATCTTTCATCACCAAGATTGTGTTCTATTGTCAATGATTAGCAATGAAAGAGAACATATTCAGATGCTAGATTACAGAAGAATATACCGTCACAAAAGAGGATAGTATTAGAAATGTCATACCAGTAAAGGTAAACTTTCAAGCTTCCAATTACATTGAAATTATTAATTAAAATTCCTCTGTAGCACTCTCCAATGCTGTAAGAGCTATGTAAAGATCATAATATACCGCTCATCTGAGAAAATACAAAAGCTTCTTAATCACAACCTGGCTCTTGACAGGTGCGTCACACTTCTGATAGAGGCATAGAATAAAGATGTGGCCAGGAAGTTACAGATGTTTATATACGAGGAATATTGAAGTCTAGATTGGTTAAGGAACATTCAAAAAGATTGAATCAAATAAACTAAGACAGTCTTGAATACACATAAAAAAAATTTATGTACAAAAAATAAAATACAAAAAATAAATATATTTTTTAAAGAAATTTTTATAAAAAATAAATTTTAATTTTTTTAATTGTTAGTTATTTTATAAATGGAGGCATACAGGATGATCATTATACTGAATGTTAAGTATTTCAAAAGAATTTAAAACTTCATCAAAAAAATTCTATTAACATAAAAATATTTCATTCGGGTACCTTGACATTAATAAATAATCAAATTTATTTCTTGTTAATGATTTTAAGCAGTCACTATATTTTTACTTGGACGATGCATAACGGTTCATGTTTGAACATATGTATGGAATCAAAAATGAGCACGAATACTAATTTTGAGTCCATTTGAATTGGAGCTATTTTGAGTATGGGATGTATTTAAAATTGAATATTTATTACTTGTTATTGAGAGCACGTTTAGCGGATGACTAGGGGCATCACTTTTCTGATATTTACTTAATCACACGATTAATCATATTAGTGCTGTAATCAAACAGTTACGTATATTACTCTGGAACAGTTATGTTGATTCTTGAATGGCTTGAGACAACGCAATTTAGTCGGAAACAGTCATCATTCGTAGAACACTGACTTTCCTTTCAACCCTTAATAGTCCAACGATATAGCCTATTCTGATACTGTGTGAGTATTAGAAGTCTGAGCACATTTTTGGAAGTATTAAAAGCCATGTTACTCTTCATCGCGAATTTGTAAATCCCATGATGATCCCCTCTCAACCAGTAAAAATTTTTGAAGTTTGTTATTTATATTGGGAATATTTAAAAGTATAAAGCTTCCAGCTTTGTTTACATCTCATGTAAAGTCTTATTTCATCTTTTTTAAATTTAATATTTCCCAATTTTTCATGAAATACTATGCTTAAACTCTCTATTTTCGCCATTGCTGGAAGAAGGATCAAATATCATAACTGGGCAGAACGTTGAATTCCTTAGGCGGACTGCTCAGGCAAGAAAGTCATGTCTGTAGAAGATAGTGACCCTCCCTGTCACCTAGAGTTGCAAAAAGTCGGTTTATTCCCGGGTTTATTTCCAATAGACCAGGTTTATTACCAGGTATATTCCCAAAAAACCGAATTATTCCAAATAATCCCGGGTTTTTTCCAGGTTTATTCCTAAAAACCCCGTTTATTCCCGGGTTTAAACCGGGTTTTTTCTAACCTTTGCAACGCTACTGTCACCTTTATTAAGTTCTTAAACAATTGAACTTTTCAGCTAAAAGTAAAAAGAAAAAAATACAGATTAAGCTCAGCCGCTGGGGCAGAAACTTCCTTCTTGCGACAGAGAGGGGAGAGAAAAAGATAAAATGTTTTTTATTTATGCGAGATGCTCTCTTGGGAACTTGCCCCTCGTGACAACCAGTTATTGAGATGGGATAGATATCTCTCGACCTCGTGCTATACGACAGGAACACAGACCGCTAAGTGGTTAGTATGGAAACAAACAATCCCAATTCGCCACATTCACAGAGTTATGTCGCATTTGATTTTTTTTAGATAATGTCGAAAGAGTCCATGGTCATTGAGGAATGCTGTGGTTGGTGGGGAAAGGAAATACAGTTCTCTGTATATTTTTGGTATGAGGCTGTAGGTATAGCGTTAATTTTCAGATCGTCCAACCTAACATGCCATGCAGGTAGAATTCTTTCATTTAGGACTCGTTTACAGGGACAAAGACACTGGAATTCCCTTTAGAGACAGAGTCATTGGGATTTCAAATACTATTGTTCTATTTTCTGTTATTGCCTTGGTCAGAGCATCAGCCGTTCATCGCCCCCATGCCAGTGTGGGCCAAGACTCGACGAAATTAAGTTTTAATGACTAAGATCATTAGTAGCTTTTTAATTTTTAGGACAATGGGGTGATTACTATGATGAGCAAAAATGGCGTGTAAATTGGACAAAGTATCACTCTAAACTATGGTGGAAGAGTAAGGTTGCCCAGAGATCCATTACAGTACTTACAGTATTGCCAATATCTCCGTTTGTTATATGGAGTTAAAATCTATGAATGCATTCTCGCAAGACGTTCGTAACTGTTGATTCAATTATTAGTCTCAAGTAATTTTAGGTTCCGATCCAAACTCTCTACTCAGCACATGCTTTGGAGTATTAGTAAACTTTTTCATGACGACTTGTTTAGACGAGAAAACAACTGGAGTTATATTCGTAGACATTGATAAGTTGATTACAGAGTCTCGCGTAAAGTTCTCATCTATAAACTACTCTTATTAAATGATCCACCTTGTCTAATATCCAGCAAATAACTGACCCATTTTGAAGGTAAATAACAAATAAACGATTTGAGATATAAAAATGCGCGGTTTGCTGCATTTTTATTAGATAATCAATAAATTAAAAAAAATGCACTTCAAATATTTTGAATTTTGGCTAAATGATGGCGCTGGCGGCAACAGACTTCATAATATAGACATTAGTTTTCATAAACATGAGCTTATCAGCTCATTATGGAGTCGAATCTGAGTTTATATGTTGAATCGATCTCGACCCATGTGTAAAAATAGAATATGTTGGTTGGAAAGATATTTAAAATAATATTATGTCTTTGTATAACAATGTCTATTATATTTAACCTTCTGAGTCCTGAAGCAAATATCACGTGGAAGTACAAAAACTAGTTTAAAATTCTTGTAAATTATCTGCAAAATGAACCGAAAAGCTCATGCCTATCAAAACTAGAAGCATGTCTTTATTCCGAAGCCTGTTGCTGTCAGCGCCAGCTTTTGGCCGGAATTCAAACTATTGTAACAAAGTGCATTTTTTAAATTTTATTAATTTCCTAATAACAATACACCAAAAAGGGAATTTTTATATCAAACCATCTGTTTGTTATTTATGTTCAACGTAAGTCAGTCATTTACTGTGCACCCTGTATTTATATACATGCGTGTGAGAACGTTATGTCTTATATGTCTGCATAAATGGTATAATGTATCTACTTAAGTATATTAGTCTACGCATCTTAAAGGTCAAGTGTATTTGTTTTAATTATTTTTAGTCTTATTAAAATAAATGATAATTCTTTACAAAAGAGTATCTTAATTTTAAACTAATGCATTGAGTAATGCATTATCCATTGCGTACATTTCAAAGCCCATAAGCTGCCAATTTGAACAGTTTCTAATAATTCTATATAAATATCCTTTTATTAGCCCATATTCTATTCATTTGTTGAATAGAATGTCCTTAACTATATACAATGAACTCTCAAAAATCTCTCAAAAATTTATATTTCATTCGCTCTTGATCTCCATTTCCCCTTTTATCGGAAATATATTAAAGTGAAAGGAATTTACATTTTATGTTCTTCAAGTACATTCTATTGAAACACATATGCTTTTAGAATATGTGGACTACTTCAAAAGTTATTTTATGTACAAGAATTTGTTACAGTATCTTTGATATTTTGGAGCGATTTAAAATAATCACATCGTAAGATAAAACACAGTAATTAACATATTTTGTATTATTTACTATTTAATAACAAAAACGATCAATATATGTCTAAAAATATTATTTGTTTAAAATTTAGCACGTATTGCAAACAATAATAATCAAACTTTAATTACAATAAAGGCGTGGATCCAAAAAAGTGTAAAAGTGCTCAAGTTTGATCTCGAACTCGGGTCACAGGTGACGAAATTCTACCAAATGAATCACTTGGAACAATGCGCGACCTGGCAATTACCACTATCATATGTAAGAAAGTCTACAACCGCACCACAAGATGTTATATTTTTGTGGTTTACAGACCTAGGTAAAAACATGAAACTAAACATAATCTAGCATCGATGAAAATGAATAAATCTGTAAACATCTTGGAAATATTTCTGTAGAAAATGTGTCACGCTTCGCATTCAATAATATTCAGTTAATTATCAGTTGTATGTATATATTATATGTACATCTACTTATAAACACACTGCGTATTATATAACCTGCAATTCCAAATACACTCGAACACACAAAGATAAAATGATATAATTTTAATATAAAAACTTTCTTGACCTTGAAAATAAGCATATTTTGAATTTAATAAAAGAGGTATTAAAAAAGAAATAGAGGTACCCAATATATTTCAAATTAAAATAGAAATGAATCTCATGTAAGCAGAAAGTTTTAGGGAAGTGAAGTATAATTTTATATTCAACATGAAATTTTGAAGTAATATAATTATTTTGTCTATATGATTATTTTATTTCTAACATTATCTTGAAATAATCAATCATTTTTTTTACTTCTATCGATAGCGATATCTATAGATATATATGCATATCAATTTTAAAATATTTTATTTATTGTTTGTAAGCAAATAATTGATGTTTAAGGTCTTTCTTTTGAGCTTCTTTGTGTTTCAAAACATGACGCAAAATTTCCTACATCGTGTTTATAAGAAGATTACACTTATTTTTAGTAAACATGGTTCCATATCAATCAATCATACTTATTGATTGATATGGAACTCTTTACAATACATTTCTATTAGAAAGTCGATAAAATTTGAATATAGTCTGCAGGGGGCAAATTTGTGTACGTCGTCAATGAATTATATGAAATTTGTAGTGAAAATTAATTTCTAATCTAAATAGACGAATAGAGTTTAATAACTTTGTTTATATAAAAGTTAAATTGTGTTTCTAAAAGCAGAACTAGTTCCATATAATACATGCAATTTTTATTATGTCGTCAGAGTTCAACATAGGGTGAAAAAAAAATTATGATGTTATCTTAAGCAAATATGTAAAGGAGTAAAATTACAAGATGTTTGATAAAAGAACATTTCGAAATCAGTACTAATAAATCGAAAATTTGCGATTTAAAAGATAAAAAAAAATTTTTTTTTGAAGTAAAACTTCTAAATATTTTTAATTGTGCATTTAAATTTGTATGAAGTCACACCACCTTCTTTTGAATCTACTAAATGATTATATGGAATTCAAATGAAAACAATAAATACATTCACGCTTTGAATTTACTTATGTTTCATAATATATTTTGAACCTAATGTGTCTTCATTTAACCACATATTCATTTCCTAATTTTACTGTCGTGTTACGTTCAGTCATTTGCAGCGAACATAGTAGGAGTCCCATTAATTATTAGATTAGTCCGAAACAATCTATCACCTGACAATTGTCAGATTTACTAGCACGTCCATTCATTAGTTTTCTAACTAACGAAATCAATAAACTTAATGATCGTGTAGAGGAAACAAAGGTATTTGCAAGTGTATTAATCTCGAAACTTTGTGTATGCCAAAGAATTCCTGCAAAGTAATAGAAAATTTGTTGAATGTTTTTGAAGTCCATCCATCATTTTATTATTCCAATCATAATTTTGGTAGAAATTATGTGTTAAAATATTCTCTGATATCTTTTATTTAAGAATATTTTTCTAAATATGAATTAGGAAGCTTTAAATTTAGATTAATTAAAAAATAATGGATATTTTTAAATCTGTTGTAGCTATTTGTGCTCTATAAATTTTACATTGATCAATCTATATTAATAAAAGAACAAAACGCTCTGTGTGTGTGTGTGTGTGTGTGTCTGCGATGGCTAGCAAAATCTGCTGCATGTACGAGGCTCAAAATTTTTTTGAGAGTAGCCCCAAATCTCTCCTGATGCACCTGAGCTTCAGAATTTCGAAATTCTATTTATTAACTGAGTAATTAATTAAATTCCAAAGATCACTCTCATAAAAAATCGCCTTTTTTCTTCTTTTTTTCCCTTCATTTAGTTATGGTTGGTTGGTTGCATAAAAATTTCGCATAAATAATTAAAAAAGCTGGAACAGACCTTTAAAACTCATAGACTGGCAAACTGTCAGTTTAAATGATGATTTTTTATCACAGCGGTTGTAAACCATGGAGGAAAAAGATAGGTGGTGGTGAAGTAAACCGAAAAAAGGGTTGCAATATTAAACCATTTATCGCTCAAATTTTAATGTCCCGAACAAAAGCATGTGGAAGGGATTTTGTATTAATAAGACGAATGAAAGAAATGAATTACAGCTGAAGCATATTCTACGAAGAAATAGTAATTTTTTAAAATGGTATTTTTTCTATTCTATTATTTATTTTAAAAAAATGTTTGCTTTTAAAATAATTGAAATTGATAAATTCGAAATAATTAAATTTCAAAATAAAATTAAATAAAGTATTGAAAATATTTGATTTGAACTAAAAATTGTATTACTAAAAGTTTTCTTTTTTTTTTCAGATCTTTTTAATACTTTATAACGTAGATGAAAAAATGTTTATGATTTAACAACATATTAATAACTCTATGTCAATATATAAAATATATTTATGAAAACATTCTTTTAAAATCATGCGCGAAAACTTAAATAACAAATATTACTCTAAAATCTAGGTTTCAGAGTGCAGACGATTTTTAGACATTAACGAAAGAATGTTAACTTTTCAAGCAAAATCTTAAATGATGCTTCTATATTGATATTTCTAATGACGGCTAGGTTACATTTGTGTTATATTTAAGTTACGGTAGGGTACTGTTAAGTCGCAGTTAGGTTACAGACAGATTATAGTTACGGTACAAAAGTATACAGTTAGGAATTTGTCCACAGAGTCAACATTACACATGCTTTGATTAAAAATAAACACTTTTGTTGAATGGTACTGAAATTATAATACTATATACCAATCTTTTATCATCGCGTATCGATTTCATTCACGGTATAGTCGGATTTAAGAGTGATATAATTGGTTTGAAATTCAAAATATCTCACTTGGGAATTCTATGCGAAAAAATAATAATTAGTTACGTGATTTAACAGTGATTTTTACGGGTAAATATCAACACTTTAACACGAAACTAAAGCAGTCGTTGGATACATGTTCCCTCCCGTGTTTCTCATTGCTCATTTTAAATATTTTTAGAGCTTAATATTAGTTGTTGTTTTTAAAACAAATTTTTCACAAAGTCAACTACGACGTATTTCAGACAATGCATTTCTGCATGCTTCCAGTTAATGATAAAATCATACAAATTTCAAGTTCGTTTAATATTGTTGATACGGACCCGAGCAACGCCGGGCGGGTCAGCTAGTAATTAAAAAATCACATATTTCAGACCAAAGTAAATAGAAACATCAAAAGGTCGAACAATTCCTGAAAGGAAGATACATATTGAATATTAAAAACTTATTAAATTACTTATTTTGAGCAAATTGTAAACTAGATTTATGAAACACAAATAAAAGGCAGAATTAAAAAATTATTACTTTTGAAATACTAAGAGGAAGAGGGTGTCCACTCTCAACGCGGCCAATGGCTAATTTCTAAAACATTAGTGAGAGACATATAGTTTCAATTGCAAAAATGCTTTAAAAGAGGTAAATAATTGTTTTTAAGCGACCTAGGTTTAAAAAAAAATTATTAAAAAATTACGAAATTTATTTTTTATAGTCCCTCGGTCTTATAAGTGATATTTAGTAAATTTTTTCCATCACTACAAAATAAGTCCCATTCATTTAACACTAAAATTGACATTATTATGAGTTATGAAATTTTAAATTTCATGATATAAACCACTTTTCTTTAAGTGAAAACGGATGACTTGGACTAAGCTTTAACCCTTTCAGTGGCGGTGTTTGCAGTCTGCAAACACATAATATTACTGTTCCAATTGTGAACTGGCACCAGTAAAATTTTAATAAAATTTCGATTTTATAATATGCGCGAAAAACAGCTCTTGATTATTTTCAAATAAATCTGTTCTTAAATTGTGGTGTGAATCAATTATTTGAGCATTTTTGGAGCAGAAATACCTTGCCCCTGAAAGGGTTAAGGGAGCGTGTGCTAAGTGCTTAAAGTATAAAAGGGGTCCATTTCCAACGCTGTCCAATGGCTAAATCCTAAACCATTTGTCACAGACACATAGTTCCAATTACAAAAATGTTTTAAATGAGGTAAAAATATGTTTAAAGCAATTTAACTGAAAGTGCTGCCACCGTATAAGTTTTACGGTAGTGTTAATTTTCATTCCTTTATTTCTAGATTGGTTAAAATAATTGAAGACGTGAGTTTCATAATTCTCTTTATCTAGGAAATCGCAAAAAAACCTTTAAATGCGTTCATTGATTTTCATTATCAATTTCGAGATTGTAGCGTTACATTAGTGCAGCTTGGTATAGATTGATAAACAAAAACGATAACGCTAGTTTTGTAATTCACATCCTCAATTGTATTTTTTACATGCGTTTTATTTTGTAAGAAAATGAAGCTGTTTCTTTTCTTGATTTTATTTTTAAAAAACGTTATTTTGATAACCTATTATATTACTTATGACGTTCGTATATGTTTTCCTAGCACAAAATTTGTATTCGAATTTTAACTCACTTCCAAGTATCTGATCGAAGTTCAATTCACAAACTTATTTAAATCCAATGATAATGTAATATTAATAAGGTTTTAGGTGCGTACCATGCATTTATTTTATACGACTATAACAAATTATTTTGGGTTAAGTAATCTAATAGAATTTTAAATACGTTTTATTTTGTAACGAATTGTGAATGTTACTTTTTATAGTTTAATTTAGCAAAATTTCTGTTATTTACTTGTACTTTTAGTACAAGATGTATACTTTGCTTTAATATGTAAACATCAACATAAATTTAAAAATAATATTGCAAAAATTATTTTACTCTCAATGTTTAATGATAAATTTTAAATCTGACATTTATTTTTATTTCTAGTAAATTTGTGACTGACCGCTATTTTGCAGCAAAAAAGATGCTTCAACTTTAAACAAATATTACTCGGTCAATTTTAATAGCAGAGAAATAAGACTTTTATTTGTTTAACTTGTTAGAGTACAGGTAAAAATTTACTAAATATAATTGTAAGAACGGGGTACCGTATAAAAATTTATTTTTCGTAATATTTTACTAATTTTTTTTTTTTACCTAAACTGCTTAAAAACATTTCTATACCTTTTTAAATGCATTTTGGCAATGGAACTATGTGTCTATAACTAACGGTTTAGAAATTAGCACTAAACCGTCTCAATAAGCTTATCCCTATTAGCTTATTGAGAGTCTAATTGTTGGAAGGTTGGAACGGTGACTGCCCGCTATTGAGAGTAGTATATTGTATGCAGTTGCTTACGTTATAATATTCTCATTGTCATCTATGTATACATGGTAAAACAGGTATGAAGAAATTTCATCCTTTAGATATCCAAAACTAAAGAAATATAATTTAAAATTGCTTTGTTAAATGAAATTTTTAGGTGATGCAATATACTCATCAGTTGATAATTATGATAAAATATTTGTTATTTAGGGAATAGAGATAAATATTTATCTGTAATTTCAGAACCAAAAAATATTCATATTTCTGAAGTTTTAAAAATAAAGACTTCATTTTATTTTTCAGAATTTAAATAATAATAATAATAATATGTTTGGTAATCTATAAATGATATTCGAAAAGTAATTTGTTAATAAGTTCAACTTACATTTAAAAAAAATTAATGATAAATAAAACAAAATAGGTTAAACCTTCAGAAATAACGTTTAAATGGATGCTTCTATTTAGCTAACATTTTCTTATCAATACATATATAAATTACACTGGGTAGGTAATTGATAATTAACTAAATTAAACTTTAAGTTTGCGTAAATTTATATTTTTTAACTCATTTTATATGAATGTATATTTTTTAAACAGAAAATATTTTCAAATAAACCACGTATTGGTATGTGTTTGGGGAGGGAGGGGAGAAGTTCAGCTCAATATTTATATATTTTAAATCCAAATATACCATTTTAAAGTGAATTGCACTATCTTTGAGTTGGTGTTATGTGCTGTGCTAAAAGTGTTAAGTTTTGTCGTGACACTTTTGTCTACATTTTTCTTTTTTTAAATAGGTTTTAGTAAATATTGAAACTAATTATATATGTACATAACTATTTAACACCTGATATTAAGAATCATCAGGACTCTACCTAGATAATTTTCATAACAAACTTTTAAACGGGTACTTTTGAAAAAACTTCGTTAAGAATCTCTTTGTTCTCTTTGCATAAATATATTTACCTCTAAATATCAGAAAAAATATATGATCTAGAATTGTCTTCTATTTAGAGGTTTTAGTGTACTAATTCAGAAATTTACTATTTTGTTAATTTAAACAAGTTAAATTAATTTCTTAATTAATAAAAAAGTAATAATAATAAAATAGCAAAACCCAATAGTTATTTATTCATAATTAATAAAATATTGATAAATATTTTTAAATATGAAATTATTAATAATTTTTAAATAATAAAATTTTATTTAAAAAGATACATAATAGTAATTAACATATAAAAATAGAAATTAACTGAAATAATAAATTAAAATTTTTAATTTAACTAAAATAGATTAAAAGTTATAGCAATAATTAAAAATAATTACACTTTAATTACAGTTATTTAATTTGCTACTAAATAAGAAATCGAATAATTAACAAAGTAAAATTAACTCATTAAATTCGATACCGATGAAATTGAATTCAATATTTTAATAAAAATAAATTGAGTATTGTACTCCAAAATCACTCATGAGATGGCGCCAGCTCATTCCTCAGGACATCGTAAAAGAATCTTCCCAGGGACGTCCTGATCTTGTCATTTTAGTATTAGGAAGAATATGGGATGAATTGGAGCTCCTGGAAAGGTATTGAGGAGCTTTTGTGCTATATGGGATGTTACGTTGCGGAGTTGGCGAACGTCATTGGTAAAATGTGAGGAACCTTATTGTGCTGGAACCACATAGAGCGGCGCAACGAAAGAGGAGCATGTGCTTCTTACAGAAGTTCCGACAGAACTTATTGTAGGAATATCAAATATGTTCTTCCGTTCAAAAGGCAGGGAAGAAAGTATGGCCCAATAAAAATGATCCCCAAGAATGCCCAAACTTTGATAGAAAAACGCCTTTGAGCAGCACGTGGTCTCGTACCATGGGGGTTCGCCAAAGCCCAAATATGGACATTATGTTTATTGAAGGCTCTCCCTCTTGTAAAAGTTCCTTTATCCGTAAACAATACTGACTCCACAAATGTATTATCTGCTGCAATTTGTTGCAAATACCATTCAGCAAGATTCTTCCTATGTGGATAATCGTAAGGGTATAATTCTTGCATGCTTTGCAGATGATATGGGCTCATTTTTTTTACGATAGTATCCTCCAGACAGTGGTGTGCGAAAATCCCACCTTTTGGCTTATCGCACGAGTACTCGTGCTTGGATGACCTTCTGCGATACTTTACACTTCTACCTCATTGTACTTCGGTGTTCTTGTCGTTCATTCTCGATAAATCTTAACTTTCGATATTTAATCTCACGAAGCCTTCTATTTACACTCGAAAATGTCGTATCACATGGTGTACGCCTATGCGGAAAACGCTCCTTATACAACCTCAGAGCGGTGTGTCCGTTACAGTCCACATCTCCATTTATAAGCAACGTGTAGACAAGTTCATCTCCCGAATACTCCAACTACCTTTGGTACCGATTCGCGAATGATCACTTCAACGGGTTCGCTGTTAAGGCGCATTACCGTTCAATGCCATCGACCACAGGAAAACCGCAGAGCCATCTGCCGTCGCTGTCAAGCTTGCCGAATTACTTCTGGTCGCAATTTCAAACACCTTTTCTAGTAATACCTTTAAATAAACAGTTTTCTGTCACAATAACTTGTTGCTGTTTCTCTGCTCGTTTCTGTTGTTTTTTTTATCTGCTTTTTTAAACCATAACTCGCAAAAAAAAAAAAAACATTTTTCATATTTACATACCTTTGTGATTCCAAATCAACTTTGCTTCCCTAACACTTCCTTAAAGCATGTTGGTCTGGTAGTAAAACAGCCAGAAGTAATGCCATTGGAATTTCGAAGATGTATCGGAAATGCCCTCTATCAAAAAATGAAGACACAAAAACTCTTCGTCAATTTGAATAAAATAATTACCAAAGGAATGATCTACACGCAAACCGCAACAAAATCGATTAGTTTGTCCAGTGTTTTTGACTGTTTAAACCCCCCCCCCCTCTGTTCACAGTTCAATTTTCGCTAGTTACCCGATCCCAATGTTTCCGATCTTGGGCTTAAAATCTGAACTTTTGCATAATTTCAACACCATGTACAAAATAACGTTAAAAAGTAGTTGTTCGTTACTCTAAAGTGTAGAGCGCCCTCTATCAACAATTTTTGAACGTGACCTTTAAAAATATTCTTAAAAATTCGAAATATAAAAAATGATTTTAGCGAAAACCGCAAACGAATCGACCTTTTTTTTAATCATTGTATGAAGTTTTTTTTATCCTTAAACTTTAATGGCCCCTAGCTCCTACGGAAGATGTTTGCGCCCCATAGTTTCCTATTTAATAATGTTTGTCTTCATGTCTACTATCACCCCTCAAAGTTTGTCGGTCTGGTGGCGACACAACCTTTATATATACCTATGTATAATTCTTATATTAAAAATATTTTTCATAAAGAAAAATTGTTTCATGCGTATTTCAGATACAAGTATAAGTATGTGTCCAGCTCGAAAATTTATAAAATTACTTTTTTAAATCACATAAAATTTCTTAATTGCCCCTCAAATCCCCTTAATCCCCTCAAATTTAAGGGCTTTAACATTGCTTCTACAAAAATATTTATTGTTTTTTTTTTTTTTTTTTGTTTTTTTTTTTTTTTTACTTAACATTTTTATGACTTTCAGAATAGGGGAAAAAGTGTGTAGCTTAAAATATTATAAAGTATATACGTATGCTTCATACGTTAACTCAAATAATAATAAAAATCGAAAAGTCTTTTTATAATAATGTATTTCATGTGATGATGTATATCGATGTTTAACAGACAAATAAATTTTGTTATTCTGCATATATACATCTATATATACAAATTCGTTTCATTGATAATAACATTAATAATCGAAAGGAAAGATGCATTTGATAGATAACAAAAGATAACAAAAGATAACAAAATGCAAAAGTCATCATCCTTTTAAAAATATTTATGTTTTGTGTAACCAATAATGCTTTTGAAACAAAATAAAGTAATGTATCTGTAAGTTTTTCTAAACAGTGTTACAAATAATTGACACATTAAAAGAATCTTTTAATAAGTAATTTTTGTAGTAGTTGTAAGTACGGACGGTAGACGATGAGTTAAAATAAACACTGAAAAGGAATGGAATTTCAAAAGCAGAATAAACTTCGTTGCTTTTAAAATCAACACTTGATTTAACTTAAAAAGATTTGCATCGTTCATTGGACTTTTCATCATAACTCAATAGGAACAGAATATATAATTTCTTTTTTAAACAGAATAAAGTTATTTTTACCACAACAAGAGTGAGAATTTTGTTCCATATGTTGTAGTTACGTTATCATATAGACGAAAAAAGCTGACAGTGTATCATGGATATCATTTCACTCCCGCTCTGCGCCTTCAAACAATATTTTAAAATTCTAATTGTGTATATATATGGCGCACCCTGTAAAACATGAAATTTTGGCTAAATATTTAAAAATTTTACTTATTTATTTATTTTCACTATTTTATCCATTATTAGACCGGTATATAGATTTCAAATAAATATTTTTTCATATGAAAAAAAAAAGAAAAATATGTAGTAAAAGCTTAAATCAAAAAAAAGCGATTATACACTTACGTATATGCTTAGTTACATGTGTGAATGGAAGATACTGAAAATAATAAGGATATTTCTAAAAATAATACATATATATGTATATATATACAGGGTGAGCAATACATATCGAAACAAAGGCTATCTCCTTAAATATTGCCCCTATACCCATACTTTCAATTGCAAAAGTTCCTAAAAAAGGTTAAATTTTTGATAAGATAAGTTGCAACTCCATGGGGGGTCTATTTTAAAAGTTACGAAAATTAAATTTTTATGCGGCCCCCAGAGGATAAAACTTCAAATTAGAAAAATTTTCCTTATCCATTCCTGAACTGAACAAAAAAAAAATCATCTTGATATCTTCAAAACTCAGAGAGTTATGACAATTTTAATAAATCGTGAAATTTCAAAGGATCAGACACAAATTGAAATGCGTGTAATTGAAGAAACAACGTTGCTGAAATGGGTCCAGGAAATATTTATTTTATTTATTTATGTATAGAGTTAGAATTCTGAATGTTTTATGGTGGTTAACCATATAATTTGTAAGCATTATCACATCATAAGACATTTAATATATATAAAATATTCAGTCTACCGCTGAAATACAGCATTTTCATAAACACAAATTTAAAAATACTACTATTGAAATAATACAAATTCAGAAAAATAAATCCGAGCGTCTATATTTAGAGTCTTCATATATGAAATATTATAATACAATTTATCCTTATGGTCTTAACAGTGAAGTTTTTAAAAGATCTGTTAAAGTTTTTTCATCTATAAATGATACTACAGATTATTCTCCTGTTTATCATAGTTTAAATCATCTTTTAAATCCTAAAACTACACGTAACAAAAGAGGAAAAGGTTCATCTTCTAGTATTACTCCTAAAAACATTATAATTCAACAAATTAATAATCTGCATCGTAATTATTTAAAAAATTACAATTGGTTTCTAATACGTAAATATATTTTTGGAATAAAAAAGAAACATATAGTACAATATTTAAATATTGTACTATATGTTTCTCAGTAAATCTTACTCTAAACATTTTTCAGATGTTTTTTATGATCTCATTATGACTCGTGTCAACCTTTACAATATAAATTTGCTAAAAAAACCCTAAAAATCTACAAACTAATTCTCAAATGGTAATTACTTTTTCTAATCCAATATTTAATAAAATCAATATTAATTCCATATTAAATGATAAAAACTGTCAATTTCCTATTAATAATATTCATATTTCTAAAACCTTTAAGTATCCCATATTTATCGGTCGAACGATTTTTAACTATAATTCTTTCTCTAAATCTTCTTTTGATGCTAGTACATTACCCTGTAAATGCAATGACCCCTCTCTACAAAAGTATATAAATAAGGATCATGGACATATTATTACTGGTAATCTTAATCTAGTAGATGATTTACAACTCAGAAGAATTATGGGTTATGGGACCAAGTACAGAATTCCATCCAAATTAAACATTAAATCTATCATAAAACAATTTACCTATGATATAGATATATTTATTTATAAAATTGCAATTTATTATAATAAACCCATTGAATATTTCAATCAATGGAAAATATTAGTTATCGATAAATTAACCTGGTCCTTAAAATATAATATTTCACACCTAGAATATGTAAATGCACAGCATCTGATTAAGCAAATCAATAAATTACAACAACACTTTGTAATAACTTATGTTGATAAATCTCTAAATAATTATGCAATTATTTGTAAATCTTATTATCATCAACTGCTTGCATCTAGTATATCTAATAATAACACATTCCAAAAAATTAATGATAACTTACTTGCCAATAATCGTAAAATTAAAGGATTCTATAAATTATTAGACATTAACCCTAACAACTTTAAATATCCTTATCTAGTCCTTATACCCAAATTTCATAAGTATCCTGTTAAATTCAGAACTGTTACAATTGGTTGCAATACATGTAATAATGCTGCTAACAAACTTCTATTAGTCATTCTTAATCAAATATATAACATTACAAAAAAAAGTGATAACACACATTGCATAAAAAATAGTTATGAACTGGTCCATATTATGAAAAATCTTAAATGTATAAAAAATATCACTACTTATGATTTTAAAGATTTATTTAATAATATCAATTTATCGGATTTATATAATATTATTAATGATCTTTTTAAAAAATATCAGCACGAGTTGGATATCTCACATAATATCGATTCTGATTATTTTCATACCTTAACCAATTTCATTATCTATAATAATTTTATCATGCATGATAACAATATATATATTCAAAATGTTGGTATACCACAAGGTGGTAGTACATCTAGTGTATTATCTGACTTATACTTATATTACTATGAACGTCATTATTTAAATAATAAAATACATTTATATAGATATATAGATGATGTAATATTAATTGATACTGATAACACCTGTACATCTCAATTCCCCATTGATTATCCTTCTAATCTAGAACATTCAAAAAACCTAGTTTTTAATAATACAATCAATTTCTTAGATATTAAAATTATATTAAAAAAGAACAAATTTATCACTGATATTTATGACAAAAGGAAAGAATTTAATTTTAAAGTCAATACCTTTACTAATTTTAAATCTTGTCTTCATAATTCTGTATATCGTAATATAATACTTAACCATTTATATAGAATAAAATGTCTATGTTCTTCCCATTTAATTAATACTAATATTAAAAAGCTTGTTTATGATGCTATAAATAATGGTTATCCTAAAAAAATCATATATTCTTTAATTTATAATTAGTGATTACATGATCTTATAATTAGCTATTACATGATCTTATAATTAATTCTTTGCGTAAAAAAATGTATAAAAAATTATAAAACATAAAAATAATAATAAAAAATTAAAAATGTTATAAAAGTAATAAAAAGAAAAAATATATCAATAGGTCGGTTGGGCGGGTAGATGTTAGATTACGGAGGAGGGTGGTGTTGTCTGGATAAATACGCAAAGGTTAATTAATAAAAAAAAAGAGAGTGGGTTATTTATTTTTACATTATTTTAACATAATTTTAAATAGTTTAATTGACACCAATATATGGATATTTGTCTATTTTTATCTATAGTTATATTTTAGTTATCAAATTAATTTTAATGTTATTGATATAATTTTTGGTATTATTATTATTAATATTATTACTATTATTTTTATTTATTTATTTATTTTTATTTTTTTAACAATTATTTATTTTTTATATTTTATTTTTATATATATATATATTTTTAATTTTTATTAATTAATTAATTTATTTTTTTATTTTTTTATTTTTATTTTATTTTATTATTTTTTTTTATTTTTATTATCCTATATTAAGATAATGAGTTTATACTATGTAAAGTCACAATAAATGTTACTGATTAAAGTAACAAAATGGTATTTTAAGTTACAAGTTAATATGAATGTTATAACCTAATTCTAATTTTAATTATTTTATTAATTTAATTTTATGTATATATCGATCATTAATTATTTTCTCCGTTTCAATTATATTTCCATTCAGCTTTATCTTTTTTGTTCGTTATGGATAAATCATAGCAAGTTTGTTTCTTCTTTTACAAATCATTTTTTTCGCCATTTTGCGCGCATGACATTCTAATTTTAAAAAAGAGCAACCCTGCTGTTCCTGCTAAGACCGTTGCTTGAATTACTAACAAACTGGTTTTTCTACGTGATACTGTTTTAGCTCGTATAGTAAACTATTGCTTCCTGCTTTTATAATTTATTAACAATTTTATAGCACTGTCTTCTACATTAATGGGGATAACCAGATAAGTTTCTTCCTTTTTTTTTCTCAATATCTTGTTTTCACACTTTTTATCGAAATTGCATATGAATGTCATGTTTATCATTTCCACGTGCATAAATAGGGTTAATTTGTACTCTTGTTACTGACACTATTTGCTGCACGCTATTGTTTTGTTATATGAATATTTTCATTTTTTCAACTATTTATTTCTATGTTCCTTGTTTAATAATATAGTTTTTGTGTGCTGGTAGCCCCAATTACGTATTATTTTGCTATTTCATGGCTAATACGTGGATGAAACCGCACACTTCATTTGTAGTTCCAGAGCAATTGGGGCCTGACGATTCTGCTCTGTGGACTACAAATTTCCTTTGCATCCATTTCATTTTATTTATTTATTTATTCAGATATACTCGTTTCACTATTTTTTTTATATATATATATCAATTCTATTCAAATTCATCGTTTTGGTTTATTGTTTTATTGATAAAATTTATTGGTGAATTTTGTCTACTTTTAATTGTATTATATTGGCATTCAAATTATCATGCTGCTCTGCGCGTGTAATTATGAATGTATACAATTTGATATTTAATTGATATCTTTGCATTTTGTATAGTCATAATGAATTTTTTTTCCTATTGTGGTATCTTATATATAATTTATATATAACATCCGTTGCTAATCAGCAATTTTATAAATATGATGCGCATAGGTAATTGCTGCTATCCGCATAACCTTTGTGTATTGTCTGTGCGATTTCTACAATGTAGTTTTCTGTTACCACTTTATAGGATTTCCATTAACAGTTGCAAATCGTTTCATCATGAATAATATATATATTATATTTATAATATTTTCACTTTCTATTTTGCTATTATGTTTAATTCATTGTATTGATATATGGTATATTAAATGTCAAAATCAATATTCAATATTTATTATTTTTTAATATTAAAGTAATACTTTGCAATTACATTATTTATTATTTTTTAATATTTAATAAATAAATTATGTTATTTAAGCCTACGTGAAATGTAGTAACAATGAGAGGATATTGCTGATATGTTAATTGGATAAGTTAGTGGTTTATGTTGTACGGTGATTATTTCACTTTTGAATGAGTCGATTTTGTGATATTGCATTTATTGCACTGTGAGTACTATGATTCTTATTATATGTGGTGTGGGATGGTATTATTATGGTATTATTATGGTCGTGTATTGTTTATTTTTTGAGGTTTGAGTACTGCTTTAAAGCTTTGTACATATTGTATCTATTTTCATTTTATAGTTGTATTATTCTAGATCCTTTTCTTTTTTAAATTTTATTAGCCAAGATACTAGATTATTTAATTGTAATTTTTCTATTTTTATCTTTTTTATTATATCTCTAATATCTCATATATTATGGCAGTACTTAGTAAAAATCTCGATCCTGGCAAGATACACAATGCTTCTTTGCAGTGTAGTGCCCGGTACAGGAGCAATAATAGGGTTGCTCCTGGATCGTCATCCAGTTTCCATATACATGCTCCTCCTCCTCAATTATTCTTTCAGAAATGTTCTGATATCCGATGTAAAACTTGTCCATCTGCTTCTCAGTCACAAATCGTATCAGATCCTCATCTTTCTATTTTTTGTAAGGCTTTTAATGTTATTTATAGTATAAAGTGTAACATTTGCAATTTGAAATATATTGGTGAAACTTCTGGTCCTCTTCATATACGCATGAATCAACATCGGTCCGATTCCGATAAAAACTTAGCAAAAAATATTCAGTCTACCGCTGAAATACAGCATTTTCATAAACACAAATTTAAAAATACTACTATTGAAATAATACAAATTCAGAAAAATAAATCCGAGCGTCTATATTTAGAGTCTTCATATATGAAATATTATAATACAATTTATCCTTATGGTCTTAACAGTGAAATTTTTAAAAGATCTGTTAATGTTTTTTCATCTATAAATGATACTACAGATTATTCTCCTGTTTATCATAGTTTGAATCATCTTATAAATCCTAAAACTACACGTAACAAAAGAGGAAAAGGTTCATCTTCTAGTATTACTCCTAAAAACATTATAATTCAACAAATTAATAATCTGCATCGTAATTATTTAAAAAATTACAATTGGCTTCTAATACGTAAATATATTTTTGGAATAAAAAAGAAACATATAGTACAATATTTAAATATTTTTCTCAGTAAATCTTACTCTAAACATTTTTCAGATGTTTTTTATGATCTCATTATGACTCGTGTCAACCTTTACAATATAAATTTGCTAAAAAAAACCTAAAAATCTACAAACTAATTCTCAAATGGTAATTACTTTTTCTAATCCAATATTTAATAAAATCAATATTAATTCCATATTAAATGATAAAAACTGTCAATTTCCTATTAATAATATTCATATTTCTAAAACCTTTAAGTATCCCATATCTATCGGTCGAACGATTTTTAACTATAATTCTTTCTCTAAATCTTCTTTTGATGCTAGTACATTACCCTGTAAATGCAATGACCCCTCTCTACAAAAATATATAAATAAGGATCATGGACATATTATTACTGGTAATCTTAATCTAGTAGATGATTTACAACTTAGAAGAATTATGGGTTATGGGACCAAGTACAGAATTCCATCCAAATTAAACATTAAATCTATCATAAAACAATTTACCTATGATATAGATATATTTATTTATAAAATTGCAATTTATTATAATAAACCCATTGAATATTTCAATCAATGGAAAATATTAGCTATCGATAAATTAACCTGGTCCTTAAAATATAATATTTCACACCTAGAATATGTAAATACACAGCATCTGATTAAGCAAATCAATAAATTACAACAACACTTTGTAATAACTTATGTTGATAAATCTCCAAATAATTATGCAATTATTTGTAAATCTTATTATCATCAACTGCTTGCATCTAGTATATCTAATAATAACACATTCCAAAAAATTAATGATAACTTACTTGCCAATAATCGTAAAATTAAAGGATTCTATAAATTATTAGACATTAACCCTACAAACTTTAAATATCCTTATCTAGTCCGTATACCCAAATTTCATAAGCATCCTGTTAAATTCAGAACTGTTACAATTGGTTGCAATACACATAATAATGCTGCTAACAAACTTCTATTAGTCATTCTTAATCAAATATATAACATTACAAAAAAAAAAGTGATAACACACATTGCATAAAAAATAGTTATGAACTGGTCCATATTATGAAAAATCTTAAATGTATAAAAAATATCACTACTTATGATTTTAAAGATTTATTTAATAATATCAATTTATCGGATTTACATAATATTATTAATGAGCTTTTTAAAAAATATTAACACGAGTTGGATATATCACATAATATCGATTCTGATTATTTTCATACCTTAACCAATTTCATTATCTATAATAATTTTATCATGCATGATAACAATATATATATTCAAAATGTTGGTATACCACAAGGTGGTAGTACATCTAGTGTATTATCTGACTTATACTTATATTACTACGAACGTCATTATTTAAATAATAAAATACATTTATATGGATATATAGATGATGTAATATTAATTGATACTGATAACACCTGTACATCTCAATTCCCCGTTGATTATCCTTCTAATCTAGAACTTTCAAAAAACCTAGTTTTTAATACTACAATCAATTTCTTAGATATTAAAATTATATTAAAAAAGAACAAATTTATCACTGATATTTATGACAAAAGGAAAGAATTTAATTTTAAAGTCAATACCTTTACTAATTTTAAATCTTTTCTTCATAATTCTGTATATCGTAATATAATACTTAACCATTTATATAGAATAAAATGTCTATGTTCTTCCCATTTAATTAATACTAATATTAAAAAGCTTGTTTATGATGCTATAAATAATGGTTATCCTAAAAAATTCATATATTCTTTAATTTATAATTAGTGATTACATGATCTTATAATTAGCTATTACATGATCTTATAATTAATTCTTTGCATTAAAAAATGTATAAAAAATTATAAAACATAAAAATAATAATAAAAAATTAAAAATGTTATAAAAGTAATAAAAAGAAAAAATATATCAATAGGTCGGTTGGGCGGGTAGATGTTAGAGTACGGAGGAGGGTGGTGTTGTCTGGATAAATACGCAAAGGTTAATTAATAAAAAAAAGAGAGTGGGTTGTTTATTTTTACATTATTTTAACATAATTTTAAATAGTTTAATTGACACCAATATATGGATATTTGTCTATTTTTATCTATAGTTATATTTTAGTTATCAAATTAATTTTAATGTTATTGATATAATTTTTGGTATTATTATTATTATTAATATTATTACTATTATTTTTATTTTTTTATTTATTTTTATTTTTTTTAATAATTACTTATTTTTTATATTTTATTTTTATATATATATTTTTTTAATTTTTATTAATTAATTAATTAATTTATTCATCTTTTTATTTTTATTTTATTTTATTATTTTTTTTATTTTTATTATCCTATATTAAGATAATGAGTTTATACTATGTAAAGTCACAATAAATGTTACTGATTAAAGTAACAAAATGGTATTTTAAGTTATAAGTTAATATGAATGTTATAACCTAATTCTAATCTTAATTTTTTTATTAATTTAATTTTATGTATATATCGATCATTAATTATTTTCTCCGGTTCAATTATATTTTCTTTCAGCTTTATCTTTTTTGTTCGTTATGGATAAATCATAGCAAGTTTGTTTCTTCTTTTTCAAATCATTTTTTTCGCCATTTGGTGCGCATGACATTCTAATTAAAAAAAAGAGCAACCCTGCTGTTCCTGCTAAGATCCGTTGCTTGAATTACTAACAAACTGGTTTTTCTACGTGATACTGTTTTAGCTCGTATAGTAAACTATTGCTTCCTGCTTTTATAATTTATTAACAATTTTATAGCACTGTCCTCTACATTAATGGGGATAACCAGATAAGTTTCTTCCTTTTTTTTCTCAATATCTTGTTTTCACACTTTTTATCGAAATTGCATGTGAATGTCGTGTTTATCATTTCCACGTGCATAAATAGGGTTAATTTGTACTCTTGTTACTGACACTATTTGCTGCACGCTATTGTTTTATTATATGTATATTTTCATTTTTTCAACTATTTATTTCTATGTTCCTTGTTTAATAATATGGTTTTTGTGTGCTGGTAGCCCCAATTACGTATTATTTTGCTATTTCATGACTAATACGTGGATGAAACCGCACACTTAATTTGTAGTTCCAGAGCAATTGGGGCCTGACGATTCTGCTCTGTGGACTACAAATTTCCTTTGCATTCATTTCATTTTATTTATTTATTTATTCAGATATACTCGTTTCACTATTTTTTTTTTTTTTTTTTTTATATATATAATTCAATTTTATTCAAATTCATCGTTTTGGATTATTGTTTTATTGATAAAATTTATTGGTGAATTTTTCTACTTTTAATGGTATTATATATATATATATATATATATATATATATATATATATATATATATATATATATATATATATATATATTAATTTAGAGTAAATTAAAATTGTTATAACTCAAAATGTTATTTGTCGCGTTGAATTTTTTTCTTTCGATTAAAGGAAAATGCCTAATTTTCAATTTTGATTCAGAATTTTATATAATATATACATTTTTTAAAAAATAAAAATATTTAAAAAAGCAATATAAAAAAAGATGCAATTTTTTGTATGTAAATCATATTTTTAAAAGTAACATTTCTGAGCTGAAAACTTTTTTCGGCATGTTGAGCATGCTTTTTACAAGTTTCTAGGTGATTAACTCCGTCCTGTATAGTTTCGATATCAGATTTTGTTTAAGTTTTGCCATTCTCACCCTCTTTAATTGCTGTTTAATTGCGTCAGTTGATTAAAACCACATTTTTTATCACGTCGATTTAAATTTTTTTCCTTGTGCAGTGACTCACAGACAGATATTGTGTAAAAACATCTCTGAGCCCTAAAACGTGTGAATCCGTCGAAAACTGGAATTCAAAATTTTCATGAATCCAATAGTTTCTTCTTGTAAAGATAGAAGAAAGTAGGTTTAAAACCATTATAGATGTTGAAGCTGAATAGTAAAAAAGTAGATTTTTGAAAATATTTCTATGTAATTTTTAAAATATATTTCCAATGATTCCATTAATAGAAGTGTCAATGTCGCTATTACTATTTTCACTAAACTTATTGCCTGCGTGAATAAGTTTATAAGACACTTTTAATGAGAGTTTAATTAATATCACTTAATTTTATAACACTTTTAACAAGTTTTTAATAAGTCGGTCCGGTCAATGGGTCGTACCAGTTACGAGGTTGGTGCCAAGGTCGAGATATTGCAGACATCTAGCATATTTCAAGGAAGTTTAAAGCAAAAACCTTTATCCTTATTTTTTATATCTAAAAGTTAAAGTATTGTCTTGGATCGACATTTAACAATGCGTTAATTTATGGTCGATCCCTAAATTGAACTTCAAATAAACTGATTTCGGAACCCTCAGAGGTATGCTTAAGTGGTGTAAGTCACGAATTTTTGAAAATTTTGGATTTTAATATCTATCAGGGATTTGTAGAATATCGAGATGAATTTCTTTTTGTCCAATTCAGGAATGGATAAGGAAAAATTTTTTAATTTGAAGTTTTATCATCTGGGGGCCGTATAAAAATTTAATTTTCGTATTTTTTAAAATAGACTCCCCATGGAGTTGCAACTTATCTTATCAAAAAATTCACCTTTTTTTACGAAACTTTGCAATTGGAAGTATGGGTTTAGGGGCGATATTTAAGGATATAGCCTATAGTTTCGATATTTATGACTCACCCTGTATATATATATATATACACTACATGGCAGTTTATGACCGTCCTTTTACGATTTTAGACATTTTGTTAAATATCTAGAAAAATGCATGATGAATTATCCTGAAACGCTAAGTGTATAAACATAATAGTTTAAGTCATACATTTCCGTGAAGATTTTTTCCCGAAACTCCATAGGGGATCGTCAACAAATTTAAAAAGTATGAATGCTTTTTGTATAAACCTATCATAGCTAATGTAGCAGTAGTGCTCAAACTGTAGATTATGATTATATGGATTATTGTAATAAACTGTGTTGATTTTTAAAAGCGAACAGCATGTATACTCGTAGAGAAATTAAGGTTTTTATAAAAATGGTCCTAAATTTTGCCAAGTTTTTTCCTTATAATTTGCAGAGTTCTTAATGTAAAGTAACATTCTTTTCTGAAAATATGACGAATAATATTGCACACAATATCCTGTAGTCAGAATTTAAAAATAATAAAAGTTGTATGATAAATGAGTAGGTTCACTAAATAATTTTTCACTGCGCATGTCAACGATATCAAAATTTCATTTGCATATTGTATTAGCTAAATGTATAGAGCAACTTTTGTGAAAGTCTCAAAATCATGGCTTGAAAATTCTGAAAGTAATCGTCTATAGAAAAAGCACAAAATCCGTTGTTCCCAAAATAAAACAAAAAAATGAAGGATTTTATCCAAATGTAGTAGTACGTCCCATATTGTGTATTCTATATTGACACTAATCAATGAATATATGAATACAACCTCTCTTGTTTTTGCTTCATTTTGGGAATAACTGATTTTCAAGTTATTCTATTGACGTTTATTTTCAGAATTTTCAAGCTATGATTTTGCAACTTTCACAAAAATTGCTCTATACATTTAGCTAACATAATATGCAAATGAAATTTTGATATCGTGGACGCATGCGCAGCGAAATATTATTTAGTAAACCTACTCATTTTTCACACGATTTTCATTATTTTTTAATTTTTACTATAGGGTATGATTTTTATCATATTTTCAGAAAAGAGTATTATTTTATATTAAGAACTCTGCAAATTACAAGCAAAAATCTTGGAAAATTTTGGGACTGTCTTTATAAAAAAAAACTTAATTTTTCTACGCGTATACAAGCTATTGACATAAAAATCAACATAGTTTATTACAATAAGCCACTTAATCATAATCTACAGTTAGAGCGCTTTTGCTACATTAGTTTTGACAGGGTTATCCAAAAGATATTCAATTTTTTAATTTGTTGACGGTCACATATAAAGATTCGGGAAAAAATCTTCACGGAAATATATGATCTGTACTATTATGTTTATACACTTAGAGTTTTAGTATAATTCCTCATGTATTTTTCTAAGTATTCTAGATATTTAAGAAAATAACAAAAATCGCTGGTGGACGGTCATCAATGGCCATGTAGTTATATATATATAAGTAAAATGATATATTTATTCTGAATAATTGAACGCATTTGTTAAATGCTTTTTAAAAAAATACTAGCGGCCTTCGCGCACTACGCTGGTCGGTTTAGACGGACAGACGGGCATTTAATATTTTAATTGTTTATTAATTACGGGCATTAAATAGTTTAATTGTTAGTATTAAATAGTTTAATACTTAAAATGCATACCAAACGATGTCTCAATACATAAGTATGCAATGAAATACTTTTTTGTAGACCTGTAAATCAATAAGAAATATTACTTGATTGTACACAGATTGTAGCGAATGTATATTTATAGTATATACTTCATGGATTCATAACAACTTTATTATGTTCGAAAGAGTGCAAGACCATTAAAATGCACTTTAAACTTGTTTTTCCATCGACCGTAATGTATCGGAATCCTTTTGACTGTCCCTGTAATTGAGCTATTCATCCGATTTTCAAAAAATTTGAAATGACTCGACAAAATTATCTAATAATTATATATTTTAAGTTTCAAATAATTTGGTTGAGTAGTTTTTGAGTTGTTATATGCGGACAGGCGAACAAACGGTCGGACAGACAGACGGACGGACGGACAGACAGAATAATGGGTAACTCGGGATCCCGGGATCTTTTCCCTTCAATTCAAAAGAAACACGACGTTTCTCTGTTTAATCGGAAGAGATAGCATCACATACAACATACCTACATACGGTCTGATTTTAATAGTGTAGTTATTTAATATTGTGCGATTATTCGGGAAGCATAGTAATATATATTATTTCTTTTGTACATTGAATTTCTTTAGAATGCTTTTAGTATGATGCTTTTAAAAAACAATACGTCTTAAAAATAAATGTTTAATAAAAAAAAAAACACTTGCTTACTCTGTTACTTTCATACATTTTTTCTTCAATTTTTTTCAATCGTGGATGGATTACCGTTAAATACAATAACTTAAATAAATCTATCACTTACCATGAATACTTTTACTAGCATTTATATTCATTAGTTGCCGTACAACAAAACAAATATACGTAATGACCTTGTTCAAGGAACAAGTTTACGAGTTTAAATAAATTATGTACCAAACTACATAAATATTAAATAACTCTTCTAAAGTAACACAAAATTTATACAATGTTGTCAAGTGCATTTATCACTTTTAGATTTGAATGGCATTCGTTTGTTGAGACAAATTATTGATTTAAAACTGTTGTTTACATGACAAAATAGAAAGTAATTTTACTCGGTATATTTCAAAAGCTTCACTTTTAGTTCACATGAAGATTTGTTTTGTCCTCGCATTACTTGTAATTTTATTTTAACCTAAAACAAAATTTTGCTTCTGATGTTTAAATGTGATTAAAAAAAACGAAAAAATAAATAAATTAATTAAAATGTAAGTGGGTTGATAAGTATTTTGCAAGCTAAATATTTCACTCAAAGATTTTTTGATTCCTTGAAATAAGTTTAATTTATTCTTTACTTTGTTTCTATTGATTTCAGTTTATTAATCTTCATGACGTAACCAAAAAATTTATTCTTATTGTTCAGATCTCCTTCATTAATACAATTTGCTTTTATTGAAATGTAATAATTACATTTATAAAATGCGGATGAAGTCCTTATTTGCAAATGCCAACAAGAGCTATTTATCTTGCAGGTTTTTTTTGTGTTTATAGACAATTATTTTCAATACTATTTCTTTTCTAGTGAATTTAATCGATATTCGTTTTCTTTTTGACGTCTGTCTACGAATGTCCTCAACAATTCAATTCAATTCAAACTTATATATTATCTGATTAACTGTATGTCGTGTCCGTGATTTTATTCCCTCTGTTACTGTCATGTTAGTGTGTATGAATGCTTATATCCTGACAATGCTGTAAAAATAAAAGAGACAGAATTACGGAAGAAAAATAGAGAAAAATAAGAGTAGAAAAAAAGAAGCCACATGAAAATAATAGTCCAAGAGCCGACCGCATAAAAACCCTTAGTGATCGAGCACAAGAGGAAATCCTTTATTTAATAGAAGAGCAGTAATAAGGGAATCTAATTATCCATGTCTGCCAGAAGCGAAGTGGTGCATAAGCCAAAAATTAACACCACTCGTTGTTGACTCGTAGGATTAGCATTGTGTTTTCCCGCACCGACTTTTCCATGTTTTCCTACTTTTGATTGCACGGAAAACACAATGCTAAACCTACGAGTCAACCACTACTGGTATCAATTTTGGTTTATGCACTCCTTCCTTTCTGGCAGACATGGATCATTAGATTATTCTATGACTGCTCTTCCATATTGCAAAGGATTTTTCTTGTGTTTGACGACTTAAGGTTTTGTACTGTCGGCTCATAGACTATAACATATCCAACAAATATCAATGCATTGAGAGAGGGAGGGTGAGCTTCAGAGAGGAAAAAAAGATGACGCATAGAAAAGAAGACAATAAAGGCAACAAAAAAGTTGGTCAAAGGTAAACAAATGATAAGGAAAACATTGTTTTGATCTATAATAAAATAAAACTTGTAATTGAAAAATGCACGGATTTTGACAATAAGTCTATTTGTGTGGCATAACGATGAATGTTAATATCTGATGTACATGTATGTTGGTAATTTAGAAATAGCAAACACAGATCAAGAGTGTGTGCGATGCAATTTTTGGTCGCATGCTGTCTGCACAAACGGAGACACTCTATTTTACAATTGACATGACATCCTCAGGATGTAACTCTGATCACTTTGAGTACGATAAATGTACTCAAAACTAATGTTTTACTTCTATATAATTGTGAATCTACATATGTTAT
Source organism: Maratus speculifer (assembly GCA_964019185.1). Taxonomy (NCBI): domain Eukaryota; kingdom Metazoa; phylum Arthropoda; class Arachnida; order Araneae; family Salticidae; genus Maratus; species Maratus speculifer. Next base: position 160,770,729 of record OZ025298.1, read on the forward strand.
AATTCCTTTGCTGAAAATGTTTACTACTAATAAAATTGATGTCTCTTACCTCTGTGTCTTATTTGAGCTACAAATATATACATATATATATATATATTTATTTATTTATGAAGCGTGAATTAACTTACCCCATTGACTTGCTCCGCAATGGGGTAGGTTGTTACGCATTTTTTCTATTACTTTAGTCTTTCTCTAAACATAAACTACAAAAGATACAAACTTATTTCTAGTCATATTTCTGTGCTTTAAAAGCGCAGGGAAATTTTGTTAAGAAACTTAAACAAAAGAAAAATAATAATCAATAACTAAAAACTGAGGCTATTAGCCCTGGTCTCAGCCTTTTACCGTCAATAAATGATTATAATTCAAGAAATGGTGCAATGATGATTACACTATTTTTTAATATTGTTGAAATAATAAAAAAAAATAAATTTAAAAAAATACAAAAACTCCTTTTTTTTCTAAGATTAACCCATTAGTGCCTGAATTATTTTCATCGTTAAAATTCAAATTTTGCATTTTCCCACCACTTCTAAAGCAAGAAAAACTTTTATCTAAATTTATCGAGGACTTTGTCTCGAGAAAGAAAGTATTTATTTATCCGCTTTTTTTATTGGTGTGAACTGCGCTTACCTGAATTTTTTAAAACTGTCCCAAAAATGGGACGCTAGGCACTAATGGGTTAAAAGATTTGTGCTGCCTTAAACAATCTTCAAATAAAACCCATACACTCGATACTTTAAAAATTAAACTAAAACAACTATGGCGATATGAATTCAAATTGAGAAAAAATACGTGGTTTTATTACCTCCATTAGTATGACAATCAATATTTCCATGAAGAGATTGCCGGCTCAAACATGATACATCTTTATAAAACCGTCAGACAATATAAGTAATTTAGTCTAATATTTGGTAAATTATTTGAATAATTGTTCATGGAAGTCCGAATATATGTTTCGTCACAAATTTTTCACTAAATGTTTCATCTCATTGGAAAAATGTAAGGTTCAAGAATTGAATAAAATTAATATTCGCGATCTTCATTAAGAAACAATGCTTGAAATGATCCGCAACTCTAACACAGGGAATATAAATCTCTTCTAACATTTGTGTTTAATTGCACATGATTAAAGTGTAAAAAAATGGAAATACATAATGTATATATATATATATATATATATACATATATATATATAAATATATGTATATATACAGGGTGATTCAGCTCGTTGGTGACAAACTTTAAGGATCGATAGAGCACACCTAGACGAACATTTTTGAATAGGGAATGTAGGGTCCCTGACGCGATGGTAAGGCGCTAGGCGCTTTCGAAAATTTGGGTGCCGAAATTCGAAACGTCATAAAAACTAGGGAAATGGTTATATTTTCTTGCTTGTTGCGTCGAAATGATTCTGTTTGTTTAGACTTTCTTCAGTACCAATTTGATAAGCGTATCTCTTAAAACATGGATAGGGGGCGCTGCAGACTTTGGAGAGCTAGACAACAACTTTAAGCCCGTTATTTTGATAATTTAACACATGCTCGCCAAAGTTTATACTCTAACTTAAAGTTTGAACCCAAAAGTAGAGCCCTGCAAAAAGCGTAAGAGCCGGAATAAAATGTCAAAGTACAGGGTGGTCGAAACTCGAAGGCTCCTAAGAGATAAACAAACAGATTTCTTGACTTATGGCATGCATTTTCATGATTCTGTTTGCTGGGGCTCTCTGAAACTCAGTTGAACGGTACAAAAAGAAACATCGATAGGGGGCGCTTTGGGCAAAAAACATAATTCGTTGACATTTCGGACGCTAACTGGAAACGGGGCGCTACGATCAGTTAGTAATAATGAAAACACATTTTCTACCTCTGCTCAACACTTCTGAATAAATTTAGACCAAAAACATCAATGATACTGGAAATTTATTTACAAAAAATAACACTACAGAAGATGCTCGAAATTTCGACCTTGGGCCATGATGCAGGCTTCGCACCTCCGTCGCATTGAGGAGTGTGTGTTTCCAACAATGCCAGGAGTATCTCTGATCTGCCCTGCAGCTGCCACAATGCGCGCCACAAGTTCTTCAGCACTGCTGACAGGTGTATGGTATACCTCGGCCTTCAGGTAACCCCAAAGGAAGAAATCCAAGCAGGTGAGGTCTGGTGATCGGGCAGGCCAGTGAACTGGACCCCCACGCCCGATCCACCGCAGGCCATACCTTGCGTTTAGATGGAGACGCACGTCGTTCGTGTAATGGGCCGGAGCTCCATCGTGCTGGAACCACATCTGGCGACGCGAACCTTCGGGTACGTGCGCCTCCTCCAGAAGCTGCGGCAGCACTTGATCCAGGAAAATCAGGTAATTTCCACCTGTCAGCCGTTCAGGTAACAAATAAGGGCCAATGAGGCAATCCCCCAGAATGCCGGCCCACACATTTACTGAGAAACGCTCCTGGGCTGCTCGGCTTCTGGTTTCATGTGGATTTTCATCACACCACACATGACTGTTGTGGGCGTTCCACATTCCCTCCCGGCTGAAGGTGGACTCGTCCGTAAACAAAATGCTGTTTACAAAACGGGGATCCCTGGATCTCATCGCCAAGTACCATCTTGAGAATTCCACTCGAGGGCCAAAATCCTGCTCTCTGAGCAACTGCACCCGCTGGATGTGGTAGGGGTGCAGATTCCGGGAACGTAAGATGCGCCACGCAGTTGCTTGCGAAATGCCAACATGTCTGGCGATATCTCTCGTGCTAAGACCTGGGTTGTCCTCAACCAGGTTAAGCACAGCCTCTTCGTTGTCGGGGGTGCTCACTGATCGCTCCCGTTCAGGCCTGCCTCCGTCGAAAGATCCCGTTGTGGACAACCTCTGGTGTACTCGAGCGAAGAAGGCATGGCAGGGGATTTGCCTGTTGGGGTAACGCTCGGCGTACAACCGCTGAGCGGCTCGTTCATTACAACCAGCAGCGCCATACGCCAAATGCATGTCAGCCAATTCAGAGTTTGTGTACCGTTCCATCCTACTACCGATCTGCAGACAAGTAACCCGAAGCTTAAGTAGGTACCGCACGTTCAAAAGACGTGTCTGCGCATACAACTACGTCATCTCGCGTTGTCGTCTACGCATTACGTATCTTTTGCATATCGATATGGTACGATATCTTTTGCATAAATCAGCAAAAAGCACCTTATGTAAATTTTATTGCGCGCATTGTGCATGATTGAAACCAGCTATGTTTGTTAAAAAAAAAAAAAACTGCAGTTTTAATAGCTTCTTATGATAAGTAAATTACTCTCTTGTTTTGTTTCTAACTGATCGTAGCGCCCCGTTTCCAGTTAGCGTCCGAAATGTCAACGAATTATGTTTTTTGCCCAAAACGCCCCCTATCGATGTTTTTTTTTTGTACCGTTCAACTGAGTTTCAGAGAGCCCCAGCAAACAGAATCATGAAAATGCATGCCATAAGTCAAGAAATCTGTTTGTTTATCTCTTAGGAGCCTTCGAGTTTCGACCACCCTGTACTTTGACATTTTATTCCGGCTCTTACGCTTTTTGCAGGGCTCTACTTTTGGGTTCAAACTTTAAGTTAGAGTATAAACTTTGGCGAGCATGTGTTAAATTATCAAAATAACGGGCTTAAAGTTGTTGTCTAGCTCTCCAAAGTCTGCAGCGCCCCCTATCCATGTTTTAAGAGATACGCTTATCAAATTGGTACTGAAGAAAGTCTAAACAAACAGAATCATTTCGACGCAACAAGCAAGAAAATCTAACCATTTCCCTAGTTTTTATGACGTTTCGAATTTCGGCACCCAAATTTTCGAAAGCGCCTAGCGCCTTACCATCGCGTCAGGGACCCTACATTCCCTATTCAAAAATGTTCGTCTAGGTGTGCTCTATCGATCCTTAAAGTTTGTCACCGACGAGCTGAATCACCCTGTATATATATATATATATATATATATATATATATATATATATATATATATATATATAGTTCTTCCAATCTGTACCAAGAAGTAAAATGTACTTTAATCCTTTTACAAAACAAAACGAAAAAAATTCCGTCTATTTTAATCAAATACACGGAGCTAAAACTACACTGTAAAAAAATTCTGTAAAGTTACTAAACTTTTTCTAGGAAACTGGGATTCCAAGAACTTTTCATGTTACGGTAACATGAAAATTTCATGTAATCGACTCTGAAATTTGAATTTTTGCTGTTACCGTTACAGGAAAAGTTCTAGGAATCCCAGTTTCCTAGAAAAAGTTTAGTAACTTTACAGAATTTTTTTACAGTGTACCGAAACCGGATTATAGACTAATGATTCAGTACCTGTTTATATCAATCCCAAAAATTAACGACAATTTTACGGCTATTGAAGTCAACTGTTAGTTAATATGATTATCATTTTTGGAATTACAAGTCTTTTTTTACACATTTCGGTACTACTTTTTAACGCGTCGAAAAAAACTATCGCCAAACTATAAAATTAAATGCTTGTAAAGTTTTATTGTAAATGTCACATTCACCTGACAATAAACACGTCACACGCGTTTCTTACGCCATCAAGGAATTTTGAATTAGACGTTTTATTTTTATTTATATTAATCTTTCACAACTTATTTCTTATTTTGTTATTTGAAATAAAAATTTTGCCATTTTGTATAATTTACGAATATTTTGGCGATTTATATAATTTCTCAACGGTAAAATCGAGTAATACAGCAATACCCTCAATTCAGTAATACAGCATTAATATGAATTAAAATTATTTAAATATAAGTTTAAATTTTATTTTGGAGTTACAATGCATGTTATAAATAGTTTACAACATGATTTATTTTAATATTGTATATTATACATATCATTGGTGGTTAAGTATTACTGTGGCCTCCAACGACTAGTTACAATTTCCATTTTTTTTTCTTTGCCATTTTCGGAAAATTAAAATTCATTTTTAATGGCCCCCAATTTTGGTACAAAAACGGCCGATTGAGCGGGCTGACGAGCTCATTATAAATCTTGGTTATCCTACAGACATACTTAAACAAATCATTTAATACATATGGCAGTTCCTTCTTGACAAAATAAAGTTTGTTCCAAAATTTCAAGTATATTAGACATACAAATTGCTATGCCAAAGCAACTTTTTTTAAAGATAAAGACGAAACAATAATAGTTTCGGAATCCGGAATTCTGGGGGACATGATCTTCTATTATATAAAAAATTTACGGAATTCCTTTTCTCCGCAATATTTTAATAGACACTTTTATATTTTTAAAACAGAGTTAATTAAAATCTGCATGCTTTGAGCCACATTTAACTCTACAGGGTAATCATTTTTTTTTTTTTTTTTTTTTTTTTTTTTTTTTTTTTTTTTTACTATAAAAGAGGAGTGACAGTACACATCAAGACAAATAATATTAAATAGGAAACCAAGGGCCCTAAACGTTTTCCAATGGAGATAGGATCCAAAATTTCAAATAAACATATAAAACGGAAAAACTGGTTGATTGATTTGCGGTTTTCACTAAAATTATTCTTATTGTCGGTATTTTCTTGAAAGTAAATTAGAAAGATAAATTTCAAAAAAGGCCGATAGAGGGCGCTTTAATCTTTGGAGTAACGACAACTATTTTTTTGCCGTTATTTTTTTCATCTCATTAAATGTTTCGGAAGCTTAGATTTAAACTTAAATTTTGAGCTCAAAATCTGAATAGTTGGGAGTGGTTAAAAGGCACAAACTGAACTGTGTTCAGATGGTTTAAATTTCAAATGATTATACAAAACGGAAAAATTAGTTGATTGATTTGCAGTTTTCATTAAAACTATTCTTTATGTCGGTATTTTCTTGAAAATAAATTAGAAAGATAAATTTCAAAAAAGGCCGATAGAGGGCGCTTTAAACTTTGGAGTAACGAACAATTATTTTTTGCCGTTATTTTTTACATCCCATTAAATGTTTTCGGAAGCTTAAACTTCAACTTTGAGCTCAAAATTTGAATAGTAGGGCGTGGTTAAGGAGCGCAAACTGAAATGTGTTCAAGAGGGAGGGGGGAAGTTCAAATTTAAAATATTTATAGAAAACGGAAAAATTGGTCAATTCGTTTGCGATTTTAAATAAAACTATTCTTTAAGTAAGTATCTTCTTGAAAATAAATTTTAAAGATAAATTTCTAAAAATTTCGTTAAAGGGCGCTTTGAACTTCAGAGTAACCATCAACTAATTTTAACTGTTAATTTTTGTATCTAATTAAATGCTTGCAAAAGCTTATTAAATGTTTTGGGAAGCTTAGATTTAAACTTAAAATTTGAGCTCAAATTCTGAATCGTTGGGAGGGATAAAGAAGCGCAAACTGAATTGTGTTCAGGAGTTGAAATTTAACCTTCCCTCTCCCTCGAACACAATTCAATTTTGCGCTACTTAAACACTCCTAACGATTCAGAATTTGAGCTCAAAATTTAAATCCAAGAATTTGAAAGCATTTAATGAGATTAAAAAAAATAACAGTTAAAAATAGTTCTACGTTACTCGAAAGTTTAAGGCGCCCTCTATCGGCATTTCGTAAAAATTATCTTTAAAATTAATTTTCAAGAAAATACTGGTTTAAAGACTAGTTTTATTTTAAATAGCAAACGAATCGACCAATTTTTCTGTTTTTAATAATCATTTGAAATTTGAACTCTCTCAAAACAGTTCAGTTTGTGCTACTTAATTACTCCGAACTATTCACATTTTGAGCTCAAAATTTAAGTCTAAGCTTACGAAAACATTTAATGAGATAAAAAAATAACGGCACAAAATAGTTGTTCGTGACTACATGTCTAAAGCGCCTTCTATCATCTTTTTTTTTTTTTTATTTATCTTTATAATTTATTTTTAAGAAAATACAGACATAAAGAATAATTTTAGTGAAAACCGCAAATCAATCGACCAGTTTTTCCGTTTGTTATAATCATTTGAAATGTGAACCCTCTGAACACAGTTTGTGCTCTTAACCACTCCCAACTATTCAGATCTGGAACTCAAAATTTAAGTCTAAGCTATTCATAAAGCAAAATGTAATTCTTTTAACATGTTAGCTGCCGCTTACGTCAAGATGCGATGATAGTTAATGCTGCACTGTAGAAGTCGATTTTTCCCAGAAGCCGATTTACTTTTTATAACAAAGAATCAGTGAAAGATTTTCCCTGCCAGCGCGTGACTGGTTGTTGGAAATCACCCCACATCACGCGCTGGCGCGTGAGTGGCCCCTTAACGTTGTCGTCATATCACGCGATGGCAACTACGCGATGTGTTAAAGTATTTCCCCAACACTGTAAAAAAAAATTCAAGAGGTTACTAAAATTTTTTTAGTAAATTTGTATTCCACAGAATTTTTTAGTAACCATTACAAACTTTTTTTTTTTGCAGTCGAAACAAGCATTTCTTTTGTAAACTGAACAATAGAATTTTTTGTATAACTAACTTAAACATTTTTAGTATGAGCCACCAAGCAAATTTTAGTAATAGCTCCAAAATTATTTTTAATAACCATTATGTAGGCTTGAAGGGCAGGAGCTTCCTTCGAGCTGCATCCAGACTTCTGGAGCGGAAGATTTTCAGCAAAACCTGAATAGATGGCAGCACCAAACGTTGCTACTGCTCCGTCAGGATATTCATAATCCCTTTATTAACGAGTACTTACACTGCATACATTCGGGGCGTATTTGGCAGCGGCCAGTATCGAACCCGGGACCTTTTAGCCTGAAGTCCGTTACTATAACCACTATGCTATCAAGGCCACATAAAGGGAGTATTATTAATAGCTATTAAAAATATAAAATTATTAACTCTATTCGTTGCTAACTTTTTCCTAGTAATTCTTACAGATTTTCTTGTAACCGACTAAGATTACTAAAAATTTTTTAGTAATTACAAGGATCACTAAAGTTTTTTTGGTAGATCGACACTTTTTTTTACAGTGACGATTTATTTTAGAAATAAAATCTAAAAAACATTTTTTTAAATTTATTTTTAACATATCAAGCATTTAAGTGTTGAGTATAAATCAAAATAAATTTTTCCTTTTACGAATGGAAAATTTTTTTAAAACATTTCTTAAAACATAAAATTATAAATTAACGCATTCTACGGAAATATATCAATTATTCTAATTTTATTTAAAGTTCAAAGAAATAACCACATGAGCAATTTGACTATCATAAATTATATCCTAATTACATTTTGGACTCCTTAAATTAATCATCAGTGCTTGAATAATGAATCACAACAGAACGGAACAAAAATATCATAGATTAATTTTGATTATTTTTTTTTTTTTTAAATCATTTAGGTTTGATCTGTGACATTGATAATTTTATTATAATTACAGGAAATGATATATTAATTGCAAACGAATAAATTGTGCTATCGGAGAAATTATCGTTATTAAATAATTACATTTTCCAAATGAATAAATTCTTATTATCATTATGCACGAAATATTATTCATAAGAAATATCGAAATAAATCACCTTTTTAAAATAAATTAATGATTACTAATAAAAACATACATCGTGAATGTATTAGTATATTTTGTATAATTAATCATATTATATATATATACAGGGTTTCAAGTAAATGACTGACCCATTTTGAACGTTAATAAAAAAAATAAAAAAAAAAAAAAAAAGGTTTTAGATTTAATAATGCTCGGTTTGCTGCATTGTTGTTCGAAAGTCAATAAATTTTTAATAATGTACTTTCTTCAAACAGTTCAAGTTTCGATCAAAAGATGGCATTGGCTGCAATAGGCTGTCAGAATACAGACATGATTCTTGTTTTCATGGGAATGAGCTTTTCGGCTCATTTTGCAGAGACGAATCTGAGTCGACACATTGAACTGACTCTCAATGCACCTATAGAGATAGGATGTGTTGGTTGGAAAGATATTTAAAATAATATTTATAATTGAAAAATGTCTATTATACTTAATTTCCGTAGTCTTAAAACAAATATCACGTGGAACTACAATAACTAATTTAAAATATCTCCAAATATATGTCAATCTATAAATGAATGCTTGTGATATGCAAACATTTATTTTAAAATCTGGAAGTTATTTTAACATTTTATTATATTCATTAACAAAAATTTAAAGATGTTCTTTAACGTCCTCTCCAGCCGACATCAGGACTGAGGAATTATTAAAAATCAGCAAAACAACATTTCACATAATTATAATAAATAAATTCGATTCAGAATAAGCTTTTTCAACCGCTTAGCTGATTATCTTTTTTACGTACAATAAATTGAAAATATGGAATAAACACTGTTTTTTTTTTAAGCTAAAATGATCGTAATATTTAATCTAAACATTTTTTTTATTAAATAGTATGTGATTGTATATAACTTAATTTTGTATTTAACAATATTTGTCACTGGATTTATTTTATTTTCTAGGCGTTTTAGATAAAACTGAATGTCTACTTATTTTAGATAAAATTTATAAACACAAATGTTATCAAATAACTTGAACATTGGTCTTTTTTATGTATAATTTTTTTTAAGTTTATAGAATCATTTTTTAATGATGTTCCTTAATTGAAATTAGATACAGGATATATTTTCAGAATTCTACTTTCCCATTCTTTTCGACATGCAAAATAATTTAGAAAGGGGAGAGGAAGGACGAAAAATGTATTTAATCATCTATGATGCTTTTGTAAATAAATTTTGAAAAGGCATAACCTCGCAGGATATAAAAATAGGTACGTTGCTTTTTCTTTCTTTTTAAGTGTTATTCCATTTGTGTATAGATGCGTTTGCAGTCTGGGGGGGGGGAGGTGTGCGAAAAAGTTATCTTAAAATTTCTCGTGCTTTTCGTAATAAAATTTTCAGATAGGTTAAATGTCAAATTAAAAATATCATGTAGGCATAAATTCGATTTTCGGAAAATTTAATAAAATTTCGTTTTAGGCAGGCTCCAATGCTACCAGATACTTTTGTATGTTAATTTATCCGTCGGAATTAATATTTTTTTTATGTTTAAGACAAGTTTTGTTGTAGACGGATTGCTTTATTCTGAGGTTTGCTATATATTTATGTACGGATTTAGAAGCCACTACCCACTTTTTCTAGACAGGAAACTTGGCAACACTATATGCATACCACTCTTCTTACAACTTAACTGATTTGCCCATACGCGCAAAGGCAATAAGAGTTTGCTTGAGCCATCGCTTAAATTTCTTTTCGATACAAATAAATTTTTTAAATACAGTTTCATACATTTTAATTGCAGGAGTGTTTAAATTAAATATTACGATTTTTTCAACTTAAAACTAGCGGCGTTTATCTCATATTTTCAATTTATTGCACGTAAAAAAGTCGTTTAAGCGGTTAAAAAACATATTCTGAATAGAATTTATTTATGGTGAAAGTGAGGAAAATTGTTGCCCATTAAGAAGTACGTTTTGCTGATTATTTGCTGATATAAACCTCCTCTGTCTTGATGTCGCTTGGAGGAGACATTAAAAATTATCCTTTAAAATAATTTAAATGTCTAAATTACAGTTAATGAATATAATAAATTGTTAAAATTACTTGCAGACCTTTAAAATAAATGTTTGCATATCATAAGCATTCACTTATAGATTTATACACATGTGGAGATGTTTTATAACATTTTTTAACTCTTTTTGTTGTTTCGCGTGATATTTGTCTTAGGACTTATGAGTTTAATTATAATAGACATTGTTTACTCATAAATATTATTTTAAATCTCTTTCAAACCAACATATTCTTTTTCTGCAGGTGGGACATTCGATGTCATCTCAACACACTCTATAAACCAGACCATTTCAGATTTTCATGAAATTTAGCGTACTTATACTAATCATATAGACTTGAAAAAATACCAAATGTCTTTGAGATATGTTCACTAGTTTTTGAGTTACAGCGCATAATATTTTAAAATTTTTTGTCTAAAAACTGCAAACAGGAATATTTTGAATGACTCTAGGAGCTCTCCTAATTGAGCTAGAGAGCTATGAGAGATGTCATTTTACAGCATTTTTATGCTCTTTCCTGTGATATCCAACATACTACAGTTTAATACACAATTGTTTTTGCCAAAAAAAAAAAAAAAAAAAAAAAAAAAAATCAAAAAATACATATTATAAAATTTTAAAATTAATTCCCTGATTCTAATTAATGCTAATGTTCTGTAATAGTATCAGTAATGGACGTTCTAACTAAAGTGTATCCTATGACTCCATCTGGAAGAAATTATGTTACATATCCTACTACTTAATGCAAGATTTTACTTGAGAATGATTTCTGCATTCCTTCTTAAAAAAAGTACTTAAATTTATTTTCACATAAATTGTAAATATTAGCATTCTTGAATTATTCAGCTGAATATAGGAAAATTATGGAAAACAAGCTCCAGTTTTAATTTTTTTTAACAATGAACCCATTGTTATCCCAAATTTATATTTTGCCAAATAATTTACAAGAATACAAACTATTCAGGGAATTAATTTGAAAATTTTAAAATATACTTTTTGAAATTAATTATTTTTTAATTTTGGCAAACAAAAATTGTATTAAACTATAGCATGTTGGATATCACAGGAAAAGGCATATAAAATGCTGTAAAATGACATCTCTCATATTTCTCTAGCTCAGTTAGAAGATCGCCTAGAGTCATTCAACAAATTCCTGTTTTCTAATTTTAGACAAAAATTTTAAAATGTTATGTGCTATAACTAAAAAACTAGTGGACATATCTCAAAGAAGTTTGGTATTTTTTCAAGTCTACATGATTAGTATAAGTACGCTAAATTTCATGAAAATCTGAGATGGTCAGGTAAATTTTGTTTCAGTATTGTGTTGATTTGACCTGGAATGACTCAGGTGCGGTGAGAGTCGATTCAACATGTCAACTCTGATTCGCCTCTGCAAAATGAGCCGAAAAGCTCATTCCTATGAAAACTAGAATCATGTCTGTATTCTGAAAGCTTGTTGCTGCTAGCGCCATCTTTTGGCTGAAATTCGAACTACTTTAAGAAAATTCCTTACAAAACATTTATTGTCTTTTTAAAAACAATACAGCAAACGGCGCATTTTTATCTCAAATTTTTATCTCAAACCTTTTTTTTTGTTATTTACGTTCAAAATGGGTCAGTCATTTACTGGACACACTGTATATACCTGTATCTATGCGCAATGGTAAATTAAAAACTTTTATGCTGGATATTCAATTAACACATATGTATTAATAATGTATTATCAGAATAATTAAATCTATAAATATCTACTTATAATAAAATACGACTTGAGAAAAGTGTAGGAACGGTTCCGGGACAAACCATTCTGATCTGGGAATCCACTCTAGTAAACGCTACGTTAGGCTTAGCTGAAAACAGATGATAAAATGATGCTTAAAAAATTTCTTCCACTTGAAATAATGTTTGTTCAGCATATTTTCTTATAAAACATGTATGTGATACAGAATTATAATACATAAGGATATCAGCGGAATTTTGAAGTGAAAAGTTTGTTATCATTTAAGTGTAGGATTGTATTTTATGGACTCAATTTGCCGTCTTGCTCTCATCTAACACTTTTAGTGCTGCCATCTATGAACTAACAAAGAACTCCCAAACCTGTTTTTAAACCATTGTGCTACTCAGCGTTTGCGTATTTGAATTTAAATTTAGTTCTATTAATTTTTTCAAGATGCTTGCATTTATCCGCTTATTTTTTTTTTGTAATTTTGTTTTCTATTATAAATAAAATAAGCTCCCCCCCCCCCTTCAAGTTGTAATGGATATGTAAGATATCATCATGGCTGCATTACTATAACTGAAAATTACTTTTTCACATGCTCGCAAATCAAAATTTTATCTGCTTTGATGTATTTAATATATATGCATGGTATTATACATTCCTTACATTTAAATGACATTTCCACACAAAAATGACATAAAAAATATAAAGTTCGTTTAAAATACAAGCATACAAGCATACAATACAAGCATATAATCTAAGCTTTTAAAAACTGTTAAATTTAATTTAAAATTTTTCAAAAGAAATAAAAATAATAATTTTTTTTCATATCTTACGGATTGAATTTTTAAAGTTGCATAACGGAAGTTTAAAAAAATGATTTTGGTTTAAATCAATGTCTCCTGCTTCTGCAATTTTATATAAGAAACTACTATTTTAAAAAACTGCTATTTTTAAAATGTGCTTTTCTACAGTACAAACTCTTCAATAATAAAATCTTTATTCTGTTTGTATTATGAAAATGAAATGTAAGTAAAAATCGGAGTTAGATGCTAGTACGTTAATAATTAATGTTAAAGAATAAATTGAATAATAACTTAATAACTTAATACTCTATAGTATATATATACATAAATTTTTATTAAAAAATATTTTTTCCTGCCAGTGTGTGTTTTTTTATATTATTTTAAATTATTATTATTATCAGTGGCGCCAACTTTTGAAAAATATTTGGTTGGATCAAAAAAATTTTTTAATATGGTGCGACCAGTATGTTTATCTTTGAAGGATTGGCAGATAGTAAAAGATGAGAGTTTTAAGTCAAGCTATCATGTTTTAAATATGGTTACAATTTTATTAAATTATATTCTCCTGCTTTTTTCCTTATAAAGACATTCACATTTATTATAATATCACAAACATGACTATAAATTGAATTAAAAGAAAGCTAAAGATGGAAGCAAAATATTTTAGTCATTTTAGGCTTATGTGTGTTAGTCGGAAAATTAAAACATATGGTCATTGGAATAATAAATTTTATTCTAAGGAAAAAATAATGAAATAAATAACTAGAACAAAAAAAAAAAAAAAAAAAAAAAAAAAAAAAAAAAAAAAAAAAAAAATGGGTACGTCATGATTCAAAATTATTGGGTGAACTCGGGCCCCACGGGCCCATATAGGCTAGCGCCACTGATTATTTTTATTGTTTCTTTGTAAACATTATTCATATTTTGCAGTTTGGGTAAAATTTTAGCAAAAATATTTTAATAGCATAAGATTTTCTGCCATCGAAACAAAATAACCTAGTAATTTATTTAATTATAAATTATTAAAATTTAACTAGATATCCTCACTACAATCTGTCATTTCTTATTATTGTTTAACAAATATAAAAATTATACTTTTTTTTATTTTCTGTTTCGATTTATTTTTTTATCATTTAAACTATGAATAATATGAAATGTATTTTCTGAGTAACTTTAGTTGTTTCTCCTCTGTTTATCATATATAAGACGTGAAACAAAAACATATTTATTATTACTATTTTTACGTTTTAGGAAGAACATTTTCATAACGTAGTCCCTTTCCTAATTTCTATTTTTCTTATATCTTGATAAAATTTAACTATTCATCATGAATGTGCTAAGCAACTTGTATGAAAAAATAATTTTTAAAAAGTTAGTTTCATCCTTATATCCTGTTTATGTTTATTGGTGATGTTTAAAAATGCTTTTAACTATGTATTTATTCTCACAAGTATTTTTTATTTTTATTTTATTTTCAAAGAAATTGGCCTTTTAGCACTTCTTCAAGTGGAATTCAATTATTCCAAATGGAATTTGCTTAACAATTAACGCAGCTGTGTAAATGTCTCAGAATCTGCGTTTAATCAATGTTCTGACTCTAAACAAACACGGAACTGAGTGGGTTTAAGAGAAACAATCATTACGTAAGATAGTAGATTACGCATTAAATAATGAGTTTAAATATCTACAAGAAATAAATTAATATAACATGACAATTGCTTTTCATAAGCAGTTTACATCATTTTATTAAATGTGTTTTTGAAAAGGTGCTTTTTTTAAACTCAAACAAAAGTAAATCTATGTAAATAAATAAGCACTGAGTATTTAAGAACTAGGACTTTATGTATCAACGATTTGATGTCCATTTGATATTTTTAAAGAAAATTTTTATTGAAATTTAAATATCCGTTATTATATAATTGCTGGGGTATATATTAATTTACGTTGAATGCAGTCTAATTATAAAGAGCGTCAAGAATGTTTGCACACTGAGGTATGTTATTTCTCCGACATTAAAAGCAGCTGATTCTGTTCCAATAAATTTGTAAATAATACTTTTAAGTTCTTTGACAATTATTATAACATGATTTTTTTTCCAGGTATACTAAAAGGAACATGGAAAATAATATTGAAAACGGTGTATCATAATAGACAATGACACGGCCAGTTGGTTGAATAACAATGCGAAAGAACTAGAGTAGAATAATGTTATTTACATAATAAATGATGTTAAAATATCATGATATTTTGAACACACACATACAAACTCAAGTAACGTCTGCATTCAAATGATGAAGGCATATACAAATGTTATATACACATACATACAATAAATACATTAGAACCAACTGGAGTGTAAAATAAGTCATAGCTAGGAATCGGCTGGAGTCGTTGAGTTGATAGAGCAACAGCCTAAATTGCTCTAATTCCTAGATCGATTCCTGACTCTGACTTATTTTTCTATCCAGTTGGTTTTAATGAATTTTATGTATGCATGTCTGTATAATATTTATATGTAGCTTTATCATGATATTCTTAGTTGTTTATAAAAATATATACAATAAAGGAATTTGCAAAAATGTATTTGTTAAAGATGAATTTTAAATTTTATAATCGCATGAATTATGGGGCGGATAAACACAGTACCGATAACGACATTTTCACAAATGATTATTGAACTAGCAGGAGTGACCGAGCTTAGCTCGGTCAAAATTAACTTTGAATTAAACTCGATATAGTATTTTCACTTTATCAGTCTTTCTCTATTATTGCTATAAAATATGTTATTTATAATAGCATTATTTACATAAACAATCAATAAGACAACTATGTATGTATGTATGCACATTTTTACATCATTTTAAAATTTATAACGAAAGGACATCGATCCAAATCATATTTTTAGCTTCACTCTGATTGGTTTAACTGTGCATTTTGAATCCTATAAAGAATGTACAAACAATTTCTTCACATTCTGAAAGACAATATTTTTTGCCAGGTGTAGCCAAATTTTGCGACATTCTTTCATTTGGCACCAAATACGTGTTTTGGCTTTCGTAATCTTAATAGACTGTTTTTCGGCCAAATATCGCCAATATTTTGTCAAAAGTCGCCAACTTATTAGCTGTTGCCAGATTCTCGTGACCCTGACGCGTATTACCCCGAAAGACTCACTAATCAAATTTGATCAAACGTGACTTCGTTCAATTGAGTTTAGGTGATCAAAAAAGTAGTATATAAAATTGAATCAAAATAGTTTAAGCCATTTCTTAGGTAAAATTAGCTTGACAGCATTCCGCAAAGAAGCGGAAACGATCCACTAATATAAATATATTTTTAATATGCGACTCAGCCCAATAATCTTCGCGTGAGAAAAAAAGTTTCTTGACTCTGACCCATTATGACGCAAAATGAACCATTAATAGAATTTTAGCGGGCATGTATCCTAGCCCAATGGTTTTCTTTTGCCAGAAAATTATATAATATAAAGTATGTACCATTTCAAGTGGTCCAACACTGGTCGCTCGACCATTTTTTAAAAATCTGAAATTTTTTGTACAACAACCCTAACATGATGGAAGTTCAAAATGACCGTTATGTTAATTTTACTATTTTTTGTTTGTGCATGGCAGCCATCTTTGTTTCATCGTGTGCAGCGATTTTCTCAGATACTAGGATAAAAAATTGTAAATATCTCGTCTTTTATTTTCCCAATTGAAATGGGGTTTGCAGCATTTTGTTCAGAATAAAATAGGCTAAATATATGGCGGTAGAATAATTTTAGAAAATAAAATTTTACAAGTGAAATTTTAGCACAAAATTTAAGATTTTTTCCAAAATCTATCCGTTTTCAAGAAAAAATTTTTCATTCAAGGAAAATTGTCACACTTACACAATTTTTTCTACAAATAGGTCAAAAGTGCATGTACTCATACATCAAGTCCCAGATCTAGGAGTTAATTTCTCTTTGCGAAAAAAATTCTAACATTCTTCAAAAATTTCAAAAATCGCACTTTTTAGGCTTTGATATCTCTGGTGGGGCACGAGATAAAAATCTGAAATTCTGGCCTTTGATAGTATTATGTAATAATGTTATGTACAAAAAATTTCAAGAAGGAGATTTGACTACAAGCGGAGATACAGTGATAAAAAATGTTAAGAAATGCTATTATGAGTACATTAGGAGAAATGATATTAGTCTCATTTATTACAATATTTACACAGAAAATATCGTTTGTTGAAAACAGTTTAATAATAAATGTTTAATTAAGAAAGATACTATATGTGCTCAACAAAGAGCTTAACACTATTTACGAGAGATGTTATGAGTTCCACCAGTTACTGTTGTCAATCCATCAGGCTGTTCTTTCTCAAAATTTTATTTCAAGCCACCCAAGTCTTGTCATCCCTTGTTAACTTGAATAAAATTCTTTAGGTTTAATAATTGAAACCATGTCAACTCGATCAGTTGCAACCCATTGTCTGAAATGTGTACCGAGTAAAATTGTTGCAATAGCATTTGTAGTAGGTTTGGTCCTCTGGACAAATAGTGCATTGGCTTAGCCTACATTCTGAATTGTTTAAATCACACAGACGTATTTGAAGAAGATATTTGTAATTAACATTTAACTCTGTACCATAAATAATTAATTTAAAATTTTGGAGGCATGAACAATTACATAGAAGTTTACAATAGTTTGGCAGTATTGTTTTCACATATTGTCCATGTCATATCTCAGCTTGTAGTCAAATCTCCTTCTTGAAATTTTTTGTACATAACACTACTACAAAATACTATCAAAGGCCAGAATTTCAGATTTTTATCTCGTGCTCCACCAGAGATATCAAAGCCTAAAAAGTGCGATTTTTTAAATTTTTGACGAATTTCGGGATTTTTTTCACAAAGAGAAATCAACTCCCAGATCTGGGACTTGGTGTATGAGTACACGCACTTTTGACCTATTTGTAGAAAAATTTGTGTAAGGTTGACAGTCTTGTGGAACAATTACATAGTACGTTACAATAATTTGACAATATTATTTTTCACAAATTGTCCATGCCATATCTCCGCTTGTAGTCAAATCTCCTTTTTGAAATTTTTTTCACAAAACACTACTACACAATACTCAGAGATTCAAATTTTTATCTTGTGCCCCACCAGAGATATCAAAGCCTAAAAAATGCGATTTTTGAAATTTTTGAAGAATTTCGGAATTTTTTTCGCAAAGAGAAATTAATTCCCAGATCTGGGACTTGGTTTATGAGTATACACACTTTTGACCTAAGTGTAGAAAAAATTGTGTAAGGTTGACAGTTTTCCTTGCATAAAAAATTTCCTCTTGCAAATGGATAGATTTCGGAGAAAATCTTAAATTTTTTGCTAAAATTTCACCGGTAAAAATTTATTTTTCAAAATTATTCTACCACTGTACATTTAGCCTATATTATTCTGAACAAAATGCTGCAAACTCCATTTCAATTGGTAAAATAAAAGACGAGATATTTACAATTTTGTGTATCCTAGTATCTGAGAAAACCGCTGAACACGATGAAACAAAGATGGCCGCCATGCACAAACAAAAAATAGTAAAATTAAAATAACGGTCATTTTGAACTTCCATCATGTTAGGGTTGTTGTAAAAAAATTTTCAGATTTTTTAAAAATGGTTGAGCGACCAAAAAAATATTTTCTGGACCACTTGAAATGGATTGACCCGTATAGTTAAAATGGTGAGAGTCATTTTCTGGATGAAATTAGCATGGCCCACAATGAACCACAAATGACCCTTATAATCGAAATCTCTCAAACATGTGACCTAGCTAATTCGTTTTTGCTCGCCGAAAAACGTTTGGATATAAAATTTAGATAAAAACGATTGAGCCATTTTTTAGATATAATTAATTGGACCTTAAGCCATTACGACCCAAAATGACCCATTAATCAAATTTTCTCAAACATCTGACCCAATCCAATGATTTTTTCATGCCCGAAAACGACAGAATTAAAAATTTTGTCAAAACTGCACGAGATATTGTCTAGATAAAATTAGCATGACCCACTAATTAAATTCGGTCTAACACATGACTTAACCCAATATTCCTCTTGCGATCCGAAAAGACAGAATACAAAATTTGGTCAAAATCGTTTAACACAAAACGACTCAAAAGTGATCCACTAACCGAAATTTGTCAAATATGTGACCTAGCCCAATAGTTTTTTTGTGCCAAAAAAAGTTGTATACAAAATTCCCTTAAAATCGATCCGACCGCTCTTTAGATCTAACTTGACCATAACCCATTATGATCCGCAAATTACCCTTATAATCGAAATCTCTCAAATATGTGATATAGGACATTAGTTTTCTCGTATCTAAAAACTGTTACATACAAAATTTCGTTAGAATCGATTCTACCGTTCTTTAAATATAAATAGCTTGACCCAGACGATATATGACTCAAAATGACCCAGTAGTCGAAATTTCTCGAACATGAGACCTAGCCCAATAGTTCTCTCATGTCAAAAAATGTTTTATACAAAATTTCGCTAAAATCAATCCACTTGTTCTTTAGCCATAGCTTGACCATGATCCATTATGACACATCATATGACCCACAAATGACTCTTATGATCGAAATCTCTCGATCGTGTGACTTAGCTCATTAGCTTTCTCGTGTCAAAAAACTGTTACAGGCAAAATTTCGATGAAATTTTCTTTTATATCTTTATATATAAAAAGCTTGACCCAGACACTTAATGACCCAATATTACCCATTAAAATTTTTTCTCGGACATGTAAGGGTTTTCTTGTGCCCGAAAACCATAGAATGTAATTTTTAGTCAAAATTGCGTGAAAAAATCTCTAGATAAAAATAGCATGACCCACAATGACCCCAAAAATGACCCACTAACCAAATTTTCTCGAACATGTTACCTAACCCAATGGTCTTCTTGTAATCCAAAATGATAAAATGTAAAATTTGGTCAAAATCGTTAGAGCCGTTTTTAGGTAAAAATGGCTTGACCCATAATGACCCAAAAATGACCCATTAATCGACATTTCTCGAACATGTGACCCACTCCAATAGTTTTCTCGTATCAAAAAACGATTGGATACAAAATTTCCTTAAAATCGATCCAGCCGTTCTCTAGATATAAATAGGTTGATCCTGACTCATTATGACCCAAAATGACCCAATAATCAAATTTTCTCGAACATACGATCCAACCCAACAGTCTTCTCGTGCCCGAAAATGGAACAATCCAATTTTTTGTGAAAATCGTTACAGCCGTTTTTGAGGTAAAATTTACACACACACACAATTTTTGCTCGCATTATAGTATAAGATATTACTACGGAAATTCCATATAATTTATGTACAGTTGAAGGGTCAGATGAAGAGAAACTTAATGATTGCTAATACTTGAACTCAGTTGAAAAATTTCAACCCGTTCTATACCTCATACTGTGTACTTGGTTTTGAGTAGTTTTAACACGGTATCAAAAGCATTAATAGAAACAAAACTTCTTGAACTTTTCTTTGAATTGAGAAACTAAAAAAGATACTACAAAACTTTTACGACCCATAACTCACTATGTGTCAGCAAAGTATAAGTGCTTAGAACGCAATAAGTATAATTCTTTTTTCACAGTTATTAAAAATAGTAATATGTAAATTTGATGTCTATCACTTTTGCAGCATGTAGAATAAATTTGTTTAGTTTTTAATATAAATTTGCCTGTTGTGGATACGTATGCAGTAAAAAACCAAAAATATTTCAAATTAGATTAATTAGAATTATATTGGTAAAATAGTTCTGCCATTTTTTTCCAAAAGATTACATTGTTCAAAATTTGTATACTGTATATTAATTTTAAGAATTAAATGGAATTTAAATAATATAATTTACTGGAATTTTAACAGTTTTACTTTTCTAAACACAGTAAAAGTTTATATAATAATATAAAATCAGAAAAATGTTCTACGTGTCCCGAAAAGTAAATCAGTTAAAACTCCCGTTAGCTGTGAGTGAAATTTACAGAGGTAGATATTTTGGCTTTCTTGAGAGACTGGATATTTCTGGCATTAAATGCATACTAATGACACGAAGATTGATCTGTAAATTTTGCCTCCAGTCTGCAACTATACTATTAACAGATAATAAATAACAATTTTCAATAGACAAGTAACTTTTAAACGTCCGTCTTCGAAGGGGTACTTTGCTTTTAGATATAGTCACCGTTAGTGGAAATATATTTCTGCAATAAATACACTAGTTGTTATAAGCAGTAATGGAATAGTGAGACTGGCTGTTGATGCGAACAATAAAGTAACGCATGTGTGAATTTTCCGTCAGATTCAAAGGACTGTGTACTTAAGATATTATTCAACCTTCAGAAGAAGTTCAACGTCAGAAGAAATAAGTCCAGACTATAAGATGGATGTACCAAATCATCCGTTAAAACTCACTTTTTTGCAGCGCCGACTTATGTGAGGTCAAGTATTGTCGTATTGAATGACTTCATTTTTTTTTTTCAATATGGACTCTCTGCAATTTTTGCAATATCTTCACACAGTCTTGTAGGCGGTAACTTTTCCAGCTAATGCATGCATCTGGGAATAACATGTATAGGATAAACCTGTGAAATAATATGTTTTAGAGAGTTTAAACAAACTTAGGCAGATGAACTATAAAATGAGAAGTAATTTTTAATTTGCATTTAATAATCATAAAAACATAGCATACCCACCAAATATGTTTTCATCACAATGAAATTTCGAAATTGAAAGAAAAAAGCACACATTTTAATCTGTGCTATATTTGTTTTATGACCTGTATGTTATATTACTTATATATTTGCTTACCATATTTGAATGTGTTTGTTACGTATTTTTGTATATACGTAATATACACTAAATATATAATATTATACACTAAAATGTATTATTTACGTTTCTGTTGTTCTTTTAGCGCTCAATCCCTGTTTCAGAAAGTTTATTTCTGCATTATATATTGGGATATGAATACTTTTCTAATAATTGCCGAAAGAAAGGTAAGGCAGTTTTAGCATTTCAAATGTTTGAACTTTAAGTAGAAATAATAACATTAAAAAGTGGAAAAGGAAAAAAAGGAATCTATTTTCACAAAAGCAGCGATTTCATGCTAGTCATATGCATTAAGTTAAAAACGGGGTGAATGGTGCCATGCAATATAAATCGGTATTAAAATAAAACATGTATTCGAAACATCCAATTATAACTATATATATAAAAATTTCTTTTATATGATTATGTGGAAAGAAACTAGTTTTAAACCACAAAAATAAAAGTTAACAATTTTTTTTTTTTTTTTATTTTTTTTTTAAGCCGATAATGATTTCTAAGGAATCTTTTTTCATGACTGGCTTCCCAGGAATAATAATGAAAGCTTTACGACAATTTTCCTTCACAATTTCAAAATATTTATAACTTTATAAATATAATGTTTTAAACAATCATATATGTATCTATTTCAATTTATATTACAAAATTGACTTGTTATACTCATGTAGTTTTTTTTTCAAAGTGTAACTAGGAAATGAAAACATTATTACAACTGAATATACTTATCCTTCAAAAAATAAAATAAAATAAAGTAAACTTAATAACGAAAAACATTTTAACATAGTAACCAAATTAATATCTACATTAATGAATTTCTTTCGTAATAAATATCTTACTTTTTTAAAATGAGTATTTCAAAATGAAAGAATAAAAATTCTTTTTAAAAAGAATGAATTCTTTACACACGCCCTTTTTATGTTCTTAAGAATGATATGTCTGCTCGAAAAAAGGAAGTTTTATTGAAAAAAGTAAAGTGTTTTAAAAGTTTTTATTTTATTTTATTCAGAAGAACAAAAACACTTAAATATTCTTAAGGTAGCCCCCCCCCCCCTCCAAAAAAAAGAGAATGCGATCGTTGTGTGGGTGATTTATTGATGAAAAAATTACTTTAAAAGACTCATTCATTACCAACTATCACACAAATCTGATTTCAATATATTGACTTTAAACGAGATAAATTTGGCGTGATTAATTTTATATTTTTACACCTATATGTAACCATTTATGAGAAAATTTTGTTTAATATTCATTAAAAAAATTATTTATAAATATTATCTAGCATGTTATATTATATAAATATTTCTTATAGCTTTTTGATGTAGATTTTGTATTAAATTACAAATGTGTAATTTTTTTTAAGTTAAAAAAGTACTTTGGTATATGTTAAATCATGTTTAAAAAGCCGTATAATTTTATACGGAAACCTTAAAAAAAAGAAATTGTCAATATTTTGTATTAAAATGAAATCACTGGAAAATGCCCTACATTCCGAATTAACTTATCTAAATTTTTCACTGATTATTATTATTGTTATTATTATTATGATTACTTTTTTGTGGAAACTTTCCCCTAAAAAATGTAACTAATTTTGTGATTATTTTAAGTGATTTTCTGGAAACTGAATAAAAAAAGAATCAATGTTTTAATATTGTGAGCCTTATAAAGAGTGCATATATCAAGAGAGGATTTTCGGATATTACGGAATTTCATTTCCATTTTGACATGTAAGTCAGCACAAAAATTTGCCAACCGGGAGGAGGATGCACAGGCAGTCACCACACCAAGTTCACGGATGAAAATTTAGGAATAGTTAAATCTCGATTCTGATATTAAAACGCAATCAATCTGCTAACTCATGTCTTGTTAAGATGTCATGTGTCTCTGCTAAGTCATGTTATTAGGTGTAAAACAACTCTAACCACTATTTTAGCGGTTGCCATAGATTTAAAATTATGTTTCTCTCTTCTCAATTCTCTCTATTTTCATGCTTTTGGATACAGATAGCACAGTGGTAAATCTCAGAGTGAATCTCTAAAATCGCGTCTTTAAGTGTTTTCCATTAAGATATAACTTGACATACTGGTTATGTAGTACTACTTGGTTGTCTAGTCGACCAAAAAATTACAGACAAACTACAAGATTAAATGCCATTAATGGATGATCGTAAATGTCACATTCACTTGATATTACACACAATATATATGTTTATTATGCCATGAAGTGATTTTTAATTCGACTTATTATTTCTACTTTTATTAATGTACTACTTATTTATTTTTTTCCGTTTTTTAAGCAAAATTAGGCTAACTAAATGTAGCTATTTAAATCTGGCTGACAATTTGGAGATTTGTAAAAATTCGTGAAATTGTTCGACTGGATAACCAAGTAGTACCGATTATTTTTTAATATTCGAGTCGAGATTTAATTAATCCTAAAATTTTATCCGCGAATTGGATGAGGTGATTGTGCGTGCTGCCGCCTCCTGGAATATTGAGTTCATTAATTGTTACTAAAAGAAAAAAAAATATATTGGCGCCTTTTAATACATGTAGACTGTAATTATATATATATATATATACACCGTAATTTCGGGTATATAAGCCGCGGATCAAACAATTCTTTTTGGACCCAGAAATTTTATTTAGTGATTGAAGACAAATATTTATGGCGATCTAAATAGTTATATTTGTTTCTTAAAAAATTCTGGGTCGAAAAAGAATTGTTTGATCTGCGGCTTATACACCCGAAATTACGGTATATATATATATATAAATATATATATATATAAATGTTAGATTTTAAAGATGCAAAACACTTTCCGTCTAATATAACCTGTTGTGTTTTATGGAATAAGGGTTGAAATGAATTTTTAAATTCTTAGAAAAAACATGTTTTACAAGAATAAAAAAAAATTAACAGTTGCAAACCATCATATTGTTTGGAACATTATTTCATTTTTTACAAAAATGTAATTCGTAATTTCAGCCACAATACAATTCGTACGCCCCACGTGGCACACAATAGGCATTTAATCCATTTTTCAATCATTCATGATTTTTCATTTGAAAACATTTCTTATTCAGATGTATAACGCTGTAAAAAAAATCCCACCTCAGATGATACGTTCAGGTGGAATGATAGTTCATTTTTACTACATTCGTCGTGAAACAGTTTACATTCCATATTACATGAGACGACACGGTGAAAAATACAAACTTTCGGTGAATTAATAACTTCTTATAGATGCAAACGCACGAACACATAAGCACTAGAATTACGATGATCGGACATCTTGACCGTATCCGAATGAATTTACAATGGTTCAAATTAGAAAATGTTTTATGAAATTTATTTTAAAGAGACTAAGTAAAACAAGATTAAATAACTAATTTAAACAGTTTTAAGCAAAAATTTTACACTGTAAAAAATTCGTTAATATGCACAATTTTTTCCGTAAGCTTTACGGAATAGTTTTAGTTTTCCGAGAAAACAGTTTAATTTCTGTAAACGATATTTTGAGATTACAAATCCGTATAAATCCAGCAAGTTTTTCTTTTCTTTCTTTCTTTCTTTTCTTTTTTTCTTTTTCTTTTTTTTTTTTTTTTTTGGAATATTTCTATCTTGGTTTCAAAACAGTACAAGTTCCGTAAATGATGTTTGATGTACATTTAGAGCTGTACACTCAATAGGAAAATATCTCTAAAAAAAATCCGTGTTCATCATCTTGCCTTTGCTTTATAAAATGTATACTGTTACGAATTTTGTAAATAGTTAGTGTTTGTGCTGTAAAATAATGTAAATAATCTTATTAATCTCCATTCCTTTACTAATATTAGTTTTTGTTACATTGTCTCTGTTATCAAGCAAACTTGTCTATTATTTTCAGTGTATGTCTACGGCAGAATGGCGAAATAGTAGAGATATCGTCAAGTTGGCGTCACTTTTGGCGACTAATTTTGGTCGCCAAATTTGGCGATATATCGACAAGTTGGCGACAAACTTGGCGATTGTTGGCGATGGTAACCCTTTCCTCTGTATGGTAACCCCCCCCTTAGGTATGCTGATACATTGTTTGTTGTTCCGTGGATTTTTCGAGATGGTTCTAGAAATTTCCCGCACATGCTGCGAGCCTATGTAAGAAGAGAAGCGATGCGAGCTGTGGTTATTATTTACCAGTCAGTCATTGAGTGAACAAGAAGTTTGTTAGCAAGTTTGCTTGAGTTTCATTTATGTTGTTTTGAATGTTATTAAGTGTTGAGACGTTGTATAAAGAGTCTCTGGGATCTAAAGCTATTCTTGTACGATAGATTTGAGCAGTTATTTTTGAATATCTAACAATATTTGTGAGTTTCGAAGACTCTGTTGTTCTGAAGATCTGTAAATAAATTATTTTCTACTTTTCTAAGAGACAAGAGTTTGAAGTTCTCTAACCATAAGATCAAAAGAACCCTATATACGCTGCAACATTTGGTGTCAGAAGTGGGATCTTATGGCGAAAACGAGAGCAACGGAAGAGCAACCGAATGAGTTGTTGAAAGCTATTAATGGATTATCAAATAAAATGGATAAAGGCCAAGAGGAGTTGGCGGAAAAGATGATTAAAGGCCAAGAAGAGTTGGCGGAAAAGATGAATAAAGGCCAAGAAGAGTTGACTGGAGAAATGAAAAGAAGCCAAGAGAAAATGGAAGAATTAAAGGAGGAAGATAATAAAAGCCAAGAAGAAA
Source organism: Maratus speculifer (assembly GCA_964019185.1). Lineage (NCBI taxonomy): Eukaryota > Metazoa > Arthropoda > Arachnida > Araneae > Salticidae > Maratus > Maratus speculifer. The sequence continues at coordinate 160,797,417 of OZ025298.1, forward strand.
TGAAGAAAACTTTGGAAGAAAAGTTCTCATCGGTAGAGAGAAGAATAGGCTCGGTAGAAGAGAAAATAGAGGAAGTAGAAGAGAAAATTCAGAATGAAGTTAGTAATGTTGAACAGAAAATGGAAAGGAAAATGGCGGAAGTAGAAGAGAAAATTCAGAATGAAGTTTGTAACGTTGAAGAGAAAATACTAGGTGAAGTAGATGAAAAGCTAAATAAAAAAGTACAAGATCTTGAGAAGAAACTTTCAGCCTGCAGTGGTAATTATGAAGAATTTAGGAATCCGCCTGCTTCTCCCGTACACATCAAGCTGTCGACATACGAGGGAAAGAGTTCCTGGCAAGTTTACAAGACCCAATTCACCATTGTAGCCGAAGCGAACAAATGGAGTGACAAGGTGAAAGCTTGTCAACTGGCAGCATCTTTAAGAGGAGAAGCCGCCGACGTGCTGCAAACATTGCCCAATATGACGCAACTCAAATTTGAGACTAAGTTGTGCACTTGAAATGAGATTCGGCGAAAAATTCTTCAAGGATTATACGAGAATACAAATGAAGAGCCGCCATCAAAAATCGAGCGAAACCCTTCAAGAGTTTGCCTCGAAAATTGAACGGCTTGCAAATTTAGCATTCATTGACTGTCCAACAAATGTACGGGAAATGCTCTCACTGCAGTATTTTGTAGACGGAATAAAAGATCCAGAAGTGCAGAGAGCGGTACGAATGGCAGATGTACAGGATTTAAAGGCTGCACTACTATATGCCTTAAAGTTGGAAGCAGCTACACAAGCCAGCCGAAGAGATCGTCATTCAGTCCGAGGAGCAACGGTGAGCAATAGCTCAGACACTGAGAACGACGTCTTGAAAGAAATTAGGAAAATAAATCAAGAACTTGAAGCTTTAAAATACGGAAGAACAAGTTCAAGAAGACAGAATCTCACGTGCTGGGGATGCGGTGATACAGGACATCTCCGAAGAAATTGCCCCAAAATCCACGAACGTGAGATAAATTCAAACAGTCAGCAGGGAAACTAAATTTTGGCCATCTCGCGGGGCGGAGGTTGCCAGAGAATGAAAAGCCTCACCTGAAGATCCTCCAGAAATCAAAAATGAGCGGCGGTGATAACGAATTATATGTGATAGGCTTTATTAACGGAATTCAGTGCCGTATGATTGTCGATACAGGAGCCAATGTGACAATAATAAGAGAAGATTTGGCTCGAAAATTGAAATCTAAACTCATCTGGACTCCACCATGCGTTACCCTGCAAACTGTGACGGGCGACAAGATAAGCATTTATGGTAAGGCAAATTTAACCATCGACTTTGGAGGAACGAAATATCACCATACGGCATATGTGGCTAACATAACAGATCCTTGCTTAATCGGACTAGATTTTCTGAAGAAATTTGGCTTCAAACTTGATTTCAAAAATAACAAAATGCTCTCAAAATTTGAAGAAATCTTAGTACTTTCAAGCCTTTCATGTATTTGTATAAAAAAAAGAAAATATTATCTGAGGAAGTTCTGAATTAAGGCTTTAAAATACTAATATGTTTTTAAATAAAATTAACTATCAACATCAGTATTGTATTATTTTAATCGCCTTTTAAGTAAACCTGAACATTTTAAAGTTCATATTACATATTTTGAATTACAATATATTTTTATAACTGTACTGCATGCTATCTCTCAAATCAGATCAGTCTCCTCAAATCAGTCCACAAATCAGATCTCCAATCTCCATAAATAAAGTCTAATGTTTTTCCCTTTTTTTTTTTTTTTTTTTTTTTTTTTTTTTTTTTTTTTTTTTTTTTTTTTACAGGCAATACTTATCTGTCCTCATATAAGGCTCATATAGATGGGCGAGTTAAACGCCCTATTGATGGGAATTTTCTGTCTCAAATGTTTATTTCTTTTTACTGATGTCAATTTGTCAAGGTATTGTAAACCCTTCACAGACACAGACTTGGTTTTCTTGGTTTAAAGCACGGTTTATGTCATTATTTTGGATTGAAAGTTTTTTTTTATGAAGCGTTTAAATATGAAAATTGTTTTTTACATAAATTTATTAGTGAACATTTTCCGCTGTTGTAATGAACTTTTCCTAAAGTGGTTTGCAGTGGCTGCAATTGAAGATTCATTCTTTCAAAGATATATCAGTTTCTCTTCCTGTAGAGTTCCATTAGAGCTCTGTTATAAACAGTGTTCTCGCTGACATTTGACCAACGTTAATGATTTGGCTAGTTAAAAAAAGGAAAAACCCGCCAAATGAAAAAAGTATTAGCAAAATAGATTCGCCGTGTAGCACAAAATATAATATCTTTAATCCTTTAATGTACCTCCTTTTTTGCAATATGTTCTAAAAGAATTTAATTTTTTATAGCTGCGACAACGATTGTTATTAATCTCATTTCAACTATCCGCTACAAATGTATTAAAAATATGTTCATATTAAAAATATGCATATATGCTTATTCATTAAAAACGAAAAAAAAGAAAGAAAGAAAAACCAAAAATTAAGCACTAGCAATTTCGCGAATCTAATCGCTTGTTTACTCGCCAAATGAAGAAGTTAATTATAATTTGGCTCAATGGCGAGCGACAACAAGAACCATGGTTATAATGTACATGTTGTTGCTTTTAATCCCTCATTGTGACCGATTTTGACAATACAATGATACGATATATGAGGAGAGAGCTAAGAGAACAAATGTCTGATTCAGCAAATGATGTTGAATGCAATGTGACGGATACTCAATAGGGTCAATATCCAATAAATTTTGACAGGTTCTGTATAATGTTTTTGATTATCTCAGAGATTAAATGCGTTGTTAAAGCTTCGGTAAAAATTAGTGACTCTAGTTTCCATATTCGATTCATAACTAAGCGAGCAAAATGATAAACACACAAAAAATTAGTTTTTACATGTAAAATATAGCTCAGGAGCTGTAGAGAGCAGAAATTTGAACAAGAGCTTTGAGATGCACAATTAGAAGGGTATTTGCACCTTCGTGCTATGTTTTTATAGCGCAAGATCCTGTAGTGTTTTCACAACTGGGATAATAAAATGACAGACACGCAAAATAACGATTTTTTGTAATTAATATATTAACCACAAAATAAGGAATATTACACACAAAACATATATAACTTTGCACAGATTACCAATAATTTCTATTTTAGAATAAATTCGAAAAGTTACACAAAAGCTCAAAAAGTATGCCTACAAAAACTAAGGATTGTTACAGAGAAAATATTCGGAACGTTTCACAGTTTATCAGTAATTTCCACTTTCTCAACTATTCCGAAAGGTTACACGAGATTGTGGAAGGTATTACACAAGATTTCTCGGTATTCTTGTATGAGCAGAAATAATCCGAGAAAACCCAGGAATGTTACACAGTAAATATCAAGAACATTGCGCAGATTTTTTACAGTGTACAATTTCTACTTTCAACACTTTATTACAGTAATAAACAATAGATATAGTGAGTTTAGGTTACTTTTTTGGTATAGGATGTGCTTGTGAACATATCTATTGCTTTAAAGGACACAGACAATTTATATTTAACAATCTTTGGATGTTTCTGGATTTATTCAGATACCTCTGCACATTGTTGTACTTAAGAGGTTTCATAATATGCTATCTTGATAGGATTTTATGAAGAATGTCATCAGTATTTTAACCACAGTTAGACTATATACATACATTAATTAATAGATGGTTAATTTTTTAAATTTTTCTAAAGAATCTACATTTCAATACCTTTAAATATTCAATTAAATAAAGGATCACAGTGGATGTGTATTTTTAAAAACTCTATCTTTATGATCATGTAGCAAAATTTTATAACCGCCCTTAATGTTTGAGCCAATAAAGAACTAAAGTTGATATTTATTTACGTATACTATATTTTACGGGTGACTGTGACAACTTAAATGATAGGTTTAATATTTTTTGCACTCTGTTCTGTACTTCAAAGTAAGTTGTATTTAAAACTATACCTTTTATTTTTGTCTTAATTAATCTTCTTGATTTTTAGATAAAAGGCACTATCGCAGAATAACTAAATCACCGTTAATGTTGATGTATAATTACGTTTATAGGAACTTTCGTAAACCTTTAACAAGCTAATTAGTTTTTGTAAATATGAAAATAAAATGTTATAAAAATGAAGAATTTGACATTCGGTTTCTTATAAAAATCTCCAAAAACAAATTCAGTTATTTAATAAAAAGTTTAAATAAAATAAAATTTGTAATTTCTTCAGGATTTGACTGAAATGTTCAATTAATTAATTTAAGTCCATTTTATTCCCAGGAAAATTTTAAAAAATGACATCGAACACAATTATTCTTTAAAGGTTTTAGAATACTAATTAATTATTTAAAAATCGCAATTAATTATCAAGGAAAATGATAATTATGTATAAAAAGACAAAGATCTTTAACTTTCCCTTAACGAAGGGAATCACTGCTGAGAGCCACAATTTGCCATAAAAAAAGTAACTTGAAAAAATGGTAGTTTGTATTTTTTTTTTTTTTTTTTTGCTAAAATAATTTTTTTAAGCAATTGAGTTTATTTCCTAGATAAACTTCTTTACAAATTTTCAAATAAATAAGTACATAATAGTAAATTCAAATAAATAAGTACACAAATAAAACATGAACAGAAAATTTAATAATTAAGTTCCGCATTTACGAAAGATAAGTAATTAATTTTAATAAAATTAATCGTATGTATATTTAGCGGCAGCTGCTCGATGATAAGATCCCTATGGACAAAGAATCAACTAACATCGTACTATTTATTATTGGCATTAAACATTATTAAAATTTATTTGTGTTATTATCACACAAGATTTTAAGAATGTATGATGATTAAATCCCTGCGATAAAAACATTTTACCAATATCTCTTATAAACTTCTGTAATGCAACAATTTTACTTTATTCATGTTGAAAGACGTTTAAAAAAAAAAAAAAAAAAAAAAAAAAAAAAAAAAAAAGAAAAGAAAAATCTCTATTAAAACCGTCTGTAAAGATTTTAACAGCATTAACTTTTTTCTTTTGACAAAGAGAGAGAATTATTTTCAAAGAAAAATTATTATTATCGTTCAGAGAGAAAATTAAATTTCAACAATCTGAGCAAAAATCTGTTCGGACCTAACACAAAAGTAAACCGTTTTACTTCATTTTTAATTTAATTAAAAAAAATTAAATACATGAATTATAAAAATTATTTTAAAATTAAAAAATACAGTTTTTTAGTTAATTCATTTGCATCATTTTACATTTGCAACATTATGAAAAGGAATCTTTCTCTTAATGTCTTGCTACAGACGCATTGAAAAATTAAGAGAAATTTTTAAGAAATTTTTATTTATTGTGTAATACTGAGGAAAATAAAAACGATAATTATATATATATATATATATATATACAATCTCTTTATTTTCAGAATGTGACAGAACTTATTGTACAAAGTTGGAACGGATGTAGATAACTTCGTTAGGAACCATAATTACACAGGAAAGAAGAGGGAATAAATAGGTGGCGCTGTACAAAAACTCTTAATTTCAGCATCCGTAGCTTTTTGCTTGTAGACGCCAACTGCATGCAATCAACATGAATCACGAAGATAACAAGTCAAACAGAACACGGTAGTCCAGGGGTCGACCGCACAAATGTGTCACCGAGCAAAGAAAAAATCCTTTATAGTTTGATACAGTAGTCGTGGGGCAATCGAATGATCCATTAAAATTGCAAATAAAGCCTTTGTGCAAAAATGTTTAAATATAGAAAACCAAGGACTATAAATGCACAAATAATGTATGAAAAAGTATCAAACACCTGTTTCGAATCTACTTCGAGTCTTGAAGAATCTCGATAGTAGATTCGAAACAGCTGTTTGCTAACTTTTTCATACATTATTTGTGCATTTATATAAATTGTTTTTCTATCTTTAAACGAATGATCTATGTCTGCCGGAAGCAAAGTGGTGCATAAGCCAAAAATGAATACCACTAGTGGCTGACACGTAGACTTAGCATTATGTTTTCCTGCACCCAGTTTTTCGTGTTTTTATGCTTTTAATTGTACGGCAAACACAATGATAGACTTATGAGTGAGCCTCTAGATGTATTAATTTTTGACTTATGCACCCCTTCATTTCCGGCACACATGGATCATTCGATTCCCCTATGACTACTCTTCCATAACGTGCTCGACGACTTAGGGTTTTGTGCGGTCGGCTCTTGGATTACGAGCACGAGCCTCACAACACCGCTTCAGTGTTTTTGTCTGGTACTGGGGTATCGTGCACTGGTATTGTGGCGGACAGTTTAATAGAGCTATACATTTTACCACGTCGAATATGCGCTATAAAGTATCTCAAAATTATTAAGGAAGTTCTTCTAGAAAAGTTTAACGATGCACATGTTTGACTTGGGACTTGGGATTCAGTTTTAACATGATAGTAGGCCATTTCATTACACAAGGAGAGAGGTAACTATTTGAAATGAACATTTGTAAACAATTGTATTGTGTGTGATAGTTCTGTCGCACCCCTCTAGATCATCTTATTTGAGTGAAATGAAGATATTTGTATGCAACAAAACTTTAAGGCCCAAACACACCTGACCACTTCTTGAAGTTAGATGTCGGCTCATTTATTGTGGCGACGCGGTGTTTTTGATCTTAATGAGTTTTGCAGGAAAGGGGCGATTTACCGGCAAAAGAAAAATACTTCCCTCAAGTAGGGTGGATTGCTTATCTCCCGATTCTTTTGTTAATTCCCCTCCGTTCTGTTATGAACAAACCGCAAATGGATTTTATACAAAAGACTTCTCGAAATTTTCCAAGAATTCAGTTGAAGGAAAGTGTATTGCAATCTGACCGGAGCCGTAGCTTGGGATCACCGTAATTCGAAGTAAAAGAGTTTTGAAAAATACTGGGTCGGGATAGATGTTATCCCGAAGATTTCCTTCCCTCGAAGATGCTGTGCAAATAGTCATTAAGACTGCATTCAGATTGCAATACTTTCAGTTCAACTGAATTCTTGGAAGAACCTTTCGTTTAGGATCCATTTGCGGTTTCATCGTAATAGAACGGAGTGGAAGTGAACAAAAGAATCGGTAGATAATCAGATCCATCCTACTTGACGGAAAGTTTTTTCTTTTGCAGGACAACCGTCCCTTTCCTGCAAAGCTTATTAAAGATCAAAGACTCCGTGTCGCCAAAACAAACGAGCCGAAACCGAACGGCAAGAAGTGGTCAGGTTTGTTTGGGCCATAAGACTGTTTGTACGGGTCGAACTGCGTAACGAAACAGGAAATTCTGTATGGAATAATATTTTTTTTCTGAAAAAAATCAAGGACTTTTTTGTAGTAAGGAAATTAAACATTCTTTTTTATACACGCGAGACTTAAAGTTGTCTCTTCTCCCACTTGTTACAAATTCTTCGAAGATAGTTATTGTTTGTTAGACATGAAAGTGACCATTTTGGCATGACATTGAATAGATTATTTTTAATAAACTCAGCAGTTTTTTACTGCTAATTTTGCTTAAATTTCTGTTCTTAGAATGTCAAATCAAGCATTATTATTTTTATATTTCAGACTAATACACTAGATAAATTAAATTATATATTTTATTTTACATATTGAACTGGAGGAAAATCAAATGGCTATAAATATTCGTATTTTAAGGATAAGACAGCAATTATATAGCATTTTGTAATAGTATAATTAAGCAAAAAATAGTTTTCTGTTTTTTTCTTTTTTATTTTAGAAAACAAGTTATCAAACTCTTAAGGCAATTCTCAAATCTAAAGGGTCTAGTTTCTGACGTTCATTGCTGTTGCAAAACTTATGAAATTGAGATATCTTCTGATTCAGAAATTTAAGTAAATGTAATCGAATAGTTTTTTTAACTTTTTATTAATTACAAAGAAAAATATTAAGAAATTTTGTCAAACTTAGCGTTATAAACAAAATTTCGGGACACGACATTAAGAAAAAGTAAAAAAAAAACTGTTGCCACGCGACCAAAACCGCTTTAAATCGGTGAGTAATTTATTAAACAAAAATCGGAATACTGCACTTGATTACAGATCCTTTGAATAGTCCGGCTTGCCAATTTTATGCCATCATGTTAAAAATGATTAACAAAATGCGTCAGAAAATTTCTCGTTCGTTTGGCATTGAATTTGAAAATTACTTTAATTTTATATCTACAGACAACTAAACATCGTTTTACCCCATGCGTATGAAACTCCTATTTCAGATACCTGTTTCAGAATATTAACAATTAATCGAATTCTAGCGTTATTTGTAAATTATTCCTCAACCGTCTGATTCTAATAAAATAATATTTATTTATGCAAACTTTAATAAAGATTATATTTTCAATTCCTTAGCTATTTTTTATCCGATATAAAAAGGGGGCAAGAATCTCATAGAAGCTTATGTATTTTGACATGTATGTTTACTGTTGACTCTGGAGCAACGTAACTTATTTATGTGATTTTTTAAAAATTTTTGTTTTTGAAAGGGGATATTCTCGAATTGGTCTTTTAAAAATTTCATCAATATTGGTAAGGTACTTTTTTAGAAATTCAACAAAAATAAATAAATACAGGGTGGTCATAAAAAAACTTTGCCGATATATGGAGCTCTAGCGGCCAGTCCGCTCAACCGATCGAGGTGAAATTTCAGATATAGCTATTCAGAGGTACGAGCTCGAGATTCTGTGAACGGGAACAAAATGGCGCTCACGGTTACGGTTATAGTTACAGAAACTCGAAAATTTCCAATGGCAATACCTATTTTTTTCATCGCAAAATACTCAGCGCATGCGAAAACCCTAAAGAGCGTTGGAACCGTACGTGTATCGCAAGAAACGGACATGTTATGCACGTACAAAAAACTGTTCTGCGAATCCCCCCCCCATAGATAAAACTCGATTGGGGTGCAAGGAGGAAATTTGCATGTGACACAGAGTCAGTACACTAACCTCTGATTACAATACAGACCGGAGAAATTAAAACTTTTATTTTGATTACACATTTTCCACATGGGTGCCATGACCATTAATTGCCTGTGACGACACCCATGTGGAAATTGTGTAATCAAAATAAAAGTTTTAGTTTCTCCGATCTGTATTGAAATCAGAGATTAGTGTACTGACTCTGTGTCATATGCAAATATCCTCCTTGCGCCCCAATCGAGTTTTTTCTATGGGGGGGGGGGAGGATTCGCAGAACAGTTTTTTGTGCGTGCATAACATGTCCGTTTCTTGCGATACACGTACGGTTCTAACGATCTTTAGGGTTTTCGCATGCGCTGAGCATTTTGCGATGAAAAAAAATGGGTGTTGCCATTGGAAATTTTTGAGCTTCTGTAACTATAACCGTAACCGTGAGCGCCATTTTGTTGTCGTTCACAGAATCTCGAGCTCATACCTCTGAATAGCTATATCTGAAATTTCATTTCGATCGGTTGAGCGGACTGGCCGCTAGAGCTCCGTATATCGGCAAAGTTTTTTTATGACCACCCTGTAAATAAGCCTTTATTTTAAATATTTAATTTTCATTAAGTAGCGTAGTACAATTCCTTTGGCGAGAAAGTCACTGTCCTGCGATTTTTCTGCCTCTTTATGCTTACTATGTTTTAATCTTTAAAAACTTTTATTACGTAAATAATAAATAATAGATGCATACATAAATAACTATAAAGCATATTAATATATTTATAAAGATAATATAAAAAATATAAAATTAAAGTTTTCTGTTTCACACTGGTTTCATTTATATAACTATATTTTTACAGTAATGAGCTTTGTATGCGATTACTGAGTGGTGGAAAGTTCATTGGATTTTTTTATTTTATTTAATACAAAATCTAGAAATTGATGTCTTTTTTCGCATGCCAAATATAATTTTCTTTTACATTATTTTCTGACAATGCGTTTATATTTACAGAAAAAGGGAAATGCTATTCGATCCTTTCATTTCTAAATATAGACACATTCAAATTCCGCTCATTTAGGCTAAAAAATATGTAGTGAATGCATCATAATTGTAACCAGTTTGAGTTTATGCACAATCTGTCTTATTTATTTATTTATTAATTTATTTTGGCATGTGTTTCTTACTTCCGACTCATTGATATTATAGAAAGATGTCAGCGGAAAATGGAGAGTCTTGTAATATATATATACGGGTAATTTCTCCCATTGAACGCCAACACATTTAAACAGAACTCTCCCTAATTATAAAGAGATGATAAGATTTAAACGCGATATGTCTGATGAGTATAACTGATCCTTCGAAACTCCTTTTAACCTTTCACTCAAAGGCAGCTTTAACCTTTTACAATCCGCCGCCTTTTTTTTCTGATATCTGATCTGCTTACTTTGAATACATTTGAATGGCTGCAATGGGATATTTGTAAAAAGTCATCCTGCACCCACAGACTTCTCATAATTAGGCTCCACATTGGCAACCTTTTCTTCATGCTGGGATGTTTGTCTTCCGTCACGTGACGGAGAGCAAATAAAGCGTGCCCAAATGAATTTTTCTCCCGCCAAAATCTCCCCGGAATATTTATCTGCTTCTATGTTTAGATTTACTTTACTGCGAGAATGAAATCTGAATCTTGCCAATAAAGGGATCATCGCCAAACATCGGCACTCTTTTGGCGATGAAAGCGAAAATTGTTGGATTCAAAGTCTGTCCGGAAGAAAATCGGAATGGCGCGTGTACTTGTGTGAGAAGTCTGCGTCCCTATTCTACATACGAACACACACGCACACGCACAAGCATACGCACACGCATACGCACACGCATATATTGCTTAGAAAGAAAAATTAAGGATGCATAGCAAGTGTCAAAGGATTAGAATAGAGAGCTATAGAATCATGTTCACCAGTAAAAGTAAAACATGCAAATTTCTCATTTGAGAGAAAATTAATTTCAGGTCTGGTGAATAGAATTTTAAGCTGATATTTGTCTGACATGTGGACATGCAAAAATTCACGAGAAATTGATGAAAAGTGGACAAACGTATTACATTGTGAAAATCGAGATTATGAACTATTTAAAAAAAATTTCAATGTTAAAAGAAAAAAATGTTCCATCTACTTAAAAAAGTAATAAAATAGAATAATGGATATTAAGTAATCTAAGAGAGAAAATATTGGAGCATCATACGGGAAAATAGCTTTGAATTTATCTAAACATAATACACCTCACATGGATACTTTTTGCTAGTAACCGAAAATTTTACAATCACAACGTTTATATTTTAACTTCTTTCGTTCCGCTTATGAACATGAATTTCTCAAAGCGTAAAAATGTATTGAGATAAAATTAATACTCGATATTATATAGCATTATACATTTAGAAATTATTCGCATAAAAGTACCCCCAAAATAATAAATACATAAATGCTTTAATTAAATCATAATGAAATGAAATCTCACTATACAGTTTTTTTAAAACTAATGCAAACTCAAATTACATCTAATTAAAATTCCTAAATTTAAAATAAAATGCAAATAAATAAAGGCACTTTTTAAACTTATTTTGTGTATTTAGAAGTAACAGTATTTTTTTTATTTTTATTTATTTATTTATTTATTTATTATATATAATATAAATAAAAAAATAATAAATCGATTCTTTGATGAAAGTATGCATTTTACTACACTACACCTAAATTCTTTTTCAGTACCTCAATTTATTTACATATTTATCGTGAGAAAATAAAACCTGAACATCTTCCAATATATATCAAGCATTTTTCTAAAGCATAAACAATTATGCTTTTACAGCAGTAAAGGATTTCTGTTGATTTCACTCGGGGAAAAAATTCCCTAGAAGCAAAACGAGACTCTTATAACAGCAACCAGATGCGATAATAACCTATGACCACAGACCACCTGCGTGTTTCTTCTTTACTCAAAAGTTGTTTGATTCTTTTGTATTAATGTCGGCCAATTATCTAGACGTGGGATATAGGCCCTAAATAGTGATATGTCTTCCGTGGGGGTCTTTCTAAGGGAACCTAACCCGTATTTATGCAAGGAAATCCAAGGTTCGAAGAAAAACACGGAAAAATCCGAAAGTTTAGGCCGACGGCCGCGAGTTCGAACCAAGCACCTGCCGTCTACCAGTTCGAGGGGCAGAACCTCTCAGCCACTGGTGAGACTTACTAATAAGGAAATGCAGACACTTTAAATTTCCCATAACGAAGTAACATTTTAAAGTTACAGGTCCCGCAATCTATAGGTAAATTCTAAAATGTACTCGAGGGACGAATCCTCATCGTTGCGATGCGATCAACATAGCAATGGGAGTTTTAGAAAATATTCAACAATCCATGCCGCATTGATGTCATGCTTGCATCTTTGCTATTGAGTAAGATTTCCGATATCTCCTGTGATGTTTCGAATTCATTTATATTCAATTCTAGAAAATTGTAATAAAACCCCAAAAAACCATTTTGTAAAAAAATGCTAAAAATATATATACACTCCGACATTGTTTAAAATACATTATCTATATTATAAAAGCATAAGTCGTGTGACTGTCATCAATAATTCCGAGCTGACCGCTTCATTGTTTCTGTGCCAAGATACCATTTTGGTATTTTAATGTAAATCAGACGCAGGCGAAAAGGACACTAAATATTGTTATATCGCCATCATTCCATCTATATTATAATAGTAGAAGTCACGTGGCTACTATGAACAATTACGAATTGATTTCATCGCTTTCCATATACAAGGTTTGAATTTTGATTAAAAAGGGAAAATTATTATTATTTTTTTTAAATAAAACTAAGTAAAAGTTAACATGATCACAAAGGATTTTATATAATTTTATGTTAGCCATGTGCAACTCTCGCAGATAGCTTTATTTAACTCGCCATTTTTTCTTTATTTTTTGTGTCGTAAATTAAGACGGTGCTTTGAAATTGAAATTAAACATCATAATTTGTGGTATTATTTAATATTATTCTTTTCCTTTTGTTTAAAAAAAGAAAGAAAGATGTGACAGCCGTGAATTTTAAATGTTTGTTTTAAATAAAAGTATTAGAATTTTAAATGAAATGAGTGAAAGGATTATATGCTTGATGATATTCAAAAAAATAATAATAATAACAATGTCATGGGAACAATGTGTGGCGATTTATCCCATGTGTCCCGCTTACATAAGGAGTTCTGGATTACTCTATCAAAATCTTCAACATGGCGAAAGATTGAGTAAGTAAATTGATTTATGAATAAAAGTAACAAGATGCATTGTTTAGCATACATTTAAGGGAGACCAAACTGGTCTCCAAGAGAGTCTAGTAATTTAATAACGTTCCGACACAATAATCTTTTATGTTCACAATCATTTAAACCAAAATTAGTTAGCTTAATTTTTTAGCCGAAAATTATACTTTACCCAATGCCTCGAAAAAGATATGTCCAAATTAGCACTTATTCTTGAAACGATGCTGTCCCCACTACATGATAAACAAACTCAAATTTTTTTATCATTTTATGTTCCTCGTTCCTTTATATTTATCTTCATTTCATAAATGAGAAAGTCGAGATTAAACCCAAATACACTAACGCTTATTTAATGGCCATACATACGAAATAAGTAATTTTCATATTGTTTTTCGAAATAATAAAGAAAACCTCTTTTTCGGATATCCGAATGCACTTCGCAAAAATGAATGAGACAGCAAAATAAGTGACTATTTTATGTGCAGTTATTCGGATCAGGAAAACGTGATAATGCCAATAACTCTGAAAATCTGTTTGACAATGGGTTTTTTACTGTTATTATTTAGAGCTGTAACAATAGCTTTTTTTTCTATGAAATTACATTCTTAAAATTTAACAGACGAATGATGCAGTTCATTCACTCGTGCTATTGATAACTGGCGTATTCCAAATAAAAGGCATTATTTATGATTAAATATTTAAGTGTCTAAAAATTGTATTTAGATTACACACAAATTGTACTTTTTTTATTTACTTAGAAACCGAAATGATTTAGGGATCTACATTTTACGAAAATATATTAATTACTCTTATCTTACGTTTCACTGAGGTAATTACATTCGCTATACAGATATCAGTGATTGTATCCTAAATCCATTTATAAATAGTTCGTTTAATTACGATTATGTCCATAATTAATTTCTACATAACCTCTTCTCTGATACAAAAATTAATTATGCAACAATTTAGATACTTCTATCTGAAAAAAAAGCTTGATATGTTCTCTTATGTTCATCATTTTGTTGTAATTCTAGGGATTTATTTATTCAATGAATAAATTATTTGGGAATCAATGTGGATATACTTTGTTTTAAATAAAACTTCATTATTATGACGTTGGAAGTATTATTCTAAATAATGGTAAAATTTATGATTTATTTAGGACTTTCTTATTCTTGAAGAAAATTTATAATCAAAACATAATTATTGTATCTTTTCTTGTTAAATTACAATATATTACACAAGTTGTACTAAAAAAAAACGAAAATTTTTTTGAAGAATTATCACGTACATACACATATAGAATGGTCGAGAACTCACTTGAAATAAAAGCTGATATCTCACGGACACATACATTTATTATAACGAACGCACAAAATAAAACATCAAATCGCTCTTCGTGGTTATTCAAAACATTCTTTATCAAACATCAGTTCGTCGTAAATATTTTATAGGTTTTTTTTTTTTTTTTTTAAAGAATCGTCTTTTTTATATCCTAGAAATCTCCGCCTTAGTTTTTATCAAAATCGGTTGCCGTCGTTGAAAACATTCAATTTATTTCTTCTTTCACTCGTCGTCATACAGCTTCGCTACCTTTTGGGTTCTTTTTTAATCTCGACGCGGAATTCCGGTAAATAAATGGTGGAGGGAAATACAGTCCAATTCAAGTGCAACAGAGAGTGTATCCCACATGCGAGAGTATATCCCACACACACATGCGTATATACATACAAACTAAACCTGAGGACCCATTAGTTCTCAGGTTTTGATGCTTATGAGTTAAAAGCACGCAAAATTACATTGGCCTAAAATCAGGTTTGGCTGGTAACAGATATATAATGAAAGCTGGTATATTTCGTAACATAAAAAAAATCTAACTAATGGATAAACTTCAAAAATGAAAATAAGTCATTTTTTTATTTACATTTTTAATACAATTGAGATTTTACACAAATTTTGAAAAAAAAAAAATAAACATAATATTTTCTTTTTAAACGATTCGTTTACATTAACACATTACTAATTGCACCTGTCGGAATTCGTCGGAAAAGAATATATAGATAAGTATATTACAGTTTAAGACTATGAATAAAAGAAAAATTTATAGAAGAACCTGTCTATTTTATTTCAGTTTTTTCTAAATTTTCATGCTGATAGATTCTATCCTTTCTTTTTCAGTTTTTTAAAACCATTTCATTACATAACGCTTAGATCTTGTGCTACTTTTTAAAAGTGTTTGCACTTTCAAATTTTTAAAAGAACGTACTCGAAACATCGTGATACATAGCTGGTCGTGGCTAAATATTAGTGCAAATAAATGCAAACACAATACAATATTTGTCCTTGTGCTTTATTATTGGTCATACACTCTGATGGCATTATATTTATTCAAAAAATCTAAATCCTTTTATTCAACATTTTTGCCATTAATGATTTCTAGATCTAATCAATTACCATACATGTTTCGCACAATTAATCAGGTCTCATTTTTTTAAAGATCTTGGGGAGCATTTAAATTTCTTCGTAAAATTGCAATAGCTTTGATTTTAAAATGAGAAAATGTGCAGGCCACTTAGTTTTAATCTCAGTTCAAATTCAGTTGGAAATTGAGGTATTTCTTTTTGGTAGATTTCATAAGAAGTACTACCTATTGCAATCGCATCAGTTTATATATCTATCTATCTATCTATCTATATATATATATATATATCTCACTTTTTTATTAGGTAGATTTTGTAAGAAATACTACCTATTGCAATCGCACCAGTTTATCTATCTATCTATCTATCTATCTATCTATATCTATCTATATATATATATATATATCACTTATTATGGACACGATAATTTCTATAACTCTTCATCAATCTCCACCAAACTGGTACATAAAATCAAAGGGGATAAAATCTTGGCTAAGTTCGTTAATGGGCAAAATCGGACCAAGGGGGTCGGAATAGGAGGCATTTCTGTGAAAACAGCATAACTTCTTAATTAAAGTAGATATCGATTCGACTTAAAGTTTATATTACTTCTTAAAAATAGGCCAAAAGTATATGCATGACAGATTTTTGATAAATTTAGAAGTGGGCTCAAGGGGCGAAAAAAACAGGGATTTTGAAAGAAAAAAATTCATAACTTCGTCAATTTTCAAGATATCAAGTCCAACTAATTTTTTTTTAATGTTCTTAAAAAAATCTAAAACTTTTGTATTTACAAGTTTTTGATAGGACCAACTTTTACCGATGAAAAAAATTAAAAACGAAAAAAAAAAGGGCGCTGAAAAAAAGAGAAAAATCCATAACTCCGTCAATTTGTAAGATATCAAATCTGATTAAACTTATTTTACATCTTCTCAAAAATGTGTACAACTTTTATATTGACAAGTTTTTTATAGGACCAACTCGTATAGCAAAAAGAAATTAAACAAAAATAGGAGTTGGAGAAAAAAACCTCAAATCCAAACTGCTTATATTCTGACTCATTTTTAAATTCATTTTTGATTTTAAACTCATCCAAATGGTAGATCCTCTTATTTAGAAACTGTGTAAAGTGACGCATTGGTCAATTTTCTGATAAAGACAGAATCTATTTCAAAAAAGGCTACCGAAAAGGGTATTTTGAACAAAATTTCCGAAAGTCATCGGGACTGAAAATTGAAGGAAGTATTCAAATAAGAAAATGCGTTTTTTTCTGACTATTTTTCAAATCCATTTTTGTACTCAAACGCATCCAATTTACAGATCCTCTTATTTATGAACTATATAATGTGATGCATTGGTCAGTTTTTTGATAAAGACGGAATATATTTCAAAAAAGGCTACCAAAAAGGGTATTTTGAACAGAATTTTCAGAAATCATCGTGACTGAAAATTTAAGGAAGTGTACAAATAAGAAATTGCGTTTTTTTCTGACTCGTTTTTAAATCCATTTTTGCTCTCAAATGTATCCAATTTACAGATACTCTTCTTTAGGAACTATATAATGTGATGCATTGATCGGTTTTTTAATAAAGACAGAATATATTTTGAAAAAGGCTACCAAAAAGGATATTTTGAACAGAATATCCCGAAGTCATCGTGATTTGAAAATTTAAGGAAGTTTTCACATAGCAAATTGCGTTTTTTATAACTCGTTTTAAAATCCATTTTCGCTCTCAAACGCATCCAATTTACAGATACTCTTATTTAGGAACTATATACTGTGACGCATTGGCCAGTTTTTTGATAAAGATAGAATATATTTTTTAAAATGCTGTCAAAGTGAGTATTTCGCACAAAATTTTCCGAAGCAATCATGATTAAAGAATTAAGGATGTATTCAAACAACAAATCGGTTATTTTATGACTCATTTTTAAATTCAATTTTTTTCTCAAATGCATTCATCCGACAGTTTTTTGTTATTTAGGAACTGTATAATGTATTGTTTTGGTCGATTTTTTAATAAATTCAGAATCTATTTCAAAATATGTTGCCAAAATGGGCATTTGAGCTGAATTTTTCTTATGATGATTCTGATAAAACCAGTTTTTGCAGAAAAATAAAATTAAAAAGTTTTTCATAAACGGCCAAATGAAGTTATTAAACTGGGTTTATCTCTAATCATATATATTTTTTTTTTGTTGTTGAAATGAGCACTCTTCGAAATCTACCTCCGCCTATAGGCCCAGCCGACAGGGATTTTTTCATTTTCAATTGTTAATTTATTTACGATCATGTATGTTCTGAAGCACCGAATGGTAAGAAATTTATTTTTATGATTATTTTCAATGCAGTGTTCGATTTTTGGAACTAGACACGAAATCTTACCAAATTTTCTGATGCTATTTGAAGTTGAAAATTATTTTTAAAAAATGTCGGTGACGATATTGTTTTTTGCTATAGTAGATGGGGATAAATCTACTTTATTTAAGTTTTGATGGAATTCTTCATTCATGTAAAAATTTTCTCCATTATCCTTTTTAAGAAACTTTTTCAAAATGCCTGTGTTCATCTGAACGCATCGCATATTTTTATCAATTTGAGTACTCTATATTATAACCAAACATTAGAAAATTTAATCTAGTTCTCAACTATGCTTTGACATCCTAGCACATCTTTCCATGATGAAGATACCCAAACTTCGAAAAACAAAAACTATGACAAATATAAATCAGAATGTATTGTATTGCGTTTAATTTCATAATAAAATCTTTTGTCACAGATGTCATATACGCACAATTTTTGCGCGATTGCAACAAAATGGCCATTATATGCATCACATGGTGATCTGGTTATTTTGTTTCACACATTTTTTTAAACAGCAATTCAAGCAATAAATAAACAGTAAACACATTAAATTTACACAATATCACACTAAATAATAAACACAATAATAAAGATAAATATCACAATAAATTGAAAATATGAAAACAAAACAATATTCAATAATATAATTTTCACCGAATTGACGGGGAAGAAATATCGCGCCAACATAGTGCTAATATGACATCAGGGCCAATCTTTTTAATACGGTCTCCACAATGTTGAGTGTTATTTAAATGCCAAGACGCTTCGAAAATTTAATATGATATCTCAAAATGCGAATTAAAATTTATTTGCACGGTTTATCAATTATTAGTTTAAATATCATTTTTGGTCTAACTACACTATATTGCCATTGATTATTGGACACTTGCGATTTTAGACATTTTGTTAAATATCTGGAAAAATACATGAGGAATCATATCGAAACTCTTAGTGTATAAATATAATAGTATAAGTCATACATCTCCGTGAAGATTTTTTCCCAAAACTCCATAGGATACCGTCAACAAATTAAAAAAGAATGAATATCTTTTGAATAACCCTGTCAAAACTAATGTAGCAAAAGCGCTCAAACTCTAGATTATGATTGAATGCCTTATTGTAATATGCCTTGTTCATTGTTATGCAAATAGCATGCATACTTGCAGAGTAATTAAGGTTTTTATAAAAATGGTCCCAAATTTTTCCAAGTTTTTTCCTTATAATTTTCAGAGTTCTTAATATAAAATAATGTTTTTTTCAGAAAATATGACAAACAACATTGCACACAGTATCCTGTGATCAGAATTAAAAAATAATGAAAATTGTGTACAAAATGAGTTGGTTTACTAAATAATTTTTTACTGCGCATGCGTCAACGATATCAAAATTTCATTTGCATATTATGTTAGCTAAATGTATAGAGCAACTTTTGTAAAAGTTACAAAATCATAACTTGAAAATTCTGAAAATAATCATCAATTGAATAAGTTGAAAATCCGTTATTCTCAAAATGAAGCAAAAACAAGAGGGGTTATATCCGTATATTCATTGATTAGTGTCAATATAGAATACACAATACGGAATGTACTACTGCATTTGGATAAAATCCCTAATTTTCTTGCTTCATTTTGGAAACAACGGATTTTGTCCTTTTTCTATAGACGATTACTTATAGAATTTTCAAGCTATGATTTTGAGACTTTTACAAAAGTTGCTCTATACATTTAGCTAACATAATATGCAAATGAAATTTTGATATCTTTGATGCTTGCGCAGTAAAAAATTATTTAGTGAACCTACTCATTTTTCATACAATTTTTATTATTTTTTAATTCAGATTACAGGGTACTGTGTGCAATGTTGTTTGTTATATTTTCTGAAAAAAATATTACTTTATATTAAGAACTCTGAAAATTATAAGGGAAAAACTTGGAAAAATATGGGACCATTTTTATAAAAACCTTAATTACTCTGCGAGTATGCATGCTATTTGCATAAAAATGAACACAGTGTATTACAATAAGGCATTCAATCATAATCTAGAGTTTGAGCGCTTTTGCTACATTAGTTTTGACAGGGTTATTCAAAAGATATTCATTCTTTTTTAATTTGTTGACGGTCCCCTATGAAGTTTCGGTAAAAAATCTTCACGGAGATGTATGGTGTATACTATTATATTTATACACTAAGAGTTTCGAGATGATTCCTCATGTATTTTTCTAGATATTTAGTAAAATGTCTAAAATCGCAAGTGTCCAATAATCAATGGCAATATAGTGTATAATGTCAACAAAACATTTTTATTATAATAAAAACATGGCGTTAGTAAAATACATAACCAAAGCATTGCACATTTAAAATGTTGTTCAATTATAACAAATTTATTTATTGTCTTTAGTCTTTTTCTTTCTAAATTGGTATCAATCTTTCTAAATTGGCCGTCAGAATCATTCATTCTTTCCGAAATTATAGCGTAATCTGGTTTTTCAATGACATCATTTTCCTCTTGGAAATACTTCGCCTTATATATTATTTTATTTTATCATAGAATATTTTCGGTTATTTCATTTACATAAAATACTTAATGTTATTTCTCAGGAAATAATATTTGTTCTACTTCAATTAGTGCGTAATTATACGCAATCATTTCTTTATGGTTAAATTTTACGAAAGCATTAATATTATTTTTTAAAATGCAATGACGTATTCACTGATAAAATCATGATTGGTGGAAAGTGATAAAGCAAAATAATTTTTATTACAGAGAAAAGTTGAACTGGATTGCCCCTATTTTTTGAAATATCGTAAAGAGCTTTTAAAATAAAAAATAAAATATAAAAATGGAAATAAATTTAAAAATGGGTAGAATGAGTACAACTACAAATGAACATCTTTCGTTAAAAAAAATAATGTCTAAATCGTTTCAGTATAAAACTGGGGGCTAATGACTAAACAAACAGCATGTACTTTCGGCAGATGCTGTCCGAGCCTCCACGTAAAGGTTAAATACAACCCATGGCACAATGTTTCCGATCATTGCATCAACACTCCCACCTTTTATAAGAAAATATTATTTATGCTCACTGCATGAAAATGAAACGAATATTGGCGATAATATATTTGTATCACAAGTAATGAACTACAATATGCAATAAATATAAATTATTATACACCAGTATATAAACAGAAAAATTATGATTGAATTTTAAGGACCAATGAAAAAATTATCCGATCATGCTTTGATTTGGAAAAATATAACCGATCACTGTAATCAATATTTCGTAAATCCACTCTTATTTCGGATGACAGTCAAAATTCTTAGTGGAATCGACTCAATAAGATTTTTGCACTCATTGGGAGCAACTTCACACCAGCACTTCCTTATATCTTTACGTAGTTCTATGGCATCTGTAATTAATCGAAAATCGGTTTTTCTTTTTAATACATTCCTTAGATTTTTGATGGGATTAAGATCCGGACTATTGGGTGGCCAAGTCATGGTTTTAATTGGTATATTACCTACATTTTGTGGATATTTCTTCACTGATTTAGTTCGTTGAGGAGCTGCGTTGTCATCTTGAAGGAAGAAGATTCCCGGCCATTGATCGATGCTAGGAATCAGAAAATTGTCTAAAATGTCAATGGAAATTTCACAGCTTACTGTACGTAACACAATACACAAACTACCGACACCTTATAATGTCATACATCTCCAAACTGTAAATAAAGTGAAATTTTAGTTCTCGTATTGACACATTTATCCATTCAACTCCTCACCATCTCTTCTCCAAACAAATATCCTCCCACAGTCATCAGCTGTTCTGAGAGATATGCGAGATTCATCGCTAAAAATAACTTTATTCCATTATCAAGTGGCCAGTGTACATGTTTTTTACACCATTGCAAGCGTTCTTCTCTATGCTTCTTTTTTCAATTAACGTTTCGTTTTAGTTTTACAAAATTTAAATTTTGCTGCATTTAGAGAATTGCATACAGTGCGGTCACATATGTTTACGTTATATTTAGACCATTCGGAATTGGGTTGTTTTGAAGTTGCTCGCCACTTTCTTTTAGATATTTTCTTAAGTCTTCTGTCCTCTTTAGGTGTTTTCATTTGTGGACGTCCAAGTCGAGGTAAATTTTCCTCGCTGTTAGCCAACTTATATTTTTTCAGAATATCGCATACCATACTTTTAGCACAGTTTAATAAAACTGCTAGTTTCCTTTGTGAATTTCCCTCTTGCAACAATTTAATCATGCGGATTTTTAAATCTCGAGTCAGTTTATATACACGAGCCATTGTCCAGAACTTCAGAGCTGTTTTTGATCTTGCAGCTGGGAGATTTCTTCTTTTAAATAGAATTCAGATAGTTTACGCATGTTCAAGCACTTCTATTCGTTTTCAATGTGCAAATTTCAAACCTGTATCCTCAGTTATCGATTACTATTTTCCAACTTCCGTCTTGATCGGATATTTTTTTCTCACGAGGAAACTTTTTCGCATGCAGTATAATTATAAATTATACGATTGTTATACTGAATTCACTTTTCATTTATATTTTAATACGTGTTCTTTTATTTGACATATGGTAAAACGCCCCTATGCTCATGAATCAACGAAATATATGCTTCGAAATGCAAAAATCATGAACTTAATAACACCGATCGAAAACTTTTTGCCAAGGGTTGTATATAGATGGATAGTTGACCGTAGAAAATATCAACTGTCATGAGTAATGAATGGAGGAAGATAACATTTGTTTACTGTATTCCTTGATAAAAGAGGGAACATAACAGAGAAAACTTAAAATGTCAAATTGTAGCTTTTTAAGGGCGTTCATAATTAGGAAAATACGTAGCATGTATAGTCGTCGTTCAGTCAGTCCATCCGTCTGTCCATTTGTCCATCTGTCTGTCACAACAAACATAACAAAACAAAAACTAACCAACCGAATCGTTTGAAATTTAAAGTATGTAGTTTTGCATAAATGTTGTCAAATCATTTCAATGATTGTAAAAATCAGATGTATAGCTTCATTACAGGGACAATCAAAAGTAATTTGTTACATTATGGGCAGTTGGAAAAAATGTTTCAAGTTCATTTTAAGGGAGTTACAGCCTTTCAAAAAGGATAAAATTGATATGCATTTACGGAAATGTACTAAAATATGTATTATGTCCAATAAGTAGTGCAGAAATATTTATTATTTATTAACAGATCTACACAAACGAATTCATTCACACATTGCTGTATGGAAAGCATTGTTTTCGGCGTATTTCAATAATGTTAAATTATTTCATATATAATTAAATTGAGATACATTGCTTATATTTAAGTCACTTCCATTCCATTACATTGTAAGTTACTTCCAGTATATTAGATAGTACTAAGTGTATTTACATTGGGTAGTAAAAGATTTCGAATTCGATACTGTAACAGATATTCTGTATGTTATAGATTTTAGCTGGAAGTGCATTTTTAGTTGTGATGTGAGTTTTTAAATTTAACTACATTTTTGTACATGCATTGTGTGTATAAATGCTGTAGATTATATACAGGGTAATACAACAGAGTCTGTAGGATTTACAGAGTATGAAAGAAAATAGTTTAAAAGTGGTTTTCGAATGATTTACGCATTTTTATGATATCTCATTATTCAAATGAATGATTCTAAATTTGCCATTTTGATTACGTCCTATTTAATATAAAGTCCTTTTATTTTAGTATTACTGAATTGAAGATATATAGCCGTATAATTTTTTTTATTCATGCAAGTGTGCATAAAAAAGTAACAGCTAATAGATCAAGCACTCAGTATTTATAAAATTAATCATAATACGACCAAACCTCATTTGCCACATTTGACGAGAAACTTCTAACTTGTTTATATTTCTTTTCGCAACCATAGCATTTTAGTTGAAATTAATTAAAATAAAAATATTAATCATAAAATATGCTGGTTTTGCTTTAGCAATGACAACAAATTCTACATACCTAAAATAACACATTTGCTAGATAAATAAGAACAAAATTTGCAAACTATTTTTTGATATTTTACAAAGGTGCATTTTTAATCAAAATTATAACACATAATCTTATCTATAAAGCACTTCAAAAACATTTGAAAATGATTTTCATAGATTCTGTGACTTATAATAAAAGAATTGCGAAATACAATATTAATGGAAGATGAACATTCTTCCTAAACTGAACAGCGACTGAAAATTACTTTTCTGTGGGAGTTTTAAGAACAATAGTTTCTTCGAAATTATAAGCAATTGTTCTAAAATTGGAGGACGAAATATGGAAAGTTTAATCTTTTTCTTATAAGATTTTTAGTCGTATTTTGTGCAAAGTTTCATTTGAAAAAAGTCAACGAAATGTATGTATAGTATATATAGTCTTTTTTATATAATTTCTCATTTGGAAACTGGAAATTGTAATATACTTGGGAAAATGTATCTTAAATCCATTTATTAAAATGTTATAATCGGTTTAAAATCTATTTTACATGTTTGTTTTTCAAATACCATCAAATCACAATCAATATCTTAACTCTTAAATCCCGATTTTTAAAACTATCAATTTAAAAAAAAAATTCTGCTTTCATTTATTAAATAAACTATGAGGAATATATTTAAATCATATTTTGTTTTAAGTATGCTTTACGGCTAAGAAACAGGTTTTTGCCAATCGACGACACAAGGCTTTCACGGAAAAAGCAATTTTTCTTCATAAAGGTTTAGTAGCAAAACCCGCGCTTTTGCGCGCGTAATAGTTGAAATATGCCAAGTGAAATAAAGCTTAAAATAATAAGAAGAACAAAAGATAATTCTAAGTAAAGGTTAATTTGGAAAATACTATGAAACTTTTGTGCTGAATTCATACGTTCCTTTCAGTATTCAACTGAAGTACTTAATTTTTTAGAAGCAAGCTTCGTATGCATTTACATCTTAAAATTAATCATCATGTCAAAATCCAAGTTTCTTTTCTAAGGGTCTACAATCTTTCGAGGGGTAGTGCCACTACCTTAAAATGCCTATGTTTAAAAAAGAGCTATCATCATTAATTTGCAAACATAACTTTTTAAATCAGTTTGATATTTCCTAATAATATATAGAAATGTAATTTAGAAAGTTATTAAAGACTTTTTAAAAATTTTTTTGTTTCTACTTACCCCAGGTGTTAGCGGCACCGGCATAGAGCATATACTATGTGAGATTAGAGCGTGTCATCCTTGATTCGAAACCAGTACTTTTATAATCGGTTTATTACTTCATGAGCTTGCATTGAAATCGTAATTAAGAATTTTTTTAGAATGTTTTTCGCTCCGTCGCATCGTTTCTAAACTTTTCAATTTCAAAGGGTACAGCCGGGTTTCTTAGTATAATATACCCTTGAGTCAACCACGTCAAGACCTACATGAATCGATAACCCTTAAAAGGAAGGGTAGTTTTTCCGCAGTTTCAAGCTTGTACATCAGCTCCATGGGGAGTTAAGACCCTTAATGCTCATATTGAAAAAGTGTTCATATTGTGCCGAAACTGCTAGTTGTATTTCACCGAAAAAAAAGGGTTGTATAATATTATTATACGAATACTGGATAATTTTTTCAGAATTTTTTTAAACAAAAGTACTAATTCTATAAAATTCTTCTTCTTTTTAATTGAAAATTTTAATCATGAATCGATTAAATTAATCAATTAAATTAAATTAAGTTAACTAATTTAATTAAGCACCTTTATTTTTTTAGTCTAAATTTTTTTTATGTTCTTTATATGTTGTTTAATGTGTTGCATTGAAAATGATACAAAATATATATCATATCTCGTAGTATTTTAGGCATAATTTAATATGGCCACTCAAATATTTTAATCGATTCTTAATTAAAATGTTCAATTAAAAAGAAAAAAATTATAGAACTTGTAGGCTATTTTGAAAACATCCGTATTCATTAAAAAATGTAGTGATTTATTTTAGCCATTCAAATGTGAAAAATCATGCACGCTATACATGCAAGAATAATTCTTTCGTAGAAAATGCAATATATTTAAAAATAAATTTAAAAAATATGCATTTGTGAATGTTTTTTTAACAACTTTTATTGATAAAATAAATCTTTTTTAACATTTTTTTCAATTGTAAGTTGTTAAAAGTGAATTAAATATAGAGCAACTGCAATTCTTAAAGGGGTCAATTTTTCATATATTTTGTTTGTTCAGAGGGTACCTGACCCCATAACTAAAAAAACTTCGTTTTTCAGGAAATAGGAAAAAAATGATTATGGTAGAGGTATTCAGATTATGGTAGGCTCAATGCCCTTTTTGCAAACACAGCTGCTACCTGGTTTCTGGATTTTAACTACATTATAATATACATTTGTGATTAGTAGAAGAGTGTAAACCACATCGAAATGTATAAGGCCATATTTGAGTTGTGACAATTTTCTAATATTTTCTGATATGATAGAGAATATAAGTGAGAAAATTTATAATGTGAAATTTTAGACTTAAAACTACACTATGTGAAATGTCACGCAATTGGAATGAAACTAAAAGTCTTTTTTTTTTCACTCCATTTACGTGACATTTGAAAATTAAGATGTTAATATTTGCATTTTTATTTTATTTTATATTCTCGGTACATAGCTGCTTTTACAGTTGAAAGTACTAAGGATTAAAAAGTAATTTAAAACCTATTAAAATATTTTTTTGCCATCTTTAATTAATTTACTCATAGTGTAGTTTTAAGTTTAATTTTTTAAAAGATGAAAGCATTTTACTTATTTATATGCTGATGTCAATTTTTTTTAATAATTACGTTTGTATAATATAATATAGCACTATATAATGATGAAAATAGAGCATTTTAGTTTAAATTAATTTTTTTTTTTTTTTATCATAAGATATATCACATTGACTTTGCAATGTCAAACCTTTCTATATACCTAAATTAAACATTTGCTATATAAAACTAGTCGTTGGGGGGCCACCATAATACTTACCCATCATATATATGCATATATAATATATGAAAATAATACATTTGATAACTATTTATAAAACGGATTGCAAATCCAAAACAAAATTTAAACGTGTATTCTTATTTTTATTCTGCATAGTAATGCTGCATTAATGAGTTGCTGATGAATCTCTTTCGATAAATTATACAACACGCCTAAGTACCCAAATAGTACTGAATTGCGAAAACGAAACATCTTTATAACTTCAAAAGTAATAATCTTATTAACTAACAGTTTATTGCGTCGAATTAAGCGTCTCATTTCCAATTAAAATATATCTTTGAATTGAAATTTGAATGAAATACAGGGTCATGAAAAATCGGAGAATGTCGTAAACAGGATTACAGATATCTCAGCAACTAATAATTCGATAAATTTCGTTTTTTATGGAAAATTTGTGTTATTTTATTGCCTTTTACGATCACTCCTTAAAATAAAAAATTTCGAAAATTTTTATATACCTTTCATCGGAACGAATTTTTCGAGAGTCCGAAAAAAATAGTTCCGGATAATCGAGGTTACTGATATTAAATAGGCTTCGTCGCATTCTTACATACTAAGTACATACAAAATTTCAAGTCTCAATCTCAATTCGTTCGGGAGATAGAGCGTTTACAGACAGACTGACTGACAGACAGACAGATAGACAGACAAACAGACAGACAGACGGACGGCAACTTTTTTTTTCTAAAAATATGTTTTTCGAAATCTCCAGTGTCGAAAACGTGTAAATCCGTCAAAATGTTTTTTTCGATTTTCAAAACAATTACAAGACTTACCCTATACTACGTATGATGGGTAAGTAAAAGAACAAAATTTGCAAATTCATTTTCGATATTTCACAAAAGTATATTTTTAATCATAGTTATAATACATAACTTCATGTATAGGGATTTTAAAAACATTCTAAAATGATTTTCATAGAATCAATATTCAAAAGAAATGTAAAATAAAATATTAATGGCAGATGAACATTTTTCATAAAATGAACAAAGGCATAAAATCACTTTTCTGTGGGAGTTTTAAAAATAATAGTTTCTCCGGAAATTTAAACGATTGTTCTGAAAAATGAAAAGCAAAATCAAAGAAAGGTTTAATATTTTCATATATGATTTTTCGTCGTATTTTTGCGTAAATTTTAATTTGAAAAATTTTGTCGAAATGTATGTATTTCTTTTTTTTTTTATTCTTCGTTTCATAACTGTAAATTGGAATGTATTTAAAAATATATCTATATTATTTAAAATCTATTTTACATGTATTTTTCAAATCACCACCAAATCACAATTAGTCTTAACCCTTAAATTCCTGATTCTTAACAATAAATTTTAAAATGTTTCTTGGCTTTCGAATAATTTTAAATAAGTCATGGAAAAAAATCATATTTTGTTTTTATTACGGTTTATGGGCAAGAAACAGGTTCTTGCCAATAGGCGGCAACCTGAATAATTACTTAAGTAAAAAAGGAATTTTCTTTTAGAAAAATTATAAAATAAATGTTCATACATAAATTTTTAGAACTATGATAAGAAAAAATATACGTGCTGACTCAAAAACAAGACAGGGTATGCATATGTAGCAAAAATTAAACAAAATAAATTGATATTTATTCTTAAACTGCAATATTTCTGCCCTGTTGAATGTTATTGCTAAATGTTGAAAACTGAGTTAATTATTTCTTCCAGTATTTTATTAGCAACACCAGGCATCAACATTTTTTTTTTTCTGATAGCATTTTAAAAGTCTAAAAACAAGGTACACTATTAAAAGGCAAGATACGGAATTTAATGTTTAGAGCTTTTAGTAGTAATCCATATATTATTTTCAAATACAGATTTTCCAGTCAAAGCAATATTGTACATTTTCCAAAATCTCAATTTTAGTGTTAAAAAAACTGTTTCATACAGGGTGTTTCTAAATTCATGGTAAAAACTTTAAGGGGTGATAGTACACATCAAGACAAATAGTATTAAATAGAAACTAAGGGTCCCAAACGTCTTCCGAAGGAGATAGGTGCCATTAAAGTTTAGGGTCCAAAAATTCAAATGATTATAAAATACAGGAAAATTGGTCGAATCGTTTGCGGTTTTCACTAAAGCTATTCTTTATGTCAGTATTGTCTTGAAAATAAATTATAAAGATAAATTTCAAAAAATGCCGATAGAGGGCGCTTTAGACTTTGGGGTAACGAACAACTATTTTGACCGTTATTTTTTGCAACTCATTAAAATTTTTTAGAAGCTTAGACATAAACATAAATTTTGAGCTCATAATCTAGACAGTTGAGAGTCGTTAGGTAGCGCAAACTGAACTGTGGGAGGAGGTCCAAAAATTCAAATGATTATAAAAAACAGAAAAATTGGTCGATTCGTTTATGGTTTTCACTAAAACTATTCTTTATGTCAGTATTATCTTGAAAATAAATTATAAAGATAAAATTCAAAAATTGCCGATAGAGGGCGCTTTAGACTTTGGAGTAACGTACAACTATCTTTCATTGTTATTTTTTGCATCTCATAAATTTTTTAAAAGCTTAGAAATAAACTTAAATTTTGACGTGAAAATCTGAATCGTTGGGAGTTGTTAAGTAGCGCAAACTGAAGTGTGTTCAATGGGGGTGGGGAGGTTCAAATTTAAAATGATTATAAAAAACGGAAAAATTGGTCGATTCGTTTGCGGTTTTCGCTAAAACTATTCTTTATGTCAATATTTCCTTGAAAATAAATTTTAAAGATACATTTTTAAAAATTCCGTTAGAGGGTGCCTTAAGCTTTAGAGTAACTGGCAACTATTTTTAACTGTTACATTTTGTATCTGATTAAATGCTTGCAAAAGCTTAGACTTTGATTTTGAGCCCAAATTCTAAATCGATGGAAGGGGTTAAGAAGCGCAAACTGAACTGTGTTCAGGAGCTGAAATGTTACCCTCCCCACCCCTCGAACACATTTCAATTTTCCGCTTCTTAATTACTCACAACGATGCAGATTTTGAGCTCAAAATTTAACTTTGAACATTTACATGCATTTAATTAGATATAAAAAACAACAGTTAAAAATAGTTGTTGGTTACTCTAAAGTTTAAGGCGCACTCCGACGGAAATTTTTGAAAGATATCTTTAAAATTTGTTTTCGAGGAAATATTGACATAATGAATAGTTTTAGCGAAAACCGCAAACGAATTGACCAAAGTTTCCGTTTTTTATAATCATTTGAAATTTGAACCTCCTCACCCCCATTTAACACAGTTCAGTTTGCGCTACTTAACCACTCCGAACGATTCAGATTTTCATCTCAAATTTTATTGGCGCAGCATGTCCCACAAGAGATTTTGCGCCATAAAAACTTATACAACCAACCATCTCAAAATTTAAGTTTATGTCAAAGCTTCTAAAAAAATTTTATGAGATGCAAAAAATGACGGTAAAAAATAGTTGTACGTTACTCCAAAGTCTAAAGCGCCTTCTATCGGCAATTTCTGAATTTTATCTTTATAATTTATTTTTTCGAAAATACTGACGTAAAGAATAATTTTAGTGAAAATCGCAAATCAATTGATCCAATTTTTTTTCGTATTTTATAATCATTCAAATTTTGAATCTCCCCGCACAGTTCAGTTTCCGTTACTTTACCACTCCCAACGATTTAGATTTTGAGCTCAAAATTTAAGTTTATACCTAAGCTTCTATAAAAAATTAATGATATGGAAAAAATAACGGTAAAAAATAGTTGTTCGTTACTCCAAAGTCTAAAGCGTCCACTATCGGCATTTTTTGAAATTTATCTTTATAATTTATTTTCAAGACAATACTGACATAAAGAATAGTTTAAGTGAAATCCACAAACAAATCGATCAATTTTTCTGTGTTTTATAATCATTTGAATTTTTGGACCCTAAACTTTAATGGCGCCTATCTCCTTCGGAAGATGTTTGGGACCCTTAGTTTCCTATTTAATATTGTTTGTCTTGATGTGTACCATGAATTTAGAAACACCCTATATATGCGACATATCAATGACTATACTAGTTTATAATTGCTGAAACGGCATTGAAGCCTTACTGTGTAGATATAAAAACAGTTTTGTTTCTGTTTTCTATCTGTTCTGCAATAACTGCCTCAAAATATATTCGAATAATTTTAAATGAAGTAGACATGCTAGAGAACTAACCGGATATAACTCTTTGGGTTTTTTTTTTATTAATTTACTTCGAAAATACATTTCTTTATTTTATTTTGCGCTATAATGCTTTTATATTTTAACTTTGAAGATTTCATGGATTTTCATTTATTTGAAGATAATGACTCGTTTGGTTAATGGACTTATATAGTAAATTATGGATAGTGAAATTTCCCAATATGTGACTATGTCTTAAACAATGTCTTTTAATAATGCATTTAAGTCCTTCGCAATGAGAGCGCTTAATTTGTAATCTTTTACAACTGGTTATTCGAAACTCAACATTTTTTGTAGTTAAGTTGCGAAAATGTTCTGATTAAATAAGGTAATTTTTAAATTAAAAAATAAGTGGAAAGAATAATGAAGAATTTTGAGAAACTTTATTGACACATATAGCATTCGCTTGTCCCCAAGGCTTTAATAATTCCTATATTTACTGTACGGAAAATCTCTGAGTGCGAGTCATACTTGTACTTCACCATTTATTTTTACAGGTATTCCACTTCATAAAGAATCCATTTCTATAAAATTTAACATTTCTTTCGTTGCCTAGAAAATCCAAACTCGGAATAAAATTTGTCCTATAAAAATAAATAATCAATTGAAAAAAACCGTGAAAAAAAGGAAAAGGATATATATGTTACAGGCCAAACCCGATTTTAGGCCAAACTAGATTGGCCCAGGCCAAACTAGTTTATCCTAACGCCCATCGGATGGACTAGTTTTTCCTAGGCCTAACCGGTCTATCCTAACGCCCATCGGATAAACTAGGTTTTCCTAGGCCAAACCGGTCTATCCTAACGCCCATCGGATAAACTAGTTTTTCCTAGGCCAAACTAGTCTATCCTAACGCCCATAGGACAATCTAGTTCTTCCTAGGCCAAACTAGTTTGGCCTAACTCTTATAGGATAAACTAGTTTAGCCTGCTGTTTATTGGTCTGAACTAGTTTCTCCTAGACCGATCTAGTTTATCCTAGGCCAATTCAATTTGGCGTGATTTTATTTAATTCAATGACCGCTACAGCGCCAACATTCCAGTTTGTCCTAGGCTGATCTAGTTTATAATAGGCCAATTTGATTTTACGTGTTTTTAGCTCTCAGGCGTCAAAGCCTGAAAAATAATGGGCTCGCATGTTCTGTATGTATGAATGTACATTTGTATGTACGAATGTACGTACGTGTGTATGTGCGTATGTACGTAACGCGATAACTCGTGATAGAAATATCCGATTTTCTTCAAATTTTGGATGCACATTCATTGATATAAGGTACTTTTCTGATTAATTTTGGGAATTCATTAGATAAGAATAAAGGGGAGCGAACGGGAGGCTAGTCCCCCACCGTTAATTTAAAGAAATGGATTTTTGAAGCAGAATTATCAGTTTTCATTTAAAATTTTAGGTATAGGATCATTCTGACAAGGCGCCTCCATGATTAGTTGTGGATGTTTATTGTTTAAGTATAAAAAAGGGCAATGTAGGTTAACCCCCCACCATAATTTAGATAAATGGTTTTTGACGCAGAATTTACGGATTTGCTTCAAATTTGTATATAGGTTCTTTTGGATAATGCGATTCCCTGAACAGTTTTGGGGGTTTAATGGTTAAGTATGAAGGGAAAAATGAACGATTACAACTCTTACATAGAAAAAACTAGTTTATCCTATGGGCATTTAGATAAACAAGTTTGGTGTAGTAAAAATTAGTTTATCCAATTGGCATAAGGATAAAACAGTTTGGCCGAGGCTAATCTGATTTAGCTCGAAAACGAGTTTGGCCAGTATATAACATATCTTTCATTAGAAAAAGGATAAATGTATGTCAAGAGTCATTGCTTATGACACCAATACAGAAATTTAACATGTTCACCTTAGAGACATGATGCATTGGACATGGTGTTTGCTTTTTTTCTGCACACTTGTTCCAACTGAGATCTGAGTTGCGTTTATTATTATTATTATTATTATTATTATTATTATTATTATTATTATTATTATTATTATTATTATTATTGCATATTCGAGCCAGATTGAAGCTGAACATAATTTGGAATCGAACAGAATTTTCCATTTTTGAGAAATTAATTACCTGTTGACATATAAGATATTCTTGTCACGGCGTCATTTTTTTTTCTTTTTTTTTGTGAAATCGTAACCGGAAATTCGATTCAAAACGTAGCTTTATTATTTTCTCAAAAATACATCGCTTTTATGAAAAAATGGTTTACGCCCTTCGGTTACATATTATCTGAAGCTTTTAACCTTATGCATTTCCGAAAAGGAAGTAGTTAATAAATGTGTTAGGATGTAGCTCTTTAGGATTTGCGAAAAGCCTTAGGCATGACAGAGAAATATATTCACAAATCTACTTTTTACTGAACGGATTCAAAAGTTATGATATTTATAACTCTCATATTTTTTTTTTTGTTCTTAACTACATTGATTATTTAATGAATCCGTATTTGAATATTGAAACTCTAAGAATCTAGATAATCATTAATACAATGTGTATTTTCCATTCTGTGAGCACATCATAATTTAAAAATACATTGTAAATTTATCCAATAAGTATATAAGCAGTATTTTTTAAAGGAATCTTAATTGTATGTGAAGTAAAACCTGAATTTTTTTGCAGAAACTGAGTAGGGCCAGATCGAGCCGGACTGAGTCTTTTTTCTCTGATTTTTGTAGAGACAGAGCTCTGCCTGTACTATACTATGTAACTGTACTATACTATGTAAATATATTAAAGTAAATAATAATAATTAGCTTGAATAAGCAAACACCATGTCCAATGCATCATGTCTCTAAGGTGAACATGAAAAATTTATGTACTGGTGTCATAAGCAATGTCACCCATTTGACACACATTTATACTTTTTCTAATGAAAGATATGTTGTTTATTGGCCAAACCCGTTTTCGAGCTAAATTAGATTAGCCTCGGCCAAACTATTTTATCCTTATGCTAATTGGATAAACCAGTTTTTTTATACCAAATTTGTTTATCTAAATGCCCATAGAATAAATTAGTTTTTTCTATGTTAGAGGGTAATCGTTCATTTTTCTTTTCATACTTAACCATTAAACCCCCAAAACTATTCAGGGAAACACCTTATCAGAAAGAACCTATATACAAATGTGAAGCATATCCGTAAATTCTGCGTCAAAAACCATTTATCTAAATTATGGGAATGCGGGGGGGGGGGTAACCTACATTGCCCTTTTTTACACTTAAACAATAAACAGCCACAACTAATCATGGAGGCGCCTTGTCAGAATGATCCTATATCTAAAATTTTAAATGAAAACTGATAATTCTGCATGAAAAATCCATTTCTCTAAATTAACGGTGGGGGATTAACCTTCCGTTCACTTTCCTTTATTCTTATCCAACATATTCCCAAAATTAATCAGGAAAGTACCTTATATCAATGAACGTACATCCAAAATTTGAAGCAAATCGGATATTTCTATCACGAGTTATCGCGTTACGTACATACGCACGCACATTCGTACACACATACGTACATTCATACATACAGAACCTGCGAGCCCATTATTTCTCAGGCTTTGACGCCTGAGAGCTAAAAACACGTAAAATTAAATTGGCCTAGGATAAACTAGATCAGCCTAGGACAAACTAGAATGTTGGCGCTGTGGCGGTCATTGAATTAAATAAAATCACGCCAAATTGAATTGGCCTAGGATAAACTAGATCGGCTTAGGAGAAACTAGTTCAGACCAATAAACAGCAGGCTAAACTAGTTTATCCTATAAGAGTTAGGCCAAACTAGTTTGGCCTAGGAAGAACTAAATTGTCCTATGGGCCTTAGGATAGACTAGTTTTGCCTAGGAAAAACTAGTTTATCCGATGGGCGTTAGGATAGACCAGTTTGGCCTAGGAAAAACTAGTCTATCCGATGGGCGTTAGGATAAACTAGTTTGGCCTAGGCAAGTCTAGTTTGGCCTAAAATCGGGTTTGGCCTGTAACATATATATATATATATATATATATATATAATACCATTAATATATATATACAGATTTTTTAACAGCTTCTCCCGGACAATAAAAAGCTTGAAGTTGTGAGAGCTAAATTTTAAAAAAAGACTTAATCTGCATCTTAGTAAAACATTCTTTTAAATAACTGATGGGCAGTAAAACAGTACCACTTTGTTTTTCACAGTATTTCGTTTTTACGCATAATGAATTTTTCCCGACTATTTCTTGTCTTTAAATTATTATAAGTTAAAAAATAGTTAAAAAAAAGTACAAACTTGAAACATGTCATTTTTTATTATTTTACATTTGTTTTGTTTCAAAATATTTAAAACAATATTTACTTTTGAGAATATGACTTTTTAAAAGTTATATTATTTTTTCAATAACTATTTTTGATATTTCTGAAATTAATAATGAAATACAAAAACCCCAAAACAAGACTAAAGTCAGATTTTCATCATTAATTAAATGGAAAGAAATTGAAATCCGATAAATAATGTTTGGAGTTATAACGATTTTTAAATATCCCATTTAAAGCAGTACTAACTATGTGAAATTTCGATAAATTTTATGATACATTTTAAGGTGTGATTTTCTTAGCAAATTATATGGCTAACCATCACAAAAAAGAAAAAAAAATCAAAATTCTAACTCAAAAGATAGATTTTTTACACATTTCCTTGAACTGTTAAAATAACATTGTCTTTTGAATTTCGTGCATTTCAATTTGTGTCTAATCCCTGAAAATCTGACGAATTATTCAAACGGCTATAACTCTGCTAGTTTTGAAGATATGAAGATGCAACTTTTTGTATAATATTCAGGACTGGATAAGGAAAGTTTTCTTAATTGGAATTTTTATCCTACGGGGGCCGTATAAAAAGTTAATTTTCGTACTTTTTCAAATAGACCCCCCTCCCATGGAGTTGCAACTTATCTTATCAAAATATTCACCTTTTTTAATGAATTTTTTCAATTGGAAGTATGGGTCTAGGGGCAATATTTAAGGAGATAGCCTATTGTTTCGAAATTTATGACTCACCCTATATATATATATATATATATATATATATATATATATATATATATATATATATATATATATATATATATATATATGTAATAAAATAAAAAAAAATTGCGCCATTTTTTTTGTTCTCTCTTAGCTTCAATTCTAAATTTGTGGAACATATTTCAATCTTAGTTTCGTAACTTGTAACAGCTAAAATTCTTTTTCTTACTTTAGTTATTAATAAATTATTGCTTCTCAAAAAGGCGGGAGGTATTTCGTAAGCTTTTTACTTTCTGGAATATTTCTGGGATTTTAATTTTTTTTAACATCGCGTGACAGGTGTTACTACGCGTTGCTAAAGGGCTTGTTCTTCCGAGGAAAAAATATAGTTCTTGCCAAGGACCGCCTGCTACGACCAATTAGAATTGATCATTTTTGTCCGTTTGAGGCTCGAGTTCATCCTAATTGGTTTTTTGAAATGATTGACGCGGAGTAGGAGGGCGCTAGTTTTGTCGTGAAAATGATTTTTTCATTTGGTCTTTTAGGAGGTTAGAATGCGATCGACTTTTAAAATATTAGGATGCTGTTCCTTTTTCCCCGAAAAATTCTAATATCTTGGAATGCAGCTTAATCACGAAGTTTTGGAATAATTGATAACCAGGCCAAGGTGAATGAGGGGAAGAACTTACGTAGTTTATGTGTTAATAAATAAAGGAATTGAAAGACTCATGGATTTTGTTTTTATAATGGGGAAATACCCCAATGGAACTCTTCCACTGCTTGCCAACTGCCGGAGCGACTACTCTGCTCGTGCTGCTGCTGATACTTAGAAGTAACATTCTTAGGAGTTTACGGAACATAGCCTTCGTCGAATTATTATTACATTTTAGCCGGTAGGATGGAGATGAACCGGCGTTCGATTTTTGAATAAGAAATAACGAGCTCATCAACTACAAAATGAACCTTTGTATGAGAATTGCTTCACAACGCTGTTTGTGTTTGCCATGTTCGATGAACGATTACTCGGTGAAACATCTGTTATGATGGTTTTGTTCTGAGACACATCTAAATCTACAAAGTAATGCCACTGGTGTTGCAAGGAATGCTGTCGAAAGAAAAAAAAAGATCCCAGATAAATAGGAATCTTTAATACGATCTTCATCACAGCTTAATGATAAGGAAGAATCCTGTGAAAAAAAAAATCATAGGAAATATGTTATGAAATTTTATTTGTGATCATTGTTGTCACCTACAGAAAGGAAATTCTTTGTTTGTGAAATATGTCTCACAGTATTTTTTTTTACATAATTAACATCTACGAAATCATCTAATGATTATTACAGATAAAGAACACCTGCACGATAAATTTCAACATCATTTGCTTTTATTTATTTATTACTGTATTTTCTAGGTAAAAGTGCAGAAATATGATAAATTTTCATTTCATAATAAATGAACACTTCATCACGATTGCGAAACCACGGTTGATACCATCGGTAATATAAGCTAATTGAAATTTGCACTTGTGAGTCGTATCTACGAAGTGCTTTATTTTTGTTTATTTTAATAAATTTTAGGTATTTGAACAAGGGCACATCGAGGTGTCTGTAAGTTATTATTTATTATTTTATTTGTTTATTGATTAAGAAATTTTAATAATAATTTCTTTGTTTAAATTCTTGATTTTTTCTTTCTCTTTTATTACAGATATTAAAAAATAAATTTGTTCTTAATTTATAATTAATTGAAATTTTCTGCTCATAGAAATTTTATTTAGTTTTAACCCGGCAGCGCGCGCAGGGCCTAAAAGGCCCGCAGGTTCGAAACATTACCAATCCCATCACCCCTTTTCGACTGAAGTAGGCGCGGTCCGGTGTAGCTGTATTGAAGGTCACCCTCTCTCGAAGGAAAAACATTCCTTCAGTCTAGTGGATTCTACTGTAGGAAAATTCAGTCGACGGGCCTTTAAGACCCTGCGCGCGTCGTGGTGTAATTTTTATGGAGTGCAAATTTTAAAAATATCAGTGTCAAAATGCTTCGTCAATTGAATTATGCCGATGAAATGAAACGTTTAGAAACTTTATTAGCTGAAGTAGCTACTGGGGAATCGTCATTAAGGGGTCAGGTACCTTTCAAATGGTCAAAATTTCGATTTTTTTTTATTGCTTTATATGAAAGTATAATCTTTTAGATTCATATTAAAACAAACCCCATAAAAAAATTCTCATTAGAAACGAAGTTATGGGCAAAATAGTAAGGCCTCTTTTCATGAAACAGCGATATTTAAAGGGCTAGACTGTTTGTTTACATTTTTCACGCAGTAGGCGCCGGCCGTAGCTGATAAGATTCAAGGATTTCTACTCTTATTTTTCTTTACTCTGTGGTTATTTATTTTCCCTTTCCTTTCAGGAAATCAAGCAGAAATTAGCAACTGCTACTTCAACTTTAGATTCAAGCTATTTAGCTTGATTTAGAAATAAATCTATGCACGTTGTGTTGTTTACTCTTTCGATGCTGAATTTCTGATTTTTTTATAGTGATTTGTTTGCGAATAAGTTTTATTTTAGCTTTAAATTAATTTTATTTATTTCGTTAATAATCTTCTGCTACAATGAGTGAAGTTCTTAGCGAAAACACACCTAAAAGAGCTTCTGGGATACGACCGAAAAAAAGGAAATTTACTGGTAATATATATACCAGAAAGTTGACGAAAAGTGAAAATGATTCACTGAATAACAGTGCTTCACAGAGAAAACTTTCTGTAAACAAGGAGTTTGAATATAATTCTAGCTTTGATGGATATCGTATTATGGATGTCAGTCACATGTTTTCCATTCTGGAAAAATTTTTATGCTGTAAAGCTTGTGGTGGTGAAGTAAGTATAACAGAAGAAATTGAATGTGGCTTATCATCTAAAATTTCGATTTTATGTGAAAATTGTGCTGAAGTTATTAAATTTAAGAATTCTAAGAAGATCGGCGAAAATAACAAAATTTCAGAAATTAACAACAGATATATTTATGCCATTAGATCAATTGGACTGGGGTATGCAGCAATGAAACTGTTTTGTGGAATCATGGATCTGCCTCAACCGGTTTCCAAAAAATCTTACAATGCTGCAATAAAGGTGCTACAGAAATGCTCTGCATCTGTCGCAGAAAGATCTATGATATCTGCAGCTTCAGAAGAAGTAACTCTGACTGATTCTTCATGCTTAAACATCAGTGGTGACGGTACATGGAAAACTCGGGGTCATACATCACGAATAGGTGTGTGCACTGTCATTGGTGACAAAAGCGGCAAAGTTATTGATACTGAAGTCCTTTCCTCATTTTGCAAGTCATGTGATGCATGGAAACTAAAAAAAGGGACGCATGAATATAATTCATGGAAAAAAACCCATGAAAATGATTGCCTCAATAACCACGATGGATCTGCTGGAAAAATGGAACTAAGTGGTATGGTTCGAATATTTCAACGTTCAGAAGCCACAAGAAATGTAAAGTACATTGGATATATAGGTGATGGTGATGCCAAAACTTTTCAAGCCATATCAGAGGCCAGCCCATATGGTTCTGATACAAAAGTTGAAAAAATTGAATGCGTGGGTCACATTCAAAAGAGAATGGGCACACGCTTACGAAAACTTAAACAAAACAAAGTAAAATGTAGTGAAGGTAAAGCACTTGGAGGAAAAGGTAGACTTACGGACAACATCATTGCTAAGCTAACAGATTATTATGGAAATGCAATTCGACAGAATAAAAACAATTTACATGAAATGCGTAAAGCTATCTGGGCTGCATATTTTCATACTCGTTCAACGGATGCCGAGCCTCTACATTCATTTTGCCCTACTGGAAGTGAATCTTGGTGCAAATATAATAAAGCAGTTGCTTGTGGTACCATTAAAACATTTAAACACAAGAACACAGTCCCGACTAGTGTAATGGATACTATAAAACCAATTTTTAATGACTTATCGCAGCCAAAACTTCTGTCTAGGTGCTTAGGAGGTAAGACCCAGAACAACAATGAATCGATAAATTCTTTAATATGGAAATTATGCCCAAAAACACAAGGAGTAGGTAAAAGGATTGTGGAAATTGCTACAAATGAAGCAGTTATTTTGTTTAATAATGGCAATCAAGGAAAAATGAATGTAATGCAAGAATTTGGCTTGACAGTTGGTGCACATGCTCGAGGATGTTTGAAACAGTTAGACGACCAAAGGATTGCAACTTCTAATTTACGCTTTCTTCAAAACACAAAAGAAGCAAGAAAAAGTAAGCGAATGAAAGAAATTGCCCAGAAAGATAAATTTCTCTTGCAGGAAGGTGAAATTTACAGTGCCGGTGCTTTTTAAATGTGTTAAGTTTTGTGAAAATCTTTGAGCAAAGTTTTTTTCCATCTGTTATCCCATGCGATGATAGTTATCAAAGTATATGTATGTAAATTAGTGTTCAAATTTCTAAAAGGTTTATTTATGTCATGCAATAGAAAACATCAGAATGAATTTATAGATTTTTGTTTCACAAGTCTTCTAAAAAGTTTATCAACCTAATAATCTAAGTAAACAGATGATGTAGTATTGTTCTTGTAAAGGTAAATTTATTTTTATTTCTACTTTTATTTTTCTTGATTTAGTACACAATATTTATTTTTTAATATTTATTAAATTCATGTGTATAAATAAGATAAGTAAATAATTATATAAATTACTGCAATACTTAAAAATAATGTTTCATAATAAGTTTCTAAGTCAATCTTTTCTTTCAATTGAATTTTCACAAAAATAATTTTCGTTTTTACGCTTAGGATTCAATAGCGCACATGATTTCTCCGAAACTGTTGGCTAAAATTTTATAAAAAATTAACAGCTCATACAAAACATTCAAATGTTGAAAATGACGAATTGTTATCAGTGTCATGTAAGAATTTATTAAATAATGAATGGTTATTTAGAAAAATGATATAAGGAAAAAATTGTTTCGTTTTTTCGTTTACGATTCAATAGCACGCATGATTTCTCCGAAATGGTTGTCTAAAATTTTATAAAAAATTAACAGCTCTTACAAAACATTCAAATGTTGAAAATGACGAAGTATTATCAGTGTCATGTAAGGATTTATTAAATAATGAATGGTTATTTAGAAGAATGATATGAGGAAAAAAATTTTCATTTTTATGTTTACGATTCAATAGCGCGCATGATTTCTTTGAAATTGTTGGCTAAAATTTTATAAAAAATTAACAGCTCATACAAAACATTCAAATGTTGAAAATGACGAATTGTTATCAGTGTCATGTAAGGATTTATTAAATAATGAATGGTTATTTAGAAGAATGATATGAGGAAAAATTATTTTCGTTTTTACGTTTACGATTCAATAGCGCGCATGATTTCTCCGAAATGGTTGTCTAAAATTTTATAAAAAATTAACAGCTCTTACAAAACATTCAAATGTTGAAAATGACGAAGTATTATCAGTGTCATGTAAGGATTTATTAAATAATGAATGGTTATTCAGAAGAATGATATGAGGAAAATTTTTTTTCGTTTTTCCGTTTACGATTCAATAGCGTGCATGATTTCTTTGAAATTGTTGGCTAAAATTTTATAAAAAATTAACAGCTCTTACAAAACATTCAAATGTTGAAAATGACGAAGTATTATCAGTGTCATGTAAGGATTTATTAAATAATGAATGGTTATTTAGAAGAATGATATGAGGAAAAAAAATTTTCGTTTTTATGTTTACGATTCAATAGCGCGCATGATTTCTCCGAAATGGTTGTCTAAAATTTTATAAAAAATTAACAGCTCATACAAAACATTCAAATGTTGAAAATGACGAATTGTTATCAGTGTCATGTAAGGATTTATTAAATAATGAATGGTTATTTAGAAGAATGATATGAGGAAAAATTATTTTCGTTTTTACGTTTACGATTCAATAGCGCGCATGATTTCTCCGAAATGGTTGTCTAAAATTTTATAAAAAATTAACAGCTCTTACAAAACATTCAAATGTTGAAAATGACGAAGTATTATCAGTGTCATGTAAGGATTTATTAAATAATGAATGGTTATTCAGAAGAATGATATGAGGAAATTTTTTTTTCGTTTTTTCGTTTACGATTCAATGGCGCGCATGATTTCTTTGAAATTGTTGGCTAAAGTTTTATAAAAAATTAACAGCTCATACAAAACATTCAAATGTTGAAAATGACGAATTGTTATCAGTGTCATGTAAGGATTTATTAGATAATGAATGGTTACTTAGAAGAACGATATGATGAAAAATTATTTTCGTTTTTACGTTTACGATTCAACTGCGCGCATGATTTCTCTGAAATGGTTGTCTAAAATGTCATAAAAAATTAACATCTCTTACATAGCATATAAATGTTGAAAATGATGAAGTATTACCAGTTTCATGTAAAAATTTTGTAAATAATGAATAAATATATAGAAAAATGTTGTATCAGTATATGTTATTTGTGTATTTATATTCATTTTGCATGTTTTATAGCACACTATTTACTATTTTTTTATAATGAAACTTATTGAATTTATGTTTTTATATAAATAGGTAAGTAAATAAATATATGTATACTTAAATATCTAAAGATATTTTGCATAATATGTTTTAAAAAGAAATTTTATCTTTAAATTGGATTTTCTCAAAATGCTATTTTTTCAACTTGCGCGCATGATTGCTCGAAAATGGTTGGGTAGAATTTGATGAAATTTTTACAGAAGTTACATAACATATAAATGCTTAAAATGACGAACTACTATCACTTTTGTGTATGAATTTTTTAAGTTATGAAT
Source organism: Maratus speculifer (assembly GCA_964019185.1). NCBI lineage: Eukaryota > Metazoa > Arthropoda > Arachnida > Araneae > Salticidae > Maratus > Maratus speculifer. Next base: position 160,840,537 of record OZ025298.1, read on the forward strand.
TATTATTTACAAAAAAAAGTGCTAAATTTTGTTATTTTTCATATTTTTATGTATTTTTTATACAAAGACAGAATTTAAAGTAACTAGGGTTCGTCATTTTGATTATTGACTATTTTTCTTTATATATAAAGTGATTTTAGGTCTTTATGATATTTTTTATGCATGTCAAGCTGCGCGCAAGACTATGTATGATTTTTCTTCGAGAAAAAAAGACCTTTTGTAATTTTTTAATTTAATTTTATGGTGAAGGTATAAAAATATTCCATGACCTGTAACAGTTACAGGAAGATTATTTAAATATGTGTTAAAAATTTGAAGTTCTTAAAAGCGATAGATTTAAAGATATTGAGATCAATACTGTATGCAAATTTTGCTTCTATTTTAATCGATCAAAGGTACCTGACCCCTTAAGTGAGGAAAGTGAAGAGTTAAGCGATTATGAAGATTTCAGTCCCCATGAAACTTCTTCTGAAGAAGATTTAGAATCAGAAGATTTAACCAATAATTCGGACGAAGAGTACTTTTTAGGGAAAGATTAATGTACAAAGTTGTATAAAAAGAAATATCGTCAGAATGTTGGAACTCCCTCTAGTAATATTATATCGAAGTTACCGGGAAATATAGGGGAAGCTAAAAGTGTCAACTCCATTTGATCCGTTACTAATGCTAATCGATGAAAATATGTTGTGAAATATAGTAAAATATACAAATATTTATATCGAAAAAATAGCTGAAAAGTTTCAGAAAGATCGCGATGCTAAAAGAACTACAGTAATTGAAGTAAAAGCACTTATAGGTTTACTATATTTACTTACTAGCGAACATACTACTCCAACATGTTCTTCATGTTATTAAAATGTAAGTAGTCCTTATATTTTGTTTTGATTGAATACATTAAATCTTAAATACATTTTAGAAAATGAATTTCTTGTTTTTACAGAAATGTCAGTGCTTTAACTCACGAAAAAATATTCTCGGGCCTTTTCGACCCTGCGCGCGTCTTCCTGTTACTAAAATAAGCGCGCGTCCTGCCGGGTTAAAGGTGTTTTTTAATACGAAAGATGGATTATTTTGTTCTTAAAAAATACTCTGTTGCTAAATTTATTTTCAATACGTAAAGAAAAGTATTTTTGTTCTTAAAATTATTTGTTATTTCCCATGTATGGAAAACCGATATTTATTATTTTATTATTTTATTACTTATTTATTTATTATTTATTTATTTCACATGAATTCAAACGGAATTGATTTATTTATTATTTATTATTTTTATTGTTATTTATTGAAGTATTTGATGTATAGTAATTGAATTTTAATAATTGAAGTATAGCATTTAAATATTTTCCATATGAATTATCCTTCTTTCATGTTATTAAGGTCAGGATTAGTAAAAGAAGAAAAAATGTCAGAAAATAAACTTGATATTGTCCCTTTTGACTTTGAGTCAGTAATGGACATTTTAAAGTGGTTTAAACACTTTAATAATGAATGTTCTGGAGAAAAAAAGATAATGAGTGGAAAAAACAAAATCTTTCAAAATATTTAAAGGGGGAAGCGCTAAAAGCTTATATAAATGATTGTTTGGATTGTGCTACTTATGAGGAAATTGTCGAGATTTTAACTGAAAAATTCATTAAGGTTAGAGTTCCAAAATTTTCTGAGTTTACCTCCTTACAGTTGAATGATCTAAGTGATTTGGATTCTTATTTTAGAAAGAAAGTTGAGATTGGAAGGCAACTTCAGCTTGGGGAAAATTTAATTATACAGGGATTAACTGATGGACTTCAGCCGGAGTATGAAAATTGTTTGATGGTTAACCCTCCTTCAAATACTCGTGAATGGTTTCGCATTGCTAAACAATTAGCAGCGATTCCAGATCATCTTCTAATAACAGCAATAGAAATTTTCAACAAACTAGACCTATGCACAATCCCAATCCTCAGCCCAGACATTGGACTCGACCTACTCCAAACAATCCATCCCAAAATTTTAATCCTAGGTTTTTCACTCCTAGAATGCCTGCGACTCATTATCAAAACAACTACCCTAGTCGTCCGTGCAGAATATGTTTAAACAGAGGCATAGAAAATGCATATCATTGGGAGAGGAGTTGTATATTTAACACAAATTCTTTTCACTCTCAAACTCCTGCTCATATTCAACCACCCCCTACTAATAATATTTGACACTTAATCATCCCTGGATATGTGGGCAATAACAAAGTGTATTGTGTGGTTGATAGTGGATCAACTGTCTCAATTTTACCCCTCAAATTTGTTCGATATTTAAATGGTAATTTACATAATGTTACCCCTATTACTATTAGACAGGCACAAGGAACTCTTACAATTAATAAATCTTGTCGATTATGTATTAAATTTGGTAATATAAAGAGATATGTTAATTTTTTAGTAAGTAAGCTTGATTTGGATTATGCTATTTTAGGTTTACCTGATTGTGCCAAATTTAAATTGAAAATTGATTGTGCAAAAAGCCAGGTGTTACAAGACAATATTTCGTTAAACCAATATGTCAACATATCCAGTGATAACTTAGAATTGCTTCATTTTGATATTATAAAAAATGATACTACTGTGCAACCCGATTATGGAAATACCATAACTCCTCAATCCTTGCCGCGAACTAATAATGATGATTATAATCTATTGGGGAGTCTCAGTGCTATTCAAAATAAAAATGTAAGGGAACTTTTAAGGGATTATTTAGATATTTTTTCAAAAAATAAATATGATGTAGGGAGAGTTAACATTGAACCTCAGCGTATTTATCTTAAATCTGACCTACCAATATCTTTGAGGCCTTATCGTACATCCACTGCTGATGAAAAAGAAATATCTCAGCAAATCCAATCCTTATTAGCTGCTGGGTTAATTAAAGAAAGTTATAGCCGATATTCTTCTCCAGTTACGTTAGTAAATAAACGAGATGAAGGCAAAAAAAACCCGAATGTGTGTTGATTACTGAAAATTAAATTCTATTATGAAAAATGACGCTGAACCTATTTGTAATATTAAATTTAAGCTATCAATTAATAAATTAATTATTTGCCAAGTAACAAAATTTTTATCACTTTTTTTAATTTTTTTTTCTTCTTTCTCTCTTTCTTTGCTGCTGCATTCCAGTCCAAGTACATGTCAATTAGAATTTAATTTTGTTTCTTTTTCTCTTTCCTACTTGCATCTTGCAATGTTTTATCACACCGAGAGAATATTTATTGCGTAATTATTTGACATGAATTGACATTAATAATCTTGTCTTTTATTTTTATTATTTATTAATATTTTTTTAAAGAGTCTTAGTAGTTTGAAGGTCACGTGCATTCTCAAACATGAAAAAAAAATTTATTTATCTTTATTTTATTTTAATTTATCATATTATATTTTAAATTTTTTTTGTACATATTCCTACTTAATCCTGTACTCGAATTACCAGATTAAGTAAATGATTTCATAATTGATTGTATTTTTTATTCTATTTCACTTCTCTCTATGTTTCATCCCAAATGCCTGAGATGAGATAAACGAGATTAAGTATTTAAAGAATGTCTTTTGTGATATTTATTATTACTTATTAAGAGATTTATTTATACCCATTATGAGATTTACTTATACTTATGATATTTATTGTTATTGATATTTTTCCTTCTTATGTTTCTTACTTATATTGTTTATTATTTACATTGTTAAAGTTTATTATTACTATATTATAAAATGTCTTACTATATTGAATTTGGACAATTAATAACGATATAGTTAGACCTCCTTGAAAAGAGGCAATGGACTATACCACTCCAAATATGACTCTTGGACAATTAATAAGATATAATTAGACTTCCTTGAAAAGAGATCATGAATACTCCAAATATGTCTCTTAAATGGATTTTTGAAACAAACTTTCAACATTGATTTCAAGAAAGTTCTATTAAATTCCTTCATTTCTAGATTTGACATTGTTAAAAAAGAATTCAACGTTATTGTTTTTCATTTTTATGTTTCATTTTTATGTTATTACTATGGGTAATTGCTTATATTTTCAAATTACTTTTGATGTGTACTTTAAACAAGATTATATCTTGTATTTGTACTGATGCCTATTTTATTGTATTTAAATTTAAAGTTATTCCACGCATCACCTTAGTGTTCTTAAATTTGAATTCTATATTTATATAAAAAAAGAGAAATTAATTTAATTTTTTTTTATTTAGTATCTAATTATTGTTACTTATATCAACAACTTCCTGAGCTAAGTGTGCATCATCTCCCTTTCTGTGAAATTGCAGGTCTCAGACCTACTTTTTCATCCGTCTTTCTGGGAGGGTTGATTTGTAATAAAATAAAAAAAAATTGCGCCATTTTTTTTGTTTTCTCTTAGCTTCAATTCTAAATTTGTGGAACATATTTCAATCTTAGTTTCGTAACTTGTAACAGCTAAAATTCTTTTTCTTACTTTAGTTATTAATAAATTATTTCTTGCTTCTCAAAAAGGCGGGAGGTATTTCGTAAGCTTTTTACTTTCTGGAATATTTCTGATATTTTATTTTTTTTTAACATCGCGTGACAGGTGTTACTACGCGTTGCTAAAGGGCTTGTTCTTCCGAGGAAAAAATATAGTTCTTGCCAAGGACCGTCTGCTACGACCAATTAGAATTGATCATTTTTGTCCGTTTGAGGCTCGAGTTCATCCTAATTGGTTTTTTGAAATGATTGACGCGGAGTATCAGGGTGCTAGTTTTGTCGTGAAAATGATTTTTTCATTTGGTCTTTTAGGAGGTTAGAATGCGATCGACTTTTAAAATATTAGGATGCTGTTTCTTTTTCCCCGAAAAATTCTAATATCTTGGAATGCAGCTTAATCACGAAGTTTTTGAATATTTGATAACCAGGCCAAGGTGAATGTGGGGAAGAACTTATGTAGTTTATGAGTTAATAAATAAAGGAATTGAAAGACTCATGGATTTTGTTTTTATAATGGGGAAATTCCCCAATGCAACTCTTCCACTGCTTGTCAACTGCCGGAGCGACTGCTCTGCTCGTGCTGCTGCTGATACTTAGAAGTAACATTCTTAGGAGTTTACGGAACATAGCCTTCGTCGAATTATTATTACATATATATATTCCGGGTGGTTATAAAATAACCATCCGTATTTGGAGCTGCCTGTAGCTTGAGGAAATAACCCGAAGAAGCCAAAATTTGTACACATACTATTTGAGAAGGGGGAAGAAGACTGGAACAATAAAAAAATAATTGCAATAATCGCAGACAGATGGCGTTTTGTGTTTGAAATATAATGTACAATACAAGAACAAAGAATTAAGGCGCAAAACCGGATGGCATACCTAAGTTATTGAAAAGTTCAGGTACCATATGACCATTGTGCTGCAAAGCATAATCCAGGCGGTGGACGACGTGCTCAACTGCGGAATGCAATGCATCAGCAGTGATGTTTCGCACATGTTGTGATATGTGATCTTTTAAGTCATTGAGGTTTGCGACTCCTCCACGGTACGCAATGACACCCTTAAAGACAAAAATCACATGGCTTCAAATCAGGGGATCGAGAAGGCCACGTCACATGAAAATACCGGCTTATTACTCTATCATCTGTGAAATGCTTCTGTAAGAACTGTAGTACTGCTCGCCCAATATGGGATGGGGTTCCATCTTGCATAAAAATTGTTTCAGACAGGCACTGTCTTTGCTGCAGTTGAGGAACTACAAAAGTTTGTAACATGCGAATGTGTCTTTGTGCAGTAACCGAACATGTTACAGGGCCTGTTGGTCGAAACTCCTAAAAAAATAGGACCAAGAATAAAATTTGCTGTAAAGCCACACCACACAGTAAATTTGGAGAGTAGAGAGGTATTTTGTGAATAACAGTTCATGGCTCCGAAGCCCATATTCTACAGTTCTACGTAATGACTCTCCCATTCATACGAAAATGGGCTTCATCCCCCCATAAAATCTTCCATGGGAAGGCAGCATCCACCAACATTCGTGCTAAAAACGTTAAAGCAAAATCCAGTCTCTGCTGCGCGTCACCTGGTAACAATTGTCGATGACAGCTAATTTTATACGGATAAGATTGGATTACCTTTCGTAGGACTTTACGAACAGTAACATATGGAATATCCAAATTTCGGGCAACTCCACGTGCACTAGGACCGGTTTCCGGAGTCCCTGATGGCTCCACAATCGCAGTAGCAATTTCTTCTTGAGTGCGGAGAGGCTTCCTCACTCTTCCACATTTTACAGTAAAGGATTCAGTCTCCTCGAATTTATTTACCATTCTTCTCACTGCACACGGTGCCAAAAGACCTTTCCCTTTACGCATTCCTTTCACACGCCTAAATTCACGTAAAGCAGCTGCACTGTTTGAACTGTTAACGTAGAACAGTTTTAAAATTAAAGCGCGATCTGGTAAACTGAGAATCATGCGGTACAACATTAATGGAAGAAATAATCACGTTTTGATTTTACTAATCATTACAACAGCGTTTGCACGGACAGGACCCGTAGCGCAATCTCTTTCCGATTATTGTAACTATCTTTTTTTTATTGTCCCATTCTTCTCCACCCTTCTTGAGTAGTATGTGTGCCGATTTTGGTTTCATTCGGGTCATTCCTTCAAGCTACAGACAACTCCAAATAGGGATACTTATTTTATAACCATTCTGTATATATATATATATATATATTTATATATATGTCATGATACGACGACGGCGACGTTCCATAACAATGTATAAGCTCCAGTGGCGGCACACCATGTAAGATGCAGAACATTCTACTACTACTAAGAATTAACCGTGGGGCGAGCTGAGCAATTGCTCCGGCAGTTTGACAAGCAGTGGGTGGATTTAATTGGGGTATTTCCCCATAAGAAAATTAAATCAAATAGTCTTTAAATTTATTTTATTAGAAGTCGTAAAGTAAGTTAAAGTCTTTCCTGCAGTCACCTTAGCATAAATCGAACACAACAAACTTCGTTATCTCATCTACATCATCAGATTTTCGAATTTATCGGAGAAAATAAAGCGTACATCTTAATCGTTTAAACTTTAGTCGCATAACTCCAAAAAACGCAGAATGAGAGTCCAACACCTACGTGAAAAACTAGCCCCTCCACATTCCGCATCAATCATTTTAAAAATTCAATTACGTTTAACTTCGGGGTGCCACGTCATAGATCATCACCTCTGATTGGTAAACGAGGTAGGGCATTCCCGTAGGAACTATATCATATCTCCCAAATAGACTAACCTGTTAACATCTTCGCGCATTAACACAGATCAGATGATCAATAAAAAATAAATTAAAAAATCTCGATAATATTCTAAAAAAGGAAAAACATTACGAAAACGTTTCCCGCACTTTTTGAGAAACAAGCAATAGATTATTAATAAGTTAAATAAAAAAAGAAAAAAGACTTTAGCTGTTAAAATATTAATACATTATGAAACTAAGATTAAAAATATGTTCCACAATTTTAGAATTAAAAGCTCAGAGATAACAAAATGGCGCAATTTTTTTTTATTTTATTACATATAGGGTAACATCCCCAGTTATTGGCACATTAAGGATTTGTCTTTAAACTTACTTAAATTTTCATTACCAAGAAATAAAATATTTACTTGCAAATATTTTTAAATCAAAGAATACATATCTGTGCATCTAATTTGCCCACTAAAAGCAACATTTTTTGAAAAAGTATTTTTATAAAAAATATATTTATAAAAAGTTGCTGTAATCACCAGTTATTGGCACCAGAACACTAATGTATGACAACTTATGATCCAGTAATCGGCATATGTTTATATAAAAAAAAACTTTAAATTTTACATTCGGTTTAATCGCTTTAAATAAATTTACTGCAGATGAAGATACCATTATTCAGGTTTTTGAGAATAAGAAATCAGCATATTAGTCTGAAATGTGAAAACTTTAAAACTTTACAATATATTTATATTAATACCCAGTAATTGTCATGCTGTCCCCAGTAGTTGTCACATGAAACTTTAATGGATTCCAATTACTGATATTTCATATTTTCAAATAAAAATAACTGATAAAAAATTTAGTCTATAACTTTAAAAGTACTGCCAAAATAAGTTGTTTAATCTCAAATCTTGCGATTCCCTTGTAATTGAAATAGGTGCCAATTACTTGGAACTAGCAAAATTTAAGCACCATTAATTGGCATCTATCATTAATTCAGAAATCCAAATAGTTGTGTATATATACCAAAAATACTTTTAACCAATTAAAGTAACCCTTTTCAACTAAACAAAACTGATGTCAATTAAAATTTAAAATGTATTATAAATCAGTTAATAATGAATTGAAAAGCATATCTTTCTTAAGCCAGAAAAGAAGAATTTGCAACAAAAATTTCTAATTTGATACAAACCATAATTGTTTCTCTTTCCTAGGCACTATTGTCATCTAGTAGCATAAATCAAAATTAAAATATTTAAAATAAATCAGCATATAACTGGTATATGGTTTTGCTTTTTTAAAAGATTGGACATGAATCTTATTTTAGGACATATTTGTAGTATATATATATATATATATATATATAACGTTAATTGTATTACAATATATGAACCATTGAATTTAATAAATTATACCAAATTGAACATAGAGGGAAAATAAATAATTAAATTGAATACAAATGGAATTTGTAGAACCAAAGCAGAATCTTCTGGCCCCAAATACTTTGGAAATACAAATGATGTGTGTGGGTTCATCTTCGTATTTGCTGTGAAAAAGCAAAATTACACAAATTTAGGGCTACAAACAAATATAAAACTAAAATTAAAAGAAGAAAAATCATCAAAAACAAGGCACATCAAAATTATTAAATTGGACAGCAAAATGAAAAGGTAAAAAATAATAATTATCGTACAGATGATAATAATAAATAAATAAATAGAAAACGGAGTATTGTGATAACAGAAAAATAAACCATACACCGTTACCCTACTAAGATTTAAAACAAAATCATTTATTTGACTATGCTAATCTAAACTCAATATCTTAATATAAGATTATTTAAGATTTAAAAATATAAAATTGATACATTTACCCTATACACTTAGAATAGTAGTGTATATCTCCAATTTATTAAAAATTAGGCACAATTTTATCATGTAAATTAATTAAATTAAATTAACATAAGTAATTGATGTAGCTACACCATTATCCATACATTAGTGTCAATTAAACAACCATTATAATATGTTTTTCAATTTAACAAATGCATTTCCCACTCTCAATTATATATATATGTATATATATATATATATATATATATATATATATATATATATATATATATATATATATATATATATAATTAAACATTGCGTATTATTCAGACAACACCGCCCTCATCCGTACTCTAACATCGAACCTCCCAGCGGTCCTATAACACAATTTTTTATTTTTTATTTTTTACATTTTTTATTTATTATTATTTTTTATGTTTTAATAATTTTTTTGTACTTTTTTACTCAATGTGTTAATTATTTTTCTGATCATGTAATAACTAATTGTAGATTAAAGAATATATGAATTTTTTAGGAAAACCATTATTTCGTGCATCATAAACTACCTTTTTAATATTATTCTTAATTAGATTAGACGAACATGAACATTTTATTCTATATAAATGATTAAGGATTATATTACAATATACAGAATTATGAAGACAGGATTTAAAATTAGTAAATGTATTAACTTTAAAATTAAATTCATTCCGTTTGTCATATACATCAGTTATTAATTTGTTTTCTTTTAATATAATTTTGAGATCTAAACAGTTAATGGTAATATTAGTATATATATATGACTTAACATTAGAAATGAAACCAAGTATTTCCCCAAATTACCAAATATTTCAATATTTTATGGTTTATCATCTGCACACATTTACTATAAAATTATACTTAAATAAAACAAATAAATAATTAAATGAATAAAACTTTTGTAAAAAAAGAAAAATGTATACGAAATGTTAATAATGTGCATGTTATAAGTATCAATGTCGAAAATGACGTTATGATAAGAGGAAAATAATTATATTTATTCTTAAAAACTAAACAAAACTAGTCGTCTGACGCCACCGTAATACATAGACATCATGAACATGCACACTAAACAATACGAACATAAAACATGTTTATTGATTTATAAAATGCATTGCACTTCGAAAATGAAAATTAAACATATATTTGAATATTTTTAATAAACAGTAATGCCCTACTACGGAATTGCACGTACTACTTGATTATCCCTTCAACTCATTTCAACATATAATATAAATCTCCAAAGTATAAGCAAATTATACAGACTGTCACATTTTTTTTTATTTTTAGTAACGAAATAACAAATGAATTAATAAAAAATTAATAATACTACAAATGAAAGATCGTTTTAAATTAACTTGATGACGTAATCAGGGAAGCGGAGTCGGTAAGAAAAATGACCGACTCTGGCTCCGAAAATGTTAACGCCTTCGACACCGACTCAGACTCCGACTCTTAGTTAGTTAATATACTAGAGTTTCTGTTGGTTAAATTTATGAGGGAACGTAAGAAAAATTAAGGCGAAAATTTCACAGATATTTCGGTATCAATTCAGTTCTTAGAGTTGTGGACGAAAAACTGGAGAAAAGATGTATTCCGTTTTACTAATTTTTCAATTTCGCATCTCACAAACTTGAAAAATCCAACTACCAGAATCTTCAAAATAAAACAACGTCCAACAGAGCAGAAAAATTTCAATGGAAAGAAAAACAAAATGAAGATGAAAATTTTACTAGTTCGATAATAATTTGAGATCTACAACAGTTTTTAATTGAAAGCAATTTTCACTTAATGTGTATGCCAGACATCCATGCCAGGCCATCTTTAATTTGGGTAGCCATAGTCCATAATTAATAAATATTTCTTTTTATGGATTTCAAATTACATATAAGTGATTTAATTTCGCTTCAAAGTGTCTAACAAAAGAAATCGGAGTCGGTTTGTTTTTGAGTGAAATTGACTCCAACTATTTTACTCAAAAATACACCCGATTCCGACTGCAACTCCACGACTTCAATTCCCACTCAGCAGCCCTGGACGTAACAAACAAATGTAACGTATTTAATTTCAGCTGAATGCGGCATTTACGATAAGACATAATTGGCATTTAATCTTACACTTTGGCGATGGTTTTTTGATCGACTGGATGATCAATTAATACGGGTCTGCGTTAAAGGAGCATTCTTATAACTCCAAAAATGATCATATTAACTAAAAAACTACTGCGTTAGATTAAGAGTCTCGTTACTAATTAAAATATATCTTTGAATTGAAATTTAAATTAAATACAGGGTCATGAAAAATCGAAGAATGTGGAAAGTAGGATCACAAATATCTCAGTAACTAAATATCCGATTGATTTCATTCTTAATGCACATTTTTTTTTTGTCTTTTACATCCAGTCTTTAAAATAACAACATTTGAAAGTATTTGTGTAACTTTCATCAGAAAGAATGATTCAAGAGTCCGAAAAAAATAGTTCCGGATAATCGAGGTTACTGTTATTAAATAGGTTTCTTTTCATTCTTACTTACTCAGTACATACCAAATGTCAAGTCTCTATCTCAATTGGTTCGAGAAATAGAGCATTTACAGACATACAGACAAACGGATGTCAATTTTTTTTCTAAAAATACGTTTTGCTTCGTTTGTACATCTCCAGTGTCTGAAACGTGTAAATCAGTCAGATTCTTTTTAGATTTCTTATACGATTGCAAGATTTACCCCATATTACGTATGATGGGTAAGTAATAACAAGGTAGACCGAATAATTATGCTCATGAATCTCGTTTGCTATTTAGTCAGTTACCCTTGAATACGATGATAAATGATTAACTAATAGACATAAAAGCTTCCGAACATACTTGTTCTGCGGTAATTTTCTATGCTGATGATATTAAATAGATTACGATGTATATTTAGATAAGATTTTTGATATAGTTATCATACAATAGTAATATATATATAAATATATATTGGAAAGCAAAGTTGTAAAAACATTAGATTTATAAATTGAATAATTCCGTTTTTATTTCCGTAAGTTTCCATGCATCAAACGCAGCTGCTTGGCTGTTGAGTAAAATCTTAATACAAATATTTGGGTAATAGGATAATATAAAATGCTTGCCCAACTATTTCTTATCCTTATAAATCTCAGTGTAAAATGATATCTAAGACTTAATCAAATCAATCGTATAATAATTAATCGAAAATTATGAATAATAATGTTTTGAGAATATTGTGATGGGTTTCAGGTTAAGGGGGGGGGAGCAAAGTCCACTTTATGAAATGTATGTCATTATCTAAAAATTTACCATTGTATGCAGTTCATCAGAACTTTATATTATCATCAGTATCACATTTATAGTTCATCAGAACTTTATATTCATAATAACGTGATTAATTTAACTCTTCTAATGTCTGAAATCCTCTAAGTATTTTCCATGCTTATAAATAGTTATAAAATTTAAAAACTTTCAGTTGTTTTTATATTAAGTTTTATATTACGCTTAGTGTGCTAAAATGTAGTGACGTACGTAGCTGCACGTAATTCTCATGATTAATATATTTACTAGTGAGTAACAACTTCAAAATTGAACTTTAATAAATAATACAGATTAAGTTATTATAATAAAAAATAAAAAAAATCATAATAATAGATAAATATATTATTATTTATGTACATTTTTAAAGAAAAACATGTATATTAATTTGTAAATAATATTATGGAACATTGAAGTATGACGTGATTTAGACAAATAATTGAAAACTTGGTGTTTCAAAAAGTAATCACTTTTAAAAATGTTAAATAACAATGCAATTCAATTAGAGAAAGTTCTAAAAAAGGTTCTTCAAAATAGTTTTAAAAAATTGCTCATCCAGTATATTACATTGGTTTTCACTATTTTGCAACCCGAAAAAAGTTGCTTTCTAACAAATTTCTTTTCAAGGGGAATTTCATTACCTTACATGGCAGAAAATAAATATAAGAAGGCCGAACAAACGTCTACAAGTGACACAAATAAGAAGTTCTCTTTTCACATTTTTTCTTCTAACTAGAACAAAAGAAAAAGTACGTCAAAAAATTGCTTAACGCATTTCTTATTTATCGTGTTTTTTATGTGATAAAGACAATGCATCCTCTTTTTTATTTATAAAATGTCACATAAACAATGTAAATGTTTTTGCATCTTTTCAAATAAAGAGTGTTCTTACTTAATTATTTTCTCTGTCTTTATAAATACACTGCACACAAGTACGGTTTTCCTCATACAGAAGATACGTCTACGTAATTATTAATGCATTGGAATATAAGGGAGAAAATTAAAAAATTAATGACATTTTGAAAAATCCCTTTAATGCACACTTAAATAAAGTACAATTATTATAAATTTTAGTAAACTATTTTAAAGTATAATTTTAAAGTAAACTGGGATTTTTTGGACTTTTTTATGTAAATGCAATAACAAACACTCATGTAACAGATACATTTTTGCACTCTAACTCGGAATATCTGTAAGGCTAAAAAGAATTTTTTAGGAAAGTATGATGTTTATAACTTTTTATGCAACTGCAGTGCCTGTTACAGCTAAAATTTAGTAAGATTACAGTAATCTTATCATATTATTTTGTAAAGCTACTGATTTTTGTATTTTTACAATAACTAGATTCCTAGATTTACACGTGTAGAATTACTGATTTTTTTTATAGTATATATATATATATATATATATACATTTATTTATGTGTGTGTATATGTATAGTACATGTATATATATAGATATACCGGGAGTCCCAAAAATGAATGATGGATTTTAAAATTCAATAACTTGCAAACGGTGATAGGTATTTAAAAAAATTTTGCAGGTGGGTTATGTATAATGTCAATTTCAAACATTAGGTGGCGCTGACGGCGATTGAAGGCCAGGTCGACGCTTCACTCAGCACTGATCATCTGGCCTTCAATCGCCTTCAGCGCCACCTATTGTTTAAAATTGGAACTAAAATGAAAAGTTACGGTAAAGAAACTCCTGACATTATACATAACCCTCCTGCAAAAATTTTTTAAATAGCTATCACCCTTTGCAAGTTATTGAACATTAAAATCCATCATTCATGTTTGGGACACCCGGTATGTGTGTATATGTATAGTACATGTATATACATATATATATATATATTTATATACATGCATATATATATATATATATATATTTATATACATGCATATATATAGATATATTTATTTATATACATGCATATATATATATATATATATATATATATATACTTGTGTGCAAAAATTAAGGACAAGAGGGTTTTACGAATGTAATGTCGCCCTGAAAGGGCACCACATCGACCAAAATCATATCATAACATCTTCAAGATGTGTAAATATGGGTCAAGTGATAAAAACTATCTAAACAAGAAAAAAAGTATAGAAAAGCATGTTACTGAAAACTTCACTGGAAGCACAAATGCAAACCAGACAGAAAAGCCCATTTTACAGGCACTTGGCAGAAAAAATATAATGTCTAATAAAGTGACATGGTCACCCATCACTGCGATGTAAGATTACAGCGTCCGACCATGCTGAGGTCGAGGCTGTCTTGGATTCCCAGTCCTCTTGTAACACCAATTTCAGTTCTGAATTTGTTGCTGGTACACGGTCTGCTAGTTCCAAGCATTTTCCGAGAACGTATTACACGTGTTCTATGAGATTCATGTTCGCGGACTCTGCAGGCCAGTTTATACGTTGAATTTATTCACTCTCCAAGAGCTCTTCAACAGACGCTGTATGATAAGAGGGAGTGTGATAGTCCATAAAGAGGAAGTCCTGACCCACAGCTCATTTCCAAATAGACGTGCGCGATGCAAGAGATTCTTGGCGCAATAGTTTAAACAAGAGATTGAATCACCTTCGAAAACTTGAGGGTTTTTACGCTACCAAGAATGATACTGGCGAACAAACATGAATAAGAATTCCAGCACCAAGAAACGGCGGCTTTTTATGGTGTTGGAGGAGTGATTACGTGTTCTTTGCTCTCTCTTGATGTGTATAAATCCAGAGTAGTTCGCCATACTAAATCGGCTTTCATCCGTGAAGATTACTTGAGCCCACTTCTTGTGTTTTGGGCTCCACAAAAACTGACACCTTCGATGAGCACGCGTTGATGGTACAGACCATACTTTTGATCGTGCATATAAATCACCATTGTGCAAACTCCTAGCCAAGGTAAAACGTGATATCCGACATCCAGTAGTCCGCTTCTTCTACCTTGCAATTTTTCCAGCTGTCTGCCGCCTGTATCTTTTTGCAAGTAGGGCAATATAAAGGTCCTCTGCTGCTGTTTTTGCTCGTGGGTGACTATTGCTGAGTGTTCTTACAGCTGTTTGCATCGTTTATCATGTACTCCAGGCTCTTTAAATTATGCAGCAAACGATACGTAACTCATGTGCCACACTTGTCAATCTTCGATTTTTTTCCAACTTCCAAATAATTCGACCTCGTCTAAGATCATTCAGATGACATCTCCTGGATTGCCTATTTGTCATATCACATAATAGTACTAAAAAAGTATTTGAAATCGCTTTACGCAGTGCAATAGTTTTCACGAAATGTATGTTCACCTACTGCCTCATGTGACATATATGGGCGTATCCAACTGCATTTGTTTCAAGTCCATCTCCTAATTAGTCTTTTATTTCATTCTGTTGCCGTTTTGACTTTTACGGTAATTTATCAGCTTCATCTTTAATTTTTGCAAACCAGAGTAGATATTGTATACGTATCGCAATTTTTGACATTATATTTATGCTCGTTTTTATATTAATTAATTACATTCTCTTAATTATTTGATAAAATCTATATGGAAAAATGATGCAATAGATTTGCGGGAAAATCTAGGTGTTTTATTCATCCTGTAGAGTAATTTTTATTTATTTAAAATTCGCTCTATTATACTAAACTGTAAAACACCATAGCTAGTTTTACTGGTAATGCCAAAAAAAGTACGAAATTTAACACTATACCTAGACTATCATTCTTATATCTTGAAAAAAATTGTAAAATATTTTAAAAATTTTCTAAAAGAAAAAAACCTGTTGATTTACCAGAAAAACTCTGTCAGCTATACTACCACATGACCTCTGTGAATTCTACTGTGAAAATGCGTTAAATTAACACAGACTTTCTTAGTATGCAATAAAATTTCATCTTACTATAGGTAGAGAAAATCTGTTATTCTGCAAAGACTTTCGGAGTAATTTTTTCTTCCGTAATAACCACAAGAGAATTACATCTATCTACTTCTATTTTACACATAAATTGCGAATTCGTTCCGTCAGTTGATAACCTGAGTCAATCTGAAAACATTTCCATGGAATTTTCACTACTAGATATTTCTTTTTGGGGAAGCATTAAACGTTGTTTCACATCGTTTTATATTATTACGTATCGAATTATGGGAGAAAGGTTTAAAATCAGGAGAACCCAATTATGAAATTTTATTCTTTTTAAAAAGGCCTACTAGCCGCTTTTTGATGAAACTTACATTGTAAGTTAGATAATTTTTCAGGAGTGCGTTTAGTATATTTTTATTGTTCTACAAAGATCAGTTATAATATTAGTCTGTTATGTTAAAAGATATTTCTATAATCACGTGAAAACGGTTATGAAAGATTAGTCTTTATAAAAATTACTAATGGATGAAATTTGATGAGACATTGTTAGTTACATGAACTTTCATTAATAGTTTCTGTAAATTGCATATGGTTCTGTCTTTCTATAATAAAATTTACTATCAAAGGTTCCTGTGGAAGTGAGGACTATCGTAGCGGGCGACGCCGGCTAGTTACAAAGGTAAAGCATGCTCTTGAAACTTTATAATTTTCTTAATCGATCTAACCTTTTTTTTAAGTTCAAAATGAAAATTTTCCCTTTTATGTTGTAATTTTTAAGTGACTTTTATATAAACTTTAAACTAATTGATATCATTTCTTACACCATCATCCAGTTACCATATAAATGCTCCTCCTCCTCCATTATATTTTCAGAAACGTTTAGATGTTAGATGAAAGACTTGTCCATCTGTTTCTCAGTCGCAAATTGTTCCAGATCCTCATGTTTCTACTTTTATAAGGCATTTATTTCAATTTATTGTATAAAATGTAACATATGCAATTTGAAATATATAGGTGAAACGTGTGGTCCACTACATATGCGCACAAATCAACATAGATCAGATTCTGATAAAAATAAAGCTAAAAATATACAGTCTACCGCTGAAAATCAGCATTTTCATAAAGTTTATTGACACTAATGAATGGATAATTGTATAGTTATATCAATTACATTAATATAATTTTATTAATTTACATTATTAAATTGCACTTGACTTTTAATAAATGAGAGACTTATAACAATATCTAAGTGTATAGGCTATATATATTAATTGGCTATATTAAAATCTTATATTAAAATATTGTGTTTAGCTTAGCATAGTCAAATTAAATACTTTTGTTTTATATATTAATGGGGTACACTATGGTGTATGGTTTATTTTTTCTGTTATCACATTATATTTATTTTAATTTATTTATTAATTTATTATTATCATGTGTACGATAATTATTTTTATTTTTTTCTTCTTTTCTTTTTTCTGTACAATTTAGTAATTCTTTTGTGCTTTGTTTTTATTATTATTTCTTCATTTAATTTTGGTTTTATGTGTGTTGGTAGCCCCAAATTCGTTTTATTTTGCTTTTTCATGGCTAATACGAAGATGAAACCACACACTTCATTTGTATTTCCAAAGTGTTTGGGGCCTGGTAATTCTGCTTTAGTTCTATAAATTCCATCTGTATTCATTTAGTTAGTTTTTTCCTCATGTTCAATATTTTTTATTAAATTCAAATGGTTCATATTGTAATACAATTAATGGTTTTATGTATGCATGTATATATATGTATACATATTTATGGTTATGAAATACATTCAAGATTTTTGTGAAAAATTTAAATAGTTTGATTTCTTACAAATTCATAATAACGCATTTTTATATAATTATGAAAATCGTTTCGGTACTCTCTAAACATGCATTGTTGAAATACCTATATGTAAGTTATCATGTATTTAGGTCTCTTTTTTTAATTCTTTTTAGCATTACGTCATTTATGAAATATTTATTTTTCGAAGTGACGTAATAACTAATAGAACTGTTTGTAAGATTTCTTCTTTTCCGGTATTATATGGATATGGTACGGTATCTGGCAATATCCCAAGAAGGAATTTAAAGGGCTGAGCTGGCGTTTACCCCTGAGAGTTTCATTACGTTATCAGGAATTGCAGAAATGTGCAGAAAGTCCATATAAACTTTTTATTTTCTTTGGAATTTTTCCAGATACTATATTCGCTGTTAAAAGATTAGGTCTTAAAATTTTTATGCACAAAACTTTGACACATTTCACTCAGACACTCGTGACAAACATAAATTCAGGGTTCGCACTGTTCCTAAAATTTTTATACTTTACTACCATAATTTTAAAGCGATAAAATTTATTGTATAATTCTATTGTAAATGTTAAAGGAACTTTCCATCAAAAATTTTTATTTAAAGTACTGGTAGCAAAGTGTGAAAATTTTAGGAACGATGCGAGCTCTATATACTTTTACAAATGAAGAATATTTTTACTTAATATATAAAAAAACTGAAAAAAAAAATCACCCAGAAACATATTTATTCGAAACATAAGAAGTTAAATATCAAAAGAATTACATCACCATGAAGAGCGAAGTCGAATTTATAGAATATTGATATTTATTTTAAAAAATCAATAATATTGCTTGAAGTTTTGTTATTTTTTTTAAATCAAAAAATAATTTTTCAAGACATACAACATTTTTCGATTCATTTTCTCTAAATTCATATGCATGTCTAATACTTCAAATAGTTAAAAATGCCATAATTGCATCAGGAAAAGTTGGCACTGGTGGCTCAGCTTTATCGGTCTAAACGTTACTCTTTGTTTCTTCGCCATTATTTTCAGTTTTTGCATTATCACACATTTCTCCTATGTTTATGACCCCACATGTCACAACATCTTGATAAATGGAAATAAAAACACATCCTCTGCTATATACAACCACTCTTCATCTGTGTTGATTATTGTATGTGATATTGTAAGTGATATTGTCGCCAATGTCAACACAAACAGCACAAATGAATTATTTTAGTATGAAAGAAGTAATTCCAGTTTATATGTCTTACGGATTCGCATGACTTTCAGTTTCATTCCGGTGAAGAGAAACATTTTACAACGATGAATGCGGGAGAACGACTTTTTAAAGAACGATGTACGTGGGGGGTTTCGTTAACATTATTTAAGTGTAATTTGTGTAGGGTCCGTCGAAATAAAACGATCAATGTGGGAAAACGATGGATGCGGGAACGATAGATCGGGGTTTTACTGTAAATCAATGATATTCTACTACAATGTATTTAACTTTATTCTTATATCTCGCACAATTTTTGACATAGCAACGCTAACTCCATCGTTTTGTACAAAGAGGAGTGCATAGCTGCCAACTTTCAACTAATCTTCCGTAATACTTAGATTAGTTTGATCCAAATTAACGTCATTTCAAACCAGAAAATATATTTGATGAATCTTTATTAATTTAATTTCAAGATTATTAGTGGAACATGCTTAATTTCATTTCTTTGAAAAAATTCTTGTTCGAAACTCATTAAACAAGGTTTAAAATAACGCACGTATTATGGATAACCAATGTCAGGTTGGCACCTATGGGAGTGGTAACAGCTATACCCAGACAACATTTTTATGACTTGTAGCTCCAGGCGTTTATCTATTAAGAAGGTAGGAGTTTTTTGGGCGCCCTGTATTTTTGAAAGAAAAGAATCACCATGAGCGTAAATTTATTTAAGAAAACTTTGTGTTTTGTTATTAACCCCTTAACTGGTTATTCTTTTCCGTTCAATAATTTGAAAATAGCGAACTCACACCACTATTATTTAAATAAAATATTCGTAAAATTTAGTCTAAACATTTCCGCCTTTTGAATATTATGAAAATTTTCTTAAAAATTATAGTGATGTCAAAAAGCTTTAAATGATGAATTAAGCAAATTCGTCCTCATACGCAAAATGATGTACGCGTTACAAACAGTTATTTTTGGCCTTTATAATATAGTTACTCGTCAATAAACAAAAAACCTCTTCGAAAATTTGCATTATTTTGTGAGTTATATTTACAGATGGTAAATACAACTGATGGTCAGATGGATATTAGAACTTTAAAACGGTTTTATCAGGCTAGGAAATCTGAAGCCTGCTCGAGCACTTTCAAACTGTATTTGTTTAATGAATTATATAAATATTGGTTATTTTTTCCCCTTCAATTTTGTTCAAAAAATTTTTTAAGATACATACTTTAGAATTTTATAATGATTGCAGCACTTAATGATTTTTTTCATGTATATAAAGATGAATTTTAAAATTTAAAATTTAAATATGAATTTTGTACATGCAACGTTTATTTTTCTGGATAATATATTGAGGAATATATTCTTTAGTCAAAAAAGTAAAAAAGGTGTTAATTACATATTATTTGTGTTTTGGTACGATGGCAGTATCATAAGTACATGGACTTGGACAGAGGTAGTGCCACTAGAATTTACAAAACGATTTATTTCGTAAAAGTGACCTTTCTCATTAAGCATGGCAATTTTCCAAGTCACTAAGTGGTTTTGTTTGTGATTGGAGGCCATTTGAATAGAGGAACTAGAGTGATATTTCAAAACTGGAAAAAAATTGTATATTGAGCAATGATGAAAAACCTGTTTTTCAAAAGGAAATCAATTTATAAGATTAATTCGGAAGTCAAAAAAGTTTATACGGACTTTGCACTGTCATTATCAACCATAAAATATTTAACAGCTGAATTCAAACGCGGCCGTACAAGCATTTTTGATGAAGAACGTTCAGGTCGTGCAATTTAGGTTACGATAACAAAAATGTTAAAAAAATCCACGGCATTGTGATAAACGATCAAAGAGTGAAAGTGTGTGAGACTGATGAGACTGCGAGCATCTCAACTGCATTGGCGTAAAATATATTAAGAACTCATTTGGATATGGAAAAGCTTTCCGCAAAATGACTGCTGCAATTGCCCCCTATAGACATTAAACACACTTGTGTGTCAATTTCAAAAGAATGTTTCGAGAAGTAAAGCGAAATACAAATGGTTTTTGGTGTCGATCCATAACGTAAATTCATCACAATATACCAGAAACCAATTTTCATCGCCAACCTGCGCCAAAAAAGCTTAAGGTGACTCCAAACCGAGTCATGTCTAGAGTAGTTTGGGATGCTTTGAGCATAATCCTAGTTGATTACCTTGAAAAAGGCAAATCTGTCAATGGAAAATGTTATGTCAACTTACTGCATCGTTTCAAGGATTTTGTGGAAGAAAAACGTCCACATTTGGCGAAGAAAATAATTGTCTTTCATCACAACAATCCATGCTTGCAAACCTGTGTCGTCGCCATGGCAAGATTCTATGAGTTAGGATACGAACTGCTACTGAATAAGCTATATTAGTAAGATTTAGCCCTTGGAGTTTATTTTATGTTTCCGAATTTGGAAAAAAATAGCTTGGTGGAAAAAAATTGGCTCTAACGATGAGGCTGTCGAGATACAAACGTCTATTTTAAAAGGTTTGAGGAATAGTATTTTTTAGAGGTGGTTAAAAAATGGAAAAACTTTGGGCTGAGTGAATCGAACTAAAAATAGATTATGCTGAAACGTAAAACAAATTTTTGACAAAAAAAATGTATTTTTCTTGTCAAGCTCAGGTACGTATCATACAGCCCTCGTACATTAAGAAATGCGATGTTTTTTATCGTTCATCAAACGCAAAGGTCCTGTACATTTCCTAACTAATGGTATGTACATTTTAAAGGGTTTTCCTAGAAAAATGGTCTCCAGGGCGGATTTGAACAATTCTTAATTTCTATTCCAATTCAAAAGGTAACTTCTTTATGTGCACTCAAATATGCCATTATTTTAAACATTTTTATGAATCTTTCAAATGCAAATTGACTTATAGATACTGAGTAGATTTATTTATTTTAAATCTTAGGTTGTATTTTACATCTAAACTTTCATTAACAATACATCTATTTCTACACATTTATTTATTTTTTCTCAGATTTTAAATCTGCTTACACTACACGCCTTAAAAATTAATAAAAAAAAAACCTGGAATACTAAAGCTATGAATTCCATAATGTGCAAAGCATTTTCATAATTTCACAATCATCCTTGATATTATTTTCTTTCTCTTCTGTACAGAATGAAGTATCGTACAGGGACCTCTTGGCCAAGTGGTTAAGGCAACACGCCGCTAATCGCTTGAGAGTGTAGGAGGTTTGAAGGTTCACTGCTTCCAATTTCGTTGCACGGCTGTAATTCACTGGTATTGTAAATTTCCTTGTGCTATCTCGTCCTTTTATATTGACGATGACTTATAAGCGGGCCCTTATGTCAAATACACAGATCAGATGTATGTATTCAATAAAAAAAAATAATTATGATAAAAAAAGGATTCTAGAGGGTTTTTTGTCATATTTATAACAAGGGATGTAACGGCAAGAAAAGATTAACTGTTCATTTGAATAAAATCATATGTGCGAATTAGCATAAAATTTCTCAATTAAGCTAGAGTTATAAATTCCCTAATTAAGCTAAATTCTTCTCTAAACTACATTTACAACAGCTTCTTAAAAATTACGTTTTCTGATAAAAGCATGTCATTTACAGCAACTAGTGATAAATGTTCCTGGAAAACGTTATACAAATTAACAGTTACTTTATACTGAAATATTTTAAATTCATCATGTTTAACTCTTAATGTATTAACATTAGCCCCAGTTGTCCTTCGAACATGATCATTAAGAGTGTCGAATTTGTTCGTTAGAAAACTAATGAATGTACATGCTAGTAAATCTGACAACTGTTAGATGATATATTGCTTTCAACTTTTCTCATATATAATTCGATTTCTGTAATATATTTTGAAACGGTAATAAGCGAAAAATAAATGTGAGATACCACAAACATGTATTTAATGAATATTTTCGGAATTATTTTTAATTTTTGTGCATAGATTGTAATAATGTTTTAATAACACTTTTTGGTATTATCTGCATGTAATAACGTTAACATATGCATATAATTTTATTAATGAATGGAATTATGTTTCAGCTTAACTGGTTTGTTTGAATGCATGCGTCATCTTGTGAAGTGATTGCAAAATATGACAACAATCTTGGCCCCTGTTTACAATTTCAAATGCAAAATAATTTATGTTACGTTGTCTGTATTATTAGTTCGGTCACATTTCATATCATTCAAGTACTTTCTGTAGGGAAATACTTAGATTATATCATTTATGACGTCTAGCTGCCACAGAATATTGTGATCCTTTAGAAAAAAAACGTTGTTAACACGTTCGCTGCCGCTTACATGAAGATGTGATGATAGTTAATGCCGCACTGTAGAAGTGGGTATTTCCCAGAAGCCGATTTACTTTATATAACAGAGAATCAGTAAAAGATTTTCCCGCTCCAGCCCGTGACTGGCAATTAGACACCACCCCACATCACGGGCTGGCGCGTGAGTGGTCCCTTAACGTTGGCGCCATACCTCGCGCTATCGTGTGAGCGGCATCGAACGTGTTAACAGGTGGTCATCATATTTAGACAATATTATCTGTACACGACAAAAGGAAAACATCTATCTATCAGTTACATTTCTTAATATTCAGTATGGATAGGCTGACAAAAAAGCTAAAACGACCGTTTTTTATGTGCAAACTTAGATATAACAACCAAACTGCATAAAATAAATTACATTTTTATTGTGTTTTTATGTCCGTAATACATATTGTCCGTACTGTTCCTGTAAAATGATAATGATCCATAAAACGTAAGTCATGCAGCTGGCCAAGCTCATTTATCTTCAATGAACTACACTAGTCACGTGAAAACCAAAATAATCTAAAGTTACTCATATAGGGATATTTTTTTCTTCAAATTGGATTTTAATATTTTTGAATTATTTGTTAAAATATTATAGCTCACGCGATTTCAAGCTGGGGTAGGTTTTATTTTTGCGATTTTGGTTTCAGATTTTTTTTATATCATTGCCATTTTCAGAACTTGTTTTGAAGATGAAATTATCCTGATATTTACTATGTATAGACTCATACACAGATACATACATATACAGTGGCTGTCAAAAGTTTCTAGCCAGTTAGTTTGTTAGATTTGTGTGACAGAAGGTTTCAGCGAAGAAGAAGCGAAATTGCTTCAAAATTTAGGAATATGTGACCGACCTCTGACCACGTTATAATTTTGATTGGATACTGAAGCCACTTCATGCAAAGCAGTAGAATTCGATATTCGCGTATGCAAATTCGTCCATTCGCCCATTCATCATTCCTTAGTGTTTTGTTAAATTTGTAACATGTTTTTTGCCATGTTTATGATTGAATCAACATGAATAGCGTAGTTTAAATTCAAAGGTTAAAAGTTCAACAATTCGTGTTCGTAAATGAGTAATGAGTTTGTCGCTAAAGGGCCAATCTTCTCTTACATTGCGACATTATTGCGGTGGTATTTTGGATTTCTTAAATCTAAATTACTTTGTTTTTATAAGGTTAATTATGATTTTATTTATAATAGTATATGATGATTTGGTTTTTGGCATTTTAAAAGACGATTTTAAAACATTTTTTACAAAATTATTGCTTTGTATTTAATGCCAGATTTGTCTCGCCTGAACCTGCCAATAGTACTTTCTCTTTGAAAAATAGGAAGAATGTATAGAGCCATTCCGCCTGTTGATGAGTAATGGCTTACACTTTAACTGGTTATTTGCATATGTTATTTTATTTTAGTATTTTAATGTTTCTTCATTCTTTAAAATTTTATACATTATTCACCTGCTGCTCCATAAAAAATATTTTCATGCAATTTTTGAAAATTTACATGTTGTAATTTTTTTAGAGCTGCTTTAGTGCCCGCATTTGCAACAATTTACATGTTTAAAATTAACACACACACACACACACACACACACACACACATATATATATATATATATATATATATATATATATATATATATAATTTAATGTTTCGTGTATTGTAATACATGTAATGTTTTTATATTGATAGAGATAGATAGATTGCATAGACTTTAAGCAAAATCGAAGAAGTAACTTAGATATCAGCTATCCTATTCAAACAAATTATTCAAAAATATTAAAATCAAAACAAACAATTTAAAAATAACTTTCCCGTTGGATTAAAATTAGCGTTCTCGTTTAATCCCCTTGCTATTATGGTATTTAAGTGATTTACATTTCACTATTATCTCCTGGATGCATTTGTATTCACCGTGACTATATGTTGTTCATTCGAGTAACTAAACATGTCTAGAATAACTCTTCAAAGATATGATGCATGTCTAGAAACCTACCACCATCATGTTGTATTTGCATCGTTGAGGTGCTTTGGTGACTTAATCTTTAGGCATTTGATTCATGACGAATATTATAACGTCCACTTGTATTATATTTATTCCATTTGCTTGGTGTCACATTAAAGATTATTAGAATCAAAGTGTCACTTATTTTTAAAAATCAGTTATGTTTATAAATGAATAGTGGCATAGAAAATAAAGCATAATAATGCTAGTATAACTTGTTCCTTTATATATAATATCCAATACACTTTACCTTATTTGCAAAGACACAATATTTTCCTTTTTCACGTTTTATATGGCGCTGTAAGATCAAAGCTTTTTAACTCTTCTGATTGTTCAAAACTGACCGCAAATAAAAAATTGTGACAAAAACTAGTCGTTGTGGGCCACCGAAACACTTACCCATTATGGATATGCATAATGTAATGTATGAAACAAAAAACATTTGAAACTATTTATAAATGCATTGAAATTCCTAAAAAAATTTAAACACATATTTAAATATTTTTAATATACATAGTATTAATGAATTTCTGATGAACCAATTTGATAAATTATATAAAACGACAAACTACTAAAGTACTACCAAATTGTATCAAAGAAACATCCTTATTATTTAACTCCATTAATATTAATCATATTAACTAGCAGTTTACAGACTTGGATTAAGCGTGTCATTTTCAATTAAAATATGAATTTGAATGAAATACAAGGTCATGAAAAATCGAAGAATGTAGAAAACATAATTACAAATATCTCGACAACTAATAATCCGATCGACTGCGTTGCAAAATATGTGTGTTTTTTTTTTTTTTTTTTTTTACCTTTTACGTCCATTTCTTAAAATAAAAAAAATCGAAAATTCTTATATACCTTTCATCTGATGGAATTTAAAAAATAGTTCCGGATAATTGAGGTCACTGATATAAAATTGGCTTCGTCCCATTTTTACTTGCTAAGTACATACAAAATTTCAAGTCTCTACCTCAATTTTGCGGGAGCGTTTACAGACACACAGACAGAAACAGACAGACACACAGACACATGAACAGCATTTTTTTATATAAAAATATGTTTTTCGGAATCTCCAGTATCTCAAACGTGTAAATTCGTTAAGTTTTTTTTTTAAACGATTGTAAGACTTACCCTATACTACGTATGATGGGTAAGTAATAAGCATATTTGTAATAGGTGACCTTAATTAGTTGACCAGTTTCTTAGTTGTATTCAAAAACTTTAGTTTTAGGTAAAGGTAATTTATATCATTGAGCTCGAATATTTCTTTCGGTACTACTGGATTACTTCCCATTTTCATAAGTATAATAGTAATTTTTTAATCTACAATTAGTATTTCTTAAAAAAATATATAAATAATGTGCTGTAATGACATTACAAAAACGCATTACTTGAACAGCCTTAAACTACTTAATGAATTTATAGAATCAAAAACTTTACTTGAATGTAATGCAGGAGAATGTGATAAAATAATGGTGATTTTAAAACTGAAAAAAGCTTACTTTTTTTTGGATTATAATTTGTAAAATCTAAAATGTTACCTATTCATTAAAAGATCGACGATATAACACCGTTAGCTTTAATTAATTATTCTTCCAATAGCACTTTTAAATTAAGATGTTTCGTTTTATGCAGAGTAATGAAGATAATTAACTGCAATATTTTGAAAAAGTTATTTACTTGCAAAGTACTTCATAAACTGGCTCATTTATATATAAAGAAGAGAAAGGATAAATTGTCGTTTTTATATTATGTTTCCACGTTTTTAATTTTTTTATAAGTTAAAAACTTCTGATTAACTAACGCAAGTGGATAAACGCCTTATCTTAAACGCAATCACACGTTTCTGAAAAGGTTTATGATGTGAACGTATATGAACACATTTTTAGGTAGATTTCGTAAGAAATACTACCTATTGCAACCGCACCAGTTTATATATATATATATATATCTATTAGGTAGATTTCGTAAGAAATACTACCTATTGCAATCGCACCAGTTTATATCTATCTATCTATCTATCTATCTATATATCTCACTTTTTTATGGACACGATAACTTCTATAATTCTTCACTAATCTCCACCAAACTGGTACATAAAATCAAAGGGGATAAAATCTTGGCTAAGTTCGTTAATGGGCAAAATCGGACCAAGGGGGTCGGAATAGGGGGCGTTTTTGTGAAAAACGAAAAAACGCCATAACTTCTTAATTAAAGTAGATATCGAATCGGTTTAAAGTTTATATTACTTCTTGAAAATGGGCCAAAAGTATATGCATGACAGATTTCTGATAAATTTAGAAGTGGGCTCTAGGGGCGAAAAAAACAGGGATTTTGAGAGAAAAAAATTCACAACTTCGCCAATTTTCAAGATATCAAGTCCAACTACATTTTTAGTAAATGTTCTTAAAATTATCTGAAACTTTTGTATTTACAAGTTTTTTAGGATCAACTTTTACCGATGAAAAAAATTTAAAACGAAA
Source organism: Maratus speculifer (assembly GCA_964019185.1). NCBI lineage: Eukaryota > Metazoa > Arthropoda > Arachnida > Araneae > Salticidae > Maratus > Maratus speculifer. The sequence continues at coordinate 160,868,716 of OZ025298.1, forward strand.
AGAAAAAGGGCGGTGAAAAAAGAGAAAAATCCATAACTCCGTCAATTTTTAAGATATCAAATCTGATTAAATTTATTTTACATCTTCTCAAAAACGTCTACAACTTTTATATTGACAAGTTTTTCATAAGACCAATTCGTATAGCAAAAAGATATTAAACAAAAATAGGAGTTGGAGAAAAAACCTCAAATCCAAACTGCTTATATTCTGACTCATTTTTAAATTCATTTTTGATTTTAAACGCATCCAAATGGTAGATCCTCTTCTTTAGAAACTGTATAAAGTGACGCATTGGTCATTTTTTTGATAAAGAAAGAATGTACTTCAAAAAAGGCTACCAAAAAGGTATCTTGAACAGAATTTCCGAAAGTCATCGGGACTCAAAATTGAAGGAAGTATTCAAATAAGAAATTGCGTTTTTTTCTGACTCTTTTTCAATCCATTTTTGTTCTCAAACGCATCCAATTTACAGATCCTCTTATTTAGGAACTATATGATGTAATGCATTGGTCAGTTTTTTGATAGAGAAGGAATATATTTCAAAAAAGGCTACCAAAAAGGGTATTTTGAACAGAATTTCCCGAAGTCTTCGTGATTTGAAAATTTAAGGAAGTTTACACATAGCAAATTGCGTTTTTTATGACTCGTTTTAAAATCCATTTTCGCTCTCAAACGCATCCAATTTACAGATCCTTTTGTTTAGGAACTATATACTGTGACGCATTGGCCAGTTTTTTGATAAAGATAGAATATATTTTTTAAAATGCTGTCAAAGTGAGTATTTCGCACAAAATTTTCCGAAGCAATTAAGATTAAAGAATTAAGGATGTATTCAAACAACAAACCGGTTATTTTATGACTCATTTTTAAATTCAATTTTTTTCTCAAATGCATTCAACTGACAGTTTTTTGTTTTTAGGAACTGTATAATGTACTGTTTTGGTCAATTTTCTAATAAATTCAGAATCTATTTCAAAATATGTTGTCAAAATGGGCATTTGAGCTGAATTTTTCTTAAGATGATTCTGATAAAACCAGTTTTTGAAGAAAAATGAAATTAAAAATTTTTCATAAACGGCCAAATGAAGTTATTAAACTGGGTTTATCTCTAATCATATATATATATATATATATTTTTTTTTTTTTTTGTTGAAATGAGCACTCTTCGAAATCTACCTCCGCCTATAGGCCCAGCCGACAGGGATTTTTTTTTATAACTGTGCTTTTTTTCAATATTGAAAATGTATCTCGAATATTGGAATTTCACTTATCACCTCCAATTTAAAAAAAAATTAAAGACATTATTTTAAGTTATTGTATTTTTTATATATATAATAGAATTTTGCACTAAAACATTATTCAAATTTTTTTCAGTGCTTGCATTTTTAAATGCCTTTTAATTTTAATGAATTAATTGATAGAATTTGAATAATAATGAATGTATGAAAATTTCTTGTGTAACACTTATACATTACCCTTCCTTCCTGGTTTAATTAAAAAGCAAAAACTTATTCTTAAAAATTATACATCGTGTCTCATTTAAAAAAAAAAATACGTGTGGCACTCGGGGACTGCCGCGGTAAAGCTATTGCATAGCATTTTTTGTCAACTTATGCAATTATAATTATTTATTTATTTTTTATTTATGCAGTTTTTTTTTGTCTTTGATATTAATTCAAGTAAAACATTTTGAGCGTGATGACCGATAACAATTTTTTTTTTCTTGTATTGAACAAATGTGAAGTTAATATCGTTTAAAATATTTTTATTATCTTACAATACATGTAGGTTAATCAGGAATTTTTATCATTGAAACTATACGTTTATGGTAGCTGAAATAAAAACATAAGTTTAAGACTTGATATTCTCAAAATATCTCAAAAATACCGCGTCAATGTCTGCCGAAGTCTACCGAAGGATAGAGTGCCGAAGTCTGCAAACTGAAGTGACGTTAGCCGGAGTGTTAGGTTTTTTCTCCTTACGGAATTTCTAGACTCTTTCGCCGCGCTCAAAGCCCGCGATCAAAGCTATGCAATACCTAAATTGCAAACAAAATTTGGCCGCACTACGAAAATTAGATCGCGAGTTATAAGTATTTTAAATTTTCCGAACCTCACCGTGGGGGGTCTCCTGTCACCAAAAATTAACACTGTCTCATAATAAATTACCAAACAAAATTTGGCCGCACTACAAAAATTAGATCGCGAGTTATAAGCATTTTAAAATTTTCGACCCTCCCCATGGGGGATCTCCTGTCACTAAAAATTAACACTGTCTGATAATAAATTACCAAACAAAATTTGGTCGCGCTACGAAAATTAGATCGCGAGCTATAAGCATTTAAAATTTTTGACCCTCACCGTGGGGGGTCTTCTGTCACCAAAAGTAACACTGTCTCATAGTAAATTACCAAACAAAATTTGGCCGCACTACGAAAATTAGATCGCGAGTTATAAGCATTTTAAAATTTTCGACCCTCCCCATGGGGGATCTCCTGTCACTAAAAATTAACACTCTCTCATAATAAATCATCAAAAAAATTTTGGCCGCGCTACGAAAATTAGATCGCGAGTTATAAACATTTTAACTTTTTCGACCCTCACCGTGGGGGGTCTCCTGTCGCCAAAAGTAACATTGTCTCATAATAAATTACCAAACAAAATTTGGCCGCGCTACGAAAATTGATCGCGAATTATAAACATTTTAAATTTTTCGACCCTCACCGTCGGGGGTCTCTTGTCACCAACAATTAACACTCTCTCATAATAAATTACCAAACAAAATTTGGCCGCGCTATGAAAATTAGATCGCGAGTTATAAGCATTTTAAAATTTTCGACCCTCACCATGGGGGGGGGTCTCCTTTCACCAAAATTTAACACTGTCTCATAATAAATTACCAAACAAAATTTGGCCGCGATACGAAAATTAGATCGCGAGTTATAAGCATTTTAAATTTTTCGACCCTCACCGTGGGGGGGGGGTCCTTTCACCAAAAATTAACACTGTCTCATAATAAATTACCAAACAAAATTTGGCCGCGCTACGAAAGTTAGATCGCGAGTCATAAGCATTTTAAATTTTTCGATCCTCACCATTGGGCGGGTCTCCACTCACCAAAAGCTACATTATCCTACCTTGTTTTATCTTAAAACGATTCTTTTCTATACACATTCTATCAGGAATTTTTATTATTGAAACTATAGATTTATAGTAACTAAAATAAGATATATAAGTTTGAGACTTGATATCCTCTAAATATCTGAAAAATACTGCGTCAATGTCTGCCGAAGTCTACCGAAGGATACCATGCCGAAGTCTGCCGAAGTGAAACGACATTAGCCGAGTGTTAGGTTTTTTCGTTACGGATGTGTTAGGATTTTTCGCGTTACGGAATTTTTGGATTCGGTCGCCGCGCTCAAAGCCCGCGATAAAAGCTATGCAATAGCTTAAAAATAAAAGTTGTTTTGTAATTATTGTAAATGAGTGATAATAGAAAAAAAATATTGCAATTGGTTTTGCCTCTGTTAAATACCTAGGAGACAAAGTAAAAAAGAGACGACAACAAGTGAATTATTTCACTAAAAAACTAACGTTTAAGCACTCAATACACGAATGTATAAATGAAACGCTATATAAATAACTTTTACGTAATAAATCGGACTCAAATCAATATGCACTGTTATTATTAAGGAAAAAAATGTTTATCTCATTGTAGGAGTTAATCTCTGGAGCTACCAAACCGATTTTTAAGCAGCTAGAAAATTGATAGCGTCCATGCATGAGCAATGAAAAATGTTTAGCAAATCTATCCATTTTTCATACAATTTCTATTATTTTTTTTATTCTGATTATAGGGTATTATGTACAATATTGTTTGTCAAATTTTCGGAAAAGGGATTTATTTTATCTAAAGAACAAAGTATAAGCAAAAAACTTGGAAAATACCGTTTTTACTGGAAAACACTGTTCTTATAAAAATCTTAATTGCTCTACAAGTATACATGCTATCTACATAAAAAAAATTACACAGTTTATTACAATAAGCCACTGAATCATAATCCACAGTTTGAACGCTTTTACTACATTAGTTTTGACAAGGTTATCTAAAACATTCTAATTATTTTCAATTTGTTGATGGTTACCTATGGAGTTTCGGGGAAAAATTCTCACGGAAATGCATGATCTGTACTATTATATCTACAGAGTTAGAATTCAGGATAATTTCTCATGTATTTTTCTAGATATATATCATATTGTCTAAAATCGCAAGTGGCCAGTCACCTTTCGCCATATAGTGTATTCTTTGCACTGCATATTCCACAAAATGTGTATTTTAGTGCACTTAACAAACGCATATCAGTTTCATTTTGTTCAGTACTGTGTAACATAATTAAACGCATTCGAAACAATTTTTCCCATTGACCGAAATGTAACGGAAAACTTTAGACTAAGCCTATAATTGAACCATACATCAGTTTTTCTTAACATTTAAAATAACTCGTCAAAACTTTGCAACTGTACATTTAAAATTTCACACAATTCGGTTGGATAATTTTTCATCTTTTATATGCGGATCGTCGTACCAGACGACAACTGTTGGTGCTGTGTATTTATATTATTACTAACGATCCTAAAAACGTGATCCATCCCTCCCGGAATTGCACTATATATAGAATGATAGATAGATAGATAAAAAGATAGATAACGTTTTAGTATTGAAGATGGTTTTGTGTTCTAGATTGGCATACATCTCCAAAGACTATTCAGAAATTACTACATAGAAGTGAATATGTTCGTATTATGGGCAGAAATATTGGTAGTATTCTTAGGTAGTACTGTTTACAATGTACATAAAGTTCTTAAAGAAAACTCTACATTTATTTTAGTTGAAGGAATCTATAATTTTTAGTTGTTTGGATTTCTAAACTTTTGCATTTGTAAAAATTTTCACACTTTAGTAGGGATTGGTGTTATGAATGAAGAACCTTTTCTTTTCATGTCACGTCTTTTTCTTCCAACATCAAAGAATTTTATAATTTCATATAGTAAAAAGTTTTGTTTATCTTTTGTCCACTCTAACAATTATTGTCTGTTTCAACAGCATTGTTTACAGTTCTGATTAGAATGTCACAATGAGTGAGATATTGCACAAGAACAAAATTGTCATCCACTTCCAAAGATTTAAAAAGTTTTTCAATTCAACATTTTTATAGATAATTCGGCATTTTTTAAGTTTTTCTCTCCATTTATCTGTTCAGTCTACTATAGTCGTTTTCAAAATCTAGAGAATCTTCTAGTGTAAACAGCCGGCCTTATTAAAACAATTGTAGATCATTCTTTCAATAACAGTATATCTCTAAGTTACCAAATGCAGTTTAAAAAATTAATTACATATTGTGCGGAATCATTTTTTACATAACCATGAACAGTATTATAAGAATTAATTTTTTTGATGTAAATTTAATTTTTTATTACTCTAAGGTACAAGGATTACAGAAAGAGGATTGTAAAATATGATTTCATCGTTATGCAGTTTATTTCAACTGTGTTACATGTGAGGTGGATCATTGTTAACAATCCACACATTTTTGCCATTTTTTGTGGGGGGGGGGGGAATTTGCTTCTAAAGCGCCTTTAATCATTTGCCAAAAAAATTAATGGTAGTCAAGAATTTTTATTAAAATCACAGTACATTTCTAAAGAGTTCACTCATTTAACCACTTAAATGTATCCCTGAATAAAAAGACTTTGGACAAAAAGACTTTACTTGTTTCATTACTAAAAACTTTTGGACATCATTAATTTGTAAGTGTAATTCTCCTCTTTATAAATTGTGAGTCTTTTTTCAAAGTCAAGTATTGTATTACGAAAAAAGTGCGTTTTGACCTTATTTTTAGTGTTTTGCGTCAAAAAAGAAACAAAAAATTAAAACACCCATGAGCCTTTCTTTTGCATGTGACCAGCATCTTTAACTACTAAAATGTACCCTTGAATAAAAAGACTTTGGACAAAAAGACTTTGCTTGTTTCATTACTAAAAACTTTTGGAACATCATTAATTTGTTAGTGTAATTCTGCTCTTTATAAATTGTGAGACTTTTTTCGAAGACAAAAATTGTATTACGAAAAAAGTGCGTTTTGACCTTATTTTTAGTGTTTTGCGTGAAAAATAAAGAAACAATAAAATTAAAACACCCATGAGCCTTAGTTTTACATGTGACCAGTATCATTAAATTTTTTTTCCTATCATATTACCACAAAAGAGAAAAAATTTCCTTCATTTGCTGTGTTTTGACGGCGATGTTTTCTTATTCTTTAATGACTGCATTTCTGTTTGGGATGAATTTGTAAAAGAGGCGATTTCAAAATTTCATCTACATTGAAAGTTCTTGCAAATGTCAATTCTTTCAAAGTTTTTAGTAGCTCAAGATAACAATTCACATATACTGTTACTGAAACGTCGGATGCTGACTTCGAATTCAAAATTCCCAATAAAATGACCATATTCTAAAATTAGTTGGCTTATGAAAAACTATTGCTAATGATATTCCGATGTTTTAACCACTTAACGCGCAGTGTTACCGGGTCGGCAAAACCTAAAGTTCCCCCTGTTTGGAGACATAAAAACTCCGTGAACATTTCAAAAACTACTCTAATGGCTACTTTAAATCTTTCTTATGAGTTCTAGATGGCAGCACCACAGAGATCAAACTCTACTGTTTTTAAATAAAAGGTAAAATGTTTTACTGTAATACGCGCTTCACAGCAATACTCTTCTCACTGCGCTTATCAATGCTTTACTTATGGGAGGTTACGACTTCGGCAACAGCTGTATAATTAAAATGGTTAGTGCAATCTTTACAAAACAATACCTGTGTACTCCTCTAGGCCTAAATAGATTGCCTAATATTTTTTTCTTTAAATTCCAACTTTAAAGAGTAGTGCGCCGGAAAGGGTTAACCGTGTAACCCTTTATGTCATCTATGCCCTCGTATTGAAACGTTTCTTTAGAGTTTTGATCATCTGACCAAACCCTATTTGTCTCAGTCCTCTGTCTGTCTGTCCGTCACACAGTCCAAACACAAAAGCTGTGTAAATCACATACTTCAATTTTTGTGTACTTACAGCTAAATACCTGTGCCTCAAATCAAATCATAAAATTTTGAAAAAGTATATTAATTTAATTACGGCAGTTTTATCAACGTCATCTGTTCATTTTTACGATTTAAATTTTAAATGAGAACCTTAATTTTAAATTTTTTGTGTAGACATGCTAGCTTGGAGGAAAAACTAGTAGACATATGGTTCTTAGTTCGAACCCCGGTGCTAGAACTTAAAAATTTTAATACTGAAATGGGCATAATTTAAAAATTTTCGTATTTTTGTCAATTTAAAGGTTTATTTTATTTTTTTAATCACCGACTTTCATTTTTGGGGATTCAATTTTCTTTCTATTAAAAAAAAAATATTGCGATTTATAAAAATTCAGCATTTTAAATTTCGTTTAAACATTGTTTTTTCTTTTTAAAAATTTAAAAGTTTTATTGATATGTTCACTATTTATTTTATTTCAGATTTTTTAAAAGTTGAGAAATTTATTTAAAATATTTGATTTTAACATTTTTAATTTGATTAAAATCAATAACATCATTTTATAATTATATAAAAATTAAATTTATTGGTCCTACTATTTATGTAAGAATTTAATAATTATAAATTAACATTTTAGCTTTGTTAATTAAGTATAAGTGTTAATTAAGTATAAGTGTTAAGTTGTATAAGTTGTTTTAAAAGAAATATTAAACAAAAACCTCTGCGCGGTGTGCGATAGCGCTAACCTATTTGTTCCTTATTCGCACTTGGTCTAGGTCCTATAATGTCTTGGTAATTGACTGCATTTTTTTTAAGATTGAGGACAGAGTGCCTGCGAGGAAATTCTCGTCACATCCTTTTTAGCGCTTTCCAACAAAGTTGAAAAGTGCTTATGCATCCGGTTTGTCTACCCGTCTGTCCGTCTGTCCGCGCTCTAACTCCCGTAAACATACTCGGATTGCTATGAAATTTTTATACGTTATTGAGGTTTATCGTAGCACGAAGCCTATTGAAAATGAAGTATCTACCATGATTAGTTTATCTACAGAGAAAATCAAGTTTCCCATTACATTACGGCCTAATGGGAAAAATCGTTAATATACTCGGATTGCCATGAAATTTTAGGACGTTATTAACGTTTACCCTAGCATAAAACCTATTGAAAATGAAGTTTCTACCATGATTAGTTCATCCACAGGGCGAATCAAAAGTTTACCATTATATTACGGCCTATGGGGAAAAATCGTTAATATACTCGGATTCCCATGAAATTTTAGGACGCTATTGACGTTTACCCTAGCACGAACCCTATTGAAAATGAAGTTTCTACCATGATTAGTTTATCTACAGGGCGAATCAAAATTTTCCTATTACATTACGGCCTATGGGGAAAAATCGTTTCAAAGGGATTTTAAAGATGTTATACCCTGTCAAACACATTAAAATATGCATTCTATAAAATATAAGGTGAAAACGTAGCTATTATTTATTTACAGGGCCACACAAAAAAATTCCATTAGATAATGGTAAAAGGGGGAATTGTGTTTGGCATATTTTAAATATATTAAGCTTTTTCATGTATAATAAAATTGATATATGCCACTGAAGCTTAATATAAATTATACGCTACTGTCTTGCATAATATGAAATTACTGAATTTTACTGAATGAAATTACTGAAATTACATAATATGAAATAGTACATAGCATTTACAGGGCCATACAAAAGATTTCAAATAATATATTCTTTCCGAAGTACCGTATATGTGTCCGATGAAAGCTTATGGAGAGATGAAATGCATTTTAATTATGATATTCGCGTTTATATTTCGCTAAATATATGCACATTATATGGTGTGTATAATTGTTATAGTTGATGTACAGGGATACCCAAAAGTGCTCACCAACGTTACTGAATATGAGCGTAAATTATTTAAACATGGTTCTTAAATAAGCTATGCATTTTTAAGCTGGGTTGCATTCAATTTACTGAGAAATGTTTGCAGAACATAGATAAAGGAATATACAAAGCCACGCAAAGAATTCGGTACATGGACGCCTATGAATGATGATTTATGAGAATGTGATTTCAGTTGTTTTAACAGTGTTTTAGTTTACAATAAATTTTAGCCTAATGCTGACGTGTAATAAAGGTACAATGTAAACTACAGGGCTGAACAAAAGTATTCAAGTATGTTTCATCTAATAGTATGAATCGCTGAAAAAAGGAATTTCAAGCTACTGGGTATTTTCTTGCTAAGTTAAATTTTCCCATTATATGAACTGACGTATGAAATACAGGGCTGTTCTAATGTACTGGAATACATATTTGGGTATATTTGGCTATACACTATTATTTCCCTAAATAACAAAGTTTTGTTAAAGATTTCATTAAGTGTTGGAAAGTGCTTCATAATCTATGCTTAACCCATGATTTTTCTTACTTGTTTTAGGCTCATTTTGATTTGTTTTTAACATTCCGTCGGGCGCGCCGTTGTAAAAAGTACAACATTCACTTTCTTTTTCCTTTGAAGCAAAATTCATGCAGTAGCGGGTGTTAATAACCATTTGTATTCGTTTATTCGACCTCTTTATCCAATTCCTGAAAGTTATTTGGATTTCAGATTGGGCATTTAGCTGCACTTGTCAATTTAATCTGTTAACAGTGTATTAAAAGCACAAGGTTTATTTGTAAACAGCTTTCTGAAAAGCTGTTTACTTGCTATAAAATGTTATACTTGATATGGGAAGCGGCTAATATAGATGAAATATAGAACTAATTCTACAAATCATAAATTACTTAATTATTGTTTAGTAATTCATTATTAATTTGCTTTCTATGTCATTGTAGTAGTAAGCAGTTTTTTTATATGCCTGAAACTTCTGATTTAGTATGTTAAAACAAAATAAGTGTTTCGTGAAATACTTTCATAAATTGTGATCAGAGACAACTTATGTGATATTTGCAAGTTTAATTATTTGTAAAATTGAAATAAAGCAGCATTAATTGGTGGTTTTTCGCCTGTTGTACAATTTACAATGCGCGCCCGCTCATATGATGAAGATTTGCGCACCCGGCGAAAGGTTAATCTTCACTTTATCAGACGGCTGTATTTATTATAAGAGGCATTTTTTGCATACGCAGTAGAAGGTCGCAACGCCATTAATTACGTTTACTAACAATTCTTCATTCAAATGACCTCTCATGCTAAAAAAAAAGGAAAAAAATCCCCTGAAGTAACAGAAACATCAAACATCCACTCTATATTATAAGGGTAATAATATTTATTTTTGGAAAGTGAAAGCGTGCTCAAAAAGACGACTTTTTTTCAGTTTTTTTCTCCACGATCCATTTCATACATTCTCCCCACTGTACAAAACAAAAAAAAAAAATAAATAAATAAATAAACATTTTCATGATGACCATGCACTGTTAAAACTAATGGTGACACATTGCACCAATTAGGGGTGAAAGGCTTGTCTCACTGGTGACACCCCTAAAGGAGCCAGAATGACACCTTAAATTAGTATAAAAAGATAGCACCCTTAATCCAGAGTGTCCAATAATAAAAAATTAAAAAGTATACAAACCGACTTTTGGCCGTCGAAGGATTCGAACTCACAACGTCTGATTACAAGCTCAGCGTTCAAACCGCTCGGCCATCGAGCTCACCTTCATTCACTCATAGCCATAGATTTTACTTGCCGTCACAGAAAACAGAAAGACACAAGTCACAGCACATGCGCATGATTCCAGTCATCCGATGAGGTGCCACATTGCTGCCAATACGAAGTGTATGGCACCTTATTTAGCTTAAATCACCCAGTAAGATACCTGTCGGCACTGCAACCACATATCCAAGCTCCTATGGCACCCTAGGGTTCTAAATGGCACCGGTTTGTCACCTTCACTTTTAACAGTGTGGAATAATTGAATATATTTCGGTGATTTTGTGTATATTTCAAACCTTTTCCAATAGCAAGATGTTTCAATCTTTTCCTACAATTCAAACTCAACTCCGTTGAACGAAACAAAGTCATGCGTTACCATGCAAAAATCCAATAAAAATGATTTTTTTTCAGTGTTAATGTCAATGCCTTATTTTTACCAGGAGTCAGCAAAAGAACACGTGTTCCACTAATCATTTGAAGCATTTTCTAATCCTTCAAGGAATATTTCTGAAAACATTCATCATATAGAGATGCATGTTGCTAAATATGAAGATTATTTTTAATGTAATTATGAAAAATAATCATAAAACTCTCTATAAAACCAAATTTCTCAGATAGAGTTTCGTTATAGGAAAAATGGTCTGTATACGATAAAATTAAAATGTTAACAAAAACGAAATGTTTTACTTGAAGGATTGCTTATGGAACGAGAAATGAACAAATTTTACTAGGCAACAATTATGAAATTTTAATCCATGAATTAAAAATGAATAGTACGATGAAAGTAAAATTTTTAAATATCACATAAATGTCAAATTTTGCATTTTTGTTAAATTCAATTTATTATTTATAATTCAATTGAAATTCGTGTTGCATATTTACATGCTGTAACTACTAAAAATGTAAAAAATCATTCCAATTCAATGTACTTCTACGATTGCAACAGATAAAAAACTACTTTAATTAAGAACTGTTTAACATGTTCCATTATTACGCAAGGAATATCTTAAAGAAAATAAATATCCTTTCTTTTGTAAAAGGGATATTTCAAAACGTACGGAAATTTCTTTATTCTTTAAAAGAACGTCAAATTTAGTATTCGTGACACACGCCCTTTTTATGTTTTTAAGAGTAAAATGTCAGCACATTAAAAAAAGTTTTATAAGAAAATAACTGAAAAATGTAAAGTAAGTTTCTTTTAAAGCATTTTTTCCCTCTAAGTATAAAAAACTCTTAAATATTCTTGCGGCAGGGAAAAAATATTATTCACTCCATTCGTTATCTGGGTGATTTATCGGTTAAAAAGATACAGTTAAAGAAGCCATTCATTCTAAACTGTCACAAAAACGTGATAGGAGTACATTGGCCTAAGAGCTTTCAAATTTGATAGGAATAACGTATCATTTTTAATACCGGAATAAAATATAAAAAAATCATACTTAACTTCTCATTTTTCTTTTATAAATTTGTTTTCTCTATTAAATTCGTATCTATTTTTTTTGTGATTATTGTTTTCTAAGTTTGGCAATTCAATTTTTGAATACGTTTAAATGTAATAAGCATAATTTTAAGTTTTCTCATTATTTTTTTAGTTCATCGTCAGCACTGAAAACTGACGATGAATAACAATTCAAGTAATCAATCTGGTATCCATCATCATAAAAAATCAAAAATATTTATAGGACGCTATTCGAGCTGAAAATGTAGCAGTTAAATCTAGCAGTTAAATCTAGCTCTGAAAATCTAGCAGTATTAACCATTTTAAACACGCTTCCGTAAGTGCTCCCGTGAGCATCCAAAACAATTCCAACAAAAAAAGCTTCACACCTAAGCCATAATCACAATGCTGTAAAGTTTTATTTTATTTTATTTTTACAGTTTTAAATATAATAGGAGGGATAAAGTTTCTATCACTCTTTGGTAGAGTGGTGGCTGTGGCAGCTTAGCATAATTTAAAGTTTTCTCATTATTTTTTAGTTCTGATAGTGGTTTGAAAAGAGAGAATTTTAAAATTATTTTCTTTACAAAAAGATATTCTTCTGGTGCATATAATCAAAGTAAAAATTTTAAAATTTTTGAACAATCTCATGTTTCATTTGTTAGATCAAAATGTTTCTGAAAATTGTGAAGCCTTAGATTTAAAATCATCAGGGCAATCTATCTATGTCCTAAAAAAAGGCAAATTTACTACATGGCAGTACACCAAAAGAAATATGGGTTCAAAGACAAGAAATACTCCAGAAAGGTCATATATATATTTTTTAACGTACTGTTAATACCAAATGTAACAACCGCTGAAATAAACAAGTCGGAAATTGCACATAAAGCGTAGCAAATGGAATGCGTTCGAACGATAACGAAGTTTTAAAAATATCATTCTCAAAAAATTGTAAATAGTTAATTACAATTAAAATGCGCACCAAACAATGTTCTCCCTATACCATTATGAAATGGAATAATTTTGTGTGGCCATGTAAATGAATAACAAATGTTCTTTGCACCACAGATTATGCAAAATGCATATTATAATATGTATTTTATAAATGCATATCAATTTTATTATGTTCGAATGAGTGTAACACAATTAAAATGCATTTGAAACATTTTTCGCCATTGGCCGTAATGTAACTGAATACTTTTGATTGTCCCTGTAACTGATCTATGCATCCGATTTTCATAAAATTTGAAATGACTCGACATAATTATGTAATAACTATGTATTTTAAATTTCAAACGATTAAAATGCATTTGAAACTTTTTCCCCCATTGACCGTAATGTAACGGAATACTTTTGATTGTCAATGTAATTGATCTATCGTCCGATTTTCATAAAATTTGAAATGACTCGACAAATTATGTAATAATTATATATTTTAAATTTCAAACGATTCCTTTAGGTAGTTTTTGCAGTGTTGTTATATGCGGACGGATGGACGGACTGAACGACAACTATAGGTGCTACATATTTACATAATTACGAACGCACCTAAAAAGAAACATTGCTAAAGACTGTATCAGTAAGTACCATCTGTTGCTATCCTCACATTTTTCAAAGACTGTCAAGGATTTTTTTTTTCCTGACACTGTACAATGACTGTTGACGAAGTGTTATAATTACCAGCTCGAAACGCGTCCTGTGTATGTGTTTTTTATTTTATGATGATTTATTCAAGGCTCATGATTTATATTGTTGTATACTACCAATTTTCAAGTGCTGCTTTAAGTACACTTACAGTTATTTATTCAAGGTTTTATTATCTTAAATTTAAGTAAAATAAAGTTAAAACTATGAATAAATATCCAATGTATATGACGTATATTTCACAAATTAATGCATAATTTATAAATAGACAATATATTTTTGCCTCTGTTTATAGATTTCCTCAAAGTAAAAACTTCGGCCAAAAGTTGAAATAGTATTCTTCATTAATCCTATTGAACTTCGGTCACGAAGTTCAATCAGGTTAATTGCTAATTTGTTTCAAACATTCGAACACGATTTTCCATGTCGTGTTAGATTATGAATACAAAGATAAGAATTTGTTTTTTATCAAGTAATTTTAAGAGTTCCACACAAAAAACAATATTTAGAGGACGCCATATGCAATAAAGATTAACAAAAATCAGATTTAACATAAAAAACTATTCTTCCAGCGAAAAATGCAGGTATACATTTATATACATATAAAACAAAAAATTGCTGAATCATTAGTTACGTGATATTAGTGGCAAGTAGGCCGTGATTTTAAAATGTAGCTATGGAGATTCTGGAAAAATTTGATTAAATAATAATATAAAAACTGGAACGAAATTTAAAAAAAATACGAATTCACATAATTATTTTAAAGTTTGTTTACTCTAGAATTAATTTTGTTTTAATTAAAATGATACAAAAAAAATTGTGTGTATAATATTCTTGCAGGATGTTAGTTCATTTTGCAAATAAATTTAAGTATATCAAATAATAATAATAGAACTAGGAAAAGATATACCCTGTTCCACAAATAAATGCATGTTAAATAATAAGAGAAATTAGATATACAAGTTTCGACCGATTTCAAAATAGAAATCTTCATTTTAAAGCTCAGATGATATTCATTATTAATCGGATTCAAATTCGATAGCGAACAGATCCAATAAGATTAATCTAGAATCCTTTTTAAGTGTTGCATGGAATTTTTCTGGACGAGGGGTACATTGTCAATATGAGGATTATAGCTAAGTTCTATCAGTAAGTGTTCACATAGTAATCCCACTCACAGGCCGCTTTCTGCAACATCGAATAAGCAATATATTATTAAAGGTAAAATAATTATTACTTTATCCGTGGGAAAATGCACATATCGAGTTTTCAACGCTATTGCCCCGGAGACAGCTGACTTCCATGCTACAGCTGTATATTATGAAACACCCGGTATGAACATTGCACCGCTGCTCTTTCTGATAGGAGACAAGGATGTTAATTCTTGTCTCATGTTTGACACGTACATTGTGAAAGCGTGAAAACTATGTAAGTTGTATGACATTCTATTACGCAGAAATGTCTATTCATACAAAAAACTATGCTTTATTTTTGCCACCTGTTCATGTGACAAATGTGAACTGGAAAACAGAGAATTCATACAATTTCAATGATTCATGTAGCATCAACATTTTTCAAATATCAACATTTATTTCGCTATATGGAATCGTACAAAATGATGTTTTGTCATACCCAGGTATTTTGTGAGGAAATAATATAATATTCTCGAGAGTGTTTTGCTGCAGTTGTTGTGATGAAAGTGCCTGAATTTTTAATTTCAACTGGCCTTGTTTGTATAAGCTTACATTTTTATTTAAATGTCGACAGGCTTTTTTGGAAATTTTATTATCCACATGCTGTCCAACAGTATGTTTTCCTTCTAAATCAATGTATCTACAGTACTGTTAACACTCAGAATGAAGGTGATATTAGCATTTTTCTGACTTGAGATTCATTTGTAATTTATTTTAAAGAATTGATTGTAAATAACATTGCCTTGCAGTTCTTCAGTGCAAAAAACTGATTTCCTGACCCATTGATAATAATATGTGCTTTAAAATGCTTATAAAAAGTGGTTTTTATTGAGAACATTCAATTTTGGTCAGCTACTTCCGTACTGTTTACATTGTCATTGCATCCATCGAAAATAATTTTAAAGATTTTTGTCACAATAGTATTTTTAACATACTTTATGTAGGTGTTCCAAATATCATCCACTGTTAATCC
This sequence comes from Maratus speculifer, assembly GCA_964019185.1. Lineage (NCBI taxonomy): Eukaryota > Metazoa > Arthropoda > Arachnida > Araneae > Salticidae > Maratus > Maratus speculifer. Next base: position 160,884,728 of record OZ025298.1, read on the forward strand.
ATTCTTCCAAACTACCTCATGTAACATGAAACCACCACGTACAACGGCCTATTATTTCTCCAGTTGTTCAAATATTTGATATAAAGCCATTTGTTTTGGCTTGCTCATTCTGCAAATCAATGAAAAGAGATATGGGAAAGGGAGAATACTCATGCTGTAATAATCTGCTAGATCATTGTTGTTTATGTTAACTCAAGAAAATCCGTTGGAACATAACAAAATTGATCGTAGTCGTAATATGATCATGTAAATTGATTGAATCTGGCATCATGTTGAATGCTGCACCTTTCAGAGTCAATCTTACTTCTCAGAAACATTTCTAAAACTTCTGAATCACTTTTTTACTCTCGCATCACAAATTTTTGAATCAGGTGACAGTTTTATTCTAAAAAACCGTCACAGTTATCGATTTGATGTTATTCATCGATATATCTGTATTCGATAAAAGATGGTTTATTTTCAAACCAAGATGCAAGTGTGGAGCTATTCGTAGCATCACTATTTAAATAAATACACATTCCATATCATAAAAAAAAATCCAACTGCGATACGCTACAATAAACAACATGTTAGACATGATAATGATAATATATGTCAAATTAGTAGCATTTTACTTTTTTCACGAAAGTTAGAGCACGGTTAGCCTGACCATCGAAGACAATCTCTTAAACGGTGTTAAATAATTACCTTTGTTTTAAGAAAACATGGAAAGTGACTTGTTTACATTTTCAAAACAATCAGCTTTTTTTTTTTTTTTTTTTTTTTTTTACTCTGCTTTTAAACCGACCGACCGACCGACCCTGTACATCAAAATAAGATTCCAAAAATAGGAAAAACAAAAAAAATATGTTTCATTCATTTTTCTTACTTAAGAATAATTTCTCACAAAGAAAGATATCATCTATATGTGAATAAAAACCTTTATTTTTCATTTTATCATACTTAATTTCTTGGAGAAAAATATATTATTAAAATACATTATATAATCAAAGTTTAAATTAAAACGAAGTATACAAAGTAATAAGTGAAAAAAAAGAAATTGAAACATTATTCAAATATGAATCTGTAAATATTTGTCTAAAAAGAGTAAAATTACTTTCCATAAGCAACAGCTGTTTTGAATTTAAACAGTGGTCATTTTTTAAAGAGAAACAAAACACGCTTCATCTATTTAACTTAATTAATTATTTTAAAATAAAGCAACGAAAAAAGAAATAACCGTGACTTCCCCATCTTCTTTTTTTGATGCCATATATCTTCCTTAGAAAATTAAATGACTGATTAATTGAATGTAAACTCACTAAATAATATAATACATAATTATTACATAATTTGTATACAATTTTCAATATATATTGTTACAATTTTAAAACTTTTTATTTTATACTACTTACCCAACATATGTAATGTAGGATCTTGTAATTGGTATGAAAATCGAAAAAAAAATTTTTTTGAAGTATTTATACGTTTTAGATACTGGAGATTCCGAAAAACATATTTTGAGGGAATTTTTTTTTGCCGTTCATCCATCTGTGTGACTGCCTGTCTGTGTTTCTCTAAACACTCTATCTCCCGACCAAATTAAGTTAGAGACTTGAAATATTGTATGTACTTAGCATGTAACAATGGGACGAATCCTATTTAATATCAGTAACCTCGATTATCTATGAACTATTTTCTAGTCTCAAATAATTCGTTCTTATTAAAGGTATATAAAAATTTTCGATATTTTTTAGAAAGTAGTATATAGTTATAGACGTAAATGTCAAAAATATTTAAAAAAAAATTGCATAAAGAACGAAGTTGATTAATTATTAATTAATTATTAATTATTAATTGCCTAGATACTTGTAATCCTGTTTTCCACATTCTTCGATTTTTTTCATGATCCTGTATTTCATTCAAAATTCAATTCAAAAACATAATTTAATTCGAAATGCGACGCTTAATCCGACGCAGTAAACTGTTAGTTAATATGATTATTGTTTTTGGAGTTATAAGCGTATTTATTTTACGCAATTCGGTACTATAATAATAGTTAGGTGTTTTATATAATTTCTCGATATAGTTCATCAGCAATTCATTAATAGAATATTACTATGTATATTAAAAATATTTAAATATACGATTTTCACCAGTTTAAACATTGGTTTGCGTAAGATAGCTTTTGTATTTTATTTTCTAATTTACATATATTTTTTATTAGAAATTATTACACCAAGGTACCTTATTTGAATTTTATTTGGGATACCGTACATTATTCCTACCTTATTCGTATACCTTACTTATTTTTAAAATTGTAAAAATTAACTTTAAAATTAAAAATGAGGCAAGAGATACGGATAATGTAGTGAATGATGTACGATATCCAGAATAAAATTTATATGAGGGGTAAAAATTTCTAGCATTAAAAATATGCAAATTAGAAAACAAAATACAAGATCTATCTTACACAAACTGCTTAAGCTGGTGACAAATAAATCTACAGTGTGAACCTGAACTCTTGGGCTAAACTCTAAATTTTAAACGATGATAGCTTACATCAGCACAAACAATATTAAATCGGGGATATCGTAAATTATTCACTATCTTATTCGTATGTCTTACCTAATTGTTAAAAATTTAACTTTAAAATCAAATAATTAGAGCATTTCATGTTTTACTTTCTAAAGTGAATTTTGTATAAAATCGTAAACCAAGGATTACTAATCATTTTATATTTATAAATTTATATTAATAGATTAAAAAATATTATAAAATGTATTGAATACATTTAAAGTAATCAAACAATTTAATATATTTTATAAAAGTTACATAAAGACAATTATTAAAATATTTCATTAAAATCTATTCAAAATATATCCAATGATTTGTATACAAATTTAAAAAAAAATTAATTATCTATTTCTAACCACAATTATTTTACTTAACTGGACAGAATTCTAAGATTTTGAAAAATCTCTTTTACGAAGAACCCATTTTCAAGAAGTGTTGTAAAGCATATAACAAGATTGTTTAAAGCCCTGGTATTACATGGATGTGTTATCTGGCATGATACCAAAAAGGATTTTAATGCGTTAGGCTGTCGATTATCCTTGATATGTTCACTACATTATCAGGAGATGCAGCAAGATTTTTCTCCCATTTTTCTTTCTTAAATTTATTTATATTTTCTTTGGAATGCTTCCAAATAGATATGTTTAGCTTATATTTAGATTCAGTCTTATACATATTCAAGAAAAAAATTAAAGAAAAATTTCTTATATTTCAATCAATATATACTGATACATAACCATACAATGATAAAAAGTTTATTATATCCATGAGATTTTTTAAATCACAAGATTTTAAGAATTTCACCTTTTATATAAACATTTTAATAAAAATTTCATATTACTTGAGAGAAGTGTTGCAACAATTTAAAAAAAAATAACATTCACATTTTTCGGATCCGTTTAATAAGATCCAAAATCATAATAAAAATAAAATAAAAATAATGGCTAAATACCATGTGAAAGCTTGAATGGGATGAACCAAGTTGGAAATTATTTTTAGAACATGGTCTATTTTAATTTAATTTTTTACAATTGAGCACGTGGTTTTTCTTGTTTATATCTCATTGTCGCGTGTCATTTGTATTGACCTTGAAACGATTTTAATTTTATTATGATTATGGATCTTATTAGAGGGATCCGAAACTTGTCAATGTTATTTATAACGCATATAGAGACAATATACATAGATTAAAATAATTATTGTTTTAAAAAATCAAATCTATAAATTGAAATAAAATTTAAACATTAGAGCGTTATTTAAATGTTTATTTTATATTTGTATTGTTACTAGGAACAAACATACTTTTATCCAAATCATTATGTATATACATATATATATATAAATACTGAAATTTATGTATATATATATATATATATATAAACATTACATAATAATACAAATCAACATCTACATCGAATATATAGTAACCCAATAAAACAAAATTAAACACGACAAGACTTTCAAATGGAATCAACAACAATCTAATAAAATTGAATATTTTGTTACGTGAGTTGTTTTCATGGGTAATGCCGTGCAGTCACAGAAAATTATGATTAATTTGTGAGGTAAAAATAAGGAAAATGTCCTAATGCATAATTTTCTAATATTGCCAGATTAATCGTACGAAAAATATATAAGTAATTAAATCAGGAAATGTAAAACCATCAAAAGCTGAATCATATAATGAAACCGATGAGCATAAAATGTTTTGACCATTAAAAATAGAAATTGAAATTAGGAAATATTTGTACTAAACATTGTACTAAATGGCCAACCTGTTGAATAAATACAAAACTGCATACTCATTTTAATAACAGTTAATGAGCTTGCATACGGTTAAGGGATATAAAATGGAAGGAAGAAAATATCTATTATAATTTAAAATAAATTTATTAAGAAAATTATAGTAATAAAATTACATTGAATAAATTATATTTTATGTAAATTAATGGAAATATATAGTAACTTTAATAAAATGAATTGAAAAAATATACAGTGAATAGTAGAAAATAGTTTACATCGCACACACACACACAAATATATGTATATATAAGTTACATTAATTAAATTCATTAAATTAATTCAATAAATAATATTAATGATTAACTTGAATCTAACTTTTAACAATTTCGACGACATATAAAATATCGATTACAATATATAAGTAGAGAATACAGTTTACGAGTATAAAATGCATATATTAATTATATATTTTATTCCCTAATTTATTTTATACTTCTATATTGCTTTTAGTTTAGTATTTTCGCATTAAATGAAACTAATTTCAATTTTTTTTCCAAGAAAATATCTAAACATTATGTTATTAATTATCACATAATTATAATTATATTATTTACTTATTGAGGTATTGGGATATGACATAAGAATGATGTAGTTGCTAAAAATTAGAATCATTAAATGCAATAAATTTGTTATAAAAACAAAAATTACACAAACTCAGAAAAAAAATCTCTTATCATACACAATTCTTTTTTAATGTGGAACGTATCAAGATTTGTTTCCAGAATACGATGCCTATTCTTTTTTCTAAGAAGAACATTTCTACAAACATTTAAGAAAAAAAATCAATAGATTAGTATTTTCATAAAAATGGATTGTTGTTTCTGAAACACACTGTATTTGGTTAATTTTCAGACCGTTGGGGATATGTGTTACATTTCGTTATTTATATAATACTTATTACTATGCAATGTATATTTTAATGCACACTTTCCATTCTCTAGCTTGGAAAACAAAACATATTTTGAACAAGGAAATGTATTTCATTCAACATTCCCTGTATTAAATAGGATAGTCATTAAAATTTTGCATAATTAATTTGATTATATACATTTGTTGTATGTATAATTTATTTATTTATTTATTTACAAAAACGCGATGATTGATGTGTATGTAATGCCTTTCCACAATTTCGAAAATATTTTACAAGAAAATAAATTTTACACTAATAATATTGTAAATATTCAAAATGTTACTACTTTCCATTATTCCCCACTTCATTCACTGATCTTGTGCAACAAATTAAAGTGGAACGTATATTTTAAGAAATGTATGTATTACCTTACACAATAAAAAAATACATCCTACCGTATAATTTTTTTAATTGTAAATTATAAATAGATATATATTTATTCTGGCTAGATAAGCGATGTAGCCTAGTTTATATGTTAATGCAAGCCCTTTGCATTAAATTACTCATATGGACATTCTAAAGGTTACATTAAATTTAAAGTATTAGAGTAATTCCTTATGAAATCAACCAATAAAAAAATATTTTTTATGTTAATGTTTTAGATTGTACTGGTTTTTTACGAGTTTATTATACTTACGTATGGGATTAAAATTGTGAAGTTTAACTTTTTTTTTCGACAATTCGTTTTAAAGTTATAAATTTTTGAAATTTTGAAAATTTTACAAAATTTGTATAGTCTTGTAATCTTTAATCGGTTATAACTTCTAAACTATTTGACCTAGAGAATTAAAATTGGCATCATTTTTTCAGTTTTTTATACTGTTTCATAGAATATATAACATGACCAAAATATTTAAAAAAATATTTTTTTGTAAAAAAATTTATATGAATTTTAAAAAAATTCAAAATCGGAATTTTTGATTTTCTAGAAAAAAATATATTATGTTTAACACCCTTTTAGCAACTTTTATGCCAAATTTTATGATGGAACGCCTATGGTGTCATACAGAAAAAAAATATTTTCTGTATCAATGTTCATATAAATGTGTAATAAAAAAAATACTTTAAGGTATACTGCACAGTTTAGCCCGAAGTGTTACTTACTTAGAAACAAATACAAAATGGAAAACTTTAAGAATGACCTGTTTTATTAAAAGATAAATAATAAATTTTAGATATTTAATAAACAAATTACGTATTCAGTTTGGGACAGTGGAGCTCAATTTTTCGATCTTAGTACAAGCATTTTTTCTTCTTATGTAAAATTTGACCTGCTCTTTACATTTCCTCTTTGGGTACTGTGTATGTTCTGCCTGTTGCAGTGATTGGGTGTAGTATGCATAAAATAAAGTATTTTGGTATTGTGAAAATGTCTCAATTTCTAGGATAAGAGAATGATGAAGATAATCTGCTTGGATGAAGGAAAGAAACTTTAACATCTTCTTCCACCTGATCTTTTGTGAAAACAAATGCCACCCACCACTCATTCTCATAGGCACAAGCAACTTACACCACAATTTCTTCAAAGAAGTACCTTTTACTACTTTTACATTTACTTTTAATAATAGGTGACTCTCCAATAGATGTTAATGATGCACTCAAATTATCAAAACCAGATTCCACATCCATGAATTCAAGGTCATCTTTACTAAAACCTGGTTTTGGATTGTCATTATTTGGAATGTCTGAAAAATTAGTATCAATGTCATTTTCACAATTTGAGGGATATTTTTCCTTGCCTAATTGTAAGCGGCAATGAGAGCAGATTTTCATGCTTTTTCCAATGCCATATTTTAATGTTGTCATCCACAACGTAATATTTCTTAAATTTTTACTTACCTAGTGTTCTTGCTTTTTGAATGGATTATAACAAAATTTATTCTATTTTTTTTATCCATTTTCAGTTTGAAGCCATTTCCCTCTTAGTATTTTATAACACAAATCCACATTCAACTCAAAAAAATAATAGTAAAAAAAAAAAAAAAAAAAAAAAAAAAAAAAAAAAAAAAAAAACACCTACATTGTACAATACAAGTTATAAACAGACAGCAATAGACTTGAGATAGTGTGCCACTACAGAAGATTTTAGAGAAACTGGCGATTTTAAAAGCCTTGTAAGAAAGGCATGCAGGTTTAGCAGAAAACAATGACTGAGTGATGTTTGAGCGTGACTCATTGTGATTGTGAAAGCATTCAACTTCAGGAGCATAATTTGTTTTGTTGAACACTACTTTGAGATTGTCTTTCATTAACTCATTTATTACCAATTTATTCATTTTTAAGCATAAAATTTAATTAAAAGTAATGTTAAATTAAGAATAATTAAAAAAGCATTCTATTTAAATTCCAAGAAAATAAATTAAAAAAGTATTTAGCTTGTCAATTACACAAAATATTAATTATCTTGATTACTTTAAAATTTTACTGTTATGTGTTTAACAAAATAATAAAACCTAGCGAATTATAAACTAAAATTTTATTTTATAATTGAACTTGACTTGCATGAATGAGAAATATGAACATTGGAAACAAAAATAGACTACCTTTTATAGTTAATTTGCTTTTTAACAAAATATAATGAGATTTTTTTTACAGAAACTGGCCGATCATTCATATAGAAAATAATTTTTTTCTTTATGATACCATAAGTGTTCCATCATGAAATTTGGCACAAAAGTTGCTAAAAGGGTGTTAAATATAATATATTTTTTAAAACAAAATCAAAAATTCCGATTTTGAATTTTTTAAAAATTTATATAAATTTTTTACATAACAAATATTTTTTTTTAAATAATTTGGTCATGCTATATATCCTCTGAAACAGCATACAAAACTGAAAACAATGACTTAAATTTCAACTCTTTAGGTAAAATAGTTCTCAAGTTACAGCAAATTAAAGAAAACCAAAAAATACAAATTTAATTAAATTTTGCAAATTTCAAAAATTAATAACTCAAAAACCAATGGTTAAAAAAATCTGCAAATTTGTATTTTTTATCTACTATTCTTGTACAAAATCTGAGCCAAAAATTAACAAAATCCAAAGACCTGAAATTTTGTCCATTGGTTGGTTTGATGTGGACTGACCATATAGTAATATTTAGTAGAATAAATACCATCTGGATTGCTCATAAAATCGTAAAGTTCAAATATCTGGATTTCAAAAAAAGTTACAAACTGCAAATTAGAGAGATATATAATAACACTTTTATAACTTATAAAGATTGCCCCGTACTTAAATTTCCTTATTATTATTTCTATTTATCTGTACTTTTATCAGGATAAATCACAATTTGGCATCTTTCAAAACTTAATATTTTAATCTTATAAAGATAAAATTACTATGAGTACAGTAATATGTTTCTTAATTTGATATCACTGCAGCCAATGGCACTTCAGGTCCCTTTCAAAGAACTTGCATCAGCTCACAATCTTATTGAAATTTTACTTAATCTTGATTAGAATCATGTACACCAGAATTTTTATTTTAAACAGTTCAACATGTGTATTAAACCTTGTCCTGCGAAGCTTTTATATAAATAACTATGTGGAAAAATTTCTCCTTTCAATTGAATAAATTAAAGACGTTGGCGATTAAAGTTAGGTGTGTTAGAGAAAAATATTCAGGTATTCAGGTGTAATAAAGTTAGCTTTAGATTCTAAAAATTTTCCCAGCGTGGTTTTTTAGTTTTCTTTTTGAGACAGATATAAGATTTGATACAGCAATTTATTGATTATGTATACAAGTAAGTATATTTTAGATAATATGTATTCGTAAAATATGAGGAGTGATTTTTTCGTTAATGCTTTTCGGCGTTATTACCCACCTCCATAGGTAAAAACGCCATGCAAACAAAATTATACAGTAAGATGGAATAATGACCTGTAAACTGTGCATTTTAAAAGATATAAAAGCTACAAACTTGCACATTAACGCGTTTCTGTTACTCCCCATTAACTGGAATTTCAAGATGCAGTAATATTCATTTGGTATTTTATTCCTCTGATATGATTAAAAAAAAAGAATAGCAGCGTTTAAGACACACAAATTTCTTTTCATTCTTTTTGGTTTTTAACAATCGCAATAATGTTTTCTAGTGCATATAATCAAAATAAAATCTATACTAATAAAAGAACAAAACGCTCTGTCTGTGTGTGTATCTGTGTGTGTGTCTGTGTGTGTGTCTGCGATGGCTAGCAAAATCCACAGCACGTACGAAGCTCAAAATTTTTTTGAGAGTAGCCCAATGTCTCTCCTGATGCACCTGAAGCTCAGAATTTCAAAATTCTATTTATTAACTGAGTAATTAATTAAATTCCAAAGCTCACTCTCATAAAAAATAGCCTTTTTTCGCTTTTTTTCGCTTTCATTTTCTTATGGTTGATTGGTTGCATAAAATGTTCGCAGAAATAATTAATAAAAAGAATACTGCCCAGTTAAACTGATGGCATTGAGCTCACAGGCTACAAATACTAATTGCACATTAAAGCCTTATATTTTCAAGGGTTAATTCCGTTCGAAAAAAAAATTAAGAAGGGGAAACAGCTCTCCCCTTTCCTCTTTTTTTTATACTTAATCATTGAACCTCCTATACTATCAAAGACATGCTTTATCATATAAAAAATCTATATCCAAAATTCAGAGCAAATTAGATAATTCTTAATAAAAACCCATTTAGCATTTATATAATTTAAAAGGAGTTATCCCCCTCTTTTATACTTAACCATTAAACTTCCAAAACTATTCAGAGATTTGAACGAAATCTGACAATTCTGCTTGAAAAACCCATTTATATAAATTAAGGGGGGGGGGGCATTAGAACCCCTGTTCCCCTTATTTATACTTATTCAATGAACACCTAATAACAGTCACGGAATCGCCTCATCAGAATGATCCTAATCTAAATTTTGAACGAAAATTAATTCTGCATGAAAATCCCATTTATATCAACTAACGGGGGGGGGCATTAGAGCCCCTGTTCCCCCTATTTATACTTATTCAATGAACACCTAATAACAGTCACGGAATCGCCTCATCAGAATGATCCTAATCTAAATTTTGAACGAAAACTTAATTCTGCATGAAAATCCCATTTATATCAACTAACGGGGGGGGGGCATTAGAACCCCTGTTCCCCCTATTTATACTTATTCAATGAACACCTAATAACAGTCACGGAATCGCCTCATCAGAATGATCCTAATCTAAATTTTGAACGAAAACTTAATTCTCAATTAAAATCCCATTTATATCAACTAACGGGGGGGGGCATTAGAACCCCTGTTCCCCCTATTTATACTTATTCAATGAACAACTAATAACAGTCACTGAATCGCCTCATCAGAATGATCCTAATCTAAATTTTGAACGAAAACTTAATTCTGCATGAAAATCCCATTTATATCAACTAACGGGGGGGGGGATTAGAACCCCTGTTCCCCCTATTTATACTTATTCAATGAACACCTAATAACAGTCACGGAATCGCCTCATCAGAATGATCCTAATCTAATTTTTGAAAACTTAATTCTGCATGAAAATCCCATTTATATCAACTAACGGGGGGCATGAGCCCCCCGTTCCCCCTCTTATACATATCGAATGAACACCAAAAACTAATCAGGGAAGCGCCTTATCAGGATATACCTATATACAAAATTTCAAGTGGATCCGATATTTTTATCATGAGTTATCGCGTTACGCACATACGCACATACATACAGAACGGACGGGCACATAAGCTCTCAGGCTATGATAGCCTGTGAGCTAAAAAAGCTGGGACAGAGCTTTAAAATTCATAGACTGGCAAACTGCCAGTTTAAATGAGCATTTTTTTTATCACAGCTCCTGTACACCATGAAGAAAAAGATAGGTGGAGGCGAAGTAAACCGAAAAAAAGTTTGCAATATTAAATCATTTATCGCTGAAATTTTAATGTCTCAAACAAAAGCACGAGGAAGGAATTTTGTATTAATAAAACGAATTGAAAGAAATGAATTACAGCTGAAGCATATAACGAAGAAATAGTAATTTTTTAAAATGGTTTTTTTTCTATTATATTATTTAGGTTAAAGTTAGGTTAAAGTTAAATTGCATTTATGTTATGGTTAGAATAAGGATATGTTACAATAAAGTGAAGGCTAGGTTACATTTCTGTTATATTTAATTTACGGTAGGGTACTGTTAAGTCGCTGTTAGGTTACAGACAGGTTCTGGTTCTGGTACAAAAGTTTAAGGTTAGGAATTTATACACAGAGTGAACATTGCGCAAGATTTGATTAAAAATAACACTTACTTTTGTAAAATAGCTCTGAAATTATAATACTATATACCAATCTTTTTGCTACCATCGTGTATCGATTTCCTTCATGGTATAGTCGGATTTAAGAGTGATATAATTAGTTTGAAATTCAAAATATTTCACTTGGGATTTGTATGTGAAAATAATAATTAGTTACGTGACTTAACAGTGATTTTTACGGGTAAATATCAACTTTTTAACACGAAAATCATGCAATCGTTGGATACATATTCCCTCTCGCGTTTTTCATTGCTCATTTTGAGTATTTTTAGAGCTTAATATTAGTTGTTGTTTCTAAAACCGATTTTTCACACAGTCCTTTGCTATGTATTGCAGACAATGCATTTCTGCATGTAACGAGTTAATGATAAAATCATACAAATTTCAAGTTCGTTTAATATTGTTAATACGGACCCGGGCAACGCCGGGCGGGTCAGCTAGTAAAAAATAAAGCTTTTTCGGATGTAGTTTTTTTGCTGAAAAGAATCGACAGGGGTAATAACGACAGTGGATGGCGTTATTATTCCAATATATTTGATGATCTCTATATTTTATATTCCAAACAGCCTCAGAAACACATTCTGAAACTCGCACAACATTTTAATGCAAATGAAATACACTGCAAAATTTATGCAGCATACAAGGTATTTCCTAATAAATATATTATTTTCAAATCGCACACTGTAAAAAAAAAATTGGAAACTTACAAAAATTTTTGTAGTAGAATTATATTCTAGGAACATTTTATGTAACGGCAACAATAAAAATTCATGTAACAGATACAGATTTGCACTTTGAATCAAACAAATTTTAAGGTTACTAAGAATTTTTTTGGGAAATCGTATTCCAAGAACTTTTTAGGTGACGATAACGAGCATTATAGATAAAATTTTAGTAAAGTTACCAAAATTTTAGTAAATTCTTTTGTAAAGTTACAGATGGTTTTAGTTTTGCTTACAAGTTTTGTAGATTGACATCATTTTCTTGTACAGTGTACACATAAAATTTTAGTAAGCATAAGAGATTTCGGTTAATTTAGATTACTAAGGTTACAGATTTTTTTTACAGTGCAGAACATACAAATTTTAGATCAAGCGCTGATTTTTATATTTTCTTCCTGTTATAATTTCTACTAAAGAAAAAAATATCTTTTACCTATTATTATTATTATTATTATTATTATTGTGATTTAGGTTCCTCAGGGCCCTTCTGCGCAAAACCCGTAGCACATTCCTCCGTAAGTACGCGTAATATTAGCACTTGGCGTTGATACCTTCACTAACATTACTAACATTACACCCCTTATTTAAAATTTATGCCGCGATATCATACTTTATTCGCTACTTTATTCGTATCTTATCAATTTTTACTTTTTTCTATCTTTACAAGAAGAAAGTATTGGATTCATGAAAATTTTTGACTTCCGGTTTTCAACGGATTTATACGTTTTAGAAGGTCCTGAACCCGTTTTGACTATTTTTAGAAAATGTCTGTCTGTGAGTCTGTCAGTCAGTCTGTCTCTCTGTCTGTATGTGACAAAAAATTGTGGGCGCTCTATCTCAAGAACTAATGTTCGAAATTTTATAAAATTTTATATTCAGTTAGACCTTGATATGAATTAGTGCCTATTGATTTTTGGTGTAAATTGGCCTGCAGGTGGCGCTCCTACACTACGTTATTCATGATTTTAATGATTGCTATATCTCAAGAACTAATGCACAGAATTTCACCAAAATTCAGATTCTGTGATACCTTAATATACATAGACGCTAATTAAGTTTTGGTGTAAATTGGCCTGCAGGTGGCGCTGCTATGCCACGTTTTTCATGATTTTCATGATAGTTATATCTCAAGAACTAATGAACAGAATTTCAACAAACTTCAGATTCCGTAATACCTTGAGATACATTGCCACTGATAAGGTTTTGGTGTGAACTGCCCAATAGGTGGCGCTGCTATGCCGCATTTTGCACGATTTTCGCGATAGCTATATCTCAAGAACTAATGCAGAGAACTTCATCAAATTTCAGATTCTGTTACACTAGAATATATAACATAATTAGACGCTGATTACATTTTGGTATAAACCTCACAACAGGTGGCGCTGCTATGCAACGTTTTTCATGATTTTTTTTATTATTATTATTCCCATTAATTGAATGAAACAGAAATTTAAGGTGAAAATAAAAGTTGGTATAGTATTGAATTAATAATATTAAAATATTAACATGTGTAACTGCTACTTGAAATATTAAAATGTGCGTATGAGATAGAAGAAAGTTTTGAAATTGGTACATCCAACTAGTTTTATTATTATTTTAATTTCTAATAAAACAATTAACATATTTTTAGTTTTAATTTCTAAAGTGGGTTTTATATAAATTCGTAAACCAAGCAACACTAATACTTTTCCATATTTATATTTGTAGAATTATAAATTTTATAAATTATATTGAATACTTTTAAAATAATCTAACGGTTTTATGTCTTTTATAAAAATTGGAGAAATGCAATTATTAAAATAATTCGTTAAAATTCACCCAACTTATATCCAGTGATTTCTAAACAAATATTTTAAAAATTCTATTTCTAACCATAATTTGTTTTCCGTAACTAGACGGAATTCTAAGATTTTGAAAAAATGTCATTTACGAAGTGCCTATTGTACAGAAGTGGTGTGAAATATAACGAGATTCTTAAAAGCCTTTACAATTCCCTGGTATTATACGAATATGTTATCTGGCATGATACCAAAAAGGATTTTAATGCGTTAGGCTGTCGATTAACTTTGACATGTTCACTACATTATCAGGAAATACGGCAAGATTTTTTTCATTTTTATTTCTTAATTTTTTTTTCATTGGAATTCTTCCAAATCGATGTTTATTGCTGATGGGTTTAGTTATAGGTATCAGACAAATCCACATTCAAGACGAAAAAAATTTAAAGGAATATTTCATATATTTTTTTAATCAATACGTCATGAAACATAACCATAAACATTAAATAAATTTTTAAAAGAATACATATTCATATAGAAAAAATAACAAATATATATTGCTTTAAAATTCAAAACGATATATTGCGGTAAAAATGCATAACATAAATTTGAAAGTTTATTTTATATTTATAATATTACTAAGAATTATATTGCGTCTTCTTCCGATTTACCTTATACGCACAAACACACACACAAATATGTATGTATATATATTCATACTTAATCAAATGTAATCAAAGACTAATTTAATAATTATACAATTATAAATTTATGTAACTGATATATGATTTCTGAATCATGCAGTAAAAATAATTTATAAACCTCTGTTGACTTCCAAATAAAGAAATTCGTGAAGTTTGGCATCACGGACTGCAGTTTTCCATTGGATAAAACAATAGATTCATTTATGCATTTTAAATAAACTCAAAACAAATAGGTTTTTCTGTTTTTTTTTTTTTTTTTTTTTTTTTTTTTTTTTTTTTTTTTTTTTTTTTTTTTAATTATTGCTATCTCCCTTACAGCGTGGACAGACGACAAGCAAACCGAAACTATAAACAATTTTTAACTTTGTTAGAAAGTGATAAAAATATATTTGGCTGAAAAAAAATATGGAAACGGAATTTTTAATCACTATGCATCAGTTGAATGTAATTTTGATAAAAGTAACAGATGACTTAATAGATTTCTAAAGTAATATGTACATGTGTCACCCCGTTTTTCATTTTTTAATATAAGCTGTAAAAATATACGTGAAGCAACATTATTCAAAGACACATTATTCAAAGCAACATTATTCAAAGTCTGGGGATACAAAGAAAAGAAAAAGTAGGTCGATACATAGAAAACTTCTCTCAGTCACTCTTCTCAGTCACTCTTCGATAAAGAAGATCGCGAATCAATGTATAAATAAAACCCTGCATACCTAGATGGTCGGTTAATTGGAACGGGAGGTACATGCAATGTAGATACCTCCACGACATGCGTCAGAGGTAATTTTGGGAGTTATCATATTTTCCTGAAGTCGCCCGCAGAAGACGGCGCGAAACGTTGATAGTTTTATTTTATTTTAACTAGGGAGGCGCCGCCCCCCTGCTCGCTATGCTCGCCAACCCCCCGCGTAATCGCTTCGCGATTCCAAATTATTGGCTACCCCTGCTTGCTGCGCTCGCCAATACCCCATGGTATGAATAAGCAGTTGCAGACTTTTCAACTGATGTGTCACACGACTGGTGTTGTAAAGAAATAAAAAATGTGCCCTCCTGGGGGGCAGAGTGGGAGGCGACACAAAAGACATCCATAATATGAATAAGCAGCTGCAGACCTCTCAAATGATATGTCACACGACTGGTGTTGTAAAAAATTGAAAATGTGCCCCCTGGGGGGCAGAGTGGGGGTGACACACAAGACATCCATAAAATGAATAAACAGTTGCAGACCTTTCAAATGATGTGTCACACAACTGGTGTTGTAAAGAAATTAAAAATGTGACCCCCCCTGGGGAGAGCAGAGTGTGGGGGTGACACACAAGACATTCATAATATGAATAAGCAGTTGCAGAACTTTCAAATCTTGTATAACACGACTGGTGTTGTAAAGAAA
This sequence comes from Maratus speculifer, assembly GCA_964019185.1. Taxonomy (NCBI): domain Eukaryota; kingdom Metazoa; phylum Arthropoda; class Arachnida; order Araneae; family Salticidae; genus Maratus; species Maratus speculifer. Next base: position 160,900,899 of record OZ025298.1, read on the forward strand.
TTAAAAATGTGTCCCCCCTGGGGAGCAGAGTGGGGGATAACACACAAGACATCCATTATATGAATAAGCAGTTGCAAACCTCTCAAATGATGTATCCAACGATTGGTGTTGTAAAGAAATTAAAAATTTGGCGAAATATTACAGTTATCGCCAAGTTGGCGTCACTTTTGACAACTAATTTTGGTCGCCAAATTTGGCGATATATCGCCAAGTTGGCGACAAACTTTGCGATTGTTGGCGATGGTAACCTTTCCTCTCTTTATGGTAACCCATACGGCGATGCATAGACGGAGCCCTTTCCTGATTGGTCTATTCGGCTCATGGAAGGAGTGAACAACCCGGATTCGTTAATTCCGGAAATCTTCCACATCAGCATCATTCCAGGAGTCATTCCTTTTAAGGCTAGTTTTTTTTACTATAGAAGGATTGTACAAACTTGTATTAAAATTCCTGTTTTGTGCACCACTGAGCAATGTGTTGAATTTTAATAAATACATTCTTATTAGTATTATTTTTTTAAGTTATCAGTTTTGTACTAGTTACACGGAATAAAAATATTGTTTTATAGTTCAAATTTATGAGAGTAAATAATAATAAAATTTTAAATAACGCTTTTAAATAATAACCAATATTTTAATTTTTTTTTTTTTTGAAAAAAAATGCCAAATTTTACACAAAATATCGATTTTGAGGTCAAAAGCGAGGACTGAAGCCATTTTTTTCAACTAAAAATATTTCGCATTTGAAGTATGCACAAGTACGAAGGCAACTTTTGAACCTCCCCGTTTTTTATTTAAAGAAAAATTTCTCCTTTCTATTGTTTATAAATTTATTATATAACTTTATTTATGTTTAGGCATTAAGTAATAATAATTAAAAAGAATAATTGCTTAATTTGCTTTGCAACATTTGCGATTTTTTTCATTTTAAACTTATACATCACTCTTTAAATTTAAGGAAAACGTTACTTTACTGAAAGTATCATGCGTAGTAGAGCGCAAACATTATTAGAATGTTGTAACATCAGTTAAATTTTGTCTTAATATAATATTTTCTGAACATCTCGAAAAACTCATCCTCAGTTTATTGTTACATAAATAGTAATTGAATAGCATGGTAAATAACAACATCCGTTATGTTTCAGACAATGAAAAATTCGTTAATTTTTTAATAATCTATTTTCATAGTTATTGCAGATGTTATTAATAAAAAAGCAATTTTTCTTTAAATTGAAAACAAAATCGGGCCAAAAAGGATTAATTGGAATAAAGTTAAACTGTTTTGATTAAGCATAGTAAGACCAAGCTTTTAATGAAACTTTCAAGTGTATATATGTTATTTAAATCTGTTATTTCTGTCTATTTTTTTTAATTTCTTATCGTGCGGGTATTTTCAAAACTTTTGTATGAGTAATGTATAATTATCATTAATTATTATAATAAGTTAAAGTAATTTATCAAATGTCAGTTTCTAGATTTACTAACACGCATATTTATGAATTTTTAAACTAAGTAATTCCATACCCATTATGATCGTGTTCGAGAAATAACTGCTGCTATTGCAAATACATGAATTAAAACATGATTAGTTCTTAAAACTTCATGTAAAGTATCAGAATATATGTATAAGGATTGTCAAGATCATAGATTACCATGTTTGTTTCAAAAAGGGTTTCTTTCAATAGAATGTGTAATTTAAGGCAAGGAGATTTTAATTTTTTGAAACAAAATATGCATTAATTATAAATAGAAGTTTTTTTATACGTCCATTAAAAACATTTCAAATATATGCGTTAAAATATTTAATTGCTATAAAGGATGTCAAATACTAATAAAAACATTAAAAGATCTTAATAATTTTTACATGTTTCGATTCAATTTATTCAATCATCATCAGAAAAATAAAATACAAATAAACACAAAGATGTAAAATGACAATCTTCATGTCATCTTCATGTCATCTTCTTGTCATTTTCCATCTTTGTGTTTATTTATATTTCATTTTTCTGATGATGATTGAGTAAATTCAATCGAAACATGTAAAAATTATTAAGGTACCCTGGGGTAATAACGCCACGTTAAGGTTCTACCAATTTTCACGGCTTAGTTTTAAATTGTATTTTTCAAACAAATATAGGATCTGATACAGCAACTCATTGACTATCTATATAAAATAAAATAATTTAACAAATATGTATTCATAAAATTTAATGGCGTTTTTTCTTGACCAATGCTATTTGGCGTTATTACCCACCTATATGGGTAATAACGCCATGCAAAAAAAACTATGAAATAAGATGAAATAATTGCATGTAGATAGCCCAATTCTAAAAATACAAACTCTACAAACTTAGAAATTAACAAATTGCATTCTAATCTTTTGAAAATGTTCAATTTTTTGTGAAAGTGTAAGAAAAATAAAGGTGTGGTGTGGGAGGGGGGGATGAGGCAAAAGAATATCAGACCGTGAGCTTCTTTTTGCTCAAAAAGGACCGCTTAAATAGAAATATGAAAAACACTGCACAGTTTTAACTGTGTTTATTTGTGTTTATTTAGGATGTAGCTCGGCCACCATAGGGAATCAACCGGGGTATTAATGTCAAGGATTGGCGTTATTACCCCGATATAGTTATTGCGCAGTACATTTTAAATTACAAATTATCTCGAGAAGATATCCAAAATCTTCAACAACATTTTAAAAGTACATGAAATGCACTACAAATTTATGTAATTAACAAAGCATTTTCGGATAAAAAGATAGTCTTCACATGACAAAACGTATCTCGCAAATTTTAGATCAAGCGTTAAATTTAGTTGTTTGTAAAAACAATAAGACCTAAAAATGAAACAAATTAACTTGAAGCTGTTTTTTGTGATTTATATGACTCAAAACCCTTTTGCGCAGAGCACATGGGTGTCATTTACCTGATTATTTCATAATTATGCAAAATATAAGCGCTTGGCGTTATTACCCCGCCTGGCGTTATTACCCCAGGGTAACTTAATATCTTTTAATGTTTTTATTAGTATTTGACGTCCTTTATAGCAATTAAATATTTTAACGCATATTTTTGAAAAACAAAATATGCTTTTTTTTTCAAATCTACACCGTTTTAGAAAACTAATTCACATGAATTTATTTTTCATTAAAATATTTCTTAAAATAAATTATTTGTTATTATTTTTTAGTCTAAAAATAGATTGTTATTAGTGTAAAAGTTAATATTACATAAAAAAAACATGAAAAATGATGGATAAGCAAATCATAGCGCATTATTAGATAATAAAATCTTATACTATAAGTATTACATCTAACTATAAATTGAAAAGTGCCCGTAAATTAATAAAGTGTACATGATTCTTAAAAGTACATGGAATTTCGAGTTATTAAACACATTAAATCATAAAACAGTTTATAATGAAATTCGATATTTCATAATTATATGACGTTTTCAAATTTAAATAGATAATCAAACTTACTAGAAAATAAAAGCACATTTATAAAAAAAAATTATTATCATCCTCAGTCCTGATGTCACCTGTAGGAGACACTTAACAACAGATTTTAAATTAATTTAAATATTTATAGAATAATTGAGATTTCTTCTAGACCTTTTTAATAAATACATCCATATGATTAGCATTCCTTTACAGCAGAATACATTTTTGTAGCTGTTTTACAGTAATTTTGATCTGGTGCTTTTGGTTTCACGTAAAATTTGTCTTAGGACTGAGGGGCTTTACGATACTGAATGCTTCTGTTAGATTGATGTAAAAAATTAAATGTATAGAGACTATATGTAAAAAAAGATATTTCTAGGAAAAAATCTCAAATAAAAATAATGAAATTTTTGGCTGTTCTACTAATTATAAAATTCAGCAATTTTGGCTAAACTGTACATCCCCCCCCCAAAAAAAAAGTAAATAAAAATAAAAAATTAAATCGCTATTTATAATAGCTTATTATTTGGAACAATGAAGAGAAAAAATGAAACTGGCAGAAACGAATGTAAAGCCAGTAATTAAGGATCTCAACCTTGAAATGCGCAGTGCATCTGCGCAAGCTCTTATAACGATTTATTTCTATTGCAGCCTTATGTCCCGCTGCGATTAAATCACTGTTGGTGCAAGTGCAAATATAGGCTCTCTTCTTGATTATATATTTTATTAGAGAATACATTATTCATGCATTACGTTTTTATGTATTTAATTTTATATCAATTTTTACAGGTATATTTAATTGAGTCATTTCGTGTTACTTAATGCATAAACTGTCTTTGAATTGTCATGCAATCAGATGGCTTGTGCCCAAAGTTTGATAGTTTTGAAGTATTTAAAAATAATTTGCTAGTGACCTTTTCGGATTTTAAAAGATGTTATTTGTGTATAATACTTATATATATATATATATATATATATATATATATATATATATATATATATATATATATATATATATATATACAGTGGCGGTCAAAAGTTTCCGGCCAGCAAATTTTTTTTTGTAAATTTGTAAGTATACGAATATGAAGAGGAATTTTATAATGATATTTATACATTTTATTGAAATAATAATTAGGAGCGCATTTACGGAATAACATATAAGTATCAATAAATTTACTCTCTTAAAAAGTGAGCCACAAAATAGCTCAAGTTGAGCTGAAATCCACTCATCTCAAATTGAAAGGCAGCTTCTCAAAAAAGAGTTGAAATAACTCGAGTTTTAACCAATTTAAATTAAGTTGAGCTATTTAAATAACCAGTTTAGATCAAGAAGATTTAATCATCTGAAAAACAACTCTTTTATAATTGAAAAAATTACAGCTCTTTCATGAGAAGCCAAATCAGCTCTATCGTTTTAAGAGTGTAATTGACAAAATTAACGCAAAAGGAAAACGCATGTGTTCAAAAGTTTCCGGCCACCTTCGGAAATTTGAAAAAACATGGTATTGTAATAAAAAATAACAGTGATCAACAACATTTACAATTAATATTTTATCACCATACCTTAGTAATAAGTACTGCGGTGTAGAAACTTGACATTGATACAATTAACGGTTGAAGATCGTCTATGGTACGTTTTTTTCACACTTCTTGCATTTTTTTTTTTTTTTTTTTTTTTTGAAATTTTAGATGAGTTGTAATATTTATCAATACAAAAACCCTGCACGGGTTAAAAACCTGTGACGCAGCACTTTATCTTACATTGATATATATATATATCAATGTATATATATATATATATATATATATATATATATATAGATTAAAATTTATTCATTCGTGCTTTATCATTTACATCTCTGATAAAGTCGAAATAAGAATCTTAAAAAATAAGATATCAAAATTTTAGTGACGCCTTGATGTAGGTTAAAACGGTTTGTTTTAAAATTCAATTTACTTATTTATTTGTTGTCTAAATACATTTACATATACTTTTCATTTTTCAATCAACTGTTAAATACATCACTTTCACTGAATCTATATGAAGTGCACTGAATTGTATTTATTTGACTAAATTGATTTATCTTTTACGCTACGTTATCCAAAATCAGAAATAAAATTTGAGTAAATAGTTTTTTCTCGACACTGTATCTATTTGCATATATTTAACTTAGTTCGGATAATCTAACGAAAATAAAACTAAACATAATATTTACTATAAACTTCTAATATAAAATATTAAAAAATATTCTGTTAAAATAAAATGTTAAATCAATCAATTGGTCAAGAATATACATTAAACGCTTCAAAAGAAAATAAATAAATTAGTTTGTGCTACTTTTATTTTATAGTGTCCAATTTACAAATAAATAAATAAATAAATAAATAAATAAATAATATAAATTCATAAAATTCATAAAAACATAAAATCATAAATCTTCTAAAATGCAATGTTTAAAAATAAATGAGAAAGATTTTTTTTTTCGTAAAATTTAGTTCTCTTTTAAATTTACAAATTAAAATTGCACTTATTTATTAATTAATTTAAGCGATCATGCTATTATACTTAATTTAATATTCCTGTAATATTACTTTTAATTTTTTTTTTTTTAATTTTGTATACGATGATCAATACAATTAAATGAAAAATTAGACGAATTCACCTATTTACGAAAAAATCTTTACCTTAATTCAAACGATTCAGTTTTACAACTATTATACCTATCTTATTAATGCAGATGAATTATGTTATCAATTAGATGCATTTAATTTTATGTAAATTGTGTCTAGAGAATAACCGTAAAAAGATACATTAAATATGTGCCTTTGTAATATTAAAAACTAAAAGTTATATGAGCATTTCCAATTAACATGTATAGATAATGTACAACGAAAATAGTTTCTGTATGCCATAGAAGGAACTAGAGATCTTAAAGAATTAAATTTATATTTATTTAAAAAAAATTGCCTGACTAAATTTTCTAATGTATGCTTATTTCATTCTAATTAATGTATTAACAGTTTAAAATACTTCGTTTCATCTAGTTAAATAAATTAAAGAAACATAAATTAAACACTTAATTAACTTTTTAAATTACCTTATGATAGAAACAATTTTAACAGTAATTTTCATGATTTTGAATGTTTCATTTTTAAATAGATTAGATATTTAATTCTCTCCCTGACAAGGCCGTGTTAATACGTTCACCAAGCTTCTGATTTTACTGCAATATAAGCAATATTTGAAATCATTTAAGCAATATTTATTTCAACATTGTTCAACAACTTAGTAATATCATTATATATATACAGGGTGTTTCGCTACCAGACCGACAAACTTTGAGGGATGATAGTAGACATGAAGACAAACATTATTAAATGGGAAACCATGGAGCGCAAACGTCTGCTGTGAGAGCTAGGGGCCATTAAAGTTTAAGGTCCAAAATTTCAAACAATGATAAAAAACTAAAAAAAAAGGCCGATTCGTTTGCTGTTTTCACTAAAATCATTCTTTATATCACTATTTTTTAGAAAAAAATTTTTAAGTTTGCGTTCAAAAATTGTCGATAGAGGGCGCTTTAGACTTTGGAGTAACGAACAACTCCTTTTTATCGTTATTTTGAGCATGGGGTTGAAAATATTTTAAAGTTTAGAATTTAACTTAAATTTTAAGACCAAAATCGGAAACATTGGGATCGGGTAATTAGCGAAAATTGGACTGTGAACAGACGGATGGGTTTTAAACACTTATAAATATTGGACAAACTAATCGATTTTATTGTGGTTTGCGTGTAGGTCATTCCCTTGGTAATTATTTTATTCAAAATGACGTACAGCTTTGGTGTTTTCATTTAATGATAGAGGGCGCTTCCGCCACATCTCCAACATTTCAATAGCATAAGTCCTAATTGTTTTACTACCAGACCAACATACTTCCAGGAAGTGTTAGGGATGCAAACTAGGCAACCTAGTGTTAGGGATTCCTATGTGACGACTCAGAATCACATAGGAATGTAACGTTGGAAATACCTTTTTAGCGCGTTGCGGTTAAAGGAAGCAGAGAAAAAAAAAACAGAAACAGCAGAGAAAGAGCAACACGTTAATGTGACAGAAAACAGTTCATTTAAAGGTTTTATTAGAAAATCTGCTCGAAAGTACGTCCAGAAGTAGTCCAGCATGCTTGACAATGGCGTCGCGTGGAATTCCTCAAGCTTTGAGAGATTCCTGGCATCTCTGATAGCTTTCTGGCAGCTACAGAAATAGCAGCTACGAGGTTTTTAACTGATGGTACGGGAGTCTCATACACCCAATTTTTCATTTGGTCCCAGCAGAAGAAGTCCATACATCATAGGTCCGGCGATTTGGCAGGCCAGTGAACCTGGCCACCATGACCTGTCCACCACTGTCAATATGTTACATTGAAGTGTCGGCAAATGTCATTGGTAAAATGTGGAGGAGTTCCCCAGGTAAAAAAATCAGCAAAAAACCTTTAAATATTTCGAGATTTTACAGGCATTTTGAAGGTTTTTGCTGGTTTTCAGAAGGAAAATGAAAGCTTAAGGTTTCCTTAAGAGAAATATACAGGTTCTTAAAAGTTTTCATAGAGGTTTTAATGGACAAACTATTACCTTTAAATTACCTTTAATGACTTAGAAGATTTTCGTGAAATCATTTCAGGTATTTTGAAGGAAAATGAAAATCGTTTCTCACGCAGGTAATATGAAGGTTTTACTTGAAGGTTTTATTGAGGTTTATCATTGCACATTATGATATCTGAGATTTTGATATGTCTGCATTTTCCTCATAATGTTTATTATTATTATTATTATTTAAAAAATAATATTTTAGATAATTCCGAGAAATCTAATGTCTTCCACCGATTCAATAAAAAAATTCTTAATTACCCTTGTTAAAATTTTTAATTATTTAAAATTACAATTTGAAATAGCGATATAAAAATCCTGTTCTGGAAATGAAAAAATCTTGAAATTATCTTAAAGTCCCCTTTTTAATATTCTTAATTACCATTTAAAATTACATTTTTCATTCCCATCCAAAAATCCCGTTAAAGCAGAAAACCAAAATATCTCGAAATTATTTTGAAGTCTGCTCCGAGTTAAAATTTTTAATTACAATTTCTAAAATTATTATCATTAACAATTTCACCTCTAACTCTAACACACTCAAAAATTTCAATCCGCGAAAATTCCTCAAATAGAAAGAAAAAAGAATCACAAAACTTTTTCAAAATTTACTACCCTAAAAATATTGCCGTAATTTTTTTTAAAAATATCCCAGTAAAAATATACCTTCGAGTAGTGTAATACATACAAAAGTTTCAATCAACAAAATTTACCTACCCCTAATAAAATCTTCAAATTATTTCAAAATCCCTTTCATGAATATGTAATATCGTATTTCAAAAACTCACGAAATTTCAAAGTCCGAACTTCCAAAAATAAATTGTAACGGAATTCTTTTGAATGTCTCTGTGTTATGGAAATAAAATGTCATGGCATTTGGACAATATTTGACAGAGTTAGGCTACGGACGGACAGACACACAAACCGAATTCATACACATTTTTGAACTTCGTTTGAAAGTATTAAAAAAGGCCGAAAATTAACTGTCAGAAGGAATGTTCAGAAACATATCCTGCCTTCCCACCACTACAATAAATTTAACAAACAAAACTCTTATTATATCTTTTAAATTTTAAATTACTCAAAATAAATATATTTCACTAAATTTTTCAAAATCGAAGAAAAATATATTTTAATTAAATCTCAAAATATCTAACAAGGATCAATGTATTCCGCCCCCTTTATGGAAAATGCCTTATTTAATTTTTCATCTTAAGTTTTCCAAAAAGAATTTTTTTTTTCTAAATCTGAAAAAAAATAAGAAAGAAACTTTAATTCATTAAATTGCATTAAACGCTTGAAGGGGCAAATATTTCACTCTATCCCTTCAAGCCTCACATTTTATTTAGTTCCTCTTTAAAGGAGGAACTTTTTTGTGCATACTAACATAAAAGAAGATCTTTTATGTTAGTTACATAAAAAAAAAAAATAAAAAAAAATTGGAGTGTTTTTGAAGACATAAAAAAAATAAATAGTTGCCTAAATTTCAAAATCGAGCTAGAGGAAGCAATCCTCCCATCCCCCTTTTTTCATCGGCGTCGAAGATTAAAACTGAAAAAATATAGATGAGATTATTACATGCAAAAATCGTCCATATCCCCTATCAGGCATAATTTTCAGTTTTTATTAAAATTAGTTCTTTCAAAACAACAAATTATCGTTGGACCGATTAGCTGCATTGTCTGACTCCATGTTACGAGATTTTGAGAAGGAGATTATCAACTCAACTTTCTGTGTTGATGTTATCGTGTCGTCGCGGGAAAATGTGACTGACTAGCGGCGGGCGTTTGTTTATTTTATTTCTCGTTAATGTAGTGTTGATTTTTTAAGTTTCTGGCGGTAAAGTAATAACATTGTAATTAATTTTTAAAGGGATATACATATAGCCTTCAGAAGGCTACAAATATTGTTTATTTAATTCATATTTTTAATATTAAACTTTATATTTCACACTATAATCTGCGATTCATTCCACAGGAACAGTATTCGGTAATCCAGTATCGCCACGTAGATTAAGAAATATTTTCGTATCGGGGAACATTTTTTATGAGAAATTTTTGTGATTCTTAAAGATCAATTTCTCTATTTTTTTTTTTTTTTTTTTTTTTTTTTTTTTTTTTTTTTTTTTTTTAAATAATATCGATGAAAAGATCTTCAAATTTTAAGAAGAGCTTGACACTTATTTCTTAAACTATATCCTAAAGGAACTAAATATTAAAACTGTGTTTCATTTTTTAAATTTCTTGATGTTTTCATTAAAATACTGTTAATTTTATTGAATAAAGTAACTGACATTTGATACTGGAATAAAGATGGGATTTTCCTAGTTTTTTTCTTTTTCTTTTCTTTCTTTTTTTAAACTTTTTTTGAACTTCAAATGTATGCATTCAATGAATATGTATTTGGTAAATATATTGAAATGGCCACTGATATCCGTATTCAGTGTTGAAGTGATTTTTTGATAACACAGTGAATAAAAAAGTGACATATTTATACAGGTAATTCGATAAACATGAAAGTAATGTTAATCACATGAAAAAAAATCTAAAAGTAAGATAAATTTTTTCATTTTAATGTTAACCTTTTGCCGGGTGTGCAAATTTTCATCACATGAACAAAAGTACGTTGTAAATTGTACAACAGGAGGAAAGCACTCAATTATTACAATTTTGCTTTAACTTTAAAAGTAATGTAGCATGCAAATATCATATAAGTTTTCTTTGCTCACAATTTATGAAAGTATTCCACAACATATTAAAGCAGGCAGGAATTTTGTTTTAAAGAAAAATTAAAGTGAATGTTGTACTTTTTGCAATGGCACACCCGCGGGAATGTTCAATAATTTTGACTGAATTCTAGAACAAGCAAGGCATTTGGCGTTTTTGTTATTACCACTTTGTTTCTTACATTATTTTCATGCCAAGTGTGGTTTGAAATGGAATTTAAGTTGGTTTATTTTAGCAGGGAATTGCATTTGAATGGTTGGATTTTTGGAAATGCATTTTTGTGACATGAAGTTTGAATTTGTTTTGAGTTCTGTTTTTATTTGCGTGTTTTGTGAAGTAAATTGAAGCAATGCTTTTTATTATTATTAATTTTTTTATTTGTTTTTAAAAATTTTTATTTATCTTTGTAAGTGGATTTTTAGTAATTTGTTTTGTCCCGATTGGTGGTCATAAAATAACACGCAGATGTTTAACTTAATTGTATTTTTATTCTACAGAGCTATGAGCGCAAATTCTGACTCCATCTATTATAGAACAACCAACTAATTAAAACGTAAACAAATTACCGTCTGCTATCGCTATGGTAACCGCTCAAGGCATTGCCATTCTAAACTGTGAAATATTTCCAACCTTACGTGGTAACCATAGCAATCACCATAGAGTATCCCCCCAGTGACGAAGGGTACCGAAGAAACGATATAATTTATAATTATTTTTAAGTTTTTTTTTTTTTTTTTTTTTTTTTTTTTTTTTTTTTTTTTTTTAGGTCAGAATTCACGCTGGTTGAAAAAAAATTACAAAGATATGTACCTTGAAATAAATTTGAAATGCAATAAAAATAAGAAATATAACAAAATAGAGAAATAATATATAGATATGCAAAAATGAACAGTTTTAAGAATAATTTCAGGAAGTAATGTAAGATGCCAGTTTTTTAGGAAAATGGACATGTCTGCCCGAACGTGTGACAGTTTTTGTTTGGTCAGGATTACTGTCCGATTTAACAGAGAGTTTTAAATTAGAATTCTCTGGAACAGCTTTCGTCAACAAGTCTGATTGAGGAATCAAATGAGCTGGCTTCACACGATCTATTGATACCGTGGACTTACGACCATTGAGTTCGATTGTTATGGTTTTTCCAGTTCTACTTAGAACTTTGTGAGGACCAGTATATGGTTGACACAATGGAGGTTGTACATGGTCCACTCTTAGAAAGATGTGTGAACAAGATGTCAAGGAAGGGTGTGTATAGAACTTCTGGTGGCAGTGAGCTGATGTAGTAACTGGATTTAACTGCCGCATGGTGTTTCTTAGTTGAGTGACGAAGTTCTCGTTGCATGGTTGGATTATAGATTCATCCAGCATGTCACAGGGCAGTCTCAACGTAGTGCCGAAAACAAGTTCAGCGCAAGAAGCTTGTATATCTTCCTTCACTGCTGTGCGAATGCCTAGTAAAACTATCGGCAATACTTCAGTCCATCTATTGGTTTCGTGAGCTTTGATGGATGACTTTAAATGTCGATGAAATCTTTCGATAATGCCATTGGATATAGGATGATAAGCGGTGGTTCGGATCTTCTTTGTTCCCAACATTTTCGTAAATTCATCAAAAATCGCTGATCGCATTTGGGGACCTTGATCCGTGGTTATGAGTGAAGGACAACCAAATCTTGAAATCCAGTCCTTGAATATGGCATTGCAAATTGTTTTGGCTAGTGTATCAGATATGGGTATAGCTTCTGGCCATCTGGTAAATCGGTCGATAATCGTTAAAAGATAGCTGAAACCGTCAGATGGAGGCAAGGGACCCACAATATCTATGTGAATCTGGGAAAAACGTGCATCAGGAAGAGAGAACGTGCCAAGAGGTGCTTTGGTGTGCCTTTGTATTTTGGATCTTTGACACGACTCACAGCAACGAACCCAGTTTTTGATGTCTCGTTTCATATTTGGCCATACGTATCTGGAACAAATTAACTTTGTGGTGGCTGCTATGCCAGGATGAGATAGGTTGTGCAAATGTTCGTATATCAGTCGACGAAAGGAGCTAGGAACTAAGGGTCGAGGCGTACCTGTGGAAGTATCACATAGTAGGTTACGATCAGAAATGAGGCAAGGTTTTAGTTCCAATTTTAGCGATGAACTATGCAGCAGGTTTTGTAGCTCTGAATCATCTTTCTGAGCTTCTGCAAAATCATCAAAATTTAAGATTGGAGATTTTGAAATAGAATCAATTTCAATTCTTGAGAGACAATCTGCTACAGTGTTTTTGGAACCTGGTACATGTCTAATGTCAGTGGAATATTGGGAAATAAAGTCTAAATGGCGTAATTGCCGAGGCGAGCATTTATGGGGATTTTGTTTAAATGCATAAATTAACGGTTTCTGATCAGTATAAATTTTAAAATTTCTCCCCTCTAACATATTCCGAAATTTCTTTATTGCTGAATATATAGAAAATAATTCCCGGTCATAAGTTGACCAATTCCGCTGACTCTTGTTTAATTTCATGGAAAAAAATGCTAAAGGTTCATAATGTTCCTTAAAAAATTGCATAAGAGTGCCGCCGATCGCGACATCTGAAGCGTCAACCCATATACTTAACTCAGCACCTGGAATGGGATGCCGTAAAAGAGCTGCTTGAGCTATGGCATTTTTGGCATCTGTGAAAGCCTTTTCAGCATTTTCGTTCCAATTAATCGGTTCGGAAGTTTTCGGAACACGGGAACGAAATTTCTTTTTGTTTGGATGGCCTTCTAATAATTGCACTAAAGGCGCAAGTATGTGTGCAGCTTTATATATAAAAGATCTATAAAAATTAAACATTCCCAAAACTCGTCGAAGTTGAGATAAAGTTGTGGGCTGTGGAAAATCAATTATGCATTTAACTTTATCAGGAAGTGGCTGAATACCGTGTTCAGATATTCGAAATCCTAAGAAATCGATGGTAGGTTTACCAAATGTGCACTTGGAAACATTTATGCACAAACCATATTCTTCTAATTTGGAAAATAAGGCTTTTAAATGATGATAATGCTCCTCTTCATTTTTAGAGGCAATAAGTATATCATCAATAAAAGCATAGACGCCAGGTAAATCACGTATTATTTCGTCGATGAATCTCTGAAATGTGGCAGATGCGTTGCATAAGCCAAACTGCATGCGTGTGCTTTCGAATAATCCGAAAGGTGTGCATATCGCTGTTTTAGGAATATCATCAGGATTGATTGGTATTTGATGATACGCTTTGATTAGGTCAATGTGACTAAAAATTTTAGTGTTGCGTAAATTAGCAGTAAAATCAGCTATACACGGAATCGGATATCTGTGTTTTACAGTTTGCGCATTCAAGGCACGATAATCGCCTACAGGTCTCCACTCCACAGTTCCTTTTTTTGGAACCATGTGCAAAGGTGATGCATAATTGCTACATGAAGGTCTTAAATGTCCTAGTTGTATCATATTTTGAAATTCCATTTTAGCGATTTTCAGGCGATCCGGAGCTAACCTTCGAGGTTTTGCCACAACTGGAGGTCCTTTTGTTGTAATAAAATGCATCGTGTTGTGTTTAACAGGCTGATTAGGATCTGGTAATTTTGTTATAGATGGAAATTTTTTTAGAAGTTCATTATATATGCTATCAATAGTGATTGTTTTTACTGAATGAATGGATGCACATTTCATGTGGCCTGTCGTTTCAAATTTTGTTTTTAAGTCCCTTAGACATTTATGACGGAGATCTGGGACCAATTCGAAATTATGGAGAAAATCTGCTCCCAATATTGGTGTACTAACATTTGCCACTAGAAAAGTCCAATTAAACTTTCGCCTTAAGTTAAAGTCTAGAGAAAGGGTTTGTTGACCATAAACATTTATAGTTGAAGAATTAGCAGCCAAAAGCGTTTGTACGGGTGGGTTCCGTTTTTGTAAATTATTGGCAGGAAGGATTGACACATCCGACCCTGTGTCGACCAGAAAAGAAACATTTGTTGTCCGGTCTTTAATGAACAGGCGACGTGACTGCTGAGGCAAAGAATAAGTCGCCTCTACTCTTTGCTTATTTCGTTTCCCGACCAAGAACATGGTTTTACGCATTTTTCTTCTCTACATTTTGATCCAAATCGTCGATGGTACCAACAAATAGATGAATCGCGCTTAACACTGTTATTTCGCTCGCGAGGTTTACTCGAATTTCTACGGTATGGTGATCGCCCACGTGAAAATGCAATTTGATCGATGCGCTTATTTAGTTTTTCAATTTCTCTCATAAATTTATATTCTATTGACTGTTCATTCGCGCTGGACACGGTAAATGCAGAAAGAGGGGACGGAGTAACCTCCGAAATCCGATCCGAAATTTCCGCAGCCTTTTCAAGGGTTAAATCAGAAACAGCCGCTAAAATTGTTTGAACAGAATTTGGTAAACGCGTCAAAAATAACTCTAACATTAAATTGTCAGGAACATTTAGGGATTCCGCGCGACGTTTCATGCTACGTAATAAATCTGAAGGTTTCCGATTGCCTAGTTCTTCCCCAGACAATAGTTGCCGTATTTCTTGCTGAGATGACTCTCCCGAACGCGCAATTAATTCCTTTTTTAAGATACCATAAGGATCGGTAGCATCCGGTTGCATTAATATGTCACGAACAATTGATGCAATATCGGGTGGAAGATGCGACACAATGTAGTTATATTTAGTAGCAGATTCTGTTATTGCTTTGGGGGTAGCTAAAGCAAATGTACTTTCGCACATTACAAACCAAAGCGCCGGATCCGATCTATTATATATGGGGATTTGAACAGCATCGACATTAGACATGATTTATAATTATTAATATAGAAAAAGCACAGTTAAATCAAAATAAAATTCGCGAGTTAAAATTTTTACTGTAAAATAATAGAAGAAATATCAGAAAAATGATTCAGAAGTACTTATCTGTTTAGCAGCTAATATATCCATAATCATTTTGCATGATTTACTTCAATCACAATGGAACAAAGTCTTCTTAACAATCTACAAAAATCTCACTTTCCAATTGCTCATGGTATTTTTCTACAGTCCAGAGGTCACCAAATGTCCCGATTGGTGGTCATAAAATAACACGCAGATGTTTAACTTAATTGTATTTTTATTCTACAGAGCTATGAGCGCAAATTCTGACTCCATCTATTATAGAACAACCAACTAATTAAAACGTAAACAAATTACCGTCTGCGATCGCTATGGTAACCGCTCAAGGCATTGCCATTCTAAACTGTGAAATATTTCCAACCTTACGTGGTAACCATAGCAATCACCATAGTTTAAATGAAAATATGCATTTTGTGTAGAAGCGTTTTTAGGGATAAGTTTAACTTTTGTCATATGGATTGAACGATTCTGTTTTAGGGGTACATTTTGTAGGTTTTAAAAATGATGTATTTAAAATAAAGGTAAGTGGATTTTTATTTATTTTATATGATAAGTATTGTATTACATTATATTAATTATGGTCACAAAATAATAAAGTCAAAAATCCATGATTGTAAAGCAGGGGAGATTCTAAGTAAAAAAAAAAGTATATACCCCAAAGCAAATTACTTTGTAATGTTCTGCAATGAAATTTAGCTGATCAAAAGTGTTCTTCCAATCAAAAGGATTGCAAGATAGGGGCAATTTCCATCAAATGAATGCAAAAAAACCACGATTTTCATCAAAGAAGGCATGATTTTTGTTAAAGGTTCACGAATTTTGTCAAAAGATCATATAAAATACGTGGATTTCGTTGAAAAACAGCAAATTGTGACTAAAATTTGAAGAAATTTTGCCTAAATATTAGGAAAAAACAGGGTCATTTAAAATAAAAAAATTGAAAAATGTGATTTTCATCAAAAAAGCTCTAACTTTGGTTATAAAATACTGCCAAAAAAAACACTAATTCCATTTCAGAATTGCAAAAACTGCCCATTTCATCAAAAGATCACAGAAAAATGTGAATTTCGTCACAAAAAGTGTAGAAAAAATGTGATTTTCGTTAAAAAATGACGAAAGAAATGCAAATTTTGTCAAATATCACTAAAAAAACCATTAATTGCATCAAACATCGCAAAAAATTCAGATTTCATCATATATTGCAACAAAATCACGTAAATTTCGGCAAATAGTGCGAAAAACCTCTGCTCAGTGGCGCCGACTTCCGGGTCTGCGGTACTAATAAATAAAGCATAGCACGGCAGTGCTATGCTTTATTTATTTCTAGTGTGACTCCGTAATGTTATTTTAATACGGAACTTAACATTGAACGAGTTATTTACTAGACATTTTCCCACATTTTGTACGCGCTTCCACAAATTTTCTTCAAAGTATCTAATTGTTTAAAAAATAATTCCCTCCAATCAAAATAATATACAGAGGTCAATGGACATATTTCCTGTAGCAATTAATCATTTTTACGTGATAAATAAAAAATAAAATTTATTTATTTATTTTTGTAAGAATTAAAAATGGTATATTTACGACGTCATTTTAGAAATGAAACGGAGATTTGCAAACATTTCGTACAAATACAAGAATCGTCAACAGAAAGCAAAATGAAGCATGATTTTTAAAATAAAAGGACATTTTCAAACATTGATAAAAAAACTTCTAACTGAAGAAATATAGAAAAAAAAGTAAATTTAACTTTTTTCTACCTATTGTCTCTGCAAAATAATAGAAAATAACTTAAATATACATATGTAATTGGTATTTAAAAGCGAGTTTTTTGACACATTAGCATCAGAAAAAAAAACTGCACCAAACCCAGTGCGTATATGACATTTGCGACGGGATTTCATGCTTATTCCACATTTTTAAAAATTTCTTCGTCTTATACGTTCGAAGAAAATCAACATAAATTTAGGTGAATAAAAATTTTCAAAAATAATAGTATTTGATAATAATAGTATTTCATCCTTGGTATATAATGAAACTAGTAAATCTGCAGAACTGGGTCTTCAAACATAGCAACTTTTTAAGGCTAAACCGCAGAATCGTCAACTACTTGGTGTAAGTCTTTTCGGCACTGCAATAAAGTCGCCAATTCTATCAACCTAAATATTCAAATCCAATGTAAACAAGTATAAACAATAATGTTTACATATATATTTTTTTAACTCCCGATTTGGTGATTTTTTTTTAAATCGTGCCTAAATTTGTAATTTTTCAAATAATTAATCATTGGATAAAATAAATTTTAAATCAACGGTACTTCTTGGTTATCCGTCGTCGACCAAAAAACTATCGCCAAACTATAAGATTAAATGCCAGTAATGGATGATCGTGAATGTCACATTCAATGACATTAAATACCTATACGTATTTAGAAATGTCATCAAATGATTTTATTTCCTCTTTTTACTAGTGTTTTACCCATTTATTTGTACTTTTGTTATAAAATAATTTGGCTATTTGTTTGGCGACTTATACAATTTGGCGGAATTGGTTGACGGGATAACCAAGTACCGAGTTAACTTGTATTAAATTCATTATTCCGATTATTTTAATATGATCAAACACTACACGATTTAATTTTTAAAATATCGCAAAGAGTTTCTGTTGAAAAATAGCTACTTTTTTTATACTTTTAGTTAATATTTTTATAAAACTCTTTTGATTCACTCTCTCTATGAGTTAATAAAATTTAAGCACATTTGGAATATTCATAATGCGTCACTTTTATGCACAGATGTCTAATACTTACCATGTTGGAGCAATTTTTTTCTGACGCCAATTTGGCGAAAATTTCGTTTTCAAATACATATCACATATGTATTTTTTAATTATTTTCTAATATTTAAATAGTGATAAATAAAAAAAAGTTTATTAATAACTATAGAATAACAAAACGATCTACATATTTTTTTAAGTAGAAGTAATAGAAAATAAAGAATTTATTAGTAAATAAACAACGATAGCCAGGTTAGCATGTGAGGCAAATAATATCCATTTTGTTCCAATCGCGCCAATGTGTTGCATATATGACATCTATCCCCAACTTTTCTACGCTGAACCCTGCCCAGAGCTCTGATGGCGGTTTGAAGTTCTGTCGAAGTTAAATTTCAATTTTGGGCAGAATTTTAATTCAAACATTAATTAATTTATCAAGAATCTTCTAAGTGAAGAAATACAGAATATAAATAAATATGACGTAATACAAAAAATAAAAAAATAAATACATTTTAATGATACTATGTCTTAAGCTATTGTTGGAGGAATATTATATTGTCTAGAGGTGAATGTCTAAGAACTATACTTCTGACGCAATGTATCAATGCTGATTGTTAAGTATAAATATCAGTTTCATGCAGAAGAGATTTTTCTGCCGAATTTGACTTCATGATTCAAAAGAAAAGAATTCGCCAAAGAAAAAAGTAATATCTGATTTTTGCGTGATTCCATCGTAAAAAGTGAAATTGATTTTAAGAATTAAAAAACACACATTTATGACGTCATATTGGAAATGAAACAGAGATTTTGAAATATTTGGTATCAAGACAGGAAGCATGTACAGAATTCAGTTCTAGATATAAAAAAAAGTTAACGATTTGGAAATGGATCAATGAAAATCTGTGCAAAACCCAATGGAGAAATGAAAATCTACGTAAGATACCGCGGAGATAGATAAATAGTTTTTAATTGGGGATGGTTTTGGAGTCTAGGAATCATGATCGGTATAGATCTGGAAAAATAAATCAGAAATTCCTACGTAGGGGAGAACGTAATAGTTAGTATTTCATCAAATAAAATTTTGTTCAAAAATCTAATTTAATTTTGAGGCCCTTTGACAGTTTTGCAGAATTGCTAAATTGTAACTAAAGTGCTTCAACACTCTCTCATCCTGCTTGCACATATGAAGCCAACATGATGTTTAATCTTGAAATAGTTATACACTCAAATTTTTCATCACCGTATTCTTTTTTAGCATAAAATGGAGCTATTACAACAATTTAATAAGAAACATGGAACTTACAATGTGAATATGCACTAATGTATTTTTTTGCGTCAGAGGAAGAGAGAGAGAGAGAGCACCTCAGACGTTCTCTTGAGTGTACCCCCCCCCCCCATAGTTCACTTCTAGCTATGTCCCTGGGTAAATTACATCAGTAATTGTGATACGATACCACATAAAGGAAGTCCTGATGATGGTACCCTCAGTTCATTTTGAAATGAGCTCATCTGAATTGAGCTCATCTGAATGCAGTAGTTATTAAAAAACTTGAGATATTAAACAAAAACATAATTTGCAGAACAAATTAAAAAAACAAAATTTATTTCCTGCTCTATTAAAGCCCGAGAAGGGACAGATATTAAGATATTTTATTTATTTATTTCTACATTTAGTATTAAATTTTTGTATCAAATAATTTAAATTATGTGAACATTAAAAAAATAAAAATGAAATTCAAACAATATGATACTTAAAAACCATAAATCTTAGATTCTGTTCAAACGAAATTGAAATAAATCTTAGACTTTTTTCCAAACTTAACTTGCAAATATTTGTTTTACAGATTTTGTATAATGTTTACGGTAGGTATAGATAAAAAGAATAGACGCATCTCAAAAGCAAATGTTCAGAAAAAGGTCTAAGATTTATTTCAATTTCATTTGAACAGAATCTAAGATTTAGGGTTTTTAAGTATCCAATTGTTTGAATTTCATTTTTATTTTTTTAATGTTCACATAATTTAAATTATTTGATACAATAATTTAATACTAAATGTAGAAATAAATAAATAAAATATCTTAATATCTGTCCCTTCTCGGGCTTAAATAGAGCAGGAAATAAATTTTGTTTTTTTAATTTGTTCTGCAAATTATGTTTTTGTTTAATTAAATATAATTCTTAAGAATGTGTAATATAAGTAGAACTATGAAATATAGAAGTTTAAAACACATTTTTTGTTATATTTTCTTTTTTCCAAGATTTATATATATTTTTGCACATAATGCCTTCACAGTTGACTTCTAACAGTTATAAAGACTTACTTATTTGAAAAATTAAATAGAAATTTATAACTTTTTTAGTAGTAAATAATTAAAAATGTATTAAAAATAAATCAATCCAAATTTAATATGGATTTGATACAAATTAACACTTTAAAAATAAAAGCCGGCTTTTTTTAAGTGGATAAAACCAAAAAAAGCCGGCCGGCTTTTTTTGACCCGGCTTAAAGCCGGCAACCCTGTGAAAAACGCACATTATGTTCACGAATCACAGAAAAAATGCGAATTATTTTCTAAGATAGTAGGGCAAAACGCAAATTCTGTCAAAGAATCGAGAGAAAACGTGGATTTTCGCAAGATCGCAGAAAAATATGAATTTTTCAAATAATAGCGGAAAAAATTAATTCTTTCAAAAAATCACAGAAAAAACGCAAAATCGGCCGAATTTTTCAAAAATTATCGAGAAAATAGTGAATTTTGGCCAAAGATCGCGCAAAAGACGCGAATTTCGTTCAAAGACAGTAGGAAAACAGCGAATTCTGTCAAAGAATCGTGAGAAAAACGCGAATTTTGGCAAAAGTTTGTGAGGAAAAATGCAAATTTCGACTAAAGATCACGAGAAAAATGCAAATTTTAGCAAAAGATCACAGGAAAATCGCGAATTCTAGCAAAAAAACCTCAGGAAAATCGTAAATTTAGGAAAAAGCTTGCGGAAAAGATGCACATTTCGTTAAAAAAATAGCGGGAAAAAAACTAATTTCGTTCAAAAATAGCAGAGAAAAAGCTATCTTTAAAAAAATCTTGGGGAAAATGCAAATTTCGGAAAGAGATAGCGAGAAAAAAATAAATTGCGGCAAAAGATCGCGGAAAAATTTTGAATTTCGGCAAAAGACCACGGAAAAAGACACTAATTTCGTCAAAAAGTAGAAAGAAAAACGCAAAGAATCTTGGAAAAAACGCAAATTTCTTTCAAAGATAGCAGGGAAAAAACTAATTTTGTCAAAGAATCGTAAGAAAAACGCGAGTTTTGGCAAAAGGTTGCGAGGAAAAATGCAAATTTCGACTAAAGATCATGAGAAAAATGCAAATTTTGGCAAAAGATCAGAGGAAAATCGCGAATTCTAGCAAAACACTTCAGAAAAATCGTAAATTTTGAAAAAAGATCGCGGAAAAGACGCAAATTTCGTTAAAAGAAATAGCGGAAAAACGCAAAGAACAGCGAAAAAAAACTCTAATTTCGTTCAAAGGTAGCAGAGAAAAGCAATTTTTCTTTCAAAAGATCTTGGAGAAAATGCAAATTTCGGAAAAAGATCGCGAGAAAAACATAAATTGCGGCAAATGATCGCGGAAAAATTCGAATTTCGGCAAAAGACGCTAATTTCGTCAAAAAATAGCAGGAAAAACGCAAAGAATCGCGCAAAGAAATTTCGTTCAAAAATAGAAGGGAAAAAAGAAATTTTATCAAAAAATCGTGGGAAAAACACTAATTTTGGCAAAAGGTTTCGAGGAAAAGTGCAAATTTTGACTAAAGATCACGAGAAAAACGTAAATTTCGGCAAAATATCGCGAGAAAAACGCAAATTTTGGCAAAAGATCAGAGGAAAATCGCGAATTTCGTCAAAAAATAGCTGAAAAATCTCTAATTTCGTTTAAAAATAGCAGAGAAAAAGAAATTTTTCTGTCAAAAAATCTTGAGGGAAACGCAAATTTCGGAGAAAGATCACGAGAAAAAAAATAAATTGCGACAAAAAATCGCGGAAAAATTCGAATTTCGGCAAAAAATCATTGAAGAAGACACGAATTTCGTCAAAAAGTAGTTGGAAAAGCGCAAAGAATCGTGGACAAAACTCAAATTTCTTTCAAAGTTAGCAGGGAAAAACCAAATTTTATCAAAGAATCGTGGGAAAAACGCGTTTTGGCTAAGCATCGCGAAAAAAACACTAATATCGGCAAAAGATTGGGGGGAAACGCAAATTTCAGCAAAAGATCGCGGGGGGACGCAAATTTCAGCAAAAGATCGTGAGAAAATGCAAATTTCGGCAAAAGATCGTGAAAAAAAAATACGATTAGCTTGCCATATTTATTAACTGATATTTTGAGTAAAGCATGGGAAAATGTGCATTGCACGACTAGCTTGCTGTGTAAAAAGACATTAAATCAGAATCATGGACTCAAAATAGAAACTTTCAATTTAAAATTACTTATTTGCATAAATTGTTGATCATCCCCCCCCCTTCCTTCTTCTTGAAATAAAATAGCATTTGAACAAAAGTATATAAAAAATTGTGAATAATATAATCTTATTCAATGTAGCAGATGTCTAAACACAAGCTATTTTAAGTAATTTCTCATTTCCCCGTCTCACGTGCTTTTCCTCATCTTTTTGTGATCGTAAGCCTGAAAATGTGTTTAAAATATCATGTAAAATCCATTCCTCCAACCTTTTTTTACATTATTATTCACGACTATATTGATTATCGGAGAATCGAATCAGTTGACTGTCACATATACGTATTATGATCAAGGGTGCAAGTTTTCCGTCCAACAGGACGGAATTTTGCCTTTTTAAAATCCCGAGGATGAAAAATCTCCGAGGACGAAAAAAAAAGTGTTTTTTTGATACTTCAGGATTCACATAAAAATGTTTAGGAATCGGACTTAAAATAACTCCACTTTTTGGCAGACCCAGTTTTGGGACCAAAGTCGGCTCCTATGCCTCTGCTAATATCTAGACCCCCCTCTCCCCCACCAATTTTGTGAAAAAATGTCTGGAAAATCCCGTGTAAGCGCCCCCTCAGAATATTTTTCGATTTTTCGTCACGTTTTGTGGGGGGGGGAGGGGATTAACAGTATTTTACAGTAGTCAGTTTCAAATAGTCATCGTGAGTTTTATCGTGATTTTTGGATGAAATTTGATGTTTTCCATTACTTTTGTGGAAATCTGACGTTTTGTGACGAAATTAGCCATTTTTTTTCGAATTTTGCTGGAAATTAATCGTTATTTTGCGATTTTTAACAAAATGTGCCTTTTTTTAGTGATTTTTTGACAAAATTACCTGTCCCACGGACGCGTATGAGGCTATTTTTTGCATTTCATCGCCGATTTTTTGTGTAGTTCATGCGCTATAGTGCTTTCGGATCATCGCTGGAAGGCTGTGTTTTTTCAAAGTCAGTGGAGTTTTCTTCAAAGGATTGCAGAAAGAAAAATGCAATTTCGGTCAAAGGATTACGGAAAAAGACACGGTTTTTTGTTAAAGGATTGTGAAAAATACTCGAATTTTTGTCGAAAGATCATGGAAAATACTCAAACTTTTTCGAAAAATCAAAGAAAATATTCTAATTTTGTCGAAAAATTAGGAAAAATATGCAGATTTATTCGAAAGATCGACGGAAATATGAAAATTTTAATGAAAGATCTCGGAAAATACACGAATTTTGCCTAAAGATCGTGGAAAGTGAGAATTTTGTTGTAAGATCGAGGAGAATAGAAGTTTTTTGTGAAAAGATAACAAAAAATACTTATTTTGAAGAAAGATCGGTGGAAAATCATGAATTTTGTCAAAATATCAAACAAAAATCGCTAATTTTGTCGAAAGATCGGGGGAAAATATGTAGATTTTGACGAAAGATCTTGGAAAATATGCAAATTTTGATGAAAGAACGCAGAAAAGATGCTAATTTTGGTGTAAGATCATGGAAAATACTCAAATTTTCTTGAAAGATTGTAAAAATTTATGTGAATTTTGTCAAAAAAATGAGAAAAACTGTGAATATCGCTAAAGGATCGTGGATAATATAAATTTCATTGAAAAAAACATGGAAAAAAGTCGGATTTTTGTAAAATACTCAGAAAAAAACACTAATTTTGTTAAAAGATTACAGAAAAGTGCAAATAACGGTATATTTTGCGAAGAAATTGCAAAAAAAGTCAAATTTCATGAAAAAATCGCGAAAAATGTCAAATTTCGTGAAAAAATGATGAAAAACAGTAAATTTTATTAAAAGATCACCAAAACAGCAGTTTTTGTTAAAAGATCGCAAGAAACGGCATATTTTGTTAAAAAATCATGAAAAAACGACAAATCTTGTGGAAATATTGCAAAAAAAAGAAACATTTCACAGAATTTTTGTTTTATAGCGATTTTTGGACAAAATTGGCCATTCTTTTCACAAATCTTTTGACTAAATCTGTCATTTTATCGCTATCTTTTGACAAAAGTTGCCGTTTTTTGCGACTCATTTGACAAAATTTTCCGTTTTATCGCGATTTTTTGATGAAATTTGTTGTTTTCCATTACTTTTGTGGAAATCTGACGTTTTGTGAAATTTTGTGACGAAATCAGCCATTTTTTTGCGAATTTTGCTAGAAATTAGTCGTTATTTCGCGATTTTTAACAAAATGTGCCCTTTTTTTAGTGATTTTTTGACAAAATTACCCGTCCCACGGACGCATATGAGGCTATTTCTTGCATTTCATTGCCGATTTTTTGTGTAATTCTTGCGCTATATAGTGCTTTCGGATCATCGCTGGAAGGCTGTGTTTTTTCAAATGTGGGGCAAGAAGGGCGCTATTTTTTTTTGAATGAATGACAAGAAGGGAGCTAGTTTTTAGATGAGGGGCGCAGTTTTTTAAACTAAAGAGCAGGAGGGAAAGAGCGCCCTTCTGAAACCCTCTGGGGGAAACTCTGTATCTGCAATAAAAATCAAAAAGTGTACAGTAACCCAATTAGAATTCAATCTCAGCTATTCTAAGCATGAAAAAAAAAAGTTTAAGATTATAAATATGCAAGTGAGAAATTTTTTTAAAGAATGCTCTCATAGGTTTAACATTAGTGATGCAATTTCTTTGCATGACTAGTTTAGATTTTTAATGCTTAAACTAATGTTAATCTTATGGGGATGTTATTTACAAATTTTTTGCTAGCATTTTAATTATTATTCTATTTTTTTTAAGGATTTTTTCTCATTAGGCTCTTACAATCGATAACTTTCATTGTGTATGAGGACATGGGAGATACAGGTTATTTATATTTTTATCAATATTCTACTAATTTGTTTTTCATTATTTAAATTAAAAAATATGTCGATATGTATAATTTAGTTATTAGTTTGTCGATTTGTGTAATTTGGTGAAATTGGTCGACGGTATAACCTAGTAGTACCTAAAATTCACTATTTTTAGGAACCTGATTGAGAAAATTCACGATTTTTACGAAGCTTATTGGAAAAATTTTCGATTTTTGCAAAGGCGATCGACGAAATTTGCGACTTTTAAGAAAACAGTCGATAAAATTCGTGATTCTTATGGCGGATTTTAAAGCGGATTGACGAAATTTAGAATTTTTCCTCACATGATCAAGAAAGTTCGAGATTTTTACGCACCAATCGATGAAATTTCAGGTTTTTCTCGCACCTGATCAACAAAATTCGTGACTTTTACGAAATCGGTCACTGAAATTCGTGATTTTTCCTACGCCTAATTGACAAAATTCATGATTTTTATGAAACCCATCGAGAAAACTCATGATGCTTTCATGCCTGATCAATAAAAATCACTATTTTTAAAAGGCGATTGACGATATTCAAAATTTTTACGAAGCCAATCGACGAAATTTGCGATTTTTACGCTTTTGGTTGACGAAATTCACGATTTTTACAACGCCTATGACAAATTTGCGAATTTTACAAAGCTGATTGACGAAATTTGTAATTTTTTCGTTCCAGATCGACAAAATTCTGATTTTTCCGCACCTGATTGACGAAATTTGCAATCTTTACAAAGCAGATCGCGTTTTTTCTGAATCCGATCAACAATATTTGCGATTTATTAGGGTCTGATTGACGTAATTAACAATTTGTAAATGTTCGCAGCCGATCAAGGAATTTTTCATTTTTCCATGCGTCATTGCATAAATTCGCTTTTTGTGCCTTGTCAACGAAATGTACGACTTTTCATGTCTGACGGACAAAATTCACGATTTTTCTGTGCCTTGTCGACAAAAAACTCGTGATTTTTCTTTGCCGGATCTGGGAAATTTGCGATTTTTTTTTTCCGAGCCTCATAAGCAAAAATCACAATTTCTCCATATCTAATGAGCGAAATTAACGATTTTTCCGTGCCGATCAATGAAATTTGTGATTCTTAAGTGACAAAATTTTATATTTACCCGCGATAAATTGATGGAATTTAAGATTTTTTCCTGTGACATATGCACAAAATTTTGCTTTTTTTTTCAGGAATCTTGCGGGCCATATCTTAACCCTTCGCGGGCCACTTTTGGCCCGCAGGCCACAGGTTGTGCATCCCTAGCTTAAACTAATGTTAATCTTATGGGGATGTTTTTCACATATTTT
This sequence comes from Maratus speculifer, assembly GCA_964019185.1. Lineage (NCBI taxonomy): Eukaryota > Metazoa > Arthropoda > Arachnida > Araneae > Salticidae > Maratus > Maratus speculifer. The sequence goes on from OZ025298.1 coordinate 160,928,033, forward strand.
TTGCTAGCATTTTAATTATTATTATATTTTTTAAGCATTTTTTCCCCATTAAACTCTTACAGTCGATAACTTTTATTGTGTATGAGGACATGGGAGTTGCAGGTTCCCCCCCCCCCCCCCCATGCAGATGGTCGACAAATTTCATTTTTTCCAGTAAACAGCTGCCAAATTTCCCTATTTTCCTGCACAACTTACTGGATAAACTTGTGAGTTTTCTTTCCCCATGTAATCAGTAAGTAAATCAGGCATTTTTGACGGACTGAATAATATGGTTTTTTATCATACAAAAATGTATATATTTAAATTTATGATTTACAAAGAATCTCGCAAGCTAATGTTAAATATATAGGAGCATTTTATTGAGATATGTGAAAGTAAAAGTAGCTTTATATATATATAATCTGTAATAAAAATCAAAAAGTAAACACTAACCCAATATTTAACATTAGCGATTCAATTTCTTTGCATGACTATTATAGATTTTAAACACTCAAGCTAATGTTAATCTTATTATGTTATATGTATATTGGGAGTGTTCACATGTATTTTGCTAGCATTTTAATTATTATTGAACAATTTTTATTTTTTTAAGGGTTTTTTTTTCACATTAGGCTATTACGGTCAATAATTTTGTGTATGAGGACACGGAAGGTGCAGATTCCTCCGCACCTCCCCCCCCTACCCAAGATGGTCAAAAAATTAAATTTTATCCAGTAAACAGTTGGTGAATTTCCTTATTTTCCTGCACAACTTACTGGCAAAACCAGTTTTTTTTTCTTTCTTTTCAGTCAATCAGTCACAGAAAATATTGGAAATTTTTTTGAGAAAAAGGGACTTTAAAAAATATATATGTTGTATAAATTATTTAACAAGATACAACTGCTCTCTTTTTAAAAAAAGCTGCTTAAAAAAAGAAAAAGGGCACGAATTTTTACAAAAGGGCTATTATGTACCTTATCAGAAAAATATATTTTGAATTGGTTTGTTTATACTTTTTTTATCAGTAAAATTTTAAAATGTTTTCCTGTGGCAGATGTAATTTTGTGACTTTTCCCTGTTAAATGTTATTATGCAATCTTTTTTCTTTACATTAATTATTATTCATATGTAATATTCAGTGTGACTCATTTAACGATTTATCATCAGAAATCAGCTTACAAATTTTGCATTTTTTTTAAAATCCTGCCATCGACTGAAAAATCTCAAGAGATTTTTTTTTTCTCACAATTCACTGTTGAGTTTCTTTTACTTCAACAGGTTGTTAAATTTCTCATTATTTTAAAGCAACTAAATAAAAAAACTTTTTTTTTTTTTTCAAAATAATCGACTGGGAAATATTATGAATATTTTTAAAGAGTGAATCATTGTATCAATTTTTTTACATTCCTGATTTATAAGTTTTGAAATATCTTATTCTTACATGTTAAAAAAATTTGCAGCTGTAATCGATTTACAAAATTCTTCGAATTTTTTTCATTTGGTCGACGGATGAATTTCGCAAATTTTTCCTTTGGACGATCGAAGAATTTCATTTTTTTTTCTGCTTTTCATATGCTTTTGAAATTGTAGAGTTTTTATCATTTTAAATCTTTTTTTTTTATGGTGTTCTGATAAATATTTATAATACATAAAAATTTTAAAGAAAGGGGGAAAGAGGGTGCACATATTTCAAGGGATCCAAAGCAGGGCTCTTTTGCTGACATCCCTTTTGTGACTTACCATTTGAAAGGCTTGTAACCAATTAATCTTGTTATGCATCTACAGTTCTACAGTTTCTCTTTTCCCGCTTTGTCCCCCATCCCCCCCCCTAAGGGGACACTTTTCTAAATTTTGTTGCCCCCCCCCAATGTGACATATTGTAGGAAAAGCCTGCGACTCCTTATATATGTTATGCATCCCCTTTTCCCCTCTCCCCTTTTTGCCTCCCCCCCTCACGAGGACACCTCACAAAGTGTCCCCTAGGGGGGGGGGGTAACCGGGGCTAAAGGGTAGCTTCAGGTATTTCGGACAAAGTGTCAAGGGATTACGCAGGTTTTATTACCTTCAGGAGAGCCTAAGGTATTTCGGACAAAGTGTCAAGGGATTACACAGGTTTTATTACCTTCAGGGCAGCTTAAGGTATTTCGGACAAAAAAGTGGAGGGGGAATATAGGTTTTTTACCTTAAGGTAGCTTTCAGGTTTTTTTGTCCGAAATACCTTGAGCTTCCCTGAAGGTTTTTTTTAAAGGTTTTTTGCTGACTTTTTTACCTGGGCCTATCGCGCTGTTCATCGTTGAAATACTTCATTCTGCTATCTTTGGAGCCGACTTGTGAATGATCTGCTCAAGGGCATTACAGATCACTACAAAGTGATCTCTGCGCAGGCGCATTACCGTTTAGCACCATCTACCGTAGCTTTCAAACTTGCCGGACTACTACTAGTCGTAATTTCGAACACCTTTTCTAGTAAAACCTTTAAATCAACTGTTTTCTGTCGCATTAACATGTCGCTCTTTCTCTGCTGTTTCTGTAGCTTTTTTCTGCTTCCTTTAAACATAACTTATAAACGTTACTTCCAACGTTACATTCTTATGTGATTCCGATTCGTGTTTGTATTGCTAACACTTTCTGGAAGTATGTTGGTCTGGTAGTAAAACACTCAGGATTAATGCCAGTGAAATGTCAGAGATGTGTCGGAAGCGCCCTCTATCAAAGAATAACGACACCAAAGCTGTACGTCATTTTGAATAAAATCATTACCAAGAGAATGACTTACAAGCAAAACGCAACAAAATCGATTTGTTTGTCCAATATTTATGAGCGTTTAAAATCCCGTCCCCTCTGTTCACAGTTCAATTTTCGCTAGTTACCCGTTCCCAGTGTTTCCGATTTTGAGCTTAAAATTTAAGTTAAAGTCAAAACTTTAGAATAATTTCAACCCCATGCACAAAATAACGGTAAAAAGGAGTTGTTCGTTATTCTAAAATCTAAATCGCCCTCTACCTACAATTTTTGAACGTAACTTTAAAAAAAATTTCTAGAAACATCGTGATATAAAGAATGATTTTAGTGAAAACCGCAAACGAATCAACCCTTTTTTCCGTCTTTTATCATCATTTGAAATTTTGGATCTTAAACTTTAATGGCCCCTAGCTCCTACAGAAGACGGTTGCGCCCCATGGTGTCCTGTTTAATAATGTTTGTCTTCATGTCTACTATCATCCCTCAAAGTTTGTCGGTCTGGTAGCGAAACACCCTGTATATATATATATATATATTTGAAGTAATTTACTGATTTAATCTATATATTTAAAAAACCTGGCCTTTTTTTTTTTTTTTTTTTTTTTTTTTTTTTTGGTAGTAATCAGCCTTGATTTTCTACTTCCGATTTAGGTATCTATTTTTTTTAAACAAAATCTGTTCATTTGTAGCTGTACCCATTCTTCCTATTTTTAAAAAAAAATATTTTCATTTTTATATTTTGTTTTTAATTTAAAAAGTTTTTTTTTTTTTTTTTTTTTTTTTTTTTTTTTTTTTTTTTTTACAATACTTATTCAAAATGGTGACAATCCTGTTCGACTTTTCTCTATCTAATAAAATTTTATTTTACTTTATCAATTTCCGCCAATCAGAAACTTGATTTCATCAGTGAATACGTCATTGCATTTTAAAGAAAAAAGTTAATGGATTTCGTGATATTTAACTATAATAAAATGAGTGCGAACAATTATGCAATGATTGCGGGTGAAAAATTGTTATTTACTGAGAAATATTATGTATTCTATGTAAATAAAATAAGAGAATATAACATATGATACAAAAAATATATATACCTAAAACGAAACGTTTCCTATAGGAAAATTATGTCATTAAAAACCAGATCACTCTGTAGTTTCTTAAAGAATGAATGATTCTGATGGCGTAAATTGATGTCATAGTGGAAAGAAAAGACTAAAAGCAATGAATAAATTTGTTGCAAGAGAACAACATTTGAAATGTATAAAGTTTCGGTTATGAGTTTAGTAACGTCATGTTTTTATTATAATAAAAATGTTTTATTGATATTGTAATTATGACACAGCTCATATATGATATTTAGACAAAGAAATATTAAATTGTACAAATACTTTTATTCCAGAAGTGTCTGAGCATGTAAATAATGCTTAAGATTGCGGAAACCGTATTAAAGAGGTTGGCACTGATGACATATTAGCATTACGCTGGCGCGATATTTTCCCGCCGACAAATTTGTGAAAATTTTGTTTTTGAATTTTGCTTTAAGTGTTGCTGTTTATGATTTATTATTATATTTATAGTTATTTTTGTGTTTATTAGGTACTACTTGATTACCCTGTTTACCAAAATGACTACCGCTAAATTATAAGATAAGTGCCAATGATGGATGATCGTAATTGTCTCATTTAATAGACAATAAACAAGTGTTTGAATCGTATCAAGTAATTTTTAATTTGACATTTTATTTGCATTTTGGTACATATATCATATACGCACCACAATGGCACGATTACAACAAAATGACTATTTTGTGTCTCACATGGCAACAAGGCTATTTTTACGTTAACAACCGAAAACTATGTGTCACGGGTCGGAATTAATAATATTCTTTTCAAAATATCATGAGTATTCATTGACGGATATCTACCCGATATATTATAGCTGTCTTAAAAGGAATAAAGACTTCAATTTTAAATAAAAGGACATTTAATTCACAATCACACAGAAACGCAATATTACAACATAAAAAAAGAAAATGGAATCACAGAAAAGTTTGTTTCTTTTTCGAGGAAAAACATCAGTTCAGTTCATTTCAATTCAATTTATGTCACTGACGCAACATATCCTCCCCCCTTTTGAGTTGGCGAATGCTGGCTCAAAACCACTTTACTGGAGAGAAGCCAGCAATCAAGAGTCTTCACAACATGATCAGCTTTAATTTCCATTGGCTTGGCATGAAAGGAATCATTCGGTTTCGGAATGAAACCTGAGTTCTTTTCTAATCCACTTTTAAAATTTGCTTCAAACTGAGCATCTTCTTTTTGAGTTTGCTTCATTATTTTATTTAACTTATTTACATAAGCAGGTTGTATTTCTCTTTCCATTTTTTCTCGCTCTTTCATTGGCGACATTGAACCAACTTTTAATTTGAGTGTTTCATTTTCTTCAGAAATTTTCACAAACTCAGATCTAACGTTGTTTAACTCAGCTTGTAAATTTTTCATTTCATTTTCTAAATATTTGAATCTTTTTTCGTAGCCATAACAAGTAAATTTCATTTGAGATTCAGCCTTAGAAGCCAATTCTTCTTTTGGTTTCGTAATAATATTTTTAGGAGATTCTGGAAATCTTCTTCGACAATCTTGAACTATCTCTATATTTTCTTGCTTATGATTTTCTAACTTTTTAGCTGTAAAGTTTTTTAAACTTCCCTTTTTTTTCCTTTCCTTTCAAGGAATAGCCAAACTTTGTTTCTACTGCAACTAAACCCGATTTCAATTTAATTGATTTCCCAGTAAGCAAATATCCTGCTACATCAGCTCCTAAAATCATATCTATTTCATAATCAGGTTTTTTAAAATCATCTATTTCAATTCCCGATTCCTTTAACTCACGTATTGCCGTACTATCAGGTACTCTTGGTATGAAACCACAAATTTTATTTTCAGACAATACTTCAATTGGAAAGGAAAAGGTATCTTTCAAATTACAAATCTTTAAATCAAAGGCTTCATAAGAGCGGGGTTCAGTTACTCTCCCCCCAAATAGCCTGTGAATCAATTTTACCTTGCGCTTAGGTTTCAAATTCAAATCTTTAATAACTCTATTACTCAAATATGAGTTCTGAGATCCTGTATCCAAAACAGCTCTGATTTTAAGCTCACGTTTTTGAGCTTTCACTTTTACAATTAATGTCATCAAATATACATTATCAGTTTTACAACTATTTCCTAAGGCATTGCAAGTCTCTGCATTAGTCTGGTTTTCCTTTTTCGTGATCTTATCTCGATCTGGACACATCAACAGATAATGATTTTTATCGCATAATTTGCACTTTGGCTTAAATTTACAAAATCTAAATGTGTGACCCACTTTAAGACAAGAAAAGCAAGCGCCTTTCTTCATCAAAATATTCCGCTTGTCTTCTAACGGCATCCTTTTTGACGAAAAACAGTCTTGACTTGCATGCCGTCCCTCACAAAATAAACAATGCAAAATTCTCTTACCTTGACCGCTTTTTTCATTCGCAGTGCTCACAAGGACAGATGCTGTTGAAATTTCTGCTTTTTCACAGGTGTCTTTCTTTTGTGTAGTTCCAAACCCAGTACGAGCAAGGGCAACCATTTCTTGTCCTTGTACTTCTTTCTCGAGAAAAGACATTAATTTTTCTAACGATCGTTTTCCGAAATCTTCAGCACTGCGCTGTCTTTCCCAAGCAATCAAAGTTGACTCTGGCAAACACGATTCAACAAGAGGAGTCAAAAAGTCACCATATTTATCTTGAGTGCATCCTAGACTCTCTAACGCTCTCAGCTTTGATTCAAGCTCATCATATAGTCCAACCAAATCAGTTCTTGTTCGATTTGAAACAGCATTTTTCATAACCATAGACAAAAGTTCTCTAACGTAAATCTGTATCAAGAGATCCTCTCTTCCAAACCTATTTTTTAACTGCTCTATGGCTTTGGGATAATTTGCTGCTGTTGGGGGAAAGCTTTCTATTACTTTTGCAGCCTTTGACATAGGAACTATTGCTGATAATAAATATTGAAACTTATCTTCATCAGGCAAAGTGTCATCCTGATGAATTTTCTCGAATTGTGACCAAAACGCTAAATAATTTTTCGCTTCACCATTGAATTTTTGCAGTTCTATTTTGGGTAATTTAAATCTCCTTTTTTCTGTAATTGTCCTCTGCGGCAATTTCTTTTCTTGTATCAGACTTTCGGACTTTATTATCATTTCAGAAAATTGATCACGGTATTTTTCTGCAGCAATAAAATCTTCTTCATATTCTTTTTCAATGCCTTCTGTTTCTAAAAATTTATCTTCTATTAAATTTTGGTTATCTTCCAGTCGTTTAAATTTGTCCTTTAGTTGTGCCTGTAATACTGCAATAATCTTCAAGTCGGGATCGCTTTTTTTAAATTCAGCATCTAGTTTGTTCACACAGGTGCTAAATGAAAGTCTTAATAATTTTCTTTTAATTTTCAATGGTTCCATTTTAAAAGTTTCCGTGATCTAAACTTTTCAGCTACAAACCGTCGAGCCCCACGTTGGGCGCCAAAAATTTTACGTTAACAACCGAAAACTATGTGTCACGGGTCGGAATTAATAATATTCCTTTCAAAATATCATGAGGATTCATTGACGGATATCTACCCGATATATTATAGCTGTCTTAAAAGGAATAAAGACTTCAATTTTAAATAAAAGGACATTTAATTCACAATCACACAGAAACGCAATATTACAACATAAAAAAAGAAAATGGAATCACAGAAAAGTTTGTTTTTTTTTCGAGGAAAAACATAAGTTCAGTTCAGTTCAATTCAATTTATGTCACTGACGCAACAGCTATTGTTCTTCATTTATTATTAAACCGTTTATTTACTTTTATCTTCTTTTTCTAAATGATATAAATTATTTTATTCTATAATTATTAATTAAGATTTATTTACTTATTGTTATTTCCTTTTTAAAATAATAGAGAATATTTAAAAAATATGCGTGTAACTGGTATTTAACAACAAAAATTTTGCTAAATTGGCGTTAGAAAAAAGTCGGGCCAATATGGCCAATATTATGACATCTGTGCATGTATTTTTATTAGCTTGTTACTTATTTATTTATTCTTTTCTTATTTGAAATAAAAATTACACATATTTGCATAATTTGGCGAATAGTTTGGCGACTTGGGCGTCAGAGGGATGAACAAGTCGTAAAATTTATTATCTATAACTGTTTATTTACTGCTTCAACTTTTATTTATTTTTTTATAAATTGTTGAAAGAAATTAACGGGAATACCATGTGAAATACATAATTGTCCTTTTTTGCAATCGCACCAAAGTGGTGTTTACATGACATCTTTGCCAAAATATTTTATGCTGAAGTTAGACGAAATACAATACTTTATGGTGTGTATTCGTTATAGCTTGTTTATTTTCAAAGTTTCGGTATCTTCATCACGGAAAGATGTGCTATGAAGTCAAATCACAGTTTAAAACTGAATTAATTTTTCTACTCTTTCTTCAGAATCTAAAGTATTCAAATTGATAAAGATATACGATAAGTTAAGATGAATAAAGTTAAAAGAAAATTCTGAAAATATGTAATGGAGAAAATGGGACTCAAATAAAGTAGATATACCACCATTAATTTCGGGAAAAACGATATCATCAATTTTTGGAAAATAGTTAGTATCTTTAAATAGTGTCACAAAATTTCATCACAAAATTTCGTCTTTAAATAGTGTCACAAATTGAGGTCTCAATTCTAGCTCTAAAAACTGAACATTACAATGAAAATATTCATAAAGTTAAAAATCTGACACCCAGCACTTTAGAACAAACATCGTCGTAAAAAATTTAACAACTGAAAATGAAAAAAAAAAAAAAAAAACTTCAATTTCTAACTGATTTTTTAAATTTCTTAGAAGTAAATGGTTTGTCTGCATATTTTCTTGTCTGGTGAAGCCTATAAAACGGTATCTGGATTAGCCCTAACAGAAAGTAATTACGATCACTCGCTAGATTTATTAGAAAAAATATATGGTAAAACGGAAATTTTAATTAGCGGTTTTATAAATAAATTATTAGAAATCGAACCGATCAGGTCATGCTCGAATACGAAAATGTTGAGAGATTTGTATGATGAATGCGAAATAAGCATTAGAAATTTGCAGGCGATAGGAGTAGCTACCGACAATTTTGGGTATTTACTAATCCCTATCATTTTAAGGCAATTACCTCATAATTTGGTAATTGAATTTCAAAGGAAAAAGGATAACGAAAAGCCGGGGGATGTTAATGAATTAATGAAATTTATAAAATTTGAGATTGATTCAAGGGAAGCGGCAACTGTTATATCAGGAAATTCCTTAAAAAGTCCAGAAAAATCTCGATGGAAAAAAAAATGCTCCTACCAGAACAAAGGGTAATTTTCCCACTTCAGTTGCGCTGAACACGGTCGTAAAAAATGTTTGTGTATTATGTAATTCGAATCATAATAGTTTAAAATGTAAGGAAATGACAGATGAACAAAAGCGTTATAAGTTAAAAAAAGAAGGAAGATGTTACCGATGTTTTTATAAGAACCACCTATTATCTCTATGTAAAGCAAAAATACAACCGTGTGAGTTATGCAAGAGTTTTCAACATAATTATTTGTTTTGCCCCGCTAAGAAATCCTCTGAAATTAGTCCCGTTGAGAATACTAAAAAATCAGAAATTGTACAAAATCAAGAAAATCAAGCGGTTGTATCATCTGTTATTAAAACTCAAAATTTTCCAGAAAAATATTCGACAATTTTGCAAACGGCGTGCGTACAGGTAATGGGTGATTCCAAGAAATTAAGTACAAGGTTATTATATGATTCTACATCTTCGCGCACATTTATTGCAAAGAATTTAGCAACTGCTTTAAAACTAAAACCAGTAAAAAGAGAGAAATTGCTAGTTTATACTTTCGCGAATCGTAACGCCATAGAACAAGAGTATGATTTAGTGGATATTACTATAATTAGTCGCCATCCTCCGTATAAAAGGATAACAGTTCAGGCGCTCGTATCAGACATAATTAGTGCAACGCAAGTAAAATCGCATATTGATTCACAGCTCATAAATAAATTCCGTTTAGATGAAAATGAGTTTGCTGACAGATTTATTAATGAAAAGACTGTACAAATATTATTGGGATGTGATTATATGTTTGCGACAATCACGGGAGGGGTAGAGAAAATCAATAAATATTTATTTATTCAACCAACAATATTTGGAAAAACTTTAATTGGACGAATGCATAGCAATAATGTAAATGGAGCTTCTTGTTTTAAGGTCATTTGTACATCAACAGACAATGATTTAAGAAAATTGTGGGATGTAGATAATTTTTTATCCTTTCCTACTGATATTCAAAACGACGAAAAATATGAGGTGGTTACGCAATTTCAGAGGGAAATAATTTTCGAGAATCAAAGGTATATCGCCCCACTTTTATGGTCATCTAAAGTAAACAAACAAAGTTTATCATATAATTACGAAGTTGCGAAACAGAGATTTGTGGGTCTGGAAAAGGGATTAAGGGGTAATAAATCTTTATTTCAGAAATATAACGGAATTATGAAAGAACAATTAAGTGAAGGTATTATTCAAAAGTGCGATACTGATTGCTTTATTGGTTACGTAATGCCACACCAAATCATTTTTAGACCAGATTCTTCTAGTACGAAATCAAGAATTGTTTATGATGCTAGCAGTAAAAGAAATAATGAAAAAAGTCTAAATGATTGTCTTTTCGCTGGAGAAAATTTAAATCCTAATTTAATTGACATAATATTAAATTTCAGGTCTCATAAAATTGCTTTTTTGGGCGATATTGCTAGAGCATTCTTGCAAATAGAAGTGTCTAAAGAGGACAGGAATTATTTGTGTTTTTTATACTTTGATGATTGTGACATAGATAAGCCTGTGACTTTATATCATTTTAACCGACATTGTTTTGGAGTCACGAGCTCCCCGTACGTGTTGGCTTCGACAATTAAGAAACATATTAGAAAGTACAAAGAAATTAATCCTATTGCTTATAATATGTTAGATAATTTTTTATACGTGGACGATTTGGCATATGGGGCTCCGACAGTCCAAGAAGCTTTCAATTTATCAGCTTCTGCTGTCTCAATACTTAAGGATGCGAATATGAACTTGAGAAAGTTTAATACAAATTCTTTAGAATTAAGGGAATTATGGAAGAATGGTAACCCAGTTATAGAAACAGACGAAAGTCATTCAAAATTAAAAATTCTGGGACTTAATTGGGATAATGTAAAGGACGTCCTGTCAATAGATTTTAAGGCGTTTATGTCAGATGGTGATAATTTGGAATACACCAAAAGGCATGTTTTGCACAGCGCTGCCAAAATATTCGATCCTATCGGATTCATATCGCCATTCTTAATTAGAATTAAATTACTTCTTCAGTAGTTATGGGAACGCGGTTTAGAATGGGACGACACACTTCCTAAAGAATTTAAAGAAAAATATTAAAAATGGTATAGCGAAATAAAACTGTTAGAAAAGATTCAGGTACCCAGGTATTATTTTAACACAGATAATATTTTAGATGATAAAGTTCAACTTCATCTTTTTTCTGATGCTTCGTTAAAATCTTACAGGGCAGTGGGCTACTTCAGATACCAGACTTCCGAGGGCTTTTCTAAAACCTGTTTTGTAATTTCTAAAGCTCGTGTGGCCCCTTTTAAAAGAATCACTTTGCCGAGATTAGAGCTTCTAGGTGCATTAATAGCTGCCAGAATAGCCAGCTATCTAAAAAATGTTTTCAATAATATTAATAAAGTAGTATTCTGGACGGACTCCACAATAACGTTAAACTGGATCAAAAATTCTGCTGCCAAATGGAAGCCCTTTGTTGCGAACAGGGTAGCAAAGATACAAGAAAATTCTGATCCCAGTGCCTGGAGGCATGTCAGCAGTAAAGATAATCCAGCTGATATGCTCACTAGAGGACTCTTCTCCAGAGAATTAGCCAGTAATAAGGACTGGTGGCATGGCCCGGATTGGCTAAGTAAATCCGAAAATTTTTGGCCAAAACTTGATAACGTAAAATATTCTTCTTCTAACATTGAAATGGAATCCAGAGATAAAATTGTCGTGAACTCGGTAATAACTCGTGAAAGAATCATCGACATTAATAGATATTCTAATTTAAATAAATTGTTGAGAATAACAGCCTATGTATTGCGTTTCGTAAATTTGACTAGGCATAAACAAGATAATCGAGACACTTTAACAATGGAAGAACTCCAGGAAGCGGAAAATTATTGGATACGACAAATTCAAAATGAAAAATACTTTGTAGAAATTAAATGTTTGGAAAAGGCAAAGCCCCTTCCTAGAGATTCTAGTCTCATAAAATTTAATCCTTTTATGGATGCTGAGGGCATCTTACGTGTATCAGGGCGACTTTCAAAATCTAACATCTTGCTAGAAAATGAAAAGTATCCGATTATTCTGCCGCCCAAAACTAAATTAGCTGAGTTAATTATTTGGAATGCACACGAGAAAGTGTATCATTCTTCAGTGACACATACGCTTGTCGAAATCAGAGAAAGGTTCTGGCATCTAAAAGCTAGAAAAACGATAAAGGATCTACTCAAAAAATGTGTTGTCTGCAAACGATTTTCTGCGAATCCAGGAGACCAGACAGTAGCTCCGTTGCCACCTGATCGTATTGAACAGTCTCAACCATTTAATATTCTAGGATGCGACTTCGCCGGTCCCTTATTTGTAAAAGATAAGGAAAATAAACAATATATTTTACTTCTTACCTGTGCTGTTACAAGAAATGTTCATTTGGAACTGGTAGACAGTTTATCTACGCAAGCCTTCTTACTCGCATTTAGAAGGTTCATCGCTAGACGGGGTTTATGCTCAGTAATTTATTCCGACAATGCACGTACATTTAAACTTGCTGAACTAGAATTTAAAAAACTTTGGAGCTTAGTAGCTCATCCAGAGGTGAAAGAATTTTTTGCTTCCCATAAAATAAAATGGAAATATATAGTAGAAAAAGCCGCCTGGTGGGGTGGCTTTTACGAAAGAATGGTGCGAAGTGTTAAAACAGCCCTACGAAAAACGCTAGGCAAAACATCGTTAACTTACAACGAACTGTCCACCATAGTAGCTGAAATAGAAGGCACAATAAATTCTAGACCCATCACTTACATGAGTGATGAAAGCCAGGACCCCGTACCATTGTGCCCAGCACATTTTTTGATAGGGAGAAGAATAACTTCTCTCCCTCCAGCACGCCTGCACCTTGACTCGAATCTCTCTTCCAGGAAAGAATTGCTTAAAACTTATAATTATCGAGAAAAATTGATGAGATTGTTTTGGTCCCGATGGAAGAAAGAGTATTTATTAAATTTGAGATCAGCCCACCAAAGTATAAACAAAACTAATATTCCCCAATTTAAAATAAACGATATTGTCTTAATAAAAGACGATAGTTTACCCAGAAATTTCTGGTGTTTAGGTAAAATTATAGAAACCTTTCCTGGAAGAGACGGCAAGGTGAGGGCCTGCAAAATAAAAACTCAAAAATCTGTTTTGAGAAGACCAGTGCAATTACTCTATAATTTGGAACTCAATAACAACTGACTGTTTTTAGTGAAATTTGCATTGTAATCTTTTCTTTTATTATTCTAGTTGAAGTGTATGTCCAGAATTCTTAAAGTGTTTAAAGTATGTATATTCTTATTATATTTTGAAATTTGTATTTGATTTAATGTATCGTATTGCAACATGTATTATGATGAACCCCATAGGTTCATGGGGGGGCAAGCTGTTGCAAATCACGTGTGAAGCAACCCGAAGGCGCCGTGCGGTCGCCAAAGGCAAAGCCACCTGTGGCGCAATGTTTTTGTTTTAAAAGGTAGAAGTTGTTCGAATTCTCGATGCGAGGAAGAATATTTTACTTCCCCGTAAAAAATATGTATCTCTTTTTATGTAAATATTAGTGTTAGTGTCTGTTCAACTATATGTGTGTGTGGTGTGAAATAAAAGAAAAAATGTCAAGTGGATCGAATATTATTTTAAGGAAGAAAACACGAACTTATATAACTCGAGTCTTCTAGGATTAAAAACTGTTCTCTAGAAATGAGCAGTGTCATTACTGAAAAATTTCAAAGTGCAAACACTTCTAAAAAAGTTGCACCACTAATGTGTTATATAAGGAAACACTTTTAAAAAACTGAAAAAAAAAACTATCGTTTAATCGGTATAAAAACGTAGAAAAATCTGACATTTTCTTCTATACAGTTTTCTTTTATTCATAGTCTTAAAATGTATCGTATTTATCACATAGTTAATATATATTCCCTATACAAAGTTCTCTGTCCTTCTCTTCCGTCAAATTTCAACGGGTGCAACTAGTGAATTTTCAAAACAGTGATAATGATTACCATTGTCAAGATTTTCATTCATATTTATAATAAAGGTTTATATATATATATATGGGATTTTAAGTGATTAACTTATGATTTAAGCAAAACTAATATTCTTGAAAATATAAAAAGGTTTAATAGACATAAAATACATACGTAACATTCAAATATAACAGTAGAACTGAATAATATTCAGTTTAAGCAAGATTCCCTGAGCTTTGCATTAAAAATCCACCAAACTCGCCATCGCTGAAAAATCTATACAACACCTTGTTCTCTCCACGCATCATCACATGAGTCTCGCTTGAGATATCACGTTCATTAATTCATTGAGTTTATTATATTTTATTGTTGGATACTTTATACATTATTCCCACATTCTCGGTCATCCTGACGTTTCTGGCGACCTCGTCAGCTGCTTATAAAAATTTAGATACAAATTCATACAAGTAAAATAAGTAAATATAAAACAAAAGCATGTCACTTTATGCGGATGCGTTATCTGAGATTTTCATGTATTTTGCAATAATGAATATCTTGTTGTCCATCATGTTCTCCAATTTTCTTTGCATAATAACGATCATGTGACTTTAATTTTTTTATTCGGTCCGTGGAATTTTCCCCTTTTCAGTCTTGTCCCATACTGTGTTTCTTCGATTATCATGGGATCATTTAATTCATATCTGTTTGGTATTTTTCTCATCATGTTAAATTGTTTTCTATAATTACCGTTACTCCATAAATATACATTTCTACGTGGACAATTAAAATTTGTTTTAATGATTGTTTTGCCTTCCAATTTAATACTATCCCTTTCACACAGTTCAGCCCTTTCTTTTTTTAAAATTTCATGTTTTCTTTCTATTTGCTGTACTTCTAAATATTTTCTCCGATTTTCATATGTGTGACGTTTTTCAAAGTTATTTCTCGAATAATATTTCCTTTCTTCCTTTCTATCATTGTAATCACGCTTTTTGTAATATCGGACAAATATCTGCATATTTGCTTTTACTTCTTCAATATTCTTTTCTTCCCTCGTGTTTTTCCGTTTATAATATTTTTAAACTTTCATCGTTTCATTTTTATTTTGAATGACGCATGCACATAATTTGGGCTTTTCTTTTAGGTCGATTTTCGTCCTATTTTTGATACATGATTTCTTTCGTTTAATTTTTTCTTACTAATGAAACTTTCTTCTTTCTCACTTCTTTCTTTTCTTATTTTCAAATTTCTCACGCGATTCAATTTAATTTCAACATCCTCTAAGACGCTCGCGAAATTAATCAAGAAATTACCTCCTGCATTATTATCATTTGCAACTATAATATTTTCATCACGTGAATTATCTAACGCAGACATACTGATTTCATTACTATTTCTGGCAGCATGATTCAATTTTGTAACAGAATTCTTCTTAACTTTAGTGCAACCTATTTGAATATTGTTGCGTTTGCCAACTATCTTAATTCCGTTCTCGTTTATTGCCAAATTTAACTTATTAATGCCATCACACCCCAGTAGTATCATAAGCAAGAGATTCTGACACATACAAATTCGCTTTGATTAGGAAACCATCAATATTAAATTCATATGGGAAGTATCCTTTTGAATAAACAGCCACTTTATTTATGCCTGACAAAAGGATATTATTTGAAAGTAATCTTGGTGAACCCATCTTCGTATAACATTCATAACTCACCAAACTGATATCACTTCCAGTGTCGAAGAAGATCTGTGTCTTTTCACCGTTAATATCAATATTTATCATCCAGTCTGGTTTGGCGTTGTTGATTTGTTTCATTACTGCGGAATTCATCTCTTTGTGATTGGATAATAGCGGATTTTGGCTCCGATTTCGGCTGTCATTTTTTATTTGTTTATGATTCCCATTATTACCATAGCCTACTATAATACTACCAGCCGAGCCATTTCGCGAAAAACCGCCGGAAAAGTGAAGCTGGCAACAGCTTCAAACCCTGAACCATTTCATTGAACCACGTGTAAGTCCAGGTGACGCAAACCCTACCCAAATTAGCATTGAATAAGCTTCTTTCTGTTCTGTGCACATGTTTGCACACGTGTCATTGATTTGGTTCAGGGTTTACATGATTGGTCTGATTAACTTGGGCAAAGAATCAGCGTCCTCTGGCGGGAGACTTCATACATTAATCTCAAATAAACAGGACTTTACTTAGATCTAGTGGGCCATGTTATTACACTGCAATATTACAGGGTCAAGACGGTTACTTTTGAAACACATAATTTTTGTTCTGTTGTTTTCATTTAAAGAAGAAGATTCATTTACATTAGCTGTATTATCTTTAAATTGCTGTTTTCTTAAAGTATTATAACGTTGATATGGTAACCATGGTTTTGTGTTCTTGTTTTAACGCATTTTTGACTTCCTATCTTCAAAGTGATGTGAATTTCTATTCGTGAATTTAACATTATGTCTTGCTGTTTCATAATTATCTAATTTACACACTAATACATCAACCTTTTTAATTTTGGGAAGATCATCGATAAAATGTTCATTCATTTCTATCGGTAATCTTCTCTTGATTGATCTATCAGTATTAATTCTTTTAAATCTTCAAAATTGGATACATGAAGACCGGTAATGCATTTTTCTAAATAATTTCTTAACTCAAATGCTAGATCGCGCCAAGTGGCTGAGTTTTCTTTCTTATGCGACATTAAATTTTGCCTAAACTCTTCTGGCGTCAATCGTTCTACGTAATCGTAGTTATATGTTAATGTTTCTGGTTCTCTAGTTATAACATTAGACATTTCTAGCGAAATTAAACTGAATAAGTGCATTACCCAATTTTCTTTTATTATATTCATCCTTTGAAATTTGTCTCTCGAATAAAGCTAAATATATACTAATATCACCCTTCCCGTCAAAGTGTGACATTAATTTAAACAAATCTGGTTGCTTACCTGAACTAGTTACAGTCGAACCGTCACTTACGCTTGTCATATTCCCTTAAAGTTCAATTTTTCGTAATTCGTACTCCATTTCTAATTTTCTTTCTTCTATTCTTTTTTCTGCTTCTGACCGTCTTTCTTCTTTTTCTAGCCTACTTTCTTCTTTTTCTGCTTCTAATCTTTTTTCTTCTTTGCAACAATGACTTCAAGACGAACTTTTACAACATTTTCTTCATAATCCTTTGATTCAGTCACCAACTTTATCAAATCAATGATTCTTGGACTCTGAGGCACAACTATACCTAGGTCATCACACAATGTTAGCTAATCAGCCTTTGTAACTATATTTAGAATGGCCATTATTTATTTTTCTTTACACTTCAATAAAAGAAAATATTGCACTATCTTGAGAGGCTTGATAACGGATAATTTCTAATCATTACGCATATGACAAACAGTTCCTTTTTTATATAATACGTTTTAGTTTAAAAACAAAACATTCTTCTTACAAGGTATGTCTCCATACGGGCATACTTAGAAAATTCTGAAAAAAATTAAAGAATGTTGTTCTCATGTGGATATATATGTTTGTAAAAAAAATTTTGGAGGAAACCCCGATTGAACGTTCGTAAAAAAATAATGCACATTTCGTTTATTTGGCGATTTATCATTGGTTGGCGAAAATTAAAATTTCCAAAAATACTTTTTTATGTCAAATTATTTTAAGTTAAAAATGTTTCATCTTGAACTTGTTTAAAGAAATGTTATTCATATAACATTAGTTTTGTCAGCTTTAGTATTTTTTAACTATATTTTTGTCATAATGTATTTAGAATGAAAATTAACTACGAAATTTTATAAATTAAAACAAAATTAAAATTGTTTCAATCTCAAAATTAACTCCAATCTAATTGAGCTCTGTTCATTTCATTCAAGTTTGTTGCCATGGAAACAAAAACTTCTCCAGTATTGAAATACATTACTGCAGCATTCTTCATATGCCCTTTATTTTGTCATATGCTTAAATATATGAAAAAATGCTTTTTAACATGAAAGTATTTTTTATAAGAAATTATTTTTAAGGTGATAAAATTAAATAACTGCAGCAAAAGCAACAGAAATATATAATATAAAATACATCTATATGTCTAACTCTGTCATTGTTCAAATTTAAATTCATTAAATAATTCATTCACATTCACGTGTATTCTAAAATTTAGTTGACAAGAAATTTTCAGGTGCATTAAAATCGTTTGCTTTTGGCGAGGCTCTGATATTGCTCGCCAAATCGCGTGACGCTTCGACTTTTCGCGCCAAATACTCGAAAGCATTTTACTTGTTTACTTAGTTTCTTCTACAATTCCACCGCTAAATTGGACAGAACCTTTATCACTACATGAGTAGTTTAATCAGTATTTTTTTCAAAAAATTCTGAGTATGCCCAGTATGGAGACCGTCCTTGTTAGTCTTTTATCTTCTTAATAAAAAATAGCTTTCATCATGAAATTCAAAAATAAATCATCGAAATCATTAAATCTCGGCAACGAGCCCCCAAAACTTGTGGGATTTTAAGTGATTAACTTATGATTTAAGAAAAACTAATATTCTTGAAAATATAAAAAGATTTAATAGACATAAAATATATACGTATATATTTTATATACTGTTATATTCAAATATAACAGTAGAACTGAATAATATTCAGTTTAAACAAGCTTCCCTGAGCTTTGCATTAAAAATCCACCAAACTCGCCATCGCTGAAAATCTATCGAACACCTCTTTCTCTCCATGCATCATCACATGAGTCTCGCTTGGGATATCACGCTCAGTTAAATCCTTGAGTTTATTATCTTTTATTGTTGGATACTTCATACTTTATTCCCCTTCCCCACATATATATGTATGTATGTATGTATGTATGTATAAATTTGAAAGTATCAACCTTTTTAGAAAAAAAAAGATTAGAAAACACCATTACAATTTTAAATTTTTGCAAGATTGTCAGGATTTTAACTGATTTATTTTCATTTTTTATACATGCTCAATAAACTATTCAATCAAATTTAAAGAAATGATGCAGATGTTGATAGAAAACATCCCTGTTGGCTCGGACCACAGACACAGGTAGATTTCGATATTAAGGGCTAATTTCACCAACAAAACGCAAAATATGATTAGAGATAGTGAGAAATATGATTAAAGAATTCAGTTTAACAACTTTATTGGGCCGCTTTTGAAGATTTTTTTTTTTATTTTTTTGTTAGAGCTGGTTTTATCAGAACATCTAAAAGCAATTTAAAAAATGATTTTTCAAACTTTCAACCACTAAATATTTTCTAGCACTGTTTCAGGCCCATGTTTAAAACAATCATATAAAAGTTTTGACGTGACTTTTAAAAGTTTTTATAAGCGACCTGGCTCTTTTCATTTATTTCTATTAAGTAAAACGTGATTTATATACAATTATTTTCCTGTTCACATTATTCTTTTTCAGCACGATCGCTTTAGAAAACTTGGTTCAAAATGTCCCTTTTGATAACATTTTAAATATATTGTATATTATACCGTTATCAAAAAATCGACCAGTACAACATATTACATAGTTTATAAAAAAAAACCCTACTAATATATGCGTTTGAGAAGAAAATTGTATTTAAAAAAGTGTCAGAAAATAAGCAATTTGAATTTAATTGCATGCTCAATTTCAACTACACTATCTCTTCGGGAAATTTGGTTCAAAATACATAGTTTGACAGCATTTTTCGAAACAAATAATGCCTTTATAATAAATCAACGAATACGGCACAATAATTCTAAATAAAAGAAACCGCTAATAGCACGCGTTTGAGAGCAAAAATGAATTTAAAAATGAGTCAGATAATAAGCCAGTTTTTATTAGAATATACTTTCAAGTCTTGAATCAGAATCTCTTCTTGAAAAGTAGTTCAAAATGCCCGATTTGACAGCTTTCTTTGAAATATATTCTATCTTTATGAAAACGTTGACCAATCCGGCGCATAATACAGCTCCTAAATAACAGAACCTGCCACCTGGATGCATTTAAAAACAAAAACTGAATTTAAAAATGAGTCAGAATATAAACAATAAGTTATTTGAGAATTTTTTTTCAACTTCTATTTTTGTTTAAAATTTTTTTGATATAAGAATCGGCCCTATAAAAATTTGTCAATGTAAAAGTTGTAGATATTATTGAGAATATGTAAAATAAATTTAATTTGATTTGAAATCTTAAGAACTGACGTTGTGAATTTCTTTTTTGTTTTATCAACCGGTTTTTCATTCGTTTTTAATATCACTTTAAATTTTATTTTGATCCTATTAAAAAATTTTAAATCCAAAAGTTTTAGCTAATATTAAAATCATTTCTAAAAAAATTATTTGGATGTGATATCTTGAGAATTGGCGAAGTTATTATTATTTTCTCCTAAAAACAATATAATTTCTTCCCTATATTTCCTTCATACAGATTTGTGGCCCATTTTGTAGAAGTAATAAAAATTTTAAACTGATTCGTCATCTATTTAATTAAGAAGTTATGGTATTTTTTCGGATTTCACAAAACCCCTCCTTATTTCAATCCCCTTCGTCTGATAATGCACATTAACTAACTTGAGAGAGATTTTATGCAACTTCATTATATGAATCAGTTTGGAAAAGATTTCTGTAGAATTGTGGAAGTTATCGTATCCATAAAAAAGTTATATATATACATATATAGATATAGATAAATAGATAAAGGTTTTTTCTTTTTACTGATGGTTGATTTAGGATCTAAGTGTCATGATCTGTGTACATCTGTAAAACTTTTTCAGGAATTCCAAGATAGGGGAGAACGGAATAATTAGTATTTCATAGGAAATCTGCGTAAAAAATATAACAATAGAGTTTATAATCTGCTATTTGTTAAGGGGACAGTGTACATTAAAATTGGTCAAAATATCGATTTTCATTTTAGAATTAACTGAAAACTTCTTTAATTGTCAACATTTTAACACCTCATTTTTACCTGTACTAGAATTATAATTCGAGATATTATAAATTTTGTTAAGAGATTTAGCGCAACTACCGTACAAATGAAAACTTAAAGTAGATTTTTTTTTCATGTTCTTTTTTAGTTTTTTTAATATTTAAATTTTTAATTTGTTGAATTTCACGAGATATACGCGAAAAAAAATATTAAATGTAAAATCACATATACCAAGAAATCCTTGCACAGTTTTAGGTAGCATATTTTAACGAATGTTGAAAAAAACTCGAAGCAAAAATATTCATATTTGTACAAGTAGTTTTAAATTTAATTTTTAGTACTAAGTATCGTTCCACCACATATATTACAGCAATATTCAATATTAAAAAATCCCTGTCGGCTGGACCTATAGGCGGAGGTAGATTTCGAAGAGTGCTCATTTCAACAAAAACTAGTATGTTGTGGCCATCACAAAACTTTCTTCTATCCTGTTGTGAGTCTATCCTGTTTCTTCCTCCTGTTATGAGATTTATACCAAAATGTAATCAGCGTCTAATTATGTTATATATTATAGTGTACCAGAATCTGAAATTTCATGAAGTTCTCTGCATTAGTTCTTGAGATATAGCTATCGCAAAAAACGTGCAAGATGTAGCATGGCAGCGCCACCTATTGGGCAATTCACACAAAACCCTAATCAGCGTCCATATATCTCAAGGTCTCCCTGAATCTGAAGTTTGGTTAAATTCTGTGAATTAGTTCTTGAGATATAGCTATCGTGAAAATCATGAAAAACGTAGCATAGCAGCGCCACCTGTTGTGAGGTTTATACCAAAATGTAATCGGCGTCTAATTATGTTATATATTCTAGTGTAACAGAATCTGAAATTTGATGAAGTTCTCTGCATTAGTTCTTGAGATCTAGCTATCGCAAAAATCGTGCAGAATGTAGCATAGCAGCGCCACCTATAGGGCAGTTCACATGAAAGCCTTATCGGCGACTATGTATCTGAAGGTATCGTGGAATCTGAAGTTTGGTGAAATTCTGTGCATTAGTTCTTGAGATATAGCTATCATGAAAAACGTGGCATAGCAGCGCCACCTGCTGGCCAATTTACACCAAAACTTAATCAGCGTCTATGTATATCAAGGTCTCACAGAATCTGAAGTTTGATGAAATTCTGTGCTTTAGTTCTTGAGATATAGCAATCTTGAAAATCATGAAAAACGTAGTATAGCAGCGCCACCTGCTGGCCAATTTTTACCAAAAACCAATAGGCACTAATTCATATCAAGGTCTAACTGAATATAAAATTTTATTAAATTTCGAGCATTAGTTCTTGAGATAGAGCGCCCACAAATTTTTTGTCACATACAGACAGACACACAGACAGACAGACAGACAGACGGACAGACTTACAGACAGACATTTTCTAAAAATAGTCAAAACGTGTTCAGGACCTCCTAAAACGTATAAATCCGTCGAAAACCGGAAGTCGAAAATTTTCATGAATCCAATACTTTCTTCTTGTAAAGATAGAAGAAAGTAAAAATATATGATTAGAGATAAACCCAGTTTAATAACTTCATTTGGCCGTTTATGAAAAATTTTTAATTTCATTTTTCTGCAAAAACTGGTTTTATCAGAATCATCTTAAATTCAGCTCAAATGCCCGTTTTGACAACATATTTTGAAATAGATTCTGAATTTATTAAAAAAATCGACCGAAACAGTACATTATACAGCTCCTAAATAACAAAAAACTGTCAAATGAATGCATTTGAGAAAAAAATTGAGTTTAAAAATGAGTCATAAAATAACCGATTTGTTTGAAAACATCCTTAATTCTTTAATCATGATTGCGTCGGAAAATTTTGTGCGAAATACTCACTTTGACAGCATTTAAAAAAATATATTCTATCTTTATCAAAAAACTGGCCAATGCGTCACAGTATATAGTTCCTAAATAAGAGGATCTGTAAATTGGATGCGTTTGAGAGCGAAAATGGATTTTAAAACGAGTCATAAAAAACGCAATTTGCTATGTGAAAACTTCCTTAAATTTTCAAATCACAAAGACTTCGGGAAATTCTGTTCAAAATACCCTTTTTGGTAGCCTTTTTCAAAATATATTCTGTCTTTATCTAAAAACCGATCAATGCATCACATTATGTAGTTCCTAAATAAGAGGATCTGTAAATTGGATGCATTTGAGAGCAAAAATGGATTTAAAAACGAGTCAGAAAAAAAGGCAATTTCTTATTTGAACACTTCCTTAAATTTTCAGACACGATGATTTCGGAAAATTCGGTTCAAAATACACTTTTTGGTAGCCTTTTTTGAAATATATTCCGTCTTTATCAAAAAACTGACCAATGCATCACATTATATAGTTCCTAAATAAGAGGATCTGTAAATTGGATGCGTTTGAGAATAAAAATGGATTAAAAACGAGTCAGAAAAAACGCAATTTCTTCTTTGAATACTTCCTTCAGTTTTCAGTCCCGATGACTTTCGGAAATTCTGTTCAAAATACCCTTTTTGGTAGCCTTTTTTGAAATATATTCTGTCTTTATCAGAAAATTGACCAATGCGTCACTTTATACAGTTTCTAAAGAAGAGGATCTACCATTTGGATGCGTTTCGAATCAAAAATGAATTTAAAAATGAGTCAGAATATAAGCAGTTTGGATTTGAAGTTTTTTCTCCAACTCCTATTTTTGTTTAATTCCTTTTTGCTATACGAATTGATCCTATGAAAAACTTGTCAATATAAAAGTTGTAGATTGTTTTGAGAAGATGTAAAATAAATTTAATCAGATTTGATATCTTAAAAATTGACGGAGTTAAGGTTTTTTTCTCTTTTTTCAGCGCCCTTTTTCTTTTCTTTTTTAATTTTTTTCGTCGGTAAAATTTGGTCCTATCAAAAACATGTAAATACTAAAGTTTTAGATAATTTTAAGAACATTTACAACAAATTTAGTTGGACTTGATATCTTGAAAATTGACGAAGTTATGAATTTTTTTCTCTGAAAATCCCTGTTTTTTTCGCCCCTTGAGCCCACTTCTAAATTTATCAAAAATCTGTCATGCATATACTTTTGGCCCATTTTTATGAAGTAATATAAACTTTAAACCTATTCGATATCTACTTTAATTAAGAAGTTATGGCGTTTTTTCGGTTTTCACAAAAACGCCCCCTATTCCGACCCCCTTGGTCCGATTTTGCCCATTAACGAACTTAGCCAAGATTTTATCCCCATTGATTTTATGTACAAGTTTGGTGGAGATTGGTGAAAAATTATAGAAGTTATCGTGTCCATAAAAAAGTGATATATATATATAGATATAGATAGATAGATAGATAGATAGATAGATAAACTGGTGCGATTGCAATAGGTAGTATTTCTTACGAAATCTACCTAAAAGACGGTTTCAAACATACTTTCTCCTCTTAATCTCTGTGGAAATAGATATTCAGTTTATTCGCTGCGAAACGGTCATATAAAACAAAGCTAATTTTGAATTACATGTTAAATTATAAATAAGAATGTATATACCAGAGTTACGTTTAAGGCTGCTTTTCACCCAGTTTCAGAATTCCCTTCGTTAATGTAAATGTTTATGCGCGTTTGTTGCAGTCTTGTGTTCAACATATCGCCACACGAAATATTTTTAACTTCTTTTTTCAGTGCTCTCTTCTGAAATGTTGTCACTTTTTTTCTTGGTTTTCAAAAATATTTCTTAAGTCTACGCTTAAGTTTGTATGAAGTGTAAAAATTTTACTCTCTGTTCGTCAGATTTCAGAACATAAAACATTAAACTAAACGTAGATATTAAAAATATTTTGAGAACTAAGACAAAAAAGAGACACCCTTTTTAGAAGAGATTATTGAAAGAAGAAGTTAAAATTATTAATTTCCTGTCCCGATAACTTAAATATAATAAAACATCATACGCACATATACTTTACATTATCGAGAGGGATTCGAAAGCTGAGTAACCAGCACCTTTAAGGCATAAATAATTATGTAATAATTTATAAAGATTACTAAAATCAACCTAATAATCGAAAGAGGATGCATGTTTGAAATTCGTCCAAAAAATGCAACAGTATGAAAGACAATATTCATAATTTAAGCTAAAGAGTTGGAAAGAAGAGATTATCCCAACTCAAATTTTATATTAAGTCTAATTATTCATTTCTCTAAAGAAGCTACTTTTACTTAGATGACAAAAGATATGCCGTATTATCTACTTAATTTAAGATGTTTTTCCTTCTAAAGCCTAATTTCCTAAATAAATTTGTTTACAGTTGTAACACATAAAATTATCAGTGGTGAAAAAAAATCTAACTCAACATATATGTACATAAACGTTCTGAATTTTTTTTAAAAATAATTGCGTACATTTAACATTTATTAGAAATAAAGCTTGAAATTTGAAGTTTTATATGAATCTGTCTACAGAATAAATTTCTACATAGAGAAATTTTGTAAACTCAGAGGTATAATCGAAGAATTATATTATAGATAAAAGTTTCTGTAACACGATTTTTCATCATTTATTGCTTTATAAACTAGAGTTTAAGACGTTCTTGATGGAGTTTATTATAGGTTTTATCCAAAGATATGTGTTTTTTGAACCCATTCCAGATATCTTTTTAACAAGGCATAAGCTTTTTGAAATTGTTCTCGAATAATTTAATTTTCTATCGATTGATGACATGCACCTAATCTGCTTTTAACTTAAAAGAATTATGATTGAATCGTTCGAATATATACTTAATATTTCTTTTGTAAAAATTAAAATTCCTATGGATGACGGAAATTTAATAAAAAAATTCATTTTTATTTAAATAATGAAATGAAATAGATTTCGAAAAGAATTTCATTAACATTAACTGTGCATGATTCGACTGAAAAGTTTTTGGAGATAAAAGAACTTGAAATAAAATGTAATTAAAACTGACTCCTTGATTTCAAATTATTATATTTTTAAAAGTTCCGAGAGGTTATTTAATTTAAAATCATTTTTTAATATCGTATTTTCTAATAAAATGAAATAAATAATTTCTTATAAAAATTAAGAGAAGATAATATATATGTCTCTCTCTCCCTCTCTCTCTCTCTGTGTATATATAATGTCTGTGGTTGAATGTAGATTAAACATGAGTTGAAATTAAGTATTTTCTTAACTGAAAAACTTCATAGTTATATTTTATAGTGAAACAGAAAAGTACGGCGAAAAGCAGAAAAGGTAGTCAGTCATAATTATGAAAAATAAACTGAAATGCATAGCATGCGATAGATTCACAAAAAAGAAAGGAAAATGATGATATAAAATATTCGACACTAGTTCCCCAAAAAAAGGTTTCAAAATTAAACTTTACAAAACGGGATTGTAGTATGTTTAAAGTTTTAGTTTGTTTATCTAAGGCATACTATTAAAGCTGCATCCAGTTATATTTTATAAAAATAATAAAATAAACTATATTAATATGTCCATGTGTCTACGCATGTCTTTACGATGAAACAGAAAATTTGAAATCGAAAATGTTTCACAAATACATTGAGGAATAATTTGGGTTTAAAATCTCTTGAGTTAAACAGTAAAATAATAAACAGGGAAATGTGACAGAAAATATTATGTGTTGTGTAATTTATGATAATCTCTGGTACATAATAGTAGGTTGTAATTTTATCTCCAGTAAGCTCCAAAAATTATGACAGACATATATTATTTAACCGTCATTGATATCTTTAGCCATTCCCAAAAGGAATAATCCTTCAATCCTAAAACTTCAGTATTTGAAACTTGTACGTTTGTGTTATATTGGCTGTGATATTATATAAAAGAACTTTGATATAAACGTGCGCACTTTATTTAAAAAAAGCCAAATTTGTGCAGCCTAAATAATTTAGAGTGACACTCAAAAATTGAAGAGAAAAAATCCTTCAAACACCATAATATAAATTAAATTGCGCAAGTCCTTTCGAAAGAACTGAGTCTTTCTTCGTCAGGCGTAAAATAGACGTGCATCTAATATGAATGTTTATGAATTATTTAGCTATATTAATTAGTTAAATTTTAATGACAACATTGACGTCTTTCAAATGCGATCTTTCAAATATGCTTTTTCCGTGCAACATTTAAAAAATGCTGCTGCAGGTATACATTTAATATCACATTTATATTTACTTATACTACTATATTTCACACAAAACCGCAATTTAATCTGAGTTTTGTTACAGAATTTGTTTTATTGAATAAATAGCCTAAATTTATTTTTTTAATGTAATAAATGTGATTTTAAAGCAATTAATTATGCAAATGAATATATTTTTAAATTTAGGCTCAGTGTAAAATATAACAGTATAAATAAACATAAATGTAATATGAAAATATATCTGTAATAAATAGACTTTTAAAAATCTTTCGCGCAAAATGCATATTTTTAAAATGTAAATTTTGTCCTTAAAATTTAACTAATTAATATTGCTAAATATATATTTGAATGTATGTTTAAAATCATTAGTATTTTATAAAACTATGGGGAAAATTGTTGTATTCCATTAATTGATTTTGAAACTACAGAGTTATTAGTAATTGTCAAACAATAGTCTGTTTCCGGCTGCTCAACCTGATCTCAACTTGATAAATGATAATATTTTATATTTTATGACCTGAAAAATATCTGCCTTATTTATTATTTCGCAGTAGTAATAAATAACACGACAAATATGATAAACAAAATGATTATAATATAACCGTATTTACTTGTGTATACCGCCCACGCCTGTATAACGCGAAGCGTACTTTACAAGAAAAAATTGCGATTTTTAAAAATCTCGTACATAACGCGCACCGTAAATTTGATATACTAATGAATAATTACCAAATTAATTTCAGTAAACAAAGTCGAAGCAAGAATTACATCAAGCCAGAAAACAAGGCAAAAATGCAATTTTAGACTTCGGGTAGTAAGTGAATGTCGGGTAGGAGTGACGGTAATGAAAGTTGCTATTTAGCGTTTAAATGATGTTACTAGCTCTGTTGTATAAAAATTTGCAAGGAGAGAAATAAAGATGCAGTAATATCTCAATTATGTAAGATATTCCAAATGATTATGTCTTCTTTGAATAATTTCTTGTTTCATGTGTATATCGTGTGATTACATCAAACAGTAAAATATTATTCCGTGTATAATGCGCACCTAGGAGTTTTCCCTAATTTTATGAAAAAAAGTGCGCGTTATAAACGAGTAAATACGATAATACAAAACAAAATGATTTATCCAGACCAGGTGAATCAGCAGTTGATTTGTTATCTGATATTCTGACTAAAATAACTTGCTTTTCAACTTTAAAAACTTTTGGCCCAATACTAATACATTTACCCTTATTGATATCAAATGATAATTTTTGCGTATGATTAGGAGATAAATAAATGAAATTCAAAATTTTAATGAAAAGAAAATATTTTAGTGCCACAAAAATCTACTATAAGTTAACAGGTATAGACTTTTTCAATTTTCTTTTTCAAAAATGTATAGAATTCAATAATAATAGTTAAGTCTAAGAAAAACTCAACTAACTTTGAAGTATGTACTATTTTAGATATTAATATCTTTTAATAATAATATGCCTAATAGCTTAGTGAAGTTACGCTTTCTCTGTTACAGAAGTTGGCCACTTGTGCAGAAATGGTAGGCCACTGGCACACTACTGGTCCTGATGAATGAATAATAAAAATAATATACAATGTTTTAGAACCTCAAATAAAGAATACTTAAATATAATAAATTAAGCGTATTTTTTTGCTGCCATATGCTCCAATACTGGGCCTGCATGTCCACTACTGGAACAATTTAAGATTTTAATGCCGAAGTGGGCCATAACTTAAAATGAATTTGATACTCAATTTGTAAATTTTCAATGAATCTAACTAATTATTTATAACGTAATCGAGAATATCAATGGCAGTTTAATCCAAAATAAAACATAATATTCTAGAAACTGAGCTTTAAATATAACCTTATTTTTTAATGAAATCACTAATAATTTGTCGAAAAATCTGTTTGTAGACGCACTCTAGAAAGTAAGCAAATATATCTACAAGAAAATAGCAACTATCCCAATTGTTTTCGGAAAGTTAACAGTTAAAGATCTTTAACTAATTAAATTTCTTTCAGTCTTTTTTCTGAAATGGATTGTGAGCTTATTTTAAAACTTTGAAAATTAATGGCACAATATCGGTGCATACACCGTGCAGTACAATATCACAAAACTTTTCTATAACGATTTTGAAAAAAAAAATCAGAAAATGTAATCAGAATTTTAAAAATAATCATAAATATATGAAAAATGCGCAGGTTTACTAAATAATGTTTTACTGCGTATTAGGGTGGAGCGAAAAAATTTTTTTTTTGAAAATCAAAAACGGGTAGGTGCCAAAAGTTGCCTTTATACTAGTACATCAACTGCGTAAAATTTTACCGCTGAAAAAAAAATGGCTTGAGTCTGCGCTTTTGCTCCAAAAATCGAAATTTTGGGTATAATTTGTCATTTTTTGACATTTTTTTCAAAAAAATTAAAAACTTCCTACAGAGCTGGTTAGTATTTAAAAGTGTTGCTTAGACCTTTATATTTATCTGCTTAACATATTTAAACTATAAAACAATATCTGTAGTCTGTATAATTGGAGCAAATCTGACAACTTTTTGTGAAAAATCAGCGTTAACCTCTCTATTGGAGCATACAACGAAATGTTGTTTTGAATGCATTTCTTACCTAGCTGCTTTCAAAACTACTGTGTATATAACTCATAGAGGTGGTTGCATTATCCCACCCCTCTCAACCACCTAATCACCAAGGCCCAGTGTTTTATTTATGTATTGAATTGTTATTTTTTTCCCGAAGACGAGTATAAGTTTTCATATATCAAAGTAATGTATCTCTTCTTTGTATTCACTGACTTTGGATGATTTGGATCATGCTGGTGTGACCTACTGCACGTATATTTTTATACCATGTATAACAGAAGAGAAGCTGAGTAATGTATTGGGTATGTCTTAATTGAACCTATTCAGCAGTCTATTATCTTCATTAAAATTTCATGCAATTAGTACATTATGATTGGAAGTTCTGTTATCACAGCATTCTTTCAATCAATTACATTTTATATGCAATGATTTGCCTAAAAATTGATTGTATGAATTCAGTTTCTAGTATGCCATCATTTATTGAACCTATTGAATATATGCTGAGAAGTTAGCTGTTTAATATTATGACGATCGTCACAGAGGATTGTAAACAAAATTTGCGTGTAAACCAACAATATTTCTAAAGAAGTTTTAGCATGCTTTATGTCGTTTCCTGTGTTGTTCCGTAGTCTAGTAATTTCTAATAAGATTTTAGATCTATTATTCAGGTGTGTTGTACTATTGCTATAAAACATCCCGCGGTATAAACTTGGATTATATATTTTGTGAGTGAACATATAGACGCTGATTGCCAAACTGTGCTTATATAAAGCGGAAAATTTTATTAATTTTGTGAGCTGTCTTTTTTGTGAGATGTTTTATAAATTCCTATTCCCCATTCTTTTTGAGAAATAGCTTTCCTTATGAATTAGCTTTGCAATCTCCGACAGAAATTTCTAGTCTGTTCTGAGTATCTTTTTCTCAGTTTGAGAAAATAATTTTTCAAAATTATTCTCTATTTTATTAAAAAAAAGAATTGCAATAGGAAGTGAATAGTACGTAGACAAAGATTTTCCTTATTGATCCAGTGAATCCATGTAGCTTAGAACGTTTTATATCGACTTCTCTAATAATTGACGCAGAGGAAATTCACTGGAGTTGAAGTAGCGAATGATTCAATATTATACACAATTCTAAGCTTACCCCATGCAAAATGGTTCATAGTGACAAATAAAATTCTCCTAATTTTAAATGAGCACTTATAGTCGATTAGAATCCGTACATTCCCTCATAAAGTACTATGCATTATAAGTTTATGCCCAGGACATTTCACCATCAAATGTTGTCCATTCATAAAAAGGGGATCTAAAAGTTAATAGGAAATTACCTGGATACGAAAACACTTAGAAAACAGCATAAAACTAATGCAAAAAAAGGTTATTTACAACAGCAGTTGCTTTACACATGGAGAACAAATTTTCATTGCAATTCTCTCTGACGATCACCATCACATTAAATAGCTCACTTCTCAACATATAAAAAATGCAAAAGTAGAATAAATGATGGCATACTTATAGTTGAAATATCTGAAATCATCTTTGAAGCAAATCATTACGTAAAAAAAATACAATTGACTGAAAAAATGTTGTGGTAACAGAACTTCCAATCACTATTCATCAACTGAATGTAAGTTTGATAAATATAATAGATGGCCGAATAGATCCCTTTAATAATATTCCCGTACATTACTCTGCTTGTCATTTTTTTGTATAAACTGTAAAAATATACATGAAGATAGCCTGTGGATGCAAAGAACAGATGAACAAGGTGGAAGCATCGAAAACATGCCAAATTTTTATAAAGAAAATCACAAATCGATGTATAAATAAAACACTGTACTAAGATGATCGAATAGTTGGGCCGGGTGGTATGGGATATATAGCCACCTCCACGACGCATGTCTAAGGTAGTTTTGAAAACAAGAGCTGTATTAAAAACAACAATTCGTTGTATGACCCAATAGAGTGGTAATACTGTTTTCTTACTAAATTTGTCTGTTTTGCTCCAGCTATAGGGAATAAACATATTTTTTATAGTTTAAATATGTTACGCAGATAAATATAAAGGTCTAAGCAACACTTTTAAATACTAACCAGCTCTGTAGAATTTTTTCAATTTTTTTGAAAAAATGTTAAAAATGACAAATTTTACCCAAAATTTCGATTTTTGGAGCAAAAGCGCAGACTCAAGCCATTTTTTTTCAGCGGTAAAATTTCACGCAGTTGATGTACTAGTATAAAGGCAACTTTTGGCACCTACCCGTTTTTGATTTTCAAAAAAAATTTTTTTTCGCTCCACCGTACTGCGTATGTATTAAAATTAATCAAAATATAGTTTGCATAAAGTGCTAGCTAAATGTTTAGAGCAACGTTTGCGAAAGTCTCAGAAACATAACTTAAAAATTCTGAAAGTGTCCATCGATAGAATAAGCTTACAATCCGTTATTCCAAAATGAAGCAAAAAAATGAGGGCTACTGATTAGTGTAATTAATTATATATTGATCAGTTTTAATATAGCGTAACGCAAGATAGCACATACTGCTATATTTGGATACAGACCCTCATCTTTTTTGCTTCATTTTGGGAACAACAGATTTTCAGCTTATTCTATGGGCGATAATTTTCGGAATTTTCAAGCTATGTTTTTTAGACTTTTGCAAAAGTTATTCTATATATTCATCTAACAAATTATGCAAACTATATTAGATTAGTTTTAATATAGCGTACACAAGATAGCACGTACTGCTATATTTGGATACAGACCCTCATCTTTTTTGCTTCATTTTGGGAACAACATATTTTCAGCTTATTCTATCGACGGTAATTTTCAGAATTTTCAAGCTATGTTTATTAGACTTTTGTAAAGTTACTCTATATATTCATCTAACAAATTATACAAACTATATTTGGATTGGTTTCGCGCATGCGCAGTAATACATTATTTAGTAAAACTGTTCATTTTTCTTGCAATTATTAATATTTTTTTATTTTGATTGCAGGGTACAATGTACAATGTACAATGGACAATGTTGTTTGTCATATTTTCTGTAAAGAGCACTGTTCTTTATTAAGAACTCTGTAAATCATAAGCAAAAACTCAACAAAATTTGGGAGTGTTTTTATAAAAAACTTAATTTCTCTTCGAGTATGCATGTTATCAACATAAAAATAGAGACACAGTTTATTAAATAAGCCACTTAATAATAATCTGCAGTTTGAATCTTTTGCTACATTAGTTTTGACAGGTTTATCCAAAAGCTTTTCATTCTTTTTAATTTGTTAACAGTTCCCTATGAGATTTAATAAAAAAAAATTTCGTGGAAATATAGGTCCTGCACTGTTTGGTTCACATACATGGAGTTTCAAAATAATTCCTCAGTTTTTTTTAATGCAGAAACGCGTCTAAAACTCCAAGTGTCCAATCACCTTTGACTACACAGTGTATATTTATATATTTAAAATTGTTGAATTACATTTGGTAACAAATTGATAAAAATAATAATAATAAATGGTCAAGTGCATGTGTTACTCACGCTTAGAAAGTCCCGTGTAATTAGTATATAAATCATTAACCGTATTATTAAAAAATCATTGCTAAAAGAATAATAAAATATTGTAAAAACTACACATCGAAGAGTTGGGTATAGCTGTATATGAATCGAAATACTATAAAATACAAAAGAGATATTTAACTTTAAAAAAAAATCAAATAATGAGTGATATTCCATATAATTGTTTTTTAATCTTATACTTTTTTGTGAATTTGGTTCTGTACTGACAATGAAAGTAAGGCGTATGTAAACATTATTTGTCTTTTCATAAATGTAAATTCAGCGTAGTATTAATCTTTTATTTTTAATGTGTAGCTTAAACTAAACCCTTGCTCAAAATTTAATTTACCATTGTTCTGATTACGCTTAGAAAAAATATCTCAATTATACAATACCGCCTTGGTCTGTGCTACATTTTTTTTAGGTAGGCTATTTTATTAACAATTGAAAGGCACAGTAGGTGTATTTAAAGTTCGATTCAATGTGAACTTTTTGTGATTTTCATAGTATTTATGCGATTATTTCTAGTTGAACAAGTCAATTTTTGACATTTTGCCGTTTGCTGATTTTAAACTGGTACTGCGCATTACATTTTACAATTATATAATTAAAAATTGTTTTTTAAGCTTTATAACCTGATGTTCCTTAGAGTACGCCGCCTCTGTCATTAAGTTATATGTATGTTGAAACCGTTCGTGTCTTTAAGAGTTGATATATCGACTAATTACCGGCAATTAATTTTTCGAAAATCATTATCAAAAATGCTTTTATACGTCGTAACATCTGTTTTGAATGCCCGCAAATTAAAATGTGTGTATATTGCTAAATGCTTTTTTTCTCAAAAACTATGTGACCTAGAATAATCGCTGTATTTTTAATGCAAGGTTTAAATTAAAGTCTAGTATCTCTAATTTTTTCGTAATTTTAGTTTCAACAGATTTCTTAAATAAAAAAGAAGAAAATATTTTTCTTTTTTTTGTACTTTATATATATTACAAATTAAAAAACTTTTCGCCAAAACTAACCCTTATACTATCTTAATTTTCTTATAATAATGTTCCGTACTTACTTCAAATTATTAAATTAAAATCTTGTTTCTAAATCTAATCTGTTAATCTTTATCCAGACGATATTAATTCTTAATTTGCCTTAAAAACATTATTCCAGTATGCGTAAATTTAAAAAGATGGCTCTAAATTAAAAATATTATTAATTAAATTTTTATTTCTTAATATTCCAAATAAAATTCATTTTTCTATGTTTGCATCAACCTTTTTTAAGAAAGTCTTATTAAATTTATTCCAAAACCATACCTTTCAAAAAATATCATTATTTTATTTTATCTATTTATTTATTTTTCCTCCGTCAACCTTTGGTGTGTGCATATTAATAAATTCGTTTCTTTTCTTTTTCTCTTAAAATTAATTATTTATAAAAATCGTCTGCCTAAGAAATTCTGAGTCGATTATAAATTGATTAAATAATATATTTTTTAAAATATATTTATCGTCTGTGGAAAATAGTCTCGTAGCTGGACAAGAATTCTGTTTACATAAAAGAATGATGGTTTGAGGTTACAGAATGTTCTAGAATTTTCTTTTTAGATTTATGAGGGGACGCCTCGAGATGAGAAGGAGGATTCTTGGGGTTTTTTTTCGATGAGTACGGCTCGCTGAAATAATGATGGAATGTTTCGGTAAAAGACAGTTTGCAAAAGGAGCTTTTCCCTTTCTCATGATTACGGATTAAATATATGAACTTACAGCAGCCAATGAGTAATTATTTGGATTCTCTACATCTATTTATTTATTTTCCTCGGTGGCCATGACTTCTCTGCGGCGAAAGGGAAACCCGGCGTTGATGTCTCTGGCTCCTGACTTTTAAATCGTCACATATCTATATAGTTAATTCGAACTCGTCGGGACCACAATAAATGTTCGAATTATCCGAAGTTCGAATTATGGAAAATATGAAATGAAAACATGCTCAATATGTTACTATTACAAAGGAATTAATGTTATACTGTTTTTTTTTAATTTATTTCGTCTGTTGTCATTAGAATATGACTTAATATTAAATTAGAATGGATAAATATATAAACTAATTAAACTATTAGAAACAAGCACAATGGAAGAAAAATTTAAAGCGTCAGTGATGGACAAACGGGGCACTAAGAAAGTGGATATCAAATACACTGGATTATATGTATACTCGTTCGGAACAATTTTCACAAAAAATAAAGAAAGAAAGTTATTCAAATGACCTAAAATCCGTGAAAAAAAAAAAAAAAAAAAAAAAAAAAAAAGAAAAAGAAAAATGCAAAATTGCAATTCTTGTTAGTTCGAATTAAACGAGGTCGAGAGAAAATGAGTTCGAATGAATGAAAATTTTTAACGTTATTCTGCCATTGAAAATTTCGGGACTTCATGAAATCGGGATTTCACTTCGTTCGGGACTTCACTTTGGTTCGAATTAAGCGAAGTGGGACTTCACTTCGTTCGAATTAAGCGAACTTCGAACTATTAAACGAAGTCGAGAGAAAATTAGTTCGAATTAATGAAAATTTTTAACGTTATTCTGCCATTGAAAATTTCGGGACTTCATGAAATCGGGACTTCACTTCGTTTGAATTACGCGAAGATTCGAATTATCCGATTTCGAATTAACGAGAATCGACTGTATTTTTATTTTTCTCTGAAAAGTTAACACCTAAAAATAAAAGAAATATATTTTGGGGTTTAGAGTTTTGCAAGCATTCACGTGATACCCCAATCCATAAAAAAAAAATAAAAGATTTTTTTTTTCGAGTAACTTGATTATCCAATCTACATTTTACCAAAATATATATCTGAATGCTTAATAATTTGTACAATAACTTTTATAATTTCCTCCAATTGGAACTTTTCACATTTTACACCTTCCGAGCAAGACAGACAGACACAGGATAATGGTTCTTTTTCTCTTTTTAATTACGGGCCCCTAATAAATAAGCATACCTCAGATTTTAAATTAAAGATATGAAAATATTGAAGATAAAAAATTAGTTTCAATGGCATTTGTCGTTTATTCGATTTCCATTTTTCAAAAAGGAGAGATAAGTTTATAGCAATAAAAATAATTAATGATAAGAATGGATTTGTTTGATAGGTTTTATTAAAATGATTATATAAAAATTATAATGTCAAGCTGAATCCATTGATTTATTTATAAAAAATCAATTTCAAACTTGGAGACACAAAAATGAAAAATTCCATGCGAATTCATGTTATTTATGTCCAAAATAAATTTCTTTCTTTTTTTTTTAAACTTTTATTTAAGTAAAAAAAATTAATTAATTGTAATAAATAAAACCCTAACCTGTAAAATTCTATAAAAGCGGTTTGATAGAAGACGCTTTAATAAATTAGAAAAATAACATCATTGTATCTCATAGGTATTTTTTAAATGTCATAGCTCAAAAACGTGTTTTTTGAGGTATTAGTACATGTCAAAAGAAACATTTTTTTCTAATCCTTTCATTAAAATTGTAGGTTAAATAGCTTTTTAAAAAGTTCGTAGTAGATCTTTTTTTCGTGTTTAATTTGTACAACAACCTACTAGAAAAATATTATATATAAGGAATAAGAACAGTTCGTATGAAAGGAAATATATTTCTATAAATTCGAAACAAAGACACTTTTGGTTATTCTTGGTTATTGTAAATTTCTTTTATTCCTTTTATTTGAAAAGTTGTTTTATATTAATAATGTTTATATACAGGGTGAGTCATAAATATCGAAACGATAGGCTATCTCCTTAAATATTGCCTCTAGACCCATACTTCCAATTGCAAAAACTCATAAAAAAAGTTGAAGTTTCTGATAATATAAGTTGCAACTCCATGGGGGGTCTAGTTGAAAAAATACGGAAATTAAATTTTTATACGGCCCCCGTAGAGCAAAATTCCCAATTAGGAAATTATTCCTTATCCATTCCTAAATTGAACAAAAAAAATTTCATCTCCCTATCTGAAAACCTGACAGAGATATCAAAATCTAAAATTCTCAAAAATTCGTGACTTACACCACTTTAAACGAAGCGTTTTTCATCAATTTTCAAAGCAAATAAGGGATTGTCCACAAATTGTAACGTTGTTATATATCGGTTTAAGACCGAGCCTCTTATTTTGCCATAATAAAGCAGCATATTGATTTAAAATTGAAACTTGTTTCTAAAACATGTTGATCGTTAGCACTGAAAGTCTGAATAAATCGTAGTATTTAGGTCCGGTCCTAGATCGACCCATAGGGAAAGAAGTTCAGCCCGGCATGAAATAATGTTAAAATCATAATCCGGACCAGCCAGGAAAAAAAGCTTAAACCATAGCCGGCTCAGCCATGAATTTCTACATAGTTTTTTACTTCATAATAGTTTAAAATTGTTTTGCGTGCAGGAGTTCTGACCAAAAATATTTAATATAGAATTTCGTTTTTTATATTTATACTTTATATTATTAAAGAGGCTCCAAAGCCTTTGATATATTTATTTTATCTATAAATCTATGTTTATATGTAAATGTTTCACTTATATTTTATTATCGCTAATCCATATCTCGTGCGTTGAAGAATTTGAAAAATGTTATACAGTAAAACCTTTTAAGACGGAATCACATAGGAAAGAAAAAATACGTAATAGACAAATGCATTTCCGATGAAGGTTAAATGGAGTTTATTATATTCTCAGGTATTATTGTATTTATTTTGCATGGATCAACACATTTTTTGTTTAAGACAGAATTCCGTCATAGGCAGATTTTTTTCTCTGGTTTTATTTTGTTTATTTTTTTTGGCATTTAAATATACTAATCTTAAAAAAAAAAAAAAAAAAAAAAAATTAAAGTTTTTTTTTTGTTTTGTTTTGTTTTGTAAAATAAAAGTGGTTTTAAAATTTATGTGGTTTTCGTAAAAATATTGATTAAACCAAATTTTACTTATTTTATGTACGCATTAGTTCTCTGATTTAATTATGGATTGTTCGAGACCGTGATTAAAAATTTTGTCCAGTGCAAGTCTAGGAAAAAGGTTGTATGTATGTCGGCCAATTATCTACACTATGGGATATAGGCCCTAAGGGGTGGGATGCCCTCCGTGGAGGTCTTTCTAGGGGAACCTAACCCGTATTTAGGCAAGGTTCTAAGAACACCACGGAAAACGCCGAACGGTTAGGCCGACAGTCGCGATTGGGTTCGAACCCAGCACCTACCGTCTACCAGTTTGAGGTCTGAACCTCTCGGCCACTGGTGGGGCCTAGGAAAAAGGAAGCAGTCCCCTCCGGTATGAAAAATACATTAGACCCGGAAAAGCGAGTCTTCAGAAAAAGTAACGTCACGGTCCTGATCTGACTTGAGCCCAGAATACAGATTTTTTAACAGCCTCTACCGGACGATAAAAAGCTTGAAGTTGAGAGAGCTAATTTTTTAAAAAGTACTTAATCTGCATCTCAGAAAAGCATTCTTACAAATAACTAATGGCAGTAACACAGTACATTTCGCTTTTCTCTATAATGAATTTTTTTTTTCCGACTACTTCTTGTCTTTAAATTATTAAAAGTTAAGAATTGTTAAAGAAAAAAAAGTACAAACTTGAAACATGTCATTTTTTAATTGTTTTACATTAGTTTTGTTTAAAAAAATGAAAAATTATTTACTTTTAAAAATATGATTTTTTAAAAGTTTTTTTTTTTTTTTTTTTTTTTTTTTAATAAATATTTTTAAAGTTCTGAAATAAATATTGAAAAACAAAAACCTCGAAACAAAACTAAAATCATATTTTTATTTTTATTTAAATAGAAAGAAATTGAAATCCCATAAATAATGTTTGGAGTTATAAGGATTTTTAACTATCACATTGAAACCAGTACTAACAATATGAAACTTTTTAAATTTTATGATAAATTTTAGCATGTGATTTTCTTAGCAAATTATATGGCTAAAAATCACAAAAAAGGAAAAAAAATCGAAATTCTAATTCAAAAGATAGATTTTTTACGCGTTTCCTACAACTGTTAAAGTAACATTGTCTTTTGAATTGCGCGCATTTCAATTTGTGTCTAATCCCTTAAAACCTGATGAATTATTCAAACGGTTATAACTCCGCGAATTTTTAAGATATGACGATGCAACTTTTTGTGTATTATTCAGGACTGGACAAGGAAAGTTTCCCTAATTGGAATTTTTATCCTACGGGGGCCGTATAAAAAGTTAATTTTCGTACTTTTTCAAATAGACCCCCCATGGAGTTGCAACTTATCTTATCAAAAATTTCACCTTTTTTTATGAATTTTTGCAATTGGAAGTATGGGTCTAGGGGCAATATTTAAGGAGATAGCCTATTGTTTCGATATTTATGACTCACCCTGTATATATATATACCTATATAATACTAACAAAATTAGTTTACTCTTTAAATGTTAACTTGAAAATTACTAAAATTAAAGTAAAATAAAATAAAATAAATAAAAAATTAGTGGTTATTTAACTGCATTGTTTTTCTTTTAAAGTTTGCCTATCAATATTTGTTTAAAAAAAAAGGGTAAGAAATATATTACAAAATAGTTGAAAGTGGTGCATTACATTCTTTTAGATTACTAGAGAACTTCAAAATTCCCTTATTATTTGGATATGACATTTACCGCAAGTTCTATTCTTCTATCAAAGAATCAGCCGACCGCACAAAACCCAAAGTAATCAAGCACAAGAAAAAATCATTTATATTATGGAAGAGTTATAAAAGGGCACTCTAATTATCCATGTCTGCCGGAACCTAAGTGGTATATAAGCCAAAAATTAATACCGCTAGTGGCTCACTCGTAGGTCTATTGTTGTGTTTCTCGTACAATCAAAAGTATGAAAACACGGAAACCTGTGTGCAGGAAAACATAATGCTAACAAGGAAGGTCTCCATACGGGCATACACCGAAAAATCTGAAAAAATTACAGAATGTTCTCGTGTCGATATATACATTTATAAAAAAAATTATGAGAAACCTCTATTCAGTATCTGTAAAAAAAAATAATGAAAATTTCGTTATTTGGCGTTTTATCGCCGGTTGGCGATGGAATGTAATTTCGACAAATACATTAGTATGTCAAATTAAGTTCAAGGAAAAAAAAACATGTTGAACTTGATTTGATAAATTTAATTCAAATAACTTTATTTTTTAAATCTTGGTTTGTTTTAAGTATAATTTTGTTACATCGGTATTTATATGTATTCATATTCAAATTTAATCATCAAAATTTGAGATTTAAAACGAAATTCATAATTTAAATTAATTAAATTTGTTTCAAGCTCAAAGTACATGTGCGAATTGTCGATTAGATTTTGGTGCTATGGAAACGCCTGGCTTTAATTTTTGAATACGCTTAAATGTATGAATATAATTTTTCTCAATATGGTTTATGAAAACATTTCTTCCATTGATTAATTAAATAACTACTTCAACAAGTATTATATATATGTACTACAATATAGATATATATGTATATAACATATTAAAGTCTCTCATTGTTTATGTTTAAATTCATTAAATACCATTTAAACGCATTCTAAATATCCAACCGTTGAGTTGCATTGTAATCGTTTGCTTTTGGCGGGGAAAAGGACTGCTCGCTAAATTGAGTGACTCTTTCGTCTTTTCACGCCAAATATTCTAAAATATATTATTTTTTTACACAATTTCTAATGTGATTCCGCCGGTAATTTTGACTGATCCTTGATTAATAGTTTAATTTGTATTTTTTTCATAAAATTCTGAGTATGCCCAGTATGGAGACCTTCCTTGTAAGTCTACGAGTCTATTCATGTTGGGCTTATGCACCACTTTGCTTCTGGCAGACATGGGACATTTGATACTCCCTATGACTACTCTTCTATAATGCAAATGACTTTTTCTTGTGCTCGATGATTTATGGTTTCATGTGCTCAGCTCTTGGACTAATACTGTACTATTTAATGGAAATGAAATCACTTTAGCCGTTGGCAGGTATGATTCAGTTAGAAAAAGTTTACTAAAAATGAACATTAGCTTTTTTTTTTTTTTTTTTTTTGTACGCTCGAATGAAATTATACTTTTACTTTTTGATTAAATATTCAAAGTTTTTTATATATAGTGAAATTCTGACCCACAGATGAAATATGCATATTTTCATTGAAAGACAAAATTTAAGATTTCACTGAAATAAATCACATATCGATCTCATTAAATGCTTTTCAAGCGGTATAAACTTCTTCAATAAAGGAGATATTGATCACATAGAACTTCAGCTAAATTTGTGACGTATCAGAGGGAAAATATGGAAAATCGAGTAAAAAATTGGAAATCGTTAACTTAATGCACTTGGAATTGATTTTCATAAGAATCGACATTTCCAATCGAACATTTTGCATATATCACTTTA
This sequence comes from Maratus speculifer, assembly GCA_964019185.1. Lineage (NCBI taxonomy): Eukaryota > Metazoa > Arthropoda > Arachnida > Araneae > Salticidae > Maratus > Maratus speculifer. The sequence continues at coordinate 160,969,884 of OZ025298.1, forward strand.
TATACGTAATTGAAGGATAAATAAAAATATCGTTTTAAATTATACATTTCAGAAATTCCCGGTAAGAGTATAATTTGTTCGATTGTTATTTATTCCAAAGTTCATGCATATACTATTATTTCCATGATAAAATCCCAATCTTTTTCATAGACAAATAAGTCTAGTTGAAATTTGTAAATTTTCGTGTTACTTAACCCTTTGATGGACAAGCAATTACGTTTGTGTAATTCTGAATTTCCACCGGGAATTTGAAAAAATAGTTACTTATAAATAAAGGAAAGATATTGTTCACCTATTTTTCCCTTCAAATTTATAAAAGCAAAACTTCGTTAAAATTTTCTTGTGTAAATCTAAATTAAAATTTGGTGGGTTATAATGTATCCCCACACCCCTGAAAAGATTAAAAACAAATTTTCTATGTGAAAATACTGGTACTGAATAATTTCCTGATCTGGAAACTCCACATCTCTTACGAACACTGTTTTACTTAAAATAGATATTTTATTTAAAGTTGATCTTTATTTATTTATAATAGCATTTTAAAAAAATTGTAACAAACTGAATATGTCATAAAGTGTGCGTAAAGATATTAATTACCATATTATGATCAAAATAGTGTTTAATTACAATGATGTATCCGAGTTTGCATAACAGCAGTCGAAAAGAACCGTGTAAGATGCATAGTTTTAAAAATGTAATACTCGGTATTGCATTTGTTAATAGCTATGGCATGATGAGCAGTCCTGCCTTTTTTATCTATACTAATAAAATCCGTGCGCCTCTGTCTGTCTGTCTGCTTGAAGCCGATTATAGTTCGCAACGCGGGCGAGTTGGAAGTCGCGAGAGGTGTCTTTCGATTCGAAAAATTCCGGGAAAGTCATCTCGGGCATTTTCGAGACCGTGGGACCAAAATTAAAAAAGTTATGAATTAAAAACCGTTCGGGAATCGGAACGGAAAACGTCTAATTTCCCAAACGGAGCTCAAACGGAGCTCTCAGGCAGAACACTGCGCCACCTTGCGGTGAACGACAAGAACTTTTCCCCTTTGGCTAAAAGAAGAAACAGCCGAAAACCTCTTTTTCTACGCGCGCTAATTGCGCCTTTTTCCGCATCAATTTTTTTGACTTGCCGCCGATTATTTACCGTACTTGAAAATGGAGTTATTTTGGTCCCAATTTAGCGATTTAAGTTTCCATCGAGTTGGCAACACTGGTTAGAAAAATGATCCTAATTTCATTTGGCTGAATGACAACACATTTCATCGAATGCTTTGACTTTTGTCTGTGAGAAATAAATTTGCTAAAATTGTGTTTTTTTAAAAACGCAATTTCTTCCTTAAAAAGTTACTTTTATTAATTTTTTTTTCTTTTTTAGATGCATATTATTTAGTTCAATATTTAATCGTATAAAAATAATTATTTTTTTAATCTTTCGTCAAGTCTTCCTTGATTTATAAGAAGGTCAGTCTATTGTTTTACTTAATTTCTTATTTTCTTTTCCTTTCTTTGTTAATTTACTTATAGTGTTTCTTTCTATATTTTAATATTCTTTCTATATTTTAATATTTCTATATTTTTGACAAATTTGATTAATTTTAAAATCGTATAATTATTACTTTCGTTTTTTTGTTCTCGAAACATCTATAACTGCAGAATTTATATAAATATTTCAAAGTTTGATGCAATTCGTGAATAATTTTTTATGCAAGTTTTGTTAAAAAATAAAAGATATGAAAATTTATAATTTACCTGATATGCCTAATGGAAAGTGAATCAGAGTTCCCTTTAGAGTGCAAGACCACGAGATTTTAGCATAATTTTTAAATTTTCTCGCTTAAAAAAATTTTATTGGAAGGAATTCGAACATTTATTTTTCAGAAAACTAATTATCATTTTCTATGTTCAGAAATAGTTACAATTCCTTCAAACTTGTAAATGTTACAGGGACTTTTTAGGTGCGTTCGTAATTATGTAAATACGTAGCACCTATTGTTGTCGTTCAGTCCGTCCGTCTGTCTGTCCGTCTATCTGTCCGTCCATCTGTCTGTCCGTCCGCATATAACAACGCAAAAACTATGCAACCGAATCGTTTGAAATTTAAAATATATAATCGTTTGAAATTTAAAATGTATAATTATTACATAATTTTGTCGAGTCATTTCAAATTTTATGAAAATCGGATGCATAGATCAATAACAGGGAGAATCAAAAGGATTCCGTTACATTACGGTCAACGGGGAAAAAAGTTTCAAATGCATTTTAATCGTTTGAAATTTTAAATACATAATTATTACATAATTTTGTCGAGTTATTTCACATTTTATCAAAATCGGATGGATAGTTCAATTACAGGGATAATCAAAAGTATTCCCTTACATTACGGTTAATGGGGGAAAATGTTTCAAATGCACTTTAATGGTGTTACATTTCTTCGAACATAATAAAATTGATATGCATCTATAAAGTACATATAATAAACATTTTGCGTAATCTGTGGTGCAAAGAATATTTGTTATTGATTTACAAAGCCACACAAAAGTATTATATTGCATAATGGTATAGGGAGACATTGTTTGGTGCGCATTTTAATTGTAATTATTTACAATTTTATGAGATTGATATATGGGAGTGATATTTTTAAAACTTCGTTATTCCACGAACGCGCCTCATTTGCTACGCTTCACGTGCAATTTCCAATTTGTTTAATATCATTCTTAGAAATATATCCTAACACTTGCACAATGTTAGAGATTTATTTAATCATTCTAATGTGTTCGGCATTTGTTAAAAGATTTTCAGCTCTCAAAACTGAATAGAAACCAAATATCATTATTGATTGTCTGATAAAAATTTAAGTATGAAATGCTGCAAGACGTCGGCGAACGGAAGCACAAAGAGAAAGAAGGGCAAGACAAACTGAAGAAGAGGCTGCAGCAACACTTAGAACTGAAATTGAAAGACAAACGTTAAGAAGAAATGAAGCTAATGAAGAGGATACTGAAAGGAGAAGATTAGAAGATGCAGAGCGACACCGAAGTTTGAGAGCTGAAGAAAGTGAAGAAGACACTGTAAGGAGAAGATTAGAAAATGCAGAGCGACACCGAAGTTTGAGAGCTGAAGAAAGTGAAGAAGACACTGAAAGGAGAAGATTAGAAGATGCAGAGCGACACCGAAGTTTGAGAGCTGAAGAAAGTGAAGAAGACACTGAAAGGAGAAGATTAGAAGATTCAGAGCGACACCGAAGTTTGAGAGCTGAAGAAAGTGAAGAAGACACTGAAAGGAGAAGATTAGAAGATGCAGAGCGACACCGAAGTTTGAGAGCTGAAGAAAGTGAAGAAGACACTGAAAGGAGAAGATTAGAAGATGCAGAGCGACACCGAAGTTTGAGAGCTGAAGAAAGTGAAGAAGACACTGAAAGGAGAAAATTAGAAGATGCAGAGCGACACCGAAATTTGAGAGCTGAAGAAAGTGAAGAAGACACTGAAAGGAGAAGATTAGAAGATGCAGAGCGACACCGAAGTTTGAGAGCTGAAGAAAGTGAAGAAGACACTGAAAGGAGAAGATTAGAAGATGCAGAGCGACACCGAAGTTTGAGAGCTGAAGAAAGTGAAGAAGACACTGAAAGGAGAAGATTAGAAGATGCAGAGCGACACCGAAGTTTGAGAGCTGAAGATAGTGAAGAAGACACTGAAAGGAGAAGATTAGAAGATGCAGAGCGACACCGAAGTTTGAGAGCTGAAGAAAGTGAAAAAGACACTGAAAGGAGAAGATTAGAAGATGCAGAGCGACACCGAAGTTTGAGAGCTGAAGAAAGTGAAAAAGACACTGAAAGGAGAAGATTAGAAGATGCAGAGCGACACCGAAGTTTGAGAGCTGAAGAAAGTGAAGAAGACACTGAAAGGAGAAGATTAGAAGATGCAGAGCGACACCGAAGTTTGAGAGCTGAAGAAAGTGAAGAAGACACTGAAAGGAGAAGATTAGAAGATGCAGAGCGACACCGAAGTTTGAGAGCTGAAAAAAATGAAGAAGACACTGAAAGGAGAAGATTAGAATATGCAGAGCGACACCGAAGTTTGCGAGCTGAAGAAAGTGAATAAGACACTGAAAGGAGAAGATTAGAAGATGCAGAGCGACACCGAAGTTTGAGAGCTGAAGAAAGTGAAGAAGACACTGAAAGGAGAAGATTAGAAGATGCAGAACGACACCGAAGTTTGAGAGCTGAAGAAAGTGAAGAAGACACTGAAAGGAGAAGAAATCAAGATGCTGTACATCATCGAGAGGTACTAGCTGAAGAAAAAATGGAAATTCGTGAAGACAGGCTGCAAATGAATAGGCAATGTCGTATCAGGACCAATCTGCACAATGTTGAAAGAAGGAATGCGGAAGTTGATGAACACAGTTGTGGATCCATGGATGTCTACTGTCAACATTGCAGTGGACTTTTTTTCTCGTATGAAAGGAATACCAGAGGAAGATATGTACCCTGCTGCCATGATGGAAAGATTGTGGAAAATGAAAGAAGATATCCACAAGAATTGCGGGAACTGATAACTGGAAATCATGTTTTGTCGACAGAATTTTTCAGCAAGATTAGAAATTACAACTCGGTACTTAGTTTTGCTTCCATGGGTGCTAATGTGGATATGCCTGGTGGTTCTGGTCCTTATTGCTTCAAAATTTATGGGGCCATTTATCACCAAACAAGCCATCTTCACCCTCCTCAACCTGGTCAGGAACAATATGCACAGCTATATATTTTGGATTCGGACCAAGAGGATGAACATCATGGAAAATGTTTCACTTAATGAAGATCTACTGAGACTTCTGGATTCAACGATAAGGAATGTTAACCCTTATGCCGAAGCCTACAAGATGCTCAAGGAATATGAACAAGATACATTAAGAGATCAAGGAGTCGAAACTGCCAGCAACATAAGGATGTATATTAAAGGAGAAAATGTGAGTACAGGTGAGCACAGAGGTCGCAACAATGCTCCCAAAGAAAATGAAGTCGCCGCTATCTTCAAAAGCACTGACGGGCATCCTCCCTCAAATAGAGACATTGTAATACACCCAAGAGGCAGATGCCTAATCAACATTAGAACATTGAACCCGAACTTGGAACCCATTACCTATGTACTGTTTTTTCCACATGGTGACAGAGGATTTAGTGTAGGACAACAATATACAGAATTGCAGTTTTACAGCCATAGAGTGTCTGTACGTCGAGATTGTTTCAACCCGATTCTGTGCGGAAGAAAATTGTTCCAACAGTACCTTGTTGACTCATACGTGAAAGTGGAAAGAAACAGACTGTCGTACCTGAGAAACAATCAGAAAAAATTACGTGTGGAAACTTACATGGGACTTGCCGACCACATTTATAGGTTAGGTCAGGTTTCTGGAGTGAGAGCTGGCATTCCCGTCATTCTACCTTCAACATTCATTGGAAGCCCGAGGTGCATGCAGCAGAATTATCAAGACTCCATGGCCATTACTCGAGATTTTGGTAAGCCAGATCTTTTTTTGACATTCACTTGTAACCCAAAATGGAACAATTGCTCCCAGGACAGAAGTCTCACGATCGTCCCGACATCGTTGCAAGAGTTTTTGACATAAAGAAGACTGCTATGCTGAAAAACCTTACGAATAATAAAGTTTTGGGCACCACAGTTGCAGATATACATGTCATAGAGTTCCAGAAGAGAGGATTGCCTCATATGCAACTGCTGTTGATTTTAGCTGAAGAAGAAGAAGTAAGAGATGCAGAGTGCATAGACTCATTGGTGTGCGCAGAACTACCAAATATCACCGTCGATCCAGTGCTGCATGAAATTGTCAAGTCTTCAATGATCCATGGTCCTTGTGGAGCCATGAACAGGAATTCGCCCTGCATGGTCGAAGGTGTTTGCTCTAAGGGGTTCCCGAAAGAGTTCCAGGAAGAAACTAGAGAGAACTTAGGAGGTTATCCCCTTTACAGAAGAAGAGACAATGGCAATTTTATAATCATCAAGAACAATGTTATCGACAACCGGTGGGTTGTTTCTTATAATCCCTACCTGACCAAGAAGTACAACGCCCACATTAACGTTGAAGTGTGCAGCTCAATAAAATCTGTCAAGTATCTGTTTAAGTATGTTTACAAGGGCCACGATGCAGCTACAGTTATTATTGAAGAAACAGGTGACCACGGTCTTCATTGGGACGAGATCAAGATGTTCCTGAATGCGAGATACGTTTCAGCACCAGAAGCAATATGGAGACTCTTTGAAAAGAAGATGCACGCCAAGTTGCATGCAAAATCAGACTGCCTGTACATTTGGAAAATCTTCAGCCCGTATATTTCATTGAGTCTGAAGAAAGGGCTGCTCTGGAAAAGGCCAGGCAGAGGAACACTATGCTGACCGGATGGTTTGAACTGAACAGGACATGCCCAGAAGCTAACCATTATCTCTACTTCGAGATTCCGAAGCATTTCACCTGGAAGAACAATGGATGGCACACTCGCTTGCGACTTGCAGACGCCGTCATTCCAAGAATGTATTCTGTTAGTACTAAAGATAGTGAACGTTTCCATCTGAGATTGCTGCTGTGTCACGTCATGGGAGCAAGGAGTTTTGCCGACTTGAGGACATATGAAAATGTGGAGTATGCAACATTTAAGGAAGCCTGTCGAGCAAGAAATCTGCTAGAAGATGATCAAGAGTGGAAAAACTGTATGACTGAAGCATCAGCTTTTCAAATGCCATGCCAGCTGAGACAACTGTTCTCTTTCATCTGTGTATTTTGCAACCCTTCAGATCCTGATGCTCTATGGGTGGAATTCAAAGACTTACTCTCGGAAGATTTTGCAAGGTCTTACTCTGTGGAAGACAGCTTCAATCTGGCACTTGCAAGTATAGAAGGACTACTGAAAATGCACAATGTTTTTCTTGCTGCTCTCGGTCTACCTCAACCGACACGGAACGTTGAGGATATCACCCTAAGCACCGCTGCATATGACATAGATTTTGAAAGAGAGAGATCAGAAGAAATGAAGAACATGTTGAATCCAGAGCAGAAAATTGTTTACGAATCTGTGTTACAAGCAGTACAAGAAGAACATACTACCTGCCCAAAAACATTTTGCGTCAATGCCTTTGCCGGAGCTGGGAAAACATTCCTTTTCAAGACAATCCTGCATGCTGTTCGTGGATTGGGTCACATTGCTATTCCTGTTGCGTGGACAGGTATCGCAGCTGTCCTGATGACTGGTGGAAGAACTGTGCACTCCACTTTCAAGTTGCCCATCCCAGTCTTAGAAAATTCATCATGTCGTGTCAGAGAAGACAGTGAAGAAGGAAGAAATTTGAAAAACGCTAGCCTTTTCATTTGGGATGAGTACACAATGACTCCATATCATGCTTTGGAAGCCGTAGACAGATTGATGAGGGACTTGACAGGACAAGATGTTTTATTTGGTGGGAAGACTGTACTTTTAGGAGGTGACTGGAGGCAGACGCTACCTGTGACACTTCATGGAAATCGAGCTTCTGCAATTGAAAACTGCCTGAAGAATTCAAGTTTGTGGCAACATTTTATGCAGTTCTCTCTCAACAGGAACATGAGATTAAATCCAGAAGAACAAGAATTTTCGGAATGGCTTCTGCAACTGGGAGATGGACGTCTTCAAAACGATAGTGGATTAGGAGATGACATTGTAGAATTACCAGCTAGATGTGTTGTCAGTCAATCCTTGGTTGAAGAGATATTTGGTGCCAACAATTTTGATTTGGAGGACTTGGCAAGTAAAGCTATTCTGTGTCCCAAGAATGACGAAGCTTTGAAACTCAATGAAGAAATTTTATCAAAGTTTCCTGGCAGGACATCCTCTCTGTTTAGTGCAGACTCAGTTACTTGTGAGGATGAATACGAGCAAGTTACCTACCCGTTGGATTTCATACACAGTTTGACACCTTCAAGAATGCCGCCTCATTGTCTGAATTTGAAAGCCGGTGTCATTGTTATGCTTCTCTGGAATCTCAATCCATCAATGGGACTGTGTAATGGAACACATCTGATCATCAGAAACATTATGAGAAATGTTTTAGACTGTCAAGTTGTCTCGGGAGAACATGCTGGATCAAGAGTTTATATTCCAAGAATAGATCTTTCACCTTCAGATGCAAACTTGCCATTTCAGATGAGGCTAAGACAGTTTCCCATTAGACTCTCATTTTGCATGAAAATTAACAAGTCACAGGGACAGACATTCAAGAAAGTTGGAATTTACTTGCCACAGCCAGTTTTCAGCCATGGAATGTTGTACGTCGCATTTTCAAGATGTACGTCAATGAATGATGTTCGCATTTGTGTCAAGGATACTAAGAAGCAAGGCCGTTTAATTGAAAGCTGTACAAAAGTTTTTACCCAGAATGTAGTCTACAGAGAAGTTCTTCAATGAAACTAGACAAGGTGAAGATCGGTAATTTTTATATAGTGTATATATTTCTATTCTATGTATATATTTTTTGTATATATTTATTTTTTTATATATTTCCAAGACTTGCTTATTAAATGAATTTTTTTGCTTATTATACACTGCTTAATATCGAGGTTCGTTTGAAAAAAGTGGCCCAGCTAGCGGGCGTAGCTCGCTAGTATATTATTATAGACCGTTCTTGTTACATTAATTAGAATTAAATTGCATTTATTCACTGATTCCACGATTATTCTATGTATGCTGTGATTGGATATTTATTAAATAAGAAAATACCATAAAAACTATTGTAGTTGTTTACTATCTTTGTTTAGAGGTAAAACTATAGATGGAGCACACAACCAATCTCTGTATTCCATGGAATAAAAGTGGAAAAAAGCTAATACTATTTGCTGTTTGATGCTATTCCGTTGATTTTCTAATTCATCTGATGATTCATGATGCAAAGTTGTGGTCGTACGTGTGTATAAAAAAATTGTTTTTTTTTAAGATGGTGGTGCTACTCAATTAAAATTAGGTTAATTAGTCATTACATATTTCATTTAATATATTTTACATGGCGATGATGGGTAAAAAGGGAATGATATCACAAAAAAATCAAGAGAAAAGAATTGAGCCAAATGCAAATTGCTAAGCTTTCGATTTCAAGCGTTGTTTTTCATAAAACTTAATTAGGATATGAATAACTGTTACCAGTTGCAGTATTAGAGGTTGTAAATTCTGTTTACTTTTTTTTCTTTCACAACATTTTTTAAAGTAAAATATTCATGTATTTTAAACCGCGGTCGGAGTTCTACGGTCTGTGAGACACCCTTTAATATAATATCGCAAATAATTTATAACCCCTGTATTTTAAGGGCAGATGGCTTTCAGTACTTTCAAATGATCTCGAATGTTCCTCGTGATCTCGTGTACAATATTGCTAGATTATTTTTCAATCACATTGTAAAAGAAAATGTAAAGTTTCTGTACTTTACCGTGAATTATCCAGTTAATTTACTGAAAATGTTCCTTTTTTTCACATAAACAGTCAGTTTCCGTAATTTTCTGTGTTTTACGGACAAAACTCGTCCATATAATGGCAAAAATGTTGATATAGGAATAGCGTCCGTTTTTTATGGACATTGTCTGAAATCTCTTCTGCTGTAAAATTACTGCAACATTTTTTTAAGTGTGGTTTATCGCGTAAAAATTTCAGTGTGGTCCCCTTGACCTCTCATTCCGGTTGTTTGAGTGTTTTGTTTAGCGAATAAAAAATGTCTCGTTTGCCCGGTTCTACTAAAAAGTTACGCTACCGTGATATCTAAAATTCTAAGAAATATTACGGCAAAGGATGAATGAATTAGAGAGAGGACCAGCTGATTGTGAGAGTGACGTCGATGATTGTGAGTTGCAAGATTTTGCGAGTTAGAAAACGAATACAATAGTGACTCTGAAATAGAAATAGAGTTCATGATAACATTTTGAATACACTTGAACAAAAAAAAATCTCAAAATAATGCCTGAACGTTCGGAAAACATGGTATTCTTCAATGTGAACTGTAGTAATCTTGATTACGTCCATTAATAACTATATCGTAATATTAATAATATATATTCCATAACGAAAAAGTAAGAATTTATATTATCAATAAATATTTTGATTATAAGACGTTGCTGTATTAATAAAAAACATTTAAAATACATTAAAAAATTTAAAATTTTTATTTACATGTTTCAACTTTTTTTAATCGAGTCATCTTCAGAATGTGAATAGAAAATAAAATTACAAACATAATAAACTTGGAAAAGTCGAATAAATAAAAAAAAATTACTTTTTAATTACATATTTTTTTATATATTTATTTATTCCAATTCTTCGCGTTTATTATGTTTGTAATTTTATTTTCCAACTCTTAAGATGACTCGATCAAAAAGAGTTGAAACAAGAAAATAAAAATTTCTTAATGTATTTTAAATGTTATTCCTGTCCTCCAAAACTGAAACCGTGGTCTGTCAGACCGCGGAACTCCGCAAGCATTCCAAGTACGGTTCAAATCCGGTTACTGGTTAAAGAGTTCTATAAAAATTAGAATCGTTCATATTTTATGTTAGACAATTAGAACAAAATTTTCTTCTACGTGATATTACGGACCATAAAAAGTACCTGCTTTTCTATCATGTCAGGGGCAAAAATATACAGTTTATTAACAATATTAATTAAGTATTGCTATTATGTACGTCATATTCCTCATTATTTAAAAATCTGCAATTTGGAATATCAGAACTAATATGAATTTGCCTCTAATACATAAGTACATTTCGTTTAATATAACATAATCATGTATAAAATGTTCTATTTAATATCAAAAGTTTCTTTAAAATATTTACTTTAGAAATTAGTGAAATCTGTATACGAAATACATTTTAAATTCTTACGGTTATTTTAACATTATATACAGGGTGTTTCGCTACCAGACCAACAAAATTTGAGGGGTGATAGTAGACATAAAGTGAAACATTATTAAACAGGAAACCATGAAGCGCAAACGTCTTCTGTAGGAGCTAGGGGCCATTAAAGTTTAAGGCCCAAAAATTCAAACGCTGATAAAAATTAGAAAAGAAGGTCGATTTGTTTGCGGTTTTCTCTAAAATCATTCTTTATATCACGATTTTTAATTTTTTTAATTTTAAAGGATAGGTTCGAAAATTGTCGATAGAGGCCGGTTTAGACTTTAGAGTAACGAACAAATACTTTCTGTCGTTCTTTTGTGCATGGGGTTGAAATTATTTTAAAGTTTAGACTTTAACTAAAATTTTAAGCCCAAAATCGGAAACATGGGGATCGGTTAACTAGCGGAAATTTAACTGAGAACCGAGGGGGGAGATTTTAAACGCTCATAAACATTGGACAAACTAATCGATTTTGTTGCGGTTTGCGTGTAGGTCATTCCCTTGGTAATTATTTTATTCAAAATGACGTACAGCTGTGGTGTCCTCTTTTTTTAATAGAGAGCGCTTCCGACACATGTACGACATTTCAATGACATTATTCCTGGGTATTTTACTACCAGACTACCATACTTTCAGGAAGTGTTAGGGATGCAAAAGCGACTCGGAATCACGTAGGAATGTAACGTTGAAAATGTCTTTTTTTGCAAGTTATGGTTAAAGGAAGCTGAGAAAAAACAACAGAAACAAGCAGAGAAACTGCAACACATTAATATGACACAAAACAATTTATTTAAAGATTTTACTAAAAAAGATGTTCGAAATTACGACCAGAAGTAATTCGACATGTTTCATAGCGGCGTCGCATGTTATTCTTCACTCATTGAAAGATTACTGGAATCTTTGATAGATTTCCGGAAGCTACAGAAATACGAGCTGCTAAGTCTTTAATTGGTGGTACAGGATTCTCATACACCCAACTTTTCATGTGACCCCAGCAGAAGAAGCTCATTCTTGATAAGTCCGGTGATCTGTCCGGCCAATAAACCGGGCCACCACGACCTATCCACCGCTGTCCATATGTTACGTTGAAGTATCGGTGAACATCATCGGTAAAATGTGGAAGAGCCCGAACGTGCTGGAACCACATAGAGCTGCGCAACGAGAGAGAAAATCTCACGCGCATTATCGTTCACGCCATCTACCGCAAGAAAATCGCAGCGCCATCTACTGTGGCTGTCAAGTTTGCCGGACTTTTTCTGGTCGTAATTTCGAACACTTTTTGCTGTAAAACCTTTAAATTAACTTTGTTCTGTCACTTTAACATGTTGCTGTTTCTCTGTTTGTTTTGGTTGTTTTTTCTCTGCATTTTTTAAAACGTAACATGCAAAAAAGCAATTTTTAACGTTACATTCCTGTGTGATTCCGAGTCGTCTTTGCATCGCTTACACTTCTTGAAAGTATGGTAGTCTGGTAGTAAAACGCCCGGGAATAATACCATTGAAATGTCGGACATGTGTCGGAAGCGCCCTCTATCAAAAAATGAGGACATGAAAGCTGTACGTCATTTTGAATAAAATAATTACCACCAAAGGGAATGACCTACACGTAAACCGCAACAAAATCGATTGGTTTGTCTAATGTTTATGAGAGTTTAAAATCTTCCCCTCGGTTCACAGTTAAATTTTCGCTAGTTAAACAATCTCCATGTTTCCGATTTTGAGCTTAAAATTTAAGTTAAAGTCTAAACTTTAGAATAATTTCAACCCCATTCACAAAAGAAAGGCAAAAAGTATTTGTTCGTTACTCTAAAGTCTAAAGCGCCCTCTATCGACAATTTTTGAACTTAACTTTTAAAATTAAAAAAATAAAAATCGTGATATAAAGAATGACTTTAGAGAAAACCTCAAACAAATCGACCCTTTTTTCTAATTTTTATCAGCGTTTGAATTTTTGGCCCTTAAACTTGAATGACATCGAGCTCTTACAGAAAACATTTGCGCCTCATGCTTTCCTATTTAATAGTGTTTGTCTTTATGTCTACTATCACCCCTCAAAGTTTGTCGGTCTGGTAGCGAAACACCCTGTATAAAAGGTTCTACTTAGTGTAAAATTCTTCTTTAAAATATTTACTTTAGAAATTAGGAAAAGACACATGCGAAACGCATTTTAAATTCTTAAAGTTATTTCAAAAACAGGAAGAGCAAAATATTTTTAATGAATAAAATTTTCAAATTTATTGAAACAAGTACGTAAATAATTTGCGTGCTAAAACTTAATTCCGAAAAGAGATTAAGGACATCTGTTGCAGCAACGATATACTTTACAAGGATTATCCTGAGTGAATTTTTTTGTTTCTACTTACAAAAATATTCCAAGTTTTAATGAATAACTTTCCTCAGTAAAACATTAAGGTGATTAGATAGGAAATGTATTTAAAATATTTTCTAAATGATGCAATATAGAAAGTTTTGTTAAAAGTACATTTTGAACAAGAAGAATGAAAAAATTTGTGTATATTGTAATGAATTTTAATTTGTTTTGCCGTTTTACTCCTTTCGGGGCTTGTGTACTATTTTTATTACATGTCTTTTCATCGAGTATTATATTATCTTAACAACTATCTAGTTACTTTCGACATATAGAAATAATAGTATATGTTTTTTTTTTTGTTTTTTTTTTTTAGAAAAATTATATTTTCAAAAATATAATTTTTTTAGATTGCTGATTTGAAATTAAAATAAAACAATTCAAGAAGACATGCTCCAAATTTGAACAATTTATCTTTAACAGTTCTTGAGTTTTGACAATTTAAAAACGATAAATGGTGAAAAAATGCATCATTAACACATTTTCACAAGAGGTCGTTTCCATGCAACCATTGCTTGAAAGCTAGATTTCGAAAATAACCAAAATGGAAAAGACAATATTTCCTGTTCGAGTGAATATATAAATATGATTTAAAAGTTATTTTATGTAAAAAATAGATAATGTTATTAATGTAAATAGATAATTTTATTAATATAAATAGATAATGTTATTAATATAAATAGATAATGTTATTAAGACAATTTTATTCAATAATACTTAAATAAAATTGAAGATTTCTCTATCCCGGATCCCCTTAAAATCATGTTTTTAAAAACCCTTCTACACGCTCGAGTACGGTCATATGGATATTCTAATTAATTTTAACTTTTTCTTAACCCTTTCGGGTTTCGTGTACTATTAATAGTACGTGTCTTTTCATCGAATATTATTTTGCCTTAACAATTGTTTTGTTACTTTCTAGTTATAGAAATGATACTATATGTATATGTTTATCTTATTATCACTTCATTTATGTTTTGACATTTGGTAATAATAATAATAATAAAAATTTACTTAATTCTGTTTGCACGTTTGGCGATTCCTTTATTTTATACATACTTTCTTAAAATGTCAGCCACAAAATAGCTCAAGTTGAGCTGAAATCCACTCATTTCAATGTTGAAAGGCAGCTTCTTAAAAAAAGAGTTGAAATAACTCGAGATTTAACCAATTTAAATGAAGTTGAGCTATTTAAATAATCAATCTAGATTAAGAAGATTTAATCGTTTGAAAACAACTCTTTTATGATCGAAAAAATTACAGCTCTTTCATGAGAAGCCAAATTAGCTCTTTCGTTTTAAGAGTGTATATTTCACTCTTTAACCTTTTCAGACCTGAGCTTAAAATAAATCTACAAATATATATTTATTGCTTTTGCATAATCGAAATGACACCATAGATGACAGAAAAAGTCATTTCCATGAAATCAGTAGTTTATGGGACTGGTAATTTAGGTTCACAAATATGGATATAAAAGTACTAATCCCCTTAAAACATCAGTTTAACCATGAGTAATGTAAGTTTACGCAATAACAAAATTAAGGTCTTTAAACAAGTAAATGATCAGCAAATCCTCAAAATTTTTTATTGTAAAGCGTTTAAATTAAAAAATCATGAATATTTCTTACTTTCTTGGCCACAATGTCTTGAAGGTATTTTCGAAACTCGGATCAAAATAATATTTATTATAGGAGGTAATATTCATCAGTGCTGACACTGATTGGTCTTATTTAAAAAGTAAAGTAAAAATGCAAAAAATTCGAACAATTTAGTTTTTATGGGGAAAAGAATGGAGTACACATTTATGTACCTCAGGTCGGAAGAGGTTAAATTTAAACTATTATTTACTTTTCTGAACCAGTCACGAATGATAAAAAGCAAAAAATACTAGAAAGTTGTAATACCCTCTCAAATCCTGTTGCAACACTTCATTTTTTAAACTTCTTCAAAAACTCTTCCATAGTCTATTATCATACATATATGAGCTTAATACTGCATAAAACAAGTACAATCGTTACATTTCAGACAATGAGATAATACTTAAATTTCAGTAAGTCTATTTGAATAGCTACAAATAACGTTATTGCAATAAGATTAATTTTGTTCTCAAAATTGCGAAAAATTCGGACCCGAAAGGTTTTAGAAAAATCAAAATTAATAGTATCAAATGTTTTCAATATGTCAATCCCATTAGTCACAAACACAGGTTTAAAAAATTACAATGCGGCAAACACCAGAAAATATGTGTCGGTATTTTAAAGCGTGGAACTATGTAAACACATTTTATCTAACAATAACAGTGCATAATGATATTACATAACCATGAAATGTATTTCGTCATGTCTAATGTAAAATGTTTGATTATTCAAACATTTTATATTATATATGATTTTCTCTGCAATTGTATTCTGCAAGAAAAACGAACATTCTTATTGCGCAACAGTTTTAGGTCATTTTAAACATTCCTATATTATTACGAAACTGGCAAAATTTTATTTGTGATGCGAAAAAATATCCGTGTTCTTATTATTTTTCCAGGGCATCAACCTATTAAATTTTTTTAAATTCATGTTTTTAAATGATGATTCAAATTTTAAATTAAAATTTTGTTTGGGAATTCTCCATTTCAAATATTTTTATTATGCAAATATCTGCGTTATTTTTTAAGCTATTGCATAGCTTTTATCACAGGCTTTGAGCGCGGCGACCGAATCCAAAAATTCCGTAACGCGAAAATTCCTAACACATCCGTAACGAAAAAACCTAACACTCGGCTAACGTCGCTTCACTTCGGCAGACTTCGGCATGATATCCTTCGGTAGATTTCGGCAGACATTGACGCGGTATATTTCAGATATTTAGAGGATATTAAGTTTCAAACTCATATACCTTATTTCAGTTACACTTAGTTACTTTTACTCAGTTACTTACAATCTATAGTTTCAATAATAAAAATTCCTGATAGAATGTGTACAGAAAAGAATCGTTTTAAGATAAAACAAGGTAGGATAATGTAGCTTTTGGTGAGTGGAGACCCGCCCAATGGTGAGGATCGAAAAATTTAAAATGCTTATAACTCGCGATCTAATTTTCGTAGCGCAGCCAAATTTTGTTTGGTAATTTATTATGAGACAGTGTTAATTTTTGGTGAAAGGGGACCCCCCCCCCATGGTGAGGGTCGAAAATTTTAAAATGCTTATAACTCGCGATTTAATTTCCGTAGCGCGGGCAAATTTTGTTTGGTAATTTATTATGAGAGAGTGTTAATTTTTGGTGACAGGAGACCCCCCCCCCACGGTGAGGGTCGAAAAATTTAAAATGTTTATAACTCGCGATCAATTTTCGTAGCGCGGCCAAATTTTGTTTGGTAATTTATTATGAGACAATGTTACTTTTGGTGACAGGAGATCCCCCATGGTGAGGGTCGAAAAAGTTAAAATGTTTATAACTCGCGATCTAATTTTCGTAGCGCGGCCAAAATTTGTTTGATGATTTAGTATGAGACAGTGTTAATTTTTGGTGAAAGGAGACCCCCCACGGTGAGAGTCGAAAAATTTAAAATGCTTATAATTCGCGATCTACTTTTCGTAGTGCGGCCAAATTTTGTTTGGTAATTTAATATCAGATAGTGTTACTTTTGGTGACAGGAGACGCCCCACGGTGAGGGTCAAAAATTTAAAATGCTTATAACTCGCGATCTTATTTTCGTAGCGCGGCCCAATTTTGTTTGGTAATTTATTATCAGACAATGTTACTTTGGGTGACAGGAGATCCCCCATGGTGAGGGTCGAAAAATTTAAAATGCTTATAACTCGCGATCTAATTTTCGCAACGCGGCCAAATTTTGTTTGGTAATTTATTATGAGACAGTGTTACTTTTGATGACAGGAGACCCCCCCACGGTGAGGGTCGAAAAATTTCAAGTGCTTTTAACTCGCGATCTAATTTTCGTTGCGCGGCCAAATTTTGTTTGGTAATTTATCATGAGACAGTGTTAATTTTTGGTGAAAGGGGACCCCCCATGGTGAGGGTCGAAAATTTTAAAATGCTTATAACTCGCGATTTAATTTCCGTAGCGCGGCCAAATTTTGTTTGGTAATTTATTATGAGAGAGTGTTAATTTTTGGTGACAGGAGACCCCCCACGGTGAGGGTCGAAAAATTTAAAATGTTTATAACTCGCGATCAATTTTCGTAGCGCGGCCTAATTTTGTTTGGTAATTTATTAGGAGACAGTGTTAATTTTAAGGACAGAAGACCCCCCCCCCCACGGTGAGGGTCAAAAATTTAAAATGCTTATAACTCGCGATCTAATTTTCGTAGCGCGGACAAATTTTGTTTGGTAATTTATTATCAGACAATGTTACTTTTGGTGACAGGAGACCCCCCACGGTGAGGGTCGAAAAATTTAAAATGTTTATAACTCGCGATCTAATTTTCGTAGCGCGGCAAGATTTTGTTTGGTAATTTATTATGAGACAGTGTTAATTTTTGGTGAAAGGGGACCCCCCCCCTATGGTGAGGGTCGAAAAATTTAAAATGCTTATAACTCGCGATCTAATTTTCGCAACGCGGCCAAATTTTGTTTGGTAATTTATTATGAGACAGTGTTACTTTTGGTGACAGGAGACCTCCCCACGGTGAGGGTCGAAAAATTTAAAGTGCTTATAACTCGCGATCTAATTTTCGTAGTGCGGCCAAATTTTCTTTGGTAATTTACTATGAGATAGTGTTACTTTTGGTGACAGGAGACCCCCCCCCCACAGTGAGGGTCGAAAAATTTAAAATGCTTATAACTCGCGATCTAATTTTCGTAGCGCTGCCAAATGTTGTTTGGTAATTTATTATCAGACAGTGTTACTTTTGGTGACAGGAGATCCCCCATGGTGAGGGTCGAAAAATTTAAAATGCTTATAACTCGCGATCTAATTTTCGTAGTGCGGCCAAATTTTGTTTGGTAATTTACTATGAGACAGTGTTACTTTTGGTGACAGGATACCCCCCACGGTGAGGATCAAAAATTTAAAATGCTTATAACTCGCGATCTAATTTTTGTAGCGCGGACAAATTTTGTTTGGTAATTTATTATCAGACCATGTTACTTTGGGTGACAGGAGATCCCCCAAGGTGAGGTTCGAAAAATTTAAAATGCTTATAACTCGCGATCTAATTTTCGCAGCGCGGCCAAATTTTGTTAGGCAATTTATTATGAGACAGTGTTACTTTTGATGACAGGAGACCCCCCCACGGTGAGGGTCGAAAAATTTAAAATGCTTATAACTCGCGATCTAATTTTCGTAGTGCGGCCGAAGTTTGTTTGGTAATTTATTATGAGACAGTGTTACTCGTGGTGACAGGAGACCCCCCACGGTGAGGGTCAAAAATTTAAAATGCTTATAACTCGCGATCTAATTTTCGTAGCGCGGACAAATTTTGTTTGGTAATTTATTATCAGACAATGTTACTTTTGGTGACAGGAGACCCCCCACGGTGAGGGTCGAAAAATTTAAAATGTTTATAACTCGCGATCTAATTTTCATAGCGCGGCAAGATTTTGTTTGGTAATTTATTATGAGACAGTGTTAATTTTTGGTGAAAGGGGACCCCCCCCTATGGTGAGGATCGAAAAATTTAAAATGCTTATAACTCGCGATCTAATTTTCGCAACGCGGCCAAATTTTGTTTGGTAATTTATTATGAGACAGTGTTACTTTTGGTGACAGGAGACCTCCCCACGGTGAGGGTCGAAAAATTTAAAGTGCTTATAACTCGCGATCTAATTTTCGTAGTGCGGCCAAATTTTGTTTGGTAATTTACTATGAGACAGTGTTACTTTTGGTTACAGGATACCCCCCCACGGTGAGGATCAAAAATTTAAAATGCTTATAACTCGCGATCTAATTTTTGTAGCGCGGACAAATTTTGTTTGGTAATTTATTATCAGACCATGTTACTTGGGGTGACAGGAGATCCCCCAAGGTGAGGTTCGAAAAATTTAAAATGCTTATAACTCGCGATCTAATTTTCGCAGCGCGGCAAAATATTGTTAGGTAATTTAATATGAGACAGTGTTACTTTTGATGACAGGAGACCCCCCCACGGTGAGGGTCGAAAAATTTAAAATGCTTATAACTCGCGATCTAATTTCCGTAGTGCGGCCGAAGTTTGTTTGGTAATTTATTATGAGACAGTGTTACTCTTGGTGACAGGAGACCCCCCACGGTGAGGGTCAAAAATTTAAAATGCTTATAACTCGCGATCTAATTTTTGTAGCGCGGACAAATTTTGTTTGGTAATTTATTATCAGACCATGTTACTTTGGGTGACAGGAGATCCCCCAAGGTGAGGTTCGAAAAATTTAAAATGCTTATAACTTGCGATCTAATTTTCGCAGCGCGGCCAAATTTTGTTAGGTAATTTATTATGAGACAGTGTTACTTTTGATGACAGGAGACCCCCCCCACGGTGAGGGTCGAAAAATTTAAAATGCTTATAACTCGCGATCTAATTTTCGTAGTGCTGCCGAAGTTTGTTTGGTAATTTATTATGAGACAGTGTTACTCTTGGTGACAGGAGATCCCCCACGGTGAGGGTCAAAAATTTTAAATGCTTATAACTCGCGATCTAATTTTTGTAGCGCGGACAAATTTTGTTTGGTAATTTATTATCAGACCATGTTACTTGGGGTGACAGGAGATCCCCCAAGGTGAGGTTCGAAAAATTTAAAATGCTTATAACTCGCGATCTAATTTTCGCAGCGCGGCAAAATTTTGTTAGGTAATTTATTATGAGACAGTGTTACTTTTGATGACAGGAGACCCCCCCAAGGTGAGGGTCGAAAAATTTAAAATGCTTATAACTCGCGATCTAATTTTCGTAGTGCGGCCGAAGTTTGTTTGGTAATTTATTATGAGACAGTGTTACTTTTGATGACAGGAGACCCCCCCACGGTGAGGGTCGAAAAATTTAAAATGCTTATAACTCGCGATCTAATTTTCGTAGTGCTGCCGAAGTTTGTTTGGTAATTTATTATGAGACAGTGTTACTCTTGGTGACAGGAGATCCCCCACGGTGAGGGTCAAAAATTTTAAATGCTTATAACTCGCGATCTAATTTTTGTAGCGCGGACAAATTTTGTTTGGTAATTTATTATCAGACCATGTTACTTGGGGTGACAGGAGATCCCCCAAGGTGAGGTTCGAAAAATTTAAAATGCTTATAACTCGCGATCTAATTTTCGCAGCGCGGCAAAATTTTGTTAGGTAATTTATTATGAGACAGTGTTACTTTTGATGACAGGAGACCCCCCCAAGGTGAGGGTCGAAAAATTTTAAATGCTTATAACTCGCGATCTAATTTTCGTAGTGCTGCCGAAGTTTGTTTGGTAATTTATTATGAGACAGTGTTACTCTTGGTGACAGGAGATCCCCCAAGGTGAGGTTCGAAAAATTTAAAATGCTTATAACTCGCGATCTAATTTTCGCAGCGCGGCAAAATTTTGTTAGGTAATTTATTATGAGACAGTGTTACTTTTGATGACAGGAGATCCCCCAAGGTGAGGTTCGAAAAATTTAAAATGCTTATAACTCGCGATCTAATTTTCGCAGCGCGGCCAAATTTTGTTAGGTAATTTATTATGAGACAGTGTTACTTTTGATGACAGGAGACCCCCCCACGGTGAGGGTCGAAAATTTTAAAATGCTTATAACTCGCGATCTAATTTTCGTAGTGCTGCCGAAGTTTGTTTGGTAATTTATTATGAGACAGTGTTACTCTTGGTGACAGGAGATCCCCCACGGTGAGGGTCAAAAATTTTAAATGCTTATAACTCGCGATCTAATTTTTGTAGCGCGGACAAATTTTGTTTGGTAATTTATTATCAGACCATGTTACTTGGGGTGACAGGAGATCCCCCAAGGTGAGGTTCGAAAAATTTAAAATGCTTATAACTCGCGATCTAATTTTCGCAGCGCGGCAAAATTTTGTTAGGTAATTTATTATGAGACAGTGTTACTTTTGATGACAGGAGACCCCCCCAAGGTGAGGGTCGAAAAATTTAAAATGCTTATAACTCGCGATCTAATTTTCGTAGTGCGGCCGAAGTTTGTTTGGTAATTTATTATGAGACAGTGTTACTCTTGGTGACAGGAGACCCCCCACGGTGAGGGTCAAAAATTTAAAATGCTTATAACTCGCGATCTAATTTTTGTAGCGCGGACAAATTTTGTTTGTTAATTTATTATCAGACCATGTTACTTTGGGTGACAGGAGATCCCCCAAGGTGAGGTTCGAAAAATTTAAAATGCTTATAACTCGCGATCTAATTTTCGCAGCGCGGCCAAATTTTGTTAGGTAATTTATTATGAGACAGTGTTACTTTTGATGACAGGAGACCCCCCCACGGTGAGGGTCGAAAAATTTAAAATGCTTATAACTCGCGATCTAATTTTCGTAGTGCTGCCGAAGTTTGTTTGGTAATTTATTATGAGACAGTGTTACTCTTGGTGACAGAAGATCCCCCACGGTGAGGGTCAAAAATTTTAAATGCTTATAACTCGCGATCTAATTTTCGTAGCGCGGCCAAATTTTGCTTGTAATTTATTAAGGTATTGCATAGCTTTTATCGCTGGCTTTGAGCGCGGCGAAAGAGTCTAGAAATTCCGTAACGAGAGAAAAATCCTAACACTCTGGCTAACGTCGCTTCAGTTTGGCAGACTTCGGCACGGTATCCTTCGGTTGACTTCGGCAGACATTGACGAGGTATTTTTCAGATATTTTGAGAATATCAAGTCTTAAACTTATGTTTTTTTTTATTTCAGCTACCATAAACGTATAGTTTCAATGATAAAAATTCCTGATTAACCTACATGTATTGTAAGATAGTAAAAATATTTTAAACGATATTGACTTCTCATTTGTTCAATACAAGAAAAAAAATTGTTATCGGTCATCATGCTCAAAATGTTTAACTTGAATTAATATCAAAGACAAAAAAAAAAAAAAAAAAAAAAAAAAAAAAAAAAAAAAACTGCATAAATAAAAAATAAATAAATAATTATAATTGCATATGTTGTTAAAACATATGTTGATAAAAGTAGCTTTACCGCGGCAGTCCCCGAGTGCCACACGTATTTTTTTTATTTTTATTTTTTTTTTTTTTTAATTTTTTTTATTTTATTTTATTTTTTTTTTTTTTTTGCTACATTTGACGATTTTAAGGATGTCTTTATAATTTTTTTCATGGCTTTATAGCATACTTTATACACATGTTTCCAACATGTAACAGCTCTCCTTTTAACCCTTCTATCATCTAAAGCATTATGAATTCATAAAAATTTTACATTCTAAAGCATTTTGCGCAAATTCTTTAAACTAAATTAAAAGATTTACATAAATATTTAAAAGATATTAGAAGGATTCAAAGATTTAGAAGGATTAATTAAATTTGAATTTATAAGGATTTTGTGCAATTTTTATATCCCCGCTCAAATATTTAATTTTTATTTGTTTTCTTAGTGTTTTGTAGAATTATAAAATCTACAAATATGATGTCCTTACAATAAAAATATAGAAATATTTTTGCTTTGAAGAATCCCACCATCTCCCTCCCTCAGCGCCAAGAAAGCTGAAAAGATGCAATGTCAAAAGAAATCATCTTTTGAAGAATGTTTTGTTTTTGTGCTTTTAGAGCAAAATAAAGTAATGTATCTGTTATTCATTCTAAACAGTATTACAACTAACTAAGGTATTAAAAGAATTTTATAATAAATTTATTTAATGGTACTTATAAGTACCGTCGGTAGATAAATGGTTAAAGTTAAAATTGTGTATTTTATTCACAGAACGTTTAAACATGAAAATTTAAAAATAGAGTTTGGAAACAAAATATAAATTTTGCTACAATGCACTTAGTAATATGTCCAGTAAAACCTGGTTCAGAAGCGGAGAATATTTGAGAAAAGTCTTTCTAAGGAAATTTGATGGATGGTTTTTGAAAAGTCATCATTTCTATTCTATCTACAATGTAAGAGAAAATGTGTTTCTGTCAAAAAAATTATTTTGTTCTGTTCACCTCAAAATTTAAAAAACAAAATTTTCTGTAAGAACACATTTCTGTTATGCAAAGCTATTTTTCTGCTATATTCAACATGCGTATGGAATTTATACTTTATAACATGTAGTTCAAAATCAATTTAAAATATGTTTTATATTTCTTTTAATGTATTTGACTCATAAAGTTCTTCATCTGAAAACGGAACAAATTATTTTCGTAGAAATCAATTACAAATATTACTTGTAAATAAAATAATTTTTAACTGAAAACTATTTTACCAATATTTAAATAAAAAAATACTTTTATAAACATGCTTATAGACATAATCTCAAAAAATATCTGTGCATCGAATTGTATTACATAATGATGCTACATAGTATGTATTTTGCAGAATGCAATCTAAACATTTGCTTCTTGATGTTAAAACATGAGAGGTATCATTAGCAATTAGGATTTTTGTGTGTATGAAACGGAAATAATAAAATTTAAAACACGTCAACTATTTTTATAACTAGGTTGAGAAAGAGTTCTGGGAAATAATTTATTTAATAACATTAAATTAAATATCGTGTTTCCATAACATCAAATCTGAGAGATATCAAAAGACATTTTATTCTTGTTCTTAAACTATAGGATAATACTAGGTTAAGCAAAAGATCTGGGTAATTTGTGGAAGTAACTTCATTATATGCAAATTAGCAACAAAAGAAACAAGGTTTATTCTTCAAAGTAGAAACTATAATAGTCCACGACTTTTTGCCATGGCTTTGCAAGATTCAGGATTCACCGAATGTACCTTCGTGGATCCAAGGAATCCAAAATCTCTTGACATGCTTCTTGAACTACATTAACCATTTACCTACCGAATTATCTACCCATTTATCTACCAAGACATTGATCCACCTCAATAATTACCTTCTTTAATGTCTGAAGGTATACTGAAATTTTTAGATAATAATAGTGTGGAATTTAGACGTGTTTTTTGTCTTTTTTTAAATAAAACTGATTAAGCATATCGGTAGTTATATATATTTTTAAAACATTTACAAAAATAATCAGATAAATTAATCAAAATTACTCTTTGTAAAATATCACAATTCTTAAAAAAGCAATGAGTTTAAATGCATCATGATCCTCTCTATAAATGGAAACGTTTTTACGGTAGAATATGTTTCATATAATTTTATTTAAAGAAAGAAAAGGAATACTTACAAAAATGAATAATAAAACGACCACTTTTTGAAAATATTTAGCCTCGATTGTTTTTGTATTATAACTAAATTCTATCTACATTTGATCGAGAAGAGTGTTTTGTGTGGAAATAATTAAAAACTTTTATTCATAGACAGAATAAATAAGTTTTATATAAAGATTTCTTTAATGGTACATTAAAGTACCGTCGGTGCATAAAGGGCTAAAGCATTTAAATCGAAGACCCTTGAAAAAGTGTTTTATTGATCGAAAAAGGCCATAATCGCATGAAGCTACTTCAAGACCGAAATTCCTGATCTCCTTTAGAAATATCACTGCTACTCCTACATACAATACAAATTCTGGCAATTATTATGTTGATCATTTCCCAGAACTATTTTCTCAAATTATTATGTTCTTTATACACTGTATGAAAAAAGACAGATATTTTTTTTATTTTACGAAAATGTACTATATACGCGAAAAAATACATACAATTGCATCTTCCGAGGAACCCAAATTTTTGAAGAGATGTATCTATAGAATTATCACAAAAGAATTTATCTTTGTAATTTATAAAAGTAAAATAAAAATTATAAAAGTAAATTTCTATCAGATGCTCACAGTTTCTGAAAATGTTTGAGAGTAGCTTTTGCAGTCCGTTAATAAATTGTCATTGCCCGGAAAACCGTTTTTCTAATCTGATGTAATTTGAAATTGAAAGGTTGAGAACTCAAATGAAAATTTTCATATTCAGCGAACATGTTTAACTGAAATAATATGGAATTTATTGTGTTAACATTAATATTTTTCTGTTAGAACTGTAAGTACAATTCCAGTTATGCAGCTTAAATTGGTTAGTCTGATACCATCCGAAAAACTGATATTTCGGGTAGAGAGAACTGAATAATGCATTGTAAAATGTACTCAGCAAGATTTAAAAATACAAGCAGTGTTTTGCGCATCCTTTTAAATGAACCTTTGATGCTGCGTACATTATATTAAATACGAAACATTCCATGGTTATATGCACACCAGATTTTGCATGAAAAGTTTCATAGTTTTCAGTTATTTATACAAAATTATATACTTAAAGTATCATAATATTATTAAGATACATGATAAACAATTTTTTTCCATAAACCGTAATGTAACGGAATTATTTTAGTATCTCTGTAAATTAACCGTTGATACTACACATTCCCTTTTTAATATGGAAAATTCCAATGTAAATACAAACGTCATATACCAATTTTTCAAAAATCTTACTATACTTACGAGGGTAAGAGCGCGGATGGACTGACAGAAAAGTTGAATGCGTAAATAGTTTTAAAGTAGGCTGGAAAGTGTTTAAAACATTAAAAATATATGAAATTAGGATTGTTAAGTACAAGTATCTTGAAATCAAATGTAAAATTGTTACTATTTTTTACTTTCACATTTCGTATACATAATTCATTTTCATTGAAAAAAGTAATCTTTTATGCATTTAATTCAATCGCATTTATTCTGCAAAAAAAATCTCTCAGCAAGAAATAATTTCTTTAGATTTCAAAACTTCAATTTTATACTGACCTTAGAATAAAGCATTTGGACAAATCGATTTTTTCTTAAATAGCGTATATGAAATATGTTTTAAGGTTTTCAATGTGCACCATAAGATGTTTCTGTAATAGGTTTAACACAGGAAACAGAATAACGGATGTTTACTACAACAAATCAAAAGAACATTTTTATTCACGCTTCTTTGTGTTCTACAAAATATTCGAATACATAAAAAAGGAAGTCTTCATCTGTCATAAAAATTGAATTCTGTTCCGCTCGTCTGAAAAATTTCTGTTTTTATAAAAACAGTTCTGTTCTGTAAAGCCTTTTCCTGTTATGCAACAATTTATATTTTTGTTAAGCATAGAACTTTTCTTATTATGTCTTTTAAGATGTATTAAAAATATTATTTTTTGAGTAGCCGAGAAAGAAAATAATAAATTGGAAAAAAAATCTTAAATGTTCTAGTAAAGAAAATATTTCAAATCATTTAAAGAAAGGAAATGAATAAGAAAAATTATATTCAAGAGTATTTAAAAAACAAAAATCCATTTCCATAAAGGAAAAAAAATCATTCATGTTAATATATATTTATAGAGGGAGAAAAATAGTTTGAAAAATATAGAAAAATAGTTGAAAAATAGTTTCGGCAGCATTTACTGGAAGTTATTGCGAATACACTGTTATTGTTAAAAAATGGCTGTATATTTATTTTTTCATTTCGTCCATGTTTATGTCACCTGCATTAGTACAATTTCAAACGGATTGTACCTATATCTATTCGAATATCTGACAATAGTTAATTTTTTTGAGTCCTAAAAAAATTATCAATTAAGTGATGTAAAGGTCTTATTATGTAAATTTGTCATTTAGTCTATTCTATGATTATTATCATTTTAGGTAGTTATTTATTCGCTTTAACAATTATAAATATTATTAAGTGGATTTTTAATAGTTTATTGTCATTTTAATATTTAAATTGTAGGGTTTCTGTTTAGTTAAGAGTATTATGTTTTTGAATTCCAACATCTGGCGACAAGACTGGACTAAGAAGACTAACAAGACTGGAATATGTAAATATAATTTCATTTGGTGAAGCATGGAAATTTTTGTTATTGTTGGATAAAAAAAAGATTGATGTTAAATTATATGGATGTTCTGATAAAAGCTAGATGGCAACATAGCAGAACTTTCACTAAAGCATTTACCGAATTTGATGCCAAAAAAAAAAATTATCGTCTGGTGAGAAAATTTTGAAATTGACAAGGGTTGGAGAAAAGGCGAAACTTGTGATAGACGTAGAGTGTAAAATTCAATAAACGTTACATGGCGATGAAGCTGACGAAAAAACATTACACAAAGATATCGATGAATCTTAAGTTTACATAGATCGCTGTCGTGTATTAGAACAAATTTAAATGAATTTTTGATTGAGAAAAATGAAGATTTGCTGTCGGATATTTCAGTAGTTCATAAGAATGTATTGCTTTTTTATCTGAAGATCCTTAAATCTTATCGACAATTTCATTGAATCCGTGGAAAAGAAATATTCAACAATATAAACTATTTGGATGTGTTTTACACCATATAAAATACAGTACATTCTATTAGAACATAATAATTTTTTTATTTAGAATTACTCAAAATGTAGCGGAGCGTCTGTTTCTGCTCTTCACACCCTTTCACAGAGTGAAAATTCCAATATAAAATAATTTAATGTTTTATTTTCTGTAGTATTTTTAACGCATTTCGAACATCCAATTTTATATTCATGCATTTTTTTTTTCTTTTTAATTTAAACAGTGTATACGAATTTATATATAATATTTTGTAATCCTTTGATTTAATTTGTTTATTTTCAACATTGTAATTTATCGCAATATATGGCCAATTAAACGTAGAATTTCATTTTCTCTACTTATCTCACTTTATGAAATCTATATTCTCAGCAATATCGCTCAGGCTAATCCCTCTGACGAAAGTCCTAGTTAGAAAATCCGTCAAAATAGCACATGCTGTTATTTTGAGTAAGTGTGTATCGTTAGTAAACATATTTTGAATCCGGTGTCATTCATAGTAAATGTTTTCTGTTATTTTAAATTATCATCATACCTCAACATATGGAACTGCATTTTGTATAATATTTTTTTTGTGAACATAGACTCACGAATTGAGTTATTGAGTCTGGAACATGGTGCATTCAATATTATTGCAACTTTTATTATATATGTGGGATCCATTCACAAAGCCCTTAGTAACAGCTGCGGCAATGAACTTTCTATTGCTGAGTAAGCATCTGGAGGCTCGTGATGAGAACCCTATCATCGCGACTAACGGTAAAATTGTGATGGTGTAAGTGGTTTTTTTTTAGAGAAGAGGACAGATGCTCGCGGAATTCAGCAGAGAACAGACGGTTCTGTAGCTGTCCGCATATTTTACAGCGAAACCCAGGTCAGACGGGCCTGTGGGTAATGGAATAACAGCAAGCTTGGATAGGCAGACGGCCTGTTCATGTACGTTTTTCTTATTTTTGCAAATCCATAAAATTGTACATAATTGTGTTCCAGTCTATATAATTGTGATAACATAACCCAGAACATTAAACTAAGTTTTTTCACCAAAAAAAACGCCTGGGCCAATTTTTTTTACCCTAAACACCACTTCAGAGCAATTCAAACTTTTACTACAACGTGGGGTGCTCGCCCTGGATCAGTTTCTGGAGAAATTTGAGGAAAGGATTAGATGAGAGAATTCCCCCCCCCTCTCTCGTAAGACGGTCATCGTCGTCAACCAGCTTCAACGGAGTGAAACTTGTGGCCCCCTCCCTTCCGTAGACAGTCAGCGCAGATGTTGGGTCAGTCTTCAGGATCTTTCAGCAAGGAGCGCCTCGCTTTGAGGTTATGAATCTTCGGAAAGAGAAAAGAAAAAAGAGAAAAACCTGTGTTTTCCCCCTGCAACTACAAAACAGTTTTATCGTAAGAAAAAAAAAAAAGAAGAATCAAGAAGCCGCTGTTGTGTTTTGTTTTTTCATCTAGTGGAAATTTTTTAAAAAAAAAAGTCTGCTGTGCTTTTTTTTTCGCAGACTGTTGATATCTATGATAAATTTTTTAATAGTCTGCTGTGTTTTTTTTTTCGCAGACTATATTTTTTTTTCTTCTCTTTTTCAAAGTGAAGTTGAACGTACAAAGTGAAGTTGAACGTACAAAGTGAAGTTGAACGTACGTAGTGAAAAAGCCTGCTGTGTTTTTTTTTTTTGCAGGCTATCTATTTATTTATTTATTTTTTAAAAACATGCCAGCCGTCGTACTTGCATAAATTTTTTTTTAGATTAAAACAAAAAAAAAAAATATCCTCTGGTAAAGTAAGTGCTATGTGAAGTAAGTGCTATGTTTATAGATATATATATATGTGTGTGTGTAAACAATTATTGAAATATATATATAAAAGGGTATAAAATATATTGATATATAGATATATTTTTTATTATTATATGTGCATTGATATTATTTGGTTTTATGTGTTAAAAAAAAAAAAAATATTATGAATCACTTAATTAGATCGAAAAAAATAGATCTGATTACTTTGGTGATCGAATTGGGCCTGAACCCGCCCGAGAATGCAACTAAAAGTGTATTGGCTGATATGGTGGTTAAATCAGATGGGTATGATGAAGACTTTGTTAAAAATTTGCTTAGTGGGATAGTTAGTGAACGCGAGGAGGAGGAGAAGAATTTAAAAGCTAAAGAAACGGAAGATCGCGAATATCAATTAAAGATATTAGAATTAGAGAATAATAAAGCTCAAGTAATAAATTCAGCGGCAATAGGGAAAGGTCCCGATGTTTTAAAACTGTTAAAAAGATACGATAATGAGGAGGAAATTAGTGTTTATTTAACCTTATTCGAACGGCAGGCAAAACGGTTAGAAATTCCTAAGGAAGAATGGGTAACATATATTCTGGCATTACTACCGCTCGACATAGTGAGTTTAATAAATCGTGAAAGTGAGGAAAAATCGAACGAATATGATCACGTAAAGAAAATACTATTAAGACGTTTTAAACTTACGCCCGAACAGTTTCGACAAAAATTTTTCTTACATAAGAAGGAAAATTTAGCATCGTGGAAAGATTTCTCGTTTGAACTTTCAAATTTTTTGAATGAATGGTTAGAGGGATTACAAATATCAACGTTTGAGGAATTAAAAAATATTCTAATTATTGAACAAATTAGGAGAAAGTTGTCATTTGAAATGAAACAACATTTTTGTGATGAATTACCCAAAATTACAAATTTAGAGGAATTGACAGGTAAGTTGGATGATTTTGAAACTGCCCGAATTAATTTGCGGAAAGATGAAACCAAACATCCAAAGATGGAATTTAAGAAACGCCTAAATCAGGGTATTGAAAATAATAGAGTGTTTCACCGAAATGATACGAGTCGTGTATCATATGAAAAAAATTTCACGGGTGCGCAGAAAAATTCAAATGAAAAAATTCGCTGTTTCAATTGTAATGAATTGTCCCATATATCGAAACACTGCCCCCGAAAAAAAGAAGGCCCGATTTGCTGGAGGTGCAAAACACCTGGTCACAGATCTGACCAATGTACATATAATTCCGCAAAAAATGCGAATGCAGCCGTAAGCAATACCTCGAATTCGTTAGATAAAATAATGAAAAATGTGAGAATTCTAGATAAAAATATAGAAAGTCTTGTTGACACAGGCTCCGATGTGAACATGTGTAGTAACGAAATTTATAAAACTTTGGGATGCCCTAAATTACACGACAACGATTTAGTGTTATCAGGAATTGGAGGTAACCAAATTACTCCCCTAGGATTCATAACAGTAAATATTGAAATAGATGGCTATTCAGTAAATGCAGATTTATACATCGTAAAAAATTTGAATCACTCCATAATTTTGGGGAATAATTTTCTAAAACAGTTAACTTTCAATATTACAGAAAAGGGATTGCAAATTACGGGGAAACGGAAATTAAGGGAAGTGAGAGTAAATTACGTCACTGCGGTTCCACGAGAACAAGTCGTGACAAAAATCAAGCGCGTCAGCTATATTACACCCAGATTTCTTACGATGTTGCGGTCAGAAAATCAAAACAGTCCCATGGTAGAAAAGATTGCTTCGACAGCTGAATGTGTGGGAAAAGAACAAATTAAACAGAATGAGACAGCTTTAGACTGCAGTGAAAGCGTAAACATGCAAACAAGCATTCATGAAAATAAATTATTGGAAATTGAACCGTGTTTAGACTTAACAAAAAATACAGAAATTTATTTAGCTGAAACAGCCGATTCGATTAATTTTCAGGAAATTGAAGTAAATCACATTTCAAACAAAACCATCAAAAAAGAGCTAACAGAATTGATCTCTAATTATAAACCAAATAAAATTAAGGATACGGAGTTGAAAGTAAACATAATATTAACA
Source organism: Maratus speculifer (assembly GCA_964019185.1). Classification (NCBI taxonomy): domain Eukaryota; kingdom Metazoa; phylum Arthropoda; class Arachnida; order Araneae; family Salticidae; genus Maratus; species Maratus speculifer. The sequence goes on from OZ025298.1 coordinate 161,001,408, forward strand.
GATGATATTCCGATAGCACAACGACCGCGTAGGTTAGCATTTCCAGAACAGGAATTTGTCGACAAACAGATAAACGAATGGCTGGAAATGGGAATCATAAAGGAAAGTAACTCCAATTATGCATCTCCTATCGTATTAGCGCGAAAGAAAGACGATTCTTGGAGACTTTGTGTTGATTATAGACTCTTAAATAAAAAAATAATTAAAGATAATTTTCCCTTACCGAGGATTGAGGACGTGTTAGACAGCATTGAGAGCGCGAAGGTTTTCACTACTTTGGATTTAAAAAATGGTTTTTTCCACATAGACGTAGCAGAGGACAGCAGAAAATACACAGCATTTGTCACACATAACTCTCAGTACGAGTACCTAAAACTCCCGTTCGGACTTTCACTTGGCCCTCAACAGTTTCAAAGATACATACAAGCTGTTTTTAAACAATTAATTAAAGAAAAAATAATGTTAGTTTACCTAGACGATGTCATAGTACTCGCGGAGACTGAGGAAGAGGCTCTATTGAAACTGAAACGTGTATTAGAAGTTGCATCGGATTACGGACTAGAATTTAATTTTGCAAAATGTCAATTCCTTAAACGGAAAATTGAGTTTTTAGGTTATATTGTCGAGAACGGAACTACTAGACCTTCGGAAGCCAAAACTTTGGCAGTAAAGAAATTCCCTGAACCCCGCACCCTTAAACAATTACACAGTTTTCTAGGTCTGACTTCTTATTTCAGAAAATACATCCCCCATTATGCAACTATAGCGAGACCTTTAAGTGATTTATTAAGGGCAGGAAATACATTTAAATTTGGAATTATTGAAAAACAAGCTTTTGAGACGCTTAAAGAAAAACTAGTGAACCCCCCAGTATTGCATACATTCCGACGAGGTGCTAGGCTAGAATTGCATACCGATGCTAGCGCCATAGGGTTTGGCAGTGTCCTACTACAAGAAGATGAGACCAAAAGTTTACATCCTATTTATTACATGAGCCGTAAAACTACCCCTACTCAAGCGAAATATTCAAGTTACGAATTAGAGACTCTCGCGGTAATAGAATCAGTTAAGAAATTCCGAAATTACTTATTAGGCACTAAATTTAAAATTGTGACAGATTGTTCCGCATTCCAAAAAACCATGGACAAAAAAGACATTACGCCAAAAATAGCCAGATGGGCTCTGTTTTTACAAGAGTTTGATTATGAAATTGTTCACCGATCAGGATCCCAAATGAAACATGTAGACGCATTAAGTAGAAATACAGTGCTAATAGTCACCCGATCGCATGATGAATTAACATTAAAAATAAAGAATGCTCAACAAGAAGACGAACACATACAAGCAATAAAAAAATTGATTGAAAAAAATGAAAGTTCAGAATATCTTATAAGAAACGATATCGTATACAAATATGAAAATGACCGAGAACTTCTAATGATCCCTACCGACATGCAAAAGGAAATAATACGCAATATTCATAGCAGAGGTCATTATGCCGTAGTTAAAACCGAAACGCTTCTGAAAGAAAATTATTATATACCCCAATTAAGAAAACAAATTGAGAGCGTCATAGCCAACTGCGTAGAGTGTATACTTTGCAATAAAAAGCAGGGAAAAGGAGAAGGCCTACTAAATCCAATTCCCAAACAAAATATACCCCTCGAGACTTATCACATAGATCACATTGGTCCCATGCCATCTACAAATAAAAATTATAATCATATTTTTACCGTTGTGGATGCATTCACTAAATTTGTTTGGCTGTACCCTGTTAAAACGACTGCCGCTAAAGAAGTCATTGATAATTTAACCCGACAACATGATATTTTCGGAAATCCGTCGCGGATAGTCACCGACAAAGGTCCGGCTTTCACTTCTGCCGATTTTGAAGAATACTGCAAGGAAGAGAATATAGAACATATTCCAATAACAACAGGGATTCCGAGAGGGAATGGACAAATAGAGCGCATGCACAGAATTCTTATACCAATTTTAGCAAAACTTAGCATAGAAGACCCCACTAAATGGTACAAATTTGTCGCGCCCGTACAACGCATCATAAATAGCACCGTATCGAGAAGTACCAAATTCCCACCTTTCGAACTATTGACAGGAGTAAAAATGCGGCAAAAAACCGACATGCGAATTAAAGAGTTGTTAGATGATGAGGAATTAAATTCATTCGTATCGGAAAGGAATTCTAATAGAGAAGTAGCGAAGCAAAACATATTAAAAATACAGCAGGAAAATGTGAAAACGTACAACAGAAAGCGAAAAAAGGCCAACACATATAAGCTCGGTGATTTGGTGGCCATTCAAAAAACACAGTTTGGGACAGGCACCAAACTAAAGCCTAAGTTTCTTGGCCCTTATGAGATCACCACAGTAAAAAGAAACGATCGTTACAATGTGAGAAAAATTGGAGACCATGAAGGTCCACAGATGACCTCTAGTGCTGCAGATCATATGAAACCGTGGACTACTACTAACTAAAGCAAAGCAACTGTGCTTTGACATAAAATGTGTGTGATTATTATTATTGTTTTTATTAGTATTTAGTATTATTTTTTGTTATTGTTATTATATGTTGTGATGAACGATAGACGAAATTTGTTTTTGGACTAATATAAGTAAATCAAGGACAGAACTGTGTCCAAGAGACAATCAAGAAAAAAAAATTTTTGACTTTAATATTATCTTGTGCATTTCATTTATTTTATTTTATTTAGTTTGTTGTGAATATTAGACGCCTGTAAAAGTCATCCGGTACCAGTTTGGTTTAAGAACAGATGATGACTGGGAGGACCCAGCACGGTCAGGTAGGCCGAGTTGTGGGATCCATTCACAAAGCCCTTAGTAACAGCTGCGGCAATGAACTTTCTATTGCTGAGTAAGCATCTGGAGGCTCGTGATGAGAACCCTATCATCGCGACTAACGGTAAAATTGTGATGGTGTAAGTGGTTTTTTTTTAGAGAAGAGGACAGATGCTCGCGGAATTCAGCAGAGAACAGACGGTTCTGTAGCTGTCCGCATATTTTACAGCGAAACCCAGGTCAGACGGGCCTGTGGGTAATGGAATAACAGCAAGCTTGGATAGGCAGACGGCCTGTTCATGTACGTTTTTCTTATTTTTGCAAATCCATAAAATTGTACATAATTGTGTTCCAGTCTATATAATTGTGATAACATAACCCAGAACATTAAACTAAGTTTTTTCACCAAAAAAAACGCCTGGGCCAATTTTTTTTACCCTAGACACCACTTCAGAGCAATTCAAACTTTTACTACATATATAACAGGATTGAAAAGCGTGTGAGAAAAAACATTGGTGAGTAGTTAAAATATGCAACAACTGAATGCAAGATTCAAATATAACAGAAATGCAACATATATTTATATATACATTTTTCCCCGATTTTTTTGCCCTATTAAAATACAATAAGTGTTTTAAATCAAAAACATTGGGAACCGTATAAACTACTGTACACATATTAGCTATATACATTTGTATCCATATTTAAAGATATTATACAAATTCTAAGCTGTTTGGTTACTTAACTAATGCTATATATATATTGTAGGGTATTTAGTAAGAATTAAGTGAAGTTTATTATATCTGCATAAATCTAATTTTTTAAAATCAACCAACACTACTTTTTCTTTTACTTTCCGTTTTAATCTTTTCAGTAATAATTGCTTTATTCTTCCAAAAAGTATTTTTTAATCAACTTTCTGTTTCTGTAAATAATAAATGTACTTCCATTTTTACCATGATGAGCCTTTTAAAATTTACGTTTACTTTAAGAGCCGATAGTCCTATTTCTACAAACTTTAAGTATTTAAATGAAATTAAAAGAATTCATATGTTGACGTACGGCACTTACATTACTATTTTTGTTTATTCGGAGATGTTTCTGACGCTATTTATTTATCTAATGAAATAGTCTTATTAGAATAAAGTAAAAGTATAAAAAATTGCATAACATTATTTAATGTTTTGAATCAAGTTTAAAACAGAGAATTTGAACTGAATGCATGTTTTATGCCAAATAAATGTTTAATAATTAAAATCACAATCTTAAAAAATAAATTGCACAGTTAACATGTAAATCATAATTTTAAGTATTTTATAAAACTGATTCTCTGAAAAACGAAAACATACAAATATTGCAAAATGTTATTATTTGTTGAAGAGTGCCTAATTGTGTTAATGTGAAGAGATCCATCACTCTATAGGTGTTTTCAGAGTTGATACGCACAAAGAAAATTAATGAGTCAACTAAATGTAGCAACAGCATACTAATTACTGTTCCATTACGTTCATCAAACATAATTATACAGCAATTCCAGTAGCATTAATCCTACCTTAACTACGTTCTGAAATTGTTCAGTTATTTAACGATGTATGAATAATGACTAGAGATCGGTATTCTTTTCCAATAAAATGAAAGATATTTATTGACTGTTTTTAACAATAACTTTACACAGTGCTATTTAAAATATCTTGCTGACATTACAACTTTTATAATAATGAGAACAAGCAACTTATTTGAAGTAATTCACTAGAGTGGAAGATTCCATTCATTTCTGTTTTCTTTAAATACGGTTATTATTTTGATATTTTTTTAAAACTTTTTTCAAATATAGTGTTCCATTTAGATTCTAATGATATAACTATGGAATAACCTAATATTTTTGAAAGAATTCGAATCTTTAAAAATTATATTTAAAAATATGGGCCAGTATCATTAATAGCATGAAAGATATAAACGTTCAGTTAATTGAAGAGTGACTAATTCTGTTAACGTGAAGAGATCAATAACTCTATTGGAGTTTTCTGAATTGATACGTACAAAGAAAATTAATGAGTTAATTAAATGCATCAATAGTATAATAATTACTGTTTCACTATGTTCATCAAACATGATTATACAGCAATTCCAATAGTATTAATCATATCTTAATTACTTTCTGAAATTATTCAGTTATTTAACGATGCATGAATAATGGCGAGAGATCAATATTCTTTTCCAATAAAATGGAAGATATTTATTGACTGTTTTTGACAATACCTTTACACAGTGCTATTTAAAATATTCTGATGACATTACAATTTTTATAATAATGAGAACAAGCAACTTATTTGAAGTAATTCACTAGAGTGGAAAATTCCATTCATTTCTGTTTTCTTTTAATACGGTTATTATTTTGATATTTTTTTTAACTTTTTTCAACTATAGTGTTCCATTTAGATTCTAATGATATAACTATGGAATAACCTAATATTTTTTAAAAAGTATTCGAATCTTTAAAAATTTTATTTAAAAATATGGGGCAGTACCATTAATAGCATGAAAGATATAAACGTTCCGTTAATTTAAGAGTGACTAATTCTGTTAACGTGAAGAGATCAATAACTCTACGGAGTTTTCAGAATTGATACGTACAAAGAAAATTAATGAGTTAATTAAATGTAGCAAGAGTATAATAATTGCTGTTTCACTATGTTCATCAAATATAATTATACAGCAATTCCAGTAGCATTAATCATATCCTAATTACTTTCTAAAATTATTCAGTTATTTAACGATGCATGAATAATGGCGAGAGATCAATATTCTTTTCCAATAAAATGGAAGATATTTATTGACTGTTTTTGACAATAACTTTACACTGTGCTATTTAAAATACCCTGCTGACATTACAACTTTTAGAATAATGAGAACAAGTATCTTATTTGAAGTAATCTCCTCTAGTGGAATATTCCATTCATTTCTGCTTTCTTTTATTATCGTTATTATTTTGATATTTATTTCTGTGAACTTTTTAAAGTAACGTTTTATATAATGCTTCGGATGATAATACTATGGAATTACAAAACATTTTTTGAGAGAATTGCAGTTCTTAAAAATGTATTTTAAAAATATGTGTCAATATCTTAAACAGCACAAAACACATAACAGTGCACATTTTTTAAGGCTTAATTTGCTTTAAAAGTGAAAACATACAAATAATGCAAAATACTGTTATTTTTTGAAAAGTGCCTAATTCTGTTAATGCGAATACATCAATCACTCTATCGGAATTTTCAGAATTGATACGCACAAAGAAAATTAATGATATAATTAAATGTAGCAAGACCATAATAAATATTGTTTCACTACGTTCATCAAACGTAATTACATAACATATCCAGTGGCATTAATCATATATTAATTACATTCTGAAATTGTTCAGTTATTTAACGATATATGATTAATGACTAGAGATCAATATTCTTTTCCAGTAATGTAAAATATTTATTGACTCTTTTTAACCTTAACTTTACACAGTGGCATTTAAAATACCCTGATGACATTACATCTTTTATAATAATGGTAACATGTATCTTAATTGATGTAATCTCCTCAAGTGGAATGTTCCATTCATTTCTGCTTCCTTGTATTATCGTTATTATTTTGATATATATTTCTGTTAACCTTTTATAAACAAAATTCTATATTTTTCTTCTGATGATAATACTATAGAATTACAAAACATTTTTTTGAGAGAAATGTAATTCTTAAAAACGCATTTAAAAAGTGTGTGTCAATATCATAAATAGCGCAAAACATATATCCGTGCGGACTTTTTTAAGGCTTAATTTGCTTTAAAAGTGCAAATACACAAAAAATGCAAAATATTGTTATTTTTTAAAGAGTGCCTAATTCTATTAATGAGAAGAGATCAATTAGTCTATCGGATTTTTTAGAATTGATACGTACAAAGAAAATTAATGAAATAATTAAATGTAGCAAGAACATAATAATTACTTTTCCAGTACGTTCATCAAACGTAATTATATAGCGATTCCAGTGGCATTAATCATATCTTAATTACGTTCTAAACTTGTTCAGTTATTTAACGATGCATTATTAATGACTAGAGATCGATAATCTTTTCCAATAAAGTGAAAGATATTTATTGATGCTTCTAACAATAATGTTACACAATGCTATTTAAAATATTCTGCTGACATTTCGTCTCTTATAATAATGAGAACAAGTATCTTATTTGAATTAGTCCACTCTAGTGGAAAATTCCATTCATTTCTGCTTTTTTATTAGGGTTAATATTTTTATATCTATTTCTATGAACTTTTTTCAAGTAACATTTTATATAATGCTTCTCATGAAGATACTATAGAATTACAAAACATTTCTTGGGACTCTAATTTTTAAAATTTATTTAAAATATATGCGTGAATATCATCTATGGTAAAAAAATATATATAGACGTGATGATTATCTAAAGCTTGATTTTCTTCAAAATTAAAGTATAATTAATAAATTAAAATAATAATAATAAAAGATTTCATGTGTGCAATGCATAACAGTATAAATTTAATCATGATTTCAATTCGACTCGAATATTGGCATCTATATGTATCTTAAATCTGATATATATATATATGAAATTATACCAGACATTTTAGAAAAAACTGTTGAATTCATATGAATGTAACATCGTAGAAAATATACTATAACAAAAACGAATGATCTTGTGCTATTTAGTCTTAAGTTAGTATTTGTACAGTATGTGTACAGGGTGAATCATAAATATCGAAACAAAAGGCTATGTCCTTAAATATTGCCCTTAGACCCATACTTCCAATTGCAAAAATTCATAAAAAAATGTGAAATTTTTGATAAGAAATATTGCGACTCCATGGGGGGTATAGTTGAAAAGTTACGAAAATAAAATTTTTATACGGCCCCCGTAGGACAAAAAATCCAATTAGGAAAACTTTTCTTATTCAGTCCTGAATAAAACACAAAATGTTGCATCTTGCTATCTCACAAATTCGCAACGTTACAGCCGTTTAAAAAATTCATCAGGTTTTAAGGGATTAGACACAAATTGAAAAGCGCGCAATTCAAAAAACAATATTACTTTAACAGTTCTAGAAAACGCGTAAAAAATATATTTCTTGAGTTAGAATTTTGATTTTTTTTTTTTCGTGATGGTTAGCATTATAATTTGCTAAGAAAATCACATTCTAAAATTTCTCATACAATTTATAAATGTTTCATGTGGTTAGTACTAGTTTAAATGGGAAAATCGAAAATCGTTATAACTCGTAACATTATTTATCGGATTTCAATTTCTTTCCATTTAATTAAAGATGAAAATCTGATTTTAGTTTTGTTCCAAGGTTTTTTTTTATATTAATTTTAAAACTATTAAAATATTTATTGAAAAAATAATATAACTTAAAAAAAATCATATTTTCAAAAACAAACATTTTTTCAAAGGTAAATATTTTTTCAAATTTGCCGAAACAAAACTAATGTAAAAAAATAAAAAATGACGTGTTTCAAGTTCTTTTTTCTTTTAAAAATTCTTAACATTTAATAATTTAAAGACAAGAAATAGAGGATAAAAAATTCATTATGCAGAAAAACGAAGTGTATTGTTTAAATGTCCGTCAGTTTTTTTAAAAAATGCTTTATCTAAGATGCAGATTCTTTTTTTCTTTTTAAATTTACCTCTGACAACTTCAGGTTTTTTATCGTCCTCCAGAGGATGGTAAAAAATCCCTGTCGACTGGGCCTATAAGCGGAGGTAGATTTCGAAGAGTGCTCATTTCAACAACAAAAAATATATGATTAGAGATAAAACCAGTTTAATAACTTCATTTGGCCGTTTATGAAAAATTTTTAATTTCATTTTTCTGCAAAATCTGGTTTTATCAGAATCATCTTAAGAAAAATTCAGCTCAAATGCCCATTATGACAACATATTTTGAAATAGATTCTAAATTTATTAAAAAATCGACCAAACAGTACATTATACAGTTCCTAAACAACAAAAAACTGTCAGTTGAAAGCATTTGAGAAGAAAATTGAATTTAAAAATGAGTCATAAAATAACCGATTTGTTGTTTGAATACATCCTTAATTCTTAAATCATGATTGCTTCGGAAAATTTTGTGCGAAATACTCACTTTGACAGCATTATTAAAAATATATTCTATCTTTATCAAAAAACTGGCCAATGCGTCACAGTATATAGTTCCTAAATAAGAGGATCTGTAAATTGGATGCATTTGAGAGCGAAAATGGATTTAAAACGAGTCATAAAAAACGCAATTTGCTACGTGAAAACTTCCTTAAATTTTCAAATCACGATGACTTCGGGAAATTCTGTTCAAAATTCCTTTTTTGGTAGCCTTTTTTGAAATATATTCCGTCTTTTTTAAAAAACTGATCAATGAATCACATTATATAGTTCCTAAATAAAAGGATAGGTAAATTGGATGCGTTTGAGAACAAAAATGGATTTAAAAACGAGTCAGAAAAAAAACGCAATTTCTTATTTGAATACTTCCTTCAATTTTCAGTCAGGATGATTTCTGAAAATTCTGTTCAAAATACACTTTTTTGTAGCCTTTTTTGAAATATATTCTGTCTTTATCAGAAAATTGACCAATGTGTCACTTTATACAGTTTCTAAATAAGAGGATCTACCATTTGGATGCGTTTAAAATCAAAAATGAATTTAAAAATGAGTCAGAATATAAGCCGTTTGGATTTGAGGTTTTCTCTCCAACTCCTATTTATGTTTAAATTCTTTTTGCTATACGAATTGGTCCTATGAAAAACTTGTCAGTATAAAAGTTGTAGATATTTTTGAGAAGATGTAAAATAAATTTAATCAGATTTGATATCTTAAAAATTGACGGAGTTATGGATTTTTCTCTTTTTTCACCGCCCTTTTTCTTTTCGTTTTTAATTTTTTTCCTCGGTAAAAGTTGGTCCTATCAAAAACTTGTAAATACAAAAGTTATAGATAATTTTATAAAGTTATTATAATTTACATTTATAAAAAAATTAGTTGGACTTGATATCTTGAAAATTGACGAAGTTATGAATTTTTTTCTTTCAAAATCCCTGTTTTTTTCGCCCCTTGATCCCACTTCTAAATTTATCAAAAATCTGTCATGTATATACTTTTGGCCCATTTTTAAGAAGTAATATAAACTTTAAACCGATTCGATATCTACGGTATGTTCTATATGGCGTTTTTTCGGTTTTCACAGTCGGTTTTCGGCCCCCTATTCCGACCACCTTGGTCCGATTTTGCCCATTAACGAACTCAGCCAAGATTTTATCCCCATTGATTTTATGTACCATTTTGGTGGAGATTGGTGAAGAATTATAGAAGTTATCGTGTCCATAAAAAAGTGAGATAGATAGATAGATAGATAGATAGATAGATAGATAGATAGATAACTGGTGCGATTGCAATAGGTAGTATTTCTTACGAAATCTACCTAAAAATCTGTATTCTGGGCCCAGGTAGGACCAGGACCGAGATGTTACTTTTTTCGGAAGACCCGCCAGGCCGGGCCTAGCGTACTTTTCAGAAAGGAGGGGACTACTTCCTTCAACTTAGGTGCACTCTGGATGAAATTTTCAAACCCGGTCTCGACAAAACCCGTATTAAAACCACTGTCTCTGACTGACTTTAATACGTACATAAAATAAATAAAATTCGGCTCAATCGATTTTTTTTACGAAAAACATACAGATTTTAAAACTTTTATTTTACACAAAAAGAAAAAAAAAACTTTAAAATTTATTTTTTAAATAGATTATTCAAAAGCTAAAAAAATTAAATACAATAAAACGAGCGAAAAAAAAAATCTGCATACAATGTAAAAAAAAAGGGTCGATCTACTAAAAAAACTTTAGTAATCCTTGTAATTACTAAAAAATTTTTAGTAATCTTAGTCGGTTGCAAAAAAATCAGTAAGAATTACTAGAAAAAAGTTAGCAACGAATAGAGTTAATAGTTTTATATTTTTAATAGCTCTTACTAAAACTCAGTTGGTGTGGCCTTGATAGCATAGTGGTTATAGTAACGGACTCCAGGCTAAAAGGTCCCGGGTTCGAAACTTGCCACCGCCAAATACGCCCCGAATGTATGTAGTGTCTCGTTAATAAAGGGATTATGAAAATCCTGTCGATGCGGGTAGGAATGTTTGGTGCTGCCACCAAACATTCTAGGCTACATAAGCTGCTAGGCCCGGCCTGGCGGGTCTTCCGAAAAAAGTAACATCTCGGTCCTGGTCCTACCTGGGCCCAGAATACAGATTTTTAGGTAGATTTAGTAAGAAATACTATTGCGGTTTTGCCGAAAATCTTCCGCTTCAGAAGTCTGGATACAGTTCGAAGGAAGCTCCTACCTTTCGGGCACACGTATTGGTTATTAAAAATAATTTTGGAGCTATTACTAAGATTTGCTTGGTAGCTCATACTAAAAATTTTTAAGTTAGTTATACAAAAAATTCTTTTGTTCAGTTTACAAAAGAAATGCTTGTTTCACTTGCAAAAAAAAGTTTGTAATGGTTACTAAAAAATTCTGTGGAATACAAATTTACAAAAAAATTTTTAGTAACCTCTTGAATTTTTTTTTACAGTGTATGACGGAATTCTGTCTTTAACGGAAAATATGTTGATCCATGCAAAATAAATGCAACAGTACCTGAAAAGAAAATAAGCTCCAAATACATCTTCTAGGGAGAGCATCTGTCTATAACGTATTTTTTCTTTCCTATGTGATTCCGTCTTAAAAGGTTTTAGTGTATAACATTTTTCAGAGTCTCCAACGCATTGGATATGGATTAACGATATTAAAATATAAGTGAAACATTTACATATAAATAGAGATTTATTGATAAAATAAATATATTACAGCCTTTGGCGCTTCTTTAATAATAAAAAATATAAATATAAAAAACGAAAATCTATAAAAGAATTTTTTGGTCAAAACTCCTCCATATGAAACATTTTTTTTCCCACGCCGAATTAATAAACTATGTAGAAATTTGTGACTGAACCGGACTATGATTTAAACTATTTTCCAGACCGGTCCGGGTTATGATGTTGACATTTTTTCAGGCTACGCCGAACTTTTTCCCCTATGGGTCGGTTTGTGACTTGACCTAGATATTTTGACCCTGGCAGACGTCTGGTATATCAATTTAGCGTAAAAACTATACGCTGCTATTTTATGTCCAAAGAAAAAGCGCTATCTTAAACCGATTTTTTTCAATTTGCAATTTGTGAATGTTCCCTAACAATCATTGAATCACAGAGAAGAAATCACAGTTTAGAGGCAGGGAAAAGTGGTGTAAGTCATGAATTTTTGAGGATTTTGGGATTTAATATCTCTGTGGGATTTTTAGATACGGAGATGAAATTTGTTTTGTTCAATTTAGGAATGGATGAGGAATAATTTCCTAATTGGGAATTTTGACCTACGGGGGCCGAATAAAAATTTAATTTTCGTATTTGTTTTCAAATAGACCCCCCATGGAGTTGGAACTCATCTTATCAGAAATTTCACCTTTTTATGATTTTTTGTATAATTGGAAGTATGGGTCTAGAGGCAATATTTGAGGAGATAGCCTATTGTTTCGATATTTATGACTCACCCTGTATGTGACTTAATGGATCTATGCATGAATTATTTATAGATATACTTTTTCAATGGATATAGACTGCATTTGAAGAAATTGGCTGGTGCCTAAATTCGAAGAACTTAGTAATAATTTCATTTGAAAAGTCTCTTTAAGGAACAATGGAGTTGTTTTTATCGTAAATGTTTATTGTGATATCATTGCATATCGTAATGAACATGGAACTGCAACTGCTGATTATTTACATCAAACATGTCTTTTTTCAATAACATTTTCCATAACACTGAAGACAATCAATGTTATATTTCATGTGAACAATGTAACTTGAAATATCAAGTTTCTAAAATTAATTACAAAAATATGAATTAATAAACAGAATTTCTACAGTATATGGACATTCTTCAACACTCCCAAATATGCGGTGAAAGATTTTCTGGAGCGTTCCGTGAGATATATGTTTATTTGAAGTATATTCACCTGCATTTTCCAAGAATTAGCCGCTCTTTGATCCCCCTATTTAATCCCGCACGTCATCAAGTCATATAATGACATGGAAACCATTGCAATCATCCGACGCGGCGATAATTATTGAATTGAAACTACCTAATTTAGCTTTTAAATCTTCCGGGGGATGTCTTCCGTTATCGAGAATGCCGCTAACTTCGCAGGTTCCTTTTTAAAAGGATAAAGTGACTCCGTCTGACTAATGGCAACTTTTTTCTGCAAAATGGAGGACAGAATAATTAGACTAGAGTAAAAATAGATTAAAATGGAATCATATCCAATCAGCGAAACACGGCAGCCGCGTGTGAAAGCAAAAGCAAACGGGTAAAGATTAATCGAAAAAATACATTACAGGGCGTCTTAACTCCCTGCAAGTCGAGCAAATTTGTAATGTTGATTTAAAAAAAAATAATTATGTTTAATTAAAAATATATAGATAATTTTTTTTCTAACATGACCTAGAAAGTTTAATTACGTATAAAAATATAAACCTTAAAAATATGAATAAAACTTTTTAAAACTGCATTATGTTTGTAGAATTATAATAAATTAAAGAACTAGGGGGCTCTTCGCCCTCCCGGCTATGCTCGCCAACCCTTGAGCAGACACCCAAGACTCTGAAGGCGCGCTAATATCATCGGTTTTGAAAAAATTGAATTATATTTTTTAAAAAAAACAAGGGTGATCTCTCTGTAAATCGATTTTCATTCATATTTTTTTTATTGAAGGATTTAAGTCCAAATTTTTCGCTGCCAGGAGATACAAAATCCGATTACCCCTTTCATAGAATAAAACATTAGCTGAAACACTGAAAATAAGTTAATAGGCGGTAACAACAAGAGCTACTTTTTTTTGAAAAAAAGAATAGAACGATAACTCTATTGCAGTAAAACCTGCAGCTTAGTGAACAGATGTATCAGTTGGGTGAGAAGGTTAAACAAACAGAAAACGGTGTTCAAGTATAATCCTGGATATGATACATAAAATTTAATATGCAATATTACGTATTTAGAATTGTTTACGTCAGTTAGGAAATTAAAAATGCTGTAACAAAATCCCATTTAAGAATTTCAATCACTAAATAGAAATATTCTCGAATTTCCTTGTAGATCCTGTATACAAACTTTTAGAATAAATATATTAAATAAAATAAGAATAGTTAACTAATTTAACTATTCATTTCAAAACTTTTTACTCCTGTGAATTAACCCAATTCTTTTGAATCTTCCTTTAAATGAACGTTAGATTCTATTCACCTCATATTCTATAGTAAGCATGCTTTGGTACATCTAAACGCTATTAATATCTTTATTTAATGTGTTTAATACATTTTGGTATAATTAAAATTTATTGTAATTGCATTTTCTCCATTTACCGTAATGAACAATATATATCCATTATACTGTAATCCAAATACGTATATTAATGCAAATTGGAATATTGAAAGATAGACACAGAGAAAACACGATATCATAAAACGTTTCGACTATGTTATTTTAAAAATTGTAGTTATAACAATAGGAGCTAAAAAAGTTAGGGATTCCCCCCACCAAGTTAACAGCTCTGTTCATATAAAAATTGACCCAATTCAAGACGTCAATAGATCAGGAGTACATAGTATTCCTTTCAAAAGGAGTAATAAAGGAGCATTTTAATTAAAATGCATTGCATTTTACTATCTATTATTTTTAATATCGTAAGTTTTTTTTTAACTCTAATTTAAAATTCTAAAGAAAACAATTTAAATAATAATAACAAAAAAAAACTTTAAAAATCTGGAAATTTAAAAAATCTACAAATTTAATTCATTTCTTATATCTCTATGCTTGATAAAATAATTATATTGACACTGTGACATGAAGAGCACAATAAAGAGAATCACGGTATTTGTAAAATAAGAGTACTTGACATAATTGATTTTCCGTCCTTCAAGTAATTGATTTTGCTTTCTATAGCACATGAAAATTATATTTTTATTTCCTTATTAAGAAATGTTTAATGGAATTTTTTGTTATCCTAGACAACATTAACTAAATAAATTTCATATACATTCTTTTTTAAAGAAATTAGAAGGAAACATGATGATTTTTTTCGTATAGATTATTCTCTTTGTGTGTTCCATTAGACGAAAAATATATGTGACTTTCCAGTTTTACTTGAAGTAAATATCGATTAATTATTAACATTTACGATATTTGTACCAATTTTTTGCACTTTCATCATACATGAAAAAGCGTTTATTAATTAAGTTTGTTTCTCCTTCTGTATTTCGAGTAAATATGTTCAGATTGCCATTAATTCTTTTACATTATTGTGAAAACAACATTGCATTGCCTGTATTAAAACTGAAGTGTGTTGATGCTATAGTTTATTTACAGGAGCATTCAAAATATTATGTTATATCATGTCCGACCGGAGAAAATTATGTGTACTGCATTGTCCGAGTAATAAAGTATTTTAAACATAATTAAATTTATAGTTACTATTTACGTGTACTTAAAATGGGTTAGTATAAACTAAATTACTCTTGCCACTACTAACATTTAGAGTATGCAAAGAGAAAGACTCAAACGTATTCCGTTAGAATATGACGCTTGAAGAAAAATCGTTTGTGGCGTATTTTATATATATAACGTACTTATAAACATAATGAAATTGATGCAAATGTTTGGGGTGCCCTAATACCGGATGCCTGTAGAATATGGCGTGCAAAACACTTATTATTCATTTATAGGATCACACAGAAATGTTCGGTTAAATAATGAACTACCTGAGAAAACAGTATGTTGCATATTTCAACGATGTTGCACAATTTGAAACGTGATGAAATGTATATGCATTGGTGAAGCATACAACAAGATTATTGCAGTAGAATTTGTTGTTCAATGTATTTATTGTTAATTTACAAAAACACATAAAAATTTTCACAAGCAATACTATTAAAAATCTTGTCCTAGTTTTAACCAAATTTTGCTGCTTAATATGCTGCCACTATAAGATGGTGAAATATTGAACCAATATTTGGAGCTCTTGTTGAAGAATAGTTCCAATAGTTGGTGCGACGTTGAAATAGGAAGTTCCAAATGTTGGTACGGAAATTCACCATCTTATGGTGGCAACTACTGAGCATTAAAATTTGGTTCAAACTAGAACAAAACTTTTCACAGAGTAGTCGAATTTTCGCCTATCAGAGATGATTTCTAAAAGTGCAATTTTTATTATGGTATACAACTTTTTTTTTTTTTGTATACAACGTAGTGTGTGTAAACTCTATCAACCATATACAAAAATCATAATTACTGAGAATGAGCGTATATTGATTGAAAGTATTTATTTGTTTTTTTCTTTAATTTAGTTTTTTCATACAAATTCTCAACTAACATCTTGTGTGATATAGGTATATTTTTAATTAAATCTGAATAAAATTTCACAGTTTTTCGGCTCGTTCGGAAAAATCAAAGGTCTCGGACAACAAACTGTTGTATTTACTCGACTTTTTTAACTTTATGATTCTCTTCGATTTTTCCATGTCAAGCAAGTACATATGCTATACTTTGTCGTAAGCATCTTGGACGAGTGTAGAATGATAATTTGGATTCTCATTTAGTCGTACTACTTAGCATGCATGGTCTATTACCCCGATGTTAGCTTAAACATATCCCAAAGGTTCGCTTTCACACATTTATTTTTAAATTTTTAATTTAAATATTTGCTGTTTCGTAGATTAAATGTCGGGTCTTTTTGACGCCAGATTTTTGTTCCGATTTCAACAAAATTTGTTTTTCTAAAATGAGCTTACTCTTCAGTGTTTCTGGGACGTGCTTAACTTGGCTGATATGCATTGCACTATACAACTGTAACCCTTATAGGAAGGGAATTCAGAGAAGTTTGCCAGAAACATATTGCGTAGCAAACACGGTTTCGGCTGTCGAAATCAGTGAGTATCCATTCCAGGGAACACGACATTTCGGTCCTGGCTTTTCAGTTTCAAGAAATTTCGGTCCTTGGACATTTTTGTCCAGACTCATCTCAATACGTGGTCATATCTCTTCACAACAATTTCGCTCCCTTTCGATTTCGGTCCCGTATTTTTTCAGCATCCACCATCGTATAACTCCTACTCTAATAGTCATAGGTTCTTCAAACGCTGCATTTTTATTTTCCCAAAATAAAAATGCATCTCCCCATTTTAAGAAATCAATAAAAATATATAGCACATTGAAAACAAATATTTTATATTTACATTCGGAAAAAATAATGCTTGCTATTTATTAATTTTTACAATGTGTAGCAATTTTGGTTATTAATTTCGAGGATTTGTTACACGAAAAATGATAGCGTCACATGCAGCGGCATGTGACTTCTTGTAGGGATACCTGAAGGCTAAATTTTACACACATAAATCAATTTCCAATGAAACTTGACGAACTGAAGAATGATATTCAATTTGAAATTGCAGCAATTCTTCCAGCAATGGTGGATAAGATGATGCTGAATTTTCGAGAGACCCCACAAGTGTATACAGATTAAAGGAAAACATTTAGACAATAACATTTTTCGTAAAACAAAACCTGTAAATTAATAGCAAAAATTATTACAGATTGTAAAAATTAACAAATGACAAACATTATTCTTTTCAAACGTAAACGTAAAATATTTGTTTTCAATATCCTATATAATTTTATTGGCCTCTTAAAATGGGGAGATCTTTATGGCACACCGTGTATTATATTCCAACTTAACACAAAATGGGGAAAATAATTAGAAAAAGTCGCTTAATAAAATATGCTTTAATATACGTTTTTAGTCCGCTGACAAATTATTAAAACTTTACAATTACTTTTGTTTTTGTAAACTTTACCGCAATATTAGTTTCGAATTTCTAAAATGGATTTAATCGAAAAACTATCACTAGAATACAACTTGCATAAAATGAATTTCTTTCGCAATCTTTGAATCTCAAACAAAATGTTTTCTCAAAGCACAATATCAGATTACAATAAATCCTGCCGTGTCAGATATTTTAAATTGACTTGGGACCTAGCGTTAAATCGAATTCACTCAAAACTAGTGTGCGGCCAAAAAGAAATATAGATATTCATGCGTATACACACACACACACACACACACACACAGATAGATACAAACTTATCAAACAGAAAAAAATGCATAGAAATTTTTTATATCTAGAGGGAATAAAAAATATCCCATGTGAGGCAAGCATATGCATGCAAGGATTAAAATTGAAGCTTGCATTTTTTTCTGAAAACAATATATATTTAAAACTATATGGCGGGTAATCTATCAAAATGATATAGACTCTGAGATCAGTGACTATGAAGATTTTTCTTTTATTTATTTATTTATTTATTTTTATTTATTTGTTTTTATTTATTTGTTTCCAGTTCTTTTGAGTAAAGTCGAGTAAAATTTTTAATTAAAAGTAAATTAAAATTTTAAATGTTGATTGAAAAAAAAGGTGGTTTGCTTTTGCAGTTTTAAGAGGTGTGCATTATACAAATATACTCAAACGAATAAAAATACAGGATAAAGTGGCAGATATTAAAATTACATAATCAATAATGATATTATTTATATGCAAAAAAATGAAAATCTAAAATTACTAACATAATTGAAGCTGAAATGGTTATGTATAAGGTAGCCTATTGAAGCAAAAATATTTCTAGATATTTTAATAGTTTTATTTAATTACTAGAAAACCTGCAGGCCAATGATATTGCTGTTAAATGTCTGTTATATTGTATAATTTTATACCTTCTGCGTATACGCTTCTCAAATAATTTATCAAACATTTCCCAGGAAACAAAATACTCGACAATTTAAATTTGTTAATTAATATGTATTCGTCAATTACTGTGATATTTCGTAGAAAATTCGATTTTTTAAATTTATCGTTAAAAAATAAGCACAGGTGTAATAATGTCAAATCTATAAATAATATTAAAAAAAAAAGTACTTCCCGCAATGCCGGGAGGAAGAGGTAGCTTTCATATACTTATTTATTTATTTATTTATTTTAAATTAAGTTATATTATTCAAACATACGAAACTCAGATTAGTGGAACCCGATTTTATAAGATTGAATACTAGTTTTGGTCAATACAGAATATTAATAGGAATTTTTAGAAATTAGTCATATTTTATTCAACCTGGTTTTATTTTAAACGATTTAGAGAGTCGTGAAATTCCGCGATATCATGAAGTGTATGTCATTTTAACGCAATATGATGGATAAAACAAACCAATGAGCATATTTCTTTTTTTATAAGCACATGCACACTCATTTTGAAATCGATTAATATATACGAGTGCTGTCGCGGGCAAATTGATTTAAAAAAAAAATTCACCCATATTAGAAATTTTAATTCTTATATCTCAAGCATTTTTTTAAGGTAAGGACGAAGCAAAAATATTCTGGAATTCATTATTAACATCAAACACTTTAGAAAGAACCATTTTTTTCAAATTCTAATTTTTTGTTTGTACACCATTATACATTTAAAAGATTTTTGACAAACTCAAATCAGCGCCATTTTGAAACAATATGGCGGATAAAGTTGGCCTATGAACTCGGTCAAGACATAGGTATATACTATGTACACACGGAGTTATATCCAAATCAGTTTATAAATATGCGTATTGTCACATGACAAATTTCAGACCGTTTCAAAATGTCAACCACACTGCAAATTTAAAGTGCTATAACTCATTCATTTTTTAAGATATAGATGAAAAAAAAAAGCTCTGAAATCTTTGTATCAAGATGAAACACGCAAAAAGAAAACCGTTTTTCAATTTCTCACATTTTAACGTCTAATTTTAAATTTTACTTAAAAAAAAATTAATGGCTGCCATTTTGAAACAAGATGGCGTATGGAACTGGCTAACGAACTTGGTCCAGGCCTTATTATGTACTATGTACACACAAATTTACATCCATATCGATTGATAAATCCGCATGTGACAAAAACAGATTGTTTTAAAATGATCTGTACTAGAAATTCAAAGTGCTATAACTTAGTCATTTTTTAAGATATAGATGAAAAAAGGGTGTTCTGGAATTGATGTTTTAAGTTCTAACACATAAAAGAAAAATATTTTTCAACTTATAAATTTTTCGCATTTAATTTTAAATTTTAAATTTAAAGAAAAATTAAATGGCCGCCATTTTGAAACAACATGGCGTATGATGCTGGCCAACGAACTCGATCGAGACATTTGTATGTACTATGTACATATCAAGTTTCATTCAAATCAGTTCATAAATACGACTGTTACCTCATCACAAAAATCAGATCGTTTCAAAATGTCAGCCATACTAGAAATTCAAAGTGCTATAACTTAGTCATTTTTTAAGATATAAACGAAACAAAAAGTGTTCTGGAATCGATGTTTTAAGTTCTAACACAACATAAAAGAAAATTATTTTTTAACTTGTAATTTTTTCGCATTTAATTTTAAATTTTAAATTTTGTAAAAAAATTTAAATGGCGGCCATTTCAAAACAAGATGGCGTATGATGCTGGCCAACGAACTCGGTCGAGACAATTGTATGTACCATGTACATACCATGTTTCATTCAAATCGGTTCATTAATGCGATAGTTATCGCATGACAAAAATCAGATATACATATATATGTCAACATTTGGACGGAGAGTGGTTTTGGAGCCTGGGGGTCATGATCGGTGAAAATATACCAAAATTTTCCGGGAGTGCTTTCCTCCGGATGGCTGGATTAGGTAGCTTTTTACTTTTTGTAATGAAAGCTACCTAATATGAGACTTAACTAGAATACTTTATGAATTTTCAATTAATATTCCATCTAATTATTAGAAACTTATACAGGGTGAGTCATAAATATCGAAACAATAGGCTATCTCTTTAAATATTGCCCCTAGACCCATACTTCCAATTGCAAAGTTTCATAAAAAAAGGTGAATTTTTTATTAAGATAAGTTGCAACTCCATGGGGGGTCTATTTTAAAAAATACGAAAATTAAGTTTTTATACGGCCCCCAGAGGATAAAACATCCACTTAGAAAAATTTTCCTTATTCATTCCTGAACTGAACAAAAAAAATTTCATCTTGGTATCTTCAAAACTCAGAGAGTTATGACAATTTTAATAAATCGTGAGGTTTCAAGGGATCAGACACAAAGTGAAATGCGTGTAATTGAAGAAACAATGTTGCTGTAATGCGTCCAGGAAACATTTATTTTATTTATTTATTTATAAAGTTGGAATTTTTAATGTTTTGTGATGGTTGACCATATAATTTGTAAGCATTATCACATCATAAGACTTCTTAATATTTTTTTTTCAAAAAATATTTGAGTAAATTAAAATTGTTATAACTCAAAATATTATTTGTCACGTTGAATTTTTTTCTTTTGATTAAACGAAAATGTCTAATTTTCAATTTTAATTCAGCATTTTAAATAATATTTATTTAAAAAAATAAAAGTATTTAAAATAGCAATATTAAAAAAAAAGTAATTTTTGTAAACAAATCATATTTTTAAAAGTAAATTTTCTGAGCTGAAAAGTTACCGTAACCGACGGTTATTGACGTATGTCAGTTTAAATATGAGAAATACTGAAATAAAAACATTTGATGCAGTAAAGTGCATTTAGTTTTAAGATGGGCAAAGATGGGCTCCTAACGTTTAAATGCTGTATAGTTTCGATTTCAGATTTTGTTACAGTTTTGCCATTTTCACCTTCTTTAATTACTGTTTAAATGCGTCAGTTGATTTAAACTTTATTTTTTTATCACGTCGATTTCAAATTTTTTCATTGTGCTGTGACTCACAGACAGACATTTCATAAAAACATGTTTTTCGGTATCTCTGAGCCCTAAACATGTGAATCCATCGAAAACCGGAATTCAAAATTTTCATGAATCCGATACTTTCTTCTTGTAACGATAAAAGAAAGCAAAAATAGGTGCAAAACCTTCATAAATTTTGAAACTGAATACAGTAAAACCTCTAAATAACGGACACCTCAGGAACGCAGAAATTGTCCGTTATTCGGAGGTGTCCGCTATTGGAAAAATCAAAGATATTCAAAAAGTGCTACGAAACGTTTAACATTTCATTAATTGACTTTTATGTGTCCTAAAACCTCTTTTATATGATTAATCAGAAATTAAAATTATTTTTTAAGCAATGGGGCTAAATAAAACTGTACACACCTTTACCCACTGTTCATTACATGCTTGTGAAAAAACAATGTTACAAAAGTTAACTTTCGCTTGCGATTACATGTAATTTGTTTTTCAAAGTGACATTATTAGACATTATAGAATTCCGGTCGGGGAGGGGGATTGAACTTTTTGGCTGTTAAAAGCATAAAATCTCAATTTTCCGAGGGGATATTCCAATGCTCTGGAAGATGTCCCTCCTTGGCAACCCCTTCAATTCAACTCTGAACGAGGGGGGCGGGGGATTTTCTCCAGCTCATTTATCACAAAATTCCCTGATAAATTTAGAGGCCTTTTTACTTTTTTTCGCCTTAAAAATACTTTTTCATCCTTTGTCGCCTTAAATAGTGTCCACTATTCGGAATGTTCGTTATTCAGAGGTTAAACAGGTTTTGAGAATGGGGATTGGAAAATAGTCCGTTAAACAGAGGTGTCTGCTATTCGGGAGTGTCCGTTATAGCGGTTTAACTGTAGTATAAAGTAGATTTTTGAAAATATTTCTATGTAATTTATTAAAATATATTTCCATTGATTAAGCTAATAGAAGAGTCATTTTCGCTATTACTATTTTTACTAAACTTATTGCCTGCGCCAATAAGTTTTTAAGACACTTTTAATGAGAGTTTAATTAATATCATTTAATTTGATAACACTTTTAATAAATGCTTAATAAGACTAATAATAATGCTTCAATGAGTCGTGCCAGTTACGAAGTTAGCGGCAAGGTCGAAATATTGCAGACATCTAGCATATTTCATCGAAGTTTAAAGCAAAAACCTAAACCTAATTTTATATCTAAAAGTTTAAGTGTTGTCTTGGATCGACATTTAACAATACGTAAATTTATGATCGATCCCTTAATTGTACTTCAAATGAACTGATTTTGCTGCGCTCAGAGGCATGCTTAAGTGGTGTAAGTCAGGAATTTTGGAAAATTTTGAATATTAATATCTTTCGGAGATTTGCAGATATCGAGATGAAATTTTTTTTGTTCAATTCAGGAAGGGATAAAGAATTTTTTTCTAATTGGAAGTCTTATCCTCTGGGGGCCGTATAAAAATTTAATTTTCGTATTTTTTAAAACAGACCCCCCATGGAGTTGCAACTTATCTTATCAAAAAATTCATCTCTTTTTATGAATTTTTGCAATTGGAAGTATGGGTCTAGGGACAATATTTAAGGAGATAGCCTATTGTTTCGATATTTATGACTCACCCTGTATACGCAAATTCTGAGTCTCCGTTGCATTAAAAGATTCCTTTAATTATCTTTAAAAAACACTCTCGCGCTCGAACTTGCCTTAGATTTCGTTAGCCATCAAAGAAATACACAAAAAGAAATAGAAAAGTGAAAAATTTTATTACTAGCATCCATCAGGTCAAAATGTTCGTGCATAGAGATCCATAAATGTAAAACTAAAATTTAAAAAATAAAATAAATAATTAATTAATTAAAAAGAATATTTTATATTCATGATTATCTTTTAATAGTATGAAATTACGTTTGATACAACAATCGCCAAATATTCATTTTAATGTGTTTAATTCAGTCGATAGTTGCTTAATATAATGCTTTAACCTTCCCAATGCCACGACCGGATATAATCGTTCACTAGAATGCAGGTTTTACTGCATTTGAAGCTTTATTTAAATTAATATAATTCTACAAATATAATCCAGTTTTAAAAAATTAAGTTATGATTGATACTTTCAAGGCTTATAAGCATATGCGTAGCAAAAAAAAAATATATACCATGATAGAAAATCCCTTTTTTATTAGCATTTAAAACAAATTGCAGAGAAAAAAAATTACAGTTTTGCCCTTTTCTTCGGTGGTCAGGGGGTTAATGCGAATATGCCAGCAAATGCTCCCGACCTTCTAATTTGGTCAAGCATATCCTTAGGCTCAATGAGCTCGATGAGCCTAAGAAATGAAAAAGGACTGAATGAGCACTTCCTATAAACGGTAAACTATACTAAAAGTGCTTAATTTTTTAGGTAGCTTTCATTACAAAAAGTAAAAAGCTACCTATTACAGCCGTCCGGAGGAAAGCACTTCCAGAAAATTTTGGTATATTTTCACCGATCATGACCCCCAGACCCCAAAACCACCCTAATTTCAAATGTTGACATATATAATAACCATATATATATATATGATTTTTGTCATGCGATAACTATCGTATTTATGAACCGATATGAATGAAACTTGGTCTGTACATAGTACATACAAATGTCTTGGCCGAGTTCGTTAGACAGCATCATCCGCGTTTTTCAAAATGGCGGCCATTTAAAATTTAAAAAAAAAATTAAATTTAAAATTAAATGCGAAGAAATTAAAAGTTGAAAACTATTTTTCTTTTATGTGTTAGAACTTAGAACAACGATTCCTGAACACTTCTTATTTTGTTTATATCTTAAAAAATGATTGAGTTATAGCACTTTGAATTTTTCTTATGCCTGACATTTTGAAACGATCTGATTTTTGACATGCTGTAACTAACTTATTTATGAGCCGATTTCAATGAAACTTGGTATGTATATTGTACATGCAAATGTCTCGACCTTGTTCGTTAGCCAGCATCATTTGCCATCTTGTTTCAAATTGGCGGCCATTTAATTTTTTTTTATTTAAAAAATTAAGATTAAATGCGAAGAAATTAAAAGTTGAAAAATATTTTTCTTTTATGTGTTAGAACTTAAAACAACGATACCAGAACACTTTTTATTTTGTCTATATCTTAAAAAATGATTGAGTTATAGCACATTGATTTTTTTTTATGGCTGACATTTTGAAGCGATCTGATTTTTGTCATGCTGTAAGTAACGTATTTATGAACCGATTTGAATGCAATTTGGTATGTACATAATACATACAAATGTCTCGACCTTGTTCGTTAGCCAGCATTATCCGTCATCTTGTTTCAAAATGGCGGCCATTTAAAAAAATTTAAAAAATTTAAATTTAAAATTAGGTACAAAAAGGTGCGAAATTGATGTTTTTGTGTATTTGACCTTGATACAAAGATTCCAGAGCATTTTCTGTTTCATCTTTATCTTGAAAAATGGCAGAATTATCGCACTTTCAATTTCCAGTGTGGTGGACATTTTCAAACGGTCTGAAAATTGTCACACGATAGTACCCATATTTATAAACTGATTTGGATATAATTCCGTGTGTGCATAGTACCGTCCATCAAATTAATGTCCAAACAATATCAATGTCCATATCAATCCATATCAATGTCTTGACCGAGTTCACTAGCCAACTTCATCCACCATCTTGTTTCAAAATGGCGGCTATTTAAGTTTGTCAAAAATCTTTTAAATGTATAATGATGTACAAATAAAAAATAAGAAATTGAAAAAAGATTCTTTCGAATGTATTTATCTTAATAATGGAGTTCCGAAGTATTTTTTGCTCTGTCTTTATCTTAAAAAAAACGCCTGAGATATAGCAGTTTGAATTTCTAATGTGGGTGACATTTTTTTTAACAAAATCAATTTGCCCGCGACAGCACTCGTATATATTAATCGATTTCGATATGAGAGTGCATGTTCACATGAATTAAGATTTCGACCAAGCTCATTGGTTTGTTTTATCCATCATGTTGCTTTAAAATGGCATGCATTTCATGATATCGTGGATTTTGGCGACTCTCTAAATCGCTCAAAATAAAACCAGGTTGAATAAAATATGACTAATTTCTAATAATTCCTCTTAATATTCAGTATTGACAAAAACTAGTATTCAATCTTATATAATCGTTTTCCACTTATTTGAATTTTGTATGTTTGAATAATATAACTTAACTAGCGGACCCGACAGACGTTGTCCTGTCACCGACAGACGTTGTCCTTCTTGACACCGACTCCAGAAAATCAAATAAATGTACGTAAATATAGTAATACCCACGATAAACACTACGCTCTTAATTTAATTTATTATTGCAATTATGTAAGGAATTTATTTTTCACTCTTAAGTAATTTTTAAAATCGGTTCAATTTTTGATAGAAAAGTTTATTTTTCCCTTTTTAGTTAAAAGTTAACGATTGTCTGAAGTCGGTTAATCAAAATTATAATACAGGAAATATTATTGTAAAGCATACACATTTGTCAGGAGTGGGGTTCGAACACGCGATCTCTTTCTTCAAGAAGCTGAGCTTAAATCTGGCATCCTAGACCGCTCGGACATTCCGTCCGCACTCTATTCATCGAACTTATTCAACACTTTTAATTAGCAAAAAATCACTAACTATTAGTTTTTGCCTAATTACTAAAAAAGTACTGAATCAATTTCGACGAAATGTGAATCTAACCATTCTCGAATCCACTGGAACGCACACACAAAATTTCATTAAAATCGGTCCAGTCGTTTAGGAGGAGTTCAGTGACATACACACGCACAGAAGATTTTTATATATAAAGATGAGCATTGAAAATTTCAGGTTTTTGCGCCGAACGCATCGCCAAATAAGAAAAATGTGAAATATCTTACGAACTACTGGATTTAAACAAATTTGCTTAGCACCATTCGATTCAGAATGAAAAAATACACTAAAATATGTTATCAGTTTAAAAATAACTACAAAAGCCGATTTTTATGGAATTTTTTTTAAGTTCGTTCTTTTTTCTATTCATCTTTGGGGTGGAAATTTCGAAAAACCTTTCTTAACGACAATTGTTGTTATAAGAAGTATATTTACCGAAATTTTCAAGATTTTTGGTTCGGTAGATTTTTTTGTGCTGTGATTAATACGAAATCCTGACTTTCTTTTATATATGTAGCACTTTTAATTAGCAAAAAATCACTTATTAGTTTTTCCCTAATTACTGAAAAAGTACTGAACCAATTTCGATGAAATGGGAATCTAAACCATTCTCGAATCCACTGGAACACACACACAAAATTTCATCAAAATCGGTCCAGTCGTTTAGGAGGAGTTCAGTTACATACACACGCACAGATTTTTATATATAAAGATAAGCATTGAAAATTTCAGGTTTTTGCGCCGAAGACATCGCCAAATTAGGAAAATGTGAATTATCTCACGAACTACTGGACTTAAACAAATTTGCTTAGTACCGTTCGATTCAGCATGAAAAAATACACTAAAATATGTTATCAGATAAAAAATAACTACAAAAGCCGATTTTTAAGGAATTTTTTAAAAGTTTGTTCTTTTTTCTACTCATCGTAGAGGTGGAATTTTCTAAAATCCATTTTTAGCTGCACTCGATGTTATAAGAAGTATTTTTACCCCAATTTTCAAGATTTTTGGTAGGGTAGATTTTTGTTGTGCTATGATTAATACGAAATCCTGACTTTCTTTAATAAATATAGCACTTTTAATTAGCGAAAAATCACTAACTATTAGTTCTTGCCTAGTTACTAAAAAAGTATTGAATCAATTTCAACGAAATGTGAATCCAAACCATTCTCGAATCTACTGGAACGCACACACAAAATTTCATCAAAATCGGTCCAGTCGTTTAGGAGGAGTTCAATTACATACGCACAGAAGATTTTTATATATAAAGATAAGGATTGAAAATTTCAGGTTTTTGCGCCGAAGAAATCGCCAAATTTGGAAAATGTGAAGTACCTAACGAACTAATGGATTTAAAAGAATTTGATTAGTACCGTTAGATTCAGGATGAAAAAATACACAAAAATAAGATATCAGTTGAAAAACAACTATGAAAGCCGATTTTTAAGGAATTTTTTAAAAGTTCGTTCTTTTTTTTACCCCCCTTAGGGGTAGAATTTTCGAAAATCCATTCTTAGCGGCACTGTTATAAGTAGTATTTTTACCCCAATTTTAAAGATTTTAGGTTCGGCAGATTTTTTTGTGCTGTGATTAATACGAAATCCAGACTTTCTTACATATATATATAGATAAGGATTGCAAATTTTAGGTTTTTGCGCCGAAGACACACCCAAATCAGGAAAATGTGAAGTATCTCGCGAACTACTGAGTTTAAAAGAATTTGCTTGGTACCATTCGATTCAGCATGAAAAAATACACTAAAATATGATATCAGTTGAAAAACAACTACAAAAGCCAATTTTTAAGGAATTTTTTAAAAGTTCGTTCCTTTTTTTAACCCCCTTAGGGATGGAATTTTCGAAAATCCCTTCTTAGCGGCACTCGGTATTATCAGAAGTATTTTTACCCCAATTTTCAAAATTTTAGGTTCGGCAGATTTTTTGTGCTGTGATGAATACGATATCCAAACTTTCTTTTATATATATAGATAAGGATTGAAAATTTCAGGTTTTTGCGCCGAAGACACAGCCAAATCAGGAAAATGTGAAGTATCTCGAGAACTACTGAACTTAAAAGAATTTGATTAGTACCATTCGTTTCAGCATGAAAAAATACACTAAAATATGATATCAGTTGAAGAACAACTACAAATGACGATTTTTAAGGAATTTTTTAAAAGTTCGTTCTTTTTTTTACCCCCCTTAGGGTTAGAATTTTCGAAAATTCCTTCTTAGCGGCACTCCATGTTATAAGTAGTATTTTTACCCCAATTTTCAAGATATTAGGTTCGGCAGATTTTTTTGTGCTGTGATTAAAACGAAATCCAGACTTTCTTTTATATATATAGATAACGATTGCAAATTTCAGGTTTTTGCGCCGAAGACACAGCCAAATCAGGAAAATGTGAAGTATCTCGCAAACTACTGAGTTTAAAGAATTTGCTTGGTACCATTCGATTCAGCATTAAAAAATACACTAAAATATGATATCAGTTGAAGAACAACTACAAAAGCCGATTTTTAAGGAATTTTTTAAAAGTTCGTTCCTTTTTTTAACCCCCTTAGGGGTAGAATTTTCGAAAATCCCTTCTTAGCGGCACTCGATATAATCAGAAGTATTTTACCCCAATTTTCAAAATTTTAGGTTCGGCAGATTTTTTGTGCTGTGATGAATACGATATCCAGACTTTCTTTTATATATATAGATAAGGATTGAAAATTTCAGGTTTTTGCGCCGAAGACACAGCCAAATCAGGAAAATGTGAAGTATCTCGAGAACTACTGAACTTAAAAAAAATTGCTTGGTACCATTCGATTCAGCATAAAAAAAATACACTAAAATATGTAATCAGTTGATAAACAACTACAAAAGCCGATTTTTAAGGAATTTTTTTAAAGTTCGTTCCTTTTTTTAACCCCCTTAGGGGTGGAATTTTCGAAAATCCCTTCTTAGCGGCACTCCATGTTATAAGTAATATTTTTACCCCAATTTTAAAGATTTTAGGTTCGGCAGATTTTTTTGTGCTGTGATTAATACGAAATCCAGTCTTTCTTTTATATGTATAGACTAGTGGACCCGACAGACGTTGTCCTGTCACCGACAGACGTTGTCCTTCTTGGCTTCGACTCCAGAAATCCAAATAAATGTACGTAAATATGGTAATACGCACGATAAACACAACGCTCTTAATTTAATTTCTTTTTACAATTATGTAAGGAAATTATTTTTCACTCTTCAGTATTTTTTGAAGTCGGTTCAGTTTTTGATAGGTAAGTTTATTTTTCTGTTTTTAGTTAAAAGTTAACGATTTTCTGAAGTCGATTTATCAAAATTATAATACAGGAAATATTATTGTAAAGCATACACGTTTGTCAGCAGTGGGGTTCGATCACACGATCTATTTCTTCAAGAAGCTGAGCTTAAATCTGGCGACTTAGACCGCTCGGACATTCCTCCGCACTCTATTCATCGGACTTATTCAACACTTTTAATTAGCGAAAAATCACTAAATATTAGTTTTTGCCTAATTACTAAAACAGTACTGAATCAATTTCGATGAAATGTAAATCTAAACCATTCTTGAATCCACAGGAACACACACACAAAATTTCATTAAAATCGGTCCAGTCGTTTAGGAGGAGTTCAGTGACATACACACGCACAGAATATTTTTATATATAAAGATTTAAAATAAATAATGTAGAAATAAGTATATGAAAGCTACCTCTTTCTCCCGGCAATGTCGGAAGGACTTTTTTATGTTATAACACCTTTAGACTGATGTCCACAGCGCTTTGTGTATGGTAGGAAGCCCACGCAGCAGTTAAATGCAACTAATTTTGTGAGAATGAGCCATTTTTCTCTTTCCAATATTTACTAATAAGTTTGAAAAGAAAAAATTTCTAGTAAGAAAAGGTCCATTATAATCATAAAAACATACCATTATAGATGGTGGTAATCTTCGAAGTTGAAATCTCGAGCCACATAACAATGGCTTTTATCGTAATTATTGCACCGTGTATCAAACCTCTCTTGGTGCAGACCTGAATTCAGCTTCTAAGGAATGTCCACCATGAAATCCGGACGCATGGTTATCCTCACGCCACCGTCTCGCTATTTAATGAGTGTAGTTTTCTAAAACTCTTGTCATTGGCCACTTCGATTTAAGAAGTACTTCTTGATTATGTTCTTTAGTTTGTTTGTTTTTGAGATAAAAACACATGACATCTTCAAATCATTTAAGTTAGCCAGAAGCAGTATATCTTTGCATCGTTGCATGGGAAATGAGAGGTACTTTAAAATTTCACCCACACAATGAATTAAGTGTCTTTCGGAATTTAAAAAAAGTTTTTAAATTTCTTTTTGAAATATTTTGATATTCGAAACGAATGTAAGAAATAGTAATCGCTCAAAAAACTGCAAAGAGAAAAAAATTTGTCCTTTGGTTTACTTTTTTATTTTAGTAAGAAAATGAGATGAATAATGCAGAAATGACGTCATTTGCTCTCTTCTCTTGAGTATTCACATAAATGCTATTAAACTTTAAAACAAATAAGACGATCATTTTACATTTCAATCATTACATTTCATAACTACTTTTCAAAAAGACGATGAAACTACATATTTATACATTAATGTATTTTATACGAAAATGTGAAAGAGAATAAAAAACTTACAAATTATTGAGTTATTCTAAGTAAAAGAGATTTGAGGTAAAAATTAGGCCACAAATTAAAACCATGCTTTTAAAAGGATTTAATTATGATATTGTTCATTTGCCGTCACATTGGGAATCACAAGATGTAAAAGTAGCATAGCCATGTAGTATATGTTTCAATGTATGTCATGAAACGAATGTGGCTTGTTTGCACCATAAATAAATAAATGCCGGTATTATAGGCAGTAAAATGACTTGTTGCCTACTCCAAATATTTTCGGTTTATTCAGTATAAATTACTATTCGATACTTCTTAAAAATTCGTAAACAGCTTAGTAAATAAAATAAATTAATTAAATTTTAACAATAAAATTTAAATGTGTATAATGGCGCATTAAAACGAAGAAAATAATTAAAGCTTATTGTTAAAATATCTACAAGTCGATCAAAATATAATATATAAGCGTAAAATTTCAATACACTGCACATTCCACGTTTTTATATATTTTTCCCGAGCAGATGGAAATTTTAAATCCCAACGGAAAAATTTTGTCTAAAGTGTCATTAAATAAATGACTGATTACCAGCGATATTTTAAACATAACCTTTCTTTAGAGGCGAATTTTCAAATGTGTACATGATTTTAAAGCATCAAATTTTAAAGTAACCGTCAGCTATCACGACGGCGGTGGATGAAACCAAGGTAACCAAAAAATGCCCCATTTAAACGGAAAAGCATTGCTACCTGACTGCAAAATATTTTCGTTTTTTGAGATAATATCATTCAGTATTTCGTAATTTGGCAATATGTTAAAAGAAAAGGCAAATTACCAGTTTTAAAGTCTAGACGGCGGTTGGCAGGGGGCAGAGCTCTCTAGTATACAATATAAAATTCCTTTAAATGCATTTATCTACCTTAAAATTATACTAAACATTTAAATTAAACCCCAAAACCTTATTAACCAAATGCACATGGCCATCGTCAGTGGTTATTTAAATGTTGTTCATTCAGATTATTCGTGAAGGAAAAAACATCTATTTTAAAGGTGGTGTGCGAGGCAACTTTAGATGAAAATTACCACCCTTAAGTTACAGGGCCGGCACATACGACTATTTTTTAATTATTTCGCAACACTTATTTCAAAAAAAAAATTTTTTTGCATGTACTTTTATACCATTTGCTTTAGAATCATACTACAAAATGTATTTTTTTTATATATATACTGAAAATATAAAAGTTGTTTTTTGTATAAAACCTGAAATTTCAGTGGTTTCTCCTTGAGAATAAAATACACGGAGAAATAATAACATTTAAATAATCATTTATGTCCATGTGAAATTGAATGAAAATATTTTTGGAATTTCAATTTTGTTTTTAATGCATATTTAGAGTTCTTTGATGCAATTTAAATATTTTTTATTACACATGTGCACGTAAAAGCAATATTGTAATATTTTATTTATGTTTATATGAATTTTAATTATTCGCTCAAGGTGAATTTAGTTCTCGAATTTTAACGTTCCTGCACAATTAAAACTTTAATGTTTTAATTGTGCAGGAACGTTAAAATTTTCCAGTTAATCAATAATTTTCCAGTTTATCATTTCCAGAGAAGGTTTTTATCTATGAAATTTCTATATACTTTATTTAAATACAGAAAATGTTGTCAACTAAAAAAGCATAGTTGATGTAAGTTTAACTTTTTTACACATATACACTAATATTACAGCAAATAAACTATTTTTATCTGGATTTAAACGTTTGTACCCTTTGAAAAATCTTTTCACATTTAAAAAATATTATGTAATAGTGTAGCTTACAATATTTGGATGAATGTTTTCGTTCCATGAATTTTAAAGTTTTATTGTTAGATATTACATAAATTTTCAGTTTTCAAAACATTATATGAAATATTTTTGTGCTTTTGAATATTTGGTGAAACATTTATGTAAAGTATGTTATTATTTCGCTGCTTGCGTTTGGGTAAGAAAATACAATTTACATAGAATTTAAATATATTTGTACCCAAATATTTCAAAAATATAGAGTTATTGTAATTTTTGCTATTTAACAATTTAAGGGTATTTGACTTTCTTATTTTACAAACCAATCTTTTAGTAGAGCAGGACTGATTTTCCAAAAGAGAATTTATTTCAATTTATTAATTTATATCACTGTAAATTTATTTATTGTATTTTTTTTCAAAAAATGTGAAAAAAAACATTTTCCGAATTTAGGAGTTTCCGAAAGAGAATTTATTTCAGTTTATTAATTTATAGCACTGCAAATTTATTTGTTGTATTTTTTTCTTTATTTCTAGAAAAATGTTAAAAATTGTGAAAAAAATACGTTAACTCGGATTTAGGAACGCGTGCAGCGTGCATAGTCAACCGTGTCAATGAAAGAATAATGAAACAAAGTTTACAATCATTTTACTCAAGCTATATGGGTATTTTTTAAAATAAGATTAAGTAAAATTGCCTTTTTAAAGAGTTCTTTAGCATATTCCATCATTTCTATTGTAACTTCGATTTTAAAATATATTTGCTTTTCTTATTTTTCAAAACTGTGTTTTAGTAGAACATGATTAAGTTTCGAAAGGAAATAAATTATCAGTTTACTTTAAAGTTATTTATTCTATTCGTTTCTCCCCCATTAATAATTTAAGGATTGAAAAAATAATAAATAAAATAAAATAAAATAAAATAAAACTAATTGACCTAGTTTTAGGAACGTAAAGAGCATGCATAGCCAACCCGATGAATTTACGATCATTCTACTCGAGCTATTGAGGAATTTTAAACATAATATGTGTGTTTTCAATATAAATATCTCATTAATCACTTTCCTCCATAGACAAAATTGTTGCGGAATAATTTTGTGTGCCTCTACAAATGAATCCACAAAGACGCACGCATCATTTCGATTATCAAACATGACAAGTGTAACTTCAATACCGTTTATTAAATAAATATCAAAAATACTATATTTACTTAAGTCATACAGACAGACAAAACTCACAGATATTTATCACCAGACATTTATTACATAAACATTTATCTATAATACTATCAATTTTCATGTTTTTGTCAAAGTCTCTATTGTTAACGAAGAAAGTCCTCCGTTCAGAAAAAAAATCAATGTCGGTAGAAGTGAAAGAGTTAGTTACTCTTTTTTTAGAGTAGCGAGATTAAATCGATGCATAGATTTTAATTATATATATATATATATATATAAATTTTAAAAAAAGTGCATTAAAGTGTGAAATGTGTCACTGGTTTCGTCTATCAATTAAGTAACCTTTTCTCAGACTCCGTGTTTTTCACGAAGTTTTTCACCAATGACTGAAAATTTGCAATGTGGTCTTCATCAGGGTCAACTGGTGTCACTTAAATGCTCCATCTGGAACATTTGAAAGTGCACGCCATTTGTTAGACACTGCCAGGTATGTATCGATGTTGTTGCTGGTACGATTATGCACTTACTATAAATTTTATGTCAATATAATACTTGTTTTCCTTTGCTCCGATTTAAAGTTTTTCTCAGTAAAAATTACAAAATGTTTCTGTTATAATAACAATTTATCCCTATAAATATAACAGTATTTAACTTTAGTATGATTTCAAGTGTTTAGACATTTAAAAAAAATAAAATTTCTAATCCAGGGTGTCCATGGATGTTTATATATGGATTATATACATGGATCTTTATGAAAAAATATAGATTTCAGTATCACGATAAAAGTTTTAAAGAAAAATTATTCAGTGCTTCATGAGAAAAATTTAAGTATCTCGAATAAGGAAAATAAAAATAAATGCTTTTAATTGATATTTTTATTAAAAAATTAACGAAAATTTAACATATCGAGTTTCATTAACATATCGAATTTTAAAGTTTTTTTTCTTTTTCCGTTTAATGTTTGGAGTGTACTGTCACCTCATGTTTGTCCTGGAGTTACATTTCACGAAGCCTGTCCTGTCGGGTTAAGTACCATTAATATTCTTAAAATTAAATTTAGAAGTTTAATTATTTATTGATGTATGAATCATAATGACTAGACATAAAATGTCTCTTCAGATACAAAAACCTATATTTTTTTCGATTTAACATTATTGTATACAAATGTTTGGAATTAGTAAAAATAAAATAAGGTATTAAATAGTTAAGGCTAATATGTCAAATATAATTATATATATTTATTTAATTAGTTGTTTGAAGAAAGAACATTTGTAATTTTGGCGAATAATGTACATTATGATAATCTTACGAAAATCATACTTACAATGTAATTACGCTAATCTCAAAAAACCAATCATTATAATACATTTTTACTAAGATTGTATTTTTGGAAATGGATTATTTAATTAAATGAATCGGGTTTGAGAATTACTATTTCCAAAACATAATTACGTAGAAAATTAATTAGCATTGAAAATATCCGATTACATTTATAAATTAAATTATTTATTGATGTATGAATGATGAAAAATAGATATAAAATCTAGCTTCAGATATGAAAGCTATTATTTTTCGATCTAACAACACACATATAATTGTCAGAAATTTTCAATAGTAAAACAATAAATAAGTATCAAAGACTAATCTGTGTAATGTAATTTTATGTATATATTCAATTAGCCTCTTGAAAAATGAACATTTGTGATTTTTGCAAAAAATGCATATTATGATAATGTATCAAAAAACAGATATACAATGTAATTACGCTAATCTAAAAAAATGTTTGTATCCATTTTTACTAAAGTGATATTTATAGAAAATGGATTATTTAATTAAATGAATCAGGCCTGAGAATTACTATTTCCAAAACATAATTATGTAGACAATTAAGTAGTATTAATAATATTCAATTACATTTAGAACTTCAGTTACTTATTGATGCATAAATAATGACAAATAGAAATCAAATCTAGCTTCAAATATGAAAGCTATAATTTTTCGATCTAACAGCACATACACATACACACTTGTGATTTTTGCAAATAATGCATAATATAATAAACTATAAAAAAACACAAAAAGCAGATATGCAATGTAATTACGCTAATCTCAAAAAATCAATTGTTATAACCCATTTTTACTAAGGTCATATTTATAGAAAATGGATTATTTATTTCAATTAAATGAGCCTGAGAATTGCAATTTCCAAAACATAATTACGAAGAAAATTAAATAGCATTAATAATATTTAGAAATTCAGTTATTTATTGATGCATAAATATTAAAAATAAGAAATCAAATCTAGCTTCAGATATGAAATCAATGATTTTTCGATCTAACAACACACATATACTGTTTGAAAATTTCAAAAATAAAACAATAAATAGGAAAGAATATAATTTTATGAATTTATTTAATTAGTTGCGTGAAAAATGAATATTTGAAAACTGATTATTTGATTAAATGAAACAAACCTGAGAATTGCTATTTAAAAAAATAATTACACAGAGAATTAAATAGCATTAATGATATTAGATTACATTTAGAGATTCAGTTATTTTCTGATGCATAAGTAATGATGATTAGATATAAAATCTCTCTTCAGATAAAGTGAGAATATATTGTGACAAAAATTGACATTATTATTATACAAAGTTATTTAAAATATTTTTTTTATCATTTGCATTTAACAGTTATCTAAAAGAATTAATATCTTTTATCCGTTTTTTTTCCTCCATTTCTTCTTCATTATTTGATTTGTTATTTATATTATAATTTATATGACCATAATTTATTATATCTTATGAGAGAAATTGTCATATATAATATAAACTGTAGGCTTGAACTTTCGGCCAGAATATTTATTTTATTTTTTTACTTTTGGCAAATGGCGATGGAGAATTTTTCTCGAATTTTCCCCTTAATACAAGTATAACCAGAATTTTTCATAAAACATTTCTTTTGTAACATTTTCGACTAAAGGATTGAAACAACTAATTTTTTGAGATAATTATTGTTAATTAAAAGAAAATAAAATGGCTACATCCTTTAGAAAATAATATAACATATAGGGAAAAAAATTACTTATTTAATTGAAAAGAAGTTAAGAAAAATAGGACAAAAAATGACAACATAATTTTATGAAATTCAAATATTTAACTTAAACAAGGAAAAAAATATTCGTAATGGTTAAAAATCAGTTCAGTGCGAAAGATTTTAATTGATACAACATTTGGAAGGTTAAAAATAAATGCATCTGAAAAATTTGATTAGATAAAATCTATATATATATATATATATATATATATATATATATATATGTGTAATAAACATATAATTCGACGAAATAACTATGCTGCATAAACTCTAGGAATCCGCAGCAGCACGAGCAGAGTAGTCGCTCCGACAGTTGGCGAGCAGTGGAAGAATTTCATTGGGGTATTTCCCCATTATAAAAACAAACACCATCAGTCTTAAAGTTCTTTATTTATGAGCTCATAAAATAGGTAAGCTCTTCCCCGCAATCACCTTAGCACACATCGACACTACAACCTTCGTTATCCAGTCCACATCATCAGATATTCTAATACAGCGGGGGAATGAAACGGGCGTCTTGATAGTTTAAAAGGCAATTGCATTCTAACACTCCTCAAAAACCAAATGAAAAAAAAAACATTTTCACGACAAAACTAGCTCCCTCCTACTCCACGTCAATCATTTTAATAATCAAATTAGGATTAACTCGAGTCTCAACGAAAAAAAAATGATTAGTTCTGATTGGTCTTAGCAGGCGTGGACTCGGCAGCATCTATATTTTTCCTCGCAAATAACAAGCCCTTAACAACGCGCATTATCCCGGTCACGCAATGTTAAATAAAAAATAAAATTAAAATCCCGGGAATATTCCAGAAATTAAAAAGGTTACGAAATACTTCCCACCTTTTTTGAGAAGCAAGCAATAATTTATTTATAAATAAAATAGGAAAAATAATTTTTGCTGTTACAAGTTGATACATTACGAAACTAAGATTGAAATATGTTCCACAAATTTAGAATTGAAGCTAAAAGAGAACAAAAAGGCGCAATTTTTTTATTTTATTACAAATCCCCCCTCCCAGAAAGACGGGTGAAAATGTAGGTCTGAGACCTGCAATTTCACAGAAAGGGAGATGATGCAGACTTAGCTCACGAAGTTGTTGATATAAGTAATGATATTTAGATATTAAATAAAAGAAAAATTTAATTAAATTATTTTTATTATAAATATAGATTTCAAATTTAGGACCATTAAGCTGATGCGTGGTCTATTATAATATGGAGATATTTTTTTTGTAGAATTATAATAATTGAACCCTCCTACAGTATCAACAGACAGACAGTGAAAAGGTTGATCTGTCGTGGGCATAGCTTGTAATAAGCCAAATTTTTATGTCTAGGTTTTTTATTTTTCTGGCAAATATCACAGTATTTAACAAAGTTGGTAATGTCTTGGGTCATATCTGGCCAATAATAGTTAGGAGAAATTAAATTTTGCATTTTTTTAACACCAGGGTGACCAAACTGTTCATGAGCAACACTAAGAAATTTTTTTCTTAGGGACATGGGAACTACTACTTTACGAAAACCTTTTCTTTTAACTATAATCAGTCCATTGTCATTAATATAATTTGAACCACACACATTTTCTTTTTCTTGCATCTCAATAATCTCTTTAACGTCAAGAAGAAAAGTAAGGGGTTTACAAAAATGAGAAATAGGGTTTCTTGACAACATGTCGGCTTCGACATTTGTAGATCCCTTTAAGTACTCTATTTTGTAATCGAACATACTTAACTTCAATGACCACCTAAATAATCGACCTCTTAAATGTTTGACATTTTTTAACCAAACAAGAGATGCATGATCAGTATGGATGGTAAATTGTACACCGTGAAAGTAATGATAAAATTTATCTAAAGTATCAATGATAGCAAGACACTCTAATTCGGTAATGAAATAATTTTTCTCATAACTTCTCAATCCTCTAGAAAAATAAGCAATCGTATGTAAAAAGTTATTATGGTCGGGTTGTTTAAGAACTGCACCTACCGCCACCTGAGAAGCGTCAACAAACATGTGTAGGGGTAATTTTGGGTCATAAATCTTTAAAATTGGTTTAGCAATGAGGGCATCTTTTAATTTTTTAAAAGAGTTTTCACATCCAGTATTCCATTCCCAAATAGTATCTTTCTTAAGTAATTTATTTAGGGGGTGTCTAATTTCAGCAAATTCAATCCTTATTAGCGGCTGGATTAATTAAAGAAAGTTATAGCCCATATTCTTCCCCAGTTACGTTAGTAAATAAACGAGATGAAGGCAAAAAAACTCGAATGTGTGTTGATAACCGAAAATTAAATTCTATTATGAAAAATGACGCCGAACCTTTGCCTCGAATAGATGAAATTTTAGACAAATTAAGTGGTGCCCAATATTTCTCTACACTAGATTTAGCCTCATACTATTGGCATATACCTATTCACCCAGTAGATTCCGAAAAGTTAGCCTTTACTACTAATTGTGGGCTCTGGGAATGGAATGTTCTCCCCTTTGGTGTAAAGGTAGCCCCCCCCCCCCCAATTTTCATTAGGACAATTAGAAGAATTCTTACAAAATATAAAATAGACTTTGCTTGTTGTTATTTTGATGATTTAATTATTTTTTAATTAAAATTATCTAAATGTACTTTTGCTCAAAAACAAATCAATTTTCTAGGGTATGAAATTCAAAATGGAACTTTAACTCCAGCTAATTCTAATATAGAAACAATTAAAAACTAAAACCTCCTACTAATACTAAAGAATAACAAAGATTTCTTGGTTCTATAAATGTGTATCATAAATTTATTGACAAATATGCTGAAATTAGACACCCCCTAAATATTTCTTTCTATTAAATTTCTCCATTCTATCTAGGTTCATTATCGCCAAAGGATGGCCTAAAAAACCGCGATTTTGGCATAGAATCGTAAAAAAAACGCGAATTTCATCAAAGGGGGTAGGAAAAACGTGATTTTCTTTAAAAGATCGCAGAAAAAGTGCAAATATAATCAAGAGTTCGCGGAAAAAGAGCAAAATTTGTCAAATCATCGAGAAAAAACGTCAATTAAGACAGAGGACAGCGGAAAAACGCGAATTTCGTCAAAGGGTCGTGAAAAAAACGCGAATTTTTGCGAAAGAATGGGGAAAAAAAACGTGAATTTTGTCAAAATGTAGCAGCTTAAGACACTAGCAAAATAAAAGAGAAAAGAATATCATACATTCATTCATATGCATAAATTAATTTTTTAAAAGCAAATATTATTTACAAATGCATAAGTATTAGTTAGCTAAGAAATTTAAATATATTTATTTGAAATTATTAGACAAAAATCAAAATAGTTACACTACTGTACTATCTAGATATTTATTACAGAATGCTAATTATGAAAATACATTCAAATATTGGAATAAATTTATCGCATGTTATTTTCAATAGGATATGATACTGCAGGATATAATATAAGGAACAGATGTAGTATTCGCCCAGAATCCGCCATCTTGTTTTTTTTTCTTGGCGCGAAAAACCCGTTTTCGCCAAGTAGTAATTGTCGCCAAATGCTCATTTATAAGCACTTTAGGTTTAAAGAACTTTGAAAAACTTGAAATTTAACATTTAAAGAAAAGCGGAACAGAAAAATTATATTTTAACAGAAATCAGCACTTCAAACGTTTTTCTAAAAAGGGGGGAGGAGAAATAAATAAACGGTAAATACATACATTTTAAAGCAGTACAGTAAACAAAATATTCATTATTAAATGCACACACACACAAAAAAATGATCAGTTCTGATTGGTCTTAGCAGGCGTGCACTCGGGAGGATCTATATTTTTCCTCGCAAATAACAAGCCCTTTAACAACGCGCATTAACCCCGGTCACGCGATGTTACATAAAAAATAAAATTAAAATCCCGGGAATATTCCAGAAAGTAAAAAAGTTACGAAATACTTCCCACTTTTTTTAAAAATAAAGCAATAATTTATTAATAAATAAAATAAGAAAAAGAATTTTAGCTGTTACAAATAGATACATTACGAAACTAAGATTGAAATATGTTCCACAAATTTAGAATTGAAGCTAAAAGAGAACAAAATGGCGTAATTTTTTTTTATTTTATTACATATATATATATATATATATATATATTAATTTAATTTTAATCTAATCGTCCCATTATGTGTCATACAAAAGAGTCTAACAAAATTTGACTTTTAAATGGCTCTATGGTGAATTTTATTTTATGTATTATTATTATTATTATTATTATTATTATTATTATTGGAAATTTGAATATACTTTTGAACCTAACAATGCGAATTTAAGCACAAAAGGCTAAAGCAAGAGCGATATTTGCAATATTACTTAAGTATATGAGAGCATTTTTAGGATAAATTATTGCATTTATTTATAAATGTATAAATAGCTATTATTAGCATAAAAATAGAGTAAATAATTAAATAATAACATAAATGTTAAATTTAAGAAATCACCTTAATTTTTTAGGAGAACCTTTTTATTACCAAAGAAGTGATTTTTAAAGATTAGATTTTAAAATTTTGAATATTGCTTACTGTATTATTTTTTTCTATTTGCAAAATTATCGCAAGTATAGTATATAGACATACTCACTGCTACAAATGTTTGGTACTAAAATTGATTCTTAAAAAAATGCATGCAATTAGGTTTTATTATTATATGTGTGACATAAAAAAAGCCTACAATAATAAGTGCTTGCTTAAAAAAAAAAAAAATAAAAAAAAAAAAAAATTCTATATCCTATCTTTTTTTTTCTTTTTGATAAATGTATTGATGTGATTGTTCAACATTTGGGATACAATCATTCTTTTATTTATAATTTTCCGGATTCTTTTTTATGATATTTTTCTGTATATTTCTTATTATATCTTAACCTTTGTATTATAACATTGAGTTTAAATTTCGCATGTATAATAAATAGATAAAATTATATATATGTATATATCCATAAATTTATAGCGTAGTATTTATTTATATGTGTATGTTGGATATATATGTATATATCTCTCATTATACGTGACTACAATTATAATATATCTATATAAATGATAAAAATATGAGGTTTAAAATTCAAAAATAGATGTTTATAAAAATTCAAAACTATGTTCTTCCGCTAATTAAGAATTTTCTGAAACAGTATTTAGGCTATATACTAGATTTCTCCGCTAATCGCGCCAACCGAACAGGATACATAATTCTTTCCTAAGTTAGCTATATTGTTTTTATTTTATCATTTATTTTTACCTACATACCTTCTGTTTTTAGGAAGGTATTTGAATGATAATGGGTTGATTTTTCGTAATCTGATAGTCACTAGTCAATTGGTGTTTTTCTGGAAGTTTTCTTGCGTTTTAAGATTACAGAAGATTTAGGAATTTTGTATAAAATAAGATAAATATGTTTAAAAACATGTTTTGTCTGTTTTTTTATTTTAATTTCAGGAGTTAGATACCGTGCTTTATGTGCAAATAATTTATTAACCTTTGATATAAATTTTTCTGCTGCATTCCAAAGATTTCAAACACTGATATATATTTAAAAGAATGTATTACAAAATACAATGTAGTGCAGAGTAAGGATATATTCAAGCCGCTAGAGCCACAAATTTTGGCCAGCTGGGGCATCTCGGGTACTTTATGAACTTTAATGGCTTGGAATAATACACGATTTATAGCAATAACTGTAGAATTATTTTGCACCTACATGTTTGCTACCTAA
Organism: Maratus speculifer; assembly: GCA_964019185.1. NCBI lineage: Eukaryota > Metazoa > Arthropoda > Arachnida > Araneae > Salticidae > Maratus > Maratus speculifer. The sequence continues at coordinate 161,044,328 of OZ025298.1, forward strand.
TATGTATTCTACACTAAATTCTTTTCTTTCCACAAAATTAAATAAATGTTAGACAAAATGTAATCAAATAATACAAATCCAAAATTCTATTCTACACTTGAAAATAAAGTTTTAAATATTTAAAATATAAATCAAATTACAATGCAAGTATAAGGATTTTCTAAAAATTCTTTTATCCTTAGACGAAAATGTTGTCAATGAAATTTATGCATGCATTTGTTATTTTAAGAAAATGTTTCACTTGCCAAAGCATTTGTTTATTTTAATACTAAATTAATATAAACTACTTGGTATTAAAGGCAGATATTTTCACGCTTCAATATCCAGCGAAACATCTTAGCAGGTCAAGAAGTGTTAGTTTAATATGTAAATTACTTTAATATAAACCACAAAATTTCGAAAGGAACTGAAGCGTTATAATTCAGCCACCTAAGGATATTAATAGAAAAGTTTCTATGAAGTATAAATTACAGATTTTAAATGTAGCATCTTCGAATATTTACAAGTGATTGGGTATTTAATAAAAGCTTCATGTATAAATATATTTAGCAAATTAAAGAATTATTAAGAGCTGAATACGGAATAGGGTGACATTATTTATACTTCCGTCACGAAATAAATTTAAACTACTGTTGTTTGTTCACAATACTACCAAATAATGAGTCGGGTTGTTATATATTTTTTGAACTCCTAAAATTAAATCACATTTTCTGAAAAAGACGCGTTTTTCAATAGTTTTATAAGATTTCGAGTATATTTTTCTTTTTTGTTTAGAAAATTAATTATAACCATGAAATTCTGCACTAAAAAATTGTTGCGTACTACTTGTAATTGTTCACAGTACTACCAAGCATTAAATCTGATTTAATAAATAAAAGGATGTGTATTGAAGTTCTGAAATTAAAGTTGTTTAGTCTGTAAAAGGCGCAAGTACTCATAGTTTTGTGTTTTATCAATTATAACGGTGTATATTAGTAATCAATTATAACGGTAAAAATTTTCCAAGCGGGTGAAAAAAGTCCGGGCCAGGATTTGAACCAGGATGTATTGACTAAATTTGATTTACCGCTTGATTAACTAACTGAATAATCGTATTTAAAACTAATCTAATGAGATTTTGTATGCAACTTTTTCTGCAGTTCCGAATATTGACCATCGATTTATTGTATTATGTTGATCCAAAGAATCAAACCAGATTCTGTGATCGTTGAGGTCATTTGGGTGAAAGAGTCCTCGAGCATTCGTCGGGGATGGCTCAATTGGAAGAGCATTGGCGGCTTTAGCAAATACATCGCTAGTTCGAACCGGACCCCTGGACTTTTTTCACCCACATGGAAAATTTACATCCGTTATAATTGATTTACTGATTGAATAATCGTGTTTAAAATTAATCTAATACCTACAATTTATTTTACTAATTTTCTAATTGAAGAAACACATTCAGATATATAACATACATTTAATAATTTACATCCGTTATAATTGATTTACCGATTGAATAATCGTGTATAAAATTAATCTAATACCTACAGTTTATTTTACTGATTTTCTAATTGAAGAAACACGTTCAGATATATAACATACATTTAATAATTTACATCCGTTATAATTGATTTACCGATTGAATAATCGTGTTTAAACTTATCTAATACCTACAATTTATTTTCATAATTTTGTAATTGGAGAAACACGTTGAGATATATAATATACATTTAATATCTTTACTAAAAGCAAAACCTTTTGCTATCTCAATGTGTCTGTATAGCAAGGGGAATCTACCGCGAGTATAATTCTGAAAATTTCGATGACAGTTTACTTGAAATTTTCGTCAGTGTATATCCCTTAACTTTGCAGTTGTGGACGAAAATTCATACCAGCTTGATTTTAGTCAACATATATTGTTTACTGAATAAATCGATAGCGAACTTTCCTTCATATGGGCAAGTTACCACGATATATTATCATTAATTCATGTTCCTCCAATCATTTCTCGTGCACACTGTAAATTTATGTTACATGCTTTACTTATTTATTTGATATGTATTTATGACAGAACTAATACAAAAGTAAATGAAATGATGACCGAATTCTCCGAAGAAAAATACATAACTGTAATTACGAAAAATTACAAAATTTTATCTCTTTCTCATTTTATAAAATATTAAATTCACCTGCAATGCAAAAAGTTGTTAATTTTAAGGTAGAAAAACTAATGTTTAACAATTTACAAATAATGCACAAAAAAGTAGCAAACAGCGACCGATTTTTTATGTGTGTTTTATTTGTGCATTGTTTTTTAATATTCTTACACAAAAACTTTATTTGCTATTTTTAAAAATATATTGCCATTTAAGTAAAAATCGCATTTGACATGAATAAACGCAACTAAGATCAAAGTGCAGCAAAGTTTATAATTTTAATTTTTTTTTAAATGCGTTACTCTTTTCTTTTTTTACAAGAAGAAAGTATTTGTAAAAAATTTCGACTTCCAGTTTTCGATGAATTTATATGTTTTAGAAGTTTCTGAACACGATTAGATGGGTTTTAGAAAATGTGTGTGAATTTGTATGTCACCTTGTCAAAAGTGGCGCATCTGTGCTGATGCATTCACAAATACCACAACAGCACAATATCAAGAAATAATCCCCAGATTTTTATGAAGCTTTATTTTCAGTTAGTATTTGATATAACTTAGCGTTTACAACTTTTTGGTGCAAATCGCTTTACAAGTGTCGCTCCCATGCTGAATTCAGTTAGTTCGTGCTATGGATTAGTGCTGTTTAGTTTTTGGTGTAAATCCCCTTACGGGTGGTGCTGCTATGTTGCATATTTCATGATTTCGTAATCGCTGTATCTCAAAAACTAATGCATGGATTTTCATCACATTTCAGATTTAGTTAATACCTGATAAAATTCATCCTGTTGAGTTTTTGGTGTACATTACCAAACAAGTGGCACTGTTATGCAGAATATATATATATATATATATATATATATATATATTTAATATTGCAATCGCAGTATCTCAAAAACTAATGGATGGATTTTCATTACATTTCAGATTTAATACGTCATAAAAAATTATCCTGTTTGTTTTTTTGTATACATAACAAAATAAATGGCGCTTTTATGCAGAATTAAAAGAAAAAAAAAAACGCAATAGATCTTTTTCAGAAACGAATTCAAGGAGTGTCATCAAACTACAAATTCAATTAGAATTTGACGTAAGTATTTGTTTACTATATTTTCTTGTAAACAACCTTAGTGGTGGTTATGCTATGCTGACTTTTTCAACAATATTAACATGTACAAGATAGAAGATCGTTTTGGTATTGCCACATCTGATTAGTTTTACCTTAAATTGAGTTTCGTCAAAAATACATTTAAAATTTTTGTTTTTATGCTGGATTTTAATTTCGTCACTTTTTCTTTCTATTATTATTATTATTATGTTGGTTTTAACACCAGGGTGACCAAACTGTTCATGAGCAACACTAAGAAATTTTTTTCTTAGGGACATGGGAACTACTACTTTACGAAAACCTTTTCTTTTAACTATAATCAGTCCATTGTCATTAATATAATTTGAACCACACACATTTTCTTTTTCTTGCATCTCAATAATCTCTTTAACGTCAAGAAGAAAAATAAGGGGTTTACAAAAATGAGAAATAGGGTTTCTTGACAACATGTCGGCTTCGACATTTGTAGATCCCTTTAAGTACTCTATTTTGTAATCGAACATACTTAACTTCAATGACCACCTAAATAATCGACCTCTTAAATGTTTGACATTTTTTAACCAAACAAGAGATGCATGATCAGTATGGATGGTAAATTGTACACCGTGAAAGTAATGATAAAATTTATCTAAAGTATCAATGATAGCAAGACACTCTAATTCGGTAATGAAATAATTTTTCTCATAACTTCTCAATCCTCTAGAAAAATAAGCAATCGGATGTAAAAAGTTATTATGGTCGGGTTGTTTAAGAACTGCACCTACCGCCACCTGAGAAGCGTCAACAAACATGTGTAGGGGTAATTTTGGGTCATAAATCTTTAAAATTGGTTTAGCAATGAGGGCATCTTTTAATTTTTTAAAAGAGTTTTCACATCCAGTATTCCATTCCCAAATAGTATCTTTCTTAAGTAATTTATTTAGGGGGTGTCTAATTTCAGCAAATTCAATCCTTATTAGCGGCTGGATTAATTAAAGAAAGTTATAGCCCATATTCTTCCCCAGTTACGTTAGTAAATAAACGAGATGAAGGCAAAAAAACTCGAATGTGTGTTGATAACCGAAAATTAAATTCTATTATGAAAAATGACGCCGAACCTTTGCCTCGAATAGATGAAATTTTAGACAAATTAAGTGGTGCCCAATATTTCTCTACACTAGATTTAGCCTCATACTATTGGCATATACCTATTCACCCAGTAGATTCCGAAAAGTTAGCCTTTACTACTAATTGTGGGCTCTGGGAATGGAATGTTCTCCCCTTTGGTGTAAAGGTAGCCCCCCCCCCCAATTTTCATTAGGACAATTAGAAGAATTCTTACAAAATATAAAATAGACTTTTCTTGTTGTTATTTTGATGATTTAATTATTTTTTAATTAAAATTATCTAAATGTACTTTTGCTCAAAAACAAATCAATTTTCTAGGGTATGAAATTCAAAATGGAACTTTAACTCCAGCTAATTCTAATATAGAAACAATTAAAAACTAAAACCTCCTACTAATACTAAAGAATAACAAAGATTTCTTGGTTCTATAAATGTGTATCATAAATTTATTGACAAATATGCTGAAATTAGACACCCCGTAAATATTTCTTTCTATTAAATTTCTCCATTCTATCTAGGTTCATTATCGCCAAAGGATGGCCTAAAAAACCGCGATTTTGGCATAGAATCGTAAAAAAAACGCGAATTTCATCAAAGGGGGTAGGAAAAACGTGATTTTCTTTAAAAGATCGCAGAAAAAGTGCAAATATAATCAAGAGTTCGCGGAAAAAGAGCAAAATTTGTCAAATCATCGAGAAAAAACGTCAATTACGACAGAGGACAGCGGAAAAACGCGAATTTCGTCAAAGGGTCGTGAAAAAAACGCGAATTTTTGCGAAAGAATGGGGAAAAAAAACGTGAATTTTGTCAAAATGTAGCAGCTTAAGACACTAGCAAAATAAAAGAGAAAAGAATATCATACATTCATTCATATACATAAATTAATTTTTTAAAAGCAAATATTATTTACAAATGCATAAGTATTAGTTAGCTAAGAAATTTAAATATATTTATTTGAAATTATTAGACAAAAATCAAAATAGTTACACTACTGTACTATCTAGATATTTATTACAGAATGCTAATTATGAAAATACATTCAAATATTGGAATAAATTTATCGCATGTTATTTTCAATAGGATATGATATTGCAGGATATAATATAAGGAACAGATGTAGTATTCGCCCAGAATCCGCCATCTTGTTTTTTTTTCTTGGCGCGAAAAACCCGTTTTCGCCAAGTAGCAATTGTCGCCAAATGCTCATTTATAAGCACTTTAGGTTTAAAGAACTTTGAAAAACTTGAAATTTAACATTTAAAGAAAAGCGGAACAGAAAAATTATATTTTAACAGAAATCAGCACTTCAAACGTTTTTCTAAAAAGGGGGGAGGAGAAATAAATAAACGGTAAATACATACATTTTAAAGCAGTACAGTAAACAAAATATTCATTATTAAATGCACACACACACAAAAAAATGATCAGTTCTGATTGGTCTTAGCAGGCGTGCACTCGGGAGGATCTATATTTTTCCTCGCAAATAACAAGCCCTTTAACAACGCGCATTAACCCCGGTCACGCGATGTTACATAAAAAATAAAATTAAAATCCCGGGAATATTCCAGAAAGTAAAAAAGTTACGAAATACTTCCCACCTTTTTTAAAAATAAGGCAATAATTTATTAATAAATAAAATAAGAAAAAGAATTTTAGCTGTTACAAATAGATACATTACGAAACTAAGATTGAAATATGTTCCACAAATTTAGAATTGAAGCTAAAAGAGAACAAAATGGCGTAATTTTTTTTTATTTTATTACATATATATATATATATATATATATATATATATATATATATATTAATTTAATTTTAATCTAATCGTCCCATTATGTGTCATACAAAAGAGTCTAACAAAATTTGACTTTTAAATGGCTCTATGGTGAATTTTATTTTATGTATTATTATTATTATTATTATTATTATTATTATTATTGGAAATTTGAATATACTTTTGAACCTAACAATGCGAATTTAAGCACAAAAGGCTAAAGCAAGAGCGATATTTGCAATATTACTTAAGTATATGAGAGCATTTTTAGGATAAATTATTGCATTTATTTATAAATGTATAAATAGCTATTATTAGCATAAAAATAGAGTAAATAATTAAATAATAACATAAATGTTAAATTTAAGAAATCACCTTAATTTTTTAGGAGAACCTTTTTATTACCAAAGAAGTGATTTTTAAAGATTAGATTTTAAAATTTTGAATATTGCTTACTGTATTATTTTTTTCTATTTGCAAAATTATCGCAAGTATAGTATATAGACATACTCACTGCTACAAATGTTTGGTACTAAAATTGATTCTTAAAAAAATGCATGCAATTAGGTTTTATTATTATATGTGTGACATAAAAAAAGCCTACAATAATAAGTGCTTGCTTTAAAAAAAAAAAAAAAAAAAAAAAAAAAAATTCTATATCCTATCTTTTTTTTTCTTTTTGATAAATGTATTGATGTGATTGTTCAGCATTTGGGATACAATCATTCTTTTATTTATAATTTTCCGGATTCTTTTTTATGATATTTTTCTGTATATTTCTTATTATATCTTAACCTTTGTATTATAACATTGAGTTTAAATTTCGCATGTATAATAAATAGATAAAATTATATATATGTATATATCCATAAATTTATAGCGTAGTATTTATTTATATGTGTATGTTGGATATATATGTATATATCTCTCATTATACGTGACTACAATTATAATATATCTATATAAATGATAAAAATATGAGGCTTAAAATTCAAAAATAGATGTTTATAAAAATTCAAAACTATGTTCTTCCGCTAATTAAGAATTTTCTGAAACAGTATTTAGGCTATATACTAGATTTCTCCGCTAATCGCGCCAACCGAACAGGATACATAATTCTTTCCTAAGTTAGCTATATTGTTTTTATTTTATCATTTATTTTTACCTACATACCTTCTGTTTTTTAGGAAGGTATTTGAATGATAATGGGTTGATTTTTCGTAATCTGATAGTCACTAGTCAATTGGTGTTTTTCTGGAAGTTTTCTTGCGTTTTAAGATTACAGAAGATTTAGGAATTTTGTATAAAATAAGATAAATATGTTTAAAAACATGTTTTGTCTGTTTTTTTTATTTTAATTTCAGGAGTTAGATACCGTGCTTTATGTGCAAATAATTTATTAACCTTTGATATAAATTTTTCTGCTGCATTCCAAAGATTTCAAACACTGATATATATTTAAAAGAATGTATTACAAAATACAATGTAGTGCAGAGTAAGGATATATTCAAGCCGCTAGAGCCACAAATTTTGGCCAGCTGGGGCATCTCGGGTACTTTATGAACTTTAATGGCTTGGAATAATACACGATTTATAGCAATAACTGTAGAATTATTTTGCACCTACATGTTTGCTACCTAATATGTATTCTACACTAAATTCTTTTCTTTCCACAAAATTAAATAAATATTAGACAAAATGTAATCAAATAATACAAATCCAAAATTCTATTCTACACTTGAAAATAAAGTTTTAAATATTTAAAATATAAATCAAATTACAATGCAAGTATAAGGATTTTCTAAAAATTCTTTTATCCTTAGACGAAAATGTTGTCAATGAAATTTATGCATGCATTTGTTATTTTAAGAAAATGTTTCACTTGCCAAAGCATTTGTTTATTTTAATACTAAATTAATATAAACTACTTGGTATTAAAGGCAGATATTTTCACGCTTCAATATCCAGCGAAACATCTTAGCAGGTCAAGAAGTGTTAGTTTAATATGTAAATTACTTTAATATAAACCACAAAATTTCGAAAGGAACTGAAGCGTTATAATTCAGCCACCTAAGGATATTAATAGAAAAGTTTCTATGAAGTATAAATTACAGATTTTAAATGTAGCATCTTCGAATATTTACAAGTGATTGGGTATTTAATAAAAGCTTCATGTATAAATATATTTAGCAAATTAAAGAATTATTAAGAGCTGAATACGGAATAGGGTGACATTATTTATACTTCCGTCACGAAATAAATTTAAACTACTGTTGTTTGTTCACAATACTACCAAATAATGAGTCGGGTTGTTATATATTTTTTGAACTCCTAAAATTAAATCACATTTTCTGAAAAAGACGCGTTTTTCAATAGTTTTATAAGATTTCGAGTATATTTTTCTTTTTTGTTTAGAAAATTAATTATAACCATGAAATTCTGCACTAAAAAATTGTTGCGTACTACTTGTAATTGTTCACAGTACTACCAAGCATTAAATCTGATTTAATAAATAAAAGGATGTGTATTGAAGTTCTGAAATTAAAGTTGTTTAGTCTGTAAAAGGCGCAAGTACTCATAGTTTTGTGTTTTATCAATTATAACGGTGTATATTAGTAATCAATTATAACGGTAAAAATTTTCCAAGCGGGTGAAAAAAGTCCGGGCCAGGATTTGAACCAGGATGTATTGACTAAATTTGATTTACCGCTTGATTAACTAACTGAATAATCGTATTTAAAACTAATCTAATGAGATTTTGTATGCAACTTTTTCTGCAGTTCCGAATATTGACCATCGATTTATTGTATTATGTTGATCCAAAGAATCAAACCAGATTCTGTGATCGTTGAGGTCATTTGGGTGAAAGAGTCCTCGAGCATTCGTCGGGGATGGCTCAATTGGAAGAGCATTGGCGGCTTTAGCAAATACATCGCTAGTTCGAACCGGACCCCTGGACTTTTTTCACCCACATGGAAAATTTACATCCGTTATAATTGATTTACTGATTGAATAATCGTGTTTAAAATTAATCTAATACCTACAATTTATTTTACTAATTTTCTAATTGAAGAAACACATTCAGATATATAACATACATTTAATAATTTACATCCGTTATAATTGATTTACCGATTGAATAATCGTGTATAAAATTAATCTAATACCTACAGTTTATTTTACTGATTTTCTAATTGAAGAAACACGTTCAGATATATAACATACATTTAATAATTTACATCCGTTATAATTGATTTACCGATTGAATAATCGTGTTTAAACTTATCTAATACCTACAATTTATTTTCATAATTTTGTAATTGGAGAAACACGTTGAGATATATAATATACATTTAATATCTTTACTAAAAGCAAAACCTTTTGCTATCTCAATGTGTCTGTATAGCAAGGGGAATCTACCGCGAGTATAATTCTGAAAATTTCGATGACAGTTTACTTGAAATTTTCGTCAGTGTATATCCCTTAACTTTGCAGTTGTGGACGAAAATTCATACCAGCTTGATTTTAGTCAACATATATTGTTTACTGAATAAATCGATAGCGAACTTTCCTTCATATGGGCAAGTTACCACGATATATTATCATTAATTCATGTTCCTCCAATCATTTCTCGTGCACACTGTAAATTTATGTTACATGCTTTACTTATTTATTTGATATGTATTTATGACAGAACTAATACAAAAGTAAATGAAATGATGACCGAATTCTCCGAAGAAAAATACATAACTGTAATTACGAAAAATTACAAAATTTTATCTCTTTCTCATTTTATAAAATATTAAATTCACCTGCAATGCAAAAAGTTGTTAATTTTAAGGTAGAAAAACTAATGTTTAACAATTTACAAATAATGCACAAAAAAGTAGCAAACAGCGACCGATTTTTTATGTGTGTTTTATTTGTGCATTGTTTTTTAATATTCTTACACAAAAACTTTATTTGCTATTTTTAAAAATATATTGCCATTTAAGTAAAAAATCGCATTTGACATGAATAAACGCAACTAAGATCAAAGTGCAGCAAAGTTTATAATTTTAATTTTTTTTTAAATGCGTTACTCTTTTCTTTTTATACAAGAAGAAAGTATTTGTAAAAAATTTCGACTTCCAGTTTTCGATGAATTTATATGTTTTAGAAGTTTCTGAACACGATTAGATGGGTTTTAGAAAATGTGTGTGAATTTGTATGTCACCTTGTCAAAAGTGGCGCATCTGTGCTGATGCATTCACAAATACCACAACAGCACAATATCAAGAAATAATCCCCAGATTTTTATGAAGCTTTATTTTCAGTTAGTATTTGATATAACTTAGCGTTTACAACTTTTTGGTGCAAATCGCTTTACAAGTGTCGCTCCCATGCTGAATTCAGTTAGTTCGTGCTATGGATTAGTGCTGTTTAGTTTTTGGTGTAAATCCCCTTACGGGTGGTGCTGCTATGTTGCATATTTCATGATTTCGTAATCGCTGTATCTCAAAAACTAATGCATGGATTTTCATCACATTTCAGATTTAGTTAATACCTGATAAAATTCATCCTGTTGAGTTTTTGGTGTACATTACCAAACAAGTGGCACTGTTATGCAGAATATATATATATATATATATATATTTAATATTGCAATCGCAGTATCTCAAAAACTAATGGATGGATTTTCATTACATTTCAGATTTAATACGTCAAAAAAAATTATCCTGTTTGTTTTTTTGTATACATAACAAAATAAATGGCGCTTTTATGCAGAATTAAAAGAAAAAAAAAAAACGCAATAGATCTTTTTCAGAAACGAATTCAAGGAGTGTCATCAAACTACAAATTCAATTAGAATTTGACGTAAGTATTTGTTTACTATATTTTCTTGTAAACAACCTTAGTGGTGGTTATGCTATGCTGACTTTTTCAACAATATTAACATGTACAAGATAGAAGATCGTTTTGGTATTGCCACATCTGATTAGTTTTACCTTAAATTGAGTTTCGTCAAAAATACATTTAAAATTTTTGTTTTTATGCTGGATTTTAATTTCGTCACTTTTTCTTTCTATTATTATTATTATTATTATTATTCTGTAGAATAAAATTAAGATAGCAGTGTGTAAGACAAAAAATAATTTGCACAAGCAATATAATTGCATTAAAATGCTTGTGCAGAAAATTTATGAGGCATAATAAAATCTTCTGTGGTAAGATATTACTTCTTAAACATTGTATATAATACAGATATTATCTCCTTGCACATTTTACCTTTTACCTTGTTTTTTCCGATAACTTTAATTTAAATGTATATTTATTGTATTAATTGTATTAATGTATTAATGTATTAATGTTTTGTTATAATGTATTGTATTAATGTATTTAATTGCATATTTATTTAGATTATAAAGAAAATACTAATGTAAAGTTGATTTAGTACCTAACTTTTTGAAACTGGTTTTTCAATCTAACAGAATTTTATTCTAAAAATATACAGTTTGCTTAAAGTAAATATTTTCCGCAATATGTAGATTATGCGAAAATGCATTTCAAAGTTTTAAAGTTTTCTTTAAACAGAATACCGAATAAAGAAAACAAATCTGAGTGTCACATATTTTAAATTGACTTGGGACCATGCGTTAAATCGAATTCAGTTGATTCTCGTATGTGGTCAAATAAAACACATCGTATAAAAATGCCCATACATGAATAGATAAAAAGAAAGCTATACACAGATTTATTATTTTCAGGAAATATTGCACACATATTTTCTTCCACATTCCGATAAATTGTAAAAGAATGCACTTTGGATTAAATAAAAAATTTTTATATAAGTAAATTCATGTTTATATTCTTAGCAGGTAATATGTTTAAAAAATACATAGAATCTGTATGTTCCATACCTTTCTTTCCCCATCAGTGTCTAAGAAAATCTGCATTCGAATCTGGTAGAGAGCAGGTGTCAAATCAATCCCGATCGTGCCCGTCGGACTAATCGTTCAGAATTTTCATTGGTTTTCTTCGAACCTTGGATATCCTGGTGTAAATACGGGTTAGGTTCCCTTAGCAATACCCTTGCGGAGGCAAATACTATTATTTATGGCTATATCAATCGCATTAATAATTGGCCGTCATAAACACAATTATGTATACATATCTTACCAGACATTTCTTAACAGAATCAAGTTTATTTATTTATTTACTTATTTTAACTTGTATATCTGACAAAACAAATTACGAAATAAAATTGTTAGCAATATAATTTGAAAATAATAGCATGTATACAAAATATTTTAATCATAAAAAAATTTTGAGAAGTATATTTATGCAATTTTATATATTTATTCTCATAAACTACTTATCAAGCCCTTGTAGATATATTATATCCCGCAAAAATTGAATCAAGATTTGCACCATAAATTTTTAATTAAGTTATAATTTTTTGCTGGGAGGGGAGAGTTCAAATTTTGCTTTTCCTTATTTTCAAACATACATACATACATATATATATATATATATATATATATATATATATATATATATATATATATATATATATATATATATATATATATATATATATATATATATATATATATATATATATATATATATATGTATAATTTTAACAAAAATTTAAAATTTAAAATAAGGATTTTTTATGGTTGAAAACAATTTCATATAAAGGACAGACACGTGTGCTTGGTATTTTTGTTATATTTCCACTATATATTATTTTAAGACACAAAGTAGTGTAAACATACTTTACAAACACAGGATCGGCTGAAATTATAAATCACTGCATGTCATCTCCAATAAAGTAATTATGAAACCTAAAAACAGTATATTCATAATTTATGAACAGAATCCGAATTAATACATTGTAACATAAAATTTTGAAAAATACGGAAATCGTAATGCAGATATTATAATATTGTTAATTGAGGAATCCCCCCTCCCCAATAATGTCAGTGAAAATTTTTGAAAGACATATGTACAATATGCAATACACATACATTGAACGTCTTAATTAAAAAAAAAAAAAACTATTTAAAGATTGAATAATATAAATTAAGAGAGACTTGAATATATTTTTAAAATAAATAAAATTTATATACAAAAAAAAATTAAAACACTAAAAAACATTTAAAAATATAAAAGGAAGCGTTTCGCCAAGCTACACACAAGGCCTCGTCAGTACAAATAATAATTAAGTGCACTTCAAACATTGCAACAAATCAAGACAGATACAGTTAGTTATTATTTTTTAGAAAAAAGATAATATTTATTTGAGACAGCACGAGCCTCATTCAGTGTTTGCAATTGTAAACAAGTGAATCAACCTTCGAGGAGAAATTTGTGAAGGCCAGTTTCTTAAAATCAGGTTGTAGCAATTATCACGGCAGAATTCGCCACGAAGGTTGGTTCACTTGTTTAAGAACGCCAACTCTGGATTAGGCTCGTGCAGTCCCAACTGAATATTATCTTTTTCTAAAAAATAATAACTATCTGTAACTCTCTTAATTTGTTCCTATGTTTGTTTTGCAATGAATTATTATTTGTACTGACGAAGCCTTGCGTGTATCTTGGCGAAACATTTACTTATATAATTTTAAATGTCTTTTTTTTTGTGTTTTAATTTTTTGTATATAAATTTTACTTATTTAAAAAAAATTATTCAAGTTTGTCCTAATTTATATTATTCTATCTTTTAACATATACAATAATAGAAAAAATTTTGACTCAAGGTCTTCGAATTTCTAAGCCATTATCATCTAGTGGCCATTATCTTCAGGCCCCACCAGTGGCCGAGATGTTCTGACCTCTCAACTGGTGCTGGGTTCGAAGCCTGGGTAGGTGCTGGGTTCGAACCCAATCGCGGCCGTATGTCTAACCATTCGGAGGTTTTCATGGTTTTCTTCGAACCTTGCGGGTTAGATTCCCTTAGAAAGACCCCCTCGAAGCACACTTTCCCTGGGCCTATATCCCTCGAGCAGATAATCAGCCGAAATAAAATAAACCAAACCATTATCTTCGACTTTCAAAGCCATATTGCTGGGTGTTCACCCAACTACTATTACAGAAGTCAAGAATTTAAATCTCGCTAATTATTGTGTTTACAAATGTACACATACTACGTACACAAATGTACACATATAATATTATTTTCTTACACATATTTCTGCATAATATTGTGACAAATAAATTGCGTAATATTCTGTTTTTTACGTATAAAATTTGTGAAGATGCTTTTGTGTGATATTATGTTCTTACGCATGTATTTATGTAATATTCTTAAGCGTATTTCGGTATTGTATGCAAAATGCTCAGGTGTTTCTGTAATAGCCAAATTTTATTAATTACATAATCACACTAATTCGGATTAATCCATAACATTTCCTCTCTTTTACACACTTGTTTAATTTTCTGAAGAAATAACAAACTACACTGTAAAAAAAAAAAAAAAAAAAAAAAAAAAAATCTGTAAAGGTACTAAACTTTTTCTAGCAAACTGGGATTCCAAGAACTTTTCCTGTAACGGTAACGGCAAAAATTCAAGTTTTAGAATCGATTACATGATTTTTTTCCTGTTATCGTTACATGAAAAGTTCTTGGAATCCCATTTTCCTAGAAAATGTTTAGTACCTTTACAGATTTTTTTTTACAGTGTGCATATTTCTATTAAGCCAATAAACACACACAAATAGAAGAAAATTTTAGAGAAAAGTATGTAACAATTTTGTGACAATGGTGTAATGTTACAAATATACACAGATACCTATGTAAAAAGAAAAAAAAACTTACAGGTTTATTTTTTAGAGTACAAGAGATGGATTTTTTATACTTGAATATATTTGTACTGAATAGTAAAATCTAGAGCCTATGAGTTCTACATACAATAAATAGGGACCATATTTAGAGACAATTATTTGCGAATATTACTTTTCATTTATAAGGTATGGTTAATGGAATATATACAGGGTATCCCAGAAGTAATGGAACAAACTGTAAGGGGAGATAGAGGACATCAAAGGAATTCAGAATTGCGTAGCAACCCAATATCGGATAGATCATGGGAAGGTAGTATGACAGGTATAAGGGACGAAGAGAAACAAGACTGAGATCATCTGAAATAATTTATTGGTCAACGATATTACATTTGCTATGGTAGATGATATGTGAAAATGTTACAAAAGATGTTCAAAGTTTCCACCATTGCTGGCGAAGCATGCATTACGCCGTCGAACCATGGATTGGCGGAAACACAAGACTGACTCGCTCAAATACACAAGGATTTTTTTTTGGATATATGCAGTAGCACAGATGAGTCTAGCAACCAGATCCATTTTAGATTCCACAGACGTCTTGTACACAGCATTTTACAGTGCACTCTAAAGAAAGAAATCGATGCTGCTTAAAACAGGAGAGCGTGGTTGGCAAGGGAACCGGTCCTCCACGGCCAATAGATTGGTGACCAAACACCCAATTCAAATGTTCACGAACACATCTGCCATAATGGGAAGGTGCCCCATTATTTTGAAACCGCATATGGCGTATGATATGTGTGTTACGAATTATGAATTTAAAAATTCTCGAATTCGAGAAAGCTGTTTTTCTCCCAATGCTCTTGTGAAAGAAAGAATCTACGGATGAACGAAGACGTTTCTGACCATAGGTTGCTATGCAATTCTAAATCCTTGTGATGTCCCCTACCTGCCCTTTAAGTTTATCCCATTACTTCTGGGACACCCTGTATATGCAGCTTTTATGTATTAAGTTCCCCAGCTAAAAATGAACTGCAGAAATTTAACAAAAAAACTGCAGTTGGAAGACTGCGGTGAATTGGCCATTTCCACTACAGAATTTTTGCGGTTGATACAACTACAAAATTACTCTAGTTTGTAAACTGCGGTAATTTCGTGGTTGTATTGACTTCAAAATTACTACAGTAATTTAGTGGTTGTATCGACCTAAAAAATACTGCAGTTATTTTGTAGTTGCATTAACCTCAAAAATTCCGCAGTGGAAATGGCCAATTCACCGCAGTCTTCCAACTGCAGGTTTTTTTGCAATTTTTTCTGCAGTTCATTTCTAGCAAGGCTTTCTGGAAGAAAATTTTGTTTCTATTAAAAGCTAAATACTTTTATGGTTTACAAAATCAATCTTAATTGGTTCCTTTCTTTTTCATGTCAACTGTTTTCTTAAAATTGTTTTCTAAAAAACCAAAAAAAATTTTGGTTAACTTCACAACCATATGATAATGTAATAACAACTTATAATATCGCCGGGGCAAAAAAAATTCTTAAAAACACAATTTATGTCGAATGAGATTTACTCCAAACGATCACAAAAAGACGAGAATTTCAGCAACACATCATTGAAAAAAAGCGAATTTCATAGAAAGATCAAGAAAAACACCAAAAAGTAGCGAAAAATTGTAGCTACTATTTTGGTGCTAGAATTAGAGTATTTTTCCAGATCTTTTTGCGAAATTCGCTTTTTTTCAATAATGTGTTGCTGAAATTCTCGTCTTTTTGTGATCTTTTGAAGTAAATCTCCTCCTTTGACATAAATTGTGTTTTTAAGAAATTTTTTGACTTAAATCAGTTTTTTTCTGCAATCTTTTCATGTAAATTTCATTTTTTTTCACATATTAAACTTTTTCGCGATCCTTTAATGAAATTTGTGCCTTTTCCTATATTTCGACAAAAATCACATTTTTTCGTGATTCTTTGATCACATTCTGAGATTCTTTAATGCAGAATGCACTTTAAAAAAAAAAAGTTTTGTTAAACAGTATTTTTTTTCAATTTCACATCTCACAAACCCGGAAAACCCAACTATCGAAAACTAAAGAAGAAAACAAAACAAGAATTTTACTATTTCAGATCTGTTGTATAGAAAAGGGGAAATTTTGATGAAAAGTAAAAAAAAATATCTATATGTAATTGAAAATTTACTAGTTCGGAAACAATTTGGGATCTATTACAGTTTTCAATTAGAAACGATTTTTATCTACTGCGTAAGCTAGTCAGTATATTGGGAATCTTGGATAGCCTATATAGTTAAAACTAATTATAATTCCTTTTATGGATTTAAAATTACTTCAAATAGGTTTAAATTCCCTTCAAACGATCAAACAAAAAAATGGAGTCTGCTTGCTAGCAAACCCAACTCGGCAACCCTGTTAAATACAGTTAAATTATTGCAATTCTGATCACAAAATTAAACTTAGTTGTCAAATTCGATACCTAACTTTCTGTCATTTTAATTTTAGTTTAACAAACACTCTCATTTAGAATTTAAAGTAGGTATACACAACATGTGGCCCATGGGCAGATATGTTTAAAACCAAACACTTTCTGTGCACGTAATATTGGGTCAAAAACTTTATGCGAATTAATTTAATGTTGGGTGTATTTCGCATTTTTTGCGCAATTCATGGTCATGATTTGTGTTTTTTAATGTGATTTATGAAGTTTGATTAAAACCCATTAACCGCCAAAGCTCCCATTGCGGGAACATCTATTTTTTATTTTTTTTCTAAAAATATTTTAAAGCTATTTGAAAAAAATACATTTTATAGAAAAGTCAAAAGCATAGAGTCTAAAATATATTTTTTTCAAAATAATATTTTTAATTTTTCTATTTTTTGCAGATTTTTGAAAAAAGAGATTTTTCGGTTTTCCGACAATCTCCAGTAAAATTACTAAAAAAGAAAAAAAAATAATCTCATTTTTTTCAAGTACAACCACGTTTTAAAGTCAACATTCCAAAAAACAACATATTTCAAATTCGGAGTAAATAGCTGCATTTAAAGCAACAATAGAAAGGTTTTCATGGAATGTTCCCACAGCGGGAGCGTTGGCCAGAACCGCCAGCATTCCCTCCCCCTATGTTTGAGAGCGCGCTTTCATAAAGAAAGGTGAAGTGGACGAGAGTTCTATCGAACATTATTATTCCATGAAACTATAGTCGAGATTGTTCGTGTTTGGTTCTTTAAATTAAATTCCTCTTGGCATTTTTTCTATTTATTAGCAAGTCACAAGCATATTAAAAACAAACACTAACATTAATATATTTACATAACAAAAGATATGTTGTTGTTCGGTAAGTATAACATTATCCCTGTCATCATGAAAACAGGTATCCACTTTTCGTATTCTAAACATTACGGCAAAGTTGTATGTTTGGCATCTAGATTTGAAGACGAAACTCCATTAGGTCAAGTAAAAAGATGGTGTTCTAAAGAAAAAAAGAAAATTGATTTTCCTCAACCGAAGATAATTTCATCATATAATAAGTATATGGGAGGTGTGGATCTCTTAGATCGATTTTTAAGCACTTACAGGCCTCGTATGAAAGGTAAAAAGTGGTGGTGGCCATTTTTTACAAATACTTTAAACATGGCTGTAGTCGCAGCGTGGAGAATACACAAAGAGCTCAAAGGAGATATGTCCCAACTTAATTTCTTAAGACATATAACAACTGCATTAATGAGGACAGAAATTGAAAAAAATGTGAATTCCAGTACTGGACCTTATGGACCTGTGAATATTAGTGTGCGTTTTGATGGTATAAATCATTTTATTGTTAGTGCGGATAAACAATCCCGATGTAAATTATGTAAAAAATATACTCGAATGAAGTGTGAAAAATGCAATGTAATGCTGCATCAAAGTTGTTCCCTGTATTTTCATAGAAAATTGTAAAAGAAAATAATTAAAAAGGTAAGCTTTTCTATTTAAAATTTATTTGTTAAAATTATTTGTTCCTTGAAATTTCAAAATCCAAAAGAAATATTCATTTTTAAATTCAGTATGAAATTATTTATACCTGCATATTCAATAAATTAATTGTTTTAAGTCATATTTATGGCATGCAAAAAAGTAATTCATTGCTTTGTAAAAATTTTAAGGGCACAACTTCTTATAATTATTTTATAATTAGCAGAAAAATAAAGCGTACCTGACTTCTGCCTGGGGAAAATTTTCCTCCTATTACACGCCAACGCTCCCGCTCCGGGAACATGCTTTATTTAATAAACGGTTACAGTTTTCGAAAAAAATTCAACTGCTCTATAATAGAGACATCCAATGTATATTAAAAAATTCAAAAAGTTATAATTTATTAACGTTGTTTATATAGCGGCGTTTAATGGGTTAAGAAGTGATTTGAAGTTTTAGAGCGATTTATGGACGTAATTCATGTTTTTTATGCGATTAATGAATGTAATTCCCATTTTACAGATTTATGGACGTAATTTGCTATTTTTATGCGATTCATGGACTTAATTTGCGTTTTTTTAGCTTTTTGACGATGGAATTTGCGTTTTCGACCGATTTATTGATATAATTAGCGTTTTTATGCGAATTATGAACACAATACGGTTTTTTTAACACAATTCTTGAACGTAATTTGCTTTTTTTTTTTCTTCAATTTTTGAACGTTATTTGTGTTTTTGAGCGATTTATGGGCGTAATTAGCGTTTTTGCTCAATTCATGGACGTAAATTGCGTTTTTTGAGCGATTCATGAGCACAATTCGTGTTTTTTATGCAATTCATGAACGCTATTCACATTTATTATGCGATGTATGAACGCAATTCGCTATTTTTATGCGATTTATAGACATGAATTTGCGTTTCAGCTTTCTGCCGCCGAAAATTTGCGTTTTTTGAGCGATTTGTGAACATAATTCGCGTTTTTTGAGCCATTTGTCAACGTACTTCACATTTTACCACACGATTCATAGACGCAATTCCCATTTTTCATACAATTGCGTAGTTCTCCCTTTTTTACACATTTCATGGACATAATTCACGTTTTGAGCGATTTCTCGACGAAATTTCAATTTTTTGCGCGATTCATGAACTCAATTCATGCTTTTAGAGCGAGTCATGGATGTAGTTTGCTTTTTTTACGTGTGTCATGCACGAAATTCGTATTTTTTTACCCGATTCACGGATGGAATTAACATTTTAATTCAGTCTTTGGATGAAATTCACGTTTTTTGAGCGGTTTTTTGCCGAAATGTTGGTTTTTTTTTTAAAACGATTCTTTGTTGGGATGTTTTTTTACACAATTATTTGTCGAAATGCATGTTTTTATGTGATTCTTCATTAAAATTCACAATTTTTTCCCGACATTCGCGTTAACAGTAAATAATTTCTTCATAAAATTGAGGGAATATTTTTATTTTTTGGTACTAAAAAAAAAAAAAACATGCAATTTGCTATTTTTATGCGATTTATAGACATAATTTGTGTTTCAGCTTTCTGCCGCAGAAAATTTGCATTTTTTGAGCGATTTATGGACATAATTTGTGTTTTTGAGCGATTTTTCAACGTAATTCGCATTTATTATGCGCTGTATGAACGCAATTCGCTATTTTTATGCGGTTTATAGACATAATTTACGTTTCAGCTTTCTGCCGCCGAAAATTTGCGTTTTTTGAGCGATTTATGAACATAATTCGTGTTTTTTGAGCGATTTATCAACGTAATTCGCGTTTTACTACACTATTCATAGACGCAATTCCCTCTTTTCATACAATTGCGTAGTTCTTGCTTTTTTAGACAATTTATGGACATAGTCCAATTTCTGAGGGATTTGTGGACGAAATTAGCATTTTTTGCGCGATTCATGAACTCAATTCATGCTTTTAGAGGTAGTCATGGATGTAGTTTGCGTTTTTTACGTGTTTCATGCACGAAATTCGTATTTTTTTACCCGATTCATGGATGGAATTAACATTTTAATGCAGTCTTTGGATGAAATTCACGTTTTTTGAGCAGTATTTTGAAGAATTGTTGGCTTTTTTTAAAACGATTCTTTGTTGGGATGTTTTTTTACACAATTATTTGTCGAAATGCATGTTTTTATGTGATTCTTTATAAAAATTCACAACTTTTTCCCGACATTTGCATTAACATTAAATAATTTCTTCATAAAATTGAAGGAATATTTTTATTTTTTGGTACTAAAAAAAAATACATGTAATTTGCTATTTTTATGCGATTTATGGAAATAATTTGTGTTTTTTTATGCAATTCATGAACGCTATTCACATTTATTATGCGATGTATGAACGCAATTCGCTATTTTTATAAGATTTATAGACATGAATTTGCGTTTCAGCTTTCTGCCGCCGAAAATTTGCGTTTTTTGAGCGATTTATGAACATAATTCGCGTTTTTTGAGCCATTTATCAACGTAATTCACATTTTACTACACGATTCATAGACGCAATTCCCATTTTTCATATAATTGCGTAGTTCTCCCTTTTTTACACATTTCATGGACATAATTCACGTTTTGAGCGATTTGTGGACGAAATTTGCATTTTTTGCGCGATTCATGAACTCAATTCATGCTTTTAGAGCGAGTCATGGATGTAGTTTGCTTTTTTTACGTGTTTCATGCACGAAATTCGTATTTTTTTACCCGATTCATGGATGGAATTAACATTTTAATGCAGTCTTTGGATGAAATTCACGTTTTTTGAGCGGTATTTTTCCGAAATGTTGGTTTTTTTTAAACGATTCTTTGTTGGTATGTTTTTTTAAACAATTATTTGTCGAAATGCATGTTTTTATGTGATTCTTTATTAAAATTCACAATTTTTTCCCGACATTCTCGTTAACAGTAAATAATTTCTTCATAAAATTGAGGGAATATTTTTATTTTTTGGTACTAAAAAAAAAACAAACATGTAATTTGCTATTTTAATGCGATTTATAGACATAAATTGCGTTTCAGCTTTCTGCCGCAGAAAATTTGCATTTTTTGAGCGATTTATGGGCATAATTTGTGTTTTTTGAGAGATTTATCAACGTAATTCGCATTTAATATGCTATGTATGAACGCAATTCGCTATTTTTATGCGATTTATAGATATAATTTGCGTTTCAGCTTTCTGCCGCCAAAAATTTGCGTTTTTTGAGAGAATTATGAACATAATTCGTGTTTTTTGAGCGATTTATCAACGTAATTCGCTTTTTACTACACGATTCATAGACGCAATTCCCGCTTTTCATATAATTGCGTAGTTCTTGCTTTTTTAGACAATTCATGGACACAATCCAAGTTTTGAGCGATTTGTGGACGAAATTTGCAATTTTGGAGCGATTCATGAACTCAATTCATGCTTTTAGAGCGAGTCATGGATGTAGTTTGCGTTTTTTATGTGATTTATGCACGAAATTCATATTTTTTATACGATTCATGGATGGAATTGACGTTTTTAATGCAGTCTTTGGATGAAATTCACGTTTTTCGTGCGGTGTTTTGCCGAAATGTTGGTTTTTTTAAAAACGATTCTTTGTTGGGATGTTTTTTTACACAATTATTTGTCGAGATGCATGTTTTTATGTGATTCTTTAATAAAAGTCAAAATTTTTTCATGACATTCACGTTAACAGTAAACAGTTTGTTCATAAAATTGAGGGAATATTTTTATTTTTTGGTGCTAAAAAAAAAAAAATAATAATAATAATAAAAAAATAAATAAAAAATGTTTTTTTAAACTTTCTGCAAACTTCATAAAACTTTCTGTGCACGGCATGCGTCTATATTATACATTTCTGCCCACAGGTTTCATCAATTTACAACTAGAAAAAATTGCAATTTTTGTGCATATGCCACAGGAAAAAATATAAAATTTCTTCAATTTACTGCAGGAAAATATAAAATTTTGTCAGTCACTCAAGAATCTTAAATTCCGTTGATCGGGCAAGATGAAATTGTGAATTTCATTGATCAAGTGCACAAAATAAATGAATTTTGTCGATGAGGTTCAGAAAAATCGCAATCTTCATTCATCAGGTATGGCAAAATAGAGATCAAGTGCAAATTTTGCCAAAAACTTTGGAAAAAAACAAACACAGGGAAATCACGAGTCTTGCCGATCAAACACGGAAAAGTAAAAAATTTTGCTGGAAGGACATGAATCACACATTTCATTGATTGGGAAAAAAACAATTGTCAGTTTTGTTGATGATGTTTGAAAAAATTGCAAATTAAATTCATCGGCTGCAGAAAAATAGCATGTTTTCTCATTTTATCACATAAAAAATGAAAAAATTGTGAATTTCTTCGATCAGATGCAGGAAAATTGCTAATTTCGTTGATCAGGTGCGGAAAGATTTGTTGGAGATGCATTTTGTCGATCAGCTTTGTAAAAAATTGTGAGCTTTCTCAATCAGTTTTGCAAAAATTGTGAATTTTGATGATCAGATGCAGAAAGATAGTGGATTTTCTTGAAAGGCTTTGTAAAAATAATGAATTTTCTCAATCGGTATAGCAAAAATTGTCAATTTTGCTTATCACATGCAGAAAGATTGTGGATTTTCTTTACCAGTTTTGTAAAAATAATGAATTTTCTCAATCGGTTTTTGCAAAAAATGTGAATTTTGATGATCAGATGCAGAAAGATTGTGGATTTTCTTCATAAGTTTTGTAAAAATAATGAATTTTCTCGATCGGTTTTGCAAAAATTGTCAATTTTGTTAATCACATGTAGAAATATTTTAGATTTTGTTCATTGGCTTCATAAAAATCATGAAGTTTTTCAATCGGCATCTTACAAATTATGAATTTTCTCGACCAGCTTTATAAAAATCGCAAATTTTCTCAACCGACTTCATAAAAATTGTGAATTTTGTTGATCAGACACTGAAAGATAGAGGATTTTCTTAATCAGCTTCATAAAAATTGTGAATTTTCTCAATTGGCTTCATAAAAATTGTAATTTTTATTGATGAGAAGCCGAAAAATAGTGAATTTTGCCAATCGGCTAAGTATAAATTACAAATTTCGTTGTTTAGGCATGGAAAAAACATGATTTTTCTCAATCACCTTTTTGTAAATCAAATATTATTAATCAAGGCCTGGAAAATTCACAAATTTTGTCGATGAAGCTATGAAAAATATTGAATTTTGTCGATTAGCTATGTAAAAATCACAAATCTTGTCGATCAGATTTGTAAAAATCTTCAATTTCATAGACCAGCGTTATAAATATCACAAATTTTGCAGACAAGTTTCTTTAAAAATCGCCCTCCTCATCTCTCACACACTCCTCTGAAGCCATATTTTTATCCGATTACAGGAACAGATTCGAATTTGAATTCTCTCTGTATTATTGATGTGGTCCTCGTCCCCCTGATATATTTGTAATTGGTAATTCTCTTGAAAAGGTTGTGCACCACTAATTTAGAGTAAGTTTAGTTACATTCCTCAACATGCACTCCATCAGCATCTTTTTTTTTCTTTACAACAGTATGTAATTACAGACTTGTGTAAAACCAAAAACTTTCTGTGCACGTAATATTGGGTCAAAAACTTTCTTCAAATTTCATGTTGGGTTTAATTCACATTTTTTGTGAAATTCGTAGTCATGATTTGCATTTATGTGATTTATGAATGTAATTTGTGTTTTTAGAGCGATTTATGGACATAATTTGCTATTTTTATCCGATTCATGGTTGTAATATGTGTTTTTAGAGCTTCCTGTCGACGAAATTCGCGTTTTTTGGTCGATTTATTGACGTAATTCACTTTTATACACAATTTTTGTGCGTAATTCGCATTTTTTCAGCAATTTATGGATGTTTCGCATTGTTATGTGATTCATGGACATAATTTGCGTTTTTTGAGCGATTCATGAACGCAATTCGCTTTTATTATACTTTTTTTTGCGATTTATGAATGCAATTCGCTATTTTTATGCAATTTAAAGACGTAATTTGCGTTTCAGCTTTCTGCCGATGAAATTCACCTTTTTTTGAGCGATTTATGAACATAATTCACGTTTTACTACACGATTCATAGACGTAATTTGTGTTTTTCATACAATTTATGAACTTAATTCTCACTTTTTTTTACATGTTTTATGGACGTAATTCATGTTTTGAGCGATTTGTGGATATAATTTGCGTTCTTTACACGATTCATGGACGCAAATCACATTTTTTGAGCGAATCATGGATGTAGTTTGTGTTCTTTACGTGATTCATGCATGTAATTGGCATGTTTTACGCTATTCATAAACGTAATTCGTATTTTTTACGCGATTCATGGATGAAATTTTCTTTTTTAACACGGTCTTTGGACAAAATTCGCATGTTTTATTCAGCCTTTGGACGAAATTCACGTTTTTTGCATGGTATTTTGTCGAAATATTGTTTTTTTTTAAACGATTCTTTGTTGAGATACATTTTTTATTAAGTTATTTGTCGAAATGCATGTTTTCAAAATTCTTTATTAAAATTCACAATTTTTTGAGGTTTTTTTTAACGAAATTCGCATTAACAGTAAATAATTTGTTCATAAAATTGAGGGAATATTTTTATTTTTTTTGGTACTAAAAAGAAAAAATACAAAAAAAAAATTGTTTCTTTCTTAAAATTTTTTGCAAACTTCATAAAATTTTCTGCGCAGAGCATGCGTCAATATTATACAACTCTGTGTACGTACAACCTTTTTGGTTTAGAATTAACTCTATCACTTCAATTTATCAATAGTAATAAACAGAGCTGTCTTTACAATTCTTAAAGTATTGTGAAATTTAGTATACATAGGTTTAAAAAAAAAAGAAAGAAAAGAGAGAAACTTTAGTTTCATACTAAGCAAATTACTTATAAATAAAGGAAATATTTTTTGACTCGCATATTGTAAACACCACACATTTATTTTGATTTAAACAATCAAGAAAATAGAAAATAAATTACTTACTGGTGAAATGGTAATCCAACTTTATATCAAGCTATAACGCTTCTTAAATAAAAAATGTTTTATTATATAATGTATAGTGTTTCCTCTAGAATATTTTTTACCATATGCAGTGCCTACCCTTCTTTAAATTGGCACCCCTACCATTTTCAAAATAGTGAAATCCACTTTGCTATTTCACCTATGCAAAGATACCCACTTGCTAACTTTAATCTAGGAGAATTTTTTTTTAAATATCTCATTTGCAATTCCATAAATTTTAATGATTTTGTTTCCATTGGGTAACTGATCTCTACAATAGCTTCTTTTACTTTATCGATTTTTTTTAATGAGGTATTTATACTTATTTTCAGACCAAAAAAAAAATCCTGCAAACAAAGTGGAAAAAGTAAAAAATGAGCCTCGTAGATTGACTTCAGCTAGCATAAAGAATCATTTAAAAATATGGAAATACAAACAAAATATCAGGAAATACAAACAAAAAGACAGATGTAGCTCGGTGCATAATATTACTTACGGCTATGTATATAGATACACATTTAAAAAAAAAAATCAAAGAAGTTTACACACAAAACTGATTACGAACAATAAATACTACACGAACGTCGGTAATACTAATAATACGCCGATAAATCTAGCTCAGGGCATAAATTTACAATTGTATCTTAAAGTGATTCTATTCAAACAGTAATTAAGCGATAGTATATGAAAAAACTAATTAAAGAAAGCCGAATCAGAACGGGAAAAGACGAGACGCGAGTGTCACATTTTCTAGTCATGTAAACATAAGCTACCAAGAGATCGTAAGTTGAGTAGTTTTCTGTCTTCTATAATCTTGGGAAAACAGAGAGCTTTTTCGCTGTTTAGCGAAACGAGATTGGCCAATCAGAGGCCTGTATCTTCATGATCTCTTGGTTCTTGGTAAAACTGCAGGGTTTTGATTGGTCAACCTCATTTCGCTAACCACGAAAGTTAGAAATCAGCCTCAATTAGGTGAATAATAATAAAATTTTAAAATGTAAATTTAAAATGAACTATTTAATGAGAATTATAGTTTTTTTTTTAATGAAGTAAAAGTAATTTTCATAAAAACTGGAAGTCAGTTCAGCGGAAAGTGGGTTCCAATGTCCATCAAACGACTTTTTTTTTTTTTTTTTTTTTTTTTTTTTTTTTTTTTTACGGAAATTTTAAAAAAAGGAAACGAGAAATTTCCGATAAGGGGAGGAGGGGGGACATTGGAGAGTAATTACTCCTCCCTAAGTTTTGAAAACATAATAAAATTTATTCTTTACGAGTGACTAAAAAAAAAAAAAAGAAAGAAAGAAAGAATTTTTCGTTAAAAATGAGGGGGGGGAGATTATGGGAAGTCATTTCTCCCCCCCCCCTCTCCTAGATATTTCAAGTTAAATTACACAATTTTTTTTTTCTTCTGTTTTGAAAAGCATAGAAAAATTTATTACTTGCGAGTATCTTCAAAATTAAGGAATCAAAAATTTCTTGCCAAATGTGAGGGGGGGAGGCAGTGATTGCATTTCTTAGATTTTGAAAGATACTTAAAGGAGGGACTGAAAAATGTCAGTTGTGTGGGAGAGCAAAATACGCCCATGCCTAAATTTTTTTAAATGATTTTTTTTTTTTTTTTTTTTTTTTTTTTTTTGAGTAACGTAATAAAGTAGGAACTAATAAATTTTTCACTAAGGAAGTGGGTGGATGCGATGAAAAATCTCTCCTTCGATTTTGAAACATAATTGAGTTTATTTTTCTCCGATTAAAATCTATGAATTTACCGGACGGTAAGTTATACTGGAAATACATCAGAAAATGTATTTCTAAATTAATGGTTGGATAAAAACTTCAAATTTACTGCAGAAATTCTGAGGTTATAAAGTCTCATATATTTTTTTTATTTATGATTATAAAATGACTTCATAAGAACTACAGTGTTTTTAAAGTTAACAGTTAACAGAATATTTAAAATAAATTACTGCAAAATCACCTCAAATTAACTTTAAAATAACTATAGTGATTTTATAGTTGAGATTGCAATGTAGAGAATTTATAGTTAACTTTAGAAAAACCTCAAAAATACTTTACTTCTTCAAAAAAACTGCAGATCATTTTTAGCTGCGTCATAATTGAAGATATTAAATGCGTACAGCCATTTATTTTTCAAATGAATATATCTAAAAATGTATTAAAGATAATAATTTATAATTTTTTACATAACACTGTGCATTTTATATGCATCTGAATATAAATTTAATCAATCGGAAATTCGCTTATTATCATAAAATTTTATTTCGAACAAAAACAAATTAAAAAGCATGCAGACCCTAAAGCATTATAACTAACTATAGTACTATCAGGTAAGTAAATATTTTAATTCATTACTTAAAAAATACATATTTATTTATGTTATTCAATTTGTTAATAAACATATTTCTTTTAAAACATTTTTTTCCAATCATCGTATTTATTTTTTTTTCTCCAATTTCCCCTATTCGCAGGGGAAAGAACGGAATAAAAGATAAATCAATTTCGAAACTTTTACTCTATTCTACTTGTCCTGTTAAGAAAAAATAATGATAAAGAATAACTAAATGATTTCCGTAAGTTTCTTTCCCGTCGTCACAGTCTTTTATTCTTGATAACGAAAAGGAAAAGAATTTCATGAGAATATGCAGCGCTTTTAATAATATAAAAAAAACGTATTATTAATATAGAGTACAGGATAAATTGATTTCGGCTTCGGTAAAAACATGTTGTTTAAAGGTTTTAACTGTCAAAAAAGGTATTATTAAATATTTATAAGGCCCTAAAATGTTTTACTATTTTTGTTAATTGAAGCATTGAGTTAATTTGATTTTGTTAATTGAAGCATAATTTGAGCATTTTTTTAATTTTTTTTAAAAAATTGAAAAATTATTTACTGCCATTTTTAAACTACTACTTTTCATGCTTAGAATATTTTGTAACAGTCGTAAAATCTGAAAAAAAACCTTGCCGGTTTTTAACCGGTACAAGTAAATTTTGTTATGAACTATATGTATACATACATACATACATATGTATATATATATATATATATATATATATATATATATATATATAATATATATATTCTTATATATATATATATATATATATACATATATATTCTTATTATATATATATATATATATATATATATATAATAAGAATATTTATAAGGAATTTAACATCTTGTGAATTGACAAAGTTAGGATTTTTTTTTCTTCGTTAGCTTTAACCTTTTTTTCGCTTGGAATTTTTCTTTGCTGTAACAGTTACATCTATCAGAAATTTGTCAGTATAAAAGTTGCGGATAATATTAAAATGATTTATAATAGATTTCATTGTATTTAATATCTAGAGAATGTTCAACGTTATGAGTTTTTTTTTTCATTTTAAAACCTTACTCATTTCATCCACTGAGTCCATTTTTAATAATAATCTGTCATACATCAATTAACTTTTTCATAGAAGTATTAATAAGTTTTAATTGATTTGATTTGTAGCATAGTTAAAAAGGCAGGATTTTCTGTTTTCATAGCTGCACGATAAGATCATTGTGGTTAAATGTGATGACTTCTAAATACGGTAATTGTCTTTTACTTTAAATCATTACGCGAGATGTGTAAGTAAATTCTGTATAATGATGCAATGTAAAAAAAAATCGGTAAAGGTACTAAACATTTTCTAGGAAACTGGGATTCTAAGAACTTTTCATGTAACGATAACAGGAAAAATCCATGTAACCGATTCTAAAACTTGAGTTTTTGTTGTTACCGTTACAGGAAAAGTTCTTGGAATCCCAGTTTCCTAGATAAAGTGTAGTACCTTTACAGATTTTTTTTACAGTGTGCATTCGATCTTATGTAACAAAACTCGAAATACATTTTTTTTGCATTTAAAATTCTTTCTTAAGCAAAGTTTCCTATTAAAATACCCATAAGTTATAATCCATTGTCCCTATCTCCCATAAATGACACAAATATATAAAAAAATGGCTAAAAGATTGTCTGTTTTAAATTTCAAATGAAATAATCTCATGGACGTCAAGCGCTTTCTTTTCTGTTTTCACACATACATACACACACAAAAAAAACTTCTCTATTTTGACGATCTTTGTTCAGTTTTCCCCATTAAAAACTAAACGGCAATATTTTGCCCCTTGATTTTGTGTACCAGTTTGGACAATATTTGTTAGGAATCGTAAAAGTTATGTAGTCCTTTAAAAAGTGATAAATATGTATATAGATATATGTACATGCCGAGAGAGACTGTGGTAAATAAGATCATTGTGCTTAAATGCGATG
Organism: Maratus speculifer; assembly: GCA_964019185.1. Classification (NCBI taxonomy): domain Eukaryota; kingdom Metazoa; phylum Arthropoda; class Arachnida; order Araneae; family Salticidae; genus Maratus; species Maratus speculifer. The sequence goes on from OZ025298.1 coordinate 161,074,518, forward strand.
GCCCTTAAATAGGGCAAAAGTCTTTTACTTTAAACCTTAGTATGAGAAGCGTAAGTAAATTTTTTATACTGGGGCATCCGATCTTATGTAACAAAATCCAAAACATTTATTCTACATTTAAAATGTTTTCTTAAGCAAAATTTCCTGTTAAAATACACATATTTTATTATTCAACGCCATTATCTCCCATAAATGACGTAAAAAATTACAAATATGGCTTAAAAAGTTCGTTTCTTTATCTTTTAAATGAACTAATCTCATAGTCGCCAAGTCTGTTTCATTTGCTTAAAGTCTAAGCTTAAAAATAGGCAACCAGTTATAAAATTATAGTTCTGATAAATACTACATATTTTGGTGGCTTGCACTGTAAAAAAAATCTGCAAAGGTATTTCACTTTACCTATGAAACTGGGATTCCAAGAACTTTTCCTGTAACGGTAACACGAAAAACTCAAGTTTTAGAATCTGTTACATGGATTTTTCCTGTTATCGTTACATGATAAGTTCTTGGAATCCCAGTTTCCTAGAAAATATTTAGTACCTTTACAGATTTTTTTTTTTACAGTGTGGTGAATTCAGATAATTATTTTAAACGAAACGAATGCTCTAAATGCGGAAAGAATTATACAGCATTTACGAAGTAAGTTTATATGGTATTTTACATACATTGTATATAAATTATGTTTAGAGCAGGTAACGTATTCAATTAAGTTGTATTGAAAAAGTAAACTATACATTTGGACACAATCCCAAATAATATTTTTCTTAATTTACTTACTCAAATATTAGTTAAAATCATCAAAAAAGAAAAATACGTGTCTTTAAAAAATTTCATTTAAAAAATCGTATAAGAATAGCTGTGTATACGGACACGCGATTAAGGGATCAATATTCGCTATACACTGTAAAAAAAATCTGCAAAGGTATTAAACTTTTTCTAGAAAACTGGGATTCCAAGAACTTTTCCTGTAACGGTAACAGCAAAAATTCAAGTTTCAGAATAAGTAACATGGATTTTTCCTGTTATCGTTACATGAAAAGTTCTTGGAATCCCAGTTTCCTTGAAAATGTTTAGTGCCTTTACAGATTTTTTTTACAGTATACTTTTAAATGATCAAAATTCTGAAAAATCTTATATATATTGAAATCACTTAAATTACGTTTATATAAATGTGATTTATTAAGTTAATTTCACAAACATCATCATATCCAGTATCTTAAGAGGCTACTTCACTCAAATGAAAAGACCCGTTCGCTATGCTAATCCTATGGAAGAAATTTATAAAGATATCCCGGTTGAATTTTAATATTTTTAGATGATTTGTTTTGCATTGGATAACTCAGAATGATCTGAATGGAGGTCGTTTTTTAGTTTTTCGATTTTGGTTGCAGATATTTTTATGGGGTTGCTTTCGCTTTCCAAACCGGTTCCGACGATGAAAACGTCCTCTTAAAAAATAACTGTAAACAAAAATGAAAAAAGTAACTAACGGCATGCTTACAGATCGATCTCAGATATCCAAAGTCAAAAAATCATTTAAAAATATTGAAATGCAACCCAGATATCTGTATAAATTTCTTCCATAGGATTAGCTTTAGTGAATGGGTCTTTACATTTGACTGAAGTAGCCCCTTAAACGCAGAATCGAATTAAGGAAGGATTCAGCTTAAATTTTCAATTTTAAATCCGCTTTCACCTTTTATTATTTAAAATCACATTTTCAACATTAGAAATAGATTAAAACCAAAAAGGAAAACTGTGTTTATTTAAATTGGTATTTTTGTTTCCAAATATGTATTGTAAGTAATAAAAAATCCGTTCATTTTTGTCGTGAAAGTGTATGAAAAAGAAGACAACAAGTATCACACCTCGGCCTTCTGCTTTTTTAATACGAGATGCTTAAACATAATTATTACAAGCATTGCACTATTTTAACTGTTGTAACGCCTAACATTTTTAAAATGCAACATTTTATATAAATACGCTTGTAAACGCTGTTATAGGTACCTTAGAAATACTATTTAATCAGTATTTAAAAGGCACAATAATAGGGATTCGCACAGATTACAATTTAAATTGTTTACGTTATTTCAAACATGCTTTAATTATTATTTTTCTACTAACAAACTATTATTTTTGATGAACATCAATATCACTGTTAGATCTTTTATTTAATTTTTCTTTTGATTCGTGAGTTTATATTTTATTATGATTATATTGCCTACAAAATTAACCTCAACTACTGTTGCAATCCCTCTGATCGGAGCTTTTTTTTCAAATTTCGCATTTTAACATGTAGTTTCCAGTTTAAATATAGCTGCTACTGTAATATGGTTTCATTTGGAATCTTAGTACTGTAGTAGAAATACTTCAATTTGTGAAATGGAATTAGAATTAAAACTGTACTAAAAATGAAGCATGTAAATGGTATGAATACATTTTTTTTATTAACATACTTTTTGGAGGCATAGTAAGATCGTTAGAAATATTTGAATTCGTGAAATTTAATTAGAACTAATACTATTCGACATGTTTAGTGAAGAAACACTATTCTATGTGTTAATTGAATCTTTTAATCATCTTTTGATAGTGCCGTGACTCGGATTTCTAATTTTTAGATAAATTAGAATGTGTAAAACGCATTGTTGCGTTTAGGAAGTTTATTTAGGTTTTTAATACCACAAATGCGGCAATAGTACCTAGTGTGTATAAACTACAGATAACGATTCAATTGCCAAAAAACAAGTTTGTTTCGAACTAATACCACGTATTCAAAAATTTCCTGCTTAGCAAAATATATATTTACTTAATAAAATACCAATTCTCTCCTAAATTTAACAAAATTACTTGTAATTCTGTCTCATTTGGTAACTATAATCTTATATGATACTTGCATAAATCTTGCTATCCAAACAGAAAAAAATAAATAATTATGTAGCAAGAAAATCTTCTAAATATTCTACATTCCAAATATTAATTGTACCTCATGACTAATAGATAATACAATGTAGATTTATTACAGTGGCATAACTAATGTTACCAATATCTATCGCACTAGAGATACTGATTCAACATTAAACTAATATTCTCTTTCATGAAATTCCTGTTCCAAATCCGCAATCGCTATGATATCGTTCGCAGTTCAATTTATATACAGCAAAGGTACCTATATACTAGTGTACAGTAAAGGACACATTTTTATATTATGTTAAACAACATTATGCATCATAGTTTGGCTATCACTGCACATGGCACTATAAGAAAAAAAAAGAAAAGTGGGTGCTCTTCTTAACTTAATAGAATTTGACCTCGATAGCAATTTTTAATATAAATAGTAAGATATTAATAGTTATTAACTGAATTAGCAACCATACCATTTATTTTATTTAAATATATGTCAAATAAATATAGCGTATGTTTAAATGTACTACATGTTTGAGATTATCACATATGTCAATAATTTTGTTTCTTATCACGTGTTTGCAAATTTATTTCTATATTTCATCTATTTTTGTTATAGTGTTATATTACACGATAAATTTCCCTAATGCCGAAAATACTTCCCGTTCACTGATACAGTTGTCGCTACTGATCGCTTTAAAATGAATGCAGCGTAAATGGGCCATTCCATGAAAACAGGTAAATTGATAGTCATTTTTAAAAATTTGTTTAAATAAATATTTTTGGTATTTACTGATTTGCAACATGTCAAATTTTAAGTTTTGAGTAAGAATGTAAAGTTTATCTTTTGTGGATTGGCAACACAACAGTTTAAAGATGGCGTCCATGTGCAAGCAAGTATGTTGCGTTTTACAATATATTTTGAGTGAGTTTTTTTAATAAAGAAAATCAAGTGAAACTTTTGAAATCAACATTTTAGGTAAGTCTAATATTCATTGTTTATATTTCACTAAACTTTCAAATAATTATTACAGCACACAAAAAGAACTTTGTTTCTGTGTCCCACACGTGACACAAAACATGAACTTTTTCACTTAGGGGGAAAAAGGAACGGATTTATTTTGTTTAATTGTCATTTCTAAAGCAGTTTAGTGTAGTACACTTATCCTATGCTAGTTAGAAATTTGAGTGAAATTTTTATTTTGAGAAAAATATCAAAACAAAATTGTCCCGCACGTGACACCTTATGAGCAGGACGATTATCTTTGTTTTCTGAATGTTAAATAGAGATTTATTATAGCATAGTTTTAGCAGTTTAATGATTATTTTGTCCTAAGAACTTATTCTATGTAACTAAAACGAAATTAAGATTTTTTTTATGATAGTTCCATTTTTCTTTTCTTTTTTTGTGATGCTAATATTTTTTATTTCCATTTTTTTACAAATTTATTTTTATAAAATTTGAACACTTTGATGGTTATTTTTATTTTAAGAACATATTGTTTTCCAGCAAGAATTGATCTACTTAATTTATAGGGATTTTTTCTATACAATAAGATGAGTCGTGTGTTTAAGAACTTGTTATTATTCTACAGAAAAAAATAATAAAACTTTTTATCTATATTCTGTTTTTCTAAGTATAATTCTATTTTAAGCTCAATTTTTCTATGAAATTAAGTAAATTTAGACAAAAGCGTTTATAATTGATAAAGTTTATTTATTTAGTTGAAATGGAAAGATCTAAGTCTACTAGTGCTAGAAGAATAAAAAGGATGAGAGAGAAAATGTCATTAGAAAATCCCAATTTCCAAAAAGAAGAAAATAAAAGGATCAAAAACAGCAGCTTCTTTTAAGATGGGTGAATGGGTAGTTGTAAAATATGACGGCATTAATTATCCTGGTGAAATTACAAGATTTTCAAGTTGACCTATTCGGCGCAGGGACTTAAGGGACCCTGTGCGGTCCGAAGAGATTCGGGAGCACCAATCATGTCCACTGCACCAGAACCGTACAGGTTGACCTCATAGACGCAGAGACTCGAGGAACTCTGCCCGGTCCGACACCGTTCTGGTACCCCCACCCTAGTGGACCAACGCCTCTCAGGCTTTCAAGTTGACCTCAATAACGCAGGGGACCACGGGACCCTGTGCGGTAAAATGAGCAATGGGAAGCAACCTACCAGCCCACCTACCCCGAACCGCACACGTTGACCTTATCGACGCAGAGACTCAAGGGACTCAAGTTCTGTGCGCTCCGAAACGTGTTCGGGTCTTTTTATTCCCTTGTTTTTTTTTTTCTAGTGACAGTAGGCCTCTTTATTAGGTGCATTTGGACTCTGTCCGCACGAGCTACCGATCCCGCTCCAATGGGACAGCCCATGAAGCATTTTTTTCTTTTTTTTACGGTAGAAAGGCGGGATCTCGTCAGCACCAGCAGCGATTAGACTGCCTTGCATTTCGGCCCGAAAATTTTCTCTTCTCTGGCACTACTTAGCATTTCGGCCATTTTAGTTTTGGTTATTTATTTTTCTAAATCTCCCTCAAAATTGTTCCCTATGTTGTCTGCTAAGGACATGCCACCGTCTCGGCTCAAAAATTTTTGCTCCAGCCCCATTTCACTTGGCACGGCAAGTGGGAGTGATGTGCGGCGCCAAACTCAGTACTTTCAAAAAGGCAGTAAACTACTAAGTCCAGCAACCGTTAGCCACAATCAGCCGACCTCGGCACTTGTCTGCGTCAATCGCCCCCACTCTGCCAGCTAAAATTCCATCATGTACGCTAATGGCACCTGGTGCATGTAAAATCCGTCGTGGGTGCAAAGTCCTCCAAGTTACCTATGAATTATACCTCTGGCGGTGCCTTGCCAGGTGAAGGTCTCGTCATCTGATCAAGGCTCTAAATTACGAGACCATCTTGCGGTTGCCATGTGCAGTACATCATTTATTGCCGCTTCGCGGCAATTAGGCGGTCGTCCGCCCCGATACCAGGTATCTAACCCGTTAAGCTGAGATTATTAACTCGGCAGGTAGCGGCCTGGTCATCGGTTAGAAAGAAAGAAAGCACCCATCATGATAGTGTTGAAGTGTCTGTCATGATAAAAAGTGGTAAATTCTACAAGTGACCACAGTATCCAGATAAAATTCTATATTCATTTAAAGATGTAGTAAAAAAGATATCAATCCCCACTGTAGCTAATAAAAGAGGTTGTTTCAAATTTCTAGAAAAATTTTGAATTTTTGTTTATACATTTACATTATTTTATGTTTAAAAATGTGAACTTGAACATTTACTTTGTACAGAAAAAAGTTAAAATAAATATTTTTGTATTGTAAAATGTATAACATGCATTTTCTTTTTTGCATTCCTTTATTTTCTGATTTTTGAAAAGGTTACTTGAATGATATTTGCAAATGTCCCACACGTGACAACCGTGTCCCGCACGTGACACTATACGTTATATTTTCTTTTAGCAATTTAAAAATTTCTTTTTGAAATAAGAATGCTTATTTCATGAACATTAGACCTTTAGCCTCTAATACATATTTTTTGTTTTGAAATTACAAAATTAGTACAGCAGAAATGTTATCTGGATCATACAGCAAATTACAAGTGGTTGACTTTAGATGTCCTGCACGTGACGCATGCAAATTAATTAATAACTAAATCAGTAAACCCTTTAGGACAAATCTGTCCCTGCCTGAGATATTGTTATAACAAATATAAACTTACAAAAATGTGTTTATTCTTATTTCTGAAAAATCTTAAGCCCTTTAACACAATTTTGGTGGAATTATGGTGTCTGATTGTCCCGCACGTGACAGTGGAATGGCCCAGATGTGTTAATACACATCACAGCTTCGGAGATAAAACCGATTAAGCTCTTCTGGAGAAGGGTGATAGCTTTGTGACTAATTATCACCCCCAGAGTCGTGATTTCGCCTGAAGGCGACACTAAGAAGTACCTTTTAAAGTACTTTAAAAGCTTGTAGAATTGTTAAAATTACATCTAGACTTTTTAAATAAATGTATGTGTATTATAAGCACTGATATATAGACTAATGCACCTTTGGAGATATTTTACAGTAGTTTTAAACTGGTTTTTGTAGAGCCACGTAAACTTTGTCTCAGGACTATTTAGGGTAATGACTTGGATAATTACTATTGAGGATAAATACGAGAAATCCCGCAAAATCAAATTGTGATCCGTAAAACGTTTTTTCACAGAAGTATATGTCCACCGAAACGAAATTCGTAGCACATACTGTACGGACTGTAAGATATTGGATTCAAAAATGAAAAATGGGAAGAGATAATGCGCGCGATTAGATATGGTCACGTCACCCGTTGAAAATTCGGCGCGTAAATGATAACAAAATGAATAAGACATTTTCTGAAATTTCATATTTATTGCTTTAGGAAATCTTGACGAGCAGTATAAATTACAGACATATTTGTTCTAGATGGATGCTTAAAATCATACAGACGATAATCAATATTAATAGGTTCTACTTTGTGCACTTGTTTTGGTAAGAGCAACAGGTCCATGCAGTTTTTGAACAAATTGTTGCTGAGATGACATTTGAGTATTTCATTTCTCCCTTGAGGCCAAACTCAAATTCATAGAATATCACCATTCATGTTTTTCTATCGTTTTCCATGAAAAATTGTGTAGTATTAGCGTTCTGGATCGAAAAGCTGTGTTGTTGATTGATTTAATTTCAAAAAGGATAATCATCGGTGCGAACCCATACCGTACAATATGTCTGAAGATGCGTAGGGCCATCCAAAAGAAGGAATGTGAATGCTAATAGTTTACATTGTTTTTCTGCATAAAAATACTCGCCGCATTCAGTTGAAAAGACCAATGATATCCTTCGTATGTTCTAGTGGGAAGTTTTTGACCATCCTTCCTATAGCCCTACGTGGCATATGTTAACCATGTTTAAGGAACACAAACACACGAGGACAACCACAATTATATATGAGAGTTATAGTGTATAAAGATCATATACGAGAAGGTGTTGAAAAATTCCTGGCTTTGATTACTTATAGTTTAAATAGACAAACAAAGTTGGACTCATTTAAAAATTTAAAACCTTATTATGTATCTCTAATAATACCAGGTGTTTCTGATTATTATTTTTTTCTGTTGCAAGTAAAAGCTACGATGGCAGAGACACAAAACAAATTTCTTTGGAGTTATGAGGCGCCTTGAAGAGTTTGTTCCTACAAAAACAGTCAGCAAAGCCATTTTGGCCCTTTTTAAACGGAACAGGACTTTTTTGGTTAAGTTAGTGATTGGACAAGAAACCTAGCTTTATATATATAATCCGGAAAACAATGAACAGTTGAAAGTGCGGCATCACAGTCGGTCTCCACGACAAAAGAAATTTTTCCAAAGAAATCGGCCAAACTGATTATGCTAAGTTTTCTGGGACAAATATGGCATCCTTTAGGTGGACTATCAACCTCAGTAATGTAGTAGAACAAGGCAATATTATACTAAAATACTGGTTCAGTTAAAGGGATTCATTAAGGATAAACGCCGAGGAACGTTGTCCAAAGCATCTTTCTGTTGCATGACAATACACCACGTCCAATTTTAAGGCTGAAAATTTTAAGACTCTGGGCTACCATTTAGTCAATAAGCCTTGCCACGCACCAGACATAGCCCTCTGAGGAATTTTTGTCCTCAAACTTGAAGAAACGCTTAAAAGGTCATCATTATGAGGCCATTAAATATGTTAAAGAGGCTGCTGGGAGCTGGTTTAAGGACTAATCGCAGAAAATTTATTTGGCAGGACTAAAAAAGTTGCTCCAACGATATAACAAGAGAATCAGTTTCATAGGATAACAAATTGAATAAATATTTAATTTCTTAACGATAGAGATTGTTTTTCTAGTCAACGCTAGGACCTTTTCAGCCCACCCTCATATATATATATTTGTGTGTGTGTGTAATGAAACTTGGTGATATGTAATGGAATGATATAAAAAGAAGCAACGACCACGCCAAACATTTTAATAACTTAACTTGCCGTTTTTACTATACCAATCATGATCACACATTCAGTAGCTAAGCTGCATTTGTGTACATTTTAACTGGCATTCGTCAATACTCAAAGACATTGTCCAGAAAAAAAAGAAAATTATTTGACCACAAAAGAAGAAATTTTACTACTTTATTCATTAAAGTACACGGGCGAATAATCCAGTGCAAATTGGAAAAACACTAAAAAATCTTTTCCTGCTTTGGCTTTCCTGCTTTGGCGAACGTTTTATACGGTCTTAAAACTTGAATTGATTATATCAGTGATCTCTTCTGGTGGACAGCAACATAGTTTTTTTATAAAAGCAAATGTCACGAAAAAAATCTGAATTCCATGTTCATGTTTTAGGATGATTTGTCACTAGCGCTGGGTGTTTTATGCACAGACTTAATAATAAGCGAAAAACTTAATAATGAGCGAATGGAAAATGAAGGAAAATCTTTTTTGTAAGCGGTATATAAAATTGAGAAGAAATGACCGAGCCAAAATTATGTTAGAAATCGAGATATTGAATGAATAAAGGGTCAAGTGAGAGTATTACTCGCGGTCAGAGGGTTCAGTGCAATATACGTATGTATTTTTAATCCCTTGGGAACGAACAACAGGTATACGTGACATTTAAAATTATCAGAATCCTTTATTATTCCACCAGTTATTTTTATTGTAAAGTTTACATTATTTAATTGGAGCATTTTCGCAATTCACGTGCAGATTGTTTTTAAACCAGATTTAAAGAGTAAAAAATTAACCAAAGTGTTCTCTTTGACAAGGAATTAACTGTTTTTAAAAGTAAATAGTTGCTAAAAGAAAAATAAGAATGTGTAGAAAACTATACAACGTAAGTTTTCTACAAATTGGTTATAGCATACGAGAAAAAAATAAATGGGTATACTATGAAAGAGCAAAGAGATATGAAGGCTAAATAATATCAAATACTGCTGTTCTGTATAAATTTTTTTTTATCTTATCCTTATCTATCTTACACGGAAAAAAGAGTTTGGTTGATATTGCCAAATTTATTTGGTTACATCATTTGGTAAATTTCACTAGTTGCCTGGACTAATATTTGTTTGAATCAAGTACAACTGTTTGTTTGATTGATCCAAATAATTTAGTTGGTTTTTATTTGGTTGAATAAAGCGTGATCCGTGATTACTTGCTGCGGTACAAGGTTCACGCATGCGTAACAACCAAGTTACCTTCATCCCTTGCAATATTTACTTGCTTCTCGTTCGTTATGGTGGCGACCGCTGTCAAATGGCGATGTTCTATTATAGAAAGTTTGCAATATGTAAGTAACTTTGTTCTTATATTTTTTCTTTAATTGTAATATATAAAAGTTAGTAAACAAAAATAAATGTTTTATATTACAAATATTATGAGGGGAGAATTTGGTACAATGGATTATAAAATATAACCATGCTATTGTCTCGCTGGCCTTTATTACCGAATAGGCACGAGAAGCAGGTGCTTCCCTTAAAAAATTTTGAAGTGGTCCAAAATTTACAATGAGTTAATTCTACTCTAAAATGCTAGTTTATTTTTCAAATTATCAATCTTACAATATATATTAAAAAATATTTCATAAAAATAGTTTTCATAACAAATATTTCATGTAATAGATTAAATTAAATGACTCGATTACGATTCTTCAGTTTGTTCCTTATTTTAGATGTAGTGTTTATTTTGTACACTAAGTAATATTGAATTTGGCTTGTATGAGCAACATAAAATATTGATACTTTATTGTCCAATCAAGATTTCAAAATATTGATATTTTATATTGTGCATACATTTTGAATTCAAGCTTTTAATCCAAATTACACATTTACGATCATAACATGCTAAATCCTTTTTGCTTATTTTTCTCGATTGTATCCAATTTTTGTGTAAGGAGAAAATAAAAAAAAGTTGTTAGCTGAAATATGTAAGAATTTAACTGAACCACTCTTTTGAATAATATTCGTAAGCATTGGTAAATTTCCGGATATGTTGAATTTGGAAAAAACTTCTCGATGATTTAATGCTGCTCTCAAATCCAAAAGGGCAAATTTTATGACAAAAGTTTTATTTTATTTTTATTCAGAAATGCCTGAAACTAGCAGGCGTTGTTTAGAAATTATGTAATCGAACTGTTTTTTTCTTTCAAACGCAATAGATCTTTTAGAAAATAGCATCAACGTGTTCATTTTGAACTGAATTTATACACGAAAGAAGAATAAGTACTCAAGAAAAGGTGAAAAACGTTCGTCACATGATCAAAATCACTTATAACTCAATAGATAATTTATTCAAAACTTGAAAACACAGTTCGATTTCAAATCGCTTCCATAGTCAGGCATTCCTATTTTATACCTTTCCGTTAAAAATGAATTTGTAAATATGTAATGTGTCAAAACGTTTTCCGCTTGCTGAGCAGAGCAATTAAGAGATTTCTGTCCTTAAAATATGCAAAGCAGTTAAATACTTTTTTTTTTTTTTGTAAATACTATGATAATGAAGAACTAAAATTTATAAATATGGTAAATGAACACTTGAAAAATTTATAGTGAAAAATTGAAATTCGCAAAGCAATCACTTTTGATTGACTACTTCAAGAATAACTCTTTAAATGTTTTTATACTTTTTGCATGCACACAGTTTGTGTAAAAAATACAAATCAGTAATTCTACAAATCATTTAATGATTTAGTAATTAACTGAAAATTTTTAATTAATTTTCTATTCCTTTTGTGTCTGAGTAACGTAATTTATACTCTTCGAATGCATTTAAACTTCGGCTTTTAATGTTTTGTCATTTTTATATCCTTCAGGACGTAAGTAAAAAACTCCTAATAAGGGACACCTCTATTTAAGGGACAAAAGTTCCGGTCCCATAGGTGTCCCTTATTCGGAGGTTTCACTGTATAATGTTATCAAGGTTTTGGTAATTTTGAACCTCCCCCCGCCTCTTTTGATATCGTACATTATCAACATTCAACCCCCTTTCCCTCCCTTGGATTTTTTTTTTTTGTTTGTTTGTTTCGAGTAATATACGATACTTGTTAAATTTATTTTTAGCATACTCTGTTGATTCAAATTAAGAGAAAGCAATAAAATATTGGGTACTTGCGTATTAACGCCACTGCAGTTATCTTTCTTGCTGCTTTATTTTTTGCTGATTTTTGATGCCATTTTTTAATGATTTAGTGCTTTTTTAATGCTTTTAAGCAGCTTTTAGTGCATTTTCTTTCTTTCTTTTTTTTTTTTTTTTTTTTTTTTTTTTGCTCATTTTTTGACGTAATTTTTTTGTGTATGTGCAAAGAATAAGATTGTTCTTTATTGGTGCATTAGTGCAAGTTCTGCTGCAGTGGCGTTAATACGTAAGTACCAAATATTGTTTTATTCAAATAACACTTTAAAAAAATAATTACTATTTAAAGGTATTTCATAGTAGCTTTTTCTTACATAATAGATTCAACAATAATAGTCTTGTTGCACTTGTCCCAAAGGATGGAGGATAGTCTTGGGGCACAGATTGAAATTCCTATGAACAAAACATGTGGACAACATTCTTTTTCTTTAATTAGTAAATGCAAGCTTCATTTCAAATATACTTCACATAAAGTTCCTCGAACCATGATAAGAATGTATGCATACACAGATGAAGATGAATAAGAATATCAAACGTTGGAGTATTCCACATTTTAGAATTACTATTAAAACCATTAATTTATTATAAAATTAACTTTTGTATTTTCATAAAAACTTTTAATTTTCATGTGGCTATAGGCAGTGTTCTCGCTGACTTTTGACCAACGTTAGTAATTTGGCTAATTAAAAATAAAAAAGGTTCGCCAAATGAAAAAAAGTATTAGCAAAATAGATTCGCCGTGTTATACAAAGAAAAAAAAATCTTTAATTTTTTAATGTATCTGCCTTTTTTCGATATGTTCTAAAATAACCTAAGTTTTTATAACTGTGACAGTGATTGTTATTAATCTAATTTCAACTATCCGCTACAAATATAAAAACTATGTATACATTATATATATATGCATATGTGTAAAAAACGAAAACGGAAAAAAAGCAAAAATTGAGCACTAGCAATTTGGCGAATCTAATCGCTTGCTTACTCGCCAAATGAAGAATTTAGTCGCAATTTGGCGCATTGGCGAGCGACAGCGAGAACACTGGCTATAGGCTAGAAAAAAATAATATACTATTTTGAACTAAAGACCATATTACAAATAAAAAGAGATAATTTTGATTGGATCAAAAATGATAATATCAAAAGGCAATCCTCCTCCCTCTTGAGATATTTTAAGGTATCATGTGCCACGCCTCCCATTTCCCCTAAAATGAAAATGTTATATATGTACAGCTCCTAGCAAAACATTTGAGACAGTCATGACAGATTTTCTTTTCTCTTTTGCAGATTCTTTTTCATTGAACCTTTATTTTGCTTCATATCATGTTTAACTTCATACTGTGTTATTATTTAAAACAAAAAGTTAAGATTTATTATTAGGGAAGAGTGTTGTACCTTTGGACAGTTTTCACATTTTAATTTTTTATTTCAATGATTCTAAACCGAATTAAAATTTGAAGGCAGCATTTCAACGCACCAACATTTATCTCTATTAGGGATGCACCGAATATTCGGTATCTATTCGGTATTCGGCCATGTTACCGAATATTCGGTTAGGCCGAATATTAAACTATTCAGTTGAGCCGAATATTCGGCTTGGCCGAATATGAAACTATTCGGCCTGCCGAATATCAAAGTATTCGGCCAAATCCAATACTTAATAAAACCTTTTAAAAACTTTTCACTATTTCTACTTTTAACTGTCAATTTTTTAATTTATATTTAAAATAATTAGAAACAAAATCATTTTTTAATAAAATAGAATGTTTTTACATCATTTATTTGCTGTTTGTAAAGTATAATTTAAGAAAATTAACCATGAGAACGATTAAAATGGTGATTTATTAGGATTCTCCTTAGGAATAAATTATGTGTTGATACAAGTTTCTAAATTTTGTTTAGTAAATAATCTGTTTCTTGCTTTTCCCCAAATAAAAGTCCTTTAAATGAAAATAAAAAAACTTTTGAGATTAGTAATAACTATCAAGGCAGACAATTTTTGTTCATGAAACCATAATCATAATCAACTTATTGAGTCATAAGTTCATTGTATTTCATCTCACTCTAGGTCAAAACTTGCGTGTTCGTTCATTACATTAACAATAAATACGATAACATATTTTCAACTCACGTGCTTTGATTTCTGTAAAATATGATATGATAGGAAGGGTGGAAAATATTACCATTCATAAGAAAAGAACTATGAGCCAAACATACTTTTATTCAGAATTAAGTTGAAAGTATTTGTACTTTATATTGAAAAAAATCTGCCTTGAGTTATTTAAAAAGGACAATTATCAGACTGTAAAATTTTTCTTCGGCCATTTTTTCATTATTTGATTTTAAAATGTTTGTTTTGATTCGTAGAAAATTTAATTAAAGTTTCATAATTGCACTTCTTAAATAACTCAAGGCAGATTTTTTTCAATACTAAATGCTCTTATAAAAAGCTCTTGTTTATCAAAATGTAAGTTTCTTTTATTAAATATTATGTAAAACTGTTTTAAAAAGTAACATTTTAATACCTTTAAATTTTGAATTATAAAAAGTATTTGGAAAGCCGAATATTCGGTATTCGGCCGAATAGTTAACTATTCGGTTGGCCGAATATTCGGCATTCGGTATTCGGCCAAAATCACTATTCGGTGCATCCCTAATCTCTATAATATACTTTTAGAAATTCAGACAGTTTGAAAATAAAAAATTGCCAGCCACTCATTTAAAATAAAGAAGGCAAACTGTCCCAAGGTACTATTGGGTGTTGTACCTTGGGACATACTGCATAATTTAGGCAATAACTTTTATATTATAAAAGCCTAAGTCAGAGTTTCCTCCAGGTTTATGAAAGGGCAGGGCGCTACTGTTATAAAAAGGTCACTTTTTACATTTTTCAGGGCACTTTTTCATTTTTAAGGGGATTTTTATAGAGTTGAATCTAGAATCTAACGGTTCAAAAAAGTCGTAAAAAAACAAAGTTCATCAAAAAAATTAAAAAAAAGGGAAAAAAAAAGGAAATTTTGTTAATCGCAAAAAACATCAAATTTTGTAAAAAAAAAAAAAAAAAAAAAAATCGCGAAAAAAACGGCAAATTTTATTAAAAGGTCGCATAAACAGCAGTTTTTGCTAAAAAATCACAAAAAGCAGCATGTTTTGCTAAAAAATCTCGAAAAAACGACAAATCTCGTGAAAATATCACGAAAAAACAGAATATTTTGTTTATTGTGATTTTTGGATGAAATTTGCCTTTTATTTGCAAATCTTTTGACGAAATCTGCCGTTTTATCGTTTTTTTTAAGTTGCTGTTTTTTGCGACTCATTTTTTGATAAAATTTTCAGTTTTATTGCGAGTTTTGGAAGAAATTTGTCATTTTTTCCACGATCTTTGAAAAAATTTGCCGTTTTCTGAAATTTTGTGACAAAATTAGGCATTTTTTGTGAATTTTGCTGGAAATTAATCGTTATTTCGCGATTTTTAACAAAACTTGTCTTTTTTTACGAAATTACCCGTCTCACGGGACGCGTATGAGGCTACTTTTTGCATTCCGTCGCCGATCTTTTGCCTAATTTATGCGCTATAGCTTGTTTGGATCATAGTTGGACGGCTGCGTTTTTTCAAATGTGGGCAAGAAAGGCACTAGTTTTTGGATGAGGGCCAAGAGGGACGCTATTTTTTAAACTAAAGGGCAGGATGGGCGGAGCGCCCCCTTGAAACCTTCTAGGGAAAACTCTAAGTCATGTGACATCAACACTTCCGGGTTTGACCGCTTCACTTTTTATAAGCAAGACGACTATTTTGCTACTTTTGTGTTACTTGGGTGCAAATGGTTCATTCGCCAAATAGGTTTCCATTGGCTTTTAAAATATGAAGTTATCGCTGACTTCTTTAAAAATACATGATTTTCAAAGTACATAACTTTAAAATACGTATATTAGATGCATTTAAATTACATGTCTTTCTTTTATCTGGTTTAAATACAATAAGTAAATACAAAAAGATGCTTTCTCAGTATATGTACTTGAAGAAAAGGTGCTTGGCGAGAAAAGAAATTTGGCAAAGTATTAATATAAAGAAGCCATTTTATCTATTTTTATTCAAAAACTGAAGTAATTTGTACATTAAAAAGATGGTATATGCGTGATGGTAAAGATTAGGGATGGGACGAATATTCGGCCACTATTCGGTATTCGGCCTATTCGGCCCTTTTACCGAATATTCGGTTGGCCGAATATTGAAGGCTTGTTGACCGAATACTTCGGCCGAATATTTAGAGATATCTGGCCGAATATTTCTAAAATATCGCCAAATAGTGAAAGATATCTTGCCAAATAAATTTAAGATTTAAAGAATTTCATTTCTTGCATTTTTTTTTTCTCTAATCCAAATTGCTACTTCATTCATGAAGTCATTCTCATTCTTACTTACAAAATATACAGTTATTCGATTGCTAAAAAATACACAGCCTTTCTGTATTTCCTATAAAAGTTAGTGATATTTTAGAAAATGCTGCCCAAGTTGGAGATTTAATGTACTTCATTAGAGAATGATATATTACAATTCAAGATACAAAAACACTTATAGAAAAAAAAAAAGAAAAAGAAAAACACTGCCTTATTCTAAAACACATGAATATTTATTAATGTCTGCAAATTCCATGCACATATAAAAAAAGTTCTTATGAAATTCGTAACTTATTTTCTGTAAAGTAAGAAATGAAAGAATTCATTCACAGTGTGTATGAACGAAGATTCATTTTCAAAATTAGATATCAAATATCACTATTCCAAATACAACGGTACATCTGAAGACAGAACTGGTGGCAAACTAGATATGCATTAGATGACACAACTTGCTTTATGAAGATGATTTAACAAGTATCTACACATAAATTCTAAATACTGAACAAAATAATTTTTTTTATTCTATAGTTTTCACTTTTAAATAATTTGCATAATTACTGACTTAAATATGTAACATTATTATGTCTATATTTTTAATTTACAAATTTCTTCATTCATGTTGTTATCAATTTCTGTTTATCCTTTTAATGCTTGTTGAATAAGTGGAATATTGATGTTGAATATAGTATGTGCCAATTCAAAAATCAAAGTTTTTGTTACCATATGCATTCTACTTTAAGCATAACCTTTTGCTATAACGGAATTTGTAATGTAAAGCTTGGCAACTGATTTCAGAGCAGTCTCATTCTTACGAATTTGCTTATTATTAGGGACACAAACTCTGATTAAATTTACTTCATTATTTCAGAAAATATCTCCTTGTGAGTTCCGAGAGAGAGAGATTAGGAATATTATTAATTTTGGATAGAAGAAAGGATAAAAGTATCATTTGATAGTAAAAGTGAAGTACAGGGTGATTATAATTAAAGTCCGAGTTTCAAAACGTTCTAAAAAGCGAACCACTCGTTAGAATGGCGTCAAAATTTAACAACGTATTATTGAAGAAGAGGGAAAGAACATAAAAAAAAAAAAAAAAAAAAAAAAAGATCCAAATTTGAGTGACAGATGGCGCTGTAAGCGTCAGTATATGTAAATTAAACTACCTGGCATGCACACGACAATTTCAGGTGTTATAAAAGGACAATTAAAAACCGATTGGAGGGATGCTTTATATGCGGTTTTTGGCCTCAGGACAATTAAAAACTGATTTTTCCCATCCGATGTGGTACGACCTTGCCGTGGTGGACAGGCTTACGTAACTAACAGTATCACACGCGTACAGTCATGCACACTGAACAATACAGTTGGTTTATATCGTGTAACTTACGCCTTAGCCATTGTTTTACGATTTGTCCTTTGTAGTCGAAATTCTGACGCTTACAGCGCCATTTGTCGCTAAAATTTGGATTTTTTTTTTTTTTTTTTTTTTTTTTTTTTTTTTTTTGTTCATGTTCTTTCCCCCTTCTTCAATAATACGCTGCTAAATTTTGACGCCATTCTAACGAGTGGTTCGCTTTTTAGAGCGTTTTGAAACTCGGACTTTAATTATAATCACCATGTACATTCTTCATATTTTAATGGAAATAGCTTACCATTGTCACTTACTGAAAATCAATTTGATGTACATTAAGATAAAAGAATATAATGCAATTTCAAATTTTTTTTTGTGTTAAAATAAGTGTTTTAAATTCAAAAATACATTTAAAAGCACATTTAAGAGTAATAATTATTAATGAGCTCCTATTTTTTAAATTATATGCAATCAAAATTTATTTTCTTTATTGGAAAAAAATTTGTACTATTCGGCCGGCCGAATATTCGGTATTCGGCTATTCGGCCAAATCACTATTCGTCCCATCCCTACAGATGCGTGAGTGTGTGTATAAATAAAATGTATATATACTTTATAACATATATAAACAAAAATGAGTGTTTGTCAGGTTTGTTTTCAGAGCTGTTTATATATTTTAGCAACATAAAGTTTTTTTTCTTTTTAAAAAAAGCCGGGGTCTGTATAATGGGAAAATATCTAAATAAATAATAGTAATGAAAATAACTAATACAAAAACATCTTATTTCAATATTAAAATACTATTTCTAATTTACACATCCAAAATTTAAAAGCTATCAAGGTGGAAAATGCTATTGGCGATACTTTAATCCGCCTAACGTAAAAGTTCAGTGATTTCTACTGAAAAGTTTTAACAAAAAATAAAACTGCTTAAAATTGAATATTTTAGAAAAATCCTTAAATTTTTTTTGAGAAATCAGTTGTATTTTAAAATATGCATTTGTTTCATGATAATTTCAGTTAAATTAGAATGACAAGTCAGATCTCTTTCCATCCATATAAACAAAAAAGTATTCATTCTTCAGTGAGCGAAAAAAAAAATTAATTTATGGAGGCAATCGTTCACATAGTTAGAATGAATGATCTTGACGTCATATTAAACTTGATTTCAAATTCGTTGCACATGTTTGATATTTCATGAAGAGATATTTAGTTCGAAGTTTTTCTGTATTCACAAAGATGTATTTGTTTATCTGTTAATTTAAATAAGAGCTACATCATTAAAAAGGGACGGCGTACTTTTAAAGATAAATAAGCACTGAAAATAAAAAAAAGGTAATTTGTAGAATAGATCAGCTTAAGTTGACATCCATTATTTATTAGTTTGGTAAATAATTTGAAGAAAGCTTTTTTCATTTTTTTTAATAAGAAATAGTTGGCAGATATCTCAGATGTACCCAAAACAGATATTAGCAACAATATTTTAGTTTAATGTAAGTGTAGACATCATCAAAGGTTTTTTTCAGAAAAAGTCAATGACCAAATTTTGAGACCTGGAGACCAAACTTGTCGCCAGGGCGGCTAGTATATATATAACTAATTAATATTTATGTACAATAACTAGTACAATATTTTGTAGAATAACAATAACAATTTTATACCAACAAAACTTTCTTTTTAAGGAATTGAGAAATAAAACTCAAGTTTTCACCATTGGCAAGGACATCAACTAACTTAGATAAATAGAACCGTAAAAGGGAACAAAAATTTCCCAGATACTATTGCAAGAAAATAATCTATTTGGTCTAGGAATTAATTTGTGTGGTTTTACAAGAAATGATGTAACTAGCTTATTGTTCCATAGTTTCGTTTGTACAAGCATGCATTTAAAACTGCTGTTATTGTGCGTTCAGTTTAGTGTATACCATTTGGTTTAAGTGTAAACAACAATAACTTTAATCCAACTGAAAATGTCAAATTTTGTGCCTGATAAAGTGTTTTTGCAGGGGCTTCGTCTTCATTACTTTAACATGAAGAAAAGTGCTACGAAAGTCATCGTATTTTGTTGGATTTTTTATGGTGACCATACTTTAGCTGAACAAACATGTGACAAGTGGTTTGTACGGTTTAAAAATGGTGATTACGGCTTGGAAGACCAAGGACAACCTGGACAATAAAAAAAATTTGATGAAGAATTGACAGCATTGCCTAGATTTTTTATACCTCTGCGTATTTTAATGCATACAGTATGTTTTTTTGTATTAATGCTTTGAAGTAATTCTATATAAAATGCCATACTTCACTGCTAAACCATGAAATTTTTTTTTAGAAATTTAAATGTGATTTATCAAATATTGCAATACGTGCAGAAGCAGGCTTGGTATGTATTAATATAAATAAAAAAAAGTTTTTTTTAATGTAATTATTGGATGTAATTCTGCATTTAACACTTTATTTCAGCATTAAGTATTACATATAATGGGTCTACTAGGTCATGTTTATGTATATAGAATGAAAATCAGTGTGTGTTGATGAACATATCTATTGCTCTAAAGAAAAAGCTTTAAAAATGTGAATTTATGATAGATAAAATAATTTAAAATATTCAGTAACTAAGATCAAAGTATAAAATTGAATAAAAGTATTCTAAATTTAGATGCTATTTTGGCATTTTAATATTTTTATTTTCAAACTTTTTTAAAAATTAAATTTTTGATAATGCTATTCAGTTACTTTTTTGTTCTTAAATTTAATTGCACAAAAAAATTAATGGCTCCTTTCCACTCACAAATTTATTAATTCACCATTTATTTTTTATTTTATCACTATTCAATACCCAAATTATCCAATGAAAGTATTAGACTATTGTTAAGGATAAGGATTGTCAGAAGAACTTACTTTTGGTTTTTCTAAAAATACATTTATGTTTTATAAGTAACTGCCATTCCATATTTAAAGTTTCTTGACACTTTTGCACAATGCTACGGTGAAAAAATATAAATCGCCATTTTGAATGTTTTTTGCTCCTGCAACCCTCTGTTGATTCTATCACCCTAATAAAATTTGGTTTGTGTTTGTTATATTTTAACAGGTTCTATCACCAGTAGTGTAGTCCTAAAAATGACAGATAGTTTATGCTCTCAGCAGAGGGTATATGCTCAAGGGAGAGGGTATACACTTAAAGTGTGTATAGGTTTTTTTTAGAAATACAGGGCATATGGTGTTTCTTAAAAAAATCCTGAAGGTATACGTCATATACCCCGGCATACCCTCCCTTACATCCATGTCTATCACCATCAATTGACTTTTGAAGTAGATTTGATACTTACTGAGAGGGTTGGAAAAAAATCATGATTTTTTCTTTTAATAAAAAAAAAATCTGATTTATTTGATTTAAAATAGTTTTTTTTTTAATTTAAATCTGATTTGATTGTTTCAGTATCCTATTTTTAATTATTGTGTTTTTATGTTTTTACAATACATGGAACAGTTTTTTTATTATAAATAACTAAAAAAGAATAAATAATATTTATAATTTATAAAAATAACATAAGAAATAATTATATAGTTAAAAAAACACTTATATACTAGTTATTGATTGGTACTAAAAATTAAACATCCAGGCTTTAATCTAAAGCCATTCTATTATTTTGTAATTGAATTGTGCACACTAAAATACGAAATAAATTTAAATATGTTATAAATGAATTGAAAATGATAAAATTTAAAAAACAAATTAAATACAGTAGATTCTCTCAAAACTCACAGCTTGGGACCAGAGGTTGTGCGGATTTTAGAATTTTGCAGATTTCTGGTGATTGCTTTGTTTATATTTTTAAAAAAGTAATTTGAATGTAATTAATAATGAAATCAAAAGTATAATGAATGCTTTCAATATACTAAACTATTAAAATAAGTAATAAACTAAAATAATAATTTAGATCACTTTTAAAATGATTAAAATGCTAAAAGCAATGATCAAGTTAATAATAAAAAATGTACAATTAAATATTCATTATAAAGATTAAATGTGTTTTTCCTAAATTATTCAGTGAAACTTGCCTCATAAAGGTACATTACTAATTCACATCAGGATCATAAAATAATGAGGCTTTATTTCAGGTTTAGCCAGACATAATCACTAAAAGAGCTTGATAAATACATAAATTTGGTAAAATTGTGATTACCAATGATATCAGCAATATCTTGATTTTTTCAGAAATAAATTATTCTTTCTTCATGAAAAAAACATGAATTCAATAACATTAACAAAAATTACAAAGTAAAAAATATATGGAATTGATATAAAGCTAAAAATCTTTTGTATCTACATCTGAACTGAATTTTTCCATGTTTACATCCATAAAGTATGTGCGGATTTTAGAGAGTTGCATATTTTAGGAGTGCCGATTTAAGGGAGTCTATTGTATTCATTTAATGCAAGCTATTTATTAAGGGATAAAAATCGCAAATAATTCACTACTTTTTAAGCAAATAGGGATAAATAAGGGATTTAATTGTTTGAACAAAAACACTAATTTAGAAGCTTTGTCTATTTCTAATTTATTACGAAATTTTGAATGAACTAGTCCAAAAGAAGAAAATTGTCTTTCTACACCAGCAGATGAAGCCACGGCTGTTGTTAAGTGATAAATAAATTCAATTTCAATATCGCTGGTTCTCTTTTTACTTCCCATTACATAAAAGGACTTCCACCAATCATAATATCAGGAACTTTTTTCTCAAGCAATGGTAATATTTGGAATGGACCATTTTTTGCTTGAAAATATTCTACAGTGGTGAGAAGATTTGGACAATTTTCTTTAATGAATGCCAAACCTTCATTTTCCTCTACACTAAGGAAAAAAAAATATTATAATAATAAAATATATAATAATAAATAAATATATATAAATATATAATAATAAAATATAAATTTAGAAAAATTTATTATAATTTATTATTTATTTAAAACAGAGGGATTTAATAAAACCTCAGCAAAATAACAGCCATTAATAGCTTGTTCATATCTTGCTTTAAAGTTTGTAATTCTATCTTTATCTAATACATTTTCTAAATTTTACCCAAAATTTTCCTTTTATATGTGCATTCATGTGATATTGCAAAAAAAAAATATTTAAATCAAGTGATTTTTTAAAAAAAATCAGTTGATTTAAATCTTGATTTAAATCATGCCGCCAACCTTGCTTGCTGAGATTGCTTACAAGTCATCATTTAGAATTAGAATGTTTTTTATGTGGTTTTTGGCATTTTAACACCTTTTTAAATTTTGAATTTTTGAGTAAATGTTGTTTGAGATTATTTATCTCTGTTAAGAACTACAATGCAAAATTTTATGTTTTTAAGCCCTTCAGTAATACAAAAATTGTCTTCTTAGAGCGTTTTTTGTTCCTACTCCCTTTTTGGAGTAGTGACACCGAATTAAGATATAAGCCTATGTTGGAGCAAGGACTGTCGCCATTTTTTAAAAAATCGGTTCATTACTTGATGAGATTGCTTAAAAATTGTAATTTGGAACGCTTTTTGCTCATTTTCATTCTTTTTAAATTTTATGTAATTTGTGAAATGCTCTTAGAAATCATTTATGTCTTATTAATATTATCATACTATATTTTGTGTTTCTAGTCTTTCGGTAACATAGAAGTTGTATTTTTAAAATGTTTTTTGCCCCTGCACCACCCTTCTACATCTGCATAAGTGATAACAAGGACTGTCACCATCCTTTTAAAATGATTATTTTAAAAATAGGTTTGTTACTTTCTGAGATCGTTTAAAAACTGCTTTTTAGAATGCTTTTTGAGCAATTTTACAATTTTTAAATTTCATATTCTTTATTAAATGCTCTTAGAGATCATTAATATCTTAGAAATATTAACATGCCAAATTTTATGTTTCTAAATCTTTTATAAATACAAAAGTTGTATTTTTAGAACTTTTTTGCTCCTGCACCCCCTAAAAGTGCTGTTGCATAGAGCTGTTGCAAACCGCATATATTCATTAACGTATAACGTTTCTTTGAAATATCACTCGTTTGTAGTTACTGCCAATATGCCACTGAAAAAAACGAAACTAACTTCAAACTCTGTTTACGTATGTTTGTACAATTCATGAATGAAACCAGACAGTCGACAGATAAGAGATGCGAATTAGGTGCCAATCTGAGTCCTTTCAGCATGCATATCGATCAGTTTGAATGTATCAGTTATTCTCAAATGATTTGTATTTCTTAGTTATTATGGAAAGAAAAAGCAGTAAATTGTGCACATATTTTTCTACAGTATCAAGTAATAAAACAAAACGTGATTTATGCTAAATGAAGTATTCAATTAAAGAAAGTTCAACGACGATTAAAAAAAAAAAAAAAAAAAACAAAAAAACAAAAAAAAAAAAAAAAAAAAAAAAAAAACAAGACGAAAATGCATTTTTAGCCTTCGGGTTGTAAGAGAATGACGGGAAATAGGAATGAGTGACGGTAAAGAGAATTGCTAATTAGCGTTTAGACAATGTCATTAGCTCTGTTGTATAAAAAACTGCAAGGAATGAAATAAATATGCAGTAATACTTCAATTAAGTAACATTTTCTGAGTTTTAATATCTTCTTTGAATAATTTCTTGTTTCATATATATATATCGTTCGACTGCATCCAACAGTAAAAAATTATTCCGTGTATAAGGCGCACCTAGGAGTTTTGCCCTAATTTTTTGGGGAAAAAAATGCGCTTTATACACGAGTAAATACAGTAAGTTATTCCGGTAAGAATTCAATATTACAGAGACATTTTTGCTTGCCCCTCAAAGGGTTAAAACTGCTAGTAATTCAACGCAGAAAAAGAATACACACAAGTTTAATGTAAATTCTGCGATTGCAGAATTCAGTTTCGCCTCCGATTAAAAAATAAATAAGTAAATAAAAATCGATAGAGGTTTTTTAGAAGGGCGACCCCGTTTAGAATGCAATGAACTAACTTCATTTTTCTTGTCTTTATCAATATAATAGCAAACAGAACGGCGTGAAATACCCAATTGATTAGCAATTTCTCTCTGAGACATTGGAATTGCGGAATAATAAAGTGATACAATTTGACGTGCTACTTCTTCATTGACTAGATTCATCAAAAACAGATTTTTTCTTTAGTTTAAACGCTTTTTTATAGACTCTGCGAAAAAGGAAATGCATTTTAACCATAAAATGAGTGGAATCCCATCGAATTCGACAAATGAAATGTTTAAAAGACCCGATCGACTTGGTTTTTAAAAAAAGCAAAAGTAATTACATCATTCAATCAATATATAATAAATATGTTTCCAAACTTAATGTCAAGTTTGCCAGTTACAATCTTGCATACAAATATTCGCACATCTTCAGTTAAAATTGTAATCTGAGTGCCGGTGAAATCCAAAAATTTTATTTTATATGCACTCACAAAAAAATAGTTTTATTTTAAAAAAAATTTCATTTCATTTTTACTATGACATATTTTCACTAAGTGAAGTCATCTGAAAGTAAAATCTCAATCTCATTGTCCATAATGAAAATAAATATTGAAATGTGATATCGTTATGGGTAAAAATGCGATGTTTTAAATAGTGACGTCATTTTCTCTTCAAATGTTTTTTAAAAGTTACTGTTATTAGTAATATGAAAAAGGCGTCCATAATAATATTGTATTTGATTGATATTGTAATTTCATTATCGAGAGGAAAGCTAAACTGAGTTGCCACCATTTTAAAGAAATATCGTAAAAAAGCATTTAAAATTAAAAATAAAATATAAAAATGGAAGTAAATTAAAAAATAGCTAAAATGGGCACAACTACAAATTAATAGCTTTCATTTAAAAAAATAATTATCAAAATCGGTTGACTAGAAAATTCAGAGCTGATGACACGACATTTTTAGCTTGTCTGAAAGAAATAGCATCGGAGGCTAAAAAAAAAAAAAAAAAAAAAAAAAAAAAAAAAAAAAAAAAAAATCGTTTAATAGTAAAGCATCGTCTATGACATGATAGTTTGGTTGCATCAAAACCATTGTTACTGCCATCATTGAACCAGCAGCTTAGTAATAATGATGAAAATGTTGCAGTGAGCAATGTAAATTTTCTGAACATTTTCAAGAAATTAAGTTTTAAAAGTTACAGGTTTGCTTTAAGTATATTATTTTCCTATAAAAATATCTTTGCATACGTATTTATATTTTATATTTGAAAACATTTCCATGATAAAGTCAAATTTTTAGATTGCTTTTAAAAATGTTTTTATGATAAAGTTTTTTTCTCTTTTTTTCGTTGATTTTAAAAATATATTTGCTGTTTGTTTTTAAATTTCATATCTGAAGAAAAAAAGGTATTTTAAAATATATAAATAAAAATTTTCAGCGATAATAATGGATTGAAGTACAAATGTAGGTGTGTTTGATAGGAAGTTCACATAAGAAATAAAACATTGTTTTTAAATTATTCCAGAAATTAAATTTTCATTACACATAATTACACATATTTTGTTATTGCAAAATTAGTGAGAGAATTTGCTTGTAAAAACATTTTGTTTGTGTAATTACATCTCATAATTTTATTGTATAAATTTTGTAAGCTTTTACTCTTGCTAAATTGATTTCTCCGATTATTCTTTATTTTCATAAGTAATAAATTCTACAATTTAGACATGTTGTACTCAATTATGTATCGTTTAATTTTGTTTGCCAAAAAAAATTAGAAACTTGATTAAATCTGTGTTTTATGGACAGATAGATGGCAGCATATAACAATATGTGACGAGTAAAAAAAGGCTAATTTTTTCAAATACTCATGTTCCATATGTAACTAGATTTGTTGCAGTTATGTAGTACGTACAATGATTTTTAATAATCTGTTTCTGAGAAGTAACGAGTAACGATAATTTTTAAACGGGTAGTCAGTTTTAAAATAACGCCATTACACGGGTATTTATTTAGTCATTAGTTTTACAATACTACTGTTACGTGTAAAAAATTGATAGCGACAAAAATAGCCTGAAATTGTCAGTTTTCCTATTTTTTTTTTCTAATTTTATGCGTTTCATTTGCAGTTTGAGAAAAGTCTGTTCCACCATCAGATTTCCAATCGTACTGGCTGTTACTTACGACTCACTTCATCAGAATCACTCCAATACAAAATAGTTACTTGCTTTCCAAGCAACTCTCTTTGAGCCATAGGATAACATGGAGACACCTGGAATTTGAAGCGAATTTGATCCGTTATGTAATAGCACATTAAAGAGTAGCGACACCTACATAAGATTGAGCCTATATTGGAGTAAGAACTGTCGTCATCATTTAGGCATCATTATATTTTAAATCTGTTTACTTTCCAGGATTGTTTAAAAATCGCTTTTTAAAATGCGTTTTGTACATTTTTGCCCCTTTTTAAATTATATATTTTTTAGCAAATGTTTTTAGTGGTAATTTATACCTTATAAGTAAATAATATGCCAAATTTCATGTTTCTAGGTCCTTCAGTAACACAAAAATCACATTTTTAGAACTTTTTTGCTCCTTCACCCCTTTTGGGTTGGTGGCATCGAAGTGAGATAGCTTATGTTTGAATCGGGACAAGCACCGACATTTTGGTACTATTACTTTTGAAATTGGTTTGGTAGGTCCAGAGATAAACATCTACAAAACAAACTTTACCTTTTTATAATATAGGTATAAATACAGGCGTCGCATTATACAGGAAAATTTTATTATTTCTACCAAAATTCTTAATCAGCAATGTTCATTATGATTTTATTTAACATTTTTTATAGAAAGGTATGATGAAGCTATTATTTTCAAAATAGTGGTAGGACCAATAAAATTTCTATATATGATTCAATCTTTTGAATATATTATGTACAGCTGTATTTTTCACATCATTTAAGTATATAGAATGTATTTCATGCCTTTAAATTAAATTAATAATACTTTAACTAAGATTTTTTTTAAGTTATAGGTCAAATCTATTGTCAACAACTAGCAGACTGCAGTCCACATAAGGAATCCTTGAAAAGACTTTTCGCATTAGCTGTTCACGCTATGAAGCAAACTACAAAAAACTGGCTCAAGACTGCACATATAATTTTTTGCATTATTATTTAAACATATAACTGCCTTTTCTATTTTAATATGTATATGTAAAAATTTTCAGAAAAAATACCTGACTTTTCTGTTTTATATTATATGTTTGTATGTAAAAATTTTCAGAAAAAATACCTGACTTTTCTGTTTTATATTATATGTTTGTATGTAAAAATTACAAATTAAAAGTAATAAGTCATTGCTTTACTTATGTTTTTTTTTTTCACTGGACTTTAATAAAATTTTCAAAAGTATTCTGGCAATTAAAATTACTTGTGAGAAGAGAAATATATTTTTTCTTTTTAGTTAGGTATCATTATTAGTAATTAAATAAACAATCAAGTAATTAAAGTTATTTCACTCATGCATTTTTTTTCAGATATTTTACTTCAATATTTTCTCTACCTCTTTCTAAAGAATATTAAATTTTTAAATCAAATTGCATACCTCTAGAATTTTAACAATTAGTTGGTGTTGACTCTAGGGAAAAAGTGCCAATGGGCTGTACTTTTAAAAAAGGAGCACATTTAAATTTATCTTATAAACATGGCCAAATTCTTCTAAAACATATCAAAATACATTAACACAGCTTAATACAACAGTCCTTGTTTATTTGCGTATTGCGTTTTATTAATTTTTCACAGTATTGATCGTTCTACACATTGTTATGTCTGATCCAGATCGTCATTATATTGCTCATTTAAAACTTATTTACTGTAATAATAGCAATTTTTTCATTAAATTAGGAAATACAGATAGTATACAGTTAATAGTTCTTAAATTGGGAAATAAAGTTCTAGGGAATTGCAATGTTTTTCAATGTGGGAATGCAGATTCTTCTTAAATGCAAAATTCATTGTTTACATCTAAGAAGTTGTGCTTTAAATAAGAGAATTGCATTATAAGGATATTTTAATGTGATAACTAAAGTATACTCAATTTTTTTCTGGTGATTGATTGGCAAATCTCACAATTTTTTCCAGCCAAAAAATAACAATTTTTGGATTTTTTTTTTATCCTGCTACCAACGTATCAATCTCATAATATTTTATTTTTACCAATTGATGAATTTTGTCTTTTTGAAATTTGAAACATTTTTAGTATAATTTGTTTGCATATATAATATGAAAAGGGCAAAACCATATTAAGTAAATTTGCAATTTTTAAAATGAACCTTTTTACTTTGCATAATGAATCTGATAGTATCAGCATGCTTGGTGCCGATATTTTAAGCTTCATTCATCATAAGCATCATTCCATGAATTGAATGCTTGAAATAAGTTAACATTCAAACCATGGGGTTCAAACGCTCATATTATGAAACCTAACATTAATTAATTAAGTAAATATTCAAATACCTTCAGGATCTTCAAATATGATGTATGTATACAAATCAATATCCATAGTGAATATAATCCACAATTGTGCATCATGAATGTGGCAAAAGATTAATTCTTAATATATATTTATTTTACATGAATTTCATATTTCATATATATAATGTATTGTGAAATATATATATTTCACAATTAACCAAATGAGAAAAAAATGCATATCATCATAAATTTATTTAAATTTTGAATAAGTACTATGACACAAAACTTTTATTAGGTTTTCGAAAATGCAAAATATAAATGAATTGAAATAAAAATTTATGAAAGAAAATGTCAAAGTTAATGCTTGATTTATGCAAAATAATAAAAAGAATTCTCTAATTTTTATGTAAACAATTTTTTGTAAGGTGGGGGGGGGGGCTTGTTTGTAGAATGGGGTCATGTTAACCTTAAAGTGTATGTGTGCTAATGCTTGTAAACTGTATTATGAATGTTATGTTTTCATTTTTTCATTGGTTTTAATTAGGTGCTATGTATTGCAACTGTTTCAAAAAAAGCAATTCCAGCAATATTCTTTTTTACTAAAATTCTTATGTTAATTAAGCATTGCAAAAACACAATTGCTTGCCCCAGAAAGTTCTTTTTTAAAAATGTCTGATGTTTGTTTATATTTTTTTAATGATAATGCTGATGTACAAAAACTAACAAGCATAAAAAAGTATTTTAAAGTTGTGCCAACCTATTTTTTTAGTTGATATAGCCCCAACCAAATTTTGGGTTGGACTGACCAAATCATTTTGTTAACTTAATGTTGTTCCAACCAAATAAATTTGGTAATAACAACCAAATCCATTTGGTTGTTATAACCAAAATAAAATGTATTTGGTTATAACAACCAAATAAATTTGGTTCTAACAAACAAAAAAAAATTTTGTTACAACAACCAAACATTTGGTCCTAACAACCAAATAAATTTAGTTGTTATTACCAAAATTATTTGGTTGGAACAACATTATTAAGTTAACAAAATGATTTGGTCAGTCCAACCCAAAATTTGGTTGGGGCTATATCAACTAAAAAATTAGGTTGGTACAACTTTATTTTAGTTGTTTCAACAAAACAGTTTTTTCTGTGTATGGAGAACATAACTTGGTACAGAGAACACAAGGTAGTGCATAGTTAAAGTTCATCTGGTATTTTATAAAACTAAATTCAGCGTAGTAATAACCTTTTCTTTTTCCAGTGTAGCTAACACAAAACCCTTGTCCAATGTTAAACTTGGTATTGTGCTAAAGGAAATTGTGTAGAAAGGAGATCTTAAATTTAAATACAAACTTTCGTGTGTGACGATTTTTTCAGTTACGTTTCTAATTAATTTATAAGTATACAAGAGTCATACTGAGACACCAATCAATACAAACTAGTCTCTAACCCCACAGTATTTATGAAGTGTTCGCATACGTAAGGAATTTTTCAAAAATATACACTTTAATACCAAAAATTTCGTAACTTATTGACGCTATATCCGAAATAAGGAACATTTTGCAATAAATAAGGCAAATAATACATTTAAAAAATCCTGCTACTAAAATGGATATATATATTTTTTAATTTCTTTTGCGTACGAACTGCGATTTGTCTGATTAATTCTCAACAAATTAATATGTTTGCAACGGTATGTAATTTATTGCTTTTATACTGCTTTTAGGTATGGCATTACACAAATATATTATTAAAAGTTGTTATCTAGGTTTTAAAAGCCGATGATACGCAGATTACGCTGCCTACATCGTTATTTTCATTTTAAACATCCCTGTATTTAAAATATAATATTTCGGCTAATTACCCACGGATTTTTTTTTTTTAATCATTATCAACAATGCTTTTTTTTATACTTTTGCTGCGACAGGTACCTCCAATGCTCCTCAATACCTTTGCTAAATGCCCAAAATTGAAATTAGTGTATAACAGAAAAATGTACTTTCTGAAAAAAGAGCAAACTAAAGAAATATTTGTAGTTCTCCTTCAAGGTTTAAAGCAACATCTATAACCTGTATTTTTTTGTATAATTTTAGATTCAGAAGATTCGGAACTAGATGGGGTGAGGGTAATACAGCTCATATTCAAAATATTAGAATAATTGAGAAAAAGTAATAAGAAAAAATTATTTGTCATTTATTTATTTTTTATACTAAGTAAATGCAATTAAATTTCTAATAAATTAAATCTGGAATGTTTAGATAAGATTTTAACATTTATAAAATATAAAAAACAGCACAATAAATTAGGTATACAGCTTCCTTAAACACACCAGAATATTAGAATAAAATTTAGATTGGTTCAAAATATTAGAATATTTTATTTTACGCAACAATATTACCTTATGAATATGAAGTAAATGGTAGTTAATATTTTGTAGCATCCCCTTTAGCTTTCATAACAGCGTACAATCGATCTTGCATACTATATACAAGGTGTTTACAAAAATTTCTATCAATATTAGCCCAAATAGACTTTATACGTGCCACTAACTCAGTTTTACTTGAAGGAGGATTTTCTTGAAGCTTTTTCTGCATTATACACCATAAGTTTTCGATGGGATTAAGATCTGGTGAATTTGGTGGCCAAGGAAGTACTTTAATGTTGCGTTGGCGGAACCAATTCTTAGTTGACACCGAGGTATGCGGGGACGCTAAATCTTGTTGAAAGATGAAATGATCTTCAAATAAATCTTCTGATGATGGAATCATGTAATATTCTAAAATTTCTTGATATATCAGAGAGTTAACCTTTTTGTAGACGATGCATAACTTTCCAGGTCCTTCTGCACTCATACAACCCCAAACCATGACACTAGCAGCAAATTTTACGGAACATTTAAGGCATTCTTTATCAAATGCTTCTTGCTTCATTCTCCAAACTCGAATACCTTGATTATCATATGAAACACAAAACATACTTTCATCACTAAATAATATATTTTTCCAATCTTCATTGTTCCATAAACGTCTTGATTTACACCAATTCAATCTTATACGCTTTGTCTTGCAGTCATGAGAGGTTTTGTTTTCGGTATACGAGATTCAAATTTAAATTTATGGAGACGTCTTAATATTGTCGATGTAGAAACTTCAACTCCTTCTTCTTTCCATTTTCGGTGCAAGAATCGCACACTTTTAAAACGGTTTTTCATAACTATACGCTTCAGTTTCCTGTCATCTCTAGCAGATGTTTTAAGTTTTCGGCCACCATTTCGGCGATTATTTTGAAATTTTCCAATTTTTGAATATTGTGTTAGTATTTTACTAACGCTCGATTGCGAACAGTGTAAATAATTCGCTATAAAACATTGATTTTTACCGTGCCGATACAAATCAACCATACGAAGTTTAGTAGATTCAGGAATATCACTCACACGGCCCATTTTAAGACGAAAAAGAAACAAACTGAAAAAAAGAATACTGATTTTAAATAAAATAGTCTGAATTTAATCAATGATGCCACCAGTTAAGAATTGGTAATAATTAAAGGAGAATTAATGTGAAATATTCTAATATTTTGAACCACTTGAATAAATATTCTAATATTTTGACTTTTCAAAATAATTTTTTTTGCAATTAATCTTTTCAAAAATGATATTAAATTTAAGATAACAAGTAAGTTTAATCAACAATAAGTTCTTAATAAAAATATCGTTTTCATATTTTCATTAAAAGACATTAAATTACCAAACGATATTTTCAATTTCTAAAAAAAAGGTAATTATTCTAATATTTTGAATATGAGCTGTATAATTTTGCACTTTGTTATCGACTATATTTCTGAAAATATAATGATATACATTAAATAATTAATAAACATATATTAAAAAATATATTTTTTGAGTTCATCGTAATGAAAGCTTTCACAAGATACCCCACACGATAAATAAGAAAAATATATATATTTTTTCATTCAAGTAAATAAATTAGTCCCCGTACCCCCCCTCCTAAATATATTTGCAAATGTTTAACAATCTATAAATATGTGGGTCAATAGACTATATAACTTCCCCCATTTTGAGCTTTCCACATTTCATAGTATATATACATAGTATATGTCAAAAATGACTCAGAGAGACGGACAGATAGACACGGGAGTGATCTTATAAAGGTTTCGTTCTCGTTTTTACTTTATAAGGTCGGAACCCATAAAAATCTTTGAAAAACTATAAATCAGATAACTTTAATAGAATAAATACCCGTGATTTAAGATTGAGAAAAAAAAGTTATTCAAGAACAATGATCAAGAGAAAACGTCTTTTAGAAATTTTTTAAAAGGAAATACGCGTTTTAAATAGAATGAAATTAAAAAGCCAAATTAATATAATATTTTTTAAGATAGGGAATATTTTAATATACTGCTAGAAATGTGAAATAATTTTACAAATAAATATCAATGAATAATTTTTTTAGAAGCGAAAAATTTATTTTTGTACTATATTCGTAGTATATAATAAAATTATGTTACATTTATATTATTTAAACATAATATTACATTTAAGTTACAATGTCTCAAGTGTGTTGTCTCAAATCCCGTATGCTGTTAAAATGTTTACATAAGAAACGATAAAATCCGAAAAATTGATTTTTCGGGTACAGAGCATTGATTAACCCTTAAATGCATATTGTATCATTTTCGATTTTATAAGTGTTCCCGATTTATTGGGGGTTTTATTCACATATTCCGTATTCTCACCAGAAATTTAAAAGAGCAATTTTCACTTTACTAAATGACAGACTATTCGAAATTAAATAAAGAAAAATTTACTATTCAGATTTTTCTGGTATGAATTCTGATTCTTTGAATTACACATTTTTTGGAACGCGTTCTATCCTATGCATTTAAGGGTTAATGCATTGTAAAAGCTACTAAGAAACGATTCGAAAATGCAGATAATAAAAATTTATTTTATAAATCCTTCTGTAAATTTCAAAAATAAATTGCTTTATTAGGTTTCTAAAGATAAATAAATACTTTTCTGAATATTGGGTGCATCGGAGCAGGTTATTATGTATTTTCTTTCATTGAGAAACACCTCCCTTTCTTTAC
This sequence comes from Maratus speculifer, assembly GCA_964019185.1. Classification (NCBI taxonomy): domain Eukaryota; kingdom Metazoa; phylum Arthropoda; class Arachnida; order Araneae; family Salticidae; genus Maratus; species Maratus speculifer. The sequence goes on from OZ025298.1 coordinate 161,108,884, forward strand.
ACTGTTGAGGTTTTATGTTCAAGTCATATTAATATATTTTAAATAGTTTATTTATTCAGTTATTTTGGAAAATCATTAATTGCAATCTTATAATTAACATTATTTTCATGATGATAATGCATATGAATGAGTGTCCTAAAAATATTTCATATTAATTTTATCATTGTACTACAGTATGCAGAATTTTTTATTGCTTCGATATATTTTAGTTCTACTTTAGAAATTAAAAATAGAATCTGTTTTAAATATTTAAATTTCATAAAACTTTTCATCACACTTTTTTGGTTCACGTATATTATAAAATATATATATATATTATCTTATTAAATTTGGGTAAAATTATTCTAAATGTCAAGTAAATTTCTCAAACTGAGAATTATTACTTAAAAAAGATTGACTTCCGAAAAATGAAGTCTTTATTTATTCAAATAAGTATGTTAATTTCATAAATTTTCTCTTAAGTTCGACTTTTTATATTTTATCATTAATATTCATTAGAGAAAGCAATATTATTCTAATCAAAGTGCTTTAAATGTCAATTAATTATAAGTACATTGCACTTTCAAATAAAATTATATTTTAAAATATGCAAATCAATGATAATTGAAACACGTTTATTTTAATAAATATGCATTTGTTTTTCAAATTTACAGTCTAAGACATTTATATGCATGACATAATATTTTATAATATTCTGTGTTTTAAAAGTGTATAAGATAATCTTGTTTTTAAAAAAATTAACTTTTTTCAAATACCGATGCAATCTACAAAAATTAAATTGATGTAGATATATAAATATATATCTCTTTTGACTTTAGTATGTACTTTTTCTTTTTTTAACCACTCATACACAGTGCAAATAAACAAAAAAACTGTTCTTATTTGTAAAGCAGAATTTTTAAATGAATTGTATTAGCCTATGTTATGAAAATGAACTATATTAGGCTAAATATTGTAAACGGAATCCATTTTATGAATGTGAAATAATCGTTAAATCGCATGGAAAATTGGAAGAACAAGAAATAAAAAATATGAAGGACTATGTTTCTTTATATTGTGTTCCCATCTAAATTTTTAACAATCTTCCCCTCTCTTTGAAATTAACAAATCATATAACTAATATTAATCAGAAGGGTATGATAATCAGACCTTTATGATAAATAATTTCAAAAGAATTTAAAAACTGCTTTCAGGGGAGGGAAATGAGGCGCTGGTAGAAAAAATCATAATATAAAAGAGCGGTTGGTCGGCTTTCCGATGGTATGTCATATGAAGGCCCTAAAAAATATTTGGAATTTTAGGCCCCCACTTTAACATTCTCGGGGATAGAAATTTTAAAATCACTGAAAAACGCCTTAAATTACTTTTTAGAAGATGAGGGGAAAGATGTTAGTGGAAGATGTTAAAAATTTGAAATCAAATTATCTTTTCGAATCGTAAAAAATCACAGCGGAATAAGTAAAATGCACTAAATTAATAATTGCTGAGGAAAAAAAATACAGTATTTGGTTAAACGTTTGAAACGGAATTCCTTTAACAAACATTAAAAAATAGCCCAAAATTAAAAAAAAAGAAAACAGTAAAAAATTGCAATGAAGTCCGAACGACAAAATTTCGTATATTAATATAAAAGTATGGAACGAAATTCTTTTTTCTGATTGATACGGTGGCATAAAAATTGGCTTAAATTCAAAATTTCTTATAATAGTCGACCTAATGATGATTTTTTATAAATAAAACATTAAATAAAGGGTAAGAACACAATATATGCATTCCAAGTGGGTGAAAAATCCTGACCCGAAATTTTTTCACCCACTTGGAAAATTTATATTTGTTATAATTAAATGACCGATTGAATAATTGTGTTATAAATTAATCTGATGTAATTTAGTATGTAGCATTTTTGCAGTTCCATTCATTGACCGTCTGTATATTCTCTTGAGCTGATCCAAAGTATTAGACCAGAATATATGATCGTTAAGGTTATCTGGGTGAAATAGTCCTATAGTATTCGTCCAGGATAGCTCAGTTGGAAGAGCATTGACGGCTTCAGCCAATACATCCATGGTTCAAATCCTGGGTCAGATATTTTTCACCCACTTGGAAAATTTACGTCTGTTAAAAAAAAGCCTATTCCTTGTTCTGAAAGTGTTGGAAACATCTAGGTCAAAAAAGAGACTAAATAAATCAGACCGAATGTAAAATAAATTTTAATTTTAGTAAATAAAGGAAATTATTAAAAATTCCAATCTTGAATTTATTCACAAAACAATATTTATTTGTAATAGGAATATAATCTATTTATATGTGAAACAGTTTGTCTTGACTGACTGATAATCAGCTCACAGACCAAACTACTAAACGTAGAAATATGATAATTGGGGAAAATACACTTTTTATGATGTAAGCGTGCACTAATATGGGATTTTAAAAATTTCTCCCTGAAAAGGGGGGGGGGGGGTTGAAAATTCTGGAATATCTTCCTATATCTTATCAGCCGTTTAAATCGGCGGTGTGAAATTCCAAAAAAATAATTTTCTAAAAAAATAATTAAACACGTATTTTATCGATTTTAGAAAATGCCCCCTAAGGGGGTTAAAAAGAAGGTCGAACAATTTAGAACATTTGAAAGATTTCAGCAGTCATTTTCAATAAAAGCGAGAAACGGCAGAAAAATTAATTAAAGGCGTTTTTCAGCGATTTTAAAATTTCTACCCTCGAGGAGGTTAAACTGGGGGCCTAAAATTCCAAATATTTTTTAGATCCTTTATATGACATACCATCGGAAAGCTGCCGGACCGTTCTTTTATATTGTGAGCTTTTCTACCCGCGCCTCATTTCCCTCCCCTGAGAGCAGTTTTTTATTATTATTATTTTTTTTTTTTAAATTGTAGCGTTTTATCATAAAGGTCTGATTATTTTTATGGCGCCCTCTGATTAATATTAGTTATAATATTTGTTAATTTCAAAGAGAGGGGAAGATTTATACCGGGGAGATGTGATAGTTAAAACTCTGAAGAGGGGAACAGTTTTCTAAATTTGGCCTGCATCTTTTATGTAATATATCATTTGAAATCTCTCTGACTATTATTTCAAATTATATGCCTTCACCGCCTCTGATATAATTCGTCATAACTCTTAAGCAGGTTTCGTTATAAGCAGGAAATTGAAGCTAACACACCTAATAAGAAAATAGTTAATTTTAATCAAAGGTAATTCAGTCACTTTTGAGCTTTTTTGTCTATTATGTCGTCAACATCGACATTGAACAGGATAATGTAAGATTATATGAATAAGTCAACAATTAGTAATGTTTGATTGGATACTAGATTATTTTATACTTTATTTAATTTTTAATCTTTATCAGACGACCTTCATTTGATTCAAGAGAAAAAATAACCTTTAGAGAAACTAACCAGCCTGCTTAGCGGGCGAAGACCACTAATGTGTTAAATACTACTTTTGCTATTAAACTTGTTTTTATATTGAATTTTTAAAAATACAGTGAAAAAGGCTTTTCCCTTTAAAGCATAGATTATGAAGCACTTTCCAACACATTCAAAATAATGGAACAAAATCGCACCGTTTAAAAAAATTAAAATATTATACCTCATTTCACAATATGACAATATATTTAGCATTTAGCATATCAAAACTGTATTTAGTCTGCTTCCATTTGCAATTGGAAAACTATCCGAATTTTTTAGCTTCACTATATATAATACAAACATTTGAATACGCAAACAATACTCATTCAAAAGTTTAGTTTACTAAGAGATACGTATAATTCAGTTGAAAATTCTTCTTGAGCAATTTCCTCTAATAAGGGAATGGTAAGAGAATAATTTTTTACAGCCCTAAATATGAGGTATAGAATCTATATACAAAGAATAACTTGCAAATAAAAAGAATATTGCCCAGTTAAACTGATGACATTGAACTCACAGGCTATGCATACTAATTCTACATTACACCCTTATGTTTTCAAGGGTTAATTCCGTTCGCAGAAAAATTAAGTAGGGGGGAACAGCTCCTCTTTTTCCCCTTTTTATGCTTAATCATTGAACCCTCTAAACTGATCAGGACATGCTTTATCACAAAAAAATCTATATCCAAAATTTGGAGCAAATCGGATAATTCTTAATAAAAACCAATTTATATAATTTAAGAGGAATTATCCCCCTCTTTTATATACTTAACCATTAAACTTCCAAAACTATTCGGGAGATTTGAACGAAATCTGGCAATTCTGCATGAAAAACCCATTTATATAAATTAAGGCGAGGGGCATTAGACCCCTCATTTCCCCTGCTTATATTTATCCAATGAACACCTAATACCAATCATGGAAGTGCTTCATCAGAAAGATCTTATGTGTAAATTTTGAGCAAAAACTATTATTTCTGCATGAAAAACCCATTTATATCAATTAAGGGGAGGGGCATGAGCCCCTCGTTCCCACTCTTACACATATCGAATGAACTCCAAAAACTAATCAGAGAAGCGCCTTATCAGGATATAACTATATACAAAATTTCAAGTGAATGGGATATTTTTATCATGAGTTATCGCGTTACGCACGTACGAACGTATATACAGAACGGACGGGCACATAAGCTCTCAGGCTATCATAGCCTGTGAGCTAAAAACTAATTATATTTCAAGGCACGTACTGAATTTTCAAAGGTACTCTCTAACAATTATTATGCAAAACCGATTTTTTTTGTGTGTCCCTTTTAATTAATTAAAAATGCTATGAATGCTCTGTTTTAACGTGATCGTAATGAAATTCCGTGATTTATATCACTTGCAGTACATTTGAAATATAATACCGTCATTAAATTGCTCTCCAAGCGATTTTTCCCCATCAATTAATAATGTAATCGAGTTATTTTGAGTGTCCCTGTGAATGAACCATTAATCGTACATACTTCATTATTCAATACAAACATGATTTGGTTACAATAAATAAACTTTATTAATTGCATGAAAATCTCTCTATGTTTACAGAAATTAGAGCGTGGTCAGACGGACAGAAGACAAAAAAACTGAATGTAAAAAGCACTTTTTAAATTTGTTGAAAATAGTACTAATGAGAATTCTTAATGGATTTTTGAACACTCGTTTAGTTATGGAACAGCTGAAATTAATTATAAAAAAATGCATATTTTTACTTGCTTTATGTTTACTGACTTCATATGATTTTATTTTCTTCGAATTAAAATTGTCGTTAAAATTTATTACAAATAAATATACAGCGTGTTTCAAAAATGACCGGTATATTTGAAAAATCAATAAAAACTAAACAGGCAGCGATAAAATACACCTTTTTTTACAATATGTTTGGGACAACAGTAAATTTTCAGGCTCGTAAGCTTTAGAAATTAGTTAAAATTTTCAACAACAGATGGCGCTGCAGTCTGAAAAAATCTAAAGTACGATATTGTCCACATATCCACCATATAATAATATGGCATAGTCGCTGAACAAAATTACCAGAAACCTTTGTAAACGTGTCAGGCGGAATAGATTCACATGCACAAGAGATGTACTGCTTCAGTTGTTCAATTGTTTCTGGATTGTGGCGGTACACCTGGTCTTTCAATTTGAAAATCCTCTATTCTAAAGAATAAACCCTTTTTTCACAGCAAACTTGCAATCTGTGAACAAGCACACGTTTACAGCAGAAAGACGTCTTACAGAATGGAAAACTCACAGACTGTCGGTAGTATCTCCCTGAATTTTATTTCATTCAGTCGTACTTATTTATTAAAATATTTTATCTGACACCAAATTAAGCTTATTTATTTTAGTATTTCTAACTTAAACTTAACGTATGCATTAACCAGCCACTTTTATAAAAGACATTTTTATTCCATCGAAAACAAAACCATGTTGTTGCCAACAACACAAAAGAAAAAACAATCTACTTTCAACATCCTCCCACCTTTTGATAAATAGAATTTATCAAAACAATAAATATTCAAAATAATCTAAAAAATATTGCAAATAATTCTGTATAAACATAGTATTGAAGTTAAACAGTTAGAACTAAATATTATAATACAACACTTGTAAATAAATAAGTTTAAAATATCTCTCAAAAATATATTTAAAAATAGGAAGTTCAGTCAATCCTTATAACGTTTCGGAAGTTTTACTGTTCTTCCAGATTTAGTTTTAATACTTGTGGAAATGTTTTTGCCAGGACTACTCTTAAATTCGTAAACAGCTTTATGTGTGGGTTTGACGACATCAACCTTAGCGGCTTCAGTCGCACTTTTAGTAAAATCAGCTTTCTCGCACAGTTCATCACTACAAGAGATCTCTAAAGGATACAAATTTTGCACAGGCCGAGTAAGGTCTCCACTGGCAGTTTTAACTTTTACCACCCGGATACAATTGTTTCTTCCTGGATAAACCGTAACAACACGTCCAAGCGGCCAATCTAATCCTTTTTTTATTATCACATTTTACCAGAACAATATCTCCTTCCTTTATTTCTCTGATCAGATATTTTTGCTTCACAGATGATTGCACCAAAAGACTAAGATATTCATCTCGGAATCGTCTTCAGAATTCTTCTCGTAGTCTTTGTTGGTATCTCAATCTTTTTTGATATGTTGACTTTATCCAAATGATCCAAATTGGGAACTCCCACCGTTCGAATATCTTGAATAAACAAGGATGGAGAAAGCGGAACTAAATCTTCTGGATCATCTGACACATGTTAGAGGTCTAGCGTTGATTACAGCTTCTGCATCAAACAAAATAGTCAACATTTCTTCATAAACAAGAGAAGTTTTTCCCAAAACTCTTCTCAGTAATTTCTTTACCATTTGCACAATTCTCTCCCACCATCCTCCCCACCATGATGCAGTCGGAGGATTAAATTTCCATTGAATCCTGTAAATGGAAGTATCACGAGTAATTTGTTCCCAGTTAAGAGATTTCAAAAGATTTTCAGCACCGGTGAAATTACTGCCATTATCGTTATATATTATTCTAGGTCGTCCGCGCCGAGCGATGAATCTTCTTAAACCCAAAAGAAAACGATTCGTTGACACGCTTTGCAATAACTCAAAATGAACAGCTCTATATACCGCACATGTGAATTGTAGAATCCATGATTTGTCACCGTTTTTGAGATATAGTGGCCCGGCTAGATCTAATCCGGTCACTTCAAACACTAAAGCATCTCTAATTCTATCTTCTGGTAGTGGAGTGGGAATGGATTCGACTCCTTTTGCGGCATGTCTTCTGCACCGAACGCATTTTGCTATCACACGCTGTACAGTTTTCCTTCCTCTTAATATCCATAATTGCTGTCTAATATTCGTCAATACAGCTTGAGCACCTGCATGTGACATTTGCAAATGGCGTTCATGAATAAGTTTGTTAACAACATCATTCCTAGAAGGAAGTATAATAGGGCATAAGAAATTTCCTTTATCTGTTCTTCGTGTTATCTTTGTTTTGAGTCGTAGAAGTCCTTCATCATCAAGAAAGGTACAAAGATTTTTTATTTGCGTCTGACTCTCGCTTTCTCTAAAATGGTCTTGTTGAATAATTTTTGCTAATTTCTTTTCCGCATTTTCTAATTCACTTATCAGTAATTCTCCTGTAATCCTTTTATTTGGTTTAAGTGAATTGGTAGCAAAACGGAGTATCAAAGCAATCATTCTTATTATCTGGGAATATTTTGAAAACTTTCTATTATACCATTTTTCCTCTGCTCCAGTAGAATGAAGTGTGGAAAATAAAACAATCCCTTTCCGTTTTTCTTTTAAAACTTCTTCTTCATCTATTTGCACTTCTGATCTAGGCCAATCCTTTTCATCTTGTTTTAACCATGAAGGCCCTTCCCACCATTTGGATTTTAAATAAGCTTTGATTGAACATCCTCTTGAAGGCAAATCTGCAGGATTGTAATCCCCAGGAATATGTCTCCATGATTCAGCCTTGGAAAGAGTTCGAATTTCTTTTACCCGGTTGTTAACAAAGACTCCCCAGTGTTCATCTCTTTTTATCCATGTAAGAGCAGTGGAAGAATCTGTCCAATAAGTAGTTGGAATACCTTGCAAATCTAAAGCTTTTATTACAGAATGAGCAAGTCGTGCTCCAATACAGCATGCTAGCAACTCAAGCCTGGGAATTGTCATCGTATGCAAAGGTGCTATTCTACCTTTCGATTGAATCAGATGTAATGTTGTAATTTTGCTATCAACTCTCCTAAGGAATACAACTGTGCTATATGCAAATTTGCTGGCATCTGTAAAAACGTGAAGACTTATTTTTATGTTATGCTCACATATATCAAGACATCTTGGAATTTTTACACTCGAAAGTAGCTCCAAATCTTTCTTCCAGTCTTCAAATTTATTTCGAACTTCTTCTGGCAATTCTGTATCCCAACCTATTTTGAGATTCCATGTATGCTGTATAATAAGCTTAGGAATAACTGTCACAGGGCATAAGAATCCCAGAGGATCGTATATGCTATGAACAGTGGATAAAATACTTCTCTTTGTTACACTGTTGTTTAAACCTTTGATTGATGTTAAATCACAAAAAAGACTATCGTCATTTTTATCCCATAGTAATCCCAAAACAGATATGGGTTTCTCCGTACCATTTATTTCGCAAAAAGAGGAATTTTCCCAACCTCTAAGATCAAAACAAGCTTTTTCTAATAAACTTCTTGATCGCTGAATGAAAATTTGCAATTTTTCTTCATTTGGTAAAGAGGTTACGCAATTATCCACGTAAAAGGATCGCTTTAAGATATCGACTGTCTCCTGCATCTCGACTGGACTTTCATTTATGTGATGATGTAATACAGCAGCTAAGAGGAACGGGCTACATGAAAGACCAAAAACGACACTGCGATGCCGAAACACCTTCATTTTCCTTTTTTTCAAAATCCTCCCACCATAAAAAGCGAAGAAAATCGCAATCTTCCTTTATAACAGATATTTGAAGAAATGCTTTTTTAATATCTGAAATTACTCCAATCTTGTCTTTTCGGAACCTCATTAATATTGACGGAATTTCTTCCAAAAGATTTGGTCCTTTTTCGAGACAATCATTCAATGAAGGATGGCCCTTTTCATGACACGAAGCATCAAATACAGGTCTAATCTTAGTTGTAGAATTTTCCTTGAAGACGGCTCTATGAGGTAGGTAATGAGAGGGATTTTGAAGTTCTTCTTCCGGTACTACTTCTATTATTCCTGATTCTTCCCACTCTTTGAACACGGCATCATAATCATTAAACTTTCCCTCGCGTTTAAGCTTTAGCGACGTAGAAATGCATCTTTTCTCAGCAGTGTCCTTGTTATTGTTTAAATCATGGCTTGTTTCTTTCCAAGGTAAATGCACTTCATAACGGCCATTTTTGTCAAGTGTACAGTAGGGTGGATCGAAAATTTTTTTTTCACTGTGTCAAAACCTACCTATGCGGAAAAGATGTTCTCTTGGATGGAGATTAAGGGAAAAATAATTAAAAAAATTAATTTTTAATTTTAACACTGCCACAATGAGGTTGAATTTCGAAAAAAAGTGAAAAAAGACCTAATTTTGGCTAGATTATTTTTTATTCAAAATAATAGTTTAAAAAATTATCCAAAACCTACCTATGCTTAAAAGATGTTATATTATATGCTGAGTATGAGAAAAATAATTTAAAAAATTAATTTCGAAATTTAAATCTACCGCAATGTGGCTCAAATTTATGTATTTGAACGTTTTACGGTAAAAAATCAACTTTTGTTTTGTAAAATAAAATATGAATTTTAGACATTTTTAACATTTATTACAATTAGGGGATATTTAATTGATTACAAGATAAAAACTTTAGTTTCTTATTTAACAGCTTCATTAGTATTAAATCAAGAAAAATTGTCAACATTTCAATTGGCGATAATGACGTTCGGTATTGAAAATCGACATGAGATTTTGTAATTCAATTCAATTTTTATAAAACTGTCTCTTATGTATGGTCCATACGCAGCAGAAATACTTCCGTGACTCTTTTGATTATTAGTTTTGTAGAATGAGAGTTGCGCGAACAGATATTATTGATAGTAGATGTTATTGCCACTGAAATGATTGCTGGATTTACATATTGCTTCTGAAATCATGCCGTTACTAAAACCGCCAGTTAGTGGAGGTTCGACACATTTTCCAATTTAATTAAATCTATGAAATCCGTCGCAAAAGGTCAAAAAGCTGGTAAATGGAAAATATAGATAGTTTTTATGTAATGATTAGGATTACAGCAGACCGTTTGATTTCACTCGCGCGTTTTTAGAATTCATATACTGACATAAATGAAAATACAAAGAGCTTCTAACATGCTGCGAATAATCTTTCTATTTCACCAGTGAAACATTTGTGCCCAGCCGCGGTTCCATCCACGCTGCAAAAAGATGACATAATGGAACTTCATTGGTATGTAACTAGCACAAAAAACATTGTAGTGGACGCTTGAAGATCAGTCCCATATTTCTAATAACACATCCTTTAACATCTATGTTAACAGATATTACGTCACAACCGATAGCAGCCAACTTTATTACATGTATATTATTGTTAACACATGACAAAAAATGTACGTCGTGTTTTCAAATTGTTTGGTACTCTCCCGGAATTTATAAATATGTGGCCGATGTATTCGGAACCTAGTTCTTTTTTCAAGCTCAAGTCTGCTTCTATTATGATTTTTCTTCTGTTGTTTTCTAGTGATGCAGTCAGTCTTTACACCCATAAAAGTTTAAAGAAAATGGCCATGATCATAATCTTTTACAAATGACTAAAGAGAATGACTAAAACGATGGATTGGTCTTTGGTTTGTTTTGTCATGCCGATTTTTTTCTGTCAGTAGCATTCGACTCATAGTTTTGTGAGGTAATGCCCACGTCTTGAAGGGCACCAGACACGATGGCAGCACCTGCTTGGTCGGAAGTGCCCAAACTGTCCAATATTCTGATGATGTGACACCTAGCTCGGCAGCATTTTGGCTTTTCAATGATAGCTGATGATGTAGAAAAGTGAGTTTGTTCTCAATACGTCGGTTTAGTCTACACTCAATATTCATATTCATATTCAAATCTATTAAACTGAAAAAAATAGGCAGTATTTTCGGAAATGGTCCAAAAGGCTGTAGTAGCTTTCAGTATCTTATTTTGTTTTACAGGAATTAAGAAGAGCGCAATATTTGTCGTTAAACTAATTTTTCTTAGAATGCTGCAGTGGTAAATTATTGTGTTTGAATCTCATTTACAGGTCACTCCTTACTTATTAGCAACTCCTTCTCACTGGCAGGAAATAAATAGATGTTGACCGATTCCTTTCTTCGGTTATCCTTTAAATACCAATATGTAAATTTTATAACTTTTTGTATTAGGGAACATATTTACTGGCATATCAAAGCTAGACCCAAATAGGGTGTAATTCATATCTCTCTCTTTTTTTATTATTTTTTTTTAACAACGCCATGGTACAGTAATATTCAAGGTACACTAAGCTACACAATACACAAGCAGAAAAATTCCAACTCAAAAAACTGGAACTGCCAGTTTTTCGAAACTTTAAATTACTTGCAGGAGTATTAAATTTCGAAATTAGTTTTATTTATTTATTTATTTATTTATTTTTACTTAATATCCATGCAATATAATATTTCTTACGCAAAGGTAGGTTTTGATTGATATTAAAATGTTTATTTTGCGTCAAAATTAAATCTAACCAAATTTAGATCTTTACCCGTTTTTTCAATATTTTATCGAATTTTCAACTTTTTTGTGGCAGTATTAAATTTTGAATTTATTACTTATTATTGTTTTTTACTTAACCTCCATACAATATAACATCTTTTCCGCATTGTTGGATTAAAAAAAAATAATTAAGTAATTAGTTTTTGACAAAAATAACCTAACCAAAATTCGGTCTTTTTTGAAATTTTTTCGAAATTTCAACCCTTTTGTGGCAGTATTAAATTTTAAAATTAATTTTTTTTATTATTTTTCCCTTAATCTCCATACAATAGAACATCTTTTCCGCATAGGTAGATTTTGATTAATGGTAATTTTTTTTTCGCCATAGACAATCGATCCACCCTAGTGTACAGGTTTGTCTAAAATGCTCTAAAGCCGCTGTTTCTATTTCTTCTCTGAATTTCGTTTCAACAGGATCTTTAATACCCAAAATGTCTATTTCCCAAAGATTTGCTACTGATGCATTTTTTATGAACAATGAAGTTATCACATTGCTTAAAGAGCAGTCAAATTTTTCTCCTGGCACTTTGCCCATGATAAGCCATCCCAAGTGCGTTTCGCATGCAACTAAGCCACATCTAAGTTTATGCATGTTTCCGGTAAATAGTTGAGCACAAAAATCCGCTCCTATCAATAATTCTATACCAGGACAGCCTTTTCCATAATCAGCAATCCATATTTTCTTTTCTTTTAATTCCTTATTCCAAGATCCTTTATTAAGCCTAGGAATTTTACTACAAATTGTTGGCTGATCCAGCAACTCTGTATGACAGGAAAATTTTCGATTGAGTGTGTAGCGGAGATTATCGCTACATATCTTTTCCTCTAATAAAGCATAATTTATTTAACTGGATTTTTCTAATGCCATCCCACTTTGCTGAAATTTTGCTTTTACATAAACATATTATTATTCAGGCCACAAAATTTACTCTTAAAAGGTACATAGATATAAAATGATGTTTTACATGTCAAAGTCTATTTCATTTAAGTAAATTCTGTCCTAATGACATAATATGCCCTGTCTGTGCTATGTCACATAAAGATCCTAATTGTGTAAACACACCAAAATGCATTAATTGCATGAGGTGCAATGAATCAAGTAATACCCATTTTGACATTCAACATACAGCTTTTTCTCATAACTGCCCAGCTGTCAAGAGATATATAAACATACAAAGACAATCGCTTCATACAACTGAGTCTATTTCAAATGAGAAATAATGTTTTTTTTCTTTAATTTAATTTTCCTGGTCACACATTACATACTAAAGGATGAATTCACTACGTTTTTTTTTAAGCATTTTTATACATGTTGACAGATTTGATTTTCATTTTTTATAAAACATTTAGTATTTTGTTCCCTCACATTTCCTGTTACACTTTAAATTTTAACAAATTGTCTACACATTAATCTTGTGTACAAAAGTATTGTATTTTTCTTTATTCGGCTATCAAGCGCGCAGACGGTTGAGTAATAGAAAGAAGGCAAGTAAGAGTGAAAATTTTGATGCGGGTCGTCAATTTTGTTTTTCATTTGGTTTTGGTTGTTTCGTGTTGGTGTACACAATCATTTTAAACATATTTACTCAATCAAGCACACTTTCTTCGCCCTTTAATGTTTTGTTTATGCAGTAACAGGAATGCAGTTAACGTTAATAATATTTCAACTCTATTGTTACAGAGGCTACATTTTCCACATTTAATACATTTTTCATGGTCCTAATTTTTTTGGGTTCTCAATTAAATTTTAACTTTAAAAGGATTTTTGACAGTACAATTACATTTTTACTTTCCTCAACTTTGAGTTATATTTTTTTCTTTCAACTTATGGTCATGTGTTTTTCTCTAGGTCAAGGTATATTAGATACCAGGTCATGCGATTTCTTTTACACACAATTTTTCTTTCATGTGTTTTTACACAAGGTCATGTGTTTTTCTCTAGGTCAAGGTATATTAGATACCAGGTCATGTGATTTCTTTTACACACTCTTTTTTTCTTGCATGTGTTTTTACACAAGGTCATGTGCTTTTTCTCTAGGTCAAGGTATATTAGATACCAGGTCATGTGATTTCTTTTACACACATTTTTTTTCATTCATGTGTTTTTACACAAGGTCATGTGCTTTTCTCTAGGTCAAGGTATATTAGATACCCGGTCATGTGATTTCTTTTACACACATTTTTCTTTCATGTGTTTTTACACAAGGTCATGCGTTTCTCTAGGTCAAGGTATATTAGATACCCGGTCATGTGTTTTCTTTTACACACATTTTTTTTCTTTCATGTGTTGTTGCACAAGGTCATGCGATTTCTTACACTATCACATTGTGTTTTTTTTTCTATATACACTCAGTCATGTGCAATACACAAGGTCATGTGGTACACACTAGGTCATGCGAATACACATTAGGTCATGTGCAACATATCAGGTCATGTGGTTTTTACATTTTTTTTCTCTTATTTCTCGGGTTGAGGATTGTACAACAATTTCACTTGTTTTCTCAAAACTGGTTCATGAAAACACACAATAACACACAACACAGTCATGTCATGTGTTCACATTTTTTACACTTTTATCATGTGATATGAATCCTTCCCTTATTAAATATACAAATTACTGTGTATTAGGTAGTTGGAACCCTCATTCACACAAATATCTTGAATATTTTTTTCTTTTAACACACTTACCGTTAAATTCTCTTCGGTTCATTTTCTTTTGTTTTCTTTTCGTTAAAAGGCTCATTCAAACACAAAAAAAACAATTGACATTTTTTACTGTTTGTCATGCTCACACTTAACCATTTCATCTTAATTGTTCAAGGTTAGATTTATTCCCTTTACATGCTACAGTACTTCAAACGACACTTAGTTCATTTTTGTTTGTCACATTTACATTGCATGTTTATTTGGATTTTTTTTTCTTTTTCACACTACATGTAAATTCCCTTGTTACACTTACCTCTTTTTATGTAGTGGCAGTACATAAAAAGAAGGTCACTTACTTTACTAATAACTAATTTTCATTATATGCATTTTATCACAACGTTGTAGTTCAACATTAATTACAAATTATTTTGGACAGTGGAATAGTACCATGCAAAAAAAAACACAAAAAAAACCTTGTATCATTCTTATTTTTGAAATATTCCAGTTGTAGTAGCACCTGAACCTGACTATTTTGTTTTACTTTTACCCGGACAGACTGTTTCAATTTATCAGATGGATTACATTTCATCTTATACTTTTATTTTATTTTTTTAATTTATCCCCCAAAAGTCGTGAACCGTTCAAAATTGTGCCCTAAGGTTTCACGCCACTCCTGTCTTGCGAGACATTTCATTTTTACCTTGAATTGGCCTACCAATTTTTTATGTTAAATTTTTATGTGACTTCCAAGCGCGCTCCTTTCGTAGATCAGTGCGATTTTACTGAGGAGCGGGGAGGACTTATATTGTACGCAATATGGGTTCGTCCACTACTCCCTCTCCCCCTAGGGCCGACGTCTTAAACCGAAGCCATAATACTTGTACTTTTTATACAAGATTAAGGGCTACAACCTTTTTATGGGCATGCCAGGGGCATCTCTTTTTTTAGTAGTCCTGTGCCTTATGCACAAATTTTCATTTTCAATTTTTAACAACATACATCATTTTTAGAACATATTATTTTAGTTAGTTTTCTTTTATTTTTATTTTAAATATATACTATTTCTGTTTTGTGTTTTATAAATATATTTTTGCTTGCAATTATGCCATTTTGATCTCAAAAAGGATCAATTTAAAGAGAAGTTATCAAGTACTAAGCTATCAGGTGATCACAAATAAATAAATAAATAAATAAATAAAATACTTCTCTCAATTTTTGATCATGACATAACAAAATAAACAGCTGGTACCAGCGCCACAACAAAGAATTTAAATAAAGGATCCGATATTAATTAAATATTTTGTGGCATGTTTGAACTATTAAGGAGCTCCCTGTCATGATGAGTATAAAGATATATATGGCCATTGTTTTATTTACATATGCTGCAAGCAAATAGTATAGTCAATCATTTTTGTAGTACTTATATATATACTTGTATGTCTTTTGATATGTGTTTTTGTATATTTTGGTAGACGGCACATTCAGTATCCTCAAACTTATGACAATAATAGTATAAAAAAAAACTTTAATACAAGTATAAAGTTTTTTTTGTGGTGGCTGGGGTGAGTTATGTAGGGGAGATTATCGCTACATATCTTTTCCCCTTCATAAATGCAATAATTATTTCCCTTTAATAAGTTCTTAGTTGTATTTTAGATTCCCTTTTCACTAATAAACCCAGTAGTTTAAATTAATTCTACATTTAATAGTTAAGTTCTAACTTTCATACTCCCACTAATAGAAGTTAAACTTTTCATCTTTTGGAGCTCTCTGTATAAAATAATAATGAAACTTCCTTTCTCACAAATTTTCTGTTGCGTCTGTGAAAAACATCTGCCCATAGATACCGCACTTATTAACAAAATAAAGAAAGCTCTGGGCTTTGTTCATCATAATCTTTTATCCGTTACATTTTTATTAACATCTGCCTCACACACCTGTTTTCATTCTCACAATTAATGCTTAAAGCTAGAAATACTTTTATCTCTGTTTATCCTGACTGTGCTTTCTTTCTGTTCAATTGCGCATCTGGATAATATAATTGTGGTCAGCAAAACACCAATTTAAGTAACGGCCTGCTTTGCCCTTGTCTATTTCCCAGGCTTAAAATATTCCTATAACCCTATAAAATATTCGCAGATGCAAAAATAATCCTTGGGTTCCAGACCGCAAACGTTAGCTGATACTGAATGTGTAGTTTGTCAAATATCGCCAAAATTCTTTGTATGTAAAACTTCTTATGCCTTTTGGCGATAAGGGCTATGACGCTGTGTCGGCCACTTCAACGATTGCCGGCAGTCGATCAACATGTAGCTAGCTCGCTTGAGCTCTCAGAATCCCCTCCCCTTATGGGGAGTTGCAGTGTCGTGCCTCAAGTTAAATAAGTGTATCGTTAAACTAACTCTCGCTTTTTCGGAGTTTTTTTGTGTGTGCTTCTTTTTGGTAAATCACCTGGGCCTATGAACTAACACCTTTACAGAGTGCTTCAAGTTTTACTTTGAAAAGATTGTGATTCTTTTTTTCGGTATTAAATCCACCAAACAATGAATGTATTAAGCTTTTCTATTGCATCCAGACCCAAACTTTCAGCTGTGCTTTCTAGGATATAAGACTGTTGTGAGCCACTATCAATGAGAATTCGGGCTTGACGCTCCTTACCCTTTGACTTCAATCTAACTATCAGTGTTTGAAGTAAGACTTCTTCCGGTACACAATGACTTGACAAACTGACGTCTGAAGCTGCAGAATCAGAGTGATGTTCAGTTTGTTGAATTTCAGTCGATTTGTTAATTGGCTATTCAGGACACATCAAAACTAAATGTCTTTTATTGCATAAAATACATTTGATGTTAGTTTTGCAAAATTTCAAACGATGCCCGATTTTAAAACAAAGAAAACAGCATTTTTTTCTTCGTAAAATTTCGTGTTTTTGTGCCAAATTAAGCTTTTGAGCGTTAAAGCATTCTTTACTATCGTGTAATTTGTCACAAAAGACGCAAGAGTTCTTTACTTTCTTTTTATCAATGGTTCCTGAGAACAAATCAGCAGTGGGCGGCAGCAGTGGGCGGCACAAAATGCTGCGATATTTCTTTCCGTTGACGATATTCATTTATAAAGCTAGATTTTGCCAAGCGAATTCGTTCGTCACTTTCAACTTCCGTCTTCAAAAAGGATAATAAATTTTTCAATTTTTCACCGTAAACATTATTAGAAGAATCGGCTGTAATATTGCAAGGATTTCTTAACCATACTCTGAATAGCTCTTCCGGAATACAGGATTCCACAAGTGGAAAAAGCATTGCAGAATATTTATCTGAGGTTAAGCCTATCGATTCTAGAGCTCTTAAATAAGATTCTAGCTTATCCTACAAGTTACTAGTGTTCATTCTATTTTTAGACTCTGTAGAATTTTGAACAACAAGTTTAAGAAGTTGTCTGACATAAAACTCAATTAACAGTTCATCGCTCCCGAATCGCGATTTTAAACTTTCAATAGCCTTTTCATAATTTTCACTAGTAGGTGGAAAGCTATCAATTATTTCGCGAGCTCTTGTACCTTCACTTATGCACTGAATTAAATATTGAAATTTATCTTCATTTTCAATTTCATTATCTTCATGAATTCTTTTGAATTGGCTCCAAAAAGCGAGCCAATCTTTAATATCTGAACTAAATTTGATCAAATCTATTTTGGTAACTTTAATTTCTTTTTCGTTACAGGCGAGTTAGTTACTGAATTTGTATACTGCGATTTTAAATCTTTCTCTAAGTAAATTTCTACACTCACGCTAACTTTATCCATTTTTTCATTATATTTCTCTAGAGCGTTGCATTCAGCTTCATACTCTGTCATATCGCAATTTTCTAACATGTTGTTACTTATCTCGTTGTCTAAATCTACCAAGCGATTGTAAATTCTTTTTAAGCTAGCAAAAGTAGATTTAATATTTTCCTCCTTAGGATTATCTTCTTTTAATAAATTCGTTAATGTGTTGTAAGTTTTAGAAAAATTAGCTCTAACAGGATAGCGCTTTTTAATTAATAGTTCCATATTCATTAAACGAAATAAAGTAAAATGGTACCTTTTTAAATATCACGTCTTTGCTGTCACCACTAATGTCGGTAGTATCTCCCTGAATTTTATTTCATTCAGTCGTACTTATTTATTAAAATATTTTATCTGACACCAAATTAAGCTTATTTATTTTAGTATATCTAACTTAAATTTAACGTACGCATTAACCAGCCACTTTTATAAAAGACATTTTTATTCCATCGAAAACAAAACCATGTTGTTGCCAACAACACAAAAGAAAAACAATCTACTTTCAACACAGACTGCGCTTTCTTCTATAACTTTCAAATCGCCTACAGCGCCATCTGTTGTTGAAAATTGTAACTAATTTCGAAAGTTTGTCTACCTGAAAATTTACTGTTGTCCCAAGCATATTGCAACAAACGGTGTATTTCTATCGCTGCTCGTTTAATTTTTATTGATTTTTCAAATATACCGGTCATTTTTTAAACACCCTGTATGTTCTTACTTACAAACGTCATTCTTACTTACAAGTCTCATGATAATTCTTCTCTACAAATTTAAATAAGTAAGTTTTATTATTCTACTCCCTCTCCCATAATTTTTACCAATAACCAGTAGCCAACCAATATTGTCAATGTTGGCTACATCTTGGAGCAATATTGGTACATTGACAAAGTACTGGCATGAAATATTGCTCCAATATTGGGGTGTTTACATTTTGCCCTTATTTGGCCAATATTTGCGGCAATATTATGATGATATTGGGGTTTCATTGGTAATATTGGCAACAAAATGCCAAAATTGGTTAAATATTGAGGTTTCATAGGAAATAGTTCCAATGTAACGCCCATATTTGTACAATTTTAGGAATTCATTGGAAATATTTCTAATGAAATACCAATATATAATCAATATTGGCGTTTTATTAGCAATATTTTAAATAAATGAAACATTGGCGCAATGTTTGACCAATATTGGTTTGCCAGTGTGTTTCCTATTGAAACATCTCATTTAAATTTAACAAAATTATTACACTTTTGTTCAATAGAAAAGAATACTGAAAAAGAAATAAGAATCCTTTGAACAAACCAAAAACATTAATCTTACTACACTGTATTTTGTGTAACGTAAGCAGTAGCAAAGCTCAGAAAGAGTTGTGTCTGAAGCGAACAATGGTTAAGAAAATGAGTTTTCTGGAGAAATATGATGAATGATTTTTGAAGAGAAAATGGAAACCAATTTTTTGCTCACAATGTTTTGTACTCCAGAAATATTTTGCAGACACAAAATAGGAATTCTTCATCTGTCATAAAAATTCAATTTTGTTATGCTACATGCGAGAAACATGCGAGTTTTAATAAAATCATTTCTAGTACGTAAAATTACAAATGTTTCGCCTTTGCAGTGGTTTATATTTATGATCAGTACGAAACATCTTATATTATAGGACATAAATAGACATTCAAAAATTACAAATTTATTTCGTTTTAAAGACTTGATAAAAAAAACTAAAAATCATTTTTGAGCAAGTCGGAAATTGCAATCAAGCATAACAAATGAGGTGCATTTGCACTGTAACGTAGTGAATTAAAGATATTCAGATCTTACTTCAATTGTAAATATTATTTTGGATACAATGTAATAGCCGAAATCTTTTGTGTGTCCCTGTAAATATTATCTGTTTTCGATTGTTCAGAAATTAATTTGTAGTAAACCTCAGCAAGACATATTAATTTCTTAGAATCTGAAATAGCTTAATATAACTAAAACGCGCCTAAAAAAATTTTCCCTCTGTACCATTATCTAATGTATCATACTTTTGTGTTGTCTTTGTAAATTTATGAGAAATATCCTTTTCATCATATACTGTACAGGATGCATATTTTAGAATATATTTCATAGATGCATATAAATTTTATTATGTTTGAAAGAGTGTAAAATCTTTTAAATGCACTTGAAAATGTATTTTCCAGTAGGCTCTGTAATGCAACTGAGTACTTTTTATTGTACTTGTAATTAAACTATACACCCGATTTTCATAAAATCTGAAATGTCTCAACAAAATTATACAAGAATTATATATTTTAAATTTCCAACGATTCGGTTGGGTAGTTTTTATTCTGTTATGTGGGATGGACGGACGGACAGACATATGGACATCTGGACGGACTAATTGACGACTGTAGGTGTAAATATAAACTTAATTCCGAACGCACCTAAAAATCCTCTTTTATAAGCATTTTAGTTTCATCATGGAAATCCCGCCTGATCTTTTGAGTGCAGTAGTCTGGTTAGTCCTGCAGTTTATTTTTACACTGGTTAAAGTGTACTAATGATGCCTTGTGGCTGCTTGGCGAAACGTATACTGAATGTATTCTTAATATTTCTGCTAAAACTGTGTTGAAATCTGTTTATTTATTTATTACTTAAAAAGATTATGCATTTAAAAAATTGATGTTTTTCTCTAATCTGTTTACTCGATTCTGTATAACAAAACATATTGAAACATTTGTTTTAATGAATAATATGGATGAATAAAATTATAGATGCCAACCCCTCTTAATTATTCCGGAGTCTGATCAAATATTTGCGTGCTGGAACCGGAAAAAATTCACAAGAGAATGTGTCTTCATTCTACTATGCAAATCGTCAGTTTCATTTTAAAATTTTTTATCAAATAAAATTTCCAGTTGAAAGCATATTCATCTTGGATCAGACTCCGGAATAAATTAAGAGATGTTCGCATCTATAATAAAATGTTAAAGTAAAATTTTATTGGGAAAACAAAATAAATATTGTAAACATAATATTGAATAGTTAAAAAATAAACAAATATTAAAATTAAATAATAGCAATTAAAATTGACAATTCAGTCAGCTACAATGACAATCATCATTGAAAAGGTGTTACTTTGCTCTCGGTACAATATTTGACTTCGGGAATTTTTTTCTTGTTGTAAATAGCTTGTTGCAGTTTGAAAATCTTTTTTTTTTCTCGTTATAAATATCTTGTTAGAATTTGTAAATCGTTTTTTCTCGTTGTGACTAGCTTGTTGCAATTTGTGAATCTTTTTTTTTCTTATTATAAATAGCTTTTTGCGATTTGTCAATCTTTTTTTCTTGTTGTAAATAGCATGTTGCAATTTATGAATCTTTGTTCAAATCAATTCTCGATACTGAATGCGAGAAAACAAGGAACTGTATATTGAATTTAATAAAAAATATCGACTGGAAAGTGGATAGTTAAAAAATTAATTTGTTTTAAACAGTCCAATAGTTAAGGAAATACAAAGGTATTTCCTTAAAAGGAATGATATCCGTATAAGAAATGCTAACACAGATAATATTGTCGTTCTCAATAGATGTGATTATTGTGATAAGATTTAAAATTGAATGCAAGAGATGGGCTATGAAACTTTTTAACATGTCTTGAATATATCGAATTTCAGATAAACTCAGGAAATGAGAAGAAATAACTAATGGCCGGGTTGGACTGGACATCGAAATCAAAGAAAAGTCAATGCGTTATTCATAAAATGTAATTCAATATTCATTAGCTAAAAACAATTGTTGCTACTTGGTTTTTCCGTTGACCAATTTCGCCAAACTAATAACCAAATTATGCATGTTTAATTAATTTTTATTTTAAATAACGAAAAAACAAATAATTAGCAGAATATTAATAAAAGTACAAATAAAAATCACTTAACGATGTTTTAAAAACGTGTATCATGTTTAATGTCATTTAATGTGACACTCACGATCATACATTATCGGCACTTAATCTAATAGTTTGGCGATATTTTTTTGGTCAACGGGATGACCAAGTAGTACCAAATTTTTATGTACAAGAACTATATCCATTCCATATAGACTAATCTGATATTCCCGGTGCAAGTAAAATTTTCGATGTTGGATTAGGTACTTGACAATCAATTGTGAAATAGCTAATCTAGAGCTGTTCTTCTGTTTTAATAAATGTAATAAAAAAAGTTTTAACCCGTGATATTTATCCGTATATGAATAAACAATGATGACAAATGTTGATGCTTCTATATAACAAAATAACACCTTGTATTAATATATTCTTCCTAATTGCTAAAAAGGCGTAACAGTTAAATAACTTTATTTAACTGTTGACATATGTTTCCGCTCATATCACGAGTCATTTTCAAAAGAAATTAAAAATGATATTCCAGAGTTGTACGGTCCATGGTGCATTGCACTGAAATGTCATCATTCATTTCTCTAGCGACGCAGGGTATTTTTTATTTTATTTGAATTTTTGATTCTATCCTTTAAACCATTAAGGAATTAGTACCACAGTTTTGGTTGGTTGAATGATTTTATAACATTACATATGAAATTTTTACGAGTTAGAATCTCTATTGTTTCTGTTGTAATGAATGGATAGTATTGTTTATAAGAAAAATTTGTTTTATTCTCTTTGAAATTTATATGGATATTTTCTTCTTGGTGTAATTTTGCAAGTGTCCATCTATTATAAGAAAAACTGTTGAGATTCTTTTTAGTATAATTTTTAATTTGTTCTGAAAGTAACTCGATGATGAGTTGAGAGAAATATGAGTTAAAATCAAAGATTTTTGTGTTTTTAAAGATTTTCCTTACATCTTTTCAGGAATTGGGAATAATACACTGATGTTTCTGCTTTTCGTAATAAGCTTTCACTTATTTGTAATTTTCAGTTTCAATATGATATTTTAAATACAAATAAATATCGCATACCTAAGTTAATTTTGAATACGCATTGTGTACTATATCCCATTATTGTTATATTTCTAACAAACTTATACGCAGATAAATTTACTATATTACGGAGATCGCATTAGTGTGCAGTGTACTACCCACGAGGGAAAAAAAGCAATATATTTTCTAAGAAATATTGTGAAACTAAATATTTTAAATAAGTAAATTCATTGATTTTTTTTTTTATACTGATATGCAGTGACTTCTCAATTTTATGCTTATTAAAAGAATAAAGAGAATAGGATTCCGCAGTTAAACATGTTATGTATAAATTATTATTTCATAAACGCCTCATTATATCCACGAAATAATAAAACATTTTCAAGAATTGCATTATATATTTAAATGCATTATACCTTTTTTTCTATTTAAAACGCTAAGATAATATTCAATCAACTTTTATTTCTTTCAAAAATTTCCTTATTAAAAGTTATATTTTTCTTTTTTTTATAAAGCGATATAAATTTGTTTTGCTATACCAATAACGTTAGTATTAAATTAGGATTTAAAAATTCACAATATTTATTGTCATAACTTTAAAAAAATTACCTTATTTAATGACAAACAAAATGACACCTCGATAAAGAGAGTTACACTATTTTATGAAATTGGTAGGAAACAAACAAATCCGAATAAAAGTCATGAACATCGAGTGAGCTAGAATTAAGGGGTTAAGAAGATTTCGGATATATATGTTTCTTTATTTTCGCCAGCATTCTAAATACCTTGTGAAAAAATATTGTGCAAACAGATATCGAAATTAAGGTGTGAATTTCTTACCGCGTGTACAAGAAACTTTTATTTGTCACAAAATACCTTAGTAACTAAAATGGATAGTGCAATTTAGAAGTTTGCTTTCCATTTTTGTTTAGCCAGATCTAAAACTACATACAGAAAATTTATTTTGAGGGGACTAGTCGGATTTCTGGTTCAAACGCCATAACAAACTCTTCCCAAATTTTCGTTAAAGGCCATCGGTTGTTTATGTAAACACCTTCATTTATCTGCTCTAAAATTTTTTTGACCTTCTAGTGTGACATAATTCTGTTATGAATGATTTTAATAACATAGTAATGGTGTCATTTGTGTCAGATTTTTTTTTAATGCATAATAAATATATCTCCACTTTTTTGTGTGGACGACCACCGATACTGCTTTAAAATGAGCGCTCAAAAACATGATAGAAAAACTTTATTTTGTTGAGAATAATTAGACCTTCATTTTTATGGTTCTTTAATTAAAAAGTGAAAACGGAACCATTATAATATCAATCACGTATCTGTCTGTCCGTCTGTCACATACTCATGAACTAAGAAATGTGGCAATCTGAAATTATAGGAGGTAATAAAAACTGTTGACTGACATAGTTACAGTTTATTAACCATTTACAAATATATCTAGGAGGACGGTAGGGAACTAATTCAGAGCCCGATCAAACTGAAGTTGGGCCCAGGGCCTCTTAAAAAGTTAGGTCCCCCTACCTACCCATTTTCGGCGACACTTTCAGAAAAAAAGGTTTATTTGATGAGTTGATAAAGTTGTTTGAGTAAAAAGTGCCTAGATTAAAACTTCTAAAATTTATTAAGTCATTCACAATATTTAAATTTTAAATTTCATATTTTATAAAACCATATTATTTGAAAAGTATTTGATTAAGGAAAAAAATCAGCCACATAATTTATGGGCCCCTGTAATTGGTGGGCCCAGAGGCCCGTGCATTAATCAGGCCCAGAGCTAACTAAGTTACGTGAAAAAATATCTTTGTATATCGTGTGAAAGCTTTCGTTATGCTGATATTAAAAGTATATTTCTTTTAATTTTAAGTATTATATTTTCAGAGAAATCGTCAAAAAATAGTGCAAAAATATGTACCCCCTACCCTCTAATTCCGAATCTACTAGAACTAAAATTATGAAAAAAAAATAGAGGTTATAGATGTTACTTTAAATCTTGCAGAAAAACTATAGCGATTACTCTAGATCGCACTTTTTTTTAAGATAAGAGCATTTTTTTGTTACACACAAATTTCGACATGTGGGCATTGAGCAAATGTGATGAGGAACGTTGAAGGTACATATCGTAGCAGAGATATAATAGCATTGTTTATAATGCTATTATATCTCTGCTTTTAAAAAGTTCGTTAGTAATTAGTCGAGATATCAACAATGAAAGACAGGGACGGTTTGACCATAAATAATCACAGTATCGGCATACGATCGGCTTTAAATGCCCAGATGAACCCTTTTAATAATATATTATGTAACGCAATGCCTTGTAGCAGTATGAAGAAATAACCTTCATACTGTTGCAAACATAATAATTTAATTAAAATTAAACACATAAATCACAGTTCGTACGTATAAGATATTAAAACACACACACACACACACACACACATATATATATATATATATACATATATATACGTTTTAGTAGTAGGACTTTTAAAAAAAGTATTATTTGCTTTACTAAAGCAAAACTTTCCTTACTTGGGATATAGCGATCACTACGTTACGAAATTTCGGTATTAATTTATTTTTATTATGGATGTTACATTTTCATAAATACTGTGGGTTTGCGACTGCTTTTATTAAGTGGGTTAAGATTATTCTGTATTTAAAAGTTAAATAAAAATCTAGTCTGAAAAAAGCGTCATGAACCACTGCGGCTTTGCAAATTTGCGAGTTTTTTTTTACCACTCGTTCCTTTAGCGCAATGCCAAGTAAAAACCCTTGTGAACAAGGGTTTTATGTTAGCTATACTAGAAAAAGGGAAGGCTATCACTACGCTGAAATGAGATTTATCAAATGCTAAAAGAAGTTTAAATATGCACTATCTTTTATTCTCAGCACTGAGTTAAGTTCCTTATAAAAATGTAAAGATAAGATAAAAAAGTGTTATTAACAATAGCAGTGTTTGATATTTTTTAGGCTTCTTATCTCTTTGGGCTTTTAGGTTACACCCATTCATACGTTTCTGATATAGACAGATATAACCAACTCTACTTTGTATAGTTTTTGACACAAAGTTTTACTATTCATTGAACAAAGGTTTTAATTTAATAATACTATTAAATCTTTCATTATGAGAGTTCTTTGCTTAATTTTTAATCTTTTACCATCGGCTTTTCAAAACAGAAAATTTTCTGTACTTAAATGCTCCAATTAAATAAGGTAAAATTTACAATAAAAAATAACTGGTTCTGATAATGAAGGTTTCTGAGAATTTTAAATGGCATGTACACCAGTCGCTCATCCTCAGAGGGTTGATATTACAAACATAGTATATAGTAGGAAAATTTCTGAGTGCGAGAAGTACTCGCACTTGACCGTTTATTATTATCAAAATGGTTCCCAAGTGTTTGTCAAGAGCCATTAAAATTCATACATTACGCAATTTGTAATCTATTTAAATTATGCGTTGATATGCAAAAAATCTGTATTTTTTAAATATAAATCATTGTTCAAAATGCGTCTCTAACTATTCTTCGCTAAAGTAATTTGTGTAAACCAATAATTAAGATTAAACTATGAATATAAATTTCAAATTCTTCCGTTAGATGTTTTATCTTCATTTAAAGAAGAAATACAATTACTCTAAAAACTTCATGAATAAACCGCGAAAAAGCCCTTCCTTTAAATAAATTACTCTTTTCAGAAAGAACCGTAATTGAATTCCGAACTATAAAGATGTTACGTTCTCATATTTCTGTATCTTTCAAAAGAGACATAAATATTGATTTTCAAGTGGTTTTTTTTCTACATTATCAATTTTTCTTCTTTGAAAAATTTGTTTCCGGAAATTATTACAAAGGAAAAGGTTCAATTACAAGAAAATGTTTTATTCAATCATTTAAATTTTGAAATAGAAAATATGTGTATTATTTCTAGAGAAAAAAGTTTATTGAACGGAAATAAAGGAAGAAATTTATAATGAAGAGAAGTACCGTATTTACTCGTGTATAGCCCGCGTTTAAAAAAAAATTAAGGGAAATTTCCTAGGTGCGCGTTATACACGGGATAATTTATTTTTTATGCTGGATGTAATCACACGATATACATATGAATCAAGAAATGTATTCAAAAGAAAACATTAAAACTAACTAAAAATTTTATTTAATAAATAAATTTCTGCATCTTTATTTCACTCCTTAAATTTTTTATACAAAAAATGCTAGTAACAATATTTTAACGGTAATTAGCAATTCTCGTTGTTGTCACTGATTATAATCCTCCCTCATTCACTCCCTAAAGGAAGTTTAAAAATGCATTTTCGCTTTTTTTTCTTGGCCTAACGTAATGTTTACCTGGACTTTCTTTACTTAAATTCATTTAAACATTACTTGATTTGTCACATCAAATTTATGGTGCGCGTTATATACGAGATTTTAAAAAAATCGTCCTTTTTATTGTACAATAAGGGGTACGCGTTATACACGCGTGCGCGGTACACACGAGTAAATACGGTTATATTTTTTCAACCAGATGAATTATATCTAAGTTTAAAGCATCATAATTGAAGTTTATTCAAACGGAAAGAGAAATGTTAAAACAAGGACTCGAATATGAATACTTCTTCACGAAGGATATAGGTTCGGGAACAAGTGACTCTGGTGGAGGTCTGTCTAAGAAAACCTCAACCGTATTTTCGCAAGTATATCCAAGTAAAACGGATTAGGCAGGCGAGCGCATTTGAGTATGAACCAAGTATTTCCCCTCTACACTGAAAAAAAAATAAAGTACTCAGAAATGAGTAAATCGATCATGTACTCATATCAAATTGAGCATCTTTGGATAAAAAAAATGAACACATTGCTTTCTCAAATTTGAAACATAATATGTTATCAATCAGGATATGTTAATGTCCCGACATGTTGTACCCTGTATATGTTTATTTCAGTCATTACACATAAAAGATGCTTTTTTATGAAAATATTAAATTATGCACAATATTTTAAAATAATTTAAAAGTGCTTCTAAATAATGCTCTTGTCATAAAAAATATTCGACTTTGATATTTTGCTATTTTTCTTAACAAATAATCAATTAAACTTTTATTGTTGATAATTTTGAGCATGAAATAAATGCCAGTATACTTTTTTACTTTAACTTGTAAGTTAAGGTTATAGTTCATAGCGATTTATATTTGAACACAACCACGGAAACAAAAATGAGCACATGTGTTTCTCAGATTTGAAAACATTTAAGTGCTAGTTTGAGTATGTAAAGTACATTAAATTAAGTATTTTTTACGTAATTTTGAGAACCCTTTTTTTCAGGGTACCAGATTTAAGAACAGAACATCTCGATCATTGGATGACGGCTTGCTGTGTTACTGATCTACATTTTGCGATATTCAGATGCGACGTTTCCGTGTTTTCACGAGATTTCCTAAGTTATAACAGAAGCTCGGATTAATAAAACTAACGCTGCAATTCGTAGCCATGTGCAACAAGAAAAGTTAACTATGTCGCCCGGCACCATTCAGATAACTTGACAGGTCAAAGGAATAGTCACAAAGGACAAAGTATCAGGATTCGAGTCCTTCTCTGGACGTTTTTGGCTCTTTTGTAATAAACTTGAAATATGATAGTCCAACCTTAATTAGGCAAAATTAGCTGGACTTACATCGCACTAGGTGTAAAAAATGTAAAAAGGGATTACATTGTTTAACATGCTCTGGATTAGCATGTTAAACAGTGTAAATACAAACCATTGTTTCATGTGAAAATTTAACATATATTTTTCCACTTCCTATAATTCATTTGTTATATATATAATATTTTAGATCGCCCAGTAGAAAACTTTTAACAAACTATAAAATCTTTACCATAAAAATATACATTTTGGTTTATTTACCACTTCACTTTAGGCAGGTGTGGATCATTAGATTCCCGTATTTCTGCTCTTCCATAAAATACAGGTTTTTTTCTTGTGCTCAATACCTTAAATTTTCGTGCTGTCGGCTGTTGAGTACTAAAACCCTTGATTTTTATGCTTTAGAAATTTTAAACAGTCGTTATTAAAACGTCTACATGAAATCAATGATGAAATTAAAAAAAATGTTTAATAGGAATCGGGAATTTGTGGAAACTTAAAATTATTGGATCATTCTCAAGGAACTTCTAAAGCAGGATAAATATTCAGAATAAGTGTTACCGAACTAAATATTAAAAACACAAATACTTTATGTAAAATATATCTATAAAAGTTCTATTACACGCAAACATTTGAAGGGACGAAAGTTTTCTGTGACACGACATATTCCCCGCAGCTCATGGCTATTTGTGAAAAGGCTTTTCCATCGTCAGATTTCCAAGTATTTGATTGGCTTGCTACAGCCAACTCCTTCATTTGAGGAGTCAAAGACGAGCCGACAGAGGATAGTTGCTTGCTTTCGAAGGGACTCCCATGAACTCATGGGATAATATAGAGACGCCTGAAAATTGAAACCGCTTCGAACCTTCATGTAATAGTAATTTAAGTTTTAAGAAAACATAAAAAATATATTTTTACATAATCAAATTTTATTGAAATAATTATAACTGTTCAAGTTAGCGTATAAGCGTTCCGTTTAACACATTTTATTTTGCATAAATACTTAAATTTAATACAATTGATCACATCGACGAGTTTGCATTTCGTTTTAATAAACCCACTTAATCCTTAACATCATTCTCTTGACTCTAAAAATAATAATATCGGATGTGTAATAAAATTAATGTAATAAACATAATAGAATTTACATTTTTACAAATATTTTAAACATACTCCAGTAAAACTGAATAAAAAAATCTAGACTATAGTATTTCTGCTATTTTTCGACTTTCGTGTAATCCCTGATTTTGTTGTTGTTGTTGTTGTTATTTTGCACAGCCTGGCATACACTTTGATTTTGAAACTTAAAAACACTCGCAAGAAACGAAATGACGTTCTTTTCATCATAAAAACGATTTAATGAATATTTACCTTACATTTTAAAATGATCCAACCACACTTCTGGACAAAAGCCTCCCTTACGAGTAGCAGTAGCATATGTCTCAGCTACAAACCGACCGACCAACCAACCACACTTGTTCTGGCACTGTTGTTGACATTGTTTCCTCAGTAATTGGCACTATTAGTCAATTAGTCAACACGACGTCAATTAGAATTTAAAATTATATCGGAACAAATCGGAAAAACATGCCGTTCGTTCCTGAGCCATTTTCAACAAAAATGCCTAATTTCATTAAATTAGTTACAAGAAAGGAGTAGGTGGGACGAAATTTTTATTGAAAATTAAAAAAATTTTCTCTTACAGTTACTGCGTTAGGACATTTTCTTGGCACACTGTATATAGAAGGGAAATTTCTGATCGCGAGTAATGCTCGCACTTGACCGTTTATTATTGTCAAAATGGCTCCCAAGTATTTTTCAGGAGACACTACATCACAAAAGAATAAGAAGGTTCTATCTGTGTTTTTGAAAAAAATGACTTATTGATACAGAATTGTTATATTTGTATCTATGAAGGCATTTTTGCACCAAAACGATGTTATACATAATTTTCCCATGGCATTACAATTATATTATGATAAGATTTTAATCCAGAAATGCCTTCATAGATACAACTAGAACATTTCTTTAACGATGTCATTTTTTTCAAAAACACAGATAGAACCTTATTATTTTCAAGTGACGACTAGCCGTCATATATTAAAAAAATTGTGAGCTTATACTTTGATATGCAAAAAACTGTATTTTTAAAGATAAATCATTGTTCAAAATGCATCTTTAACTATTCTTCGCTAAAGTAATTTGTGTAAATTAATAATTAAGATTAAACTAAGAATATAAATTTCAAATTCTTGCGTTAGACGTTTTATCTTCATTAAAAAATATATATATAATTACCTTAGAAATTTCAAGAATAAATCTTGAAAGATCAGCTTCAAATAAATTACTCTTTTCAAAAACAAACGTAATTGAATTCCGAAATCTAAAGATGTAACGTTTTCATATTTTTGTATCTTCTAAAGAGACATCAATATGGATTTACAAGCGGTTTTTTCTACGTTATCAATTTTTCTTCCTTGAAAAATTAGTTTCCGGAAATTATTACAAAGGAAAAAGGGCTCAACTACAA
The DNA here is from genome assembly GCA_964019185.1 of Maratus speculifer. NCBI lineage: Eukaryota > Metazoa > Arthropoda > Arachnida > Araneae > Salticidae > Maratus > Maratus speculifer. The sequence goes on from OZ025298.1 coordinate 161,140,239, forward strand.
GAAAATGTTTCATTCATTCAATCATTTAAAATTTGTTCTAGAAAATATGCATATTATTTCTAGAGACGTCATTTAATCATTTATATGCCTTTATTTGTTTGCAACATTACTGCAGATACTAAAAATTAAATATAGTTTATAATAGCTCCATCTGAAGCGATTCATTTATAATTTTCCAAAATAGCATGACATTTTATAACATTTTTAAAAATTGTTAAGGGGGAATGCCAACAACAACAACAAAAAAATAAATAAATAAATAAAAATCTACTATTTTTCAAATATTTTTACATTTGTCTACAAAAATGGAATACTTCAGTTGTCGACTTCAATAATAAAATCTCAGACATAAATTGTGATGTTGTTTTGAAATAGACTGCATTTAAAAATATTTTTTTTTTCTCTATACGATGATATAAAAATTGAAAACGTACGACGCATAGAAGTTTGAAATATAGATTACCAGTATTTAACAACACAATGTCACATCCGCTTTGTTTGTGGATTGGCTTTTTTAACAGAACATTATTTTTTAGAGAAAACACTTTAATTGCTCGTCTAAAGAAATAGCATATCGGGGGCGTAAAAATACGCTTTTTAATTTCCTCCTTCGAGGAGGAAGTAATGTAATCGAATTTGAATTTGACTTTCAGTTTTTGAGTGATTTACATTTTTATGGTCACATATCCTGAAAAGCCTGAAAAGCATTCTCTGTCGGTCCATATTTCATATGCCTGTGGGTCCTCTTGTACCATCGAAAGATATACACAGTTAATCACAGATTTGTTTTTTCTAACTATAACTTCAATTTAAGTTTTGGGATTGACATATTCGGACAGATATAGTATACTTTTTGTTTAAAATTGTATCGTGAATACCGTCATAACTTAAAAGACACAAATGAAGATACTTACGATATTAATTAAACTTGTTATTGATTTCGTAAATCAATGTTTTCCCTTCTTTATTTCAAATATTTGCTTTTTTTTCATTTATGAAAATATTTTAAAGTACGTAAATACCGTCATAATTTAAAAGACACAAATGAAGATAATTACGACATTAATTAAACTTGTTATTGATTTCGCCTACCAATGCTTTCCATTCTCTATTTCAAATATTTGCTTTTTTGTTCATTTATCAAAAAAAAAAATTTTTAAAGTAGGTTGCGTATTTAAAGTAGATTTAAAGTAGAATGCCTTGGGGATAAAATGGAACAATTTTAATTTTTTAGAAAGTTGAATTTTTATGTTTTAAATAGTTAGAAAATTACTATTCACATTGTTTAGTTTCCTTAGATTAATGTATGTCGTTATCGCATATTGCTCTTTTCTGAACGTACATAATGCCAATTCCCATAATTGAAACCTAAATTGCGTGCCATCATTCACCTGGAGGTTTTTAAGTTAATTAAATTCTACATTCATTAGTTACTTCATTTGTAAAAATAAGTCTTTTAAAGTTTCACTTCGGGAGCAACAGAATGGAATAAAGATATGCAAATGCTTTTTACATATATTCATTTCACATATCAAAATAATTTTTAAAAAATACAAGATTCTATCGCAAAAATAAAGAAATAAAACAAAATAAAAAATAAATAACATTACATTTATAAAACTTTATATACTTACCCGCGAGTAGTCGCGACTTTTTCTACAACGTCATTAGTCGCGCCCGGTCTTTTCGCCGCTGGCCTCCCACATACCAAATATGTAAAATAAGAAATATTTTTCACCTAATATATGACGATAACATTTCAATGAATATATAAATTTGCAGTTTTCTTAAATTATGCATTTTATTCATGAGATATGGTATAATTAAAAAAAGTAAAAGTGAACTGACATTAGTAGTTGTCACGTAGACTTTTTCGCCAATTTCAACTTTGTTTCTAAAAATGTAACTGAAAGAAAAACAGAGGTGTCCTGTTACTTCACTAAGGTGTTCGAGAAACCTTCAAAGTCAGCTACATGGTAGATCTCCGTTGTATTTGTAATCTGATACAAGTTAGGAGAAGATAAGTTATACGGGCGGCGAAAAGACTGACACGCGACTACTGACGGGTTAAAGAATTAGAAGAAATTACACTTGACTCATGTTGCGAAAGCTGAAAGATTGAAATCTTGTTTCAACACTCTGGAACTGCATTTTAATTATTTCTTCAAATATTTGTACGATGTTTTATTATTTCTTGGTAATTGCTACTGCATTATCAAATGTTAATTTAACGTCTCTTTTCCCTCCGAAAAAGTTTTTTTAATGTAACAATTATTAACCAACATTTTATTTTACATAAATTACTCAATTATTTGATTTAAAATTACAGTTATAATAAATCATGATCATTAAAATAATTGATCAAAGAGAAAGCGTACTGCAATTATCTTAATTCGAGTAGATCAATCATCCTATCAGATTTTTCAGAACTCGTATATTCAAAGAAAATTAATGAGTTAATTAAATAAAGCGATCATAATTACTGTATCTCAATCGTAATTATATAACAATTCAACTATCATTAATCATATCTTAATTACAGTTACAATTTATTTAGTTGCTTACCGAAGCCTGAATAATGAACAGAAATCAAATACTTCTTTTTCCAATGAACTGAAAAAAAGTTATATTTGCTAATTTTGACAATAATATTATAGTAAGTAGTTATAGATGTCTTTTTTCTGCATTGAAGACAAAGGATTTATCTATAAAAATTCATATTTTTTTAAATATTTTTTCTCATTTTTATTCCGTTATTATTATCATTTTTCTTTCGTTGTTTTTCAGAGACTTTTCAATATTGTTTTATTTATGGATATATATAAAGGAAGGGTTATTTTTCTTCTATTTTTTTTAAATTATATCTAAAGATTAAGAAGTGCAATAAACAATATGATAAGACATAAATGAAATGCAAATAATTAAAAAAAACACTAAAAATTGCGAGAATTCTATAAAAATAAACATCACTTAACTGAGTTTTTTTTTTTTTTTTAAATAGAAACGATCCAAATTAATAAATATACATTTTATTTAATATCAGTAAATATACTTCAATTAATAAATACAAAACGCTTTCAATTGTAATAATCTCTAAGATTTTTTTTGTTTCTACAGCTGAATATTTACACTCTGATTGCCGAGCAAAATTTGAGTAAAATTCTATTTTTCTCAATTTTTTTTTTCAAATGATAGGGGAAAGTGGGGGCTAATCGGATATTATTCTATTTTAGGTTAGAAAAAAAAACAAAATGTACATTTTAATCATTATTTTTTTTAATTCAAATTTCTTTTACAGTTAAATAAATAAAAACGTCGTAAAAAAGTAAAAAACTTTACCAGTCTTTGTTTTATATGAACTTTTGTACTTTAATGCAAATGTCCCATTAGCCCCGTACTTGAGGTTTATTGGGACACGATGCAGGGTTATTTGAAAAGCAGTGTAATTAAAAAATAAATCCTTTAATGAATGTCAAATACATTTTTTATTAACAAACGCTATGCTGCACATGTGAAAATTGTTGTGCATCTAATTTAAGAATAGGACATTTTAATTCCACTAAATCGTTCGACATTTTTAACTTTAAAAGAATGTCATCCTCAATGAGAAAACATCGGTCAGAAAATCTGCCCAATTTAGAAAGTCAAAATCCCTTTTGTTTAGTTTTTTATATGCTGTGATTATATTTCTAACACTAATTAAATGATACACGAAGTGAAGGCAAACACAACATTATAACGTTGTTATAAAGAAATATCAAATCAAATAGGTTATCATTTAGCTGTCCCGTTCGATCCCACTATACGCAAATTTACAACTTGAGAAATATTTATTTACATTTTTAATGCATTATTTTTTAAGTAGTATTTTCTCAATCACTAATATTTGTAGTATCGATAAATGTATTTAAATGAGATATAAGTATTATGAATTGTTTACAAAATAGAATCAATCTCAAAAAAATTACTTTGGCTTGTTCGAAATTAAATATTTTTTTTTTCGAAATAGCAATCAACTGTCATTGCTGACCTCCCATGCTGAAAATGTGTGTTAGGCAAATTGCCATGCAGTGATATGCAGATCTTCACTAAAATAATTGTCGTGAAAAAAAAAAATCCATTTGTTCCATCAGCCCCCACTTTACCCTAAAAAAGAAGGTTTTTTTTTTTCATAATACATTTTTTTTTCACAAATAGAATATAAACCCCTAATCATTACTCGTAACTTAATTCCTTACAACTGGATTATATATTATGTCAGTATATAATAATTTAAATAATACTACTAATGCAGTGAAATTCGTTGCTCAGTGAACGGATATAGCATATTCCGGTGGTGAGAAGTTTGAAAAAAGTAAATTACTTAATATTTTAGAATGTTGCCCAGAAAAAATATTTAAAAAGTTTCTTGCTTTGTATTATCAATGTTATGGAGTATATGTTATGCAATAACAAAATTAGTACATTGTCTGAAAATGCTTTGTATATCAATGAAGTTATCAGAATAGACACTGATTATTAATTTGTAATTATTTATTACCAAAATTAACTATATGTAAAATATTATAGCATAAGGAAGTCACTTATACTGCATCTTATAATTAATTTGTTGATATGATTTTAGAATCAACTTATGAAAATCAGAAAATCTAAAATTTGTATGTTTTATTCCTATAATATCAATCAACAAATGTAATGTGTCATAAGGGGCTGAAGATATTTTACATTAGTTTTCACAAAAGGTGGATAAGATATTTTAAAATCACTCCTGTATTAAAAACACAGCTATATTAATTTTGTAAACACAATTAGTTTTTCAACTGAGCATCTTCTATTATATACTGTTATTAAAAATCAAATCTTTTTAAAGTTTCGTTTCAATGACGTATACTCAAATTATTAATAATTTGCAATACGTAAGGCATGTTATACCTTTTGCTTAAGGAACATTTTTAAAAATGCGTACTGTCACTCCCTAAACCTTAAAAAAAGTTGTGATAAAGCTGTTTTTTAAAATTTTGTAATTGTTGAAAAGATATCCACCTTTTGATTTTGCACTAAACTGGCTCATTTTTAGGATATTGCTAAAAATAAAATGTAATTTAACAAATTACAGCAATTGTTTGTAAAATTATTGCTTCAAAGTCTAAAATTTAAAACTCATTAATAAATTTAAAAACAACATGTTTTTTTACAATCAGTTTTTTTCAACATTACATTGTTTGCTTTTTCTGGATCATCGCACATTTCGTAATCGGTGGAATCGATAATCAGACCTTGTTTTTCTGCTTTAAACAATGAAATGTCGTATACGGAAAAAAGTACTTTTAAATGCAATTTATTTTAAACCGCGTCACAAATTTACTTTTCTGTTATTAATTTTCTTGCAGTTTTTATACTTTTTATGTCATCGTAGCAACAAAAGTGTTTCATTTCTAAACAATAAACATAGACCAATGAGAAAGCGTATAAAATCTGGACATAACTTCAGGTATGCTTGAGATATCTCTAATCTGAACCGACATAAAAAACTATTAAAAAAAGGGAAGTTTCGAGGAAGTCCAGGAGGGTTAATTATATGAGCCCAATATCGATGTGATAATTGGAACAGAAGATATAGAAGTTAGAATAGTTTACAGTTACATAGTTATAAAATGTTGTAAAACTTTAAATGTGATTTTTCTCCATTCTCTGATTTAAAAATCGCTACAAGGAGAAAATTAAGATTAAATCCACCGATATTGTTGATTTGTTCATTCTTTTCTTGTATGCAGGCAAATTTCACAAAATACGGAAATTAGAATCTGAACAATAAAACTCCTATTAAATGATACATGATGCAATTTATAAGAAAAAAAATATTCACAGAAGTATTCAGTTTCGAATTACCCAAATAAAGCAACTAAAATACTGGACTGGGTTTCTACTTGCAAGTCTCTGCGTGTCGTGGAGATCTTCGAATGAAGCGTCAATACGTATAAACTGGATATCTAATCTAAAATTAATCTACATTGTAATCTAAAATTAAATATTTTCAGAATTTGAACGAAAACTGATTTTGTTCGATTTATAGAAAACTTATTGAACTGCAACACATTCAAATAGTATTGTAACATAACACAAAGCAGTGAAATAGGCAATTGCTTTTTAACTAATTAGTCAAAAGTCAAATCTCCATCTATGACTGTCGTGGTAAAATGACGAAAATTCGGTGGATGGATTATGCTTCGCTTAAAAATAACTACAATTTATGTAATTGCACAAACAATAATATCGAGAAGATAATAAAATTTAACTTAGGTTTACTTCAATAAAAAAATATTTCGGATTTCAGAAATATTCTGATGAGAAAATCATTTTCTATAAAAAAATGTTTCGGTCACTGCTTTAGAACATACGTTCATCTGGAAAATAATAGTTTACAGTTTTTTCATCAAAGAACATAACTGAAGATAAAGTATATCCGAAAAGGAGAACCAGAAAGGTCCCTTTTAGGTCTCGAAACTGCAACCGCTTTATGGCATCAGGCTCATTTGAATCAGCGTTCAATGACTTTAACTGGAACTGTAGCGCCTCATCTCTCTAAAGTTTATCCAATATACCGGCTGCCGTTAGACGATGAATAATTTTATTTAAATAAGATCTCTTGCAAGAAAAATTTCTTGAAGTAGGTAACGCATACATAGTTGTCATAAATGAATCTTCGGAAATGAAGGAATTTTGTTTGTATGGTTTCAAGTAAATTCTGGATGATATGAATGCTTTACCCGGCGGTGCCCTCACAAAAGATTCTTTTGCATCATCCTGTATCATATCATTCCGTTGCAAGCATTTCCCGATAGACTTCAACGAGTCCAAGCCTGATTGTAAATATAATTGTGCAGCAAAGGCGGTATTGATAGCGTAACAAGTCACCGAATTCTGTCGTGCGGCTTCAACTAAATTGGGAATATCTCGAATTCCAGTAAAATTGGGCAACGTGAGAAAGGACAGGAAAAGAGTCTTGTACCTGTTCGATATGACAAAGGAAAAAAATAACCATGCACCTATCAGCAGCCTGTCACTCGCTTTTCGCATTTCAATTACAATGGAGTTTTCCACTACCGTACCATAAGTCATTGATAGGACAGATTTATAGTTTCGAGTTTTATTTGTCAGAAAGAAAATGAGAAAAGAAAAAGCGAAAATGGCCGTTACAAGCGCGATCCACAAGCTTAGAGGAAATGGGTATAATAAGGCTAAATTTCTCGAAACTGGCTTCGGTTTATCTGTTATGAATGTATAATCCGAAAAAAGATGAGGATATCTGAAATGGAAAATATTGTAATACTTGTCTTCGCTTAAGAGAGCACCACCCAGCGCTAGATCGACTTCTGAACGTAGCACCATTCCCATTATTCCACTCCAGTTTCCATCGGGTAACAATTTTCTAAATTCTCCATCTTGTGGGAAAATTTCCAATAGGGTACTCGAAAAACTTCGGACAAAAGACGAATAAGGTGAGCATCATAAACATGAAGAATTTCATCATCATTTTGTATAGAATATATGTCCAGTTTAGGTGCAAGTACTGAAGTAACAGAAATTTCATTCCATGTGCAATTGTCATACGTCATTGCGAATTGGAAATTACTTTTGTCTGTCCTTTCCCTTTACACGATTGCAAATTCTGCGTTTCGAAATTTTCACAGCACTCACTTTATTTTTTATGACACGGTAGAGACGAAATAGACTGAAAGAGTTCACACTATACAGGGTGTTCTTAAACTCATGGTATATACGTAGGGGGTGATAGAACACATTAAGTCGAGTAATAGTAAATAGGAAACCAAAAGTCCAAATGTTTTCCGAAGGAGATAACCGCCATTAAAGTTTGGGGTCCAAAATTTCAAATACACATAAAAGTCGTAAAAATTGGTCGATTGATTTGCGGTTTTCACTAAAACTATTCTTTATGTTGGTATTTTCTTGAAAATAAATTATAAAGATAAATTTCAAAAAATGCCAATAGAGGGCGCTTTAGACTTCGGAGTAACGTACAACTGTCTTTTTACCGTTATTTTTTGCATCTCATTAAGTAATGAAAAACTATTTTTTGCCGTGATTTTTTGCAACTTTTTAAATGGATTCGTAAGCTTAGACTTAAACTTAAATTTTGTGCTCAAAATCTGAATAGTTGGGAGTGGTTAAGTAGCACAAACTTAACTGTGTTCAGAGGGTTTAAATTTCAAATGATTATAAAAAACTGAAAAATTGGTCGATTCGTTTGCGGTTTAAAATAAAACTATTCTTTAAATCAGTATCTTCTTAAAAATAAATTTTGAAGATAAATTACAAAAAATTCCGTTAGAGGGTTCCTTAAACTAAGTTTAATTTTAAAAGTAACCAACAATTAATTTTAACCGTTATTTTTTGGTTCTAATTAAATGCTTGCAAAAACTTATTAAATGTTTAGATAAGCTTAGATTTAAACTTAAATTTTGAGCTCAAATTCTGAATCGTTGGGATGGGTTAACAAGCGCAAACTGAAGTGCGTTCAGGAGTTGAAATTTAACCCTCCCCCTCCTCGAACACAATTCAGTTCTTCGCTACTGAAACACTCTCAATGATTCAGAATTTGAGCGCAAAATTTAAATCTATGCATTTGAAAGCATTTAATAAATTTAAATATATAACAGTTAAAAATAGTTATACGCTACTGCAAAGTCTGAGGCGCCCTCTATTGGCATTTAGTGGAAGTTATCTTTAAAAATTATTTTCAAGAAAATGTTAATATAAAAATTAGTTTTAGCGAAAACCACAAACAAATCGACCAATTTTTTCGTTTTTTACAATCATTTGAAATTTGAACCCTCTGACCACAGTTCAGTTTATTTACATAACCACTCCCAACTATTCAGATTTTGAACTCAAAATTTAAGTTTTACGAAAGCATTTAAAAAGCTGCAAAAAATAACGCCAAAAAAGAGTTAACGTTATTTTTAAACTTAAAAAAAAAGTATTATTTGCAAACTCAAAAAGCAAAACTAAACTTTCCTTACTTGGGATATAGCGATCAGTACGTTACGAAATGTCGGTAATTTTTTTTTATTATGGATTTGACATTTTCATAAATACTGTGGGATTGCGACTACTTTTATTAAGTGGGTTACGATTATTCTGTATTTAAAAGTTAATTAAAAATCTAGCCTGAAAAACGTGTCATAAACCACTGCGGCTTTGCAAATTTGCGAGGTTTTTTTTTTTTTTTTTTTTTTTTTTTTTTTTTTTTTTTTTTTACCACACGTTCGTTTAGCGCAATGCCAAGTAAAAACCCTCGTGAACAAGGGTTTTATATTAGCTATACTAGAAAAAGGGAAGGCTATCACTACGCTGAAATGAGATTTATCAAATGCTAAAAGAAGTTTAAATATGCGCTACCTTTTATTCTCAGCACTGAGTTAAGTTCCTTATAAAAATGTAAAGATAAGATAAAAAAAAAAAGTATTATTAACCCCCTGACTGCCCGGCAAAAGGGTAAAATTGTAATGTTGTTTTCTCTGTAATTTATTAAAAATATTAAAAAAAGTTTTTTTTTTTTCCAACCTGATACAAAATAAGTTATTATGTATAGGTGTATAATCTTTGAGAGTAATAATCCTAAGTTAATTTTTCAAAACTGGGTTTTATTTGTAGAATTATATTAATTTAATTGATGCTTATGCTGCAGTGAAACCTTCAGGTTAGTGTGCGAAAAAATCAGCCAGAGACAGTCAGGAGGTTAACAATAGCAGTGTTTGGTATTTTTTAGGCTTCTTATCTCTTTGGGCTTTTAGGTTATACCCATTCATACGTTTCTGATATAGACAGATGTAACAAACTCTACTTTGTATAGTTTTTGACACAAAGTTTTACTATTATTTGAGCAAAGATTTTCATGTAATAATACTGTTAACTCTTTCGCTATGAGAGTACTTTGCTTAATTTTTAATCTTTTACCACCGGCTTTTGAAAACAGAAATTTTTCTGTACTTAAATCGCGAAAATGCTCCAATTAAATAAGGTAAAATTTTCAATAAGAAATAACTGTTTCTGATAATGAAGGTTTCTGAGAATTTTAAATGGCATGTACACCACTCGCTCATCTGCACAAGCTCTTTTAGCACAATACCAAGTCAAAACCCTTTTGAAGAAGGGTTTTGTGTTAGATATGCTGAAAAAAAAGAAAAGGATATTACTACGCTGAATTTAGATTTATGTAATGCTTAATGAAGTTTAAATATTGACAACTTTTTATTCTTAGTACCGAGTTAAGTTCCTTATAAATAGGTAAGGATAAAAAAGTGTTATTCAGAATAGCAATATTTTATATTATTTAAGCTTCATATCTCTTTGGGCTTTTAGGTTATGCTCATTCATACTTTACTATCATAGACAGATATAAGGAACTCTAATTTGCATAGTTTTTGACAAAGTTTTATTATTATTTGAGCAACGATTTTCATTTACTAATACTGTTAACTCTTTTGCGATTGAAGTACTTTGCTTAGTTTTAATTTTCAACGGCTTTTCAAAAGAGAACTGTTTCTGCAATTTCTGTACTTCAATCGCGAAAATTCTCCAATTAAATAAGGTAAAATTTACAATAAAAAATAACTGATGGGTTATAATGAAGACTTATGAGAATTTTCAATGGCATGTACACCACTCGCTCATCCCCAGAGGGTTGATATTACAAACATAGTATGTAGTAGAAAAAATTCTGAGCGCGAGAAATACTCGCACTTGACCGTTTATTATTATCAAAATGGTTCCCAAGTGTTTGTCAAGAACCATTAAAATTCATACATTACGCAATTTGTAATCTATTTAAATTATGCGTTGATATGCAAAAAATCTGTATTTTTTAAATATAAATCATTGTTCAAAATGCGTTTCTAACTATTCTTTGCTAAAGTAATTTGTGTAAACCAATAATTAAGATTAAACTATGAATATAAATTTCAAATTCTTCCGTTAGATGTTTTATCTTCATTTAAAGAAGAAATGCAATTACTCTAAAAACTTCAGGAATAAATCTCGAAAAAGGCCCTTTAAATAAATTACTCTTTTCAGAATCAACCATAATTGAATCCCGAACTATAAAGATGTTACGTTTTCATATTTCTGTATCTTCAAAAGGGGTATCAATATTGATTTACAAGCGGTTTTTTTCTATGTTATCAATTTTTCTTCTTTGAAAAATTAGTTTCTGGAAATTATTATAAAGGAAAAAGTTCAATTACAAGGAAATGTTTTATTCAATCACTTGAAATTTGCTATGGAAAATATGCATATTATTTCTAGAGAAAAAATATATTGAACGGAAATAAATGAATAAATTTATACTGAAGAGAAGTACTGTATTTACTCGTGTATAGCGCGCACTTAAAAAAAATTAAGGCAAATTTCCTCGGTGCGCGTTATACACGGAATATTTTTTTTTATGTTGGATGTAATCACGCGATATGCATATGAATCAAGAAATGTATCCAAAACAAAACATTAAAACACGGAAAATCTTATTTAATAATTATATTGCTGCATCTTTATTTCACACCTTACATTTTTTATACAGAAAATACTAGTAACAATATTTTAACGGTAATTAGCTATTCTCATTGTTGTCACTCATTATTATCCTCCGTCATTCACTCCCTACCGAAAGTCTAAAAATGTATTTTCGCCTTTTTTCTTGGCCTAACGTAATGTTTGCCTCGACTTTCTTTACTTCGATTCATTTAAACATTACTTGATTTTTCATATCAAATTTATGATGCGCGTTATATACGAGATTTAAAAAAAATCGTCATTTTTCTTGTAAAGTAAGGGGTACGCGTTATACACGCGTGCGCGGTATAAACGAGTAAATACAGTAACATTTTTTCAACCAGATGAATTATTCAAAGTTTCAAGTATCACAATTGAAGTTTATTTGAACGGAATGAGAAATGTTAAAACAAAGACTCAATCATGAATATTTCTTCACGAAGCACATAGGTTCGGGAAGAGGTGACTCTGGAGGTAGTCTTTCTAAGAGAGCCTAAACAGTATTTTCGCAAGTATATCCAAGGGAAACGGATAACTCCAAAAGATTAAACAGACGAGCACTTTTGAGTTCGGACCAAGCACCTCCCTTCTACCCTGAAAAAAATGAAGTACTCAGAAATTAGTAAATCTATGTACTCATATAAAGTTGAGCAAGTTTGGATAAAAGATGAACACATTGCTTTCTTAAATTTGAAACATAATATGTTATCAATCAGGATATATTAATGTCATGATACGTTATTATCTGTATAGGTTTATTTCATCCATTGCGGCATAAAAGATGCTTTTTACTGAAAATATTAAATTATGCACAATATTTTAAAATAATTTAAAAGTGCTTCTAAATAATGCTCTTGTCATAAAAAATATTCGACTTTGGTATTTTGTTATTTTTCTTAACAAATAATCAATTAAACTTTTATTATTGATAATTTTGAGCATGAAATAAATGCCAGTATACCTTCTTACTTTATCTTGTAAGTTAAGGTTATAGGTCATAGCGATTTTTATTGGAACACAACCACGGAGACAAAAATGAGCACATGAGTTTCTCACATTTGAAAACATTTGAATGCTACACTGTAAAAAAAAAAAAAAAAAAAAAAAATCAAGAGGTTACTAAATTTTTTTAGTAATTTTGTATTCCACAGATTTTTTTAGTAACAATTAAAAAAATTTTTTTGCAAGTGAAACAAACATTTCTTTTGTAAACTGAACAAAATAATTTTTTGTATAACTAACTTAAAACTTTTTAGTATAAGCCACCAAGCAAATTTTAGTAAAAGCTCCAAAATTATTTTTAATAACTAGCACGTGTGCCCGAAAGGCAGGAGCTTCCTTCGAGCTGCATCCAGTGGGTAAAAAGACAGCCTTCTGAAGCGGAAGATTTTCGGCTAAGCCGCAACAGATGGCAGCACCAACCATTGTTACCTGCTCCAACAGGATTTTCATAATCCCTTTATTTAAAGAGAACTTACACTGAATTCATTCAGTGCGTATTTGGTGGTGTCCAGCATCGAATCCAGGACCTTTCAGCCTGGAGATCGATGCTATGACCACTAGGCTATCACGGCCACACCAAGTGAGTTTTAGTAATAGCTATTAAAAATATAAAACTATTAACTCTATTCGTTGCTAGTTTTTTTTCTAGTAATTCTTACAGATTTTCTTGTAACCGAGTAAGATTACTAAAAATTTTTTATGCATCAATTGCATGGATCACTAAAATTTTTTTAGTAGATAGACAGTTATTTTTACAGTGTAGTTTGAGTATGTAAAATACTTAAACTAAGTATTTTTTACTTAATTTTGAGAACCCAGTTTTTTCAGGGTACCAGCTTTAAGAACAGAACATCTCGATCATTGAATGACGGATTGCTGTGTCACTGATCTACATTTTACGATATTCAGATGCGACGTTTCCGTGTTTTCACACAACTTCCTAACTTAAAAGCTATAACTGAAGCTCGGACTAATAAAACTAGCGCTGCAATTCGTAGCCACGTGCAACAATAAAAGTTAACTATGCCATACGGTACTATACAGATAACTTTACAGGTCAAAGGAATAGTCACGTCAAAGTACCAGGATTCGAGTCCTTGTCTAGACATTTTTGGCTCTTTTGTAATAAACTTGAAATATGATAGTCCAACCTTAATTAGGCAAAATTACCTGTACTTACATCGCACTATGTGTAAAAATGTAAAAGGGGATTACCTTGTTTAAAATGCTCTGGATTAGCATGGTAAATAATGTAAATACAAACCATTGCTTTATGTGAAAATTTCAACATTATATATGTGATAATTTCAACATTATATATGTGATAATTTCAACATTATATTTTTCCACTTCATATAATTCATTTGTTATATATATAACATTTTAGATTGCCCAGTAGAAAACCTTTAACAAACTATAAAATCATTAATATAAAAATACACATTTTGGTTTATTTACCACTTCACTTTAGGCAGATGTCGATCATTAGATACCCTTATTACTGCTCTTTCATAAAATACAGGTTTTTTTTCCTTGTGGGCAATGCTTTATATTTTCGTGCTGTCGGCTATTGAGTACTAAAACCCTTGATTTTCGTGCTTTAGTACTTTTAAAAATTCGTTATTAAAACGTCTACATGAAACCAATGATGAAATTTGAAACGTTGTTTAAGAGGAATCATGAATTAATGAAACTAACTCCTTAAAATTATTGCATCGTTCTCATACGAGTCGACAGAGGATAGTTGTTTGCTTTCGAAGAGACTCCCCTGGACCCATGTGATAACATAAAGACACCTGGAATTTGAAGCGATTTGAATCTTCATGTAATACCAATTTAAGTTTCACGAAAACATAAAAAAAAAATTTTTATACAATAAAATTATATTAAAATAATGATATCTGTTCCAGTTAGGGTTTAAGGGTTCTGTTTAACACATTTTATTTTGCATAAATACTTAAATGTAATAAAACTGATCACATCGACGAGTTATTAAGTTTGCATTCCGTTTTGATGAATCCACTTATTCCATAATATTATTCCCTTGGCTCTACCGATAATCTGGTACCGATAATAAGTTATAAACATAATGGAATTTCCATTTTTACAAATATTTTAAACATACTCCAGTGAAACAAAATAAAACAAAAATAAAAAGAATATTGCCCAGTTAAACTGATGGCATTGAGTTCACAGGCTACGCATACTAATTATACATTACAGCCTCGTATTTTCGTTAATTCCGTTTGAAAAAAAATAAGAAGGGGAAACAGCTCTCCCCTTTATCCTTTTTTATACTTAATCATTGAGCTTCCTAAACTATCAAGTACATGCTTTATCATATTAAAAAATCTATATCCAAAATTCAGAGCAAATCGGATAATTCTTAATAAAAACCCATTTAGCATTTATATAATTTAAGAGGAGTTAATCCCCTCTTTTATACTTAACCATTAAACTTCCAAAACTATTCAGAGATTTGAACGAAATCTGACAATTCTGATTGAAAAATCCATTTATGCAAGTTAAGGGGAGAGGCATTAGAACCCCCTTCCCCCTGTTTATTCTTATTCAATGAACACCTAATAACAGCCACGGACTCGCCTCATCAGAATGATCCTATATCTAAATTTTGAACGAAAACTGTTAATTCTGCATGAAAATCCCGTTTATATCAATTAAGGGGAGGAGCATGAGCCCCCCGTTCCCCCTGTTTATACTTATTCAATGAACACCTAATAACAGCCACGGACTCGCCTCATCCGAATGATCCTATATCTAAATTTTGAACGAAAACTGTTAATTCTGCATGAAAATCCCGTTTATATCAATTAAGAGGGGGGGGCATGAGCCCCCCGTTCCCCCTCTTATACATATCGAATGAACTCCAAAAACTAATCAGGGAAGCGCCTTATCAGGATATACCTATATACAAAATTTCAAGTGGATCCGATATTTTTATCATGAGTTATCACGTTACGCACGAACGCAAGTACATACAGAACGGACGGGAACATAAGCTCTCAGGCTGTGATAGCCTGTGAGCTAAAAAACTAGACTGTTGGATTTTTTCTTTTTTCGACTTTAATTTCAAATCCAAAATATAAAAAAATCTATTTAAGTATAGATTGTACAAAACATATTCCAGTTTTCAGAATCTAAACAAACTTCTATAATACATAAAATGACGTCATTTTCATTTTTTAAAGAACATCACATTTAAAATCTAGTGTTTAAACAACATTTACAGATAAATATGCGTATGACGTCAATATCGCAGAAAATCTGATAGAAAAAAGATAATAATAAAAAAGCATAAAAAAGTCAAAAATCGGCTATTTAATTATTTATATGCTTTTATTTGTTTGCAGCATTGCTGCAGTTACTTAAAATTAAATATAGTCTATAATAGCTCAATGATTTATCTAAAACGATTCATTTATAATTTTCCAAAATAGCATGACATTTTATAACCTTGTTAAAAAATATTATGGGGGAATGGCAATAATATACACACACACACACACACACACACACACACACACATATATATATATATATATATATATATATATATATATATATATATATATATATATATATATATATATAATAATTTACTATCTTTCAAATATTTTTACTTTTTCTCTACAAATATGAAATACTTCAGTTGTCAACTTCAATAATAAAATTTTAGAGATCAATTGTGATGTTGTTTTCAAACAAATTGCATTTAAAAGTACCTTTGTTTCTCTATACGATGATATAAAAATATTGATTATGAGTATTTAACAACACAATGAAACATCCGCTTTGTTTTCCGATTGGCTTTTTTAACAGAATATTATTTTTAGAGAAGATACTTTAATTGCTCATCTAAAGAAGTAGCATATCGGGGGCTTAAAAATTCGCTTTTTAATTTTCTCTTTCGAGGAGAAAGTAATGTAATCGAAATTGAATTTGACTTTCAGTTTTTGAGAGATTTACATTTTTATGGTTTGCATATCCCGAAAAACATGTTTATACAATGATTTTCTCGGTCGGTCCATATGTTCGTATGACTGTGGGTCCTCTTGTATCATCGAAAAATATACACAGCTAATCATAGATTTGAACTAAGTATTTTCTAACTATAAGGAGCATGTTCTCTTGAATTTAGAACTATTTTACTAAAAGCAGGCGCTGTACTAATAACTATTTTTCTGTCATTATTACTGCAGTACCAAAAAAATATATTAAGTTGTGCACATCATTGAACCAAATTCCATGTGCATTTGTATATCTATGGCCTGCTGCTCACACGTAAATTATGTAAAAATCGGCCAGAAGGAGGCACTGCAATAGCATTTTTTACAGTTTGTTGCACTTCGGCTTTTTTTCTCATGCAGCGACTAGTGATTAGCATTCAATTAAACCGGCGATTCTCAAGCAGTTGTTGTAAAACAGAATAAGGAAAAATATTGATTGTATTAAATATTATGATTGAGATTAACTCGTTTGTATTCCGATCCTATTTTGATATTAGCTTTAATGCTCAAACATATACTTTGTAACATTGAGGTATTAACTGATGACGTAATGCCCCAAACTTTTGTCGTAGCGGGTAGTATTTTCTTCAACGCGACATGCTCCAATTGCCCCAAGCTAATAACTTTTTATGTAATGAACCAATATGTACCAAACTTGGTATCATACAAATCTACATTGACTGCTTGCAGTGCATAAAGTTTCAATATTATATCTTATATGGGTGGGCTGGGAGAGCCTATCTTGATATTATATTAAAATTCCCAACTTAAACGTTCTAATATTGACATATTAACTGAAGACCTAATGCCCCAATCTTAATAACTTTTTATATAATGAACTAAAATGTACCAAACTTGGTATTATCCATATCTACATTATCTGCTTGCAATACATAAAGTTTTAATGTTATATCTTATATGGGTGGGAATAGAGGGACAATCTTGATAATATCTTAAATGCTCCGACTTAAATGTTGTAGCATTGAGATATTAACTGATCACGTAATCCTTTTCGGAGCGTGTAGTATTTATTACCTTATACAAGACGTGCCCGAAATGTCCTAATCTAATAATTTCGGAGGAAAATGTCAAGCTAATAACTTATTTTTTTTCTGATTATTAAAATGAAACAGAAACAATGATTATGAGATATATAAGAGAAAATAGGATGTTTTGGGATTGACACATTCGACAGATATAGTATACTTTTGTTTTAAATTGTATCGTGAATACCTTCATAATTTAAAATACACAAATGAAGATAGTTACGATGTTAATTAAACTTGTTATTGATTTCGTAAATCAATGCTTTCCATTCTCTATTTCATATATTTGCTTTTTTTCATTTATCAAAATATTTTAAAGTACGTAAATACTGTCATACTTTAAAATACACAAATGCAGATAGTTATGATATTAATTAAACTTTAATATTGATTTTGCGTACCAATGCTTTCCATTCTCTATTTCAAATATTTGCTTTTTGTTCATTTATCAAAAGGATTTAAAGTAGAATGTATTGGGGATAAAATGAAACATTTTTAATTTTTTAGAAAGTTAAATGCAACTTTTATGTTTTAAATAGTTTGAAAATTACTATTCACATTGTTTTTTCCCTTAGATTAATTATATCGTTATCGGATATTGCTCGTTTCTGAATGTACATAATGCCAATTCCCATAATTAAAACCTAAATTCCATGCGATCCATCACCTGGAGGTTTTTAAGTTAATTAAATCCTACATTAATTAGTTACTTCTTTTGTAAAAATAAGTCTTTAAGTTTCACTTAGGGAGCAACAGAGTGGAATAAAGTTGTGTAAATGCGTTTCACATATATTCATTTTACATATCAAAATAATTTTTTTTAAAAAATACAAGATTCTATTGTAAAATTAAGAAATAAAACAAAATAAAAAATAAATAACATTACAATTATAAATATCGTTTAGAGAATTAGAAATTCCACTTGATTCGTATTGCGAAAGCTGAAAGATTGAAATCTTGTTTCAACACTCTGGAACTGCATTTTAATTATTTCTTCAAATATTTGCATTAGTTTGATAAAATTTGGCATAGTTTTAGCATTTGTTGTTAACTACTACTGCATCACCAAATGTTAGTTTAATTCCCCCCCCCCTCTTCCCCTGGAAAAAACATTTTTTTTAATGTAACAATTATTAACCAACATTTTATTTTATGTATATTACTCAATTATTTGATTTAAAATTACAGTTATAATAAATCATGATCATTAAAATAATTGATCAAAGAGAAAGCGTACTGCAATTATTTTAATTCAAGTAGATCAATCAAACTATCAGATTTTTCAGAACTCGTATATTCAAAGAAAATTAATGAGTTAATTAAATAAAGTGATCATAATTGCTGTATCTCAATCGTAATTATATAACAATTCGACTATCATTAATCATATCTTAATTACAGTTAGAAATTATTTAGTTACTTACCAAAGCAAGAATAATGAACAGAAATCAAATACTTCTTTTTCCAATAAAGTGAAAAAAGTTATATTTGCTAATTTTGACAATAATATTATAGTAAGTAGTTATAGATGTCTTTTTTTCTTCTTTCAGGACGAATGAATTATCTATAAAAATGAATATTTTCTAAATAATTTTTCCTATTTTTATTTTATTTACTATTATAATTTTTCTTTCGTCGTTTTTCAGAGACTTTTCTATGTTGTTTTATTTATGGATATAAATAAAGGAAAGCTTATTTCTTTTCTATTTTTTTTAAATTATCTCTAAAGATTAAGAAGTGCAATGAACAATATGATAAGACATAAATGAAATGTAAATAAATAAATAATAATAAAACATTGTAAAATTTACGAGAATTTTATAAAAATAAACATCACTTAATTGTTGTTTTAGTAGAAACGATCTGAAATAATAAATATGCATTTTATTTAATATCAGTAAATAATCTTCAATTAATAAATACAAAGCACTTTCAATTGTAATAATCTCTAAGATCTTTTTTGTTTCTACAGCCGAATTTTTACACTCTGATTGCCCAGCGGAAGGGTAAAATTGTATTTTTCTCAATTTGTTTTTCAAATGTTAGGGGAAAGTGGGGGCTAATGGGGCATTATTTTATTTTGGGCTAGAAAAAAATAAAATGCAAATTTTATCATTATTTTTTTAATTCCAATTTCTTTTACAGTTAAATAAATAAAAACGTTCTAAAAATGTAAAAAACTTTACCCGTCTTTGTGTTGTATGAACTTTGGAATTTTAATGCAATTTTCCCATTAGCCCCATATTTGAGGTCTATTGTCACACGGTGCAGGGTTATTGGGACATGCAGTGTAATTTGAAAAAAAAAAAAAAAACAATCCTTTAATGACTGTCAAATGCCTTTTTTATTACCAAACGCTATGCTGCACATGTGAAAATTGTATTGCATCAAATTTAAGCCTATGAAATCTTCATTCCACTAAGTCGTTTGACATTTTTAACTTCAAAAGAATGTCATTCTCAATCAGAAACCATCGGTCAGAATATCTACCTAATTTAGAACGTCAAAATCCTTTTTTTTACTTTTTTATATGCTGTATTAATTTTTCTAACACTAATTAAATGATACACGAAGTGAAGAAAAACAAACCATTACAACGTTCTTTTAAAGACATATCAAATCAAATAGATTATCATTTATCTGTCCCATTAGACCCCACTATACGCAAATGTATAACTTGAGAAATATTTATTTACATTTTTAATACATTATTTTTTAAGTAGTATTTTCTCATTCACTAATATTTGTAGTATCGATAAATGTATTTAAATGAGATATAAGTATTATGAATTGTTTACAAAATAGAATCAATCGCAAAAAAGAAAATTTACTTTGGCTTGTTCGAAATTAAATATTTTTTTTTCGAAATAGCAATCAACTGTCATTGCTGACCTCCCATGCTGAAAATGTGTGTTAGGCATATTGCCATGCAGTGATATACAAATCTTCACTAAAATACTTGTCGTGAAAAAAAAATCCATTTGTTTCATTAGCCCCCACTTTACCCAAAAAAAGATTTTTTTTTTCAACATAATACATTTTTTTCACGAATAGCATATAAACCCCTAATCATTACTCGTAACTTAATTCCTTACAACTGGATTATATATTATATCAGTATATAATAATTTAAAAAATACGACTAATGCAGTGAAATTCGTTGCTTAGTGAACGGATATAACATATTGCGGTGGTGAGAAGTTTGAAAAAAATAAATTACCTAATATTTTAGAATGTTGCCCAGCAAATATCTAAAATGTTTCTTGCAGTATATAATCAAAGTTATGGGGTGCATGTTATGTAATAAAAAAAGTAGTACATAGTCTCAAAATGCTTTGTATATCAATGAAGTCATCAGAATAGACATTGATTATTAATTTGTAATTATTTATTGCTAAAATTAACTATATGTAAAGTATTACAGTATAAGGTTACACTTATACGGCTTCTTATATTTAATTTCTTGTTATGATTTTAGAATTAACTTATGAAAATCTGAAAATCTAAAATTTGTCTGTTTAATTCTTATTATATCAATCAACAAATGTAATGTGTCATAAGGGGCTGAAGATATTTTACATTAGTTTTCACAAAAGGTGGATAAGATATTTTAAAATAAAGCCTGTATTAAAAGCACAGCTATATTCGTTTCGTAAACACAGTTAGTTTTACAGCTGTGCATCTTTTATTATATGTTGTTATTAAAAATCAAATCTTTTTAAAGTTGCGTTTCAATGACGTATACTCAAATTATTAATAATTTACAATATTTAAGGCATGCTATACCTTTTCCTTGGGGAACATTTAAAAAAAATGTGTACTTTCACTCCCTAAATCTTAAAAAAACATAGTCATAAAGCTCTTATTTTTTTATTTTTGTAATTGTTGAAAAGATATCCACTTTTTGATATTGCACTAAATTGGCTTATTTTTAAAACATTGCTAAAAATAGAATGAAATTTAACAAATTACAACAACTGTTTGGAAAATTATTGCTTCAAAGTCTAAAATTTAAAACTGTTTAAGAAATTAAAAAAACACATGTTTTTTTACAATCAGTTTTTTTTTTCAACATTACATTGCTTCCTTTTTCGGGATCTCGCACATTTCGTAATCGGTGGAATTGATAACACTAGTTTACAAAATTAAAAATTTTGTCTGTTGCTGCGAATTCTGTGGTTGATAATGTTCACTTATGACTTGTTTTTGTCAAATGTAACAGGAAAATTTTTTGAGCAGCTCGAGTTAATTTGTTTTTGATTTTTATCATTTAAGCATATATATTAATTGATAACAGGCGTATTTTACTGTGTTGAAATTAGTTTCTCAAGTTTTTGCGTCATGAGTACCGTAAAATGGGGTGAATAGGAACAGCGGGGTGAATAGGAACGAAACTTCCCGGTCATACAAATAAATTCATTATATATATATGTGATGATATTTTTAGTTGCCAATTTTTTTGTAAGAAGGTAATAACATTAAGAGTTGGGAAATTCAGTTTCGATATGTTGGACCCTCTACTGGGGTATATAAAGAAACTTCAAGAGGATCCTCAAAAACCTCATTTTTTCAACGTCTTCAAAACTTTGTCTGTAACTACGGTATTTTTCGTTTTCTAAATCTAAGAGAGGGGACTTTTAATTAGTGACAGTCCTGTAAATGATATGCTTTATTAAATTCTACTTATTTCTAAACTACATAATGAAAAAAATGAAAAATGGCTTGTAACATCAGAGATTTAAGATTTATAAGGTGAATCGGAACACGTTTTCTCTCATGATTTATTATTCTATACAGTAATAGTTTCATGTAATATATGAAAACATATGTGTGAATATGTATTGTAACAATATTTTGTTTGTTTTAATTACTTGAAGAGTTTAAAGGTGCCAGGAAATTACTTGGTTAAACAAAAAAGTCAACGAATAATCCAACAGACATGGAACACACAATAAAAGAATTTAAAAATAGCAAATTAGTTAGAAAAACTGCACAAAATTATTCTCTAACATTCACAACATTACAAAAATATCTCAAAAAAGAACCAATTAAAAAAAGGGAGGAATGCAAACAATACTAAGGGCTGAGGATGAGGGCGTATTAGTAGATCGCATTAATACATGCAGCGATTGGGGCTACTCAGTATTTTCACTTAACTAATGACTATTAGTAAAGGATAACACAGAGCAGGGCTGAATTTGTATTAAATTCTATTTCTGCAATTCGAATATAATTTCTTAAAAGACATTTTAATTTCTCTTGATTTCAAAGTTTTTTCTAATTTTTTAAAAGGCATATCTTTACTTGTATATAAAATAAAGGCTTGATTCACAGTAACAACACGTTCCTATTCCTCCCTTATCATTATTACCTGTTTTTTCTAACCCTATTAAAGTGTGAATCGGAATAATTAAAATTTATAACATTTGTTCCGATTCACCCCTATCTGCGGGGTGAATCGGAACACCATTAAAAAATTAAATAATATAGATATAAACAGTAAAAATGTTTCGTTTTTGCTTAAAAAGTAAAGAACAAAACAAAACCGAAGTTTCTAGTAGAAAAAGAAAAAAATAAAAAATCAGTTGTTGCTTTTTTTTTAACGTTAAAGTTGAAAAGTGTTCCGATTCACCCCATTTTACGGTACTTCAAAAAGACTTTTTTTAAACAATCCAGATCATTTTTGCTATATATGCGGAGAATATGTGTTTAACAATTGTAGAAATGTTATATAAGAGTTTGGGGAAAATATCTATTTTGAGTATTTTGGGATGCTCTTGGATAAAAATGAGAAGTCTTGGCCTCCCAGTTGTGTTTGTATATCATGTGTGGGATATTAAGATACGCAAAAGTGGTAAAAGAAGTGCCAGGAACACCGACTATTTGGCGAAAACCACGAAACCATCTCGAAGACTATTGTTCTTTTAGCGTGAACGTAAACTCTTTAAACACTAAAAATCGTGCTAAATGGCAGTACCCAAATACTAGTTGTGTTCAACTTCCACTGCAACTTTCACTTGACTCTTCAGAGGCTAAAACTATATCTGAACCATTAGAACAAGACATTGAAGGGCCAAGCTCATCACAAAAATGATGCTGATCTTGAAGGTATGTCAAATAACTCAAAATGCTTTTCCCATAATGAGCTATATGATCTTGTAAGAGATTAATCTTTCTAAACAAGCTTCAGAATTGTTAGCATTAAGACTAAAAGAAAAAAAAATGCTTTCTCAATTACTAAAATTAGGTTTTATAGGAAATAAAAAATCTGAAAATTATATTGAACTTGTAGCAGAATTTTTTAATTGTAGTGTCTTCTACAAATAAAAAATATGGGGTGCAATATGGGCATAAAACTCCACTTCCTCCATAGTCACCTAGACAGGTTGCCGGAAAAATTAGGAAATATGAGCGAAGAGCAGGGAGATCTTATGCATCAGGACTTAAACGTCATGGAAGAGCGCTATCAGGGTTTCTGGGTCTGACTATTGTTGGTCTCTGATGTGTCATTTTCCAAAGCCTGCACATCAGAGAAGAGCTTTAAAACAAAGTTTTTTAAAACTTAATGATTAATTCTTTTTTTCGTAAGATTTTTCTTAGTAAATACGTGTTTTTTCTTTTTATTACCTACATAGCTGAAACTCAGAAATTAGAGCTGATTGAAATATTCTAATTATATTTTTGAAAAAAGCATATCATATGTAGTCAGCAACAGCTAAAATTTTTTCGGCAACAGATGTACGGTAAACTAGTGTAATCAGACTCGTTTTTTCTGCTTTAAACGATGAAACGTCGTATACGGAAAAAAGTACTTTTAAATGCAATTTATTTTAAATCGAATCACAATTTATTTTTTTGCAGTTTTGTAACATTTTCCAATTTTTATACTTTTTTGTCATCGTAGCAACAATAGTGTTTCATTTCTAAACACTAAACATAGACCAACAAAAAAGCGTATAAAATCTGGACATCATTTCAGGTATGCTTGAGATATCTCTAATCTGAACGACATAAAAAACAATTTTTTAAAAAAGGAAGTTTTGAGGAAGTCTAGGAGTATTAATTATATGAGCCCAATATCGATGTGATAATGGGAACAGAAGATATAGAAGTTAGAATAGTTTACAGTTACATAGTTATAAAATGTTGTAAAACTCTGCTAAAATCTCTGATTTAAAAATCGCTACAAGGTGAAAGTACTTAAGATTAAATCCACCGATATTGTTGATTTGTTTATTCTTTTCTTTTATGCAGGCGAATATCACAAAATACGGAAATTAGAATCTGAACAATAAGTCTAAACTGGATCTCTAATCTAAAATTAATCTAAATTGTAATCTAAAATTAAATATTTTCAGAATTGGAACGAAAACTGATTTTGTTCGATTTATAGAAAACTTGTTGAATTGCAACACATTTAAATAGAATTGTAACATAAGACAAAGCAGTGAAATAGGCTATTGCTTTTTAACTAATTAGTCAAAAGAAAAATCACCACCTATGACTGTCGTGGTAAAATGGCGCAAATTCGGTAGATGGATTACGCTTCGCTTTTAAAAATAACTTTGATTCCTGTAATTGCACAAACAATAATATTGAAAAGATAATAAAATTTAACTTAAGATTAGTTCTATAGAAAATATTTCGGATTTTAGAAATATTCTGATTAGAAAATCCTTTATCTAAAAAAAATATTTCGGCCACTGCTTCAGAACAGACGTTTATTTGGAAAAAAATAGTTTACAGTTTTTTCAACAAAGAACACAACTGAAGATAAAGTATTTCCAAAAAGGCTCCTTTTAGGTCTCGAATCTTCAACGGCTTTATAGTATTAGATTCATTTGAGTCAGGGTTCAATGACTTTAACTGGAACTGTATCGCCTCATCTCTGTAAAATTTATTCAATATACCGGCTGTCGTTAGACGGTGAATCATTTTATTTAAATGACAGTTCTTGCAAGAAAATTTCTTGAAGCCGGTAACGCATACATAGTTGCCATAAATGAATCTTCGGAAATGAAGTAATTTTGTTTGAACGGTTTCAAGTAAATTCTGGATGATATGGATGCTTTACCCGACGGTGCCCTTACAAAAGATTCATCTGCATCATCCTGTATCATATAATTCCGTTGCAAGCATTTCCCGATAGTCTTCAACGAGTCGCCGCCTGATTGTAAATACAATTGTGCAGCAAAGGCGGTATTGAAAACGTAACAAGTCACCGAATTTGGTCGTGCGGCTTCAACTAAATCGGGAATATCTCGAATTCCAGTAAAACTAGGCCATATGAGAAAGGACAGGAAAAGAGCCTTGTAACTGTTCGATATGACAAAACAAAAAAATAACCATGTACCTATCAGTAGCCTGTCACTCGTTTTTCGCATTTCAATTAGAATGGAGTTTTCCACTACCGTTCCATAACTCATTAATAAGATAGATGGATAGGTTCGCGTTTTATTTGCCAGAAAGTAAATCAGAAATGAAAAAGCGAAAATGGCTATTACAAATGCAATCCACAAGCTTACAGGAAATGGGGCTAATAAGGCTAAATTTGTTAAAACTGGCTTCAGGTTATCTGTCATGAATGTATAATCCGAAAAAAAAGATGAGGATAGCTGAAATGGAAAATATTGTAATACTTGTCTTCGCTTAAGGGAGCACCACCCAGCGCTAGATCGACTTCTGAACGTAGGACCATTTTCATTATTCCACTCCAGTTTCCATCGGGTAACAATTTACCGAATTATCCATCTTGTGGAAGAAATATTCGATTGGGTACTCGAAAAACTTCGGACAATAGACGAATAAGGCGAGTATCATAAACATGAAGAATTTCATCACCATTTCGTATAGTATATATGTCCAGTTTAGGTGCAAGCACTGAAGCAACAGAAATTTCATTCCGTGTGCAATTGTCATGCATCAATTCGAATTGGAAATTAGTTTTGTCTGTAATGCATATCCTTTCCCTTTATTCGATTGCAATTTCTGCGTTTCGAAATTTTCACAGCACTCACTTTATTTTTTATAACACGGCAGAGACAAAATAGACTGAAAGACTTCGCACAACTTTGCAAACCATGGTACAGCAAAATTTATTTTCAGATAATCACATTGATACGATTTGCTTATTCAAATCTACAGTCGAACCCCGTTATAGCGAACCCGGTTTATAACGAACACCCGGATATAACGAACGAAACTTTTGTTCCCGCCGTTTTCCTATTGTATTTAATGCTATTTTATCCTTTTATAGCGAACCTGCAGAGTCTAAAGAATCGGTTATAGCGAACTTTTCTTCTAGTCGACCATGATTTTTTTTCTCTTTTTACCTTTCTGATGAAATGAAAAATGGTTTTCGACTCTAATTTTAAAAGAAAATGCATGCTGGCTAGTAAAACATTGTGCAAATTAACGATAAGTCTTGTTATTAAAGAGTCATAAGTCCTGCATTCTTACTCTTTTATGGTAGCCTTTCTGAAGTTGTGATCACGCCTACCCGTCAGTTATTTTCCATCACTCCTGTCATAGCAATTCACTAACGCATTTAAGCTAACTTATATAACTAATGCATTTAAGTATAATTCGAGTTATGAAAAGAACGTCTTCTTTGAAGCAAGCAATAACGAAAAGCTTTTTTCCTTAAATTATACTCTCTGGAGTGCACAAGATGATGAAAAAAGGCAAATTTAAATGATAAAAAAGTAATCAAACAAAATAAAAATAAAACGATTTTTAACGCGTCAGTAATTAGTGTTAGCCATCGTAAAGATTTTAGTATCGTCAGGATTATTCCTTAAATTGTTTGATCATATATCCGAACTAGCATTGGTCTTGAATGTTTAAATAATCGGAGCTTTACTGTATTTCTATTTGTCTTCCTTTTTAGATAATTTATTTAGTATTGTGCCAGTTTAATGTAATCAATTTTAGTCACTTTAATTCATTAATGATCATATCTAATAGAATTTACGTATTTTTTCTTAATATATCATTATTGAACATATGTGTATCAGGTAATTATATACATATTTTGTAAACTCTAACATTTTAACGGTTCGGATATAGCGAACCACCGGATTTAGCGAACAAAAACTTCGGTCCCCTGAAGTTCGTTATAACGGGCTTTGACTGTACTATATATTTACAATTGATTTCGACGGAGTATTTCTTTCGTTAAATAGGTAATAATCTTTAATAATGTTCTATTTCCTAATCAAGGTAAACGTAAATAACAATATGTAATTTTTTTTACAATCGTATATATGTTGAATAGCGCTATTAGAGATGAACATTTAAAAATCTACGATACCATAGTATTACTGTGCTTAAATTTTCTTCGATTACTCAAAACGATACAGTTTACTTTTATTAAAACTTATTGCTAAGATACTCACATTCATGAACAAATAAATATGCATATTCATTAGGAATTGATAAAAACATTCTTTTTAATGACATTATTGTTTGAAAAACATCATTCCTTTTTAACTGAAATTGAAACCTTTTGATTCATGTTCTAGGAAAACAAAATATTCCAATCTATCGAAAATTCGGACACTATAACAGTAATGTAAACAATTGGAACTATATGAAACAAACTATCTCTACATAGTTAACAAAGAGCACTATTAAGTAACAAAGCACAAAATATTGAGGAAAGCACATAATTCTAACACTAAATGTGCAGTATCACGGAACAAGTTTTCTTAACAGACACATTATAATTGGTAATGTGATGTTTTGTATCATATTAGTAATATATAGTTTCACTGAAGTAGTCAAGTAATTCAATATTAATCCAGTGGTTTCACATAAATATTTACAAAGATGAAACATCCTTTCACAACTTTGATTTAATTTAAAATATGTTGAAATAAGCAATTACATACTGTTCGTTTTTAAACACATTTATATTTTGCAGAGTTCAGGTTGATGCATGAATGTATCAGTAGGCGCTATTATGAACGAATGCAGAAATGAAATGAATTATTGTGAAAATTTTGCTATCCATTTAAATGAGTTTTAAATGTATATTTACATGTCTATTTCAGATTTGAATATTTTGCCGTATAATTAGAAAAAGAAATATATTTGTTGCTATGGATACAGTACACTTTTAAATGTTATACATATAATGAAGTTTATTAATCTTCGTAAAAGCTTGCTGCCATTGCATGTTTCCAAATCAGTAAGTTAAGTTAGTTCCGATGTTTATTCAATAGATGATTGTTGAATTTAGCATAATTATTGCAATGTTTACTGTCAGTTTTACTTTCATACACAAAAAGACCATTAAAAAATATTAAAAAGTTGTTTTGAATACCGATATTTTATCAAGTATTTGCGCGAGAGCTATTTACCTTTTGAGGAGTTATAATTACAGCTACATTATGTGCATTATGAGAAATTATAAACATAATCCTATTTTAAAAATCGAAGAATGAATATATTTTTACTCGTAATGATTTTTGTTTTTCAAACACATGGTTAGAAGTGTAATTCGAAAAATAGAGGAAAAAAATACTTTAGAAATAACTTCTGTCAAAGTTTTCTTTTAAGAATTTTAGTTTACAGCTTTTTTGTTGTCGTTGTTATAGTTAAAAACCATTTTTATTTTTATGTTCTTTAAGTGCCCCAAAAATAGATTAAATTTAAATTTTTATGAAAGTTGTGTGAAAGTTGTCTTTTACGTATATTAGTTTACATAAATTTTGAACACTTTCCAATAAAGTTGAAAAGTGTTTAAGGTTTCGGCCTGTCTGGCTGTCTAGCCGTCTGTTCGCGCTCTAATTTCCATAAATTCATATTGCCCAGAAACTTTCGGATCCTACCAGAAGCCTATTTCAAATAAAATTTTTAACATGATTAGTTTAATTATAAGGACAATCAAATGTTTACCGTTACATTATCGCCCAATCCACGAAAAAATGGACATGAGGATGAAAATTTAAATTTCTTTAAATATGATTGAAATTTTGCATATTAACTGTTAAGAGTGTACTATTTCATATTTTCTCAAAAAAGAATTAAATTCTTGTCATTAACATACTTATTTTAATTAATAAAGTGACACTATGACTTTGTAAAATAGACTGCGGCAAAAATCTTTACATTTCATGGTCTCGTACAGCTGAACAAACATTCTGAAAATCTCCAAACTTGGATATATATGATCTGACAGCTATTATTGAGAATTTTTGTCTGCAGATAAGTGTTCACTAATCTTCATTAAGAAAGGTAAGCATATTTAATTATTCTTAATTATTGTGTCACACCCGCAACAAAAAGTTACATTTATATCTCTGAAGAAAAATATTTTTGATTTAAAGTTATGAAACTTTATATTCAAAAATAGTTTATTAAGATACTTTGAATTACATACACAAAAGAAATTAATTCATATTTTAATTATAATTATTGAGCGTTGCGGGCGTGACATGTCCCTGTTGCGGGTGTGACATTTAATTAAAGTCACACCCGCAACGTCTTTTAAAATTGATTACAAATGCATATTTGAACAAATTATATGTAAATTTATAAAAGAATAATATGATGGAAAACATGTACTTGGCAGCTTTAACTGTACCCTTTGATTTAATAGAGGGAATTCCAGTTAATAAATAAAAATTTGCATCATCTGAGCATGTGACACTGTGTGCAATTTAATTATTCATTTTGGATTGATAAAATTGTTGCTGTACGGCAAGAAAATAATTTTATTAGTGATATATGATTAAGAAATTAATTTAAAAGTTAAGATTTTTATAGAAATTAAAAAAACAAAATTACGAAACAATATTATAGCAATTTTCTTTATATTTGTTAATTTTGTTTTGGTTTTTATATACTTTTTTTTAATTTTGTTATTTGATAGTATTTATCTAATATATATATATTTAGTTTTTTAAAATAAGTAAATCAATATTAGGGGAAGATTTTTTTTTTCTCTTTTAATTCAAATTAAATAAAAAGTAGAAGTAAGAATAATAGAAACTGCTAAAATATTTATTAAGTTAGCATAAAATGTATGTAGTCAGTTTGAAATTAACCAAAATTTAGCATAATTAACTTTATGTAAGATTAGAAATTTCAAGGGATAACTATTAAAAATTTGTTAAGCTTATATTTTTGGACTGGAAGTGCTATATTTATTCAGTTTACACATTAATTTCTTCTCTTTTGCAGAGAATGAAGAGTACAGAAAGATCACGATATCATTGAAAAAAGATTTAGGAAAACCCTTTTAAATATGAAGCATATCTACAACAAGAGAAGGAAAGAGACAAAGCAAGGAGAGAAAAGAAGAGACTATTTAAAAAAAAATCATGGTAAAGGATGGCAATCCTTTTGCATTTCATCTCATGGTAAAGGAGTTGTCGATGGGGTTGGTGCAGTTGCTAAGAAAATGGTAACACTAGCAACGCTCTGCAACTATCAATTCAGCTTCAGATTTTGCCATGTGTGTAGAAAAAGTCCTAAAAAATATAAAATAACTTTGCTGAATGTGAAATTTCAGAAGATATTGTGAAAATGCTTCATGAATGCTGGCACCAAGCAAAGGCGGAGTTCAACATTCAATCGATACATCATGTTGTTTTTATTGACGTATAGACAATTAATGTAGCAATAACTTCAGAAAGTGATCACAAGAGAATTTGTTTGTTACCATATTTGTCAAAAATATAATATCCAATGATAAGAGTGCAGTTGGAGATTTTATAATTTTGTTTTATTCTCTACATTAAAAAAAAAGTGAAAACTTTGAGGGACAAATAAGACAAATGAATGGGGATATTATAGAATAAGTGCATCGGAATAAAAATCAAGAAAATGTGTATATTTGGCTCAGTCAGTTAGATGTATCCATACTTTGACAAGGACATAATATCCAACGATGAATGTGCAGTTGGAGATTTTGTAGAAGTTGTTTTATTTTCGACATTAAACAAGTGAAAACTTTGATGGAAAAATAAGACAAATGGATGGTTAGATGCATCCTAGGAAAAAAGAGCATTTTTGTAAAAACAGCTACCATCACCAGAAATTATAAATTCAAGATTGGAAATGAAATTTTTTTTTGTATTTTCCTCTCTAGATATTATAATTGTAATATTGATTAATTGTTTAATTAAAAAAATCTGCCTTTAAAATATTTGTGTATGTCATTATTTTATTGGCTATACAAGTCACACCCGCAACAGGGCATCACACCCGCAACGAAAATTTTGAATATTTACCACAAAAGCAAGAATTGAGTAAGTAATTTAATTTTTTCATAAAATAATTAAGTATTACTGTCTAATATATAAAAATATCAATTCACTCAGTTGTCATAATTCACAGAGTTTTGCATTTTTGCACTGAAAGATGAAAATGCATGTCCTTTTTATGTCATACCCGCAACAGGCGGAAATTATTTTTTTTTAATAAATAAATGATACATTGGACAATTTTTAGATTTGGATAAATGTATGTGTAAGTGATCTACATTGAAATTCATACAAATTGAAACCAATGCTCAAAAATTTTTTTGCTGGTGACTAAATTAAGTTGTGTAAATGTCACACCCGCAACTTTGGATTGGGCGTTATAGCCTATGTCAATAAATCGTTTCAAATGAATTTTAAAAAATGTTACACCCAGTCAAACATACTAAAATTTACATGCATTTATGAATGAATGCATACTTGCACAAAAATATGCATTTTCTAAAATATGCAGCGAAAATAAATAGATATAATTTATGTTCAGATCCAAGCAAAAGAGTTCCATTACACAATGGTAAAGGGGATATTGTGTTTTTTATTATATTTTAATTTTGTTAAATTATTTTATGAATATTAATAATGATATACGTCGTTGAGGTTGAATATAAGTTATGAGATAAGGCCATGCATAATATGAAGTGCATAGCATTTGCAGGTGCACACAAAATATTTCAAATAGTATATTCTTTCCGAAATATTGTATATGATCCGATGATGGCTGATGGATGCCTGATGTGCATTTTAATTATGATAAGCGCTTTTAAGTATTTTCTAAATTTATGCATGTTATATGGTGTGCATAAATCCTGCAGTTGATGTACAGGGCTACACAAAAAAGCTCGCATACGTTATTGAATATGAACGTAAATTACTTAAAAGTGGTTTTTAATTAAGCTATATAATTTTACGCTAAAATGCATTCAGTTTATTAAGAAATATTTGTAGAATATAAATAATATGATATTCAGGATCACGCAAAATTTTGGATAAATGGACGCCTATTAATGACAATTTCTGAGATGTGATTTCAGTAGTTTTAATGTGTTTTAGTTTTAAATAAATTTTAGCTAAATACAAGCCTCTAATAAATTTACTAGATAAACTACGGGAGTAAACAAAAGCATTCAAGCATGTTTCCATCAATTAGAAGAAAGAGAAATTTCAACCTGCTAGGCATTTTCATGGTAAACTAAAATTCCTCGTTACATGGTATACATATCAACCGACCGATCAAATACAGGGCTGTTCAAAAATATTGGAATACTTATTTGACTACATACAGTAACCTTATTTCCCTGGATAACGAACTTGTGTTAAAGATTTCAGGAAGGATTGGAAAGTGTTTCATAATCTGTGATTAACGAATGATTTTTCTTTCTGTTTTTTTAAATCATTTGGAGAATCGCTGCCACTTTTGGTCTAGTCATATCTGAGACATTTCTGAATCCTTGTGGTGTCCGAATTTTATTCGTTTTCTGATTGGTCCATGTTTGTTATCCAGAATTTAAATAC
This sequence comes from Maratus speculifer, assembly GCA_964019185.1. Classification (NCBI taxonomy): domain Eukaryota; kingdom Metazoa; phylum Arthropoda; class Arachnida; order Araneae; family Salticidae; genus Maratus; species Maratus speculifer. The sequence goes on from OZ025298.1 coordinate 161,173,665, forward strand.
TTCTGTTGCCATGATAACAAGAAAAATAATAAAAACTACTCAATCAATTAATAACTCATAATCGAATTGACATACAGCTTTCAATCAATGTAGATTTAAGAATATATTTTACCTTATACGGCTGTGCAAAAATTTAAAATGTGAGATGTGTTTGCAAATTTATTAATTTGCAATGCCGAAAATTGTAGAACTGAAATTTTATTTAAAATTTGTTTATGATTGATCCAGGTGTACTAATGTATAATTCATGGCTTACGTCACATATGACTCTGTTATTACGTAATCTAAGTTTTGATCCTCATAAAAATGATGTTTATTATTATTATTATTATTTTAAAAATAGAATGTATTTTATAATCGAAGTGAAAAAAGTTCTTTAACTTTTATTATCTAATATTTTATAAGTCTAACATTTTAGTCTTTGAAACTATCATTTTATGGAAATATCATTTTCCATCTTTTCATGGTCGTTGAAATGTGTTAAATTACATTTTCTTAATACAAATAAGCAAAGTCATACAAACTGGAGCACACATTAAATGATTTAGTCTCCTAAATGTTTGGTCATATTTTACTCAGATATTGTAAAACTTAATGGATTAAAAAAATTCAAGCTATTCAGAGACATATTTCTCTTAGAATATTTCTCTGAATAGCCAATGTTCTCAATTATCTTAAGTATTTTTTAAATTTTATTTATTCACAGGAGAACAAATAAAGAAAAGATAAATCAAATTAGAAAATTTTACTTGTGGACTTGAAAAGAAATACAATAAAAACAAATGATGGAGAATAAGTAAAGGATTCCCACAATTCCTCTTTTTCGTTGCTACCCTCCATTATTTGCAGATAATAAAAAAAGGGAAAAACCTAACGTACATTAAAATATAATATAAGAATTATATAAATTGGTTTTGGTGTTATGAGAATATATAAATTTGTTTTGGTGTTTAAAATGTCATATTTTTTAAGCATTACGGATAAGTGTATATTTAAGTTACATTTTTAAAAATTAATATTAATATTAATATTTCCTACATTTCCAGGGTAGTTAATTTTTTTATGATGTCAAACAGATGTATTAGAAAACATCAAAAAAACGCATAACAGGTTTGAAAAACCGGATTTCACTGAAAACTGTTTGTAGTCGTTTACGAAGCTCTCATTAGGATCTGTAGATATGTATACGTTCTAAAACTTAGTTTAGTAAGAAAACACTATACTGAAAGTGTTTAAAATTTTTGCATATAGGCATATTTATATATAGGGTAATTTAAACTAATTAATTTATTGCGACATGCAGCTCTGTTTTTTTTATTACAAAAAGTAAATCAAATTTTGAAATACCTTTAATTTAATGACTGAATATTTTTGTTTATTTGGTATTTTACGGTATGCACATTAGTTTATTTTATTACACAGACTTTAAAATCGCATGTGTAAACTTACTTTTACTTATAAGCCTAAAAAAAAGACGTAAAATGGTGGAGTGATATTTAAAATTGAGTCGTCATCTATCCTTCAGTGTCAGAAGATATGGCCTCGTCGAATCTAGAAGAGATGGCCATCTTTAACGAATAGTTAAAAATTATGAGGAATGAGCAGTTTTTACTCAATAAAACTATATTTAAAATAAGTATATACCTTCTATGTTTATAATTATATGTATTGAAAGAATTTTTTTATTATAACTAATATTTTAATAATACTAATGTAATAGCAAATAACGATACTTTTTATTCTTGTTCCAGAAAATATAGAAAGTATTCATTAGAAACTTTGGTGCTAGATAAATAAGGAAATAAACTTTATCCTACGAATTTAAACGAAACTTGAACAAGAACAAAAAAAAAATCACGACACTTTAAGCAGTGAAGAAGATGAAATATATTAGAAATTATCAGACTCTACAGAATTCAATGGAATTAGATTTGAATGAGGGTCTTTGTGTTGGTGTAGACGAGAATATAATACTATACACAAAAAGTATGACTTGATACAATGCATAAGATGCCTAAAATGGTTCCATGAAATGTGAAAAATCTGTCAAAAATGTAGTAAAATTTTATGAAAAATGAAAGATTAAAATTATACTTATTTTTTGCCGAAAATATTAGGGGTATATGCGTCTCAGTTTTAAATGTGCATTAATAATTCTTGCATTTGCACATATAAGGGTTTCGTTCTGTAATGGCCTACTTGGATAACTGTTCGCATCATATACTAATTACTTTACTTCAAATGTTATGAAATTGATGTTCATTTAATATGATTTTTTACAACATGCTTGCAACTGAATGAGAACTGTACTGTTTTTATAGTTCATTTATAGTAACATGTAAAATATTTCATAAGCAATTCAAATTTTCTCGATTATGCAGGATTGCGTTTTCAATTATAAAATGCATTTTTAAGCTACACTAAATATTGTATGCTTATGTTTAAAAATAGACCATATGCAGGACTACACGAATAATTTCATAATAATTACTGAGAGTAAACTTTAATAAACATTTTTTTTTACTTGTATTATGATTATTTAATCACAACTAAATTAAATGCACTAAAAGATGTTTGTAGCATATACGTAAAACCATACACAGACCTATGCAAAGTAATGGATACGTGGTAGTCTATTGAAAATAATTATTGTATTATGATATCAGTAGTATTTTACCAAGTCTGTAATCATATGGCACACATGAGAAAGCAGCAGAACAGCGAAAACATACTTGGCCTACTCCGTGAGTGGATTAAACACATTTTTGCACCTTCTAAATGGACTATCGACATGATCTATAATGGATTTTAAACCCTGATATTTCGTTTGAACAAATATTAGTATGTAAATACACAATTGCACGGATTACTTCAAATATATATCCGCTATTGGTAGAAGTGCTTGAGAATATTTCCAACTGTGTTGTATGTTTTCTTAAAGAAATGAATTTGAGCTTTCTTTTGATCATGTACGTTAATGCATAAAGAATTGCAGTACATCCCCGGTTATGTGGGTAATTGTTAAAATTAGTTCTCAAAATTTGTTATACTTTCATTTTAAATTATTATTTTGTTACATTCTTTGCCTAGATAAACAGCAAAATCATGTTACAGTATTGCGTAACACTTCCAAAGAAGTTATTTAGGGAGGTTTTACATAATTTATGTTTGACGAATGATTTCTCTTTCGTATTTAGATGCTATAATTAATCAAAGTGATTGCAAAAATTTCGATTTCTTGCACTAAGTTGTTGCACACTAATTAAAAGTGCTAAATTTTATGGGCCAGCCATAATTATTTTTTTCTGAAACATGGCGGTTAAAGATTTTTATTAGGGCACTTAATTTAGTATGGTTTATTGAGTAAAGATATTTTTGCATGCTTTGAGGCATATAACCTTAGCTGCTCTTAGCAGTGAAAGCAGTAGTACACAATTGTTGTAAAACAAAACCGAATAATCATCATATTCATAACATGCAATATATTTTTACTTAAGCGCCTCACCATCTGTCTGCTAGTCGTATGTTATGAGTTCATTTCACTCTTCATGTGTTGCCTCAATCTAAGTTTATTAAAACTCAAACATATCATTTTCTCCCTTATGCATAAAAACAAATTTGTACAATAAAAAAATCCTGTTATACAAAAGCAAAAATACTGGAAATCTTAACAAACTTTTAATTTGGCTAGTAATATATTAGAAAATCATCAAAATCTCCTTAAGTTACTGTTTATTTAAGTATGTAAGACTAGAATTTTTGTAACCTTTCTTTAGCTCGAAAGTTGGGGGTCGGCTTATAAACGTCTTAAAATTGCTTTCTCTTATACAAAAACTGGCATCATCCTCAGCTCCATCCATCACATTAGTGTTGCAACATATTTTTTAAAGATCGAACGATTATTTCTTGTGTTAATTTAAGGGTCCTTTCCCTGCCCGGAACACACTCGCGAGCTAATGCTATCTCTATGAGGAGGCATTTTTGTAATAACTCTTTCGCATTTTGACTTTTTAAAATAATTTATTTTGCATTGGATAGCTGAGTTCCCTCTCAAGATCGCTCCTTGATTACTTTTTCGATTTTGGTAGCAAGTGTTTTTATAAAGTTACTTTCTCTTTCTGAACCGGTTCTGAAAGTGAAAGTAACTTTATAAAAAATACCTGCGACCAAAATCAAAAAAAGTAATTAAGGAGCAAACTTGAGACGAACTTCCGCTATCCAATAAAAAAATATTTAAAAATATCAAAAGGCGAAAGAGTTATTAGAAAAATTCCTCCCCATATAAATACCATTAGCTCGTGAATGTCTTCGCGGGCAAGGACAGGACCCTTTAGCCAGGTTTTTTTTTTCACCCATTCAAAGATAGCAATAATGTCGACTTTTTTTTAATTTATGGATCTACATTTATCGCAGCTGCATTCCCAGAGGACACCCATTCATCCCACTTCGAACTCAGACGACGACTTAAAACGACTTTAAAATAAGACGACCATTTTAACCGACTCATTTAGAAAAACATCCGAATCCGAAAAAATAGAAATAAAGCCACTAGAGATCTATTTACAGATATCAATAATTTTGCTGAATGCATTTTCTTCTATCAGCTGCGCAAAAATTTTTTCTGTTTGCTGAATTTCTTACCACATTTGTTTAACATTGGATTATAAGGGGAGTCCAATGTTAATTGTCATTATCGACGGTTTTTTACTGAAAAGTCGTATACTTGGCTTATACACGAATTGGCTTATACACGGATCGGCTTATATACGGAAATATAGGGTTCATTCCGGGAATATCGTAAGCCATAATTTGTAAGTTCCAAAATTTATTAACCATGTCAATATATCTTTATAGGTATTGAAGTGATTTTATCACTTGTAAATACATTTTTTTTTCTACCAAAGAAACAATATTGATTACAGAGTATTTGCAAAAAAAACTTCTTTACATATGTTTTATTAAACCATTCTAAATAAAGAAGCCTGATTTAAGCATTGGATGTTTGTAGTTATAATAGTTCTATTAATTATAAAACGTGGTACACGTCCTATATAAAATAAATAAGCTTTAAACATTACATAACAATTTTTAAAGAAATTGTTGTATTCTCGTCAAAAATAGTAATACTGCACTGCTTCAACGCAAAATTAATTAAATTTTTAGTTACTTTTTTCGTTCAGAACATGGAATGACGTCCAAAACCTTTTTACTTGTTCTCTACTTTAATCTTTTTTTTATTCTAAATTAAGATTAAAATAAATTTATAGTAAACTTTTCAGCGTGTTAAATAACTGTAATTTTATAAATTATTTTTTAAAACAAAGTTAATCTACAAGCTAAATGCATCTAACTCAAAATAAAGTTATTTCCTTTTTAATTATTGTAAATTAAACAGATAACTAATTATTTTCTTACAGAATGTAAATAATATAATTCGAAACCATTCTACTCCGAATCATGTATTATGATAAATAGCTACATACATTTTCACCTAAGTAATACAGTATCCAGTTTACCAATATCAACCATGTGAATATTGCAGTCAATGATTCAACACTGAAATAATCCCCTCTTTCATTAAATTCATGCTCCAAATTCAATGCATCCACCATAGCAATAACTCTTCTATTTATGTACTCTTACATTTACTGTAGCGTAAAGATATATTCTGGAGATGTATATCATATTTTGATATCAATATTAATCCATGTAATAGATTTTGCTATTATTTAAGATTGAAACAGATATTAATAAATATCTTTATACCATGTTTTATTATGTTTTAATATGCATACTATACTGCATTGTGTAGATTTAAATCACTTTCATTTAAGAAACTTAATTGAATTTAGTTTTAAAAGAATGTAATTTATTATATTCTTTATCTATTATATTATTCCATCCAATATTTTAATATATTGATATTCAATTAATTGTTGTTATAAAAAACAAAATAAATCAAACGGTTTCCTCAGATATCAGTAGTAAACGATATGCAGATTTCCCAAATCTCTATGACACCTTCTGCAATTTTTGTTTGCTTAATTTCTTTTCTACCAGAAATCTCAAACGGTTCAGCACAGTAAAGTATGATAAGAAAATTCTAAATAGTGGGATAATTTAACAATAAATGCACGAAATTTATCTAAAGTTAAGATAGGGTAGATGTGCCAGTAATGGACCCCCTTAAGGAATTTCTCTAAAAAATAATTTTTTATTAATAGTTATAATTATTGTATTCCAATTTTTTTCATATTACATTAATCATTCAACAATATTTAACTAATCCCATAGTTACATTTCCCAATAGATATAAAAATTTAATTTTAAATAATAGAAATATGTCAAAACACCCAAAAGCCCAGTAATGGTCCGCCTATGTTCCAGTAATGGGCCACCCTACAAAAAATAACAGATAATTGTTTTTAGGTGCGTTCATAATTATGTAAATATGTAGCACCAATTATTGTCGTTCAGTCCTTCTGTCTGTCCGTCTGTCTGTCAGTCAGTCTGTCAGTCTGTCTGTCCGTCCGTCTATCTGAATGTCCGCATATAACAACGCAAAAACTATCCAACCGAATCGTTTGTAATTTGAAATACATAATTATTGCATAATTTTGTCAGCTCCTTTCAAATTTTATGAAAATCGGATGAATAGATCAATTACAGGGAAAATCAAAATGATTCCGTTACATTACGGTCAATGGGGAAAAAAGTTTAAAATGCATTTTAATTGTTTGAAATTTAAAACATATAATTATTACATAATTTTGTCGAGTCATTTCAGATCTTATGATAATCAGATGCATAGATCAATTACAGGGACTATCAAAAGTATTCCGTTACATTACAGTCAATGGGGAAAAAGCTACAAATGCATTTTAATGGTGCTACACTCATTCGAACATAATAAAATTGACATGAAACTATGATGTATATACATGCTAAAATATAAATTCTGTACAATTTGAGATGCAAAGAATTTTTATTATTAAATTTCCGGGTCACACAAAGGTATTCCACTACATAATGCTATACAGGGAAACATTGTTTGGGACATGTTTTAATTACATTAAACTGTGCCACATTTTATGAATATGATATACGCTGCTGAGGTGTAATGAAAATTACTTTCTTTCATGTTTATAGGAACACAAAGAGTTCAACCACTGTACTGTATCCGAAGTCTACTACTTCAGGAAGATCTGTATGTTTTTTAATCTTCGTTATCGTACTAACGCACCTCATTTGCTAAGCTTCACTTGCATTTTCCAACTTGTTTCAATTGTATTTTGCTCCAGAACTTAATGAAAGCATACTAACAAAACAAAATATTAAAACTTAAGTTAGAAATTCTTTACATTAAAGGATTCATAATGAAAAAACATAAAACAAAATATTTAAATTTAAGTTATGGATTTATTATAATTAAGGATTTATAACGTGGATATAAAACAAAATATTAATGATATTATTAACTGTTTATTATTAACTAACATTAAAGGATTTATATTGTAAAGATATAAAACAAAATATTTAAATTTAAAGGATTTATGAGATAAAGACAATGTTTTACCGAAATCAAGTTTAGATAAAATAAGGCATTAAAAAAAGTCTCCAATCTTCATTCATATCATTATCTAAATAATATGCTGTGCAACTATGAAATATAAATAACAGATCTTCAATTTTATCATCACTTTCCGATAGTCTAAACTATTCAATATGGAATTTTAGAATGCATTTAAAATGATAAAACGTTCTTGCACTATCTAGCCATTTTGTAATAATCACATAGCTCATCAATTTGGCACAGATTGATTCCACTTCCCTTGAGAGATGCTCATATGGATACATTATCACCAATGGAACAATCTCACTATTTACTGAAAAACATCCCATAACAGTGATTTGTTCTTTTTCGTTATTTTGGTACTACATAATACACATCTTTAACTGATTTTGGTCCTAAATGTTTCCTTGTTTTAAGAGCACAAAAGAAACCTTGTTTTAACCTTATTGAAAATTCTCTCTGTATGCTTTAGAATTCGGAAAAAAATATTAATATCTTCTTCCAAATATGATTTTACATTTCTGAAGCAACTTAAAACAACTTCTCTTGTAACGGCACATCTAGATTTTGTGAAATGTTCTGCTTGTTTTTTGTACCAATTTAGAATGACTTTTTAAAAACAGCTATTTATAAAGCTATTGCCTTTATTAAATTCTAATAGGTAAATTTTAAATATTAAATTTGATTATTTAGCTTTTCAGTTAAATCAAAAAAAATTATCTCTACTGAAATTACACTTTTTGTATTGGTCACTTGGGTGGTCCATTACTGGAAAATCACGAAATAAGCAATCCAGTGACGGACCACCCCTCCTAAAATCTTAAAAATAAATAAAATTTTGTAAATGGCCATTGGTATATTAAATTCAATGTTTTATATTTCTAACCAAACGAAAACATTCAATTTTTACGGAAAAATAAAAAAGATATAAACTAAGTAAGTAAAGTCAGCTCTTAGCATGTTCATTAAGATTTTCAGTGAAAAACAGAAAAACTGTGAAACTTTATTTTCTGCTTCCTAATTGTTTTGACGAAAAGTGTAAAAAATTAATCCAGCTTATAAAGCATACAAGGTGGAGTTCAGAAAAAAATAATAAAGCTTAACTGTTATTTATTATTTTTTAATAAACCAAAAAGTGCGAGGTGGTCCATTACTGGCACATCTACCCTATTAGAATAGTAGAATCACCACTATTAATTGAAAAATTCTTCATTCTTTGTTAATGTAAAAAATCTACTCTTTCAAAAGTTATGACACATTATGGAAACTTTAAAAATTTAGGATTACCTTTATCCAATAAACTCATAAAATAAATAAATAAATAAATAAATAAAAACATTTCTTTTTCCAACGTCAATTTCGCAAAAACCTCGTTTTCGAATGCCAGTTACACATGCATTTTTAAATTATTTTCCATGATTTTAAAAAGAAAATAACAAAAATTAAAACAATGTAAAAATTGATTAAATGTTAAAAACTAATAACTACAGAACCAAAAAAAAAATGCATAATTTGAAAAAAGAAAATTAATGTTAATAAACGTGTTATGAATAAATAAACAACAATAGCCGGGTTACCATACCAGGCAAAATGACGCCATTTTGGCGCCATATAAATATCCCTGTAAGTTTATGACATGCATGTGCCCTGAATATTTAGATTGTTAGAATTGGCGAATTTATTGAATAGCTGTCAAGACAGAAGCCAACAGTCGTTAAATCTGCAGCTTAACCGTAAATATAAATGTATAACATAAATATCTATATTAATAAAAGAACAAAACGCTCTGTCTGGGTGTGTGTGTGTGTGTCTGCGATGGCTAGCAAAACCTGCAACACGTACAAAGCTCAAATTTTTTTGGAGAGTAGCCCATTGTCTGTCTTGATGCACCTGAGATTCAAAATTTCAAAATTCTATTTATTAACCGAATGATTAATTAAAATCTAGCACTCACTCGCATTAAAAAATTGCCATTTTTCTACTTTTATCCTTTCGTATTTATACGGTTGGTTGGGTGTTTAAAACACTCGCATTAAAAAAGCTGAGACAGAATTAATAAAACCAATTTGAGACTAACATTTCAAAAGAAACTGTTTTTTCCCGAAAACCTTTAAAATCCACAGACCGGCAAGCCGTCCGTTAAAATGAAGATTTTTAATCACAGCTATTATTCGTTAGATTGTTGGCACTTCGTACTTTAGAATGTATGTGTGGTTAGCTGTGCTGCAGTAATATACACTGGTGTCCAAAAGTTAAGCATAATTGGTAATTAAGTAAGTAATGAAAGCAATATAAAGAAATATAAATCGAAATGTGGTGAAACTCCAGGTGTGTAAACAAAATAGTACGCTTCATATATTTTCGCAAAGAGTTTTCCCCGAAATTGAACAGGGGACCGTCAACAAATTGAAAAAGAACGAAGATCTTTCAAATGTAGGTCAAAACTAATGTAGCAAAAGCGTTCAAACTGCACATTATGATTAAGTGGCTTATTGTAGTGTACTGTGTTTATTTTTATAAGGATAGCATGTATACTCGTAGAGAAATTAAGGTTTAAAAAAAAACAGTCCTAAGTTTTTTGCTTATAATTTGCAGAGTTTTTAATATAAAATAATGATCTTTTCTGAAAATATGACAAACATCATGGTACACAATACCCTGTCATCAGAATTTAAAAATAATAAAAATTGTATGACAAATGAGCAGGTTTACTAAATAATTTTTTACTGCGCATGCGTGAACGCTATTAAAATTTCATTTGCATATTATGTTAGTTAAATGTGTAATGCAACTTTTATGAAAGTCTTAAAAACATAGATTAAAAATTCTGAAAATTATCGTTGATAGAATGAGATCAAAATATTTTATTCCCTAATGAAGCAAAAGATGAGGGGCTGTATACATATTCCATTATTTCGTGCCTAGACAATATTGCACGTACAACTGTATTTGGATAAAACCCCTGATATTTTTCTTCCTTTTAGGAATAACGGATTTTGAGTTGATTGTATAGACGATAATTTTCAGATTTTTCAAGCTATGTTTTTGAAACTTTTACAGACGTTGCTCTACACATTTAACTAACAAAATATGCAAATGAAATTTTGATATCGTTCACGCATGCGCAATGAAAATTATTTACTAAACCTACTAATTTTTCATACAATTTTTAATATTTTTAAATTCTGATGACAGAGTATTGTGTACAAGGATGTTTGTCATATTTTCAGAAAAGAACATTATTATATATTAAGAACTCTGCAAATTATAAGCAAAAGACTTATGACTGTTTTTATAAAAACCTTAATTTCTCTACGAGTATGAATGCTATCCTTATAAAAATAAACACAGTACATTACAATAAGTCGCTTAATCATAATGTGCAGTTTGAACGCTTTTGCTACATTAGTTTTGACAGGGTTATCCAAAAGATCTTTGTTCTTTTTCAAAAACATACTTGGCCTTCTCCGTGAGTGGATTAAACACATTTTTGCACCTTCTAAATGGACTGTGTCATTTTTTAAAAATGGACATGATCTATAATGGATTTTAAACCCTGATATTTCGTTTGAACAAATATTAGTATGTAAATACAAAATTGCACGGATTTCTTCAAATATGTATCCGCTATTGGTAGAAGTGCTTGAAAATATTTCCAACTGTGTTGGATGTTTTCTTAAAGAAATGAATTTGAGCTTTCTTTTGATCATGTACGTTAATGCATAAAGAATTGCAGTACATCCCCGGTTATGTGGGTAATTGTTAAAATTAGTTCTCAAAATTTGTTATACTTTCATTTTAAATTATTATTTTGTTACATTCTTTGCCTAGATAAACAGCAAAATCATGTTACAGTATTGCGTAACACTTCCAAAGAAGTTATTTAGGGAGGTTTTACATAATTTATGTTTGACGAATGATTTCTCTTTCGTATTTAGATGCTATAATTAATCAAAGTGATTGCAAAAATTTCGATTTCTTGCACTAAGTTGTTGCACACTAATTAAAAGTGCTAAATTTTATGGGCCAGCCATAATTATTTTTTTCTGAAACATGGCGGTTAAAGATTTTTATTAGGGCACTTAATTTAGTATGGTTTATTGAGTAAAGATATTTTTGCATGCTTTGAGGCATATAACTTTAGCTGCTCTTAGCAGTGAAAGCAGTAGTACACAATTGTTGTAAAACAAAACCGAATAATCATCATATTCATAACATGCAATATATTTTTACTTAAGCGCCTCACCATCTGTCTGCTAGTCGTATGTTATGAGTTCATTTCACTCTTCATGTGTTGCCTCAATCTAAGTTTATTAAAACTCAAACATATCATTTTCTCCCTTATGCATAAAAACAAATTTATACAATAAAAAAAATCCTGTTATACAAAAGCAAAAATACTGGAAATCTTAACGAACTTTTAATCATCAAAATCATCAAAATCTCCTTAAGTTACTGTTTATTTAAGTATGTTAGACTAGAATTTTTGTAACCTTTCTTTAGCTCGAAAGTTGGGGGTCGGCTTATAAACGAATTCAAGAAAATTTCGGAATTTGGTATTTTAGAATAAAAAAGAGTCTAAATAGAAAAAAAACATAAAAAATAAAAAAATACCTAACAATTTTTAAAAAAATACTTTAACACCCCATTGTTTTATAATGAGACAAATTATCTTTTACTATCGAAATTAATATCAGAATTTTCAAACAACGTCTTAAAATTCCTTTCTCTTATACAAAAACTGGCATCATCCTCAGCTCCATCCATCGTATTACTGTTGCAACATATTTTTTAAACATCGAACGATTATTTCTTGTGTTAACTTAAGGGTCCTTTCCCTGCCCGGAACACACTCGCGAGCTAATGCTATCTCTATGAGGAGGCAATTTTGTAATAACTCTTTCGCATTTTGACTTTTTAAAATAATTTATTTTGCATTGGATAGCTGAGTTCTCTCTCAAGATCGCTCCTTGATTACTTTTTCGATTTTGGTAGCAAGTATTTTTATAAAGTTACTTTCTCTTTCTGAACCGGTTTTGAAAGTGAAAGTAACTTTATAAAAAATACCTGCGACCAAAATCAAAAAAGAAGTAATTAAGGAGCAAACTTGAGACAAACTTCCCTTATCCAATAAAAAAAAAAAAAAAAAAAAAAATCTTTTAAAAATATCAAAAGGCGAAAGAGTTATTAGAAAAATTCCTCCCCATATAAATACCATTAGCTCGTGAATGTCTTCGCGGGCAAAGACAGGACACTTTAGCCAGGTTTTTTTGTCACCCATTAAAAGATAGCATTAATGTCGACTTTTTTTTTAATTTATGAATCTACATTTATCACAGCTGCATTCCCAGAGGACACCCATTCATCCCACTTCGAACTCAGACGACGACTTAAAACGACTTTAAAATATGACGACCATTTTAACCGACTCATTTAAAAAAACATCCGAATCCGAAAAAATAGAAATAAAGCCACTAGAGATCTATTTGCAGATATCAATAATTTTGCTGAATGCATTTTCTTCTAACAGCTACGCAAAAAAAATTTCTGTTTGCTGAATTTCTTACCACATTTGTTTAACATTGGATTATAAGGGGAGTCCCATTATCGACGGTTTTTTACTGAAAAAACGAATACTTGGCTTATACACGAATTGGCTTATACACGGATCGTCTTATATACGGAAATATAGGGTTCATTCCGGGAATATCGAAAGCCAAACTTTGTAAGTTCCAAAATTCATTAACCATGTCAATATTATCTTTATAGGCATTGAAGTGATTTTATCACTTGTAAATACATTTTATTTTCTACCAAAGAAACAATATTGATTACAGTGTATTTGCAAAAAAACTTCTTTACATATGTTTTTTTAAACCATTCTAATTAAAGAAGCCTTATTTAAGCATTGGATGTTTGTAGTTATAATAGTTCTATTAAATATAAAACGTGGTGCACTTCCTATATAAAATAAATAAGCTATAAACATTACATAACAATTTTAAAAGAAATTGTTGTATTCTCGTCAAAAATAGTAATACCGCACTGCTTCAACGCAAAATTAATTAAATTTTTAGTTACTTTTTTCGTTCAGAACATGGAATGACGTCCAAAACCTTTTTACTTGTTCTCTACTTTAATCTTTTTTTTATTCTAAATTAAGATTAAAATAAATTTATAGTAAACTTTTCAGCGTGTTAAATAACTGTAATTTTATAAATTATTTTTTAAAACAAAGTTAATCTGCAAGCTAAATGCATATAACTCATATAAAAGTTATTTCCTTTTCAAATATTGTAAATTTAGCAGATAACTAATTTTTTTCTTACAAAATGTAAATAATATAATTCGAAACCATTCTACTTCGAATCATGTATTATGATAAATAGTTACATACATTTTCACCTAAGTAACACAGTATCTAGTTTACCAATATCCACCGCGTGGATATTGCAGTCAATGATTCAACACTGAAATAATCCCCTCTTTTATTAAACTCATGCTCCAAATTCAATACATCCACCATAGCAATAACTGTTCTATTTATGCACTCTTACAACTGTAGCGTAAAGATACACTCTGGCAATGTATATCATATTTTGATATCAATATTAATCTGTATAATGTAATTTGCTATTATTTAAGATTGAGACAGATATTTATAAATATTTTTATACCATGTTTTATTATATTTTAGCATTTACTCCAATATGCATATCATGTTGCATTGTGTAGATTTAAATCACCTTCATTTAAGAAACTTAATTGAATTTAGTTTTAAAAGGATATAATTTATAACTTTCATTATCGATTATAGTATTCTATCAGATATTTTAATATATTCGAATAATTAATGTTATAAAAAGAAAATAAATCAAATGGTTTCCTTAGATATCGGGACTAAACGATATGCAGATTTCCGAAATCTCTATTACACCCTCTGCAATTTTTGTTTGCTTAATTTCGTTTCTACCAAAAATCTCAAATGGTTAAGCTCACTAAAATATGATAAGAAAATTCTAAAGAGTGTAATAATTTAACAATAAATGCACAAAATTTATCTAAAGTTAAGATATAAGAATAGTTGAATCACAATAGTTGAATCTTTTGATTAAAAAATTCTTCATTCTTTGTTTTTGTAAAAAATCTACTCTTTCTAAAGTTTAGACACATAATGGAAACTTTAAAAATTTAGGATTACCTTCATTCAATAAACTCTTAAAAAAAAAGAAAAAAAGACTTTTTTTTGGAGCAGCATTACAGAGAATTTTCAATTTTTTTTATATATATAAACTTCTGAAAGCTGTAGAATTCACAAAAGAGGATAATTATGAGTTTAAGGGGGGGGGGAGGAAGTCTATTATTGAAATTTATGTAATTTTAAATCCTTCAAAGAGAGAAAACTTTCTGATACTTATACAACTAAATTATTTGTCAAAAAATAATTGCGTGTATGGCCACATGTACATTTGTTTAAAAAAGAACTATGTATGTCAGGCAAATTGAAAATAATTTTGATACCAATGTCTAAAATGATACAAAGTTCATAAGATACTGGGAAATTTCTTCTTTATTCAAAATACAAACCTTACCAAAATTCGCATTGTAAACTTATCCGAATGGATTAGTCTCGAAAATTCATGTAGTGCAAGGTAAATTGCTCACTATCTGTATTATAAAGGCCAAACGTATCTGTGCGTAACGCATACGTCATTTTGCGAATGGCAACACTTTGAAATTTAAAATACGGTTTCGGTTTTGCAATTTTTGCTACTCCAAATTTTTAAACTGCGAAATATCACACATATTCAATATTTACACAATAGTATAGTTAAAAATATATACCGAGGGATCCAGAAGTTTCGGGAGTTTTGAAAAGTTAATAATTAGGAAACTATGTATAATACAAAGGTTCTGTTTTCAGATATATGCTCAGAAACATGTGGGATTTTTGTTTAGAATGAATTTTTTTAAATATGTATAGTTACCATTTTTAGCAACAGGTGGCGCTGTTGTATAAGACTGAATGTACCTATACCATGCGTTATATAGACACATGAGTTCATTGCGAAACTTCTTTTCTATGATACTGATGAGATTTCATTTTAAGGATGGTTTATGTTCAAACATTTTTTGTAAGGTAAATGAAATTGCATTGTAAGGGAAATTTGATACAAAATTTCATGAGCAACTGCAATGTTTAGACATTGTCTAGACTATGTTTAGACACATCTTTGCATTTCGCGTTGTTTTCATATCGTACAATACGTCAAGTTAAAACTGCAAAAGAATCGATGGCCATTGCAAATGTGAAATGCTAAGGTAAGCAAGGTTTGAGAAAAAGTCTCATTGGAAGATCGTAATAGAAACAAGAGATCCCAAATGTCTGTTACAATCGAAAATTAGGTAGGATTCTATGCCAATACTCTGTAGAAATCACCAGTTCATGGTAAGTGCAGTAAACTTGTGATATCACGATGAACTGAAGTTTCTTCTGGAATTTCTTTCTGCTCTGAGGATACTGTGCACGCTGTTTTGCATCGGCTCATGACGGTACTTATAAGCTATGAGCGTCATGATTAAACTTTGTAACCCTTGGACACTAATTCGTTCTTTTAAATGAGCTGTATCATACTGTAAAAACAATACTATCAATTTTAGCGCCATCTGCTGTCAAAAAGTGCAACTAACATAATATGATTTTTTATCGAAAAAACAAATCCCACAAGTTTCTCGGCATTTCTGTGAAAACCGCATACTTCTATTGTTTATGGTTTTCTAATTATTAGCATTTCAAAAGTCCCGGGACTACAGGATCACCCGGTACTTTTAAAGCATTTTATTTGAAAATCTTTTTTTTTAAATATTAATTCTTTTGTAGTTTTTAATACCGTTTTTTCTAATTGTGGCAACAGAAGTACGCCATTTCTATCAAAACCAAAGGGAAAAAGAAAACAACAGTTATTACAATATTTTTATGTTACCATTTCTCATTAAAATTGATAAAAAAAAATTAAATACGTGCTGTGTCACGAATATGTTATAAAACCCATTGAATTTTGGTTTCATTTACACTTAAAATAATATAAATAATTTAATATCTGATTCAGCTAATAGCATCGAGACTACAAGATTAGAATCAAACTGATCAAATTAAAATTTCATTCTTAAAATTCACTTTTTTTTAAAGGTGAATACCGATATAAAAAGGTGCTTATATAAATTTTCTTGTGGGGAAATTGATGTCAGATTTAGATTTTACGAGAAAAAAATCTATAATTGAGTCAAATTGGAATAAATTAAGTTTTTATTTTTTTTATTTTTTAATATTAAGTATAAGGGCCTTAATTGATAACGTATCATAAGAACATATATTTATTATTTTTTACTGACTTCATATAAGTTTAAAGTGTAATTTTATTAATTTCTCCAACTGAGTTTTATAGAAGTAGTATTTTGTTAACATTAGATATAATATGTATAAGAGTTAGACTTACCAGTATAAGGTACGTTTTTTATTGTACCTAATTTTGTAAGTTTATTACAAATCAATGACAGTTCTATCTTGAGCGTTTTCTTTCGTCGAAATTTGACGGGTTCTATTTTTTTTTATATTTAATGATGACATGAAATTGAATTTAAATGGCTCTGATTGCTTAATTTGTTACTGACATATATTTAAGAAATACATACATATTTTTCTGCACTCGTGAAGATCGTAAGCTATTAGTTTTTGTAAGGCATTTAAAAACCCTTCTTCGTGTTTCTCATTAGAAAACTAAAATCAACAAATATCAAGGAGCATTACGAAAGATTCTTCTTTTATATATTGTCATCTTAATAGTCCTAATTGGGAATTTCTCGATGACAAATAAACAACCCATAACCGATAACACAAACCTACAAATTGCGATACGAAAAAGCTTATTTCGGCTCGAAATTATCATTAACATTTCGTTGATATAATGCAATGCGTCTACCCTATGCATATGTGTTGATGAGATGCATTGGATATCAGTAACCTTATATGTAAACCTAATCTTGATAGTTGGGGCATTTTAAAAAGTGTGCTATACATTACTTGGAATCAATATCAGTCTACTAATAAATTAAAATAGTCATGGCATTCCCTGTCACTTATAACCTATAAGATATTAACTTCTTCCATAAAAATCTTATTATTTCAAGTATTTTAAAGAATTATAAATACTATTTATAAATTTCATAGTGTAAATGTCTGAAACGTTAGGTATTTCAATTGTGTTTAAGTTTTCAAGAGAAAAAATGGCATTTTAGTATGCCTTATTTTTTTTTTTTCAAAGCTGTAAAGATGACCATATTTAGTCATCTAGATATGACGTTTTTAAAATAATTATACTTAATCCTATAAGAAATAATGTCTATTTGCAGTTTGGGATTTCTATGCAACACAAGTCACTTTTATCGTTCTTAAACTTTTATGAAATATTGACATATTTTCTTTCAGACAATAAAGAAAAAACTAAAATACTTATTTAACTTTCTTCTAAATAAATAAGCTTTGTCATTAAATAACGATTAAAAAGCATTTGTGAAAAAAAATCAAAGTGTACGAGTTCCTCTAATTCCTGATATTCCCTCAAGTAAAGACCCACGTAGACCTGATTTGTTTGATGAGATTGAATGAGTCTTAAAATTCCAATTATAAAAGGAAGGGAGAAAAAGTGTACAAGGTAAATGCAGTTGTGTCTCCTCGAAAAAAAAAGTAATTTAACAAATTACAACGATTATTTGGAAAATTGTATTTTCAAAGAAATTCTATGTTTTAATAAATAATAATCGTAAACATCATTTTTAGGATGATTATAACGAGCCATATGTTTCGCACGCTGTGCATTAAACATTAATATTCCTAGGCCAATGATAAAAAGCAGTAAAATGTGCATTTTTATTGGATTAGTCAGACTGATTTCTGAACGCATCATATTACATACGACATAGATTAAACACTTATATTCCTGGACCCATCACAAACAAATTTTAAATGAAATTTCAGTTTTGCAATTTTCGGAACTACAAATTTTTAAACTTACAAATATCGCTCATTTTGAATTTTTACATGGTTGCGTAGAAAAAAATTCCACGTTTTAATAAAAGTTGTTTGAAATCTCTATCGCAATTTGCT
This sequence comes from Maratus speculifer, assembly GCA_964019185.1. Lineage (NCBI taxonomy): Eukaryota > Metazoa > Arthropoda > Arachnida > Araneae > Salticidae > Maratus > Maratus speculifer. The sequence goes on from OZ025298.1 coordinate 161,192,402, forward strand.
TTTAACTTATTAATTTTTTAAAAGAGTTTTTATTAATCTTTTTGTCATTGTGGCAGTAGAAGTATTACGTTTTTGGACATGAAACTTGGACCAATCAGAAAATAAACAAAATAAAATAAGTTGCGCAATAAAAATAAAATCAACCAATAAAAATGTTTAGATATGCTTCAGATTTCCCAATTCTCTATCGAAAACAAAAACTAAAGAGGCAAACAAAAAACATAGAGGCAATCTAATTTTGTGACGACATATTTAAAAAACAACTCATAAAACTCTTGTCAATTTGTGCTGTCAACTGGCTATTGATTATTTATATATATATATATATATATATATATATATATGTATATATATTAATGTATCAGGCTCGTTGAAATTCCCTGAATCACTCTTTGATAAAATTATGATTTTTGTAAGATTTTTTTCGATAGCCTCCGAATTTTAAATCAGTTCTTTAAGAAAATGTCAATTGTAATAAATTGTACTGTTATTTAACTATTTCAAATAGAAAATGTTTGCATAATCAAAATTTGATTCAGTTCTAAACATTGAGAATACTTTATGCAATTGTTAAGCAACCGTTATTTATTAAAACTGTTCAATTATGGACAGTTTGTGGCAGATTATTCAGACTGTAATTCATGTAAAAAGATGCACTCATTAAATTCCAACGTTCTCAGTTTTATTATACACTAATTATTAATACTGTAGATTGTGTTTATTGGGGAGATGAGCTTCTCCCATAAAATAATTAAAATATTTAGGTAAAGGAAAGCTAATGTAGACTTTAATTTTCAATTAGAATATTTATATATACAAATTTATATGTTTGTAGTAAAGTGTCCAATCAGACGATTTTATATACAAAGGTTACTTATACGTTATTTTAATTCTTTCTGACTGTACTATGGTATTACATAGCTGCTAACCACTTCCGCTTTTTTGGCCCGGAAAAATTTTATAGAAAATTTTGCAGTATGAAATCGCCGCAATCTTCAGATTAAAAAAGTAAAAGATTTCTCTTAAATTTTTCTGGGCTAAAAAGTCGGAAGAGTTGTAAGCTATGATATTTATGTGGTAGGAATATCTTTATAGAATGTTCAAAATAACCGTTATTTTTAAAAGAGATCGAATTACTAAACACTTTGCAACAGATTTTAAACATTGCCTTAATTGTATATGAGTTTTTTTAGTCCAAGAGCCATAACACAAAACCTTAAGTATAAAGACAAGGAAAAAACTCTTATTTTATGGAAGAGTAGAAATAGGGCAATCTAACCCAGTAGCCAAACAATGTTGGACTAGTATTAGCTACATCTTGGATCAATATTGGCCCATTGGCACAATACTGGCATGACATATTGCTCCAATAATGGGGTAATTACATTTTGCCCTTATTTAGGCAATATTTGCAGTCAATATCGGTTAAATATTGGGGTTTCGTTGGAAATATTTCCAATGTAACGCCGACATTTGTACAATATTGAGAATTCACTAGAAATATTTCCAATGTAATGTCAACATTTGTACACTATTGGGAATTCTTTGGAAATATTTCCAGTGAAATGCCAATATGTAATCAATATTGGCATTTTATTAGCTATATTTCCAATAAATGAAATATTGGCGCAACGTTGGACAGATATTGGTATGATCCACGTCAGCTAGAAGAAAAGAAGTGCATAAGCTAAAACTTACTACCACCAATGGTTGGCTCGTAGGTTTGTCATGTTGTTTAGTCTACAATCAAAGGTATAAAAACATGGACTACTTGAAGCAGGAAAACGCAATAATGAACCCACGAGTCGACCACTGGTGGTATAAATATGTAGCTTTTGCACCACTGCACTTCTACCAGACATGGATAAATAGATTTCCCTATATCTACCCTTCCATAAAATAAAGGTTCTTTATCTTGATACCTTAGGGTTTTGTGCTGTCGGGTCTTGGGCTGTATGTGATCCATGATAACAAAATAGTTAACGAAATCCTGATGTCTACCCATAAATGGTGTAGTAATATATTTCCTTGTCTTATTGTTTCCGTGTTCAAGTAAACATTTTTAATACTTTCCAACAAAGTTGAAAAATGTTTATGAATTCGGTTTGTCTCTCCATTTATCTATCTCTACGTGTCAATTATTGCTAATATAGTTATAGACTGATTACAATGAAATCGATAAATATTTTGGGGATTTACTATGGAATGCCCGGTATTGCAGATGATGTATCAAAGAAAACATTGTATTGACGCTTAATATATATACACAATCAAAATAATTGTACTGCGGTCTATTGGGAAAAATCATTTACGATGAATATTAACGGTACGTCACTAAATATCATCATCATTATATATGAATTTATATAAGATTTAATATTTTTATACATTTAAGAGTGTAACGATATTAAACTATTTTAAATATATTGTGATCTATATCACTGAGGTTACCACAAAGTTTTATTATTTAAAATGGTGCGCATAGAATTAATTGTCTGTTTATAGAGATACACGAAATAACTTAGCGACAGAAGAAAATTACCCTTTATTGAACTATTAAAACATGGTTACAACACGTTTTCGAAATAAGTTTCCAGTTGTATTAAATATTTTACTTACAGCAAAAAATTTCTCAACAAGATTAGTTTAATGGCACCAATTTCTGAATAGAAAACTTCGACTGAAATATTTGTTTAGTAAAATTTGTTACATTTTTAGTTATGTGCAGTCTGTTTTTGAATGATGTTAATTATCGTATGATAAAGTTCTTTTAATTTGGGGATAAGATAATCGTATGTTACTATTTAATTTCTTATCTAATTTTTCATATGTTAACATTTCTGCTAAGAATTATTTGAACATGGTTTCTTAACCTTCCTACTCTGTTGAAATTTTACTCAAACTTGATTAAAATATTTCACACCAGAATTTTTACTTAAATCCATTTAACATACTTATTTAACTTAAATCTTTGTGTTATTTATTTAATTTACTTTATGAAAAATTTTAGGTTTCAATTGAATGAAACGCATTATAAGACTGGGTCGATTAGACCCATTCAGGGTAGGAAGGTTAAAAAAAACATTTTCTCTAAGCGCACTTAGAAATTGATAAAAACTTTTCGATTGTGTTTTTACTTTATTAAATAATTATCAACTTAACCATTAAGAGTAAATTATACATATTAGATGAATTTCTTTATTTAAGAATATTAAAAATTGTAGTCACTTTTTTTTTCTATTTAGATTCTATAACAAATGCATAATTTCATTGCTATATAGTCAACTATTTTATTTTTAATAATTTTTTTTAAACGATATGCATGCATAAACTTTTATATCACACTGTACATTTAACTTAAAATACAAGAGAAAACATATTTTATGTTCGTAGCTTACAAAATATTTATATGATAAAAAAATAGATCAAAATTCTAATTGTTATACCTAAAACAATATTGTAATTGCCTAAAAATTTTTAATTATCATTCCAAAATGTACTGCTATGTACATTTTTTTTATTTGTCTTGCTGCGTTAAAATAACATAATTTCTTAAACAAAAAAGAACGTTGCAAGTATATGTCCAGCATTTAAAACAATAATTCTTTACATTAATTCGTCACTATATACTGTTACAAAAAGTAATTTCGCCATACTAAAATTACAGTAAGTTCAGTAATGTCCATCATGTGAACACCGCAATTCATCATTCAACATTACGCTTATCTCCTATTTCATTAAATTCATGCTCCATATTCAAGATTCCTGTTAAATCAATTGGTGTTACATTTATGTATAGCAAATGTACATGTTGTCAGCAAATGTCACATTTTGATGCTAGTACTAACCAAAATAATATATTAATTTTCAACGTAATTTTGAGAATGTAATACTAAGTTAACTAAATGTGTCTATGTTTCTGTATAGTAAAAAAATGTTCATGATTATACTATAAATCTTACCGAATTAAATTAAATCCAGTTTTATTTTATTATTATTTTTTAAATCAAAACAAGTAAATTGTAGTATATTTTTGAAATTATATGCACACAAGATCAAAGGATGAAGTCTGAGATTTTTTTACCGGGCTTTCAGAGTAGTTTCAAACGTTGTACATAGATGCGCTGCTACTTTGCAATAAAAAAAAAAGAAAAAAAAAATCTAACGAAATGTTTATGATTGATTCAGTTTTTGTATTGAAAAGTTGAAGTAAATAATTGCACTTAAAAGTGAACAAGATTAGAATTGTAATAGTACAATGGAATTTAGGTTACGTATGGAATTAAAACATATAAGCATAATAAATAAATAATCTTTACACGTGAATGTATTACACGTACAACAATAATATATTCCACTGCTTAGTTGCTATTCATTTTTGAAAATTGTAAGATAATATTAAAAAAAATCACAAACCTATTTATGCATAAATGGAATTCATGTCTCTCAGATGTTTGCTGATTTCAGTATTTATAAAATCAATTTTTAGGAAAATCATTATGTTTTCCTTAAAAATCAATGGTAAATTTTTAACATTTTCTTATATTTTCCTTATGTCTGCTTAAAGTTTTTTTCTATTATTTTCACTAGAAATGAAAAATTGTCCTTCATTAAAATAGTACAAGACATAAAAAATATCGTCAAATTTTGTAGAAACATTTTACTGCATTAAAACAGTTTCTCTTATTTTTTCATTTAAAATGACAATTAATTCTTGTTTTAATCTTAATTGGAACAAGAAATAATAATAATTTTTCTTAAGTTTAATTACAAAATCTAGTTTTCGGGCAATGATTGTCTTGGAAATGACTTCTTATAGATTTTTCTTTATGATAGTTTTTTTTCATTTATAATATTTAATTTGTTGTAAGTCAAGACCATTTAAAGGTAAATAGTTCAAATTTGGAATATGTCTTAACTATTTACCTTTATTACAATAATGCTTTGGTTTAATTACACATATTTGAAATATATATGTATGTTTACAAATGTACATTATATTATATAAATATTTTAATTTGAAATAATAATATTTTAAAAATTAATTTAACGTTTTTTTGATAAATTTTAACTGTAAACATTTTAATTTCATTTTTAAAATGATGAATCAAAATTAGAACTTGTATATATGTCATTTATTAAATAAGAAACGTTTGAAATATATATAAATACACTCAATCGATTTAAAACTTACAAATAATAGTAATAAAATATTTTTTTCCTTTTCTTAAATCTAATCGTAAGCAATTAATTCATTGATGTCCCTTGATAAATAATATTTATAGGTTGATATTGTAATTAAACCCTATTTATGATGGAGTCTGTTTTGTTTCCGTATTACTGAATGTAATACATATAAACATAATAAATAAATAAAATAAATACATTCTTATTAGTTAAATTTTATGGTGCAACTGTCCTGTATATATTTATGAAAATTAAATGGTTATTTTAAAAATAGATTAATGTTAAAGAACTGGTGCAATGACTAAAGTACTTTTGCAGAATGACATATATTTTTAATGCATTTAAATATTGATATTTTCGCTAAAACTAAATCACAATCAATTCTTTTTCGAACACATTTAAAAGAAAAAAATCTGAAGAATACCTTAAATAGATACGAGAAATCTAAGTATCATTTAAAACTTTTCTCCTCTGAAATAAATGTTTTTCAGCAACATTCCTCTCAGTTTGTTATTAACTTACTTTACAAAATTTGATTTATGATTTGAAAAAAAAAAAAGAAAGTGTTAAATACTTTCACACATTCTATAAATATCTTTTGCCGATAAAATTTGATAAGTCTTTTATTTCAAGGTTTTGTAAATAATATCTGCAATTTTACTTTAAATGCATTCTTGTAAAAACACGATATAAAAAACTTTTTAAATCATTCATATTCAAAACACTATAAAATATAAATAAAAATTTCTAAGAAATATTTATACAAGTGAATTCAAAGACATCCAAAGATAGTGTAAGAGAAATCAAAAACTGCATCTAAAAGTTTGATTTTTGGAAATTTAGTTTAACCGTCATAAATATTTTAAAATATTTATGACCCTACACTGTAAAAAAAAAATTCAAGAGGTTACTAAAAATTTTTTAGTAAATTTGTACTCTACAGAATTTTTTAGCAACCATTACAAACTTTTTTTTGCAAGTGAAACAAGCATTTCTTTTGTAAACTGAACAAAAGAATTTTTTGTATAACTAACTTAAAAATTTTTAGTATGAGCCACCAAGCAAATTTTAGTAATAGCTCCAAAATTATTTTTAATAACCATTACGTGCGGCCGAAGGGCAGGAGCTTCCTTCTAGCTGCATCCAGACTTCTGAAGCGGAAGATTTTCGGCAAAACCGCAATAGATGGCAGCACCAAACATTCCTCCCTGCTCCTACAGGATTTTCATAATCCGAGACACTACATACATTCGGGGCGTATTTGGCGGTGGCAAGTTTCGAACCCGGGACCTTTTAGCCTGGAGTCCGTTACTATAACCACTATGCTACCAAGGCCACACCAACTGAGTTTTAGTAAGAGCTATTAAAAATATAAAACTATTAACTATTCGTTGCTAAATTTTTTCTAGTAATTCTTACAGATTTTTTTGTAACCGGCTAAGATTACTGAAAGTTTTTTAGTAATTACAAGGATCACTAGTTTTTTTTAGTAGATCGACCTTTTTTTTTATAGTGTATATAAAAACTAGCAGTCTTCTCCCGCTATGCTGCTCGTTTTGTCTAAAGGAATCTCGAATCAAACGCAAAATATCTAGTAAAGATTTAAGAAAAAAAAATTATATTTAATCAAACATGCATAATTTTTGTCTTGTATAATTTTACATTATCCTGTTTATAGTCGATGTTGACGACATAAAATAGCTCTAAAATGATTGAAGTTTAACTATTTTTTTAGTAGGTGTTTTATCTTGAATTTATCGCTTCTACCTAAACCTGATATTAAAATATCGCGAAATATCTTAAATGTGCGTCCATTCCACTAAACTCGCAAATGTAGGAATTTCTAAAATGGATAAAACTCATGCTTAAGATTATTCTGAAATTCACATTTTGAATAATTTTTTGTGCGTGTCATGTTACTAAAATTATTGAAAATATTTCAAAATGTAACCTAAGACACCACGGAATGACCCATGAAATTTTTGATTCACGAAATGCCAATGTGTCAGTGAAATTTCCTAAGAAAGTTTAAGAAAAGTTTGTGTGTTTTCCAAATGCTGTTTCAACAATCAAGTAAAAAAGAAATAATATCATTTCTTCCACAACCTTCGTTCGACAACGAGGGAAGACTTTCCTTTTAAAATATTAGCTTAACTTTTTCTGCTTACTAGAAATGAGCTGTGATTATCATCTGAAAGTTTTAAAATAAGAAAAAAACACATTAAAAAAAGATAAATTGAGAACAGCTACACCAGTTACATCTGGTGATACATGCGTTACAAGAAGTGTTTATATAAGAAGGACAATTTACCGTAATATATATTATTCAAAAGAAACTGAAGTTACATGTAAGTATCACACTTTTGTTATTTCAAATAAATTATAGTTCATTTTCTTGCACGATTATTTTCAGAAAATTTAAAATTTTCATAAAGGCATAAAAATACCATTCATTTGTCATTACTGAGTAAAAATAAATAAATAAATAAATAAAATAAAATAAATAAAAAATTTTGTTCCTGGAAAACTTCATAATTTAATTGTGTTATATAGTAACAGAGTACTTGATCCTCGTAGAGTTTATGAAATAAATCAACTATCTAACGTATTTAGTTTCTTTGTATTGTATTTTATGTACCGACTGATACGTCCGTCCCCGTGGAATTGGACATGTATTAGAAGTTAAAAGATTTAATCTGCTAGAAAAATAAAATGAAAAAGCTATTACTGATTTTATTTAAGATACAAGGAAATGCCGGTTTGATGATGAATTATAGTATTAAAGAAAAATATTTAACAAATATTTGATAAATATGATAGGAGTGTTTTAACGTATAAAAGAAACATTCATTTTCAAAGTGGATCACTTGTTAAATTTTACAAACTTTGCAAAGATGAGATTTCTAGAAATTATTTTAATAAACAACTTATATTATTTAAGAAAGATGTTACAAAATATTTAAAAAACAAATTACGTTTAATTTTTTTGTGTGTGTGTTTTGTTTCCATTCAAAGTAAGAACTGTAATCATATTATAAAACATAGAAATTCTCTATTTCAAAGGCAGTTTCGAGAGGTTGGTAGTTGAATTTAAAAAGTTTAATATTGAATTGATTTCGGCCATCAAGATTGAAGAGCTTAAAAAAATAGTTTGAAACTGTTATTATTCAATCGAACTGTTATAAAAAACTTCTTAAAAGCTCCATACAAGATATTCAAATGCGCATTAAGAATAATAAAAAAAAACTGTATCATTAAAAAAAAAAAAAACCTCTTTACGCGTATATATTTCAATGGATTCCCTGATAATGAATATGATATAAAAATTTGATTTAAAACACAATTCGACTTCATCATACATAATTGATATAACTCCATCTAAATATAATCTAGATAAAGTCGATTTTGTACGACAAAATGTTTACCTTTTCTAACTCCAAACTGTTCCCCTTCTATCCCTATGTAATGATCAAAATCACTTTTCTCAGTAATATATGGTTAAGTATTATATTGATATAATTAAATTACTCCTATTAAATTAAATAAAAAAAATTCCTATAATTAATTATATTGCTATTCGTATTCAGTATTATACTCCATAAACCTATGCAAAATCTTAACGGATAAAAATGCTTATTAAGTATGCTCTTCAATCTAACTGTTAAAAAAACTTCTTAAAAACACCATAAAATATACTCAAATGCACGAGGTCTTTCGAAAAAACTGAGTCTTTCTTCGTCAGGCGCAAAGAAGACTTCCTTCAACTATAAAAGCGGCGGTACGACTGAAAGGAAACGGAAAGGGAACAAGCTGAAAGAACAACCTCATTGCACACTTCTGAGTTATTATACACTTCTTTGATTGCCTGTTGCCTTCTACTTTCCTACTGGCTGTTCTTTCAGCTTGTTCTCTTTTCCATTTTTTCATTTTAGTCGTGCCGCTGCTTTCATAGTCGACAGATGTCTGCTTTGTGTCTGACGAAGAAAAACTCTGTTCTTTCGAAAGGCGTCGCTCATTTGAGTATATTTTATGGTGTTTTTAAGAAGTTTTTTAAACAGTTCGATCGAAAGATTTACTTAATAAGCAATTGCATCCGGTAGGACAGGAGGATTTTGCATAAGTTTATGAAGTACCATATATTACTATAGATATAGAAATTACTTTTGATTTTTGTAGTCAAAAGTATTAGTTAAAATATTTAAAAAATATATAAATTTTTATGGGAAATTTATTTTTTTAAGTAAACGTAAATTAAATTTTTACTGTAAATGTACTTTTTTAAAATTTCATTTTAAATATTATTCATGTGCACACTGAATTATGGCGCATGATTATAACAAAAAGAAACAAAGAAATAAAATGGAATAAAAATATGAATTTTTTAATGAATATTTTAAACATTATGAAAAACTTTTAAAAACGTCCCAGACACTTCCCATACCAATTAAGTTTCCAATATTTTTATGCCAGTTTACATACATAATTAAAACTGTCCATCGAATTTTATATATTTGAGTCTAATTGTAACGAAAAATATTTCCCATATTAAATGAAACTTCCGGCATTTTTGCATGATATTTGTACCGTTAACACTTTTAACTTGTCAAATTATATTTAGTTAGAAAAAGTTACGCAGAGTTTAATTTGTATATATAAGCTAAATTGCTTTCGTGTTTGTGTTATTTATTGCGGCTGATTATTTGCATCAGGAAAATAGGTCTTAGTAGGAGTGTCGTAAGTTGTGGTCTTTTTAGGAATCCAAACCTGAATTTACCCAAAGTTACCCGAGGTTTGAAGAAAACGACGAAAACTTCAATACGTTAGACGGACGTTCGTGATTTTGTGCGAACAGGCACATCCCATTTACCAGAATCGAGAGCAAAACCTCTCATCTACTGGTGGGGGCTTAAACTAAATTATGTTAAAAAATGGCAATTTAAATCGTCCTGGCATGTGCACGGAGCATGTTGAAAAAATCTTTATAAGACTTAAATAATCAGAAAAATCCATCGTTTTCCTTCCAAAACATTTTTGTGTCTGTGTATGTGTGTGTGTGTGATAAATATATGCGCAATTTCAAATAGTGTACCCTTCAGTACCATTTATAGCGTAATTACTGAATGAGCTTGTTGTTTCCTTATCTCATTACAACCAAATAATAATTTTCAAGGATTACTAAAATTTTATTTATTGAATTGTTAGAAAATCATTAGAGATAATACTCTTTGAGTTATTTCTAATGATTTATTAATGATTTTTAGTTTTTATAGTAATAGTTTAGTTTTTAGTTTTTAGTAATTATTTTTTAATAATAATTAATGATTACCCTTTAAGTGAGTGATAATTTATACTATTTATATACATTTCAGGTCCTGGTGAAATAATTGTAACCATTTCAAAGTTAAATCATATTTTACGTTCCAAAATATTTGAATATGTGTTGAAAATACCAGCAATTAAAGTATTTTCATCCATAACATGAAAGCATTATTTCTATAGATTTTAATCTGAATAATAAAAGATAATTGGATGAACTGGCGAAAATGGAAATGATATTCAAAATTTCATTGAAGTGTAAAGTGCGCAAAGGCAGATATTAAATATTTAACGCTTTAAGTAAGCCACTAGATAAAATATTAATTTGAATTCAAGCGGAATACTAATCATTAAACATTGATGTCTCATTTCGAGCTTACAGATACTAAAATTAAATTGAACAATATCTGGTATGTGATTTTTAGACGAGCAATATTTTGCGTTTAAGAAAAATAATTAATGTACAAACTTAAAATTACCTAGTGTAAATTAAATTGAAATTTAGTGTACAATATAAAAAGTCAATTTCATTTTTTTTCGCATTGAAAGAAGTGGAAGAATGCAGTAGCAACATCTATGAATTTTGAAAGCATGGCCATTTGTTTTTCTTGTGAGGGCACCAAATACTTTTTTATTTTAAATTATTTTTTTTTTTCAAATCATCAGAATATCAAATCTGCAAGAAATGCAGAAAAAAATGAAATAAATAAAATTAATAATTGAAATTCAATCAAATTATATTTGAATTTCTTCTCAGTTTGTGTGTTTTATATTTTATTACACATAATTTATCCAAAAAATAAAAAGAAACGTGATTTAATCAATTGATCAGGATTATTGATCTTTACTCCACTATTTTGTTAATGGCTGCCGAAAATAAAATACCCAGCACGCAAACTGTTACACAACATAGTAGGAGTGTAATCCATTTTTTATTGTTATTTGCAGCTACATTCTATCAGTTCTAAAAATACTACTATATTCTTAATAAGAAATATACCTTGTAGCTTTCTTTAATTACTCTTTCTTATTCAATGTAGGTAAATTCTCCCACGATTTAATTATCCCTTAGTATAGACATCAGAGTCTCGAGCTGCTCTTGTTTCAACGCAAATAACTACATTGTTAAATATTTTGCTGTTGTTTGAACCAAATTTTGGTGCTCAGTGGCTGTCCCCAAGAGATGGTGAAATCTGGTACCATTATTTGGAGCTTCCTATTTCAACCTCGTTCCACCTATTGGAACTATGCTTCAACAAGAACTTCAATCATTGGTTCAAGATTTCACCATCTTACCCTAAAATTTAGTTCCAGCTTGGGCAAAATTTTTAACACTGTACATTGTGATAGTATATACCAGTTTACACATTAATTGCACAGTGTTTAAAACTCGGGTAAAAATCTTAAGTAAGGTACAGGAGTAAGGTACAATCAGACGACTCAAACTCGCACGTCAATCCAGGATCGGAAAGCGGATCCTTGCTACCTAGAATATAAATTATAAGTAGAATCAGGAATTTACAGTGTTACTTTATCGCCAACTTCAGTTTTTTTTTCTTTCCATCTCTAGTTATAAGGATATGCCATTCTACTTTGTTGTATTTCAGATGATATTTTTGCCTCATTTTCATTGCGTTAGTTAAATTTATTTAAATACTCATGAATTGCCATGGTATCTGATTTGCTCCCTTATTTTCTCCTGGTAACTTCTTTTCATGTTTCAGTGAATCATTTTAATGCAAGAATCCACTTTATCACTTAAAGAATACTAATTCATTCAATAAACATAGCTAAAAATTTATTTGCACAATTTTTACAAATAACAAAACAATATTTACAATTAAGAATTCGGCTATAGGTGATCCCGTTCGACATTAATTTAAATACAGCAAATGCTTTCTGTGCACTGTTAAACTACTCTATATCTCTCTCAACCTATACTAGTTAAATTAGAATTATGAGAGATTACTCTTAATCTCCATATACATCGACTCTATCCTCCAAGAACCTCACACAGCTAAAAACACACTGTGTCCGAGAAGTCTACTCCGTAAAAAGAGTTCACAAGCTTTGGTCTTCAGACGAGAACTGAACTATGAGCTATCCAAACCCACTCCAAAACAGCCCTTACATTGGCGTCACAGCAACGGCTGATACTCTAATCTGGTGCACATCTGGAGCCCAAAGAAAACATCATAACTCCCCGTTTGCCGTTTAAAGCACCCGTGATGTTTCTATTTAATTTTGATTTTTCTTATTCTTGCATTATTTTTCCAAGTACTTAAGAAATGAAACTCAAATTACTATTTTTATAAACTTGAAAACACCACATTTGTCTTATGTTTGGGCGCCTGAAGAAGCATGTGACGTCACGTGCAAGGGGTCTATAGGATACACAACTATCAACACGGCCCTGTCCTGTTAAAATTTCACTTTCCCGGAACGTCTCTTACCTCGTATGATGGTGGGAGGATTCTTTTGTCTGCCTGATCCCAGGTATGCATTTTGAATAGCAAAATAAACCCCACTTTATATATATAATAGATTCTTTCAATAAATACTATCTAACTCATACTAGCTTAGATTGACTTCCAGACAAGAAAAAAAAATATTATTAATTTTCCGAATTAGTGATACGAATACAGCACATAAGTAAAAAGATAATAACATATAAAATTAATTCTAAATAGCATCTGTTCACCACAACCTGAGCGTGTTTATTTTTATTTTTGACAATTTCCTATGTAGTTGTCATACAAGTAATTGTAGAAAGAATGTGCAGGAAGATTGCGGCGGTAAATGCTTCAATGAGTCAAAACCACTGTATTAATACTACCCACATAGCATGCATGTTCACAGTGACGTCACAGTGACGTCACTGTGGTCACGTCACATCTGTGACCAAAATGCCACTCCTCAGTGACGTCACATCTGTGACCAAAATTCCACCCCTCATTGACGTCACATTGTGACTGAAATGTGACGTCACATCTGTGACCAAAATGCCACCTCTCAGTGACGTCACATTGTGACTCACATGTGACTTTCTTAGAAAACTTTAGAAAATTACAAAAATTCTCCAAACCATGTTATTTACTGGTAAAAAAACGTGTTTTCTGGCATTGCAGAAGAATATTGTACAATCGCTCTTATGTCACACATTACATGCACTGCATGTAACATGTACGTCATATCACATATATGAGATAAACCTCCCATCACATGAAACTAAGCACCCAGCAATGAACCTATCAGTGAAACTTCCATTTAAGGAAATTTCTCGTTACACTTAAATGCTTCGTTATGAAAAAAATATCGTTGAATAGAAATCCACGAAAATTCATGAAATTTGTATAGTAAACTACAAATAAAAATGGAAATATTATAAAACTGTGTTTTAATTTGGATAGTACTTTTTGTTATGCAATATAGCCACATAAAAAAAATCATTAGTATAATATCTAAAAAACCGCGTAATAAAGGAAGGGAAACAAAAACTGAATCGCAGCGTTCTAATTCTCGTTTTCTCTTGTATTTCAAATCGAAAAATTAAAAAAAAAATTCGAATATTACTTTGTGTGCGATCTCTTATGAAAGATACACTCATAAAAACTTTCGCATCTTTTTTAAGTATTCAGAGAATGGACCTATAATATTTTCGCGGAACTAGAATCCCTTTCTTAGCATATCGAAAAATTTTCGCATTTTTTCCTTTTTATTTAAAAGATAAAATAAATACATAATTTCAATTCGTACAATCCGCTGAAATATATTCACCAATCAATCTTAACAGCAATCTATCCTTTTGAATATTGTGCATGCACGGAAGTGCAACAAATTTTGCTAAGAAGAATTTTTTTTAATATGAATATTAATTTAAATGTTAATTGCGTTCTAAAAGAAGGTTCAACAGAAAATTAAAGAAGTAGATAATTTCATTAAATATGCGCTTCGTTAAATGAAAGTTCCACTGTATTTTGAAACTAATTGAAAGTAAAATAGAAATGCGTGAAAAAAAAATTTAACTCAAAATTTTAATTAGGGATACCCTCATAAAACTAATGCGCATGCGCATTCAACTTATAAATCTTCGAAGCTCAAACAACCAATAATAACAAAAAATCACCTGCTTAAAAAATATCGTTTGGCAACAACCAGAATAGTTGACACTAGTGTATTTATTCTTTAGAATATTAGGCCAGCTGCTCTAGTAACTTTGTTATGATGTTATGCGTGTATATTTAGTACGTAAGTTGAAAATTTTTAAAAAGTTATGCAGAAATGCGATCAGTTGACATTTTATATAAAATGCCGGTGCGAAAAAATACATTGTCAGTGGCGTTTCGTTAATATGAGCGCGCCAATGTCAATGTACTTCATTCGGACATTCCGACTTCGAAATTATCTTCGCTATTTGGATTATGAAACTTGAATTAGAGGATAATGCCGTTAAGAAAGAGGTAAGAAAATGTTATTTTTCCTGCTTTTTTTATAATGATTTCTGTGAATTTCGTAAAAAACATGTTATAAAAGGAATAAGTATCATATTAATTTAACTTTTTTGAATCCACTTACCTTAGTAAATTCAATAAATTTAACATTTATTTTGTTGAAATACGGAACAGCATGTCAACGATTTGAAAATAGTTAATAACATTATTTTTAAAATGCACTTTAATCACATTTTTTTAATTACATGGTTAAAATCAAATATTAATAAATTTAAAAATGTATGCATAATCAAAAGTTAACGTTATAATTAATATATAAAGGAGTTTGGGGTTGTTTAACTGTTGAAAATAGTGATAAATATATTAATTTATGCACTAATATTGCAAAAACAAATTTTTTAAAACTTTTTTATTACCTTTCTGAATTTCTCATAATCCCAAAAATTTGATAACTGTAATTCCATGACATTTATTATTTTAAACCATGTATCTAAAATAATTAAGATATTGATTTTGTGATAATAACAATTATTGATTTTAAAAAATGAGTAATTATCGCATTATTTTATTAATTTTTGATATCTTAATTGTTAAATGGTGCTGAAAATAACAATTTTGTTCCATTAGTGTGTGTTCATTAAATCCTGGTTCTAAATAGTCATAAAAACAATTACATGTACTTTTTTGTGGGATGTACATTACTGAAATTTTTAGTGTTTGATGTATTTCTATTGTTTTCAATAAAATTTTGTCTAATATTGGGAAGTGAGACTGAGAATACTTAAATACTATTAATAGATTCATCTAATACGAAAAAAAAAATGAAATCTAATAATTATAACTATTAATAAGGAAACTTTTTAAAAATAAATTCCATAAGGATGACCTTTACCGGCACATCTACACTATATGACATATACAATATATATATATGAGTTTAACTACGAATTTAAACCTTGGTGTAATCATGCATGCGCACAGGCCACTATAGTAAGGAAATAACTAAGCGTAATACTAGAACTAATTGCCTCATCTTCATTAGTACTCGATTTTTAAATAAAATCTGTATATTACAAATATTGCGCATAAACTTCACGTAGTTTTATCAAAAGATAATTCTATATTATATTTAACAGAATGATTTTAATTGGTAAATTAATCAAACGAATATTAATTTTCCAAAATGAGTAAAAAAATGTTTAGATTAGGATTCGAAGTAGAGACCCTCGATGTATGCTGCCAATGCTCTTCCAACAGAGCAACTTAGCACGCACAATTCACCCGGAGAAATATCATTATATACTCATACGAATAGTATGCATTTATCATACGAGTAGTTTGAAAAAAAATTAAAGTATTATTACATAGGGTTATATATAATAATGATAAGTATGCGTTCGTATTCACTGTGTGAATTGTGTGTGTCAGATTCTTCCAGGATAGTTCAGTCAACAAAGTATTGACAATTTGCGCGAAAGACTGCTTAGTTCGAATCCTGACCTGGACACTTTTTCAATCAGTTGGAAAATTACAACAAAAGATAATTAAAAGATATAGGGTAGATGCTCCAGTTTTGGCAACTGCACAAGTTTTGGCCACATTGGAATGATTTACCCTCTATTTAGGCTGTAAATTGATTTTAACAAATTATATGCATTCTTACTCCTTAATCTAACACTCTTTTATTATTTTCAATCCCATTTGTTTATTTTTTGATAAAAAATGACTTGCAAAAAAAAAAAAAAAAAAAAAAAATGTAAAACTATAGTGTGCACTCACATATATTAAGGTTTTTGCTTAGGTAACAAGTTTTCACAATCTTTCAATATTAGGGATTTATCGAACTTTATTTGTTCTGAAACAGATTGCTATGAAGCTTTATGAAGTAGGCTTTCTCTCTGTTGCAATTTCATATTTAAATTAATTATTTTTACAGCATAAAGTAGGGGTGGACAAAACTACTTGCTTTACGTGCTAGTACGTGCTTTAAATTTGCTATGTGTACCAGTTATGGCCATTGTGTGGCAAAAAATGGCACAACAATATGCTCCACTTTTGGCCACAAGACTAATTATAGTGAAAATTTCAGCAATATATTTAGAAATGTTTTATGACTTATAAATTTAAAAGTTCAATAAAATTACAGCATGATTTACTGGTTTCTTGTATTTTTTCAAAACAAAATGAGGAAGTTGCATAACTTTTGCAAAATTTCAAGCACATGAATTTAGAAATAACAAATAATGTGAAAATCTTTATACTATAAATAGGATTCATTTTAACAAGTTTAAAAAAGACAATTCTGTACTCTTAAAAATGGTCTAGATTAAACACTGTTATAAGATAGGAAGTAAAATTATGGCTTTTCAAAATTCATTGTCAGCTTTTCAAGATGGTTAAGTTTTGTAGTATCTCGTTCTACCTTGCAACACAAGTTTACAGAATGGAGACCAGTTTTTACTATTTTTGAATCTCAAGTAATAGGGTTGTGCTATTTATGATGGCCAATTATCTATATGAGAGATATGGGCCAAAAAAGAAGGGAGATGCCCTCTGTGAAGGTCTTTCTAAGATCCTAGCCAATATTTACACAAGGAAATCTAAGGTTTGAAGAAAGCTAACTCCAAATGATTAGGCTGACAGGCAGCTAAGTACGAGGAATTAAAGTTTAAAATCAGTTGAAAAAAATGGATTTTAGAGATTGTCAAAATACTATTTCATGTAAAAATGGAATAATTTCAAGATTCTAGTCATATAACTGTAAATATTGGTATAGTATAACATATGATATATATAAATGAAAATATGCAAAATGTTAAAATAAGCTTTTTATGTCCTATAAGTCTTTTTTATGAATTAAATATATTTTTTGTTTTTAAATTTAAATGTTCAGTTAAAATCAGCTTAAGTATATTTTATTCGATGTTTTTATGATTTCATTTAAAAAAATGCAAATCTTTTTTATACAGCAAACAAATATCTGTGTGGTAAAACAGATTTTGCACAAAAATGCTTTATTTTTACTTATTATCAGTTAAAATGTTTGCAAAATTACAAGATATTAGGGCGGCCAAAACTGGTGCAGGGGTGGCCAAAACTGGTGCAAATTGAAAGAAATTACTTAACGAGTTATTACTCACAATCTAAAATATTTGATAGAAAGTTATTATAATTAACAGAAAGACAACTAAATTTACTAAAGAATACTGTTATTTCGATTTAATATGCTTTATTCAGTCTAAAACTATAAAATTTCCATTTCAACTTTTCTCTTAATGTGGCCAACACTGGAGCATCCACCCTATATATTTATAGACATCAGGATTATTGGTCAGAAATATTGGCAAGCTGTACAGTTTTAGATATGTGCTGAAATTTGTGGATATTAAAGCGAGTAAAAGTTTATTTTTAAAAAAGTTCAAAAAGATTAAACAGTTTGAACAGCATATTACAAAATGTGTGTCAGTTATAAATAAAATTGAAGCTATGCAATTTTCAGCATGTGGGGAAAATATATAAATATTTTTGAAAGGCAATATTTTTCAAATTTTAAAAACAACACCAGAGTTGTAAGGCATGTGAGGTAAATCGAATTTTTAACTTTAATTTAGAAGAAAGTCTCCTTACTGCAGGTAACTATTTTATATATTATACAGTATTTGTTCATAAATTGTCAATATATGATTTTAGGACTCAAACCCTATTTTAACAGAACATGGCGTAAAGTTATAGCTTCAGCAGATCCTGTTTCTTTTAAATTGTTAGAGAATCGTTAAGAAAAGTTAAATCGTCACAGAATCATCACAGTGTTAACGAAAGTTTTGTCACAAACGATCTGCATCGTGAGTCTAAAATAATGGGACAAACTTTAAGGGAGGTGGTAGAGCTCACTATAATAAATAATTATGGCATAGAAATGTATGACTGGAAGTGACGCGTTAAAACGCCACACTAGTCACTGTAAAATACACGGATTATAATGTTAAGTGTATGGGAGCGCTATTTTCAAATATCTCGCTAAAATTTTAACATTTTCGCATATTTTTTTTTCCATAGGATAGCTGAAGACGACCTGCAACTGGGCTGGTTTTTACTTTTTTGATTTTGGTTACAGATTAAGAGCCCACAATAATTCAGAACCAGTTTAAACCGGTTCTAAAACTGAAACTATTGTAATATAAAAAAAATATAACCAAAATCGAAAAAGTAAAAATTAGCCTAGTTGTGGATCGTCCTCAGCTATCCTATGGAAAAAATATCATGTAAAATATTGAAATTTGAGCAAGATATTTGAAAACAACACCCCCCCCATAGACAGAACATTACCATCCGGGTCTTTTTTGGTGACTAGTGTAGCGTCTTGACGGGTCACTTCCGGTCATATATTTCTGTGCCATCATTATTTGCTATAGTGAGTCCTACCGCCCCCTCAAAGTTAGTTCCATGATTTTGGACTCACCCTGTATTTCACAATTTGGTCACAATGTGACTTGAAAGCATTGTCACTTTCGTCACAATTACGTCACAATGTTAATGACAAAATCGTCACAAATGACACACTTTTCACAAATTGGTCACATTGCGACGTCACAATGTGGTCACAATGTGACGTCACAAACAAGCTCTAAAACGGCCATAACGACTTCACATTTTAGTCACAGTGACTTCACATCGACGTCACGTGACGTCACATCGACGGTCACAAAGTCACAATGTGACTTCACAACGACGTCACCGTGACGTCACCATGTCTTACGGGTAGTGTCTTTGATGGAAATTTACACCTCGTTATTACAACAAATTATATAAATAACTACTTAAAAGTGTTGCAAAAATATAGATATTATATATTTATTTTACCCCAGATCTTTGGAATGCCCACGCATTCATTATCAAAGGAATATAAAAGAAGATAATTAATTAGAAATAGAAAACAAAACAAAAACAAAAACAGTCCGCGTGTATAAACAAAGTCACGATGAATTGACCGAAACACCAAGGATATTGTACCAGAGTGTAGGAATATTATATGAAATGACGTCATTACAACCAGTATCTTTGTTAAACAAAATTTCGAGGGATTCACGGATAATGGAGGAGTAATGGTTGGATATTGAAAAGATTATTTTAGCTTTGTTAAAAGTTATCAAAATATTTTCCTTTTGTTGCATTCTAGATAAGGCTGTACTTCGCTTGTTGTATTGGATATCTGAAAGAATATATTATAATATAATTGGATATCAGAAATAAGACTGAAAGAGCATTTTTCGGATACCCAATACAACAAGCCAAGTACAGCCTTATCTAGAACGCAACAACAAGAAAATATTTTGATAAATTGTTGATAAAATTAACAAATTTTAACAAAGCTAAAATAATCTTTTCAACATCCAGCCATTACTCCTCCAAACTCCATGAATCCCTCGAAATTTTGCTTAACAAAGATACTGTATGTAATGACGTCATTTCATATAATATTCCCACACTCTGGTACAATATCCTTGGTATTTCGATGAATTTATCGTGACTTTCTTTATACACGCGGACTGTTTTTGTTTTTGTTTTGTTTTTTATTTCTAATTAATTATTTTCTTTTATATTCCTTTGATAATGAATGCGTGGGTATCGGAAGATCTCATGTAAAAAAAATAAATAATATCTATATTTTGGCAACACCTTTTAAGTAGTTATTTATATAATTTGAGGTAAATGCTTCTGTGGAGATTCTGCTATATTGAATGTGAATACATGAGGTATTTCTTTTCCATTACAGTTGTATAAATACTTATTGGTAAATAGTGTTTTATAAAAGCTAAAATTTATTACTTAAAAAAACTAAAAACTAAAATAGTTTTTAACAACAAAGTTATTTATTTAATTAGAAAAACTCTTAAATCTAGGAAATATAAGTAGCTTATTTTTTAAAAAATTACATTTTAATTACATTGTTTAAACATGCTTGATATCCAAAATTTATTTATTTTTAAATACTAATTTAAACAAACTCACTCCGACTGCTTTGTGCATTAAAAATCGAATATCTGAAACACAAAATAAAAAAATATATATAATTAGTCTTTGAATTTATATTTGCATATAATATCAAGTATAAATAATACTGTAAGTCTATTTTACGTATTTGAGAGAATTTTTTAAAATTTAATTTAAATAACATTCTTTAATAAAATGGTATCATGATTATTTAACTAAATGTTGAATTACATTTTTCTACTTTCTCGTTATAAATTTATCCAAAAAGAAAAATTTATATACGCAAAAAGCAATTAAGAAAATTTATATACATAGTTAATTTGAATATGCGGTTGGATTATTCCGCAGATTTTATTTAAAGTACAAAGCGATAATTTACGTAAATTTTTAACTTGGATAAGATTTTTTTAAAGAAAAAAATAAAAATGACTTAATAATAGGTACATTTTAAACTAACCATTGCCAATTATTTTCTTCACGAAAAATTATAAAAACGAATCAAAACATTAAATAATCAAACTTTTCACTCATAAAAATTATATTATTCTTAATAAGTAGTGAGTGAAAATTTTCTACCACATTTTAATCCAATTTTTTGTTAATTTCAAATTTACATAATAATAATTCATTGAAAAATATTAATTTAGAATTATTTTCAAAAGATACATTAAATTTTGTGAATTAATATCCTGTTAGAATACAGTTAGTAAATGAAAGCAAGAGAAATCTTTTAAATTACATAAAGATAGTTTTGTAATATGGTTATTTAGTTAATTAGTCTAATGTTTAAATCGAAAAATATCAAACAGCTGATATTTTATTTTATTAAAATACATCTGAAATGTGATTACATTTTTACAGAGGCTGCGATGTTTTAAATATTTTCTTTTAAATATATATGAAAATAAATTATGATGTCTTATATGATTGGTTATTCTAGATAAATAAATCTATAACTAGGAAAGGATGCTGATATATATACATATTTTGAAGCAAAAATCGAAAATATTGCAAATGACTATTTCATTGGTATCGAAGGCGACGCACAATGCAGTATACTACAGGGTATCCCTTTGAAACAAGACCCTAATTATTTTATAAGAAATTATTATATATCTGAAACGAAAAAACTTTCGAATATGGTTTCATGTATCAAATTTGGGGTATCAGACCCATTTTAAAGGCTGGTGTTTCTGTGCATGTGGGTCAACGGAAGCTCCCGAGTTGATATGTAAATTACTATTGAGACCAAAATTACAGAAATTTTCTAAAAGTTTCTTTTTGAACCTTCCTGAATCGTCATAACAGCAGAAAAGAGCTGAATAAAACTATCTTTTAAATTAATACTATAAAATTAAATTCAGTATAAAGATATTTTAATCAAGAATGCAATGAAATAAATTTTGTTCTGTTATTACAGTTAAGTAACTGTTATAAACACACACGCATATACGAGTAAAATGAAACACAACTTACTGAGGTTAACATGAAGTAGTTTCTATTTATTTGAAAGCAGCCAATAAGCAAAAGTATTTAGAAAACAAATCAGGTGTTATGCAACTATGACAATAAGTCAATAAACAATAGGATTTTGATGTTTTTGTCATATTTCCGAGGCATTCCAGGATTGTGACGAAAACATTTGTCAATTTTTTGTGTATTGATATTAGATGGTATTTAAAACATAATAAAATAACAAAACAGGCAATATACTGAACAAGTATTGTATAAAGTGAGGAAAAGTACTTTTAAGTTAAAAGGATTAAGTTATGAAGAAATTAGACGCAATAGGTTTGGGATTTAACAAACAGTGTCATTTTTAAAATTAAAAAAAATTAAGAACACTAAACATTTTAACTGATAAATACAGCAGAATGTTTTAAAACAGCTCATCATGACGGAAGAAGTAAGAGATTATGAATAGACGACAGAAAAAGAATCATCTTGATGTGTACAAAAACAAATGGCACAAACAATGTAACTTTGAATATGAGATCTATTCGGCAATAACTGTAATGGTTTGGTTAATCTGCACGATGCAACAAAAAAGCAATTTTTATCTCGACTAAATTTCTTGAAAATATTAAGTGGATTAAATGTAACTGGACTGGGGAACAATGGGACAATGTTATTCGTTTCATGTGGCTAAAATTTTTCTATTAGGTAGGATTAGTATAAAATATTCAAGGAGAAGAATAGAATATCTGTATTCTAATAGCACTACACACAATATAAAATATTAAATTAGGTTATGATGTGGTGTTATTTGACATCAGAAGATTTGGCCATAATTTCTAGGATTAATGGAATTTGAATGCCGGAAAATGTATAAATGAGATTTTTCAATCGTATATTAAGCTTCCCGTACGTGACATTTTCCAAACAGATAAAGTATTTATACTTCAACAGGATTCGATTCGATGCCCTTTTGAGAATGTGAGCAAAAAATAGTTTCAAGAAAATGATATTCCTGTGTTGGGGGCCCTGGAAGAGTTCTGAAATTAACATAATTCTAAATCTATGGAATAGACTGTAGAACATCCTTTCACTAAGCCAATCCGGCAATAAACTTCAAAAAATAGAAGCAGTAATTCAACTTTTAACAGTTTCATGAATAAAATACATTGCAATACATACATGGCAAATCGCTGTAATACAATAATTATAAGAAAATTTTGTTCAATTAAATATTAACTGACATTGTGATAGTTATTGTATATTTTAATTTTTCGATGTATTTAAATTTTCATTTTAATAATTGATTTTAATAAACATTCCATCAGTAAATCCATTATATTACATTCTGCAATATATTATCTTTCCACTGGTATATAAGTATTTTTTTTATCTTTCTTAAAGAAAAATTTGTATTATGAATTATTAAAATTCAAAAATACATTCTTACAAAAAGGTTTGGATAATTTTGGCATCTACTGTAAATGTAGTGTTTAATATTCCACATACATTTGAATCTTTAATGCCATCTGACGATCCATATTCACACATTCTAGGGAATTATGGGTCATTAGATTTAAAAGTAAACCAAGTAATCCGGAGATACACATATCATACCACGGTCGATAGAGAAAAGAAAAACCTATAAACATATCTAAAATAATAAAAATAAAATGAAATTTCTAACATAAAATGTATAATATGAACATTAAAATGTTAAGGCTTACTTAAAAGGCGATTAAATAATCAACTATAGATGTTAAAAGTTAATTTTATTTAAAAACCTTTAAGTACTTTCAAACCTTTAAACAGGTTCTTCCTCAGAGAATATTTTCTTTAAAAGAAAATATTTTCATGTTAATTCTTTAACAATTTTAATTGAATACTATACCAACTTTTATGTTCATCTTAAATTTCTACTTCAGTCAATTAAAAGGAGTAAAAACGAGTTTCCGTCTCTGCATGAACCGATGGACAATAGAATGAGATCAAACTCAGAGAGGATCTACTTGCCATACCAAAAAAAAAAATCATATACAAAAATTTTAGTTCAGTTTTAGGCATAACTTCATACAAATTTAGGTGGCGAAATATTGAAAATGGCACAAAAATCGCTATTGCAGCGTCCCCTTCCGGCGGATTTTTTTCAAATTCAGGGGGGGGGGGGCAACTAACAATAGCCAAACATTTACACAAAAAATTGGTACAATTCGATGCATAATTTCATACTCTTTTTGTCTATTGAAAATGGAACAAAAATCGCTATTGCAGCGCCCTTTTCCGGTGGATTTTTTTCAAATTCAGGGAGGAACCAACTAGCCGTAGCTATACACTTACACAAAAATTGGTTTAATTCAATTTATAACTTCATACACTTTTGGTCGATACAAAATTGGAAATGGCACCAAATCGTGGTTGCAGCGCCGACTTCCAGCGCAATATTTCAAAATTGAAGGAGGAACTGTTTGCCACAACCAAAAACATTCACAAAAAATTGGGTTCAATTCTTCGCATATCTTCATAAACTTTTTGACGGTAGAATGGCGACATACGGACATATACACAGACATATACACAGACATACACGCAGACATACACACACACACGGACAGACAGACAATTTGCAAAAACATGTTTTTTGGAATCTCTGACCCCTAAAACGTGTAAATCCGTTGATAACCAGAAGTGGGAAAAATTTCGATTACAATACTTTCTTCTATTGAAGACATAAGTTAGTTTACTAGTTTATCGCATTAATACATGCAGCGACTTGGGCAACTCAATAGATTCACTAACCCAATGACTACTAGCAAAGGATAGTTCAGAAGAGAGCTGAATTTGTATTAAATTTCCATCGTCTGCAATTCGAGTACAATTTCTTATAATAATTTTTAAATTTTTCTTGAGTTCAAATTTGTTTTCTAATTTTTGAAAAGTTATACCTTTACTAGTATATAAAATAAAGGCTTGGTTTCATAGTAACTACGTGTTCCTATTTCTCCCTTATCATTATTACCTATTTATATTAACCCTTTTAAAGTCTGATTTGAAGTAAATTAAGATAATAGCATTTGTTCCGATTCACCCCTATTAACTGGGGGAATCGGAACACCACTAAAATGTATATATATATATATATATATATATATATATATATATATATACATAAGCAGTAAAAAATGTTTCATTTTTGCTTAAAAAGTAAAAAACAAAATGAGACCGAAGTTTCCAGTGCAGAAATAAAAGAATTAAAAAATCAGTAGTTTTTTATGTTAAAATTTAAAAGTGTTCCGATTCACCCCGTTTTATGGTACAATTAAGCGTATAAATTTTAATTATTTCTTATGCATTTGTTTCCTCAATGCTCTTCCAAAAAAACAAAACAAAAAATAGGAAAGAAATAAAATAATTACCAAGAGTGATATTATTATTTTATGAAACCCTTTTTAATCTGGTAAAATACATGCTTGAAAAAAAAGGCACTTGGAAGAAAGCAAAAATACAGCAAACATTATCCACATATATTTTGAAACTATTCGGGCCAAAATATATTTAAATTTAATGCAAATTGAGTTTTGTTTACCAAAAACTTCCATGAAAAAAATAAAATTTTTTTCTTTAATGTTTAAACTAAAATTCGAAAGCGCAGAAATATTTTAAATTATGATAAGAAAGCTGAAAACACGTATTTATACGGAGATAACATTAAACATTTTATTAGAAAATCCACAAAAAAATTATTTTATATAATATGCATTTCATATAATATTAATCTTGCTTTGTACAGCCAAGCATTAAGTTGCAGAATATATAAAATACACAATCGGAAAACACACATAAAAAGTGCCTTTTCATATAAAAATAATTTCATATAATAAATAATTTACATGATATAACATCAAGAAGACATCTATACCTTGAAATTGGTCAAAAAACTGATATTCTTTTTTTAATATTAACTTAAAGATTGTTTAAGTGTGAATATATTTTAGCATCTAATTTTTAACCATACCACTTTTGCATCGCAAGATACTCTAAATTTTGTTAATTGATCCAGCTCGATCACTCATGATTTTTTTTCTAATTTAGATGGAGGTTTGAAGTTTTTTTACTTCTTCTCCATGATGTTTTTAATATTCATGATGTATTTAATATTCATTAATATAAATGGGGCACAGTTGTTTCATTTTTATGGAGTAACTTGGTCTATGAAGAAAGAATGATTATATTTATGTATAAACTAGTCGTTACCCGCGATTTCGTTCACGTAACATTTAATGAAGTATAAATTAATCAATCATGCAAACGATTTCGATGATTAAAAGCATATGTAATTAAACTTTAATCATGTTTTATAGTAAAAACACTTGGGAACACCTTTAACAGCTGTAGATCTACAAATAATATCAGAATGTCTACACACACCGAATTCCTTCAAAGTCTAAATGCTTATTATTTAAGCAATAGTGTTGCTTATAGCTCTCAATCGCGAAAAAAAATCTGTGTATGGTAAACGTAGCCAAGTTAGGGCTAAACATTTTATTTCGATAATTGTGTTATAATTTATTATGTAATTATGGAAGCTTTGAAATTTGTAGGGATATGACCCAATGTGGTGACAGATTGTGTTTTAGAGATATTTTTAACTATAAATTTAGATGTTTTGAAATTGAAAGAAGATTTCTTTTCTCTTTTGCTTTTCGATCATGGTACCTTTAAAAATTAAGAGATCTGAGGTGAAAGGTAAATTTATTACTTAATTGCGGGTTTCATATTTCTTTGCACAAAGATTCGCACATGAATTCTTTGCAAGAAAATTACGACATCATCGTTCAACATCGACAAAAGAGTAATTTTCTGAAAACGCTTGGGAGATATCGAATTCCAACAAAATTTAAGTGGTATCACAACATTCTAAGATTCTTGCATTTTATCACACGATACCCCCTTTAATAAAAAAAATAATCTATATATTTAATTCAAAGCGTAAGATACATGTTTAAAATAAAAGAATGGCCAACGATATAAAATGAATTAAGCAAGTTATTATTATTATTATTATTACTATTACTAAATCTCAAAACATAAATGAAATCATAAAAAGAAATTCATAGACATCCACTGATATTACTTCATGTGGATAGTAACAAAAGTAAATATTAAGGCAGAATATTAATCATTAAAAATTGTACTCCAATCTCATAATATTATGCCAATAATGAATGGGTGAAAATAAAAAGATCTATTTCTGTGGTATAATAGTAACAAAAAGGTTTTTTCTTATTAAAATATCCTTCATGAAGATTTTAAGAAGTAAATAATAAAGATAAGTGTATTCATAGGCTTTAAATTTATTTTTCTCAAAACTAATTTTTCAGCGTTTGTATATTTTTAAACACTTTTGCGACGCAAATTTTTATCAATATTTATGCAATTGATAAGAAAGTTTCCTGAGATTGTTTAGAAAAAATTATATAAGCTTTTTAAAATTCGTTTTCATTAAGATAGTCAAATTTGATTTTTTACTTATTAAAAGACAAAATTTTGATAAAAATCGATATGGAATTTAGGAAAAAATCTGTGAAATAATAACTATTCAAACGATTACAAAAATCTTACACAAATTTGTTTATGATAGAGTTTTAATTGATATAAATGCAAAACTAAGAAAAATATCTCAAAAAATAAAACACGAAAAGCATTTTAAAATATCGTTTAAAAATTTAAGTTAAAAAATATTTAAAATTTTAATACGATTGGATATTATTTAAGGTGTTCTATATGTTTTTGGTAAAATTTATACAGGTACAAAATTTGATATCGCTGTGATGAAAAAAAAATTAATGTCCATCGTCCCCTTACATGTTTTCTTATTAAAGTGACGACTTATATGCAAAATAATTATATAAATTCTTATCTTTTCATTGGAGGATACATATTATTATTATGATATATAAAATAGAGAAGGTATTTTTTCAATATATATTCTACCATGATTCCCTTAATTTTACAAAT
Organism: Maratus speculifer; assembly: GCA_964019185.1. NCBI lineage: Eukaryota > Metazoa > Arthropoda > Arachnida > Araneae > Salticidae > Maratus > Maratus speculifer. Next base: position 161,220,817 of record OZ025298.1, read on the forward strand.
GTTTTTCTTAATGAAGCATTTTGTTTAAATTTAATAATTTCATCATACTAGTGCAAAAGAAAATGAAACCGCAAAAGAAATAGAAAACCTTTGAACATACCAAAAACATTAATCTTTCTACACTGTATTTTGTGTAACGCAAACAGCACAAAACTCGGAAAAAGTTGTGTCAGAAGCAAACAATGTTTAAAAAAGAAGGTTTTCTACGGAAATATGATGAATGATTTTTAAAAAGAAAAACGAAACCACATTTTTACTCACGCTGCTTTGTACTCTAGAAATATTTTGCAGACACAAAATGGAAATTCTTCATCTGTCATAAAAATTCAATTTTGTTATGCTAGTAAAGAAAAAAAAACTCAAGTTTTAGTGAAATCTTTTCTGGTATTAAAAAGAAATGTTTCTCATTTGTAGAGATTTATAATGGGGATAAGACGGCAACTTCTTATGTCCGAAATAATTTTTCAAAAATTATAAATTTACTTTTTAAGGCATGCCGAAAAACATTGTCTTGGAACAGCATTAAACTAAAATTGTTTTTTAAAATGATGTTTTATAAGCATTTAAGTTTCATAATTACGCATGAACATTTGACAGCAATTCATGATATTAACAATTTTTTTATTATATATATGTATATATATATATATATATAATATGTGCGTTTTGAGCTGTGCTTTTGAACCCAAGCTGAGTGTTTGGGTTCTAAGTACATTGTTTTATTAATATTCAATTATAAAAAATTTTGCACATTAATATGAATAGTAAAAAATACAATATTAACGGTACCGGCAAGATATGGAATTATAAATTCTGTAGTGCTCGGTCGGCTCCAGAATCCATGGTGGGGAGCGGATCGTTAGAAAGTGACCATGGTGGAAAAGAGTTTATAAAGATTAGTGTTATGAGGAGTATGGCTAATAGTGGCGATTTTGTTAAAAGTGGCATAGATTGGAAATATGTTGGATTACGGAATGATTGTGGTTCAACAAAAGATAGTTGTGCTTATGGAAATACGGAAATTATAAGATATCGGACTAGATATATTTATAATAATTCAATGAATAGCCTTGGGCAATTTAAACATAGTTATATTGAGAAAAATTACAAAAATAGTAATAACACTGAGAAAAGATATAAAACAAGATGGTTTTATAGAAGGGACATTAAAAAAAGTCAATTAGATAATGGTATACAGTTAGTTAAATGCAGTGACAACGGTGTAAAGTTTGTACTTGTGCAGAGATAAAACATAAAGATGAGAGGACAGAGGGACAATGTCTTAAATTTTGTAAAGTTTATAATTGTGTTTATAGATTAAGATGTAACGTTTGTAATCAATTATATATAGGACAAACATCTACTCCTTTAAACAGAAGGTTCAATAATCATAAATCGGACATTAGAAAACTTATCATCAAAAGTGAGGATCAAGAAATAGAAATAAAACATTTTTCAGAGCATGGTATTGAAAATATACGGATATCTATCATGTATATTATTCCAAATGAAATGGAAAGAAAATTGTGTGAGAATGAAATGATGAAAAAATACGGTACGGTATATCCATACGGGTTGAATGTTAAGTTTAATAATAGTAATGTAGTTAAAAATTTAAAAACTGAAAATATAGATGATTCTATTTATGCAAAAAAATAAATAAATAAATAAATAAATAAATAAAAAATAAAATAAATAAATAAATAAATAAATAATAAAATAAATAAATAAATCATGATTTGAGGAATGAAATATTGAATGATAATTGTAAAAGTTCTTTTAATGTAATTAGTTGGAATAATAAAAATATTAATAATTGTAAAGATATACTGAACGCAATAATTAATTATAATGGTTTAAGAAGAATTAATGTACTTAAGTGTTTAGTTTTTAACATTAAAAAGAAATTAATTCCACTAAGGGCATTGCATGACAGCGTAGGATGTGGTAATATAGATTTAGCTTTAGATTTATTGAGGTATAGAATTAAAAAACAGAATTTGCAATTTTACTGTAATTTAAACAATAGCAATAAAGGTTCAGTAGATAAGATATATTTTGTGTTGGATTATGTTGGAAATAGTCAAAATAAACTAAATTATAATAAAATATTAAATAAATATAATGATTTATTACCTGTGGGCAAGTTTAAAATAATTAAAGCATTTAAATATGATAAACCTTTTGGCGTAAAATTTTTAACTATAACAGTTTTGCAAAAAATCTTGAGAAAAGTACCGGAGAAAGCATTTGTAATTGCAAAGATAGTGATTATACAAATTATATAGATAACGATTTTGGACACGTTATAACTGGAAATTTGGAGATAGTAGGGGATGTGGAGTTGAGGAAGTTAATGGAGTATGGAACAAAATATAGAGTGAAACGCATAATACCTAAAAGTGAAGTAATTAAGCGCTTTAACTTAAATTTGGATATATTTATACAAAAATTAATGTATAGGTATAGTTTACCATGCAGTGTTTTTCAAGAGTGGAAATACCACATACTAAAGGAATTAAAATAGAATACATTAGAGATTGTGACGGTATGTCACAAGAAAATTATATAAAAATTACAAAATCAATTAAGAATCTCCAGGATAAATTTATAATTACATACGTTGACAAAGCCAACACAAATTACGCATTGTTATGTAAGAAACTTTATAGTACGCTTTTGAATGATTGCTATAACAATAAATATCATTATCAACTTTTAAATACAAAAATCACAGTTGTGAAGAATAAAATCAAAGCACTTTATAAAAAAGTAAAGTTTAAACAAAAAAGTCAAAATTTCCCATATCTTATATTAATTCCTAAATTTCATAAAAAGCCAATTAAATTCAGAAGCATAACTTGTGGTTTCGGATCTTACATTGAGGTAGTTAGCAAAAAATTAAAGGAGATTTTAACAGGTGTGTTTCACAAAGTGACAGGTAGGGAATCAACATTTATTATAAAAAACAGCTACATCTTATTGGATAAGCTGAAAAAAATAAAAAACATTACTGGTCTGTATGCATATGACTTCGCAGACCTATACAATAATACAGATTTAACGGATTTAAAAGAGAAAAGTGAGGAATTTTATGTTACTGAGTGTAAATCAGAAACTGATATCGATTTATTTTTGAATTTATTTAAATTTGTTGTAGAAGAAAATTACCTTTACGACGACGGTAAAAAAACGTTTAGACAAATTCGTGGCATTCCAATGGGGGGGAGTTGTATTTCTATTATAGCTGACATATACCTATATTTATATGAACGTAACAATAACTTAAATAAAAATATTTTGTGTTATAGATACATTGATGATGTTTTAATAGTTAAATTAAATAACGATAATATAATTTTAGATTTTTTATATAACCCTACAACATTTAAATTAGAGCCCTCCTCATTGGATTGCAGTAGTATTGATTTTTTGGATGTAAACTTAATTATAGAGCGTAAAAAATTGGTTACAAAGATATTTGATAAACGGAATACTTTTAGTTTCCGAACTTTAAAGTTAATGAATTTCAATTCATGTGTACATGTCTCGGTAAAAAGAATTATTTTCAGAAATGGTTTAATTCGTATTGATAGGTTGAGTTCAGAAATTGGAGATGTGATTAATGACATTGTGGAGTGGTACAGACTGGGTTCTGAACAAGGTTACCCTTGGAACTTTATGAAAAATATTATGAATGATTTTGTTAGGGGTTGTTGTCGTCGAAATGAACTGAAATCATTATTGAATGGATTTGATGGTTCGAGGAGTTTAAAGTTTTAGTTTGAGGGTCATTTGAAGGTTATTGCTGGTCGATACTTTAATTTTAGTCTAGAATGCTTTTAATTAAAATTTATTTATGGTTGTGACGGGCATGGGGGATGTTGCATGCATAAAATCAGATTTAACCCAGCAGTGCATGTCATTAGCCATGCCGCCCGTCTTCATGTTTGTTACTTTTCGAGTTTCTTGTTTAAGTTATTTATGAGTTGTTATTTTGTTGGATCAGTTTATAATTTATGGATTAATTATTGTTCACGTAGTGGTTTTTCAATTTTGTTTAGCGGTGTAGATGTTCGTGAGTTTTTGCTTTTAAGAATATTTATATAATTTATATATTTTTTTAGTTAATTATATATGGTGTGCGATTTAAATTTAATATATCAGTTTTATTTAAATATATATATATATATGTATATATATATATATATATATATATATATATATATATATATATATATATATATATATTAGGAACCGCGCTCGAATATAAAACCTTCACCGATTATTTGAAATGATAAACAATGAGTAGCAAAATAAACACATTTAATGTATGAATTTAAAGCTTTTAAAAAAGTATATGTAATAAATAAAATAAAACCGTCTTGAATATATTTTTCCTAAAATTAATAGAAATATATTCAGGTTGGAAAACTTATTATGTTAGATAGTTCCAGAAGGCTTAATTGCATTCACCGACATTTAATGTCTGTTCCATTACTAGTAAATATTGTTTGTCTGTGAAAAAAAATTAACTTTTATTGTAAGGGATGTGTTCTCTCGTTTATTTTTACATCTGTTAAATTTGTTCTTAAATTTCCTTGCAGGGCTTAGTAAAGCATTAACTGAATGTATTTTTATAAAACTTATTTAAATTTATTTTATTTGTATTATTTAGTCTCTTAACCTTTTGAGCTCTGGTAGGTGAATTTATATAAAATACCCAAATGTGACATTGGTCTGAATATTTTGCAAACAAAAATTTGTTTATTTTACACGTAGGAATATGCATTAATTCATTTTCAAACAAATTTAGTCTAGTGTTCCTGTGGCAATGTGACAGTTAGAGATTAAAATTAAGTGGCGAGATATTCAATTACTAGAGCTCAAATAATTAAAATTATGATTATTTCTTAATTCTTCATATTAAATAGAATGCGTTTTATTCTGTCCTGTTTACAAGATTTTATAAAAGTGTTACAGGTTATGCAGCGCGGGATAACCCACCAATAGGCATAAGCATCCAGAACCCGCGTTGCAAATTTATTTTTAAAAAGTATATTATTTAACAATGTCTGAACATGGAGTAATTTTTTTATGAAATGAAAGTAATGCTTGCAATTTATGATGTCATAAAAAAGACAATTTTCAAGTCAATAAGTGAGTTATTGAAAGCTCTATTTACGAGTCTCTTACGAGTCCATTACGAGTCTATTTAAAAGTTCTCTTTACAAGTCTATGAGTAATTTGTTTAAAGTTCATTTTATAAGACAAGAGAGAGTTGTAGAAATTTTACATACATATTACGATAGTTATTGTTCGGGATTAGAATCCTCACAATTATTGTTCGAGTTTTGAAAAATAAGGTATATTTTTTCTATAATCTTGACACATTCTATTATTTTGGAGTAGAGAAACAGGGTTTTTTGCACAATATTAAACCACTGCTTTAGTTGTACTGTTCTGGTTTTCGAATATGAAGTAAGGCGGGTAACGTGCATTTAGTTAGGTAATGAATTGAAGTATATAGTTTGCCCCATGGAAAATGTGTTACATAATAAAACACTTGTTTTCATGAATAATCTCGACATTTACACCATCATAAAGCTGCTGGTTGGTTGGTCTTGTTTATGACGGATAAATTGTGAAAAAGAGAATTATAGGCCCTAAGGTCGGGCGAGCGCCTCCGTGAGGTTTTTTAAAGGGAACCTAAGCCATATTTAAGCATGAAGAACCATGGGTTTTAGGAAATAACGAAAAACTCAGAACCATTAAACCGACAGTTGCGATTGGGTTCAAATCCAAATCCTCCCGTTTACCACTTTCGAAGACAGAACCTCTCGCTCACTGGCGGGGTTAAAAAGCTACTGTAAAAGTTCATTGTGAAAACAAAACAAGGAACAGTGTTTATAAATATTTTATACATAATAATGAATTATTAAGAAATAGAAAAACATTAAAATTAAATTAAAGCTCTTAAAATCGAAATTTCTTTCACCATCTTTCACAATCATTAGAAAAATGTTACATGTTTCTAAAGGGGAGGAACAGTCAAGCGATCATTACCCATGGTAACTGCTACGACAGGATTTTTATAACCCCTTTTATTTAATGAGTACATGCACTGCATATTGGAGCGTATTTGATGGTGTCTGGCATCGAATCCAAGACCTTTCAGCCTGGAGTTCGGTGATATGACCGCTAGGCTATCACGGCCACACCAAGTGAGTTTTAGTAATAGCAATTAAAAATATAAAACTATTGATTCTTTTCATTGCTAGCTTTTTTCTAGTAATTCTTACAGATTTTCTTGTAACCGAGTAAGATTACAAAAAAATTTTTAATTGCAAGGATCACTAAAATACTTTTACTAGATCGACCCTTTTTTTACAGTGTATTCATGCTATCGACATAAAAATGAACGCAGTCTATTACAATAAGCCACTTAAACATAATCTACAGTTTGAGTGTTTTCGCTTCAGGATAATTCCTAATGTATTTTTCTAGATATTTAACAAAATTTAGGACCACTAAAGTCAGAAAACCTTCTTTCCTGATGATTGTCATAGAAGTTTAAAGAAACAATAATTTTAAATAATTAGTTCAATTTTAATATTTCTTTAGTATTTAAGTATTCAATATTGTGCATACATCATTCAGTAAAATCGTATTTGTTTGTTTTCATAATAAAAATTTACATTTCTTTTAAATTTTATGCTTTATTTATTCAAGTAGACTGAGAAGAAATAAGGAATATTTCTGAAAACTAAAATTATTAATCTACATAGGTTGCATTTGAGAAAAATACTCTGAAAAAAGCTGCATCGAAAGCAAATATTATGATTGAAAATGGCCTTACTCTAGAAGTATGATGAATGACTTTTCAAGACGAGAACGAAAACTCAATTTTATTCATGTTTCTTTTTTCTCTAAAAATATTTTGATGACATATAAGTATAAAAAAAAATCATGAATATATATATATATATATATTTACGTAAAATTTTTTTTTATTTATATAACGCTCAAAAAGCAGTTACTGCTTTCTGGTGACTTTTTGTAATGTAGTTTTGCCAAAAAGAAATATCGACTTTTACTACAATTGCGTACTATCCAATCAAAGATGGTTTATGTTATTTAATAAATGTAATAATAGCAATGGAAATTTTCTATCTTACAATTTTAGCGAATGCCATCTTCTTTTATTGCCTCATTTGTAGAAAGATATTTTGAAAGAGTACGGCCCTGCTTGATTCTCTTAATGAAATATTAATATTTTTAAATAGTTATTCATTTGTTTAATTTTTTGCGCTGGTGACAGAAATGCCATCAGTAAATAGTAGGGTATGAAAACAAGAACAAATAGTAGCTTTAGTGATGGCTGCGACATGTCACATACTGGGTCACTTGAGAAAAGAAAGACTACTAGCCTCCTAAACCTATCTCTCTGGTATAACTTGAAACATCCTCCATATAGCCACAAACATTCCCACGTCATTCCTACTCCGTGAGCTTCTTTACTACACTGTAAAAAAGACAGAAAAAATTAGTAATTTTACAGATTAGTTACACAAATCTTTTTTCTTACTATATCTGTACACAGAACAAAAAAATGTAAATACACAAAATGAGTTGTTTAAATGTACAAAAATCTGTAGCTTTACAAAAGAATCTACTAAAATTACAATAATCTTTTAAAATATTATCTGTAACCTGGAGTGCAGATGCATAAAACGTTCTGGCAGCCCTGTTTATTAAATAAATTCTTAGTAACCTCACGATAAGTAACTCTTTTAGTAACCTAGTAACTTCTATCTTAGTAACTTCAATTTCAACAAACATCGATGTTTCTTTCAACAAACATCGCGTATTATATTCAATTATTTCTATATTCTTAATAAGGTTATATGCAGTTGATTTTACTATATTAGGTTAATCGCAGTAGTGAACAGTGTGCTTGTGCCCTACGAGGAAATAAAAGAAAAAGAAATTCAAAGAAATTAAGTAAAATTATTTTTGTAAATAAATAACTTGGCTAGTTATTTTAAATTGATATGCAGTAAACTCGAACGTTTACAATTCTTAAAAAAATCAAGAATTTCGTTAAATATTTAAAAGCATTATAAACTCGGTAAATGCAAAATGCTAAAATATTCAATTATGATGCCTTATTTATCAATAAAACAAAGCTATATCAGGATATTTTGTGAAGAAGGTTATGCATACATATGTTTTTCTTTTTTCTACACCATTCTAAATTTCTTTATAGAAAATATTGTGCAAATAGATTTTGAAATTCATAAAAAGTTTTAGTATTGAATTTTTTTTACACATACTGGGTGTTTCACAAAGGGCCCATAATTTTAAAAATCTATTACTCGAAAACGGTAATAGATAGAAACATGAAACCAGTGGTGCTTTTATTTAAAAAATCGTAAGAACCTTATACATAAATCAGAAGTTTTAGTTAAAAATAGCGCTTAAAGATGGCGCTGAGAGCGTTAAGACCTTCTAAAGGGAGTTAAGAAGCATTGAACGATCAGCCGTCGAAGTCCCATTCCATATGCCTCAGTCTCCTTCAAGCCTCGGCCAGGCGATCATCATCCCAGAACAGGCTCTATATCTCTGCGTCTTCTTTATTTTAAAGATAAAAATGTCAATATTACAGGGACGAGGTAGCACAAGGAAATTTTACAACACAAGAGATAGACAACCGGGAGCTCCACACAAAAAATGTGTGCAATGGAACCAGCAGGATTCGAACCCCCAATCTCCTAACTCGAAGGCGATGGTGATTTAACCACTTGGCCACGGAGGGCCTTTATCCTTTAAACTTATCTTCTTTAAAATAAAGAAGACGCAGAGAAATCCCACTCCATAGGCCTCATTCTCCTTCAAGCCTCGGTGGCTGTGTGGTCAAAGCTCCACGCCGCTTATCGCCTTCGAGTGTAGGAGGTTGGGGGTTTGAATCCCACTGTCTCTATTGCACGCACTCTTTGCGTGGAGCTACCGGTTGTCTATCTCTTGTGCTGTAAAAATTCCTTGTGCTATCTCGTCCTTGTAATACTGACGATGATTTATAAGCAGGCATAAAGAAGACTCAGAGATATAGAGCCTATTTTGGGAAGATGGCCTTCCTCCACATCGCCGAGGCTTGAAGGAGACTGATGCATATGGAGTGGGACTTCGACGACGGGTCGTTTAATGCTTCTTAACTCTCTTTAGAATGTCTTAACGCTCACATCGCCATCTATGAGCGCTATTTTTAGCTAAATTTTCTGATTTATGTATAAAATTCTTACGATTTTTTTTAAAAACATACCACTGGTTTCATGTTTCCATCTATCACCGTTTCCGAGTTATAGATTTTAAAAATTAGGGGTCCTTTGTGAAACACCCTGTATTAGAGACTAATTTTTTTTAATGAAATACCTCTTATATTAAAATTGAAAAAGTAATTTAGATGTTTGCTTTTTTTTTTTTTTTTTTTTTTGTACCTGCCCGAAAACCACGTAAAACAACTCTTTTTTTTTTGACTTGTTGGATTTGTAGGGAAAATGCGAAACCGAAAATCTTCCCAATTGTTCACTAAAGGCCATGAGTTGTTTATGTAAATAGCGATTTTAATGCCACTATGATTAAACCGCGCTCGCCATGTTTCCCCGTGTACCATTATTCAATAGAACACTTTTGTCCAGTCTTTTAAGTTCAGAACAAATATTCTTTGCCATACAGATTGTAAAAAATGTATATTTTAGTATACACTTCATGCATGCATATCAATTTCATTATATTCGAAAGATTTTGATATCATTAAAATGTATTGGCTGTACTGTAACCGAATATTTTGATCGTCCCTGTAATTAAACTATGCATCCGATCTTAATAAAGTTTGAAATGACCCGACAAAAGTATGTAACAATTATATATTTTAAAATCCAAACAATTTGGTTGGATAGTTTTCAACTGTCATATGCGGACAGACAAACCGATGAACTGATTGAGCCACGACTGTACATCCTTCGTATTTATATAATTATGAAATCATCTAATAATCATCCCAAAACATGATAAAACAACTTCATTTCGAGGGGATAGTTGGATCATCATTTCTAATGTTAAAATGACTGTTCTTCCCAGGTTTATGTTAGTGGTAATCAGTTGTTGTGTATTATACACTTTTCTATTTCATTTGTACCGTAATATGTATAAAAACTTCATTACTTTCAAAGAAAAGAAATTTTTTATTGCTACTCGAAATACCTTTCATTAAAGTTATTCGAATAATTAAGAATTAAGAAAAAACTATAAATATAAGTTTAATAAATCTTTCGTTAAATGTTTTATCTTCATTTAAAGAAGAAATATAATTACTTTAAAATTCTTAAAGATAAATCTAGAACGAGTACCTTTAAATAAATTAATCTTTTCTGAAACAAACCTAAATAAATTCCGAACTGTAAAGATGTTACATTTTCATATTTCTGTATATTTAAAAGGTACATTAATAATGATTTAGAAGCGCTTATTATTCTATGTTAACAATTTTTCTGTTTTTGAAAAAATTGCTAACGGAAATTAATATAATGGAATATGATCAGTTAAAAACTATATGATTTATTTAATCATTTTAAATTTTAGCTAGGAGATATGCAATTTTTTTCTAGAGGAAAAAGTATATTGTTCGGAAATAAATAAGAAAATTGACAAAAAAAAAAAAAAAAAAAAAAAAAAAAAAAAAACAGGAAAAGTTTTTTCAACCGCATTTTTTACATTTAAAAAGCATCGCATTTGAATTTTATTCAAAGCAGCACAAAAATACCTAGACAAGTATTTGAATGTGAAAACACTCTAAAAAAACCTTACCTTGTTTATACAGAAAATTTATTGGCAGCACTGCTGCCAGTAATTTTCTGTAAATTGACGGATATCCGTTTATTTTTTCCTCCGTTAAAAGAGGTAAAATATCTTTCAATTCAAAAAAGATAAAAGCGGCTGAGGTGCGGGTCGAACCACAGACCCCTGCGTTGGAAGGCGAACTCACAAGTACGGTGCTATGATTGTACAGTAGGAAAACGATTTAAAGTAAATGTGCTCGTTTCATATGGGTGTGATTTGGTCTATTTCCTTAGAAAGCTTACAATAAGCAATTTTCTATTTGAATACATCCTCAAATCTTCAATCACGATCGCTTTGGGGAATTCTGTGCAAAATGCCTATTTTGACAGAATCTTTTATAATATATTCTGCCTTTATCGAAAAACAGGCCAATACGGCACATTATGCAGTTTCTAAATAAGATAACCTATCAATTGGATACTTTTAAGAGCAAAAATGGTTTTAAAAATAGGTCATAAAACTAGTAATTTGTTATTTGAGTACTTCAATTTTTGAATCACAATCGCTTAGGGAAATTCAGTTCAAAGTGACTTTTTTTAAAGCTTTTTTTGAAATATATTCTGCCTTTATCGAGAAACTGGCCAATACGTCACATTATATAGTTTCTAAATAAAAGGATCTGCCATTTGGATGCGTTTAAAATCAAAAATGAATTTAAAAATGAATATAGCTGTTCGAATTTGAGGTTTTTTTCTCGAACTCCTATTTTTGTTTAATTTATTTTTGCTATAAGAATTGGTCCTATGAAAAACGTGTTAACGTAAAAGTTGCAGATATTATTGAGAAGATATAAAATAAATTTATTTAGATTTGATAGTTTAAGAATTGAATAAATTATGGATTTTTTTTTCTTTTTCCACCACCCCCTTTTTTCTTTTCGTTTTTAATTTTTTTCATCAGCAAAAGTTGATCCCATGAAAAACTTGTAAATACAAAAGTTTTAGATAACTTTGAGGGTATTTATAGAAAATTTAGTTCGATTTGATATCTTGAAACTTGACGAAGTTATGATTTTTTTCTCCCAAAAACCTTGTTTGGCCTATTTATTAGAAGTAGAACAAACTTGAAATTAATTCGATATCAATTTTATTTAAGAAGTTATGGCGTTTAATCGGTTTTCACAAAAACCCTTCCTATTTCCACTCCCTTGGTCCGATATTGCTCATTAACGAAGTTGACAGAGATATTATTCTCCTTGATTTTATATATCAGTTTGAAAGAGATTTCAGCAGAATTGGGGATGTTATCGCGTCCATAAAAAAGTGATATAGACCGATAGCTAGATAGATAGATAAACTTTTGGTACTACTAGGTTATCCCGTCGACCACAAAATTATCGCCAAACTATAAGATTAAATTCCAAAAATGGATTGTCGTGAATGTCACATTCAATGACATTAAATACGAATCACGTGTTTAAAATGTCATTAAGCGGTTTTTATTTCGTTTTTTATTTGAATTTTTATTAATATTCTACAAATTATTTGGTTTTTGTTTTCGTTATTTAAAATAAAAATTATGTCAATATGTTTAATTTGGCTATTAGTTTGACGATTTGTATAATTTGGCGAAATTGGTTGGCGGAATAACCTAGTAGTACCAAACATTTTTACTAATGGTAGTTTTGGGATCTAGAGGTCATGATCGGCGTTGATCTGCAAAATATTTTCAGAAATTCCAACATGGGAGTGACCGCAATAAATAGTATTTCATACGAAATCTACCTAAAAGGCAATTATTGACGTCATAATATGTCAGATGTTTTCCGATAATAATTAAAAAAACATAAATTATTCACCCTCAATATGTTCATTAAAAGCCACAAATTAATAATCACTGGTATATGGCGAAAATAAAAGAAAAAAATTTAAACCTATCTGTATCTCATACATCAGTAGATGCTGAGATACATTGGGACAGTCCGAATGTACTCGATTCTGCATTTAAGGGACAATACATTTTTTAAAAAGCATTAGACCTAATTTTTGGAAATTGGTAAGATGCATTTTGTTATTACAAAAATAACCTTATTACATGTAAATAGATATTTATAAAAGTTCTTTGCAATAGTGTTCGATATTTTTGAAATATTTTTATTTCCAAATAATTTACAAAAATTACTTTTGGAGATCTAAAATACAGTTGCTTACATAGAATCCTTCATTTTTTTCTGTCACACATACAGTATTTTTTCTGTCACACATGTGACAATATGCAATACCTGTGCTTTCGTCTGACATTTTTGAGATTTTTTCCCTTATATATTGTAAGAAAAGGGCTTTAGCCTTAGGGATCCCATCTCCCATGTCTCCTTCTTCCCTACTATTTACTGATATACATGATGAATGTATCCTCATGTATGGACTTTTAAAAACCTTTGGAAGGTTTTTAAAGAGGAATGAATGAAACTAAATCTTTTTAAATTACAAAAGGCTTTATTATTAAAGAACTTCCTATAGTAGCTCAGATCTGGCATCTAAATAAACATTTATAATACAAATACCTTATGATACATTATTTCATTAAGAATGATGAAAATCACCAATAAATTATACTTTGACATTATAAAAAATATTAATGTAATCATTCTAATTTGTGTTAGCGTTTTCGTGTTCGGTTTAACACTTTTATCTCGCATAAATACGTGAATGTAACAAAACTTATTGCATCGTCGAGTTATTAATATTACATTTTATTTTAATAAACCCACAAAATCCATAATATTATTCTCTGGTTCAAAAAATGATAGCAATGTCACCAAAATTTGAAGCTCATAAATAAATAATGTCAAGATAAATGGGATGAACATATGATGCCAGTTGGAGCATCAAGCGAGACTGTTCACAAATTGAACACTCCGGTAAAAGTTGTCAGCGAATATTTTTATCTTATGTGTGCTTATCAATTTAGTAAAAGAATTTTACTGTTTGTATTAGCACATTATAGCTTACAGTAATTGTACACACTCGTTGTGTGAACAATTTATTTGATAATATTCTCTATATTTTTCTTTATATCCACATTAAGTATAATTTTAGGGGTATCCTGTATCTTAAAATGTCGACATGATAGAAGAAACTGGGTCATTTTTTAATTTAGATTCCAATAAGTGTCCAAACATAAGTGCCAGATCTAAGTCAACAAGATGTGTTATTAATATGAATATATATTAATTTTTATTAAAAAATAACTTAAGATATTATGTGATTATATCTTGTACATTCAATTAATTTAAATATTAATATGTTCATTAAAGTAATATTATTAAGTTTTCTACTAAGTTTGTGCAATACAGCACAAACAGAAATATTTATCTGCGTCTGTTATTTCGTCTGTAATTCAAAATAATAATTAATTTACTTTAGTAACTATGAAACTAATTTTTTCAGGCTTATTTGTTATTATTCGTAAAAGTAATATTATTATTAAAAAAATATGATGTAAAATTTGTTTGTCACATATATTCGTGAGAATTGATAAATAACAAATGAAATATTAGAATATGAGTTATGAATAATTCAGTGCGAAACGTATTTGCATATTTGTATCTTTTTCCGCGGTCTCTCGTAGTGAAATTTTAAATTATTTTCACTTTATAATGAGGATTCTAATTAATGTAGAATTGTTATTAATCTAAAGATCGCCAGGTTATGAATCCAATGAAATTGGTAATATGGAAATCTATATAAAACGAAAAAGAGGAACGAAAATTAATGATTTTGTAATTAAAAAAAGGTCAATCGCATGTAAAATACGTCACCCTTGATTTAGGCGATGCCTATAAATAATTAATAAAACCCTGAATATGAATTAAGTATTATTTTATCAGAATCACATTTGAATAATTTTATTCTCTTCCAAAAAATGTAAATGGCATTCCTTGACTAATGAGAAAATTCATTAATGTAGGATTTAATTAATCTAAAGATCGCCAAATGATGGATTGAACGAAATTTAGTTTTTATTTAACGGAATATGTATGTGCATTGATAAGCACAATATGAGATAATTATGTTTAATAAATCTGCAGAAACTGAAAGAAAGATGAAAAATAACAATTTGTAATCTTTCAACAAAAATGTTCCATATAATGTAAAATATCACAGAGAATTCTTGAGGAACTATTTAAATAATTAATAATATATTATGTATGAATTATGTACAAGTCAATGCGAAATACATTTCTATAAATTTATCCTCTGTTGACCACTCTTGAGATAAACTTTAAATGACTTTCGTAGACTAATGAGAAAATTAATTAATGTAGTATTAAATGAATCTAAAGATCGCCAGGTGTTAGATCGCATAGAATTTACAGAAACTAAAATAAAAGTAAAAAATAACAATTTCTAATTAAAAAAAAATAAATATGATGTAAAATATCTCAGGAAATTTTCGGGAATTAATTAAAAATAAGTAAGACATTGTATATGAATTATGTACGAATTCAATAAAAAATACATTTGCATAAATTTATTCACTTCTCATCATTTTTAAAATAAACTTTAAATGACTTTCCTAGACTAATCTAGAAATTACTTAATGTAGGACTTAATCAGTCTAAAGGTCGCCAAATGTTAAATCGCATAGAATTTTGGTTTTATTTATTTAAAAATTTATTATGCGCAATGATAAAGATAATATAAGATAATGATTTACATTAACTTACAGAAACTAAAATAAAAATAAAAAATAACAATTTGTAACTTTCAAACAAATATTTTCAATATGTTGTAAAATATCCAAGGCAATTTTTGTGGAACTAATTAAAACATATGTTTGACATTATATATGAATTATGTACAAGTCAATGCGAAATACATTAGCATAAATTTATTCTCTTCTAATCACTGTTGAAGGTTAACTTTAAATGACTTTCCCTAGACTAATGAGAAAATTAATTAATGTAAGACTTAATGAAGTGTTATCACCAAGTGTTACATTGCACGGAATGTGTGTTTGATTTATTTCAAAATTTATTATGCGTAATGATAAGGACAATATGGGATAATGGTTTATATTATTATACAGAAAGTAAATAAAAATAAAATAAAATAAAAACAATTTGTAATTTTAAAACAAAAATCTTTAATTTAATGTAAAATATATCAGGATTTTTTGGGAAAGATATTTAAATAATAAAGAACTTTGCATATAAGATTTAATACAATTCAATACGAAATAAATTTGAGTTATTTTATTCCCTTGTGTTCCCCCTTAAAGATATATTTTAATTACTTTTTTGTCTATTAATTAATGAATGACGTTATCAATCTAAAGATAGCTAGATGTCAAATCGTATTTTATTTCTGTTTTTCTTATTTCAAAATCTACTATGTCTTTTCAAAAATACAGTATAAGACAGAGATTTATATTAATATAAAGAAACGAAAAAATAATAATTTTCTAGTTTTTTCAGTAACATCATACAGCTACAGTTAAATTTGAAGATAACTGAAGATACTTTACTTTATCTTCTGGAAATTGTATCTTGGAAGCATTTTGAATGATAAACTGCAAATATTTTCAATACGATGTAAATTGTCTCGTAATTTTTTTTTTTTTTTTTTTTTTTTTTTTTTTTTTTTTTTTTTTTTTAAGGATTCATTAGATAATTTAAAAAACACTGTATACGCATTATGCACAGTTTAAAACATTTGCATGAATGTGTTTTCTTTAGTCGTCCACCGAAGAGAAACTTTAAATGATTTCAATTAGTTAAAAGGATATTAATTAATATAGGTTTTGATTTATCTGAATATCGCCAGATGTTAGAACACGTGAAATTTGATTTTTTAATTTTCTGAATTTGCAATACGTATATTGAAAATTTCCATATATGTTAATAAAATACATCTTATCTAATAATCGAAATATGTTAAAGAAACTAAAAGATGTGAATCATAATTTTGTATCTTTTTAAAAGCATCAAAAAGTATATTTAACTCTCTGGAAAATTTAAAATAATGTCCTTTATTCCATAGAAATTTTATTTTAACACTAGAACCGCCATTAGGGGTCATTATGGCCCTTGCCAAATTTAAAAAAGCCGATTCGAACCAGAAATTTCTTGATGAGATTTGTTACACATGTGCAGCACAAAACTTGGCAAATTAAATAAGTCAAATAGTTTTAAATAAAAATTCTGGTGTCAAACACTTTTTATAAAACTTTAATAAAATAACCGGCGGTTCTAGTGTTAATAAATTTTATCAAATGAGAAAAAAGGCAAGTTCTAACATTTAAATTAACATCGTAACTATGTTCATTAATGTAATTTAAATTATGATAATGTATTAGATACAGCTTTAAACAAAATGTATACCTGATATCCACCATTTTAAATTTTACTTTATATTTTTTATTTATTTATTTATTTGTTTTTTGCATATTGAAAATATCGTTTATTAATTTAATTTATTTTAATGCAAGTATGTAAATGATATTTTTATTAAGAGCTTATTATTGATTAGACTTATTTATTATTTCAAAATTAACTTCATTTTTGAAAAGATTAATTGAAAAAAATTAAAAAAATCAAAATATTAGACTATTTATTCAAGTGGTTCAAAATTTTCGGATAGTTCACATTAAATCTCCTTTAATTATCACCATTTCATAACTGGTAGCATCATATATTAAAGTCAAAACATTTGATACAAAATCAGTATACTTTTTGCAATTTTTTTTCTTGCTTTTTCGTCCTAAAATATGTCGTTTGTGTAATATTCCTCAATCTATCAAACTTAATATGAATGATATGTATCGGCATGTATAAAGTCTATTGAATCTATCCCTGTTTATAAAATTCTTCAATATTATTTATACTGATATGTAAATTATCAATATACATTTTCAAAATTAAAATATCTTAACTGCAGCATGAATGTATTAATCTTACCTATTATCATGTATAAGGGAGATCAAGCGAATTCTATATCTTCAGTAAATAAATTTTCATTTCTTCGTAGTAAATTCAAGCACAAAATGTATAAAAAACATATATGGGTCGTTCCAAAAATAAAGGTCCCTTTTCAAAAAAAAAAAAAAAAAAAAAATCATTTAAAATGAAATAAAAATTTCTTTGACAGGGTTGTGTCTATATTCAAGAATAAAAATTGAATATCAGCAGCATACTTTTTTAAAAATATTTATCACTACACTTAGAAACACAGACACATTGGCTGAAAGATGTCCCCTGTGTTACCATATTTTAAATAATCTTATCATTTTTTCTTATTAAAATAGAGAATTGCTTTTGCAATATTAACACTTTGATATAAATGTTCTTTTTCAGTGCCATATAGTTTTTTGTTTATGTATATATTTTTTCGTGATATAGGCATATTATGTGTCCTGTGTTAACCTTTTTTGTATTCTTCATGTATAAAACTTTATATAACTTTGTAAAAATTACTCTAATATAATAAAATTATAGTAAAACTTATTTATACATATTAGTCAGTGCATATTATAAAACTGATTCATAAGAAAGTTTTTTTTTTTGTTTTGATAAAAGAAATGTCAGTAACACAGGGTAAAATAGAATAACAAAGGGACATACTAATTGAACATAAAAAATTTAACAATCTTAAAAGTGTACTAATGTATATTAATTAAAAATGTATTTCTGGTATAGACCAACAAAAGCATTAAAAAACAGGATATACTGTTGCATTTCATTTTTAAACTTGGGTTTTTTGTCCCTTAACAACATCGTTACCAATATCACGGTAATACGGGGGACTAGTAACACAGGAGACAAAATTAAGTAAATTACTACCCATGTATTACTATTTTCATCGAAACAATGTAAAGTTAGATGGAATATTTTCTTTTAAATAAAACTCGCAATTTAAATGCCAATAAAGTATAAAATTAATAATTAATCAAAATAAATCAATAGTAACACAGGGGACACACAAAAAACACACCCACCTTCAAAAATCACCTTTACTTAGATAATATTCTTAATAATTTAACAAATGAGGAAAATGACTACCTTGAATGAATTCTAACTCTAAAAGTACATGAATGACTACTGTTAACAACATTTAGGTTGCAAATTCTTATTTTAATATTGAGAAAAACGTGGCGGTAACACAGGGGACAAAAATTAAAGGACACATGAATTTTTCTTATAAAAAAAAAATTACAAAAAATAGTTAAAGTATATAGAGATAGTATAAATACTACAAAAACATTAAAAAACATCCTGAAAGATAACTTAAACGATACATATATTAAAAAAAATAGGATTTAAAAATCAAAAATTGTTCTTGACACATGGCTTTTTACAGGACACAATTATTAAGAAAGTTATTTGAATATCAATAAATGGAATTTATCTCAAATTTAAAAATTGCATTAAAGAAAAATATCTTTAAAATATATTTTCCAATATTTAAATTTAATTTTGAAACAAAATTTTTTGAAAATATAACAATACAAAGTATCGGGACACCAGAGGGTGCTTCATTTTTGGAATGACCAATATATAACTTTCACAATACAAAAATGATATTATTGTGCACTTTTTATATTTCTTCGATATAATATATTAATAAAATTCATACTGCATTTTTCCAGTTCAAAAAAAAAGTTCCATATAAAAAAGTTCGACTAAATTCAGAATGTAAATATATATATATAGTATGCATGATCCATTGTACGCAGTTATGAAAGCTAAAGAAGATTCTTCAAAATATAAACTATCATTCACTTCATAGTCATAAGGTAATATTATTGAGTAAAGTAAAAAATATTCTAATATTTTGAATCAATCTAAATTTCATTCAGATATTTTGGTGTGTTTCAGAAAGCTGTATACCTAACTTATTGTAACGTATTTTACATTTTGTAAACTTTAAAATCTTATATAAATGACACAGATTTAATTTCTAAGTGATTTAATTACATTTTCTTAGTATCAAAAATAAATAAATGAAAAATAAATGAACTACTGGATATGAATTTTAATCTGTGGTATGTGCTTTTATTTATAACTATTTGTTTTATTTTTTTAAATACTTGATGTTGATGAATTCAATAGATCGTATAGCGGTGAAACAAATGTTTTCTCTTGTCAATATTTTCGTTTATTGACAAAAATTTCTGAATGGGAATTTTAAAATGTGCTGTGCGTTTAATGGATCTAAATATTACCATTCTCTGTAATGTATATTATATGTGATATTTTAAAATTAGTAGCCAGAAACATCATCGCCGGGGTCGCCGTTCTACTGCACAGAAGTCATGGCAGGCGAGAAAAAAATAAGTAAATAAATGTAGAGGATCCAATAAATTACTCATTGGCTGCTGCAAGTTACTTTATTAAACTGTAGTCATGAGGGAGGGAAAGGCTCCTTTTGCAAACTATTTTTAACCGAAATATCCAAAAGAATATTCCATCACTTACTTCAACAAGCCGTAAGCTGTACTCATCGAAGAAAAAAATCCAGAATCGTTTTCCTCACCTCGAGGCTTTCTTTCTTAAATCTAAAAAGAAAGTTCTAGAAAATTCTCTACTCTCGAACCATCATATTTCCATGTATATATAATTCATGTCCAGGGTCGAGATTTTATTCCAGTCAGACGATAACTTTATTTTTTAAAAACATTGCTTAAATAATTTATAATGGACTCAGAATTTCAAATATCCTGTGCAAACGATCTTTTTGCAGACGATTAATTTTAAGAGAAAAAGAAAAGAAATGGATTTATCGTTATGCACACATTACGAATGTTGAAGGAGGGAAAATAAATAGATAAATAAAAATAAAGATATTTTTTAAAGGTATGGTTTTGGAACAAATTGAATAAGATTTTCTTAAAAAGGGTTGATAAAAGCATAGAAAAAAAGAATTTTATTTGGAATAATAAGAAATAAAGTTTAATTAAAAATATTTTTAATTTAGAGCCATCTTTTAAATCTACGCGTATTGAAATAAATGTTTTTAAGGCGAATTAAGAATTTATATCGTTTCCATAAAGATTAATGGATTAGATCTAGAAACAAGATTTTTATTTAATAAGTTGAAGTAAATACGGAATATTCTTATAAGGAAATTAATATAGTATAAAGGTTAATTTTGGCGAAAAAAATTTTAAATGTGGAACATATATATATATATATAATTCTATTAATCATACACATGGCTGCATAATAGAAATAGGATACTTATCTGACTAATACTGATAAATTCGGAAAATGAGTTTAAAATTCGCTATGAATTCCATACATCATTAACACGTTAGCTTTTACCTTAATAAACTGTAAAGTTTTTTTAAGGTAATCTAAATGTTTTAGAAAACGATTTATAAATTATTCTATGCGTAAAATTTTCCATTCTTTTTTAAATGGTAACTACAATTAGAAAAAAAATAAATTTTTAAATCGATTTTGAAGGAATGTGATTAATTTTAAAAATATCTATTTACATAAAGTCCCAGAATTTGTGTGACCCTCACAATTCCAGTTGGATTACTGCTGCCGGTACGATGGAAATCGATACGACGCGTCGTACCGTTTTCGTAAAAGGGGTACACGGTAAATTTGACCTTGTGTCGCATCTAGCTTTCTACGTTTTCTCCAAAATTTATACACATATATTATAATTTATAATACACATATTTTTTAATACACAAATTATACACATTAATATTTTAAGCTCCAAAGTAAAAAATAAATATCTACTATCAAGGAAGGTCTCCATACTGGGAATATTCAGATTTAAAAAAAAATACTAATTAAGCTACTCATGTAATTAATAAAGGATCAGTGAAAAACATCGGCGGAATTGCACAAGAAAACATGTAAAAATATAAAATATTTTCGAATTTTTGGCGCGAAAAGACGAAAGTGTCACACGATTTGGCGAGCAGCACTTTTCTCTGCCAAAAGCAAACGATTTTAATGCAACTGAAAACTTTTGGATTTTTAGAATCCATGTAAATGAATTTAAACATAAACTACAAGCGAGTTTAATATACTACATATATAAACGCATATTAAATTGCATATATATATATACATAATTTCTTGCTGTAGTATCTAAGTTACCTCTGGAAAAAATATTTTCATATACAAACAATTCTTATTCATTAAAATTATTTTCATACATTTAAGCACATTCAAAAACACAAGCCAGATGTCTCCATAGCAACAAAAACGAATTGACAATGCTCAAGTGGCGTTTGAACTTAAACCGATTTTAATTAATTTAAATTTAAATTTCGTTTGAAATCCCAAATTTTGATGGTTAATTTTGAATTTGAATACATATAAATATCAATTTAACCAAATTATACTTAAAACAAACTACAGCTGACAAAACATAATATATTTTATTTAACTAAACATGTTGAACATGAAAATTTTCCTTTAAAATGCATTCGTCATTTAAAAAAAAAAAAAAAAAAAAAAAAAAAAAAAAAAAAAAAAAAAACATTTTTTGAATTTGCTTTTTATCGTCAACCTATGATAAATCATCAAATAACGAATTTTTCAATATTTTTTTATCGACAGTATACGGAGGTTCCGCCGAAAGTTTTTATATAAACGCATATACCCTCATGAAAAAACATTCTGTCATTTTTTTAGATTTTTCGGAGTATGCCCGTATGGAGACTTTCGTTGTAAGATCGGATAACCATTATAAACAAGCGAATATTTGAGAAATTGTGATTCAATTTACAAATGTAAACAATGAGAAGTGAGTCATACATTTTTGAAAATTCATTGACAAATATTTAAAAACGTTTGCGCATTGAATATTTTATCTCATGTAATATTAATATACGTTTGATGTTATTCGCCTATGAACCAATGTTTTTTTTAATTTAATTAAAACCAAATACAGTCGACTCTCGTTAATTCGAAATCGGATAATTCGAATTTTCGCTTAATTCGAACTAAACATGAAGTGCCGAAATTTTCAATGGCAGAATAATGTTAAAAATTTTCAATAATTCGAACTCATTTTTATTGACATCGCTTAATTTGAACTAACAAGAATTCCGATTTTTCTTTTCTTTTTCACAGATTTCAGATCATTTAAATGACTTTTTCTTCTATGATTTTTGTGAAACTTGTTCTGAACGCGTATACATATAATCCAATGCATTTGATATACATTTTCTTACGGCCCCGTCTGTTCATCAGTGACGCTTTAAATTTTTCTTCCATTGTGCTTGTTTCTAATCTTTTACTTAGTTTATGTATTTATGCATTCTAAATTAATATTAAGTGTTACTCTAAAAATAAGAGACAAAATAAATTTAATAAACATTATAATATTAATTCCTTTGTAATAGCACCATGTTAAGCATGGTTTTCATTTCATATTTTCCATAATTCGAACTTCGGATAATTCGAACATTTCTTGTGGTCCCAACGAGTTCGAATTAACGAGAGCCGATTGTATTAGAAAACTTAGCATTATTTTCGGTGCCTCGGGGGCATCCGGTTGCGAATTTGCCAATAAATTGCCAATTTTTGTCTCGCCAGTAGTATTTCCTTTTTCGCTTGTGGAATTTAGAAACCATGTTTTTAAGTTGAAAAAAATGCTATGATATTTATTATTGTTGTTGTTATGTAATTTAAAGAAAATGACTGAAATTTAATTATTTTAATTAAATGCAACACATGCATTTTGAATATTTGTATTTTAAATAAAAATTAGTCTTTTAAATGAAATAGATTAAAGGTTTTTATTTTAAGTGAAATTATTGCAATGTAAAGGATGTCATAGGAACAATACTTAGCGATTAATCGCTTCACCAAACTGACAAATACTACTCTTTTTTTTCTTAATATTATTGTTATAAACATATTTTAACTTGTTTGTTTCAGGTTTGAATGTTTCATTTATGTTTAAAAATTTATTTGATGAATTATTAATCAATCTTTTATGTTTTTCAAACTTAATTACATCTCCACATATCATAATATTTAATTTTGCTTCATTTCATTGTGGAGGGGGGTAGGTATACCTTTAAATGTAAAACATTTTTATTTAATTATTTTTATAGTTTTAAAATCAAATAACTCGATTACGAAATGTTAGTATGTGAAATTTTGTTTATCAATTATTTCAAATATCAAAGAAATCGCGGTTTTCGTACTAGATAAAACGGAATTTAAGTCAGGTTTTTTTAATAAAAAGTGTGAATGAAAAATTTTAATTTTTCAGAAGCATCAGTTAGCATGTTAGTACATTTCAAGGATATTGTAAAAAAAAAAAATCACAACCAAACTTAACCGGAGGGACACTCTGTGTTGTTTAAACAATGATTTTTTACATCAACTTTGATGGATTTAAGTTTGGTTAAATAACACAGGCCTACAAAAAAAAAATTTTTTTTTGGTGCCTGAGATTTTACAACTGATTTTGGTTATTTTTGGGACGCTGATTCCAAATATGCAATCAGTTTTTCTCTATCAGCTCTACTTTTTTAGATATGCAAAGCGAACTAAAGATTTTTTAGAACTAAAGTGACCTTGAAAACTTAAACTGACCTTATGATATATAGCCCTGTAACGACGCTCAAGGCGATTAAAAGGACGTTGAAATACCACAAGATCTTGAAAAAAAGAAATGTGCAAGCAAAACTGAAGATCTGCGCATCCTTATCATTTCGCGCAGCTCATCCATAGAGCCAAATGTAAAAGCCTCCAAGAGATAAGGTTAGTCTCAGAGTTCGCTCCATGGAATCAAAACTGGCTTTCTTTGACTTTCTAAAGTTTTTGAACTTCCATGATATTTGTGTTTAAGGTAGGATTCGTATCAATTTAACGTAAAACTCGTAGTGTTGTAGATTGTTGTGTTTGCGTTGTAGAATGGAATTTAAATGAGTTCAAATAGAAAAAGTTGTATAAATCATCCAGATAAGTTTTGCTACATATGCGGAGAATAAAAGTTGAAAGAACACAGAAAATATGTTACTGACTTTGTAAAGAGAGCTTATCTTGGATACTTTGGGGTTAGACTTGGTGATCAGGAAAAAATCTGCGCACCGCAACAGGTCTGTAAAACTTGTACAGAACATTTATGACAGTGAGCTGACGGAAGAGAATAAGTCTCAATTTCGGTTTACCAATGGTTTGGAGAGAACTCCAAAACCATTTCTATGACTATTATTTCTACCTAGCACTGGGATACTATTTGAATTAATCGAAACAATTGTAATAAGAAAACTTATCCTGATTTAGTGTCTTCAAGACCCCACTTCCTCAGTCAGAGGAACTACCGATCCCAACGATTCATCAGCTACCAGAGCTTAGTGAGGATAAATATTGTCCTCCTGATCATCTTTTAGATAGCTGTGAAGGTAACAATGATTATGAGGAGACGTCATCAATGCCTGAATTTTTCAACCAGGTTGATTTAAATGATTTCAAAAGAGATTTCAATATTTTAAAAGAAGCTTCTGAATTACTGGTTGGTTTCAAGATTAAAAGACATTTTATTTATTGCACAATTTACTACAACAAAGAGCTAAACTTACATTTTATCACACAAGACAAAATTGTCTACTACCCTACTTCTCTTAAAAAAAACAATCTTGTATTTTGTCATGAATTTAGAGGACTGTTAGAAAAATTGGTTCTTCCTAAATATTCTCCAGATGATTGTCCTTGGACATCAAAGAAGTTACACAAAATACTATTGTTTTTCTATGTTTGGGATATCAGGGATAAAACACACCATTAGATTAGAAAAGAGAGGCCTAAGAAAGAAAACATGGATGTTGGAGAAAGGAATGTCAATAACACGTTAGTTGGGCGAAAGAAAATCATACTTTCTGCACTGCATATCAAGCTCTGTCCTATGAAGCAGTTTGTGTAAATTCTCCATAAGAACGGGTCATGATTTGCATATATAAGGTAAAAACACCCGAATTGAGTTATGAAGATATTAAAGCAGGAATGTTTAACGGACAACAAATAAGACAACTGATTAAGGATCCTGCTTTCGTAAATTCAACGAATGAGGCTGAATAAAAAGCTTGGACTTTTTTGTGGCAGTTCACAAAAACATTCCGGGCAAATGCAAAGGAGAAATCTATGTAGAACTGGTAAATCAAAAGCATAATAGTTTTAAATCTCTTACGTGTACTAGAAGCATTAAAGTGCACTATTTACATTGCCACTTAGAGCATTTTCTTGAAAATAAAGAAGGCACAAGTAATAAACATCCCGAAAGATTTCACCACAATATTAAGACTATGGAGGACCGCTACCAAAAAAAGATGAGATGTGCAAAGGGTTTCAGATTACAGTTTGAGTTTAAAAAGACACTGTTCTAAAATATATTCCAGAATGTCACGGAAAAGAAGCTTCCGAAGCATTCAATGAGTATCAGTTTCATCAGTGACGTTTTTCTCTATTTTTGTGAGTAAAAATATTTGTACAATATAATTAAAAATTTATTATTTCAATATGTGTATATCATAATAATAAAAACTAACATTTGTGTATTATAAAAAATAAAAATACTGTATTTATTTTATTTTTACATACATTTTTTAATACATGGATTTACCTTAAAATAATGAAACATATATTTCACAAAAAGTTGTTTATCTTAAAAAACTGAGCTGATAGAGAAAAACTAATGCCATATTTGAATTCAGGACATCAAATTCATATAAAATCAGCTAAAAATACCCCGGCACCAAAACAGCTGTTGACCAGTGTAATAGAAAAATTATTAGATTCAATAAAATATAGTTATTCAGTTTTATTCATATTACTTTATATTTCTGAAACATATGTAGCTTTTTTATGAAAACTCTCAATATTTTCATATTTTTGTCATATTTTCAAAGGTGCCCCTTGCTTGTTCAAAGGTAGTCCTACATGGGGCAGGTTTGAACAAAACTCTTTCAGCTTTTTAATTCCTCACAACTTTTTAAATTTACATTAAAAACTTTCAATTTCTGGTTCATATGATGAAAAAATGCATTGTTTTTATTATGTAATACTTAAAATGCAAAAATTATAATTCAAATAAGAAATATATTGTTTTTTTTTAATTATTCAAGGGTGCCCCCTTCTCTCCTAAGTATTTTTTAATTTAAGTCTTGTACATTAGCAACAAGTTTTGCTTTAATGTAAAATTTATGGACTTACAAACTAAACTTATGTAGAAAATGCCACTTTTGTTTTCCATTATTTTTATATTTGAACGTAAATAAAGTCATAACCCATTGAACAATTGTGTGAAGTCTTTACACAACCAGTTTTCGTAGATGTTATTTCGAGTAGCTCAGTTTAATACTCGTTAATCTTATGAAACTTTTAATTAATTTATTGTTTAGTGGTCTACGTTTTAAATGCAATAGCAAAAATATGTTTCGTAAAGGTCGACAATAAAATTTTGTATTTAATTTAATTCACTGAAGTAAGCATAATAATTTCAAAAAGGCAAATGTTATTTGTAAAAGAGAATACATTTACCGCTGTTAAATCTTTTGAAGAGGGTTAGAAGAAATTTGGAGTAATAATATTGAGGAAGCAGGAAGGTCAAATCTCATTTCAATATTTTAAAACTGCTTTTGAATTATTGCTAAAAGCATTTAAACTATGGTTTAGCATTAGTTTGTAACTGGTATGTTTGTTGGTAAACCTTATGTTTGTTTAAACAAAAGCTACCTTTTTATGTAAGAAAGAGAAAAGAATAGAAGAGTAGAATAGAATAGAGTAAGAATAGAAAAATAAATTATTTTAAGGATTAAAAATGATTTGTCTTTTCAAAATAAATCTCTTTACTAAGTAAAATAATAATAATAATAATAATAATAATAAAATGATAATAAAATGTAAATTGTTGAATGTTTTGAAGAGGGTTAGAGAAAATTTCGTATAGTAATACTGAGAAAGCAGGAAGGTCAAATCTCGTTTCCACATTTTTGAACTGCATTTCAATTATTGCTTCAAATATTTGAATGATGTTTAAGCATTTGTTGGTAACTGCTACTGAATCACCAAAGTTTGTTTAAACCATCACAATTTTTTATAATGTAACAATGGGTAGGAAACATTGTATTTTACGGATTGAAAATTATTTTTTTATTAAACTCATTTACTAAACTCAACAATAAAAACGAAAAAAACCCTTTAAACTTGAATATTTTCAAGAGAGTTTGAAGAAATTTTGGTGTAGTAATGCTAGAATGCAGGAAGGTAAAATCGTGTTGTTGCATTTTGTAGCTACGTTTGAATTATTGCTCTAAATATCTCAACGATGTTTGAGCATTATTTGGCAACTGCTTCTACATTACCAAATGTTTATTTAAACCAAAAACACTTTTTTAAATTTAGCAATCAATGAACAGCATTTTAATTAAGAATCAAAAATGAAATTTTGTTTTTACTTAAGTTCATTTTACTAAGTGCAATAATTTCAAGAACATTTTTATGTTAAATAAATGCTTTATAGTGTTAAATATTTTCAAGAAAGTTAGTTAAAATTTCCGTGTAGTAATACAGAGCATGCAAGATGGTGAAATCGCGTTTCAACATTTTGTAACTGCTTTTCAATTATTGCTCCAAATACTTCAACGATGTTTTAGCGTCATTTAGTAAATGACATTTTATCACCAAATGTTTGTTTAAACCACAACATTTATTTTCTATTTATCTAACAATCGATATGCATAATTTTATTTTAACAATCGAAAGTATATTTTTTTATGTATATAAAATTCATTTACTAAGCATAATAATTTCAAAACAGACAAAATTTTAATTTATTAAAACACTCTATAGTGTTAAATATTTTGAAGGGGGTTAGTTAAAATTTCGTTGCATTAGTACTAGGAAAAAGTTGAAATCTCGCTTGAACATTTTGTAGCTGCCTTTGAACTATTGCTCCAAATATTTGAATAATATTTCAGAATTAGTTGGTAACTGCTACTTAATCCTCAAAACATTTAAGAACATTTTTTTTTAATATAACAATTAACAGTCAACATTTTATCTTAAAGATGGAAAATAAAATTTATTTTTACATTAAATTCATCTTACCAAGTACAATAACTTCAAAAAAGTAAATATTTCATTCAAAATATGACTATACTGTGTTAAGTATTTTAAAGAGTTTTAGAAGAATTTCTATGTTGTAGTATTGAGAAAGCAGAATGGTGAAATCTAATTTCAACATTTTACAGCTGCATTTTAATTATTGCTCCTAATGGTCAAACGATATTTTAGCATTATTTGTTAACCGTTACTACATCATAAAAATTTTCATCAAACTAAAACATAATTATTAAAACTATAACAAATAATAAGGAAATAATTATTTTATATATGTTAATCAATTATTTGACCTAAAATTTAAAAATGCACCTATGATAAATGGCGAACATTAGGATAATTTATCAAAGAGAAAGTTTATTGTAATTATCTTAATTCCGATAGATCAATCATTTTATCAGGTTTTTAAGAAATCGCATATTCAAAGAAAACTAATGAGTTAATTAAATAAAGCGAACACAATTATTGCATATCAGTCATAATAATATAAGAATTCAACTATCATTAATCATATCTTAATTACAGTTAGAATTTATTTAGTTACATACCAAATCATAAATAATGAAAATAAATCAATTATATTTTTTTCAATAAAGTGAAAAAAAAGACATAATTTCTAATATTTGTAAAAATAATGTAAAAAATAATAATGTATCATATTTATTTTCTGTTTTGAAGATAAACTACTTACTTATAAAAATGTCTCTTTAAAAGATTTTTTTCTTACCTTTATTCAATTTGTTATTATAATTTTTATTTCTTTGTTTTTTCGACACTTTCATGTATTGATTTATATTTGGATAAAATGAGAGGAATTATTATTTTTCTTTGTTGTCATTTGTCTGTTATCTGTGATTCTTAAGAAGTGCAATAAACAGTGTAATTATCCTTTAATGTTAAAGCATAAACGAAATTCAAGTTTAAAAAAAAACATATTACAAAAAACGAAAAAAAAAATTAAGTGAGTCAAATAATTATTTTTGTTGATAGAAATGACCTTAAATTAAAAAATGTACTTTTAACTTAATATACAAAATTAATCTTCTTTTTTAAAAGCAAAAAACATTTTAATAAAAATTAAAACCTGAATATTGTATTAAGCATCTAGAAACGTACTTTGTTTATACAGTTGGATATTTGAAAGAAAAAAAAAACTTATCATACGAATTAAATATCTCCAAGTGAGCGAAAAATTGCCCAGGCCGGAAATCGTACCCGGATACTTGGCTTACAAGGCCAATGCTTTACCTTTTAAGCTAACCGGGCGATAGCCGGCTGGGATATTTCTCTCATATAACCTTATTGGCCATAATATCTGGTCTGTCATTTAGACAGCTAGGCAGAATAAGTCGCAGATAATGGAACTCCATAGAACGATGGATACGTAGATATACTATTATTTTAACACAATCTGACTGATTGGTAAAGTTATCATACGAATTAAATGTCTCCAACTGAGCGAAAAATTGCCCAGACCGGGAATCGAGCCCGGATACTTGGCTTACAAGGCCAATGTTTTACCTGTTAAGCTAACAGGGCGATAGTCGGCTGGATTTTTCGCTCAGATAACCTTAAGCTTTTCGCTTAAGTATTTTATTTATTATGTCAAGCTCGTCCTTAATTCCCGAGAGGAAATATATAATTATTATTCCATGACAAGTTTGTTGTAATTTTATGATTTCCCTGTGATTCATGCTAGAAAAATAGACACATAAAAAGAATATCCCAGCGTGTGAAATACCTGATTCTTTAAGAAAAATGTATATGTATATATATATATATTTAATAAAAAATTTCACATTTAACTCTGTATGAAATTAGTTATATTCTAGTGTCTATTACTCTCCCAATCCTCTTCAGATAACAATTTTCTTTTCTTTTACTTTTTCATTGATTTTTAAACATTTATCAATATTTTTTTAACGATGAGTGTCATGTCTGTATTGGTCTTTTGTAGTTACACAGTTTTGTTCTTAATATTCACTTTAACCCCCTTATTACCGAGCAAAAGGGCAAAATATTTATGTTGTTTTCTCTGTAATTTAATAAAAAATATTTAAAAAAAAGATGTTTTTTATGCAATCTGATACAAAATATTTTATTACTCATGGATGTATAATTAATGACAGTATTAATCATAACATAATTTTTCAAAACTGGGTTTTATTTGTGAAGTTATATTAATTTTAATATTGACTATGTTGCAGTGAATCCTGCAGATTAGTGAACGGAGAAATCGGTTTGCGGTAGTCCGAGGGATCACACACACAAAAAATAGAATTATTGGGATATTAATATTATTTCATATGCAAAAAACAATGTTTTCATATTATGCTTCCAACCACAACAGAATCTTTTTCGGTCACATGTATATTTTGTGTTTTGACAATACGTTTTATCACTGTGTTCAAGCTATGAGTTTCAATATTAATGTTTTGGTGAAAAATAACGATCAATGGCACTTTTTTATATTGTGAATAAAATGAAATATACCAGTGTATTTCACATAGTTTTATTTACAGTGACAAAGTGTTTTAATAAGGAATACGAATAAATAGTTCGTTTAGCTACGTATAATTTACTTTGTACTACATAATCTAGCATCTTAAGCTACTGATTTAAAGCTTAGAAAATTAACAAGTCTCAACAGAATTCCATAGAAGAAGAATACGTTCAAAGGTTTTTTTTAGAAGAAGATGAACGTAATTGTTCTTATTTATACTAAAATATATTGTATACGAAGAAAGTTCAAAGATGCTAAAAAAGTGGATTTGAGGTTTATAGACACAGAGACTAATAAATAAACACTATAGAACAACAATTTGTGATTTTAATGACTTTATTGAAAATATCGAGATATTTAAAATTCAGCTTCATTATGTAATATAGATAACAAACTCTTTCTTTGAAAATCGTAAACATGAGGAACACAAGTTAACATATTTAAAAATAAATAAATAAAATTTGGAAAAAAAATATTAAACTGGATAAAGTTACGGAGAAAATTTAATTTAATATTTGTAAAAGTGAAAAAAATTAAAATCGGGAGATTAACTAATCAAAATATATTCGAACGTTAATTTAAAATTATAATCTATACATAAAGGAAAAAAATAGTACTCATGAGAAGGAATTATCATGCTATCAAATTTTTTTTTTACCGTATTTAAGAAATAATTGACTTATTAAAGAAACAATTTTATGCATGGAAAAACTTAACCTTTATTGGTATTTCAAATAAATATTTTAACGTTTTTACTTTATACCTCTTTAAGCGCACTGCAAAATTTTCCATGTATTATTAATAATTTATTAAACAATAATTCATTGAAATATTTGAATAAGGATAGTTTTATAATTATCCCACATATTTATTTATTGTATACTTTTTAAAACAATAACATTAATGTATTTTTCGTCTTTAATAAGTCCTTGAAATGAAACGCTATGTGATGTAAAAACATGATCAGGAAGATTAAGAGACGTATTTTTGTCTGCTTTGTAAATACAGTTTCAAATCGTCAGATTATTGAATAGCATTTCTGATTTCTGCTGCAATTTGTTGATGTTTCAGATTTTTTATTTTTTTAATTTGGTGATTTTATTAATTTTATCTTTTCATTTTTATTTTAATAGGTATTTTTTTCGTTTTATTAGGACGAGATTATAATCTGTTTTTATTCTGTTTATCCTTATTTTGAATCCTGAACAAAATTCATCCCGAAAAGCTTATACTTTTTTGCCTTTGGTTGGAAAACCGACATTTGCATTCTCTTGTAAATAAAACTATATTTATTGTTTCTATTTATTCAATGTAATACGCCTTTTGTTTCTATTCATCTTGAAGTTGAAACCAATCTATAGAGAATCACATCACTTATTTAAATAAGCTTCATTTCCAGTCGTATCATCCTTTCCTATGAAAAATGATCCTATGCAGACAACAACGTTTTATTCTGTAATATATGCATAATACTAAACAAAGAGATAAGATGTAGATATGTAGGATATTGTATGGTAATAGCAATAAAATATTACATTTCCAATTCAATATATTAGGAAAAATTATTTCATTTGTATTGGGAACTGTATTTAGCTTTATTTCAGTGTAGTGCAATTTAAAACGAGCAACGGTTGATGTTTTAATACTGTCGCATCCTATTAAAGAAAATTAAATCTGTGAAAGATTAGATTTCAGGTGTACTTTTGTAAAACTATTTTCGTTATTCGAAATATTAGACTACTAAAAAAGGAGGTTAAAAATTAGAATACTTATGAAATTTCCTCTTACTTCAGGTTGTATAAATTAAGTATAAAATTAGCTTATGTGTGACTTCTTTTGAAAATATAAAGATTCTTTGCATCATCATTGTTTTCCTTTTTTATGAAACATACACTGTAAAAAAACTGTGAAGTTACCAAACATTTTCTAGGAAACTAGAATTCATGGATCTATTAATGTAACGATAAAAAAACGGTTATCTTTACATGAAAAATTCTAGGAAAGCGAGTAAATTTACTAGAAAAAGTTTAGTAATTTTACAGATTTAATTTTACAGTTGAGGTTGGTAATCCGAGATAGCGGAGTATTCAAAGAATCGGATTATTGATTTATATAAAGGCGGTCCTGTACAACAATATATCAACAGTTACTTAAAAAGGGCGAACTAAGTATTAGTAGAGCAATAAAGCAGTATTTTAACGACATACATTTTGATAACAAGCATCAGAATAACGGCAAATGAAAAAATAGTCCTCGGAGAAATTGTATAAAATATGCTAAAAACCTTATAATATTTCTAAAAATCATGTTAAAAAGTGTAAGACATGTATCAAAAGTGGATAGAACATGTTTATGTTAGTATTAAAACTATAAGAAAGACGTCTCTAAAAACTTCGATTTAAAATTTGCGTTTTAAATAGTTAAACGGAGGTGACCTAAAAAGGCTTTTATAGAATCTGGATTAAAGAAAAAAGATGTTGCTTAGGGATAAGAGTGCGTTTTGTGTAATATATGGTGATCAAGGTGATGTGTTCGTGAATGGCGAATTCAGCAAGAAGCATATGACGAGGATTTCATTAAATAACGAATGAAACTTGCAACCAGTGTAATGATGCAGGCTTGAATGATTAACAATGGTCCTGGAAAGACCATTGTTAATCTTGATAAGTATTGATTCTGATATATCTCAAGAAATCCTTTGTCATGTCATCGTGCTATCGTCGGAAAGTCTCTGTGGTGAATATTTAATTTTCCAACATAATTTGGAGTATTTGACATATGCTCGTGTACAACAAAAATTGCCTCAGCTGACACCAAATTAACGAAAAATTTTCTTTGCCAGACAATTTGTCGAATTTAAAAGATGTAGAGAATTTGTAATGAATAATGAAAAAAAATACGTGTGGCACTCTGGGACTGCCGCGGTAAAGCTATTGCATAGCATATTTTTTATCAATGCAATTATAATTATTTATTTATTTTTTATTTATGCAGTTTTTTTTTTCTTTGTCTTTGATAATAATTTAAGTTACACTTTTTGAGCGTGATGACCGATAACAATTTTTTTTTAACTAATTCTCATTAGTCGTTTCAAATATCGTTTAAAATATTTTTATTATCTTACAATAAATGTAGGTTAATCAGGAATTTTTATCATTGAAACTATACGTTTATGGTAGCTGAAATAAAAAACATAAGTTTGAGACTTGATATTCTCAAAATATCAGAAAAATATCGCGTCAATGTCTGCCGAAGTCTATCGAAGGATACCGTGTCGAAGTCTGCCAAACTGAAGCGACGTTAGCCAGAGTGTTAGGCTTATTCTCGATACGGAATTTCTAGATTCTTTCGCCGCGCTCAAAGCCCGCGATAAAAGCTATGCAATGCCTAAATAAATTACCAAACAAAATTTGGCCAAGCTACGAAGATTAGATCGCTTTTTATAAGCCTTTTAAATTTTCCGAACCTCACCGTGGGGGTCTCTTGTCACCAAAAATTAACACTGTCTCATAATAAATTACTAAACAAAATTTGGCCGCGATACGAAAATTCGATTGCGAGTTATAAGCATTTTAAATTTTTCGACCCTCAATGTGAAGAAGGGGGGGTCTCCTGTCACCAAAAGTCAAACTGTCTCATAATAAATTACCAAACAAAATTTGGCCGCGATACGAAAGTTAGATAGCGAGCTATAAGCATTTTAACGTTTTCGACCTTCACCGTGGTGGGGGGTCACCTGTCACCAAAAATTAACACTGTCTCATAATAAATTATCAAAAAAATTTGGCCGCGCTACGAAAATTAGATCGCGAGTTATAAGCATTTTAAATTTTTCGACCCTCCCAATGGGGGTCTCCCGTCACCAAAAGTAACACTGTCTCATAATAAATTTCCAAACAAAATTTAGCCGCGCTACGAAAATTATATCGCGAGTTATCAGCATTTTAAATTTTTCAACTCTCACCGTGGGAGGTCTCCTGTCACCAAAAATTAACACTCTCTCATAATAAATTACCAAACAAAATTTGGCCGCGATACGAAAATTAGACCGCGAGTTATAAGCATTTTAACTTTTTCGACCCTCACCGTGGGGGGTCTCCTGTCACCAAAAATTAACACTGTCTCATAATAAATCATCAAACAAATTTTGGCCGCGCTACGAAAATTAGATCGCGAGTTATAAGCATTTTAACTTTTTCGACCCTCACCGTGGGGAGGGGGTCTCCTGTCACCAAAAATTAACACTCTCTCATAATAAATTACCAAACAAAATTTGGCCGCGATACGAAAATTAGATCGCCAGTTATAAGCATTTTAAATTTTTCGAACCTCACCGTGGGGGGGTCTCCTGTCACCAAAAATTAACACTGTTTCATAATAAATCACCAAACAAAATTTGGCCGCGCTACGAAAATTAGATCGCGAGTGATAAGCATTTTAAATTTTTCGACCCTCAACGTTGTGGGTCACCTGTCACCAAAAGTATCACTGTCTCATAATAAATTACCAAACAAATATTGGCCGCGCTACGAAAATTAGATCGCGAGTTATAAGCATTTTAATTTTTTCGACCCTCACCATGTGGGATTTCCTATCACCAAAAATTATCACTGTCTCATAATAAATTACCAAACAAAATTTGGCCGCGCTACGAAAACTAGATCGCGAGTTATAAGCATTTTAATTTTTTCGACCCTCACCGTGGGGGGTCTCCTGTCACCAAAAATTAACACTGTCTCATAATAAATCATCAAACAAATTTTGTCCGCGCTACGAAAATTAGATCGCGAGTTATAAGCATTTTAACTTTTTCGACCCTCACCGTGGGGGGGGGGATCTCCTGTCATCAAAAATTAACACTGTTTCATAATAAATCACGAAACAAAATTTGGCCGCGCTACAAAAATTAGATCGCGAGTTCTAAGCATTTTAAATTTTTCGACCCTCACCATGGGGGATTTCCTGTTACCAAAAATTATCACTGTCTCATAATAAATTACCAAACAAAATTTGGCCGCGCTACGAAAATTAGATCGCGACTTATAAGCATTTTAACTTTTTCGACCCTCACCGTGGGGGTCTCTTGTCACCAAAAATTAACACTGTCTCATAATAAATTATCAAACAAAATTTGGCCGCGCTACGAAAATTAGATCGCGAGTTATAAGCATTTTAAATTTTTCGATCCTCACCATTGGGCGGGTCTCCAATCACCAAAAGCTACATTATCCTACCTTGTTTTGTCTTAAGACGATTCTTTTCTATACACATTCTATCAGGAATTTTTATTATTGAAACTATAGATTTATAGTAACTGAAATAAGAAGTATAAGTTTGAGACTTGATATCCTCTAAATATCTGAAAAATACCGCGTCAATGTCTGCCGAAGTCTACCGAATGATACCATGCCCAAGTCTGCCGAACTGAAACGAAGTTAGCCGAGTGTTAGGTTTTTTTCGTTACCGATGTGTTAGGATTTTCTGCGTTACGGAATTTTTGGATTCGGTCGCCGCGCTCAAAGCCCGTGATAAAAGCTATGCAATAGCTTAAAAAAGACTGCAATATTTTGCAACAAAAAAGCAATGTTGAGCTAATTTCCAGTATAAAGTCAACATGGTCATGTGTGTCCGAAAAACATTATGAACCTCTTGTAGCTATCTTAGCGGAGTGAATCCATGCGAATTCGTTCTGTTATAAAATGTTCAGGTAATGCAACAAAATATTAAAGAATAACTATATTTCTTTTTTCAAACCCCGAATTATTTACAAACCAATATAAAATTTTGAAAGAGGTAAAATTATTCCTTTAATTAAAATTCATGCAAAAGCAAAAAATAAATATATTAAAATTATTTTTAGGTGCATAAATGTAATATACATTTATTTAAAATACATTATAGTATTTTAAAATACCATAAACGTTTTCAACTATTAGATGGCCGTCATCATTAGGAAATCTTCTAATAATTTAATTTTTCAAGAGTGAGTAATTATTTTAATTTTTGTACTATTTAAATTAATTTTTATGTTAAATCATTCTATAAACTATTCAGATTCGTATATTATTACGTTTTATCCTGTATTACTTTTTTTATAAGTGATAAAAAAATCACTATTTCTTTTCTTTGTTATTCTGTCTTTTTTTTTTTTTTTTTTTTTTTTTTTTTTTTGATAGTGTATAAATGTTATATACGATAATATTTGAAACTTTTTGTTCCACTGAGAATATTTTTCTATAATTATTACAATGTTTTCTATTTTCTTTTTAAATACAAATAAATAAGTATATACAGGATGATGTACATATTCATTGTTTTATTCTGATAAACGAATAATTATATTTTAATTTCATATTGTAAAATTCAATGTATTCACAACTTCAAATCTATTTAAAGAATATTTCTTTTTGAATATTTTCATTAACATTTTGAGTATTTTTTAAAATTCTACTTGGTCACAGGAGAACAAAGGAAGAAAAGATAAATCAATTTAGAAACTTTTACTTACTTGGGCTTGAAAAGAAAAGAAATAAAAAGAAATGATAAAGGATAAATAAATGGTTTTCGTAAGTCGTATCTCCGTTATTACCGTCTTTTATTTCAAAATAAGAAAAAAGAAAAGAAATTTATTTGTATGTGTAGAGCTTTCAGTAATATAAAATAAAAAACTACGCAGTGTGTATTTTAAAAATATAACGTAACATAAACTGTGTTTAAATTTTGTGTTTAAAATGACAACAAACAAAAAGTCTCCAAACAAAATTTTGTGTTTAAAATGACGTATATCTTAAGCCACTCAAATTACAAATAGATTTATACTACAACTGCATTTTTAAATGTTTAAAACAAAGAAAATTTGTTCATAAATCATAGATTATAAGACTCTTTTCTTCAATTACAGGTTAGTTAAAAAAATTGTTTTTATAGTCAAAGGAATACATTTGAAAATTTAGAAATTAAAAAAAGTATATTGTTCTTTGAAAACCAATTTATCTGCATGTGCAAATAGTGTATAAATTGCCAAATGCAGGCCTTGGTGTATAAATTACAAAGTACACCTTTTTCTGTATAGCGCATTAAGTGACTTAAGTGTGTAAAATTTTATGAAATAACTGACAAATACATAGTTTAACATGTACTTTGTGCTTGGGTACACATATATCTGTATAATATAAAAAGATAAATTCCGTGTGCGTATTTCATAACCTTGTGGTTTGGGATGAAAATTTTGAAACACATGGTCACGAAGCAAAATATGCATGAAGAACAAACACGTATGGATGTTTTATTATTATTATTATCATTATTATTTTCACGTAGATTTGGTTTTAGTACACAAATTATCCGATCTTAATTTACAAGAAACAGGATCGTCTGAAATTTTATTTACTTTATGCGCTATCCCGTTTAATGTTGTGATGTCTTAAAATAGTATAATTATAATTTAAGTACACAATAAATATTTCAAAATTATCCGGAGTGACGATTTAAAATAGTATAACTGTATTTAACAATTAGATTGTTTTTAACTGTATTAGAGAAAATGCAACTTCATGTCTGAAATTTAAGAGAGACTTTTTATTGTCAGGACACAATCTTCATATTTTCCATGCATTTGTCAAGGTTTCGTCAAAATAATTTTTAAATATCAGCCACAACCATATTTTTCCACGAGTTCTTTTTCTGTAATTTGCTACTAAACTGTCGCCTAAATCAACTCCTCGCAATTTGGTGTTGTATTGCTCAATGAAATGATGTTGTGAGTCAAAGAGTTTTGTCTTCTGCATTCTTGAATAACGGGAATTTTCACAGAATGAATTTTTCTAAATGTCAAGAGTCACCATGAAATTGTCGTTCCATCGGAAAACAACTATTTTGACTTTCTTCATGCAAAAAATCTCTCTCTTCCTTTCGTACACATTTCAGCGATTCCTGTGGACACATTTGAAAGCGGTTCTCTGTGCTGTACCTGTAGCACTGAAACCGCTGTGTTTCAGATGGCCGAGAACATAAAATGAGGTAAAAATTTATCAAAGTAAATTTTGTTGTTTGCGTGTTTAATACTATTCCTGAACCAAGGCCAAAATTTTCATGTTCTGATGGTTTGAATTCTGTCGATTTACCTGAATAAATATCAAAGTTGAATACGTATCAATCAGATGACTCCAGGGTCTAAGATTTATAACCAAATGCTTTTTCTTTTAAAACATATTTGCACAGTGCTTTCCTCGATAAGGAATCATTTGTTCATCAATGTTCAAGTCATATATGAATACACCAAATTGATGATATTTTCTAGGTAGCAAATTTAAGTAAGGTCTCCTTTTTATATAATTTATCAGTGTTATGTATTTTACACGTATCAGCCAAATGCAAATCTTGTTTCATGTTGATGTACTGCAAACGTGACATGGATTCTCGCACAATAGGAACAAAGACGTCCCTATTAAGAGACATATTTCTTCTTGAGGTAGACAGTGATAGGAAGTAACAATATTCCAATGAATTGTCTTATCTAATTGTCAAATGCTAAAAACTCTGGACCTTTTTTTCTGGGCAAACAAATTTATCTGTTTGACAAGAAGACCTCCGTTCCAAACACAAGATAAAAAATTTCTGCACTAGTTCTGTTCTGAATTACATATTTTATATTTTATCTTTTTCTCCATTTTTTGGCTGAGTTCTTTTTAATGGTTCTTTTTTATACGTTTTAAGTCTCTGTTTTTTTTTTCGCATGGCTTATGCTATTTCTTGTGTGATAAAACTTCTCTTTCCACACTTCAATTTCGCCACCAGTATCACGTCGTAAAATATCAGTGTAATTATTTAATGTATTGTTATTTCCTTCTTCTTCATCACAAGTTTCTACCGTTTCTGGGCAAATAACAATAATGTCAGTTTCATTCAAGTCATC
Organism: Maratus speculifer; assembly: GCA_964019185.1. NCBI lineage: Eukaryota > Metazoa > Arthropoda > Arachnida > Araneae > Salticidae > Maratus > Maratus speculifer. Next base: position 161,261,176 of record OZ025298.1, read on the forward strand.
ATTATCAGAATCATCATCAAAAAGACTTTGAAGAGCTTCATGTAACGTAACATAGCTAGCTCTATGTATTTCTATCAGTACATAATAAGACAGGATTCTACTGAGTCGAACGACATGAGTATACAGGGTGAGTCATAAATATCGAAACAATAGGCTATCTCCTTAAATATTGCCCCTAGACCCATACTTCCAATTGCAAAAATTCAGAAAAAAAGGTGAAATTTTTGATAAGACAAGTTGCAACTCCATGGGGTGTCTATTTGAAAAAATAAGAAAATTAACTTTTTATACGGCCCCCGTAGGAGAAAAATTCCAATTAGGAAAACTTTCCTTATCCAGTCCTGAATAATACACAAAAATTTGCATCTTCATATCGTCAAAATTCGCGGAGTTATAACCGTTTGAATAATTCATCAGGTTTTATGGGACTAGACACAAATTGAAATGCGCGCAATTCGAAAGACAATATTACTTTAAAAGTTGTAGGAAACGCGTAAAAAATCTATTTTTTGAGTCAGAATTTTGTTTTTTTTCTTTTTTGTGATGGTTAGCCATATAATTTGCTAAGAAAATCACATCGGAAAATTTATCATAAAAATTAAAAAATTTTATATGATTAGTTCTGGTTTAAATAAGATAGTTAAAAATCGTAAAAACTCCAAACATTATTTATCGGATTTCAATTTCTTTCTATTTAATTAAAAATGAAAATCGGATTTTAGTTTTGTTTCGGGGTTTATGTTTTTCAATATTTATCTTAGAACTATTAAAAATATTTATTTAAAAAGTAATAACTTTAAAAAAATCATATTTTCAAAAGTAAATAATTTTTCAATTTTTTAAACAAAACTAAAGTAAAATATTTAAAACTGACATGTTTCAAGTTTGTACTTTTTTCTTTAACAATTCTTAACTTTTAATAATTTAAAGACAAGAAATAGTCGGGAAAAAAAGTCATTATACAGAAAAATGAAATGTACTGTTTTAATGCCCATTAGTTATTTAAAAGAATGCTTTCCTAAGATGCAGATTAAGTCTTTTTTAAATATTAGCTCTCACAACTTCAAGCTTTTTATCGTCTTAGAGAGGCCTTTAAAAAATCTGTATTCTGATCTCAGGTCAAATCAGGACCGAGACGTTACTTTTTTTTCTGAAGACTCGCCTATCCGGGCCTAACGTGTAGCTTTTCATACCGGAGATACTTAGGTCTGCACTGGACGAAATTTTAAATCCCGGTCTCGAACAATCCGTATTAAAATCAAAGCCTCTGACGAACCTAATACGTGCATAAAATAAGTAAAATTTGGTTCAATCAATATTTTTACAAAAACCACATAAACTTTAATATCGCTTTTATTTAAAAAAAATCTTTAAAATTGATTTTTTAAGAATGGTATATTTAAATGCTAAAAAGTTAAACAAAATAAAACCAGAGAAAATAATCTGCCTATAACGGAATTCTGTCTTAAACAGAAAATATGTTGATCCATGCAAAATAAATGCAATAATATCCGAGAAAAGAATAAACTCCATTTAACCCTCCTAGGAAGGGCATTTGTCTATTATGTATGTTTTCTTTCCTATGTGATTCCGTCTTAAAAGATTTTACTGTATAACTTTTTTCAAAGTCTCCAACGCACGGGATGTGGATTAGCGATAATAAAATATAAGTGAAACATTTACATATAAACAGAGATTCATTGATAAAATGAATATATTACAGTCTTTGGCGCTTCTTTAATAATAAAAAGTATAAATATAAAAATCAGAATTCTATATTAAGTATTTTTGGTCTGAACTCTTCCACGCATAACAATTTTTAACTATACTGAAGAAAAATCTATCTAGAAATTCACGGCTGAGCCAGCTATGATTTAAACTTTTTTCCAGGCTGGTCCAGATTATGATCTCAACATTATTTCATGCCGGACAGAACTTTTTTCCCTATGGGTCGGTTTAGGAGCGGACCTATATATTTTGATCTATTCAGACCTCCAGTGCTAATGATCAACATGTTTAGAAAACAAGTTTTGATTTAAATCAATACGCTATTTTATTATGTCCAAATAACAGGCACAGTCTTAAACCGACATATAATAACGAACAATTTGTGGATGATCCCTTATTTGCTTTGAAAATGGATGAATAAGACATCGTTTACAGACATGGTAAAGTGGTGTAAGTCACGAATTTTTGAGAATTTTGGATTTTAATATCTTTGTCAGGTTTTCAGATACGGAGATGAAATTTTTTTTGTTCAAATTAGGAATGGATAAGGAATAATTTCCTAATTGGGAATTTTGATCTACGGGGGCCGTATAAAAATTTAATTTTCGTATCTTTTCATATAGACCCCCCATGGAGCTACAACTTATATTATCAGAAATTTCACCTTTTTTTATGAGTTTTTGCAATTGGAAGTATGGGTCTAGAGGCAATATTTAAGGAGATAGCCTATTGTTTCGATATTTATGACTCACCCTGTATAAGGGAAGAGCGATTTCCTGCATACGTTGCTCAAACGCAACACCTGTTTTCTTTTCCTCCCCCATTCAAACAAAAGCAACTGATTTCCGGAATATTCCGATGCTCTTTGATATTGTCTGAAAATAGATGACTTTTATTAGCATATGTTTCTCTAAATATATCTTTTCTGTGAAAATGAATAAGTGAAAGTTTTCATTCAAAATTGCTAAATTTTAGATTTCGCTATTTAATATAAAAAATTGTAGAATGGAAGTTTTTTTCTATTGAATCATTAATCGTAATATTTTTTGTTTTAAAATTATTTTTAATATGTGATTGAAGTTATAGCAAAATTTTTTTACATGCATTTATTTTGACCGTTGCTTCAACGCAACACCATCGGTTAATGGATTAAATGAAATTGGTCTTCTATGGTGTTGAATATCCTCATATTTCACGTAAACAAATATAAGTATGTAATAAACAAAGATGTAAAAAAGACTTTAAGTACGTTTCCGTCTTTTCGTAGAAAAAATTTAACGTATTTTCGAGTACATTGCATGTTTTCTTAATAGAATAAATTTTAACATAACAAGTATGTTCCGTTCTACTTTATGATCATACGCATCAGTGCACAAAAAGTTGGCGCACATTTCTGTATATGGACTTCAATGTTAAAACCTACTTTTTTTTAATACTATTTTGGGTGTTTTCTTTCCTTAATTAAACGGCAAAAGTATGGTAAAATATTCAGAAAGTGTTGGGAAGTGTTTCATAATATACGATTGAAAAATGATTTTTCTTTCGTGTTTAAATGCTACAATGAGTTAGAGCGGTTGAACAAATTTTGGCTCCTTGCACTCAACAATTGTTCAATTTTGTGGGTCAACTATAAATTAAAGTTTTTTTCCTGAGACGTGGTGGTTAAAGATTTTTAGTAGAGCGCTTAATTTAGTATAGAGCAAAAATATTTATGCATGCTTCTAGTCATCAGACATATGTTGTTCTAAACATTGCAAATTGTCGTACGCCATAGTTGTCAGGGTTGGCAAAGTGGGTCCATCCCAGAAAAACCCACCCGGGTTTTTCTGGGTGGGTCCACCAACAAAAACCCACTTGGGTTTTTGCTAAAAGTGGGTTTTTGCTAAAAATCATTTCTGAATCTGCAAATCCCCCTAATAGTATAATACAAATTTTCCTTTTAAGCCCAAAACCTAGGTGGTTTCTTTTACAAAATCACATTAAAAAAATAATAAAAAAATAATCATATTTGTGGTAATCAGGTGGTAGTTTATTTCAGAATATTTATTTTTTTTAATTTATTTAATTATTTTATAAAAATTAATTTCAAATAAGTTACGCAATGTAGTACAAAATAATTATGATTGATCTTTTTTATTGTTTACCAATCAAAATAACAATCACTTTAATTTTTATGGTAATATGTATAATTTTTTAGTAATTCTTCACACTTCTCGGAGTCTAGTCTGTTCTGTAATTTAGACCACATGAATCCAAATGTAGAGAAAATCCTCTTGATGGATGCAGAGCTAGATGGAACAGAATGCAGAAATTGAGAAAAATTACAAAAATCAGAATCTAACTTGTTTTTCTTTTTCTGTATTTTCCCTTTAAGAATTTCCCACCATTTTGATGCTGAGAATTGTGACATAATACTTTCTGAGAAAAGTGATTGAGGAAAGTAGTCTATGTCTTTAATTTAAAATGCCAATATCTCAGGTAACCACTCTGAATGATACTGTATTATCCATTCATCATGTTTCTTCCTCATTTGTTAAATTAAGCCTTTTCTATCTAAACTTTGCATTTATTATATTAACTAAAAAATGTTCGGTCCCGATGATCTGTTTGTAGCATTTCAGCATAATTTCCTTGTGTTATTTAAATTCTTCAGATTGCATCAAATTTTTCCAAATCTTAACAGAGCATGACAATGTGGTTGCATCTTTTAGCTACTCATCAAGAGCTGAAGATATAATTGTTAGCTACCTTTGTAAATTCCATCATTCCTTCCCTCAAGTACTACTATTTTTTATTATTAATTTTTGTAAAAATCTTAAATTCTTGCTTGATCTGTTTTAAACTTTAAGACAGTTTAGCTTATAACATATGAGAAAAGTTTATAAAAAAGAATTTATTGTCAAGTATTGATATTTTCTGTAATGATTTCTGCAAAAATCTTAATTTCATGCCTTAAAATGCCACTCCTTTGACTTATATGTCTTCAGATTGGTTGTTCAACAGAGTTTTGTTCTAATATAATTTTGTTAAGAATATAGCGCACAACCTGGTAGTGTGTACGCAGTATGGCTGCTATACAGTGCTGTATGCAGCTGGAACTTAGTTTGAGACATGTTTCACACAACATTTGCAAATAAGTTACAGATTTTTTACAGATCCCTCTGTACATGAGCAGCATCCTCTACATGGTGTTGTAGGCAGGGGGGATACGGTTTGAGATGTGCATCTAAATTAAGGATTTGTTTAAAAGGAGGGGCCCAGTAGTGCATGCTTTCGACCTGTTATGCGGTAGCATTGGCAGCAGGGATCCAGTACGATGTTTGATCGTTTCAAGATTTATGTATAAAAGGACTAGCCCTGCTAATAGGCAAAGCCAACTAGTTTAATTTTCATACTTACTAATTATTATAACAATTTTAATTATTATAGTTACTACAAAGATAAAATTCATTACTCATTGTGACAACTAAAATTTTAAAAGTGATAAGAACACACTTTTATCACTTAAAATAGTAATAAGTTAATTCTAATAATACTATTATTATTAGTAGTAGTAATAGTCAATAATAGTATTAATAATAATTAACATGAAATGTTAATAGTATGAAAATTATTTTATATCAGTTAGTAAACTTACTCTGATATTAGTTTTAAGTTTTTTACTGATATTAGTATTAATACTAATATCAGAATAGAATAAATTTATTAACTGATATTATAAATAATATTAATTGGTAATAAATAGATCAGATGTAATTAAAAGTGCAACTTAATAAGTATATTTTTAAATGAGTATACACATATATTATTAAATATACAAATATACAAAAGAATAATTAAAGCACACAAACACCCATAAAAGCCCACAAAAACCCAGAAAAGCCCATAAATACCCAGAAAGACCCACAAATACCCACAAAAACCCAGGTGGGTTGGGTTTTTGTACAAAAACCCGGATTTTTGCCAACCCTGATAGTTGTTGAACATATCCGAATAAACGCTGTGTTCTTAATATATAATATAGTAAAAAATCGGTAGTTAAATACAGGGTGATTTAAAATTATGTGGACAAACTGATCTGACAAATCAGGCATACGACAAGGATAAAAAATCACATAGGAACATAGGGCCGCAAACCACTTATTGAGTCACAAATACAGGGTGTTTCATCCTAACTCAATTTGGGTTGACTGTATTAGTTTCAGAAAACTGAAGTATATTTTAATAAAACGTTTAACAGACATTCTCACCTTTGTTTTAAATGTGATTACACCAAACAAAAGTGGTAGAAGTGTGCATTATTCACGCCAGCAATATGCAATTAGCACCTCAAATTATAGACTGTGGTGATCAGTTTATACGGTATCATTGATTGCTTCAGCACTATGCTTTTCCAGATCTTTTCGTAACTTTATCACATTTCACACAAAATAAGGTATCTATTGTTGCATTTTCCTTACAATATTTTTAATTTCTCCGAAATTATTACTTATAAACCGGGTGTAGTTAAAATGAAACACCCTGTATTTGCGACTCAACAAGTGGTTTGCGGCCCTATGTTTCTATGGGATTTTTTATCCTTGTCGTACGCCTGATTTGTCAGATCAATTTGTCCACATAATTTTGAATCACCCTGCATATAGTGTGCCAATAAAAATAATTTTAAATGTAATATTGCGCCTGAATGTGTTTCTTTGCAAAGGTCTTAATCAACGAATTTAAATTTTTTTATTGTTTTCTGCATTTCCATACAAAAACCTTTTAAGAAAAACGAAAGAGAAATATATCTGAGAAGAAATTTTGTGCAACATTCCTTAAGCTGCATGCAAGTGATTCGTTTTGAACTTGTTTCTCTCTCTCTCCATGCTTTATTGCCTTAACCTAATATTTATTTTTAACTAAATAAAAGATCATTTCGTCCCTTACGCATATTTTTCAGACTTTAAGAAAACAAGTTAACAATAATCTTATAAGTCAATAAGTTATAAGTTATTAATCAAATAAGTTAAAAAATATATATTGTTTAATTAAAAATATAAAAAATCTTCTTAAAGAATTATTCAATTGACTTATGATGTGTTATAATAATCATTTAAAAACCTCTTTCCCTAATGCCATCCTTGTAATATCGTGACACAAGATGTGTAAGAACAAAAATCAATAAATGGTTCATCATCTCTCCACAAGTACTGATGCAATTTTATGACTTGTCAATATATAGCCTCCTTTTTAGGTGCGTTCTTAATTATGTAAATACGTAGCACCTATAGTTGCCGTTCAGTCCGTCCGTCCGCATATAGCAACGTAAAAACTACCCTACCGAATCATTTGAAATTTAAGATGTATAATTATTACATAAATTTGTCATTTCAATTTTTATGAAAATCAGATGCATAGATAAATTACAGGAACAATCAAAAGTATTCCATTACGTTATGGTCAATGGGGAAAAAATGTTTCAAATGCATTTTAATCGTTTGAAATTTTAAATACATAATTATTAGATCATTTTCTCGAGTCATTTAAAATTTTATCAAAATCGGATCCATAGTTCAATTACAGGGACAATCAAAAGTATTCCGTTACATTACTGTCAATGAGGAAAATGTTTCAAATGCATTTTAATTGTGTTACACTCATTCGAACATAATAAAATTGATATCATCGGTAAAGTACATACTATATATTACATTTTGCATAATCTGTGATGCAAAAAACATTTTTTACTGATTTACAAGACCACACAAAGTATTCCTTACATACTGGTATAGGGAGAACATTGTTTGGTGCGCATATTATTTGTAATTAATTATTGAGATTGATATTTTTAAAACTTCGTTACCGTTCGAACGCACCTCATTTGCTACGCTTCAAGCACAATTTCTAACTTGTTTAATATTACTACCAGAGAAAGCATATTTATTAGGAATTATTCGAAAAAAAACGCGTTTTTAGATTTATTTTAATAATTTTAAGGCAACAAATAAAGCTAATTTAAGCAATGGATTTTTGTGATAATATTATTTCTATTAGATATAATATTATCACAAATTATATAGATATAATATAATTACAAATAAAGCTAATTTAAGCAACAAATTTTCGTGATTATATTTTTTATATTAGATACGCAATTTGATACATTTTGTACATAGAAAAAGTTAACATTAAACAATATATCACATAATTAAAAGCTGTTGCCGCATTCAGGACATTGTCTGACATAATAATGTTAAACTGCTTCATAGAAAATATAGTCAAATACTTTATTTGTTTTCTCGCTTAGTAAAGGAAATAATATCCTAAATATTTTTACTCATTCTTTATTTTATTGTTTTTAGGTACATCCGTCATTATGTAAATACGTAGCACCTATAGTCATCGTTCAATCCGCCGTCTGTCCGTCTGACCGCCTATTACAACGCAAAAACTACTCATCTGAAATGTTGGAAATTTGAGATATATTATTATTATATAATTTTGACGAGTCATTCCAAATTATATGAAAATCGAATTGATAGTTCAATTACAGGGAACAATCAAAATTATTCCGTTACATTAGTGTCAGTGGGAAAAAAATGTTTCATGTGCATTTTAATGGTGTTACAGACTTTCAAACAGAATAAAATTGATATGCATCTATGAAATGCATACTAAAATATAAATTTTGCACAATCTATGGCACAGAGACTATTTTTTTATTAATATACAGGACCATACAGAGTATGCTATTACATAATGGTATAGGGGGAAACAATGTTTGGAGTGCGTTTCAATTATATTAAACTATTTCCCACACTATAAAATATAAAACAAAATAAACATTCTGTACAATCTGTGGTGCAAAGAACATTTGTTATTAATATACAGGGCCACACAAAAGTATTATAATACATAATGCTATAGAAGGAAACATTGTTTGGAATGCTTTTTAATTATATTAAACTATTTCACATTTTATGAAATTGATCTACGTTGCTAACGTTTACTATCATTTAATTCCTGTAAAATAGAAAGCATTTAGTATTTACAGGGACACACAAAAACATTTCGGATACTCTGTTGTATCCGAAGTACTGAGTATTTAAAAAAAGTTGTAGTACGAAAGCACCTCATTTGTTACGTCTGTATATATATATATATATATATATATATATATATATATATATATATATATATATATATATATTAAATTATTGAATGATTTACAATCGATATTATTTCAGAAAATTCCTCTTAAAAAGTTATATATTAAAAGTTATAAAAGTATTATACTCTTATTAAGTTTATCTACAAACTAAATACAAAAAAAAGTTTCTTTTTTAATTATTTTCTTTCAAATAGAAATGTATTTTATATACATATTCATATATTTTAGAAAATATCTTTAACATAATTCGAAACCATTCTTCTGAGAATCAAGCATCTTGATAAATAGTTACATATATTTTCATATAAGTAACAAAGTGTCTTGTTTACCAATATCCATCGTGTGAATATTGCAGTCAGTGATTCATTGCCGAAATAATCCGTTCTTTCATTAAATTCATGCTCCGAATTCAATGCATATACCATAGCAATAAATTCATGCTCCGAATTCAATGCATATACCATAGCAATAACTCATCTATTTGTATACTGTTTTACTTACTGTAGCGTAAAGTAACATTCTGGCAACAAATGTCATATTTTGATATCAATATTAATATAATTAATGCATTTTGCTATCGCTTTATAATAAGCTTGAAACTAATATTAGTAAATACTTTTTATATCATGTTTTACTATATTTTTTACGTTTACATAGGCATGTTTCATTACATTATATATATATTTAAATTGTTTGGATTTAAATTGTTTAGAATTAATAAGATGAAAATATAAATTCTTTTTTAGATACGCTTTGAGATATAAAATGTATTGTAAAAGGCATATTTTAAGGAGAAATATCGTGTAGATAAAATTCATACAGCTTTAATTCCAAATTATACAATACGACATGACAATTAATTTTCAAATTCATTACTGTAAGTACGTACATTTTATTTTAATTAACTTAATTCACATGTATTAAAATAGTTTAAACTGCAATATTAAATAAGAATAATTACGATTTTTTTCACAACTTTCTTTTACATAATAATGGTTATAATACAATAGACATTTTAAAATGTAACTAAATATTTATAACTCGATCATATATTAAGTTAACACGTTCGCTGCCGCTTACGTGAAGATGTGACGATAGTTAATGCCTCAAGTCTCCCTTCACCAGCAATTAATTTAACTCTCTGAATGCGAGACTTGCCATAAATCGATGAATATGTTGCAGGTTTCTTAACCCTCTTATTGACAAGCCTGTGTTAACACGTTCATTAAGCTCCACGTTTCACTGCAATACAAGCAATATTTAAAGTAATATTATTGTATTGATTTAATATATTTTTAATTCATTGAACAATAATTGAAGCTATCAAGGATAACATTCATTATCGCTTTTAAGTTTTTTTTTATATAATTTTGAATAAATCTTTTTTTTAATCGTTTTAAACTAAATGGGGAGAAATTAACATTACAAATTTGCCCTTTTGCAAGACTGTTGGAGGGTTTAGCTCTCAAATTATACAAATATTAACTACTTAAAAGGTGTTACAAAAATATAGATATTATTTATTCATTTTACCTGAGATCTTTCGAATGCCCACGCATTCATTATCAAAGGAACACAAAATATGATAATTAATTAGAAAACAGAAAAAAGAAAAAATACAATGGCTACAGTGGTTTTCACTCATTGGATTTAACCCTTTCATTATTTTAAATAATTTAATTTTGCACACTGTTAGAAATTTTTGCAAAAACACTGTAAAAAATGCGAGATATTGTAATTTCACACATTTCTCGTTTAAATGCATTCGATCGTGTCTCTTGGTCATCATTCTACAGACATTTTTCTCATATTATCTTATTCTCTGTACAGATTTCGTCTTTATTTAAAGATATTTTCATTCATCGTCTGGCCAGTTTTCTGTAGATTATTAAAAAATTATTTCTAATTACACTGTTAGAAATCTGCAGCCCTACTTGCAGAGTCTCTCTGGTCTTTGTATAGGATATTTCTTCTTTGACCAATGAAAATACTCCTTATATGATAAAGTAATCGTTTTACATAAAAACGGGGGAGTGAGGATGCAGTTAAAACTGCAGATTTTTAACTGAGTATTACGGTTCCAAGAGCTTTATAACGTTCGCAATTTAATTATACTTGGATAATTGATACAGCAGATTACGTTTATCGGTGAGATAATTGTCTCTAAGAAGAAAATTAACATTTTTTACATAAAGGAGTGCGAAAGTTGACTTCACTTATCTATACAGGATGTTTCACAAAGGACACCTAACTTTAAAAATCTACTATTCGGAAACGGTTATAGATAGAAACGGGAAACCAGTGGTGTGTTTATTAAAAAAATCGTAAGAACCTTATACATAAATCAGAAAATTTAGTTTAAAATAGCTCTCATAGATGGCCCTGAGAGCGTTAAGACCTTCAAAAGACACACTGTTAAGAATTTGAAACTTTTGCTGCATCGTCACTCCATCGCTTTTATAGAATATCTCTATTTTGACGAATGAGAATCTTCCATAATACATTGAAGTAATCGTTTTCTATATAAGCGATGAAGTGACGATGCAGCAAAAGATTCAAATTTTTAACAGTGTTTCTTTTAAAGGTCTTAACGCTCTCAGCGCCATCTATGAGCGCTATTTTTAACTAAATTTTCTGATTTATGTATAAGATTCTTACGATTGTTTTAATAAACACACTACTGGTTTCATGTTTCTATCTATCACCGTTTCCGAATTGTAGATTTTTAAAGTTAGGGGTCCTTTGTGAAACATCCTGTATATACAAAGTTAAAAAATTACATTAAACTGTCTAGTCATTGGACTCTAATATGTCTAATTATGTCTAATGATTAGATTAGATTATTTTATAAATAACATTTACTTATCCTTAATTTCAATTATTGCAGACCATATTACTGTGAATAACGTAATCAGAAATTATTTATAAAATGTTCAAGTAAGTCATATGCAGAGTAGGGGGAACTGGGGTACATTGATACAGTTTTTTTCTAAGATTTTTTTTGATGTCAAGAAAGGAGAAAATTCAAGTTTTTTTTTTTTTTCCATGAGGTGACAGCAAAACTTGTGTAGTATGTTATAAAAATGTACAATCATTGTTTTATATAGTATTTTTGCATGTAATTTTAAAAAAATCAAAAAAAGTCATTTGTATCAATGTGCCCCATCCCCGGGGCAGATCGATACGTTTAAGAAAAATGACGACAAAATAATACCAATGCATATTTTTCATAAAAAATGAGTTAGAAAACCATTTTATATTTATTTATAACAATTCAAATCACCCACAATTTATTTTTAAGCAATATTAAAGCAATCAAAATTAAATATATTATGACCTGATGTTCTGGCTGTTCCTTGTCTGATTGTTGGCTGTGGTAACTTTGTCATTTCTAGCACTTCAAACCCAGCATTATCTTCTTTCTTAGGAAAGATGAAAAAATTACCAGTTTTTCTGTTTATAAATAGGTTCATAAACAAAAAATAAAGGATAATTATATTAAAAATTCTGTTTATAATATAAGCATCATTTTCTGTTCTGCAGTTTGTTTCTATTACTTAACATTTCTCATGTCGAAAATACTTTTTTCTCTGAAGAATCGATATAAATTCGAGATTTGCCAGAATGCCGTCTTTTTCTTTTATTAGTTCTACTAGCACTAGATGTCTTCTGTTTTCAAAAATACTATGAAATGTTCTAATATAAAGAAATTAGAGCTATTTCACTTCAATAAAAACTAATATTAGAAATTTTTCGTGAAAAAAAGGTTGGATTAAGGAGTGTATGGTAAAAAATATAATAAAAGATAATGAAAATATGAACTATTAAAGGATTTCGGCTGTATCAATGTGCCCCGTCATAAACTGTATCAATGTGCCCCATACAGCGATTTTGAATAAAATGAGTCTCAAATCCAACACTTCACAATATATCTAACAATAAATAATGAGGAACTGATAAAGAGTAGCTGTACTTACCAGGGAGATTATTCATTTTGGTTGAAAATACTGGAACAGTTGTATAATAGCGTTTCAATTGTACAACTCAAATTTACTTTTGAACAACAAAAACAATAAATCACCCGTCCCATTTCATCAAACTGCAGAATCATTCCAAGATTTTCTGTATGTAGTTGAATACACTAGCATTACCTTTTGGAGCTGTTGTGAAACTTCCTGTAATGACCTGTGAGCGGTATAGGGGGTGTATCAATGTGCCCCATGTATCGATGTACCCCAGTTCCCCCTATATGTGTGTGATCCATGATTACAATGCTGAACGAGGTACCGTTACTTATCTCAGCAAAGATCTCCCCCTAAATCGAGGTACAAAATATGTCCTTTTGTTATTATTTCTGTAATTAAGTAAACATTTTTAAGACTTCCCAACATAGTTGAAATTTTATTAACAATTTGGTTTGTCTGCCTGTTCTTTAACTACTCCGATTACCATGAAATTCATATATGTTATTGGAATTCACTCAGCATGATCAGTATTAAAAATTAAGTATATAGCATTTACTTTTAATGTGCAAAGATAATCAAAATAATTTCCTTACATTGCGGTCTATTGAAAAAAAATCATATACGGTAAATTTTAATAAAATTACATTAAATATCATTATAATCCTATATGAATAAGATTTAATATTACCATATGATTAACAGTATAATGATATTATACTAATTTGAACTTATGGAAACTCTTACATATCTGAGAGGTTTATTGTAAGTTTCATATTATAACAAGTGATATGCACAGAGCTTATTGTTTATTTACAGGGACACTCAAAAACTTTTGACTACAGTTGAAAATGAATCTTAATTGAACTAATGAAACCTGTGAACAGTAATTGTTGGAAGTGAATTTTCAATTGTGATATGCGTTTTTAGCTCACAGGCTATCATAGCCTGAAAGCTTATGTGCCCGCCCGTTCTGTATTTATGTTCGTTCATGCGTAACGCGATAACTCATGATAAAAGTATCCGATCCACTTGAAATTTTGTATATAGGTATATCCTGACAAGGCGCTTGCCTGATTAGTTTTTGGAGTTCATTCGATATGTATAAGAGGGGGAATGGGGGCTCATGCTCTTCCCCTTAATTGTTATAAATGGGTTTTTCATGCAAAATTAAGTTTTCGTTCAAAATTTAGATATAGGATCATTCTGATGAGACGATTCCGTGATTGTTATTAGGTGTTCATTGAATAAGTATAAACAGGGGGAAAGGGGTTTCTTATGCCCCTCCCCTTAATTTATATAAATGGGTTTTTCAAGCACAATTGTCAGATTTCATTCAAATCTCTGAATACTTTTGGAAGTTTAATGGTTAAGTATAAAAGAGGGGGATAACTCCTCTTAATGCTAAATGAGTTTTTATTAAGAATTATCTGATTTGCTCTGATTTTTGGATATAGATTTTTTATATAATAAAGCATGTCTTTGATAGTTTAGGAGGTTCAATGATTAAGTATAAAAAAGAGGAAAGGGGAAAGCTGTTTCCCCTTCTTAATTTTTTTCGAACGGAATTAACCCTTGAAAATATAAGGCTGTAATGTACAATTAGTATGCGTAGCCTGTGAGCTCAATGCCATCAGTTTAACTGGGCAATATCTTTTTTATTAAATTTAGCTATTATTTAAATGTTACTTATTCTGTTTCACATGAAGAACTGTTTAATAGTGAAAATTCCTGAAGGGAAATCTTGAACTGTGCTATGAATTTAATCGCATACAATTAATAAAATTTGTTAAGTTGTTAGTTATATGTTACCTGTCTTTGAATCATGCTAATTTTTAGGATAATATTAATTTAATTTGAAAATAAGATCATCTTACTAGAATCTTACTAAAATAATAAATAATTGTTTATCTAATTTTTCATGCAGTAGAATTTCTTCTAAGAATTGTCTGAACATAGTTTCTCAATAAACCATTTCTCTTAGGTGCACTTACTTCGATTGCATTTTTGTTATATTTTATTAAATAATTATCAACATTTAAATGTAAATTTTATACCAAAGATGTTTTTGTGTTGTTTTTAAATATTAAATTTGCACCTTTTTATGTTTCTATCTAGATCCCTGCAAACATATTATCATCGCTGATATAGCGATCTATTTTATTTTTCATAATTGTTTTAATGATATATATACATCAACATTTGTGTCACACTGTACATTTAAGGGAATATAAAATTGCGTGCAACCCAACGGAAAATCTCCTAGTTTTAAGACCCTCTTTTTCGGTAACTACACATCCGTTTTTGATGAAATTTGGAATCCTTATTTACTGGATTATTCCCAAGATGAGGACTGGGGATTTGAATCATTTTACTTTCCATTAACGAGTGAATTTTCTGTCAGCGCGAGTAAAATTTTTAATTATCTTTCGAAACTTTAAACTTTAAAGATGTCAAAATCTTTATTTTTTTACTTGTATCCTATATCTTGCAATTTTTCAAATTTCTAAAATGTATACATGGTACTAAATTTTATCCAATTATAAGGTTTATCTAATTATATATTATTTATCTAATTTTAAGATTTTCTCGGTTATATATATTTCTAACTTTTATAGATCAAAAATATGAAAATGTATTGTAGTAATAGTAATTAGTTGTTACTGCAGTAGTTTAAATTTTGTCTTAACGATTTTCAGTGTATATGTTGCATTTTGCTTGCTGGTAGCCCCACCCCTGCTCAAGATGCATGGCAAACATATTTTTTTCTGCGACTGAAACTTTATAATTTAGAGCAATGGCAATTTTTTAGAGAGTTTCCTTTTTCCAGAAAGAAACTAATCAACCTTTCCTGAAACTAATTATTTTTTAAAGCTGTCTGCCACATATGATCTTGCATTTATACACTTTTTAATAGAAATAACTTAAGCAACTTAGTAGTAGATAATGGGTATTTTGCCTGAAAAATACGAATATTCAATAAAAAAATCCCTGTCGGCTTGGCCTATAGGTGGAGGTAGATTTCGCAGAGTGCTGATTTTAACAACAAAAAATAAAATTTGATTACAGATAAACCCAGTTTAACAACTTTATTTGTCCTCTTTTGAAAAAATTTTCATTTCATTTTTCTGTAAGGACTGGTTCTATCAGAATCATCTTAAGATAAATTCGGATCAAATGCCCATTTTGACAACATATTTTGAAATATATTCTGACTTTATTAAAATATCGACTAATACGTCAAATTCTATAGCTCCTAAATAACAAAAAACTGTCAATTGATTTAATTTTAAAGCAAAATTGAATTTAAAAATGAGTTATAAAACAACCAATTTTGAATACAACCTCAATTCTTAATCATATTAGCTTCGGTAAATTTTGCGCGAAGTGCCCACTTTGACAGCATTTTTAAAAGTATATTTTGCCTTTATCAAAAAACTGAACAATAAGGGATATTATACAGCTCTTAAATAAGAGAACCTGTCAATGGATGCATATGGGAGCAAAAAAGAATTTAAAAATGAGTAAAAAAAAAAAAAAAAAAAAAAAAAAAAAAAAAAAAAAACGCAATTTGTTATTTGAATATTTCTTCAAATTTTCAATCACAATCACTTCGGGAAATTCTGTTCAAAATACCCTTTTTGGTAGCCTTTTTTTAAATATATTATGCCTTTATCAAAAAAACGGACTAATGCGTCACATTATATAGTTCCTAAATAAGAGGATCTGCCATTTGGATGCGTTTAAAATAAAAAATGAACCTAAAAACGAGTCAGAATATAAGCAGTTTGGATTAGAGTTTTTTTCTCCAACTCCTAGTTTTGTTTAATTTATTTTTTCTATACGAATTGGTCCTATGAAAATCTTGTCAGTAAAAGCCTTAGATATTATTGAGAAGATGTAAAATAAATTTAATTAGATTTGGTAGTTTAAGAAGTGACGAAGTTATGGGCTTTTGTCTTTTTTTACTTCCTTTTTTGTTTACATTTTTAATTTTTTTATCGGTAAGAAATAGTCCTATCAAAAACTTGTGTAGACAGAAGTTTTAGATAATGTTGAGATCATTTATACAAAATTTATCTGGATTTGATACGTTGAGAATTGACGAAGTTATGATTTTTTTCCTGACAAAAAACCTGTTTTTTTCGCCCCTTGAACCCATTTCTAAATTTATCAAACATCTGTCATGCATAACCTTTGACCCATTTTTAAGAAGTAATATAAACTTTAAACCGATTTGATATCTATTTTAATTAAGACGTTATGGCGTTTTTTCTGTTTTCAAAAAACCCCTACCTATTTTCACCCCATTGGACCGATTTTGCCCATTAACGAACTTAACCGAGATTTTATAACCGTTGATTTTATGTATCAGTTTGGAAGGGACTGGAGCAGAACTATAGAAGTTATCGAGTCCATAAGAAAGTGATATATAGATAGATAGATAGATAGATAGATAATCTTTTTTACTGGTGGTAGTTTTGGGGTCTAGAGTCATGATCGGCATAGATCTGCAAAAAAATTTCAGAAATTCCAACATTGGTGCGACCACAATAGATAGTATTGTATACGAAATCTACCTAAAACCTAGACACTTCGAACTTGTGCGAAGTTTTTGCAGGATTTTATCAAATGCATGAACAAAAGTGCATATAAACACGTGGTTAAAATGGAGTTAAAAGTGAGATAAGTTTTAATCTACATCGGGTTTTGTGCAACTTAACACGTCTAATCTGCCATTATATATTACATGGATTTTATTTGGTTAGCTTGATTTCTCTTGTAAGGAATACTCTTACTTGAAATTTTACGGAATGCGCATACTACAAAATTTATTTTAAACTATAGTGGTGCGAGTAGAATGTAAAATGGGAATCAAGTGTGAAATGTTAGAGGAAAATTAATGTGAACAATCGTGACGTCCGGGTTGCGATTTCCTTGAATTTTTACAATAATTTTTAAAGTTTAGAAAGAAAAACTGGATATACCAATATCTTTTTTTCAAAATAATTCTCTCATGTTAATTTTCATTTAATTATCATAAAAAAAGCTGTTTTTTCTGTTTTTCGTTATTATTATTATTACTGCACTAAATAAAACAATTTATTAATCCAAAAAGAACATTACAAATATGTCCAGCATTCCAAACAGCAATTTTTTTATATTATTTCGACATTATTAATAATTACATAAAGCATTTTAGTCATAACAATATGATAGCGTGTTCACCAATATCTATCATGTGAACGCGACAATGCCTCATTCAACATTGAACTAATCTCCTATTTCATTAAATTCATGTTCTATATTCAAGATTCCTGTTAAATCAATTTCTGTTACATTTATGTATATCAAATGTACAAGTAGTCAGCAAATGTTATATTTTGATGCTAGTGATAATCGAAATAAGGTATTAGTCTTGGACACAAAAGTGAGAATGAAATACTGAGATTATTAATCGTGTGTATTATTTATAATAGTAATATAAGTGCTTAGGGTATTTTAAATTAAATACTTTTATCTCTTTAATTAAAACAAGTAATTTTTTTAATTATACGCATATGTGATCAAACAAATAAGTCGGATTTTTTCCAGGGTTTACACGGTAGTTTTAAATGTTTTCTGTTATTATTGTTATTATTATTATTATTATTACCATTATTATTATTATTACCGTATTTACTCGTGTATAGGGCGCACGCGTGTACAAGCTGCACACCTACTTTACAGGTAAAAATGGCGATTTCTTAAAATCTCGTATATAAGGCGCACCATAAATTTGATACGCTAATGAAGAATGACCAAGTGAATTTCAGTGAAAAAGAAGTCGAAACAAATGTCACACCAGATCAGAAAACAACACGAAAATGCATTTTTAGTCTTCGGGTTGTATGAGAATGACGAAAAATAGAAATGAGTGACGGTAAAGAGAATTGCTAATTAGCGTTTAGATAATGTCATTAGCTCTATTGTATAAAAAACTGCAAGGAATGAAATAAATATGCATTAATACTTCAATTAAGTAAAATATTTCGAGTTTTAATATCTTCTTTGAATAATTTCTTGTTTCATATGTATATCGTTCGACTGCATCCAACAGTAAAAAAATATTCCGTGTATAAGGTGCACCTAGGAGTTTTGCCCTAATTTTTTTTAAGTGCGCCTTATACACGAGTAAATACGGCATTATTACAGGGGTTGGACAAAAATATGGAAACACCTTAAAAAAAAAACACGTTTCCTTGCCCAGTATTGTGTACGGTAACCGTTGTTATTCAAAACAGCTTGAAGTCTTCTCGGAATGGATAAATACAGTTTCTGAATGTTTGCCAAGGGAATATTGTACCATTATTCCTGCAAAACGGTGGCAAGTTCAGATAACGATGTTGGCGGTGGATAGCGAGAACGCACTTTCCGCTCCAATGTAGACCACAAAGTTTCGATAATATTCAAATCTGATGACTTTGGTGGCCTGGGGAAATGCGAAAATTCATCCTCGTGCTCAGAAAACCAGTCCTGGACAATGTGAGCTGTGTGAATGGGGACGTTGTCGTCTTGGAAGATAACATCATCATTGGGGAACAAAGCTTGTACCATTGGATGGAATTGATCGGCCAAAATGTTCACATAAGTCTGAGCAGTAATACGCCCTTATAGAGTTATCATGGGGCCAGAAGAGAACCACGATATGGCTGCCCAAACCATCACCGAGCCCCCGCCATGTTTCACTCTTGGCAACAAGCAGTCTGTATTATAGGCTTGAGATGGCGTTCTCCAGACGTAAACTCGGCCAGAAGTGGGGAACATTGTGAAAGAAGACTCATTAGACCATATTACGCTCTTCCACTGCTCTATAGTCCAGGTTTTATGACTTAAACACCATTTTTTAATGTTACAGACATTAGCATTACTGATGGGTGGCTTTTCAATTGCAACACGTCCAGCAATTTCCTATTTATGAAGCTCCCTTCTAATTGTTTTGGTACTCACAAGATTTGGTAACACGACATTCATTTTATCAGTAACTTTTGCAGCTGTGGACTGCTTATTTTTCGCGATAATCCTCCTTAATGATCGTCTGTCACGATCACTCAGCACACACTTTCGTACGCGCTGTGATTTAGTGGATGATGTTTTTTCAGCATTTCAAATATGCGGAATAAATATTCGACACAGTACCTCTTGAAACACTAAAAACCTTGGCTACCTTGCTTACGGAAGCACCCACCATACGCGCGCCAACAATTTGTCCACGTTCGAAGTCTGTTAACTCTGACATAATGCAATGATAATCTCACATAACAGTGCTCCAAAAACGACTGAACGGTGCAGCGATTTTACGAAGTTGTATAGGGGGCGTCAGTAGGCGAAAACTCCAGTGCCATCAACATAGTTCATTATAATCAATCTTTCTTTTCAAACATGCATTTCAAAAGGTGTTTCCATATTTTTGTCCAACCCCTGTATTTATCACGCACTAAAAAAAATATAATTTATTTATCCAAAAAGAATATTTTGAATATGTTCCACATTCCAAACAACTATTTTTTTAGATTACTTCGTCGTGACTAATAGTTACATAAAGCATTTTCGTTCTAACAATATTATCGCGTGTTCACCAATATCTATCATGTGAACACTGCAGTCAGTCACTCAACATGCAATTAATCTCCTTTTTCATTAAATTCATTCTCCATACTCAACATTCCACTCAAAACATTTGCTATTCCATTTATGTAGAGGGAATGTACAAGTTGTCAGTAAATATTACATTTTGATGCACGTACTAAGGTATTAGGGGTTATGCAAATATAAAGTTATCATTTTAGGGAGGAAGGGGTGTCTGGCACATGCTATCATAAGATATCATTAGGGGAAGGTGAGGTATGTCTTTTGATATAGATATCGTTTTTGATCCAATCAAAATTTTCTCTTTTTATTTATAACATGGTGTTTGGCACAAAATAACGTGCTATTTTTTAGCATGTTATCTATTTTTATCACAATATAAAGTTGTTATTAAAATTCCTAAATTATAATGAAATTATTTAGTTCTAAAATATGAAATACAACAATGTTTGGCATTCTTATTCTTCTTCATATGTTTATGCATGTATAGTCATGGTTCGAGAAACCATATGTGAATGTTTGTGTTTATTAATAAATAAAAGAGAAAGAATGTTGTCCAGTTGTTTTGATGATAAGAATTTCTATTTGCCCTCCAACCCCACTCCGTTCGAGGCAAATGCAACAGGACTTTTTTACTGTTGAATGCATTACTTAACAAAAAGCTATTATGAAAATCTTTTAAATAGTAACTATTTATGTTAAGTGTTATTTGATACAAAGTTATTTCATATGCAATTTGATATTGTTTTGACTTCTCATCATTTGAATTATTCGAAAAATAATTGTGACCAGTTTCGTATATGACTTCGAATAAAATAAATAAATTCTAGAAATGAAAACTTTTTTACACATTGATAACGATATCATTACTGATGCAGAAGGGGGAGGGCTCAAAGGGTGACAACGCATGATATTGGAAGGGTGGAGCGGGTCCAAAATTACCAAAAATTTGATAGTGTTTTATTAGCACAGTCCTTTAGTCTTTGGCGTAAAAGTAAAAATGTAGTACTGCGTTTATTAATTGTGTGTATAATTTTTAATAGTAATAAAAGTCACTAGGGCGTTTTAAATTAAAAACTTTTTTTTTAAATCAAAACAAGTATATAATTTTTAATTACACACTCTGGGAATGAAACAAAAAAGTTTTTCTCCATGCGTTTACACGGTAGTATCAAAAGTCACACATGGATGAAGCTGTAATTCAAGAATCTCTCTAACTAGCTTAATATTTCCACTCAATTTAGGTTCTCTATTAAAAAGTTCAAATAAGGAATTGCTCTTAAAAGGGAATAAGATTAAAATTACAATATTGTAAAATCATTTACGGGTTATATATCCAATTAAAACATATAAGCATAGCAGCTAAGTCCTTACACGTGAACCTACTGCAAGAAAAACTACAATATCTGCCACCACTTAGTTTCTATTCATTTGTAAAAATTGTCAGATCATATTACAACTCTCTGAAAATTATTTATGTGTAGTTTCAATAAATTTTAAATATGAATGGAATTTTTTTTAAATTTTGAATTTAAAATGACGGTTTAATATTTTTTTTTACCCTTAGTAGAGCAGGAAATATCATTTATAATAAAAAATATTGTTTATATTCAAAATTTAACTTTCAAACAATAATTAAATAAAAAAGTTTTCAAATCGATGATAGGACAATAAAGTTTTGATATTTAACTATAGCAGTTTAAAATAAAATAAAATTGATTTTTTTAATGTTTTAAGAGATTTTGAGAGAAGACTTTAATTTCAAATTATATGATAATTTATTTAAAAAAAAAAATCCAAATTCTATCTCGAAAAATATTTTTTAAGCGTCTTTGATCCCTGTAAACAACAGAAAGTTGCCTTTAAATAAGAATGCCTTTCATTATGTGCTTTAATAACTGTATATATACATAGCGGCTTTTGTACTTTTGTGGTTCATCTGTCTGTCCGTAAACAATACTGCGAAAAAACCCTAACAAATACATTGAATTTCAACAGTTATAAGTTTTGCAGAATTTTGTTGAGTCATTTAAAATATTATGAAAATAAAATTGAATGGTAAAAAGGTATTAATAAAAGGGTTTTTCCACACTATTAATTTAATAATACGCAATTAACTCAAGGACATAACATGATAGGTAATAATTCTAGGTTGCCATAGTGATTACATCCTATATATGTTGGAGTTCTGTTATTTCCGTATTAATGATTCTGATATACATATTCGCAAGAAGTTTGTATTCATGCATATGGTTAGAACAGCTATTGCACCAAGATTTGTTTGTTTGTATGTATGTCGGCCAATTATCTACACTGTGGGATATAGGCCCTATGGGGTGGGATGCCCTCCGTGGGGGTCTTTCTAAAGGAACCTAACCCGTATTTACGCAAGGTTCGAAGAAAACCACGGAAAACTTCGAACGGTTAGGACGACGGTCGCGATTGGGTTCGAACCCAGCACCTACCGTCTACCAGTTTGGAAGTCAGAACCTCGCGGCCGCTATTGCACCAAGAAATCAAAACTATTTATAAAATTATTTATTACACTAACGAACATGATTAACCTCATTTATAGAATATTTTGCGACGTGTTTCAATAATGCCATTTAATGCTACAAAAATTTAATTAGGAAAATTAAATGTTTATTAATTTAATACCTTAATTTTTAAGAAATCGTACGAAGAATAAAGTACTTTTGCAAAACATCTTTTTTGCTCTTAAATATTAATGTTTTTATATACGAGAGAAAATTATATCACAAAAAATTTCTTTTCAGATATATTTCAAAAAAACATAAATTCTAAAGTATATTTTGAAATGATATGTAGAAGAAATGTAAGGTTCATTTTAAACTTTTCTCCTTTTGAAAAAACTCATTTTCAACAACATTCCTTTCATTTTCTTAATAACATACTTTGTAAATTTATGCATTCAAGAACAAAATGTTAAGAACTTCCTCATATTCCATAAAAATCCTTTGTCTAAAAGATTTGATGAATCTTTTATTTCAGGGCTTTGAAAATAGTACCTAAAATTTCACTTTAAATGTATTCGTGTAACTACATGTTATAAAAAGCTTTTTAAGTATTTCTGTTCAAAGCAATCGAATATGTTAAGTTTTATATACAAACAAGTAATGCTTAAATATATTTCTACAATTTTATTTCAAAAAATTTCAAAGGTAATATAAAAAAATGCGCCAAAAAAGATTTCTTTTGGAAATTATGTATAACTTTACGATATTTATGTCTATGTGTAAAAACTCAACAGCTCGTGATAATATATTATTTCTAACTGCTTAAGATGTGTAAGAATAAAATTTTAAAAGCAGTAAAATAGTTTTATTTGACTTTTGACATGTATAAACTCTTTCAAAGTGATTTTCAGAACAAATAAATAATGATATACTGAAATTGCAGAATGCATGATGGAATGAACTGATACGCTTCCATTCAGTTTTTCATGTCATGCTCGTTATTATTATTATTATTATTATTCGCTTGGATTTTTATTTACATTTTCGAAATCATTCAGTAAATTTATCCGCATTTTTGGTAAAATGACGTATGAAACTACGTATGGAAATTTTACGTGTTTAAATCTGTATGTTTTTTTTTAATAGATAGTTAATTTTGGTTGTATAGAAAAAAAGTCCTATTTTCATTAAAATTTCTACGGAAGGATAAATTCTTCTTGATATAATCTAGCCAGGGCTGTAGTGTTTCGATTATATTTAATATCAGCTACATGTTATTTTTTTTCAGTATTTACATTTCTTGCTGACTATTACAATATAGTACTTCTTTGACCCGTCCTACCATTAATTAGATAAAATGAATGAATGATAAAACCTCCTGGGTCCTGATGTCGCCTGCAGGAGACACAAAAAGCATTGTTTAAATTAAATTAGATGCTTCTAGAATTGTTACAATTACTTCTAGACATTTATATAAATGAGTGAATGGATAATCATTGATTTACATGAAATACATCTTTGGATGTCTTTCATACTCATTTTAAATTGGTTTTTGAGGTCTGATGTAAAAGTCGTCTCAAGATTCAGGATATCATTTGCTATATTGTAATGACTAGCTGGGAATTTAAATACACAGGAAATTACTAAATATCATGAACAAATCCACACCCCTGACTAGATAACCCTTTAAGCATCGTAACCGGATTTATCCGTCACATAACTTTTTTAATCAAAGACTAAATTAACACAAAATTGATACTGAAACTCTCATTTTTTGAAGTGAATAAGATAAATAAATATGTAAAGTTATTATAAAAACTTCTCAAGTTATTAAATAAAAAATTCTCATACCAATACTTTTGATAGTTACTATTTCATGAGTTCTTAAACATGGATGTAAAATTCTTTGGAACACTTAAAGGGTTAAATAATATATGCATATTTATTATATATACGTTTATTTATTTATAGTAAAAGGAAATGTCTGAAATTCAGACACATAAATGCCATAAAGAGAGTATGCAAATTTCAGGCATTTTAAAGTGTCTTAATTTTAAAGACACTTGAATGACAAACATTTCAAAAGTGAAAATCGCAAGTTTAATCAATTATCATTTCTCGACATTTTATTTATTTTTCTGCCTTTTTTTATTTTCTTAAGCAAAACACATTGTAAATAAAAATACATATAAAATATGGAAATTGTACCGCAAATTGAAACTTCAGTACAATTTAATCCATTGGTGTATTCTAACAGAAATTCTTTTATGCAAATTCTAAAAACGATTATTTTTTGTTAGGAAATTCCTATATTTATAAAATAAAGATATAACATTTGAAGGGCAAATTCTTATATTTCAGTACGAAGTCACTTATATTTTACTATAGCTATTTATTTATTTCAAATTATTTTAACCATATAAAAGTAACCCGTAACCGAATTTCAACCAGCGACTTGTAGCTAACTAGAGAAGACACTTATCTATTTAACAACGCCTTTACAATTTGATGCTTCAAATATTCTTATATATTTATGAAGCACAATTAATGTATTGTACGGTACTGGCAAATTTTTTTCCCGAGCTAATTCTGAACATTTTACACATTGTTTTTTCTAGAATTTTGAATGTGTGGCTTTTATAAATTCTTGCATTGTTGGGCCAACACAAAGCATTTTTTTTCAAGCAAATAAATTTTAAGAACACAAATACTATTGTTTTATACTGAGAATACATGATTTTGAAAAACTTTAAATATAATTTTAAACTATAATTTTTTATCCATATATAAATATACTGGGTATCCAGTAAATGACTGACCCATTTAGAATTTAAAAAAAATGGTTTGAGATAAAAATGCGCGGTTTGCTGTATTGTTATTAGAATATCAATAAATTTTAAAACATGTACTTCGTTAATATAAAATATAATAATATTTAAAATAATATCTCAGTCTCAGGACTAAGGAGGCTAAGCATGATACGGATTCAATCATAAATATTATTTTAAATCTCTTTCCAACCAACATACCCTATTTCTGAAGCTGAGATGAGAATCGATTCAACATATAGATTCAGATTCGACAACTTATAGATTCTGACTCAGAAGAAACGTTCATACCAATTAAAACTAGAGTCATGTCTCTATTCAAACAGCCTGTTGCCGACAGCGCCATATTTTGGCCGAAATTCGAACTATATTAACAAAGCGCATGTTTAAAAATTTATTGATTTTCTAATAACAATAAAGAAAACAGCGCATTTTTATCTCAAACCGGTTTTTTTTTTTGTTATTTACATTGAAAATGGGCCAGTCCTTTACTGGACAGCCTGTATAAATATATATATATATATATATATATATATATATATATCAATGTGGTATAAATTATTAAATTAAATGGTTCATATATTGTAATACAATTAACGGTTATATATATATACATACACACACACACACACACATATATATATACATATATATATATATATATATATATATATATATATATACATACATATATATATGTGTGTGTGTGTGTGAGAGTGTGTGTGTGCAGTTATATTATTTTGAAAATCCCCCCCCCCCCCCCAAAAAAAAAAAAATAATAATAATACAAATTCAAAATTTTTATTAGAAATAAAAATTGATTTCCAAAAATTGTATGCGAAATGTTAAAGCTTTAAGAAAAACTTGTTGAGAAAGCAGTAGAATCTTATTCAGGGAGGAATCCTCAATTTAAAAGAGGAGGTACCGTTACATTTTATTCCATGGGAAGTCGTAAACGTTCTTTCAAACAATCGTATATGAATGATTTCTTTTTTTCACTTATCATCAAGCAATTAAAGATTATTTAATATGTATATAACTATTCGAATTTGTTAATCAAATATAATGATAAATGAAAGATAGTCAAAAATAAAGACCCCAGACGGAGCTATTCGTAATTTTTAAAGATTATCTATTCTCAAATCTACTGCAAATAAAAATGCGAAAATAATTTTGCTAACTTTCTAGTAGACATTTATTTCAAAATGTAAAATATGAATTCTTAAAATATGTAATACTGAACTATTTAATCACCTTTGTTAAACATTTATTTATTATAAGATGAAACGAACCGAAAAATACTCTGATACACACACACACACACACACACACACATATATATATATATATATATATATATATATATATATATATGGCATTTTAAACTTAGGGGGACAGGAAAATCATCGCCAGGTTTCCCTTTCTCCGCACAGAAGTCATGGCCAGCGAGAAAAAAACAAAATAAATAAATGTAGAAGATCCAAAGAAACACTCCTTGTCTGCTGCAAGTTCATTTTATTAAACTGTAGCTATAATAGAGAGAAAAGCTCCTTTTGCAGACGATCTTTTACCGAAACATCCAAAAAAATATTCCATCATTTACTACATCCAGCCGTACTCATGGAAGAGAGAACCCAAGAATCCTTCTTCTTACCATCTCTCGAGGCTTCCTCCCTTTTTAAATCTAAATAGAAAACTCCAGAACATTCTTTAGTCTCAAACCATCATTCTTTTATGTAAACATAACTCATACCCAGAGTCGAGATTACTATTTGACAGACAACAATTTTATTTAAAAAAAAAATATTATTTAACCAAATCAGAATTTTAAATATCTTAGGCAGACGATTTTTATAGATGGAGAAAAAGAAAAGAAATGAATTTATTGATATGCACAATATCAAATAAGGGAAAATAAATAAATAGATAAAATAAAATGATGATATTTTTTGAAAGGTATGGTCTTGGAATAAATTTAATAAGCCTTTCTTAAAAAGGGTTGATAAAAACATAGAAAAATGAGTTTTATTTGGATTATTAAGAAATAAAGTTTAATTAAGAATATTTTTAATTTAGAGCCATCTTTTTTAACCTTTAGGTTTCGGGAAAGTGAAATCTAAAACATCCTTTCACAACGGGAGAACTGACGCGATTTCATACCCCTTTCTTAATGACCCTTCACCGCAGGTGACCAGAAAATGCTGCTATCATTTGGAACATGTGTTAATGATTTACACGTTCGTAAGAAAGTAAGGGAATATTGTTCCCTAATATAAAGCTGTTTCTGTTTACTTTTCGGAATCGAAAGTAATGCAATAGGTTCATCGAAAAGATGTAATTTATAATGATAAAAATGATCTTTTTCTGTGAAGTGCGTGTCATTAAATAAAACGTATATTATTAGTAATTGAGCGGTCTTTTTAAAAAATAATTAGAAAACTTGATGGATGTTTATTGAATGTTTTAACACTCCTTGGTTTCCTCTCAATTGGTTTCTTGAAGGGTATAATCTAAAATGAAGGTTTGTTATAGGCAAAATTACTATAAGTAAGTATATATGGTAATACAAAAATACATTATTTTAAAAAGTGCTAAATTTTCAAATATTTAAATAACACATAAGTGATTTCACGCTTGTTTACTTTTCACGCTTGTTCAAATTAATTCGTTTTAAATTAATAATAAATATTTACTCGATATCTTTTATTAAATTCTGACTATTTAAAGACTATGCGCATACATTAGCATGCATATTTTGAATCAAAAATCCGTTTTAGCTGTTATAATTGAATATATTCCATGCATTATTTGATGTTCAGTTATATATATATTTTCAATTTCAAAAATACTTTCAACATTAATGGCATTTTTATCAGTATATTTAAAATTACTATTTAATTTCATTCACTATTAATTACTTTTAATTTCATAACTTTATTTATAGTTTTAAATATTTAATACATAACATATAACTAAAGATATTTTAACATCAATAAATTCTTTGATGAATGTATTTTAATTTATTATTCAAGTTAACTCATTATTATTAAACAATCCTTATCTATCAAATTACTTATGGTATGCTATAAGTGATATATTAAAATAAAATGGCTAAAAACAACTTTTGTTTAATGTATCACTTGTAGCATAACATAAGTAATTTGATATTTTAAAGTGATGATTCATTTTATACATAATTTTATTTAATATTTCATTTTATAACATATTACTATATATATCTATATCTAGCTATAATGAACAAATTCAGCGAAATGCATATTTTATTTTAAAGTATAGTTTTATTAACTTTTCATTTATTACTATGCAATACTTTTTATTTGATGAATATTTTATGATTTATTATATTTTTATATATAATTTTTGAATTTTCAGAACTGCTTTTAAAGAAACATTTCAATTTTTTTTTTATGTATTTTTCTATAATAAGCAATAAACACTAACATGTAGAAGTTTTCACACGTTTTATTTAATTACTCTTATTTGTTAATAAAACAGCTTCATTAAAACGCTTATTTTGTTTAAGAAATGTCTTAAAAATTATTTAGAAGCAAAACTATTGCTGTTTTAACAAAAATATTTTTTAAATTAGCAAAATATTTCGTTTGTTGCTATATTAGACTTACATAAGTGATCTGCGATCATACTGTACTATTTTGAGGGCTAAATAATTTGTTAAAATGTTTATTACGTATATTTAAAAAGTCATTTTTATATAAAAATATCGTTGAAAATAACTCATTTTTTTGTGTGAATTTACATAGTAACAACCTACTCCATGCATGCAAATTTCAAAAGGTTACATGGAAAAATGAATTTTTTACAATTTTGTAAAGAACACATTACCGCCGTCGCGAACGGGTTAAGGAGAATTAAGAATTTATATCGTTTCCATAAAGATTAATAGATTAGATCTAGAAACAAGATTTTAATTTAATAAGTTGAAGTAAGTACGGAATATTATTATAAGGAAATTTATATAGTAAAAAAGTTAGTTTTGGCGAAAAAAAAAAAATAAAATTTGTAATATTATCCCCCCTCAACAAAATTTGAATGAAATTGATAGTTAAATAAAACTATAAGTTCAGACAACAGAAACATAATAATTTAGAAAAGTTAAATTTTGGAATAAAACTGTCTAACTCAGGAAGCCAAGAGATGGAAGAAAAGAAAATTAACGCAGTATAAAAAATATTAGCGATTAAAAAAATAGTTAAGAGAAAATTAAATTGAATTAAATTTAGGTAGGAGCATTTCCCTGAAAGAAATACAATAATGTTAGAATATCACTTACTATTTATGAGTGCATAGGAGAGAATACGTACAATAAAAGTAAATAAGTTATAAATAATAATAAGCAAGAAATATTAACAATATAATAAAAACAATAAGAAGTCTCTTTCATGAGAGTTTATAGAATTTCCCTGACTTAATCAGTAGTTTATTTTAAATAAAGTCCTTCAATGAAAAAAAGTCTTTCAAGAATGTATAAAAGAGTCTTTTTTATACATAGTCCAGGGAATACAGTCTCTTTAATTAAAGATCCTCTAATCTTGTTTAAGCTTTGGTTTTAATCTTATGTTTTTGTTGGATTCCAACATTTTTTAATAATATGCCAATTTTCTAATAATAAGTATTATCACTTCAAAATTTAATAATGAATAATATAGAAAAATTTAAATAATAATAATAACAATAATAATAAGTAGCATAATAAGACTCCATATCCTAATATTTCTCAATAAGAATATAATTAATGATAAACTTCATTATAGAAACCATAATAATAATAATAATAGTAAAACAAGAGTATAATCAAAAGAAAATATCACATTTTGTTTATTATTGATAGGGAAAATATTGCTTGAGGATAAAAATAATTACATAGCAACTAAATAATTTTCTTATCTTCTAATAGCATAAGAAAGTATTTTTTGCTAGCCGAAAGTATACATAAAAAAAATAATAATTCCAAAATCCAAATAAAATTAAATCTAACTATTTAGGACTCTCAGTGGACTCTCAACCAGTATTTCCTTACAATAATTCCTCTCTGATACTCTTTTACAAAATTGTCAAATTTGGTTTTAAGTTTTCAAATCCAAATGTAGAATAATGTTTTATCTACACATGGTTTATAAACTTTAGTAATAAAAACAAATAGAAATAAAAGTTGTCATTTTAATTGAGAAATGGAAATAAAAAAAGTTTGCTTTTTTGAAAATCTTTTAATATGTGTAGTTTTCACAATCACTGAAATCACATATTATGTTATAGGTTTCAGTAGAATCATCAGATTTTATAACTGTTATCACATAAATATCTGCTGAATAAATAGAATAATACCAATGTCAAATAAATGAGTAAATATAGTTAGACTTAAATACACTTATAATTAATTTATCAACATCAATTTGAAAGTTTTTACTATCAAAGTGCATACCTTATGTCTGCAAAAGGAGCCCAATTTAACCCCAAAAACAAGTAATATTCTTGTTGGCCACCAAGAACATAGCTGCTAATGTTGAAAATTATGATGATAAAATATTTAAAAACTAAGAATTAAAATTTAATCTACTGTTTTGACTTTAGTTTGATCTAGTGATTGAGATTGTATCTGAGGTTTTGTTAGTTTTTTGGGTTGCTAATGAAACAGTTTAAACTTTTCGGGTGAAAAATAGGGTCTTAATTTAGAAACATGCACAATAACAAAATTCTGCCCTGTCTCATAATTAAATTTATCTATTTCATAAGTTACATCAGAAAGATTATTTATAATTTTATATGGTCCACAGAAAGTAGGTTCTACTTTTCAAATGTTAGGTTATTTAAATTCTTCATAAATTACAGAGTCTTGTATTTTTAATGGGTATTCGAAAAAATTTCGATCATAGAGTCTTTCACTTTTAAGGTGAAATTAACGAGTTCGCGCTTTCTCAATCTTGGGGGTTTTGTCTACTGGAGATGTTTACATTTTGACTGCCTCACACAGAATTATTACCCTACCTTTTAAAAATCTGAATCAAAATTATCGTGAAAATTATAACTATATTTAGCTGCTAAATTTAACCAGAAATTTTATCTAATAAAAATAGAAATTGTAAATATCACAGTTTTACCTTAAATTGGGATCAACTTTTAATTCTATTATTTTATAAATCATAAACAGATTCAAAAATTTTAATTATAGGTAATTTCTTACTTAAAATCACAAAATTTACTGAAAAAATTAATCATATTTATCAGTCAGAACTCTAGCAACAGTTTTGTACAGTTCCATATTTCTTACTGAATTTAAATAAATTATAAAAATCCGGGAACCAAAGCTCACTGTCATCAGAAATTCTGACAAATAAAGGAAAAAACGTAAATGTTAACTTAGTTTTCTGGCTCAAATGTCTAGTAATGGGAACATCATCATAAAAATATTGCATTCTGAGAATAGGTCTTGATAACAAACAAATATCAATAAATTAGAAAATGTATTTTTTTAAATAACTTGAGCTTCTAAGTTCTTTTATATTTCCTTATTATTACTAACTCATCATTAAAAGTGCATAAAAATATCATTATAGTCTTTAATATGCAACAGTAATTGTCTTAGGAACATCATACTCCTCAATTAAATCTTTAAGAACAAAAATATTTCAATCTCCAACACATAATAATGATAAAAATAATACTCATAAATAGGTAAGTAAATAAGATTCAAAGACAAATAATCAAATAAATAAACCTGATAAACAGAGAATAATTAATTTAAATAAATACATAAAAAGAATACAAATAATAATAATCAAAACACTACGAAAAAATTCTCACCGAAATCCTATTGGGCTCAACTACCTCGAAAAATATCTGTCTATTGACCAATTTACAAGAAATGGTCTTGTAATTATTCTTTTTTCTTTTTCATCATTACGAGGACTACTTTTTCTCGACTATGAAAGAATGGATCTCAATCGTCATGGAACACACCAGCAAACACAAAGCAAGTACTAATTCTTTCAAATCATACAGACCCAAAAGACTTTACAGGAACAACTCCTCTGTTAGTCACTCCAGAAACCAAGAGAATATTGCAGTTCTTGTTTAAGAACACATCCAACAATGACGGGCAAATTATTCAACGATCCACAGTTTTTATTATCACTTCGTTTCATAGCAAGTTTCTTTAAAATCCGAAAAAGGCAGCACAAACATTAGCGATCCTCTCGGACTCTTGAATTGATTGTGACAATTTTAACTTAGGGGGACAGAAACATCATCGCCAGGTTTCCTTTTCTCCGCACAGAAGTCATGGCCAGCGAGAAAAAAACAAAATAAATAAATGTAGAAGATCCAAATAATCACTCCTTGGCTGCTGCAAGTTCATTTTATTAAACTGTAGCTATAATAGAAAGAAAAGTTCCTTTTGCAGACGATCTTTTACCGAAACATCCAAAAAATGTTCCATCATTTACTACATCCAGCCGTACTCATGGAAGAGAGAACCCAAGAATCCTCGTTCTTAGCACCTCTCGAGGCTTCCTCCCTTTTTAAATCTAAAAAGAAAACTCTAGAACATTCTTTAGTCTCAAACCATCATTCTTTTATGTAAACATAACTCATTCCCAGAGTCGAAATTAATATTTGACAGACAACAATTTTACTTTAAAAAAAATATTATTTAACCAACTTATAATCGACTCAGAATTTTGAATATCTTAGGCAGACGATTTTTATAGACGATAAATTTTAGGAGAAAAAGAAAAGAAAAGAATTTATTGATATGCACAATATCAAATGTGACTGAGGGAAAATAAATAAATACATAAAATAAAATAATGATATTTTTTGAAAGA
This sequence comes from Maratus speculifer, assembly GCA_964019185.1. Classification (NCBI taxonomy): domain Eukaryota; kingdom Metazoa; phylum Arthropoda; class Arachnida; order Araneae; family Salticidae; genus Maratus; species Maratus speculifer. The sequence goes on from OZ025298.1 coordinate 161,294,812, forward strand.
TATGGTTTTGGAATAAATTTAATAAGACTTTCTTAAAAAGGGTTGATAAAAACATAGAAAAAATTAGTTTTATTTGGAATATTAAGAAATAAAGTTTAATTAAGAATATTTTTAATTTAGAGCCATCTTTTTAAATTTACGCATACTGGAATAAATTTTTTTTAAGGCGAATTAAGAATTTATATCGTTTCCATAAAGATTAATAGATTAGATCTAGAAACAAGATTTTAATTTAATAAGTTGAAGTAAGTACGGAATATTATTATAAGGAAATTAATATAGTATAAAAGTTAATTTTGGCGGAAAAAAATTAAAATTTGTAATATATATGTTTGTATTATTTCAGTTGGAAATATGTATATACCTCATTTAAAACTTAATTCTGTTATCTGCAAATAAAACCTAATCATCTTAACTATAAAATATTATCTAGATGCTTATAAGTATCTAAATAAATGAAATCAGATAATGCTAAGTGAAGATAACTAATGGAAACTAATAACAAAGCGATGGAATGTTTTTAATATTTTTTCTTTCTTGCAGATAAAGGAAATGAAATTTGTCGTGCAACACAGTTAACATCAAGCTAACGTTAAATCTACATGGTTGTTCTTAACAAATATATTGCTTCTTTTTGAGCACATTATTATAGCAAGTGGCAAGGGAAGTCTTCATTTTGCACTCTCTTTGCCTACCGTTCTGGCATCCAGGTCACATGCTAACTCTGTCCCTTTTGTAGTTTTGGCCCCTGTTTGATTTAAATAAATAAATAATATAATATACCTGATTTGGGAAAATGATGGTTTAAATGTATGGGTTGTCCTTAAAATGTTATACTTTGTCTTTTAATTTTTTTTTTTTTTTTTTTTTTTTTGAAATTTTTCTAGAATTTACGGAGGAAAATGTAGCTTAATATAGGTAATCTGGTAGTTGAAATTCTATATTTTAATATCTATTTTTTATATTGTATGTATAATGCCTACAAACAAAAAGTGAAAAAAGGCTAACTATGCCGATTGGACAAAAAAGTGAAACATGCTGCAATCCAGAAGTTTAAAATATATTAAATTTAAACGCATAGGCGTGTCTTAAAATATAACACACTTTAAAATGCCTGAAAATTAAAAAACTCCGTTTTATGACGCTTTTGTGTCTAATTTCAAATATTTTAGTTTACATTGTAGATAGTTTTTACGAATATATATGAATTTCTTTATACCATAATCACCGTAATACACTTGAGTGTCTTAATTTCAGCTATCATTGATGTCTGAAATTTTAATCTCCGAAATTCAAGTGCCTTAGTTAGTTTTCCAGACCATATTTATCTGAATGTAAGACGATTCTATTTAGATTACATATAAATTCAAATGAAAGTAATGTATTTTTCACCTCTAGCCAATATTATCCATCCATTATAAAATGATTTCTAAGAGAGTTTCTAAATTCCATATGTAACGATGCAACGTCGATCAACTTGTGAGGGAGTGACCATTGTCATAAAGGCACTCTAGTATTTCTGAGATCGTGACGTCAATAATTTAACATGTGTAAGCGTAAAAGCGACATCTATCCTCTCTTTTACTTTAACTTTCAAGAGTGTGTGTGTCTCTTTCGGGTTCTGCAGTTGGCTCGCGGTTATTAGTAATATGTAAATTTGAGTACCTCAGTTTGCAGCACATAAAAGCTTGGAGTTTGAGTGTGTGAGGAGTATCTCGGGCGTTAGCCAGCGAGAGAGTATCTCTGGCATTAGCCAGCGAGTGAGAGGATCTCTGGCATTAGCTAGCGAGGTGAATCACTGGCGATAGCCAGCCGGGTGTTCTGGAGAAATTAATCAGCGGAGTGTTAGCAGATTGAAAGTAGCAGCGAGCCTCCAGTGAGTTGTGAAGGAATTTCAATATTCGACTTGAAAGTTGGCCGTGGTAAGAAGTTTTATAGTAATTACATTTTGATTATTTGGAAGTGAATAAAGAATTACACACAGCCATGGGCAGTGTAATTAAGTTTTATCTAGCAGCTTAGCCAAGAGATAGTGAGAAGTATTAGAAGGTGCCACGATTGAGCTAGTCCGGAGCCTGTGAGTATGCGTTTAGTCTTTTAAGAGTGTTCTCAGTTGTAAAAATCAAGACTTGCTCCACTTCCCTTGAGCCATTATCATTTTAATAAACTGTGTTTTTTTATCTTAACTTCTGAGTATGTCTGCATTTAACCCCCACCACGACCAACCAACCGTTACAAATGACACCCAACGTGTGTGTAACGTTACAAACTTACCAAAATTATGACAATTGATACTTAATGGCTTCAAAAATTTTAATAACATCCATTTAAAATAAAAAAAAAACAACGTACGTTACGTGAGAAACAGAATGATGGAGTTTCAGTTCATTGCACTATAGACCGTTAAATTTAATAATATCATATTTTGTTTGTTTTTAAAATGACTTGGAAAGAGTGTAACATCTGAACAGTCAAATAAAAATAGGTTAGTTTTTTCAATATATTAATCTTACTCCTTTCTAGCAATTAAAAATAATATATTTAAGTCTCTTCATGACATATTTAAATACATAGAAAACACACATAAAAAATACATCTTCTTTAACTGAAAATATATAAAAACTAGTTGGATGTGTCAATCCCGAAACTTTCTTCTATCTCATAAGTACATTTTAATCTTAAAAAAAAAAAAAAAAAAAAAAAAAAAAAAAAAAAAACGTGGTGACCCGAAAGTCACCCACTATCGAATTTCCTCGAACATTTGACCTAGTCTAATGAGATTCTGGTATCCGAAAAGCCTAAAACGCAAATTTTAATTATTATTCTGAGAAAATGAGTTTATTAGTGCCTCATGTTGGGTAATTTATATTAAAACCTAATAAGCATCTATCTAATCAAGACCTAACAGAATCTGAAATTTGATGGAATTTCGTCCATTAGTTCTTGGGGTATAGTTATAACAAAAAATTTGCAAAACGTAGCACAGAAACACCATATCTTGGACAATTTATGCCAAAACGTAAAAAAGCGTCTAATTATGTTATGGTGTAAAAGAATCTGAAGTTTGATGAAATTCTGTGCATTAGTTCTTGAGATATAGTTAGTTTTAAAAAAACCGTGTAAAATATAGCACAGCAGCACCATCAGTTGGAGGATTTATAACAAAACGTAATCATCGTGTAATTATGTTATATGTCATTTTGTAACAAAATCTGAAGTTTGATGAAATTCTGTGCGTTGGTTGTTTAGATATAGTTATCGGAAAGATCGTGCAAAATGCAGCATAGCTGCACCACTGTTGCAAGGTTAATACCAAAATGTAATCAGCGTTTAATTATGTTACATATTCTAGTGTAAAAGAAACTAAAATTTGATGAAGTTCTCTGCATTAGTTCTTGAGATATAGCTATCGCAAAAATCGTGCAAAATGTAGGATAGCAGCGCCACCTATAGGGCAGTTCACACCAAAATCTTAACAGCGGCTATGTATCTCAAGGTATCGCGGATCCTGAAGTTTGGTGATATTCTGTGCATTAGTTCTTGAGATATAGCTATCATGAAAATCATGAAAAAGTCACATAGCAGCGCCACCTGCGGGCTAATTTACACCAAAACGTAATCAGCGTTTATGTATATCATGGGGTCACAGAATACGAAGTTTGGTGAAATTCTGTGCATTAGTTCTTGAGATATAGCAATCTTGAAAATCATGAAAAACGTAGTATAGCAGCGCCACCTGCAGGCCAATTTTCACCAAAAACCAATAGGCACTAATTCATATCAAGGTCTAACAGAATAAAAAATTTTGTTAAATTTCGAGCATTAGTTCTTGAGATAGAGCGCCCACAAATTTTTTGTCACATACAGACAGACTCACAGACAGACACACAGACTCACAGACAGACATTTTCTAAAAATAGTCAAAACGTGTTCAGGACCTTCTAAAACGTGTAAAGCCGTCGAAAACCGGAAGTCGAAAATTTTCATGAATCCAATACTTTCTTCTTGTAAAGATAGAAGAAAGTAAAAATGTATTATGTAGATCTTACTGCACTGTAGTAAGTTTATAACAATAGCGTCGTGTAATATAGCAGAAAAATATTTTTATATTAAATAATTACTTTAATAAATAGTTTAGTGTTCCAGTAAATAAACTGGATGAAGTGTAAAATTGTCATTAGTTAGTTTTTAGGCTGCGTATTTAAGTCTAATGTATGGAACTACCAAGAAAGCTCAGTAAAATGAATCTGGGACTTTTCCCTTTGATTGCTAGTGACTAAAATTTCAATGAAGCAAAATTTTTCTTGCTCTAAATTTAATATGCAACCCCAGTAGCCAAACAATATTGGGCCAATATTGGCTATATCTTGGAGCAATATTGGCATCTTGGCGCAATATTGGCATGAAATATTGCTCCAATATTGGGGTGTTTACATTTTGCCCTTATTTAGCCAATATTTGCAGCGCGCCAATATTGGCATAAAATATTGCCCCAATATTGGCATAAAATATTGCCCCAATATTAGCATAAAAAAGTGCCCCAATATTGGAATGTTTACATTTTGTCGATGTTTAGACAATATTTCATGAAATATTGCATCTATATTTTAAGCTATTTGTCGGTGCATAATTTCATAGCAATATTTCATACCAATATTGGCGCAACATCGTTTACCAATATTGGTTAAATATTGGCAAATTGTTAACATCCCAAAATATTATTGCAATATTTAATACTAATAATGGTGCAATATTCGTTCCTAATATTGGTTAAATATTCGCAAAATGTAAACAACCCAATATTGGTGCAATATTTCACGCCAATATTGGCACAATATACGTTACCAATATTGGTTAAATATCTTCAAAATGTAAACACCCCAATATTAATGCAATATTTCCTACCAATATTGGCGCATTATAAGTTAGCAATATTGGTTAAATATTGGCAAAATGTAAACACACCAAAATTGCTGCAATATTTCATGCCAATATTCGCACAATATAACAACCCAATATTTGTGCAATAATTCACGCCAATATTGGGGCAATATACGTTACCAATATTGGTGAAATATTGTCAAAATATAAACACCCCAATATTCGTGCACTATTTCACGCATACTGGCGCAATATACGCTACCAATATTGGTTAAATATTCGCAAAATGTAACACCCCAATATTGTTACAATATTTCATGCCAATATTGGTTAAATATTGGCAAAATGTAAACAACCCAATATTGCTGCAATATTTTATGCCAATATTGGCACAGCATTGTTTAAAAATATTGGCAAAATATAAACACGCCAATAATGTTGCAATATTTCATGCCAATATGGCACAAGATTATTTACCAATATTGGTTAAATGTAAACAACCCAATATTAATTCAATATTTCATGCCAATATTGGCTCAATATTCGTTACCAATATTGGTTAAATATTGGCAAAACGTAAATAACTCAATATTCGCGCAATATTTCATGCCAATATTGGCGCAGTATTCGTTACCAATATTGGTTAAATATTGGCAAAATGTAAACAACCTAATATTGGTGCAATATTTCATGCAAATATTGGCGCAATATTCGTAACCAATATTTGTTAAATATTGGCGAAATGTAAATATCTCAATATTGGTGCAATATTTCACGCCAATATTCGTGCAAAATTTCACCCCAATATTGGCGCAATATTCATTACCAATATTGGTTAAATATTGGCAAATATAAACATCGCAATATTGTTACAATATTTCATGCCAATATTGGCGCAATATAAGTTACCAATATTGGTTAAATATTGGCGAAATGTAAACACCATAATATTGGGGCAATATTTCACGCCAATATTGGTACAACATTTCACCCCAATATTGGCTCAATATTCGTTACCAATATTGGTTAAATATTGGCAAAATGCAAAACTCCAATATTGTTGCAATATTGCATCCCAATATTGGCGAATATTCGTTACCAATATTGGTTAAATATTGGCAAAATGTAAACAACCCAATATTGGTGCAATATTTTATGCCAATATTGGCGCAATATTCGTTACCAATATTGTGTAAATATTGGCAAAGTGTAAACACCCCAATATTTCTGCAATATTTCATCCCAATATTGGCGCAATATTCGTTACCAATATTGGTTAAATATTGGCAAAATGTAAACAACCTAATAATGGTGCAATATTTCATGCCAATATTGGAGCAATATTCGTAACCAATATTGGTTAAATATTCGTAACCAATATTGGTTAAATATTGGCGAAATGTAAATACCTCAATATTGGTGCAATATTTCACGCCAATATTCGTGCAATATTTCACCCCAATATTGGCGCAATATTCATTACCAATATTGGTTAAATATTGGCAAAATGTAAACAACACAATTTTGGGGCAATATTTCACGCCAATATTGGTGCAATATTTCACCCCAATATTGGCTCAATATTCGTTACCAATATTGGTTAAATATTGGCAAAATGCAAACACCCCAATATTGTTGCAATATTGCATCCCAATATTGGCGCAATATTCGTTACCAATATTGGTTAAATATTGGCAAAATGTAAGCAACCCAATATTGGTGCAATATTTTATGCCAATATTGGCGCAATATTCGTTACCAATATTGTGTAAATATTGGCAAAATGTAAACACCCCAATATTGTTGTAATATTGGATGCCAATATTGGCGCAATATACGTTACCAATATTGGTCAAATATTGGCGAAATGTAAACACCCCAATATTGTTGCAATATTTCATGCCAATATTGGCCCAATATTCGTAACCAATATTGGTTAAATATTGGCGAAATGTAAATACCTCAATATTGGTGCAATATTTCACGCCAATATTCGTACAATATTTCACCCCAATATTGGCGCAATATTCATTACCAATATTGGTTAAATATTGGCAAAATGTAAACAACACAATATTGGGGCAATATTTCACGCCAATGTTGGTGCAATATTTCACCCCAATATTGGCTCAATATTCGTTACCAATATTGGTTAAATATTGGCAAAATGTAAGCAACCCAATATTGGTGCAATATTTTATGCCAATATTGGCGCAATATTCGTTACCAATATTGTGTAAATATTGGCAAAATGTAAACACCCCAATATTGTTGTAATATTGGATGCCAATATTGGCGCAATATACGTTACCAATATTGGTCAAATATTGGCGAAATGTAAACACCCCAAAATTGTTGCAATATTTCATGCCAATATTGGCCCAATATTCGTAACCAATATTGGTTAAATATTGGCGAAATGTAAATACCTCAATATTGGTGCAATATTTCACGCCAATATTAGTGCAATATTTCACCCCAATATTGGCGCAATATTCAATACCAATATTGGTTAAATATTCTCAAAATGTAAACATCGCAATATTTTTACAATATTTCATGTAACTATTGGCGCAATATACGTTACCAATATTGGTTAAATATTGGCGAAATGTAAACACCACAATATTGGGGCAATATTTCACGCCAATATTGGCGCAATATATGTTACCAATATTGGTTAAATATTGGCGAAATGTAAAAACCACAATATTGGGGCAATATTTTACGTCAATATTGGGGCAATATTTCATGCCAATATTGGCAGAATATTCGTTACCAATATTGGTTAAATATTGGCGAAATGTAAATGCCTCAATATTGGTGCAATATTTCATGCCAATATTCGTGCAATGTTTCACCCCAATATTGGCGTAATGTTCATGACCAATATTGGCAAAATGTAAACAACGCAATATTGGTGCAATATTTCACGCCAATATTGGCGCAATATTCGTTACCAATATTGGTTAAATATTGGCATAATGTAAACAACCCAATATTGTCGCAATATTTCATACCAATATTGGTGCAACATTCATTATCAATATTGGTTAAATATTGGCAAAATGTAAACACCCCAATTTTGTTGCAATATTTTATGCCGATATTGGCGCAACATTGTTTGCAATATTTAACAAATATTGATAAAGAATATTGCGCCAATATCGGTATGAAATATTGCAACAATATTGGGTTGTTTACATTTTGCCAATATTTAACAGATATTGGTAAAGAATATTGCGCCAATATTAGCGTGATATATTGCAGCAATATTCGGTTGTTTACATTTTGCCAATATTTAACCAATATTGATAACAAATATTGCGCCAATATTAGCGTGAAATATTGCACCAATATTGCGTTGTTTATATTTTGCCAATATTTAACCAATATTATTAACGAATATCTTGCCAATATTGGCATGAAATATTGCATCAGTATTGCTGTTTACATTTAGCCAATATTTTAGCAATGTTGGTAAACAATGTTGCGCCAATATTGGCATTAAATATTGCATCATTATTGGGGTGTTTACATTTTGCCAAACGTACACAACCCAATGTTGGTGCAATGTTTTCTGTCAATATTGGTGCAACATTATTTACCAATATTGATTAAATATTAGCAAAATGTAATTACCCCAATATTGTTCAAATATTTCATACCAATATTTGTTACAAATATTGGCAAATTGTAAACAACCTAATATTTGTGCATTATTCCATACCAATATTAGTTACCAATATTGATTAATTATCGGAAAAATGTAAAGTACCCATTATTTGTGCAATATTTTCAGCCAACATTGGTTATAATTATTGACTAAAAATTGCGATATTATAAGCACCCCAGTATTTATGCCATATTTTCAGCCAACATTGGTTATAATTATTGACTAAAAATTGCGATATTATAAGCACCCCAGTATTTATGCCATATTTCTTTTCAATATTAAGATGAATTGTTGCACTAATATTTATATATTTTTTTTACCTAATATTAACAAGAAATAGAGCCTCATTTTTTTCACATATAAATTTGCTGATATTTAGCCGTTTTTTGTATTCAATGCTGTGTAAATATTGGAACAAAAAATTGGTTTATACTAGATATTTATATTTTCTCAATATTTCGTCACGGTATGAATTATTGGACTTATATTTGTGGTATTAGTCAATTACATTTTATTTGCAAACATTTTAAAAAATTTAACTAAATTTTTCTCTAAAATTTTCTTACATTTTCTATTCCAATTTTATTTGGATGCATTTATATTTTTAAAAAATTTTAGATTTTATGAGTCGGAAATTGTCGAATAAAGATGTTGGAAAAATTTTTTTTAGATTGATGTAAGAAAAAATTTTTACATTAAATATTCAAACTTTTCAAATTATTGAAAAATCAAACAACATTCCTATAAGTATTCAGTCACATGTAATTCAGATAAAAAATTATTAAGTTATCAATTGATGTTAAGTTTTTTTTTTTTTTTTTTTTTTTTTTTTTGTACAATGAAAAACCACCGAAAATTTCACCACTATTACACAATTATAAATTTTGTTTGCAAGGAAGTCTGAAAATATTTTTTCACCTTCGCCACATTTACATGCATTCTCTATTTTAAAAATGTTTAAATGTGGAATATGTTATAATTTAATATATTCCCAAGCTTGATGCCATGTTTGACACTTACAATTTTGTATGCAATATACATTTCATTTTTACTATGGGATCATTTTCGCCAACTGAAACCCTCTGAAATGAGCATCAAAAGTTCAATATTACAAGAATTTAAAAAAAAAAAAAGAAAAGAAAAGAAAAGAAAAAGAAAGAAACAAAAAAAGAAACAAATAAAAGTTCCTGGAATGTAACAGTTTTGTGAGTGAAAATGAGTTATTTTAAATAGTAACGTTAGAAAATCATTATTAATTGTAATACGGAAATGGTAATTGTAATGACAGTGTAATTTTTAGTTTCCTTTTTATCTCCAACAGTGAATGTAATCGAGATTATACATTATTTCTAATTGCTAAAAAGATTATTTTAAAAACAGTAAAATAGTTTTATTTCACTGTTGACAGGTTTCAACTTATTACCGAGTCATTTTCAAAACAAATAAAATTGAAATTTTATATTTGCATTGTCTACGGTGCATTGAACTAAAACGCCATCATTCACTTTTTCATGTGACGTAGGGGTTTTTTTCTTTCTTTTTCCTTGGATTTTTATTTCTATTTTTTAAAATCATTGAGCAACTTGTGTCACAGTTTTGGTAGGTTAATGGATTTTGTATCGTTACATATGAATTTTTTCCCTGTTAGAATCTTTAATGTTTTTCTTATAATGGATAGATAATATTGTTTGGAGAGAAAAATTTACTCGTTGAAGTTTATATGGATATTTTCTCCTTGATGTAATTTTGCCAGGGCTGTTTTTTTTTTTTTTTTTTTTTTTTTTTTTTTTTTTTTTTTTTTTTTTTTGTTGTTGTTGTTTGTGTTTTTCTGTTATGTTTAATACTAGCAATAAGCTCCTTTATCTGTATTTAAATTTCCTGATTTTTATTTCAATATAGAATTTCTTTCATTCGTTTTCTATAATTAAGGGTATTTAAGCAGGAAATTTAAATACATAAAGAAGGAGCATAATGCTGATATTAAATATATTAGAAAAACAACAACCCTTGCAAATTTACACCACGAAGAAAATATCCACATAAACATCAACGAAAGTAAAATAATTTTTCTCTCCAAATAATACTATCCATCGATTATAAGGGAAACAATAGGGATTCTAACACATAAAAATTCTATATGTAACGATATAAAACCATTCAATTTACCAAAACTGTGGCACGAGTTATTCGACAGTTTAAAAAAAAAAAAAATAGAAATAAAAATCATAGTAAAATAAAAAATAATGTTCATTACATGAAATGTGACTGACTGCGTTTTAATGCACCATGGACAATGTAATTTTAAATTTTCAATTTTATTTGTTTTGAAAATAGCTCGGTAATTAGTTGAAACATGTCATCAGTGAAATAAAAGTATTTAAAATCATCTTTTTAGCAATTAGAAATAATGTTTTAATGAGGGTGTTATTTTATGTTAATTAAATAGAAGATTATATTTTAATAGAAATGATGTAATTTTCAGAAATATTTTCATTTGTACATACCAAGCATTTGAGCATAAATAAATTGCAGAATTTTAATATATTTAGATGCAGAAATAAAGTTCAGTGAATTCTCGTCACCACTGATACAGTTATAGCAACATACAATATAGTGAAGGAGCAAATTCTTCTATTTTATGTGTGAAGTAGTTTTCCTGACCGGAAACATTTTATTTTAGATTTTTCATTTTAATCATAGTTTATTACGTGTTATTTTATTTACATAGATTACGCAATATTATTCCTCAGTAAATAATCTGTGTTTTTCCGCGGCCAATGCATAATTACATGCAATCCTTTTATTAAGGTTAAATTTTATGATAACCATTAATTTTTTCTTTTAAATACAATGACACATTCACTGATGAGGTCGCACTTTTAACTGGTGTAATTCAATTATAGAGAGAAAAGCTTAACATGATTGCCCCATTTTGAAGAAATATCATAAAATGCGTTTAAAATTTGAATTAAAATATGAAACTGGAAATAAATAAAAAAATAGATTTAATATGCATATCTACAAAAAAAAAAAAAAAAAAAAAAAAAAAAAAAAAACTTTTATTTCAAAAAATAATTATCAAAATTGGTTTTCCAGAAAGCTCAGGACTGACGACTGAAAGAGCCGCCTGGTCATTTAAATATACTTAAGTAAAAGAGAGAAAAAAAAAGCAATTAATATGAACAGCATCTTATACGGGAAAAAATTTCTATTAATGGTTAAATATTTCACTGGATTATCATCAAATTACAAAACATTAGGAATATGGCAATGAAAATAAATACCTTTTTCAAATTTAAGAATACCGCCAGTGGGAAAAATTTCCCATTAGCGGTTAATGCTTATGTGTACCATAATTACTAAGCAATCATGCATTGCTAAACATTCACTATTTAGTACTGCTTTATATAAACACAAACATAATACTACATATTCCATTTTATATTGCAGTTCTGTTGTTTTTATCATTGTCAGTAACTGCAAGTAAAAGTTTTTATTCTCATGTGTCCATTAAATCACACAATGCTAATTTTGAGTACGACATTTATCACGAAATTCAAACTTTACTATGAACATTAACTGGTATCATTGAAATATTTTTGCTTGAATATTTATCAACATAAGAAATAGCACTTAATTATTTTGCCAATGTGGTCTGTTTATTACTTTTTTTCACAAGATCCTATTTTATGTGAAAATTTTTCTTATACATGAAATAATTATTATCATAATTTTGTTAATTAGAAATTATCGCAATACTATGGTTATAACATTAGATGCCCAAATAGACATTTTTAATAACATACTTGGTAGATATATGCAACTGTCATTTAACTGTTTCAGCTCTTATGTAACTTTTAATTTATTTATTTTTATCATTACATTTGTGAAGAATTCAGTTTTTCAGATTGCCTTATAAACCGCTATATAAAACGTATAAAACGTGAAATATATTTTCGAAGAACTGAAGATAGTAATAAAATATTTTCGAAACCACCCATGTTTTCATATTGATATTTTCACATGGGACACTAAAACTGTGAAAATATTTTATAAATAAATTTCAACATATTTCAATAATTCCCTTAATTAACGTAGCATTAGACTATGGGCTTTTGCCATCACATTTTTGTGAAAAGTTATCTTCTGGAAAAGTAATCAGCCAAGACAAAATTTCCACTGACAACTTATCATCAGACTAGCATGAAAAATATTAATTTTTTTTACATACATTCATTCGTGTTAGATGCAATAATATATAAACACTAAAAAAATATATAGAAATCTAAAAATTAATAGAAGCATAATAGAAATATAAACATTATTTTTATTTTTAAGAGAAATACACAAATAATTTTGAATATAATTTAAATATTAACTAATATTTTTTTTTTCAGCTACACATTCTGTTCACTTTAATGATCAATGTGCCATTTCTTTATTTCTTCTCCGACTTGAGATATTTTCTACACTTTCTTGATTACAGCATCTATAAAAAATAATAATCGTAATTATTATTTTTTAAATTGTTACTGAAAATACAAATGTTAACACACTGTAAATCTTAAACTAATATTCATTTCCTAATATAACTATAAAAATTTGATCGTAATCTCAGAAAGCGTATATTCAATTTATATGTACTACCATTTTCTAAAGCGTTATGTAATACTTTACACATTTTTTAAAACACACTAATTTTTGATTTTTTTAAAAAATATTATTATTATTTATTAATTTCCACCGAGCGAAACCAAATTTGAATAAATTTACTCGGAAATTAATAATACTCTCTTTAAATTCATTATATGGTTAAATAAGATTCTGCAATCTGTTAATCCTTTCCGACTCAAAGTACTTGTTTTGCTAATTTTTTGAAAAAAAATTAATAACAGCAGGACTTAAAAACAAATTCATTTGAAAATAAGTAAAACCTTTTCTTCGGTTATACTTTAAAAGGCAAAAGTTATTTTCAAAACAATGGGTGGTGGTGTGGCATTTGGGAATTAAAATTAATTGAGCAGAATTTAATCCAACATTTCGGAAAGTGTTATGAGAATCTATTTTGCAAGAAATAGCACCATTGGTGAAAAAATGGATGCCTGACTCTATTAATATTTTGCATTAATTAAAAGAAAGAGTGGTACTGATATTTCTTTTTTCAAGTCAGAGATACTTCAGTTTCAAGGGACTGCTGCAATCTGCTTGGCCTATGTTTTACAAAATTGCTTTTTTCTTCCCATTATCCGAAAATTGTACCCTTCCTGTCTCTCGATTTTTTTATAAAGTATTTCTATTGTCACATCTATTAGAAATTTTGGTTCCGTACTGAATATTATCTATCTCGCTGATTCTTGAAAATAGAGTTCTAACTTTTAAACATTAAAGGTAATTTTGAGAAGCAAAAAATATGGATTGAAATGTAAAAGTCCCTTTTAGAATGTATAATGTGGTAATGAAAACTAAAAAATATTCATAATAAATCGTCGTAGTTTTTTACAATTGAAAGCTTTGCCAGAGTTAAGGCAGATACATTGTTGCTTTCAATTTATGTTAATGTCCATTTAAAAATTTCCAGTGTATCGTTGATGACATCAAATGTCTATAAATCAACCTGTTCAGCTAATTTTTGTGCTGGTCTTGCATACACTTCTTTTTTAATATCTTTCTTTATTATTAAAATTATTCATTTTTGGAATAGAATTTAACTCATATTGTAATGGAGATTTTTTACCCACTGTTACCATTTTAAAAAGATCAAATAATAATCTTTAGAAACACTTTTCAATTGATAAATGTGTTTAAACATGAATTTTAAATAAGAAACAAAACTTTAAAATATTTTAGCTATTACATGCGAAGCATTTTATGCCGAAAATTATATCTCATTTAAAACATTTTTTACAGCATTCATAATATGATATTTTAATTAAAATGTCTTTTAGATATAAGTATTGAAAAAGAAAGAAACTTTTAAAATCATTTAACTATTAAATATGCAAAATACATTTAAATTATGAAAATAGTGCGGTATTTAAATGTTATAAAATAAAGCCCACGAGACACCGATATTTTTTCCTTAGCAATTTTAAACAAATTGTTTTTCCAATGTTTAACTGATATTTTTTCACTAGTCCTAAAAACAACAGTCATCTGTTGGGACTGTTGTTTTTAGGACTAGGATCTGTTGGGATCGATGTAACTTTCGGAACTGAAAAGTCACTTTCAAAAAATAAATGAAAGCAGACTAATTACAGAAGTTCGCCACTAATTGAGAAAATATTACTTAATCTTCCATAATCGGGTAATGTTTTCAAATCAGGGCAAATATGCATAGTTTTAGAGTCTGTGGGGCAAGCATAATTGTTGATGAACATCTCTCATAGTGGGCAGTATTTTTTAATAATGCTGAAGTTAATATGAAAGGAAACATGTGATCAATACAGGAATCGTGATTTTTTTATATTTTTTTAATAAAATAAAAAAATTCGATTTTTTTATTTATATCGGATTTTTTTTATTTAAGTCAGATTTTTTTTTTTTAAATCTCACACAATATTATTGTTTTTATATAACTCTTCTTTTAATTTATAGAATACAAATTATACATTTACATACATGCATGTTATAAGTATTTTCAGTATATATTATTAATATTACACAATTTACATAAATAATTCAGAGGTAAAATTTTAGGCTAAGGAAAAATTTTTATTACACAAAAGGCATGGAAAAGAATAATTCAAAAATCAATTCAACATTCAGTATTTTAGTTAAAATAAAAACAACTGCAGCATATGAAAATTGTAAATAAATTTGAAAATTAATTGTAAATTAAGTTATTAACTTTTGTTGTTTGTTTTGTTAAAGTGCTGTACAGAAAAACGAGTTAAACAACTTTATGAATCTATTTCTACTTTTCAATTGCGCCAAACAAAAGGCAGTAAACATTTGTTTCACTGAAGTAGATGAAGCTATTGCAGTAAAAAGTTAGTTGATCATGAATTCTATAAGTTTTTGACTATCAGACTTTTCAATAACTGAAACAAATACCTTACATTTCACATTCTAAAAAGGCTGAGATCTATGTTAGATTAAAGCAAAAATTCATTGAATGGTTCGGATTTTGGTCAAACTTTAATATAATAGTCATCAACAAAGTGAAACACAAAAAGTCATACAGTTTTATTTTATCTCAACTTGCAGAAATTTTTTTAATTACCAGTAACTAAATATTCCAATATTAAATATATTTCTGCTTAGATTTCCTCACTGTTGCAAGATTATTTTGAAAGCATTTTTTTCTAAACTTTACATTGTATTGTATTTATTGACAAAATTAGGCTTTATCTTTCTAAAAGCTGTTTCATTATCTGTATTATATAAAATTAAATTACATTAAAAAGTACATAAATATGTTTGTTTACATCTTAAATTTATTGAAAAATAACTGAAAAGAAAAACTGATTTAAATCAATGATTTTTTAAAAAATCAATTGATTTAAATCATGATTAAAATCAAGCTGATTTAAATCAACGAACCCTGGATGAATATAGCTGAAACAAGCAAACATAAAAATACAGAAGTAACAGGCATGAAATTTGGGAATAAGAAAAAAAATTATCTATCTTTTTCCATGTATAAAATAGAGCTAAACTCATAATATTTCGACATTTTAGTATACACTAAAATAAAATTAAACTATACATATAATTGTTATTTTTTTTACATAGTTATTTTGTTTTTAAAACTTAAAATTATCTAGAAAAAAAACTAACAAATAATGTATAGCTTCATTAAATTGAAGAAAAAAAAAAAGAAAAGAAAATTGAAGACAGTGAGTTTAGTAAAAATATAAATCTAAATACGTGTAATGATGTATGTGAATTACAGAGAATAATATCTGAAATAATGTTATTTTGAGTGGCTTGATTGTTTAGGATTTTACCCTTGTCTATCAAAAAAGAAAAGAAAAAAAATCTGCCTGCTCAGCTTTTGACGAGTTTTTCATTTCATTTTTCTGCAACACCTGCTTTTATCAAAATAATTAATATATATGTATGTATTTTTCTATTTACGCAAGATTCAAAGAAAGCTACGAAAAACTTCGAACGGTTAAGCCGACAGACGCGATTGTGTTCGAACTCAGTATCTCCCGTTTACTAGCTTCGAGGGCATAACCAATCAGGCACTAGTGGGGCTGACATATTGTGAATTGACAATGTTGTGATTTTTTTTTCTTTTTTTTTCAACCCTACCATTCCTATGTTTTCTTTTTGGTAAGAGTTGGCCCTACCAAAAACTTATCGATATAAAAAGTGTAAATAATATTAAGAAGTTTTATAATAAAATTGATTTTAATATTTTGAGAATTGACGAGGTTTTGAATTTTTTTTCTTCCTGAAATCCTATTTTTTTCGCCTTTTGGGCCGATTTTTAATTTTGTTTCATTCACAAATCCTTCAAAAATACATCGTACATAAATTTTTGGCCCTTCTTTTCCTAGAAGTAATGATAATAGATTTAAGGCTGTTCTAAAATAAACAAGTTGGAAATTGCACGTGAAGCGTAGCAAATTAGGTGCGTTCGTACGATAGCGAAGTTTTAAAAATATTACTTTCATATATCAATCTCATAAAATTGTAAATAGTGAATTACAATTAAAACGCTCATCAAACAATGTTCTCCCTATACCATTATGTAATGGAATACTTTTGTTTGGCCTTGTAAATCAATAACAAATGTTCTTTGCACCACAAATTATGTATGATGTATATTATAATATGTACTTTATAATTGCATATAAATTTTATTAAGTCCGCATGAGTGTAACACGATTAAAATGTATTTGAAACATTTTTTCCCATTGACCGTAATGTAACGGAATACTTTTTATTGTCCCTGTAATTGATCTATGCATCCGATTTTCATAAAATTTGAAATAACTCGACAAAATTATGTAATAATTATGTATTTTAAATTTCAAACGTATAGAATTTATTTGAAACTTTTTCCCCATTGACCATAATGTAATTGAATACTTTTGATTGCCCCTGTAATTGATCTATGCACACGATTATCAAAATATTTGAAATGACTCGACAGAATTATGTAATAATTGCGTATTTTAAATTTCAAACGATTAAAATGCATTTGAAACTTTTTTCCCCATTGACCGTAATGTAACGGAATTCTTTTGATTGTCCCTGTAATTGATCTATGCATCTGAGTTTCATAAAATTTGAAATAACTCGACAAAATTATGTAATAATTATATATTTTAAATTTCAAACATATAGAATATATTTGAAACTTTTTCCTAATTGACCATAATGTAATTGAATAATTTTGGTTGCCCCTGTAATTGATCTATACACACGATTATCAAAATATTTGAAATGACTCGACAGAATTATGTAATAATTGCGTATTTTAAATTTCAAACGATTAAAATGCATTTGAAACTTTTTTCCCCATTGACCGTAATGTAATGGAATACTTTTGATTGCCCCTGTAAATGATCTATGCATCCGAGTTTCATAAAATTTGAAATGACTCGACAAAATTATGTAATAATTATGTATTTTAAATTTCAAACATATAGAATATATTTGAAACTTTTTCCTAATTGACCATAATGTAATTGAATAATTTTTGTTGCCCCTGTAATTGATCTATACACACGATTATCAAAATATTTGAAATAACTCGACAGAATTATGTAATAATTGCGTATTTTAAATTTCAAACGATTAAAATGCATTTGAAACTTTTTTCCCCATTGACCGTAATGTAATGGAATACTTTTGATTGCCCCTGTAAATGATCTATGCATCCGAGTTTCATAAAATTTGAAATGACTCGACAAAATTATGTAATAATTATGTATTTTAAATTTCAAACGATTCGGTTGGGTAGTTTTTGCGTTGTTATATGCGGACGGAGAGACGGACGGACAGACGGACGGACTGAACGACCACTATAGGTGCTACGTATTATATAATTACGAACGCACCTAAAAAGGGCAACTTTGTGGCAAGTTTTAATTTATTTTTGTTAGAAAAGTTTTTTCCTAATTGTAATGAAACTAGCAGGTATTGTTGAGAAACTATCAAATTGCACTCATTTTTCAATTATATATATATATATATATATATATATATATATATAAACGCGATATTTCAGTTTAAGCCGTCAAAGTTGACGTTTTTTACGCATTTTGCCTACGGAAGCAGGTAAACCGATCGAAAAGCAGGAGAAAAACGATTGATCACGTGATCGAGATTGCTTATAACTTCATAGATAATTTAATGATCATAAAACTGAAAACTAAGTTTGATTCAAAACTGCTTTCCTAGTCAGGCCTTCCAATTTTATATTATTTACCCATCATACGTAGTATAGGGTAAGTCTTGCAATCGTTTTGAAAATAAAAATAAAAAAAAAAAAATTTGACGGATTTACACGTTTCGGACACTGGAGATTCCGAAAAACATATTTTTAGAAAAAAAAAATTTTCCGTCCGTCCGTCTGTGTGTCTCTCTGTCTGTCTGTCTGTAACCGCTCTATCTCCCGAACAAATTGAGATAGAGACTTGAAATTTTGTATGTGCTTAGTATGTAAGAATGGGACGAAGCCTATTTAATATCGGTAACCTCGATTATCCGGAACTATATTTTTAGGTCTCTCGAAAAATTCGTTCTGATGAAAGGTATATAAAAATTTTCGATTTTTTTTATTTTAACTAGTGGACCTAAAAGGCAATAAAATAACACAAATTTTGCGCACAAAACAAAGTCGATCGGATTATTAGTTGTCGAAATATTTCTAATCCTGTTTTCCACATTCTTTATTTTTTCAAGACCCTGTATTTCATTCAAATTTCAATTCAAAGATATCTTTTAATTGGAAATGAGACACTTAATTTGATGCAAGAAACCGTTAGTGAATATGATTAATATTTTTGGAGTTATAAGAATGTTTCTTTTTATGCAATTCCGTGCTACTTGAATTGTTTGGCGTTTCATACAATTTATCGAAATTGGTTCATCAGAAATTCATTAATAGAGCATGATGATGTGTTAAAAATACTTAATTATACGTTTATATTTTTTTTGGAATTGTAATGCATTTTATAAATTATTTATATATGTTAAATTTTCATATATTATGTTATGCATATCCATGATGGGTAAGTATTACGGTGGCCTCCAACGACTAGTATTTCTGTTAAAAAATGAATTTGTAAATGTTTAAAAACATTTTGCGCTTGTTGAACGGAGCAGTTCAGAACACCCTTAAATTGGTTTGCTATCATATATTTTACAATATAAGGCTTTTTCCTTTTTCTTTCTTTCTTCCTTTTTTTTTCTTTTAAATTTTTTCTTCTATTTTCAGCCACTTGATATTTTATATAAATTTGGAAGAGATTTGTGCAGAATAATAGAAGTTAAGCAAAATATATAAGAACCAATAACAAATTTTGATAAGTGATTGACGGAGGGTTGGGTGTTTAGTGTGTGTTTGATCATAAGCTGAAAATTTCAGATACATTTTCTTAATGAAAAAGGAGAATTTATTTGTCATCTCATCCCATACAATATTTTTCTTGGAAAAAAAAAAAAAAAAGAAGAAGAAGGGGGGGGATACATATTTTTGTATTGTGCAGTATATAGCTTTTTATATATATATATATATATATATATATATATATATATATATATATATATATATATATATATAATTTTTAAATTACAAAATTTCTAATGTGTATTAAGCAACATAGCGTTGAAGTTACAGTAGCGCTTTTATTTTTCTCCATGTGTGTAACTCGGTAGAATAAAGTGTTTCTAAATTATGTAATAAAGCTCGAAATGATAATGCTGTTAAAGAGAGATTTTTCTTTCTGAACCTAAACGTCACGGGAATTTTTCTGTTGTTACAAAGAAAAGGGACATTACCGTTGGACTTTTTGCATTAAATTATTTGTCATTTCTTTTATACATTTAAATTTTTGTGAGGAGTAAAAACAATACATTTTGTGACGTGTTAAAAATCAAACAATTTTAATCTGGAATCAAATCATGATTTTAATTTTTTTTTATTCTTTTTAGGCCAGTGATTAAAATTGTAAGTTTTCTAAATGTTTAAAAAAACTGAAGAAAAGTATTAAAAACTAACAATGATGATCATAATTTGGAAAGCTTTTACAGGCACTTTTCTAAGCTTAATATCTTGGGATTATAAAAAATTAAGCACCGTATTTATGAACATAAAAAAAAATGCATAGACATTTTTTTTACTCTCCTTATATAGTTACTAAACAATAAACATTTTTTTAATACCAGTGTCGAAACTAGGATGGAGCAAGCGCTGAATGTGCTCCAGGCACCACTAATAAAAAATAACAAAATAACTTACCGAAGGTACCGGTATATCAAGCTACTGTCCAAAGTAGGTTAAAACTGATACGATATTTCAGACATTATCATAATGACAAGATTTGGATTACATATGCATATGAGTAATTGATTGCAGTAAGTAAATTTTAAAAGAAATCAACCTAAAAGTATCAAGATTTATTTATATTCTAGAAGGCACTTTATATTAATAAAATCCAATGGAAACTTCCGCTTATAAATTAATTTTTGAAAGAATGGATTTAGGGCGGGGAGGGCGAGGGCAAAATTCACTCTTGAATAAAATTTTATTTCACATTTTCTCATGAACTAATGCCCAAGGGTGATTCTGGATGAAAAACTTTTTCGGAAATTCGCATCGCATTTTCGGAAATCGGGGGGGAGGGGGTCGTGATTCCCCCCCCCCTGAATCCAGCGATCTACGGACAAAATTCGGCGTTTTCCCGCTATCTTCAGACGAAATCAGCAATATTTTAACAAAATCGGCGATTTATTGCGATCTTTTGCCGAAATCAGCGGTTTTTCCGCGATCTTTTGTCGAAATCGGCGTTTTCCCATGTTTTCTTTAAGTGAAATCATCGTTTTTTCGACTATCTTTAGACAAAATTTGCATTTTTACGCGATTTTTTCTCGAAAACGGCGTTTTATTCCCGCGATCTTTTGATGAAATCGGCGTATTTTTTCAAATATTCTTTTGACAAAATATTTTTAAGCGATCTTTTCTCGAAAACGGCGTTTTTTCCCGCGATCTTTTAACGAAATCGGCGTTATATCCGCAATCTTTAGACGAAATCGGCGTTTTCCCGTGGTCTTCAGAAGAAATCAGCGTTTTATCTACGATATTTGGTGAAATTGCCGTTTTTTCCGCGTCCGCACAGGAAATTCGCGTTTTTTATCGATATTTTGACAAAGTTCGTTTAGAAAAACATTGAGTAAATCGTCGTTTTTCCACGAAATATTGATGAAATGTATGCTATTGCCCTTTGTCCTATGTCCTTTCACGAAATTTGCATTTCTACGTAATTGTTTTTTCCGCGCGCAAAACCATACAAGTTGGCAACTATGCGGAACTGATAACCCAATTTCAAATTTTCGGAAGAATATGCCTTAAATTTTCGGAAATTTCGGAATTTTCGGACGAGCATCACCCCTACTAATGCCCTTTTTGGGAACAAATATACTGCAATATTTTAACAACTCCATATTAAATGTACATATTAATAATTTTAAAGCTTATAAATATATCAATAGAATTTTTATAGTTTTTCATATAAAATATGCCTGCTACTAATTAATACAATTATAAATTTTCAGTTTTTATAATTTCAGCAATTATTAACAGAGTAAGCAAACAATTACAGATTTAATTGTTTTGGAAAGCTAAAATTCATTAATTTAATGCAACGGAAAAATAATAAAATTCAGATTTAAAAAAAAAAAATCTTATTTTATTTATTAAAAGATATAAATAATTTATTTTTACTCCCTAGCAACAAGAAGCATTTACAGGTGTGGGCCGTAAATTTTTAAACGGATTACCCTTTTTCTCTTGTCATAAACATTTGAAATAAATTTGAATATCTGATTGTGAAAGCGCATTAAAATCTCTTAAGAGTGAAACCAAAAATGCAGGTGCTTTTCATGTCCAAAACTTTAATTTTTTTTTTCAATAAATATTCAAAGAAATTCCAAATTTATTTATGCCATCTTTCCGAAAAAACTATTTTTTATTAGTCTAAAATTTTATATAGCAATTTTAATGTAATTAATGCATTATTTATGCAATTTATCCATTCTTATCTATGAAATTTAGCTGTCTAAATGATTGGAGAGACAACTTCAAACAGATTACAATTCTAAATATTATGAAGCAAAAACAATATTTATCTATTTTTATTTAATTAACATATATAGTAGTTCGTGATTTATATAAAAATACATTAAAACATATATACAAAAAAAAGCTTTTTTTTTTTTTTTTTTTTTTTTTTCAGAATGATAATTAGAGCTTTCGATTTTCACTGAAAAATTAGTGTTGTACATGCAATTTACCAAGAATTTTTTAGCTTTAAACGAGTGGAAAAGTTAAAAGCATTTTCAGAATTTATAACGCTTACTTTTGAAAGTAGGGCTGTAGCTAGAAGTAAATTATTGAAAGGAGGGGGAGAGTTCAAGAAAAATGTAGGGGGGAGGGACTCATATTTTCTCTTTGCCTTTGTCTCTGACGTAGACAGATTAGCACATATTCACATCGCAGGTACTATATTTCTTTTTAAACTATTCGTAATGGCTTCGTTTTTTGCTAAGAAAAGAAACTGATGCAGAATGAAGAATTCAATTGCATAATTAGCGAAAAAATAAACATAATGTTAGCTTCATATGTGCAAATAGGATGCGAGAGTGTTGAAACGTTTATTTTAGTTACAATAAGGTTTGCGCATGTTAAACCATTGTTTTAATTATAGTTTAAACCGCGTTTTAAACAAACTAGTTCTTTTTCACCAAAAAAAAAAAAAAAAAAAAAAAAAATGTTTTTTTAGAAGAAATCTAGTGACATTTTCTCTTTTTTTCTTTATAATTTACATGTTTCAAATTATTGGATAGAAATAATTTCTACTTTTAACATTTTCAGCATTAAGCATTAGATGTAGTGGGTTTAGGTCATTTTTTTATGTATAAGATTAAAATCAATATGTGTTGGTGAACATATCTTTTGCTCCAAAAAAAGCTTTAAACATGTGAATTGATCAAAGAAAAAATAAGTTAAAAATATTCAATATTTAGCATAAAATATTTTTATTAAAAAAAAAAATGTAGATTATTTAATGCAATTAATATCATGGTGATCTTAAAGATTTTACTCAAGCTGTAAAGGACATTTTTCTTGATTGGGGAGATTATCTTGAAAAATTAAAATCAAAATATGACGTCGAATAAAAGAGTATTCAAAGATTGGGTACTAGGTTATAGCATTTTAATACGATAACATTTTTTCCCTGTTATCTGCTAAATCTAATGACCAAACATATTGACTTCAAATTGTCATACAAAAAACAAAATCTTAAGTAGTATTTGAAATTTATTATTTGAATAACTATAGAAAAGAATATTATTTTCATCAAACTACATACAAATGTTTATAAAGATCTTCAGAGTATCAATGTTTCACTGTGTACAGTAGTTTATTCGTTGAACATAAGACAGTTTGGTAACACTCTTTAAAATAAAATATGATTTTTTTTCAATTTTCTACATCAATTCACTGTAATTATTTAATTTAAATTACCGTAAAATGAAGTTACACTACTTATAATTCAACAATGTCTATTTTTATCAACAAATATGTTTGCATATGTAATAATAAAGGATGTTTTAAAAAACCCGGTTTAAACAGAAAAAAAGGTTTGGTTTAAAAAAAACTTTTGAAAAAAAAAAATCAAGTTTTTTTTTAAACTTTGGTTTAATTTAGTATTTCTGCAAAATTGTGAAAGGGATTCAAAACTGAATTAGATTTTTGAGCAGAATTTCATTTAGATTTTCGGAACAGAAATTCATTTAGTGACGTTGCAATCTTTTCCAGGGGAGGCCCTTTTTTTTTTGGGGGGGGGGGTAGTAAGGGGGGTAGAGCCCCCCCCCCCCTTACTAAAAAAAAGGAATACGGTCCTGTTTCAAAGTGAAGAAAAGCTTTTTTATAAAAAAAAAAAAAAAAAAAAAAAAAAAAAAAAAAAAAAAAAACAGATATTGATAATTATTCACATTTAAAAAAAAATCGATTAAATATTTTAATAAACAAAAATTATGCTAAGACTAGCTGCTTAGGTTTTATAATCAAAATTGTAAAGGTACAATATGTAACAAAAAAAATCTTTAGGAATTAAATAAAAAAAAGTACATTACTACAGGTGTAAATGTATGGTAATCATTCCATTAGTGCTGTAATAATTTCTTATAGGCATGATTCCATTATAGAGCAGGTTAAATTTCCACTTGTCTTACTATGTATTTTAATATGTATATTAATCACCTATTACACTAATGCGTAGCAGAAATAGTTCACAAATAAGGAGAACCTTGTCAGAAATTTTCACCTAAATTTAAGATATGGATTTTCTTTTTAAAATACTTTTAATTAATAGTTATAATTATTGTCCCAGGATTTTTCAAATCCAGCAGCATCCTTGTCAATAGTTATAATTATTATATTCCAGTTTTTTAAATATTATATTAATTATCAAAATATTTAAGCATTCTTATAGTCTCATTCCCAATATGAATAAAAATTTAATTTTTAATAACACAAAATTTATAAAAACTCAAAAGCTCAGTAATGTCTTCCTAACCTATTAATGAAAATTTTCTGTTATAATAATGGACACCCCACAAAAAGTAATTAATATAATTTTGTATGACTATTTAAAACCAGAATTTATTGAAAACATACCAATGAAACAATGTTATTTTCAATTAAATTTAACAATTGGGATATTAAATATTATTAATCAAAAATTTGAGAGAATTATTTTCTATTTAAATTAATTATTGTAAATATTACATGATCAATATTTTCGGATAGACATTATTTTAGATAGATGATTTAAAATACTAAATGTTAGCGAATTAGAGCAATAAAATTACTGAGACAGTGAGAGATTTAGGGGGATAATAATAATAAAAATAAGATATTTTTAAAAAATGCACTATATATACACTGGTGTCCAAAAGTTAAGCATAATTGGTAATTAAGTAATTATTTTTAAGTAATGAAAGAAATATGAATCGGAATGTGCTGAAACTCCAGGTGTGTAAACAAAATAGTACGCGTCACATATTTTCGCGAAGAGTTTTCCCCGAAATCGAACAGGGGACCGTCAACAAATTGAAAAAGAACGAAGATCTTTTGGATAACCCTGTCAAAACTAATGTAGCAAAAGCGTTCAAACTGCACATTATGATTAATTGGCTTATTGTAATGTACTGTGTTAATTTTTACAAGGATAGCATGTATACTCGTAGAGAAATTAAGGTTTTTATAAAAACAGTCCTAAATTTTTCCAAGTTTTTTGCTTATAATTTGCAGAGTTCTTATTATAAAATAATATTCTTTTCTGAAAATATGACAAACATCATTGTACACAATACCCTGTCATCAGAATTTAAAAATAATAAAAATTGTATGAAAAATGAGTATGTTTAGTAAATAATTTTTCATTGCGCATGCGTCAACGATATCAAAATGTCATTTGCATATTGTGTTAGCTAAATGTATAGAACAACTTCTGTAAAAGTTTCAAAAACATTGCTTGAAAATTCTGAAAATGGGAGCCTACAGAATCAACTCAAAATCCGTTATTCCTAAAGGAAGCAAAAAAATCAGGGGTTTTACCTAAATATAGCTGTACGTGCAATATTGTGTAGGCACTAAACAATGGAATATGGATACAGCCCCTCATCTTTTTGCTTCATTTAGGGAATAAAGTATTTTGAGATGATTCTATAGGCTCCCATTTTCAGAATTTTCAAGCTATGTTTTTGAAATTTTTACAGAAGTTGCTCTATACATTTAGCTAACACAATATGCAAATGACAGTTTGATATCGTTGACGCATGCGCAATGAAAAATTATTTACTAAACATACTCATTTTTCATACAATTTTTATTATTTTTAAATTCTGATGACAGGGTATTGTGTACAATGATGTTTGTCATATTTTCAGAAAAGAACATTATTTCATAATAAGAATTCTGCAAATTATAAGCAAAAAACTTGGAAAAATTTAGGACTGTTTTTATAAAAACCTTAATTTCTCTACGAGTATACATGCTATCCTTGTAAAAATTAACACAGTACATTACAATAAGCCAATTAATCATAATGTGCAGTTTGAACGCTTTTGCTGCATTAGTTTTGACAGGGTTATCCAAAAGATCTTCGTTCTTTTTCAATTTGTTGACGGTCCCCTGTTCGATTTCGAGGAAAACTCTTCGCGAAAATATGTGACGCGTACTATTTTGTTTACACACCTGGAGTTTCAGCACATTCCGATTCATATTTCTTTCATTACTTAAAAATAATTACTTAATTACCAATTATGCTTAACTTTTGGACACCAGTGTATATTATATATATATATTATATATATATATACACACATAATATATATATATGTGGTATATATTATATATATGTATATATATATATATATGTGTGTGTGTGGAAAAATTTATCAACCTCGCGAAAATAATTAAAAACAACTTTTGTAAACATCTTTGTGTTATTATGCTTTGATAAGGGCTGAACTAACAGAATAAAAAGGCGACAGAAAAGAAGCATGCATAAATAAAATAATATTGAGAGAGAGATGATTTTAAATTTTTAACATATTTGGTAATTTAGATATGAAATACAGTTCTATATTGTTGTATATTGTACTTACCTTAAATTTAAAATCGACGAGTTGAAAGGAATTTTAAAAGATCTCCAGCAATTTTGAAGCAGCAATTCCAGCAATTCTGTCATGGCATATATGAAAAGAAAAGAAATAAACATTACTATCAAATATGATTAAACAATAAAGTTATAAACAATATATATATGGACCCTTCCCCCCTTTTCATATACTGAAAAAAATAATAATAATTAATAATAAAACTCACTGGTATTGAAGACACCCGCTCCATATAATGTTAATCCTATTAGTAGGTTGTTTTTCAAATTTCTAGTTTAATTTTGAATATTTAAAAAAAAAAAAAAAAAAAAAAAAAAAAAAAAAAAAGAATTAGCCATTTTTAATAAAGTTGAAAAAATGTCTATGAATTCGACTTGTCTATCCGTTTTTCCACACTCTTACTCACATAAACATACTCGGATTTTCATGCGATTATATACAAGTATAATACTTGTATTCATAAAACTTATTTAAGGTCGCCAAAGCATGTTTGGTATTGCATATGAGATATGTACGATTAATGGTTCACTTATAGGGACACTGAAAAAATTCGATAATATTACGGTATTGGGGGAAAATCGTTTGGAGAATCTTTTAATGACATGGCGATATTTCAAATGTATTGAAACTGACATAAACTGTTGCATTTCACAACGATAATGTTAAAAGAGAGCATCATAGCACTTTTTATTAATTTACAATGACACGCAAAAGAAATCGGTTACTGTTTTTTCGTAATAATTGCTAGAGAGAACGTTTTAAAATTCGGCATGCGGATGCGCTTTTAAATTTAATTAGGTTTTTTACCTATCACTCCTTATACATAAGCTTTATGCCTCATATGCAGGGCTGCGCAAAAGTAAAGTACTCATATACCATTCTCCTTATTAGAGGAAGTTTCTGAAATGGTATTTTCAACTGAAATACGTGTATCTCTTAAATGAACCAAATTTTTGAATGCATGTTGTTAATAGATACAAATCTCTATATCATATACAAAAGGCTGCTAAAAAATTCAGATAATTTCTGATTGTAGATGGGAACAGCTGAAATTCAGTTTTGAAATGCGTTATATAGTTATATATTTTTAAATGAAGCATATTTTAATTGGTAAACAACAGAAAAGGTGACTGGTGAAAAGTGACAAAAAACCAAGAACGGAAAACACGTGACCGGGAAAAAAGTGACAAGGGGAAAAAAATGAGCTGAAAAGTGACAACGAGTTGATAAATGTTGAACTTTTCGATAAATAAGTGCTAAAAATTTAAGTGGTAACATACAGTTTTGTATGCTCTGATCAGTAGCATAAGTATTTTCATATATTTTAATTGAATAAATAATGGGAATGTCAAAAACAAAAATGTTATTATTGATGTTTCTATTGCATTCAAATATATATTTCATTTTAATTACTAAAACAAAACCCATAGGTAATATAAAATATTAAACTTAGTTTCAATAAGAAGAATTGATTTAAAAAATGATAAGATATTTCATTGACTGATGGTAAAAGAAAATTAAATTAAAATAAATTAAATTAAAAATTAAAAAATAATTTCATTATCAAGAATTGAATTTTAAAAATGATAATATTTTATTAACTGATAGTAAATTAATAAAAAATAATTATATAAATAAAGAAAATTGAAGATGAAAAGTCATTTTCATTGACTAGAATTGATTTTAAAAATGATACTATTTTATTAACTCACAGTAACTCAATAAAAATAAATGTATAAATAAATAAAATAAAATATAAACGAAATAAATATAAATAAATAATAATAATTATTATAATTATATATTTATATTTTACATATTTTTATTATATATTAAATTATTATTACTATTGTTTTTTAACTATACACAATATATACAGGGTGATTCCGAATTTTTTTTACAATAAAAGAGGGGTGATAGTACACATCAAGACAAAAAATACTAAATAGGAGACCAAGGGTCCAAAACGTTTTCCTAAGGAAATAGCCGCCGTTAAAGTTTAGGGACCAAAATTTCAAATAAACATAAAAAACTGAAAAATCGGTTGATTGATTTGCGGTTTTCACTAAAATTATTCTTTATGTCGGCATTTTCTTGAAATTAAATTATAAAGATAAATTTCAAAAAATGCCGATAGAGGGCGCTTTAGACTTTGGAGTAACGAACAACTATTTTTTGCCGGTATTTTTTGCATCTCATTAAATGTTTTCGTAAACTTAGACTCAAACTTAAATTTTGAGCTCAAAATCTGTAGTTGGGAGTGGTTAAGTAACACAAACTGAGCTGTGTTCAGAGGGTTCAAATTTCAAATGATTATAAAAAACGGAAAAATTGGTCGATTGATTTGCGGTTTTCGCTAAAACTATTCTTTATTTAGGTATTTTCGTGAAAATAAATTATAAAGATAAATTTCAAAAAATGCCAATAGAGGGCGCTTTAGACTTTGGAGTAACGAAACACTCTTTTTTGGCGTTATTTTTTCCATCTTTTTAAATGCTTTCGTAAGCTTAGACTTGAACTTAAATTTTGAGCTGAAAATCTGACTAGCTGGGAGTGGTTAAGTAGACAAACTTAGCTGTGTTCAGAGGGTTCAAATTTTAAATAATTGTAAAAAACGGAAAATTGGTGGATTCGTTTGCGGTTTTTGCTAAAACTAATTTTTAAATCAGCAGTTTTCTTGATCAATCAGTGTTTTCTTGGAAATAATTTTTAAAGATAAATTTCACAAAATGCCGATAGAGGGCGCCTTAGACATTGGAGTAGCGTACAACTATTTTTAACTGCTATTTTTTTAATCTCATTAAATGCTTTCAAATGCATAGACTTAAATTTTGGGCTGAAATTCTGAATCGTTGGGAGTGTTTAAATAGCGAAAAATTGAATTCTGCTCGAGGAGGAGAGAGGGTTAAATTTTAACTTCTGAACACACTTCAGCTTGCGCTTCTTAACTCCTTATAACGATTCAGGATTTGAGCTCAAAATTTAAGTTTAAATCTTAGCTTCCGAGAACATTTAAAATGCTTTTGCAAGCATTTAATTAGAACCAAAAAATAATGGTTAAAATGAATTGTTGGTTCCTCTGAAGTTTAAGGCGCCCTTGATTTATCTTTAAAAATTATTTTCAAGAAGATACTGACTAAAGAATAGTTTTATTTTAAACCGGAAACGAATCGACCAATTTTTCCATTTTCTATAATTACTTTAAATTTGAACCTCCCCCTCCCCCTTGAACACAGTTCACTTTGTGCTACTTAACCACTCCCTACTATTCAGATTTTCAGCTCAAAATTTAAGTTTAAGTCTAACTTTCCTAAATCATTTAAAGAGATGCAAACAATAACGGCAAAAAATAGTTGTTCGTTACTCCAAAGTCTAAAGCGCCCTCTATCGGCATTATTTGAAATTTATCTTTATAATTTATTTTCTCGAAAATACCTAAATAAAGAATAGTTTTAGTGAAAACTGCAAATTAATCGACCTATTTTTCCGTTTTTTTTAATCATTTGAAATTTGAACTCTCTGAACACAGCTCAGTTTGTGTTACTTAACCACTCCCAACTACAGATTTTGAGCTTAAAATTTAAGTTTGAGTGTAAACTTACGAAAACATTTAATGAGATGCGAAAAATACCGGCAAAAAATAGTTGTTCGTTACTCCAAAGTCTAAAGCGCTCTCTATCGGCATTTTTTGAAATTTATCTTTATAATTTAATTTCAAGAAAATGCCGACTTAAAGAATAATTTTATTGAAAACCGCAAATCAATCGACCGATTTTTCCGTTTTTTATGTTTATTTGAAATTTTGGTCCCTAAACTTTAATGGCGGCTATTTCCTTAGGAAAACGTTTTGGACCCTTGGTCTCCTATTTAGTATTGTTTGTCTTGATGTGTACTATCACCCCTTTTTTATTGTAAAAAAAATTCGGAATCACCCTGTATATTTATATAAATGCATATTGTATAGTATTGTAAATATATTGTTACATACAATATTGTATAATATATATGCATGATTATATTATATTAAATTAATGCTATTATTACTATTATTTATATTTATTTTTTAATATATATTATTTATAATTTTAATTATGTATGATAATTTGCATATTATATAATTATAATTATTATTAAATTGTGCATTAAATTATATATTAGTGTTTTATTATGTTTATATATTCATATCTACATAATATATTTATATATTATGATATATATAATATATAATATAATAGTAATAATAAATTTTTTATAATAAATAAATAATGAAATAATAATATATAAGTATTAAATAAAAAATAAAAATAAATGTATAAATAAATTAAATTAAATATTAAAAATTATGCACATTAATAAAAAAAATAATTTATTTTTGTATTTTTAGTATTTTTTTCCATTTTAATTACCTTTTCTCAACCATATAATAAATCGATAAAAATTGCATTGTTATTTCTAGCAAGTTTGTGATTTTCGCCATTACTTTTATTATTGTTATGTACCCCCAACCAACCTGCTACATATTCATAAGGGTACGAGTACAAGTACCCCTTTTTGGTAATGGCTGGCCTTCAAGTATGATAAAAATGAAACATTTGTAACAACTTTAATTTTTATTACTTATTTATCTACAAGTTTTCAGTTTATCACAATGTACAATATTTATCAATTCCTTCTCACTTTTCCGGTCATTTTTTTCCCCTAGTCATCTGTTTTTTCCGATCACTTTTCAGTGTTATTTTTTGCCGCTCTTGTATTTTCTGTCACTTTTTTTTTTTTTTTTTCTAGATTAATTTAAATTTTTTTAAACAGTGTAGTTTTTTTACATTATTATGAATGTGTTGAAAAGTGCTTCATGGTGGGTAATTTTTAAAAAATCTTACCAGCCAAGGATTTATTTTATTTATATTCACCAAGGATTTGTTTCTGGTAATATTTCTATTGTTTATAGTTTTCCAAAAACTAAAAATTCACTCACCTTGTGTGGAAATCCAGTCGCCACTGGCGAGCAAAATGATGTATTTCCCCACCCCAGTATAAACCTATGTTTGACACATGAGTTTTTTTTTTTTTTTTTTTTTTTTTTTTTTTGCATAGGATGGCTAAGCTGGATCTCTAATATGGCGGTTTTTTTACTTTTTCGATTTTAGTTTTGTTTTTTAAAAAAGGATACTTTTTTTTTCGAAACCGATTTAGAATCTCAAAGTAGCTTTATTAAAAAAATCTGCAACCTAAGCCGAAAATTAAAAAATAGCCGCATTAGAGACCGAGCTCAGCTATACTATACAAAAAATCGTTTAAAAATATTCAAAATTAATGAGAAATTCGAAACAATCTAGCGGAGTAGTAATTTCACCAACAAAATCTAAATTAAGCTCTGAGAAAAAGCCAGTTAAAAATTTTATCGGGCCAGCTTGACAATTTTTTTAATTTTATTTTTTTACAAGAATTGCTTTTGTCATAATCATGTTCAAGCGGTATTGAAGGAATTATTTTTCCATATTTAACAACTCGAAATTTTCAGACCCAATGTCAAAAATAAACATCTACTATTCATTAATTATTATCTTTTTAAATAAAGGAATAAAAGTTTCCTCCCTGCTTTTTATGAAATTTTTTTTTTCACTGAATGTTCAGGATACGCTTCCTCCCACACACAACAACAACAACAACAATATATATATATATATATATATATATATATATGTATATATTAATTGCATGTATATTAGATTAATTTATGATATAGAATGGTGTATGAAATGTATTAGGACTGGCTTCTCTTCAGAAATTTTATTAAATTGGCAATCCTTTTTTAAAAGATTATATTTCCTTTATTATTTCGAAAAAGTTTTAATTAAATTAGGTAAATATTATTTTATTTTATTACTGGTGTCAAAAAAAAATTTTGCTAACAAAAATTATGTCAATCAGACTCTATGTTAGACCACAAAGGGTTTAAAAAGATATGTAATTTTTTTCACATGTAAACTCTATAATTATTTTTTATTTTTAAAAATCTTCTATCCTTCAAAATATTTAAACATTTGTTTTTCTGCATTTATTTTTCTAATCAGAGTCTTCACATACGTACTTTTTCCGATAATTATTGCATCTTTGACTGTTAGAAATAAAGTTAATACCAACTTTTTTTTTTCCGAAAAAACATTTAAAGACAAATTTTGAGCAATGATATTGTCATTTTACTCAGGATAACGTTTTTTTTTTTTTTTTTTTTTTTTAAATTGTGTGGAGATTCTTGGAGCCCCTAACACGATTTCAAATTGTGGGGCCCGAAAAACAAAGCTTGAGAACTTTTGATGCATCTATAGAAAAATATAAATTTAAGAGATAATATTTGCAACATGTGTGCTAAATAAACGAAGTGTTCATTTTATTAAAAGAAAAAAAATATAATAAATAGGAAAGATGCTTTTTTAACGTCAGAAAACACTAAGAATTCAAAAATTTAAAAAATTTAGTATAATTTGATCGTAAAAAAACTATTTTTGTTGTTCTTCTTAAAACTTCCTTCTAATGTCTTTTCTTTTCTTTTTTTAAATATACATCATACGAAAAGGCCATATAAAAAATAAATAATTAATATCGTATTTTAATGTGTATAAAGCCCTTTCTAAATAAATTCCATAACTGGAAGCAGTGTTCATTTCATGGGGCGGTTCGGAATTTTATATTTGAGTTTTCCATGATCAAAATGTGTGATTTCCCCTACGGAACAATATAATGCCACTCCTCCCCCGCCCCCCGGAGAAAAGTGTCCGAATTAAACACTGTCTGAATGGGTAAACGAAAAATAAATGACTGGAAAATATGTGAAAAAATGGAAAATAATCATGCTTTGCTTACCTTGGTTCCGTTAAATAAATGGAAATGGAAAGTTCTTAGACTAAAGCGCTGCTGGATCGACATCAGACATCTCACTCAAAAGTAGTTTAGTACAAAGAAACGGCGTCTCAAAACTTCCTACATCTGGACATCACATCTGGACATCACATCTGGACTTTCTTATCTTTCCTCTCAGGCTACTACAGACAAATTCTCCAATTGCAGTTGAAGGGGCGAATGGGGTCGTTGTGGGGGGGGGGGGGTTAGAATCATTATGTTCAAGGTTAGTTACACAGACAAATATTCTGTGTCCACTTTAGTGAGAGCGTGTTTTCGGGAGGAAGTATCAGGTTTTTTTTTCCAAACAAAAGGGATAGCATGAGCAGTTTACATTCATTTCAGATTCACTGCAAATGTTTTGTACATTATTATGAGACCAATAGACTTTCTATTTCTGTTCTTGGAATATTTTCCTAAAATTTACACTTTCGTTCTTCCTACTTTACTATTTTTATATTTCTTAATATTCTACCTAAATTATTATTGTATAAATGCTAAGTATTATTAATGTAATATTGAAGTCTTAGCGCACGTATAAAAAGTTACTTTTTATGTATATCTAGAATTTTTCTATTTCTTGTTTAGATGAAATGTAATGTCAGGATATACTAGAAACTAGAGGATTGCACAAATTTTTCTGGTCATGTCAAGCTACTTTATTTTTTCTTTTTAAGCTGCAAAAAGTATCTGATATTGTACATTTCTTGAGCGATTTTATTTGATCATGTTATCTTCTTTCACTTTAATTACTAATGTAGCTGTTACTAAAGTATTCGTTTTCTGCTCTATCTATCTATATTATAAAGGACAAACGTATCTGTATGTAACGCTAACGTCATTTTGCGGATGACAACATTTACTTATGAAATTACAGTTTTACAAATTTCCCTATTGCAATTTTCTAAACGTCTAACCACAGATATAGGAAGAATATATATTCTTTACTCCAAATTTTTAACCATAAACCTTTTTTTTTTTTTTTTTTTTTTTTTTTTTTTTTTTTTTTTTCACCGTCAATGATTTCTTTTCTAAAATAATAATAATAATAATAATTAATGCTGTCACAGAAGCTTAAAAAGGTTGCATAGAACCAAAAAAAAAAAAAAATGCAGAGGAATTTTACAATTTTTAGGTCATTTTATAAATTAGAAGTTATCTGTTGCAGAGCACATTTTCTTTTCTTTCATTTGATACATTTTTTTTAGTATTTATTTCCATTTAAATTCAAATTTTCAGCATTTCGAGAGATATTTTTTGTTACATACCTTAAAAAAGATAATTATTTTAAATTGTTGTCATTTTTAAAAACAGCCCAAAGAATAATATTTCCTTCAAATTAAAAAAATATTTACACGTGGCTATTATGAACAGAGTAAAAAAAGGGGGGGGGAGTTTTAAGTTTAAAAGTTTAAATCATTTAATTAGTTAATTAAATGATTGCATGTAAAAAGCCCGAAAATATTTAAAATAATATCATAAAAAATGCATTTGCACCTGAATTTTAAAAGAGAAATTTTTCCATCATTAAGCGTTAAAAGTCAAAAATGGAATAAATTACGTCGTATTTAAAATGGCCAAATAATTAATAGAGTAGGCAAAACATCTTAATTTTAAAAATATATTTGTGCGATACAATTTTTTTTTTCATATTTTGAGATAATTTTTCAGCCATTATCGTGTATTCTAAGATAGTGAAAATAATATTTCCTTTCTTTCTAACAACAAAAGTATTTTCATGTAAATATTAAATGAGTAATAATACTTTGATGAAAGTTACGTCAGATTTAAAACCATACAACGATTTAAAAATACATTTACTCGATTAGAATAATATAAGAATAAATATTATTTACTTTTCTTAAAGGATGCCTCTCTTTTTCTTAGTTCTCAAAATATTTCTAAAATCTATGATGAATTTAATATTTTATATATTATAAGTTGACGAACTTTAAGTAAGATTTTAACACTTTATATAACGTTAAGTATATACTTTAGAAGTATTTTGAGAACAGGAAAAAAAGAGCCTTTTTTTGAAAAGTGTATAGAAAAATAAAGTTGAAAATATTAATTTTCAGAGGAGATATTTTAAATATATGCATGCATCAAACGCTTATAGACTTTACATTAGTGAAGGGAATTCGGCAGCTGAGCGACCAGCTCCCTGAAAATCTTCAATCAAAGGAAAATGAGTAAAATCCGATTTATAGAAAGATGCCATTGCTTTTTTTATTATTATAATTCAAATTCTTTTTAAAGCCGTTGAAATGAGCCAGCTTTTAGAATCTGGGATGTCTGAACGGGGGTTGAAAAGTATAGCTAATGGGAAAAAAAATTCTACTTTCAAATGCAATTTTTTGAATGTATTGTACGAAATATTTTGACCTTTATCCCGTTTCGAGAGATCTCGATTTAGAAAGATTAACCCGTTTACTCTTAAAATAGTGTAAAGAGTTCAGTAATATTTTACGGTTAATATTTCATTAAAAAATGTAAACTTCTGCAAATAAATATATAAACTGATGTAATTAAA
Organism: Maratus speculifer; assembly: GCA_964019185.1. Lineage (NCBI taxonomy): Eukaryota > Metazoa > Arthropoda > Arachnida > Araneae > Salticidae > Maratus > Maratus speculifer. The sequence continues at coordinate 161,331,669 of OZ025298.1, forward strand.
ACACAAATTTAGTATACATACAACTAGATGATTAAAGAACTGAAATGATCAGAATCAGAAAAGCTGCAGTAAGCAGCAAAATCTTGAGCTAATTACTTTTGGTCTGCAACTAATACGAAAACTTTGTTTTTGATAGCTTTGTTTTTGATGTTTTTGATTTCAAAGCATTATTTGATTGCATAGTTGACATATCTTTCATATAACATTCTTGTATATGTGGAAAAATATATTGAATGTAAAAAATTATAAGTGTTGAAACAAATGGTTTCCATCTACACTCTGAAAATGAAGTATGTAATAGTTCTTTTACAGAGGACCTCGAAAGAATTAAGTTACATATTTGTTTTTAAAGAAGGGGTGGTGGTCTGTGATGCTTATAATAATGTTATACTGTTTTAACTATATTCTTATTAATGTGTATGACTACAAGTAATAATCGCAAAACTTGGCTTTTTAAATATGATATGCATTTTTGAAATTGTTTTCTTTGATATGACTCGCTGTCTCTTCATTAAAAGGCGAAGTTTTATTAAACTTTCGTTGATGCGCTGGAAAGCGTTTTATAATCATTCCTTAATGTATGATTTTACTTTCTTATTAAATGGTTCAACTTATTTCGTGATTTTATTCATTTAATAATATGATTGTTTTTATCTGAATTAGTTTAGCTTAATAAAAAAGTTATAAAAGTGCACAGCCAAATGTATATAGTAATTTAAGTGTATATCAATATGCGATAGTATATTGAGGATGGGGGGGGGCGTAAGAAAAGGTTTCCTGTCCCCCTTATATTATTTCACATTCTAATAAATTTTTATACGATTTTTTATGCGATAGGGGTCACAACTTTTCTAAAAATGTCACATTTTCCTATCTCAATTTTAAAACGGTAATAATTATTGTAAAATTCTAGTACGGATGTTAAAGGAACAAGGTAGAACCCGTCAAATTTTGACGAAAGAAAATATTTAAGAAGGAACTGTTTCATTAACTTACAATAAGCTTACAAAATCAGTTATAGTAAAAAATGCATTTTATATTGGACGTCTAACTCTTAAACAAACGATATTTATCTTCAAATTAACAAAATACAATTTCTATAAAACGTAGTTGTAGAAATTGTTAAAATTAAACTTTAATCGTATATATAAGCTGTAAAAATTAATAAAGATATGTTATTATGATAAAGTTATCAATTAAGGTTCTTATACTAGTATTCCAAAATGATAAAAAGAGAAATTTATTCAACTTTGACTCAATCATAGAATTTTTTTCCCCGTGAAATCTTAACCCGGCATCATTTTCACTCTGTCGAATTTACAAATGTACACTTCACATCTGTATTCACGTTTAAAAAAAAATTCATTTTAATTTGATAATTTTGATTCAAAACTTGAAGTCTCAATGCTATTAGTTGATATAGATATTAAACTGTTGATATTCTTTTACGTGTAAATCAAATTTTGTAAATGAAATCAAAATTCACCGGGTTTTATAACAGAAGATATTTAAACTTCTGTTTTTTTATTTTTAATGAGAAAATGGCAACATAAAGACACAACACTCAATTTTTTCCCTTTTATCATTTGCTTTAAATAGAAATGGAGTACTCCTGTTGCCAAGATTCGAAAAGAGGTTTTAAAAGCTACAAAAAAAAACTAATATTTCAAAAACAAATTAAGATACAGCTTTCAAACAAATTTCATTTAAAAGTATATTTTTTTCCTACACGATGGTGTAAAAATTGAAAATGTGCGACATTAAGAAGTTTAAAATCTTTTAGTAGCAAAAATTGCAATACCGAAATTCATTTAAAATTTGAAAGTGTTGCCATGCGCAAAATGACGTATGCGTTACGCACAGATACGTTTGGCCTTTATAATATAGATATGCCACGAGGATTCTTGATTAAAATTTTTGTTAACAAAATGTAAAAAATTTAGGAACATTTCAAACCTTGTTTTCGGATTCCATTAGTGAGATTTTTAGGACAAAATGGGAAAAAAAGATACTTCTTTGTGAAATTTCAACCCTATCATCATCGAAAACCATATCCTCTGTTTTCAAAATCCTTTTATTAAGGCTATTACAGTTAATCTTGAAAGAATTCAGTCACTAAGAGAATTGGAGTGTTACAAACTGCACTGAATTGATATTGATTAAATATACTTGTATATTTCAGCTTTGAGTTAACTTGTATCGATGCACAGTTTGGCATATTTGCAAATTAAATACCAAATAAGCATCTTAATCCATTAAAAATTATAACTTTGCTAGTAGCAGTCAATACACTCTCAAAAAAACTTCCGTCTTTTCACAGAAAATGCACTGGCAGCACTGCTGCCAGAAATTGTCTGTATATTGACGATTTTCTGTTTATTTTTTTCTCCGTCAAAAGAGGAAAAATATCCGTCACTTGAAAAAAGTTTGGAAAAAATCAATGCGGAAGAGGCGGGGATCGAACTCACGACCCCAGCTTTACCAGAACAACGCTAATCCACGGCGCTACGGCTGCTCATGATGATTGTGCTTTAAAATAGAACAGTTAATATCATATGGGTGTGGGTTGGTGTATTTCGTTAAAAAGCTTTTAATTATGCAGTTAATCTCGGAAAGATTACATCTTTAATGAAACTGTGGCTGGGTTTTTTTTTTTACGTTTAGTATTAATATAGTATAAAAATGTGAATTTTAAATATATTACGTAGAATGTTAGAAAAAAACATGGATGTTCTATTTGTGAGAATTTTTGAACGAATAAAGAAAGTAATTGTTATTTATTTTTAAATTCGAAAATATTTTGGTCTTTTAAAACTAAATTAGACATTTTAATCAATAGAATATTTTTGTTTTTCATTTTAAAAATAAATTCGAACTTATTACTAACAGACCCAATGCGCATGCGTGCTAGATATAGACGGAAACTTTTCCTCATTTTTCGACGCTCGGAATGAACTCACAGAACAAATGCGTTTTCTGGGAGAACAGAAATTATTTGTGAAAAAATAACGATAACTTAGTGTATATTGACGAATTTTTCTGACAGTGTAGGTAGACCATTATTTTTCCATGTATATAAATGACATACCTAGAAAGATGCATTAAATCGAATTAATAAATAAACTTAAACATACTTGTAAGGCAATATGTAATTATAAAAAGTCATGTTATATCTACCTCCGACCTTAACAATAATACGTTTAAATAATATTACTGAAAAAATCTGTACAAAATTATCAGTTATATATAATCAGTTATATCTCTTCGAAGTTTTAAACAAATAAATTATTCGAGCACCTTCTCCCCGAATCTAGGGAAAAAAGTGACCGGAAAAAAAGTTATTGGAAAAAAGTGACCTAAACTACAAAACCGGAAAAAGGTGACACGGAAAAAAAGTTACCGGAAAAAAGTGACAAGGAAAAAAAGTTATCGGAAAAAAGTGACAAGGAATTGATTTTAAGGATTTATTAATGATTTTGAAGATTCATTATTGATTTTGGGAATTCATTGGTTAATTACGAAAGGGGAATCGGGGGTGGCTGGCTCATAATTTAGGTAAATGGGTTTTTCATGCTGAATTAACTGTTTTGGTTCAATTTTAGGATTCCTATATCCTAAAATTGAACAGGACAAGCATCTTTTCATACTGAAAAGATCCTTGCCTGATTAGTTTTGGGAAGGGACCCCCCCCCCATTTGCCCTAAATCAGATAAATGGGTTTTTATGCAGAATTATCAAACGTGTGTCAAATTTTGGATATAGCTTCTTTCTGATAAGGCTTATATATAGTATATAATGCTTGAAGAGACTTGAGAATATGAAATTTTAGACATAAGTTAATTATAATAATACGTATCTCTGATTAATTATGGTGTGCTTTTGCTTATTAATAAAGGAGGGGGGACAGGCAATTATTGCGCCTCAAATTAGATAAATCAATTTTCATGCAGAATTACCCGATGTATTTCGAATTTTAAATGTAGATACATTCTGATTAGGTGAATCCCTGAATACTTTTAAGGGTTTAAAGGTTAAGTATAGAAGGGGAATAGAATATAACCCCCCTTTAAATTAAGTAAATTGCTTTTTTACGAAGAAATATCGGATTTGTTTCAAATTTTGGAATATAGGTTCATTATGATAAGGCGTATCCCTGATTAAGCATGGGGTTCTTTTACTAATTAAAAAGAGGGGGCGGGTGATTATTACCTCCCCCCCTTAAATTAGATAGATTGTTTCTTATGCACACTTATCCGGTGTATTTCATATTTTGGATATAAGTTATTTCTCATAAAGTGAATCCTGGAATAGTTTTAAGAGTTTAATGGCTAAGTATAAAGGGAAACGGGGGATAACCCCCTTAAATTAAATAAATGGCTTTTTATGCAGAATTATCCGATTTGCTTTAAATCTTGGATGTAGGTTCATTCAGACAAAGAGAATCTCTGATTAGTTATAGAGTTATTTTCCTAATTAAAAAGGGGGATGGGCAATTATCTCCCGCCCATTAAATAAGATAAATCGTTTTTTATGCACACTTATCCGGTGTATTTGAAATTTTGGATATACGTTCTTTCAAATAAAGAGAATCCCTGAATAGTTTAAAGGGTTTAATGGCTAAGTATATAGAAGGAGGGGGATTGGAAGATACCCTCCTCCCCTTAAATAAAATAAATGGCTTTTTAAGCAGAATTATCCGATTTGCTTCAGAATTTGGATGTAATTTCATTATGATAAGGCGAATCCCTGATTAGTTGTGGGTTATCCCCCGTTCCCTTCTCTCTATATTTAGCAATTAAACCCTTAAAACTATTCAAGGATTCACTTTATCAGAAAGAACCTAGATCCAAAAGTTGAAATACATCGGATAGTTGTGCAAAGAAACAAAAAATTATTTGATTTAAGGAGGGGGATAATCGCCCACTCCAATTTTTAATTAGCAAATTAACCCCATAATTAATCAGAGATACACTTTGTCAAAATAAACCTTCATAAAAAAATTTAAGCAAATCGGATAATTCTGCGTAAAAAGCCATTTATTTAATTTAAGAGGGTAGCCCTCGTTCCCCCTCTCTTTACTTAACCATTAAACCGTTAAAACTATTCCGGGATTCACTTTATGAGAAAGAACTTATATCCAAAATGTGAAATATATCGGATAAGTGTGCACGAAAATCATTTTATCTGATTTAAGGGAGGAGGGTAATAAATACCCGCCCCCTTTTTAATTAGCAAAAGAATCCCATACCTAATCAAGGCAACACCTTATCATAATGAACCTATAATCCAAAATTTGAATCAAATCCGATAATTCTGACTAAAAGGCAATTTATTTAATTTAAGGGGGTTTATATTCTATTCCCCTTCTATACTTAGCCATTAAACCTTTAAAAGTATTCAGGGATTCACCTTATCAAAAAGTACCTATATTTAAAATTGGAAATACATCGGGTAATTCTGCATAAAAAACGATTTATCTAATTTGAGGCGAGATAATTGCCCATCCTCCCCTTTATTAATAAGAAAAAGAACCCCATAATTAATCAGAGAAACGTGTTATCATAATGAACTTATACTCAAAATTCCAAGTAAATCAGATAATTCTGCGTAAAAGGCTATTAATTTAATTTAAGAGAGGTTATTCTCCCGTTCCCCCTCTATGCTTTACCATTAAGCTCCCAAATCTCTTCAGGCATTATATACTACATAAACATACTATACTATACATATACTATACATATATAACTATACATACTATACATATATAATACTATACATAAGCCTTATCAGAAAGAACCTATGTCCAAAATTTGATACACGTTGGATAATCCTGCATAAAAACCCATTTATCTGATTTAAAGCGGATGGGTGGGGGGGAGGTAATCGTCCCTTCCCATAACTAATCAGGCAAGCGTCTTTTCAGTATGAACGTATATCCAAAAATTGAACCAAAATAGTCAATTTAACAAGAAAAACTTTTTATCTAAATTATGAGCCTCCCCCGATCCCCCTTTCATACTTAGCCAATGAATTCCCAAAATCAATAATAAATCCCCAAAATCAGTTCCTTGTCACTTTTTTCCGTGTCACTTTTTTTCCGCTTTTGTAGTTTAGGTCCCTTTTTTCCGATAACTTTTTTCCGGTCACTTTTTTCCGTTTACCCTTCTCCCCACGCCCTTATTTCGTGAAGGAAAAATTTATTAGCATTTAATTTCACCAAAAATGATGTAAAAGTTGTAAATTCAAGTCGATTTTGAAATCACTGTATTTAAGGAAAGGTCACCGTAAGAGGGCAATCAATGACTTATAAGCTATATATATATAACAATTTTAAAAATGCAGTTCGACTCCAAAACATTTAGATACTAATTTCTTATAATTCCATGATTTTACGTAAAATAAGGATTAACGTAGTTTTAACTTATTTTATAAAAATGTGGGGAGGAGATTTTTTTTTTTTTTTTTTTTGGAGATTATTTTGTAATTGATTTATTTCAAAGCTGATATTCTTCCTTTACATATTACAACGCATTCGGTTTGACAAGTCATATCTTGGTGGAAAATTCCAAAAGACCCGATTTTACCATTGTGCTTTTGTGCACCCAAAACTATGAAAGCATGGAGGATTTTGAGCAGGAAAATATATTGGTAAACCTATGAGTCTACCCCTAAAATCCGGTTTTTAGGGCAACCAGTTGTGTTGTAATGCGCGAATCGAGATTTCACTAATCATAGCTTTTCATCCGTGAACTCGATAAGGTGATCTGTACTGGTGCATCCCGCTCTGGGTATGTGTGCGGGGGGGGGGGGTATATCGTGCTAAAAGATTAAAAGTATCTTCTTTTGTTCAATGTGATAAATAAGGAGCGAATCTCCTGGTAGAATAGTAGCATAAAATATTGCATGACCTAACTTGACCTATTTTTACCTAACAGCATTTGATTATAACTCAAAATTTAATTTATTTTAAGAAAAAGGAAAACTATATTCGATTCCGAACGATTTAATTAGTAACTTCTTTATATTATAGTTTTTTGATCTATATAAGTGGATTCTGTTAGTGTGTCAGAAAGATTTGGTATGTGAAGATCCAAGAAGAAAAATTTGAGAACAGCTTTTCGATTGAACGAGTTAGAATAACTACACAGATTTTTCAGCTATGAGAACTAACGACTTACAACTGTCTCATTAGCCATCTGGTTTTGCATTTCAGTTACCTGTACCACATGTTTGTTAACTCTGGTGCAGCTTGAATGACCGCGTTGTTAATGACCATTTGTGAGAAACAAGTAGCATAAGAATAAGAATGTAGAGAGTATTGCTCTAAGAATATATTGGAAAAAAGATTATTTTTTTTCCCTAATGACGAGTGATAAAGAGGGTGCTTTTCGCCATGAAAAATGACTTTATCAGTTAAAAGTAAAGTATTTTAAACTTGAATTCTTTGAAAAGGCCTTCCAATGATGTAAAATAGAAGTCTAATTCTACATAAAATAACAAATGTAAACCAATATTTTTTTTAGAATCATAGTGCATGCCCCTACATTTTGATGATTTATTATTATTATGAATTGATGAGCAGTTAATGAAACAATTAATGAAACAAAAGAACAGGAAACATATAAGTTTAATTTTTAAATTTATAATTTGTCCTGGATAGTTTTACTTTTCTATTTTTTATTGTGCGAATTAATAATATTTTCATCGATCTTCTGCACTTCTAAAATATTAACTATCATACATATTATTTATAGTTAAACAAATTTAAACAACCTCAAGATTATTTGATTAAATTATTTATTTTGAAAGTTGGCAAATCTTTAATTTTCCATTATTTTCTTCCTAGAAGCATTTTTAAAAGTTCGTAACATATAGCTGTAAAAATTGTATTTAGTTTCGATTTATCTACCTGATTTGATGTATTCTAACTTGAATAAAAATAAAAATAGCTTTATGATAATTCAATGAGATGCAGATGCTCGTTAGATTTTTTATTTTAAAAGTTAATTCCAAATCAATGCACATTTTAATAAATTATATTTTACATAAGTTTTCTTCTTAGCAGACCGACATTCCAAAAATTTTTTGTACTTCTTTCTCCGGATTATATATATATATATATTCAATTTAAGATTTTTGTTTTACAAAATTTCCATTGTAAACATTGTTTAACGTTGCAGATAAATTCCTCTAAGGCCAGTGCAGAAGGAAAAAGATTTCTGGCTTTACTTTTCAAGCCGCTCTGTGATTTTCAAAAGAGAGTCAGTAATGGAAAAATGGAGTGACGGATTCGTTGTAAAGATTTTGAATCCGATTCGGATCGAATAAAGGTAATGAAACATGGAAAATACTACTTTATTGCAACAAAGGCAGCGTCATGTGTAAGATACGTCTATTTGAAGCTTTAAGATTCACAAAGACAGATTCTATTGATAATGTCAGTCAATGGTGACTGATCCTGAACTTTCCGTTTTTGGTCGCGTCAGTCACCAATGACTGGCAATCTAAAATATAATAAACGACTAAAATATATATATATATTTTTAATTGATTACTGAAAGTTTATTTAAAATTTATAAAACATGATATCTTACACTGTCAGTCACCGAAGATTGACGAGGCCTAAACGTAAAGTTCAGTGTCAGTCACCATGGCACTGAACGTGTTAAATTGTCAGGCAACGCTTTCGTGTTTTATTATACTCGTAAGATTTAGTAGGATCCGGTAAACACTCCAGAAAAAATCCCTTTCTCCTCTTTTTCTTGATGAGATTTCCCTTAATTATGTTGACCGCAGAATAGTTAGAAAAGAAAGACCAATATACATTTTTATCTTTTTTGATAAAATAACGCATCGAAATTATAGAATAAAAATTTTTCAAACGTGTGAAAAAAAATAATAAAATTAAAAAATAAATAAATAAATAAACACTGTTTATAGGAAAATTCATTTTAACAGATTTCATTACATTTAGTTTGCGTAAGACATATGATTATCAAAACATCTTAGCCCAGCCCCACAAAAAATTTTTGGAGCCCTTCCCTGACATAACTAGTTGGTCAAGGCCCTGTTTCCAAGATTTTCAATATGTTTTAGATGATCATAGTTAATTTCATTAGTAAATGTAAAAGCTATTTAAACCAATTGCTAAGATTAAACTGTAATTTATTTATACATTATTACTTGGCTTCAACAAATTAATGGATAACATCATTTTACCTTTCTCCTTAATAATGATTTTGCAACAGAATGTTTGTATAAATTATGATTCATTCATAACTGTAATTGTTAAATGATATTAAGAAGCTACTTCAGTCAAGGGAAAAGACCCATTCGTTAATGTTAATCCTATGGATAAAAAATTATAAAGGTATCTTTGTCGCATTTCAACAATTTTAAGTGATTTTTTTTCTTTCATTGGTTATGTGGTTGGAAAGCTGTTTTTTACTTTTTCGATTTTGCTCACAGATATTTTCATTTTCGGAACCAGTTTTTAAAGTGAAAAACGTTGTCATATCATCTGGAACGAGTCATTTTATTTATATGAAGAGCGTATTATGACAGTTCTACAAAATTCCTGTAAATAGCAAGCGAAAATATTTTATGGTATTGCAACAAAATGAGCCGGTACAGCAAATTAAATCTGAGTTGTTAAGGCAGCGTAACTCATAATTATGACTTTGAATGCTAAAATTGTATTTATTTGTAATATCGTGTTTCACACAAACACTGTATGTCTGTGTGAATTTTGTTAAATTATCTTCATTATGTTTATGACAAAAAAAAATTCTGGATTTTGTTTATTGTGAATTGAAAGTATAAATACATATAAATTTTATTTGCTGTAGTATGCTTGGTCTAAAATCAAAATTCGTATCTATATTTTTGGAATCACAGAAAAAAACGCATGGAAAAAAGCGTACCGGAAAAAAGTGCAACCGGAAAAAAGCGCACCTACACTAGGCAAGATATTTAAATATGTACTTTTCTGACACATTTCAGAAGTAATGCAAATATATGTGAAAAAAAAATTGACACCCTTAAGAATAAGAGGTGGGGGGGGGGGGAGAGAGATTCAGTATTTGCCAACTCAGTGAAAAGCAAACATAAATAGTTCTCGGCGTTTGCTAATTAGTTTTATAATTTTACCAAGTTATCACAATTAGAAAATGCAATAGAGTTTTTATTTGTAAAAAGCTTAATAATATTTCTAATTATATTGGTAACTTTCGTCGAATCTATCAGAAATAGAAAGTGAATTATAGTTTTTTATTAAAGTTTTGAACTAATTTGCCATTTCAGTTTGTAAATTTGCAAACTGTAACAAGTGCAAAATTTGGGAGGGAGGCTCCCCCCTTGTGTCCTCCCCCCCCTTAGCGAAGCCCCTGAATATAGATAGATAGTTAAAAAATATGTTACAATATGAGAAAACATAAATACCTTTCAATTTGTTTACGCTTGTTTTACATACTTTTTAGGATAAATTTATAAATTAAGGTTATATATTCTCGGAACTCAGTAAAACGAAAAAAGAGATGTTTTTTCTTATGCAACCGACTTTCCCTTTTACGCCTAGATATATTGTAAGGTGGTCCCTTCGAAATTAGCCTCTTGTTTCACAAACCTCTCCAGTTCTCAGAAAAAGATGAACAATGATTACAATAGTCGGTCCTAAATCGCCCGTACCATCCCGGTACTTCCGCTAAAACTCCCCTGAGGAAATAAGCAAGGGGAGAAAACGGGTTGATGATTTTTCCGTGTCCTTGACAATTTTTTGCTGATAACCAAGTCACCAGAATTATGTTAGAATCTGAATAAAATGTAATTCAAAGATTATGGGACAAAGTAAACCATTTACTTATTTAGAAATATTTTATTCGAGTTTTTCCTCAACCGAATGCTTATTTTTCTTCCAATAACCTATTGAAGTAAATTTTTAAAAATAATTAATTATAATAATAATAAATATATATCAAAAATAACTAAATATACATCAATAATAAAAATAATATGTATCAATAATTAATAAATACATATGTTTATAATAAAAGCTTAATATTTAATATTGCTCTTTCAAGAACACATAATTTTATTTTTCTTTAAAAGTTATTGAATATTTTGTAAAATATGAAATGAAAATAAATAAATTTAATTAATTTCAATGCACACTGATTTTTTAAAAATGCACCATCTTTTAAAATTAAATTTATTATATTTATTTGATTTCCTTCCTTTAAAGAGCTTTCTGTTATAGTAGATATTTTGCAATTTTATACATATTAAATTTGATAACAATTTAAAAACAATCTTCTTTTAAAAAATATTGAGCTCGCATTCATTGAAAAATTTCCATTTCTTTAGTGTTTTTAAAATGAAATCCGATGTACAGTATGACCTCGAAAATCCGCATTTGAAATTCCGACATCTCCAAATATTTGACAAAAAATCATCTATTTCCCTTTTTTTTTTTTACTTACAGGAGGGTAAATAATAGCAATTCTTTGCGAATTAAAAACTTCAAGCTCTTAAGTGATAATTAATACACAGAGAAGCCGATAATATTTGCTTCGGAAACACAACATTGTATTTTAACTGAGATCCCTTTGTACATTGCTCCTTTTTTTACGTTTCCGATTTCGGTTGGTGTTATATTTATGAAGCTACTTACGCTTTCAAAACCGGTTCCGAAAATGAAAGTGCCTCTTTAAAAATTATCTGCAACCGAAATTGAAAAAGTAAAAAAAAAAAAAAAAAAAAAAAAAAAAAAAAAAAAAAGAATGATGTAGAGATGGATCTCAGTTATTCAATGCAAAATAATAATAATAATAATAATAATAATAATAATCAAATACAAATGTCAAAATACAAGCGCGATATTAGCAAATAATATCCCTATATGATTAGCATCAGCTGGCTCATGTCTTAGCTTTTAGAAACAGGAGCCTTAAATAGGAACAGGGTGCATGCTGGAATTTGCAACGATCTATTTTTAAAATAAATAAATATAAAATAAAAGATTTTTTTTTTTTTAAATTTACAAGTTAATAAACACTGCAGCACGAATAAATATTATATAAACTATATAAACTAATATATATCTATAAAATAATCCTAAATAATTGAAATAATGTTTCTATTTTTCCATGTTATTTTTTCCAAAACATATTTTTTAAACTATTTATACTATTTATTATTATTTCATTTTATTATTGTATGCTTCATTAAATGGTGTCGGGTATATTGCTGTTAAAGTTTAACTGAGTAATTAATTCTAACTGTAATTTGATGTTTAGTGGCTGAGAATATGTAACGTTTCATTTTAGGAAGTGTGTGTGTGTGTGTGAGGGGGGGGGGGGGAGATCTGGCTCATGATATCGTAAGATATCTCTAGGGGGAGGGGGTTCGTTTGATATCGATATCATTTTTGATCCAACCAAAATTTTCTCTTTTTATATTTAAAAAGGTCTGATTCAAAATAGTATGCTATCTTTGTTTAATCTATTGCCTATTTTTATGAAAATAAAAAAATATTATTAGAATCACTAAATTAATATAAAATTATTTAATTTTGAAGTATGGAATATCCCCAACGTTTTTGTCGTATGCATATATAATCGCTGTTCGAAAAAACCAAAGCGAAGTATATTTTGAAATGAAACTTGCGTTTCCTAATAAAGAAAATAGAAAAAATATTGTTACCTAGTTTTGTTGATAAGAATTACTACTATCTGTACCATTCGTTTCCGTGCAGGGCAAGTGCTAAAAGACATTATGTAATATGAAACAAAAAGCTATTATAAAATTCTTTTAAGTTTTATTTGATATAAAGTTATTTCATTTATAAAATGATATTTTAATGACTTCTCTTCATTTGAATCATTAAGAATGCGAAAAGTAAATGTAATCAGTTTTGTGGTAAACGGAAAAAAAGTGACCGGAAAAAAGTTATCGAAAAAAAGTGACATAAACTACAAAAGCGAAAAAAAGGTGACACGGAAAAAAAGTTACCGAAAAAAAGTGACAAGGAATTGATTTTGGAAATTTATTATCGATTTTGGGGATTAATTGGTTAAATATGAAAGGGAGATCTGGAAGAGGCTCATAATTTAGGTAAATGGGTTTTTCATGCTGAACTAATTGTTTTGGTTTATTTTTTGGATATACGTTCATACTGAAACGACGCTTGCCTGAATAGTTTTGAGAAGGGACGATTATATAAAACCCCCTTCTATCCGCCATAAAATGGATTTTTATGCAGAATTATCCAACGTGTGTCAAATTTTGGATATAGGTTATTTCTGATAAGGCTTATATATAGTACATAATGGCTGAAAAGATATGGGAGTTTTATGGTTAAGCATAGAAAATGAACAAGGGAACAACCTCTCTTACATAAAATTAATAGCTTTTTACGCAGAATTATCTGCCCCTCAAAGTAGATAAATCTGTTTTTATGCAGAATTATCCGATGTATTTTAAATTTTAAATATAGGTTTTCTCTCATAAGATGAATCCTTGAATAGTTTTAAGGGTTTAATGGCTAAATAAAAAGGGCGGATGGGGAATAACCCGTCTTAAATTAAATAAATATCTTTTTACGCTGAATTATCAGATTTGCTTCGAATTTTGGACATGGGCTCATTATGATAAGATATATCTCTAATTAGTTATGGGGTTTTGCTAATTAAAAAGGGGGGAAGGGCGGGTGATTATCCCCCCCCCCCCTTAAATTGAACAAATTATTTTTTCATGCACACTTATCCGATGAATTACAAATTTTGGATATAGGTTCTTTCTGATAAAGTGAATCCATGAATAGTTTTAAGGGTTTAATGGCTAAGTATAGGAGGGGGAGAACTGTAGATAACCCAGAACTAATCAGCGATTCACCTTATCATAAGGAACCTGCATACAAAATTTGAAGCAAATCGGATAATTCTGCGTAAAAAGACATTTATTTAATTTAATGGAAGTTATCCTCCCCTCTATACTTAGCCATTAAACCCTTAAAAATATTCATGGATTCACTTTATTAGAAAGAAAATATATCTAAAATTTGAAATACATCCGATAATTGTGCATAAAAAATAATTTATCTAATTTAAGGGAGGGGGAATAATCGCACTCACCCACTTTTAATTAGGAAAATAACCCCATAAATTGTCAGAGATATGCTTTGTCAGAATAACCTACATTCAAAATTTTAAGCAAATCGGATAATTCTGCATAAAAAGCCATTTATTTAAGTAGGGTTATTCCCCGTTACCCCGCTATACTTAGCCATTAAACCCTTAAAACTATTCCGAGATTCACTTTATGAGAAATAACTTAAATACAAAATATGAAATTCATCGGATAAGTGTGCATAAAAAATAATTTATCTAACTTAAGGAAGAGGGGATAATCGCACGCACCCCCTTTTTAATTAGCAAAAGAATCCCATATTTAATCAGGGATACGCCTTATCATAATGAACCTATATTCCAAAATTTGAAGCGAATCCGATAATTCTGCGTAAAAAGCAATTTATTTAATTCCAGGGTGGCGGGCGAATTATATTCTATTCATCTTCTATACATAGCTATTAAATCCTTAAAACTATTCAGGGATTCACCTTACCAGAAAGAACCCACATTTAAAATTGAAATACATTGGATAATTCTGCATAAAAAACGATTCATATAATTTGAGGCAAGATTATTGCCCATCCCTTAACCCCTTTATTAATAAGCAGAAGAACCCCATAAATAATCAGAGATACGTCTTATCATAATGAACTTATGTCCAAAATTCCAAGCAAATCCGATAATTCTGCGTAAAAAGCTATTAATTTAATGTGAGAGGTTATTCCCCCGTTTCCCCTCTATGCTTAACCAATAAACTCCAATATCTCTTCAGGCATTATATACTATATATAAGCCTTATCAAAAATAACCTATATCCAAAATTTGACACACGATGGATAATTCTGCATAAAAACCCATTCATCTAATTTAGGGTGGATTGGAGGGGAGGGGGGGGGATCGTCTCTTCCCGAAACTATTCAGACAAGCGTCGTTTCAGTATGAACGTATGTCCAAAAATTATACCTAACCAGTTAATTCAACATGAACAAACCCATTTACCTAAATTATGAGCCTCCCTCCGATCCTTCTTTCATACTTAACCAATTAATTCCCAAAATCAATAATAAATCTCCAAAATCAATTCCTTGTCACTTTTTTTCTGGTAACTTTGTTTTTCGTGTCACTTTTTTCCGCTTTTGTAGTTTATGTCACTTTTTTTTCCAATAACTTTTTTCCGGTCACTTTTTTTTCCTAGATTCCAGTTTTGTATCTGTATGTCACTCTAAATAAAAGAAATGAATTCTAAAAATCAAAAATTTTTTAGACATTGATAACGATATCATTAGGGGTGGGAGGTAAGTTCAAGGGATGATACGTATGATAATGGAAGGGGGCTGGGAGTCCAAAATTACCAAACAGTTAATAACGTTATATATGCACAACCCCTTAAGTGCACAAAAGTATTCAAATATTTTCAGGAATCAATTTAAGTTACGAAAAAAATAAAAAGGAAAATTTAACCCATTCGTGTCCAGCATCTTTCGCGTAAATTTTATTTGGTTGGCACCACTATTTTTAGAAGATTTAAGTTTAGTTCATTAATCCCGAAAATGCATCATTTAAATAAAATAATTATTGCTTTTCTTTTTTACCTGTGTCAAAAACAGTGCTGAATGCACCTTTTGAAGCGTCCCTAAAAAGGGACGCTAGGCACTAATGGGTTAAGGTTATATTTTACTCATGCAAGTAACTTTTTTTTTCTTCTGATATCAAGTTTTTTTTTTATAATAAACTTATAAACTGTACATAATGTCTTTAAAAATATCGTTGCAAATTTTTATTTTAGATAGATAGCAAATAATATTTATAGATATCTATAGGTGAAACCAGGTTAGCTGTAAATATAATCCTAGTTTTGTTTTTAAATATAAAAATCATAAATATATTTTTAAAATTTTTTCACAGAAATACATTCTGTCGCTGTGTGTGAAACTCGATAATCTCACTAAAAGTGCAAAAAGAACATAATAATTTAATCAATGACAGATTATAGCTTTTACTATAGTTGTAGCATTACGAATTATTGTAATTGAGCCATTTAAAAACATAGTTAGGATGATTGGATAGTTTAGATATATCCCTACATCGTTGCTTTTTCATTTTTTAGATTTTGGTTGCAAATATTTTGTCAGGTTCTGATACCACCTCTGCTAAAGAATGGAATTTCCGCTATTTCTCTATCTTAATATTTTGTATTGTCCTGGCTGTGTACTAGAATTTTCAAGGTGACATTGTTGAAGGGAGACTCGACAGGTAATCCTGTACAGGTGTTGGGAGAAAGAGAAGATTGCTGAGAGGCGTGTTCATCCGTCAGTGAGGTATGTGGATGATGAGCAGATAAGCACATGTCACTAATCAAGAGAGGAATATAGAATGTGCCCAATGAATGAGCTCCAAAGGGGGGTTTATATTGGGGAAAGCAGTGATTTGAGAAGAGCAAGTCTTGTCTCAGATTAGTTCAGTTCGTTCCTGGGTTTCGTACCAAAAAGGTGTGTAGGACCGAGGTCCTGATAGGGTGTGTTCTGTGTTGTAGAGCGGAAGCATTGCGTATCTGAAGAGCAAAGGACACAGACGTCCTGGTGTTTAGTGCTCTGGGCCGAGAAGTGCAGTATACCTGTGTTGGGAGATTCGAGATTGATCTCCGATAAAGTGAATCTAACGTGCATTGAGTGTGAGGTGGAAGGTGCAATTTGAATAGTACACAGCCAACCTTTACTGTATTTAATTTAATGTTGAACCGGATCACCTATATCCGAGTTGTAATTGTATATAATTGCAAATAGCGTATTTAGTGTGTACATATATCCTAAATAAACTGTTAATTCAGTTAATTGACAGCGTCAGTGTTCATTTACACAATCCTCACAGTGGGTGACCGATATCACCTAGTAATATCGGTGGTGGCAGCTATAACTACCACGGACTTTCTTCAAAGTTGTGCGGGCTGAGAGGTACGTCCGACATATTTTTTAGAATGTCACTTCCATTTTCGGAACCGGTTTCGAAAGCGAGAGTAATTTTATAAAAAAATGCTTGCAACTAAATATTGAAAAAGTAAAAATAAGAGCTATGTAGGGATGCACCTTATCCAATTAAAAATAAATGAATAAATAAATAAAAATAAAAATAAAAATGTCGAGATGCATCCTTACTGATTTGGTCTACAGGCAGAGGCGTACTTTGAAGTTAAAAACTCTTTCTCCAACAAAAACTGAATCAAAAATAGAGAAAACCCAGTTTAACAATTTTATATCACCGCTTTTGACGAATTTTTAATTTCCCCTTCGTGAAAGAGGTGCTTTTATTGGAATCATGTTAATGCAATAATAATTTTTGAAGTCGTATTTGTTTTTTGCTGTAACTGTTGCGGTCCCATTAATAAATTTCTAATATGAATGTATACATAACATGATTTACAATAAATCTAAGGTATTTGATAACTTGTAATTTACGAAATTATGTTTTTTTCCCTTCAACTTCTCCCCCTTTCCCATTTTTTCGCTTTTTATTATTATTTTTTTTTCTGTAAGAGCTGATTTTATTAAAAAATTATCGATATAGTTGTAAAAATTCAAATTATTTATGATAAATTTAAGTAAATTTGATATTTTGAGAATTGGCCAGTTCTCAAGAAAATCAAATTACTCAGTAATAATTTATAACTTCATCTTTTCTAAGGGTTCTAACGACATTTTCATAAAATTCCAACATAGAGAAGAATGTAATTGGTAGTATTTCTTTAGAAATCGATAAACAGAAAAAATAAATGACTTGAAAAAAAATGACAAGGGAAAAAAGGAACGGAAAAATGAGACAAGTAATTATTAATAAATATTGAACTTCTCGAAAAGTAAGTGTTAAAATTTAAAGTGGTAACAAAAACTATATTTTTTATATTCTGAACATTGGCATTATTATCTTCAGATATTAATAGAATAAATTATGAGAATGACGAAATCAAAAATGTTGTTATTGATGTTATTATTGCATTAAAATATATATTTAATTTTAATTATTAAAATATAAATCTTAGGTGGTATTAAATATTAAATTTCGTTTTCATTAGGAAGAATTGACTTAAAAAAATTAAAATTTACTTTCTTAACTGAAAGTAAATTATTAAAAATAAATAAAATTAAGTATAAATTAAATAAAGAATAATTAAAATATTTAAAATAATATAATATTATATTCATACATTATATATTAATATATTATATATTAATTATCTCAAATAATAAAATAATTAATCAATGTATTAACATAATATATAATAATTAAATAATAATAATATTATCAATAATAGTAACAATAACAATAATAATAATACCAATTATTATTATTATTATTATAAATACAATTATATATAATTTATATATTATGTAAATATATTTTCATAGTATAGTAATAGTATATGTATTAGAAGACCCACCTCATATGTATATATGTTATGTTTAATATATTTTACAAAAAAATAAGAATATATATTGTTATTAAATTATATATTAAATTACATATTAAGTCATATTACTATAAAAAAAACTAAAATAAATAAATAAATAAATAAATAAAAGGCAAGATAAAAGTTGCCCCCATTTTTGAGTTAGCCCAATTTTCTTTCATTAGATTCGAATCGCTCCGGGCTGCTTGGAAATAATAAAGTCTGGTTTCAGAGCTTATGAAAAAAAGTTGTCCGATCTAGTTGCAGACTTCTATCTAAATTTATACATAATTCGCTGAAGTTAAATCAGAAATCCATAATTTAAAACCTAATAG
The DNA here is from genome assembly GCA_964019185.1 of Maratus speculifer. Taxonomy (NCBI): domain Eukaryota; kingdom Metazoa; phylum Arthropoda; class Arachnida; order Araneae; family Salticidae; genus Maratus; species Maratus speculifer. The sequence goes on from OZ025298.1 coordinate 161,350,571, forward strand.
ATTAATTTAAACAGGTACTTTTAGTTGGAGAAACTTTGCCTCTTTTAATTTTTCTTTTCAGTCATCAATAAAAGCCTCGACGTTCGCATTATTACGTTCGCAGAAGATGCTAAAAGATAGACTTAAAAAAAAGAAAAAAAAGAGCCTATTTTTCATTAATACTTCCTCCCCCCCCCCCCCCCTTGGTTGCATAATGTCGCACATTTTTTTTTTCTCCGCAATTTTGGTAATATAAATGTTAAATCAATATCGCTTAATACAGAAGAGTTGGAATAAATGATTTGATAAAATTCTCAAGCAGATTTATTTTATCTATCGTTAAAATCGCAGTAAGCAATCTAGAGATGCATCGAAGTGATTTTTCTCGAATACCGAATATTCGAATGACTTTTTACTTTAAGTGAGGTGTTCGATTAATGTTTAATTTTTAAGATTAATATTTTTCTTATTGAGATTCAGACGGATGAAAAACATTTTTTGACGTGTACTCAGTGTAAAAAAATCGAAAGAAAGCAGAAACTTCACTATGCAAATTGGTCTATAAAAAAATGCAAGTAATTTTAAGTAAATTGTGCACTCTAATAAAATAAAATAACTTATAAAAAATAAAATAACTTATTTTTAAAGGCACACAAAATACTAATTTAAAAGAAAAAACATTTTATAGTTATTGCTATTATTATTATTGTTAATATTATTATTATTAATTCCCAGGCCTTGTAAACAATATTTCTTAATTTTATAGAAAAAACATAAATTCATTGCTCTACATTTTAGTAAAGCGGCCAATACACGTTGAAATTATAAAATATCCTCGTAAAAAGAAAAAAGGAAAAGTTAAATTCTAACATAATTGCAACACTTCTATCATAAAAACAGAAAAAAATTCCACTTCTTTGTAAATCTTTTTTATACTAAATTTAAATTCAATAAGTGAAAACTAATATTGCTCTAAGATATTATCCTAATATAAAGTACATTAAATTAACAAAAATAAAATACAATGTTCTACAACTTTATTCTCTTCTTTATTTCATTAACAGAACTTTTTCAAAAATTTCACCCTAAGTATTTTTAAGCTGTAAAATGCCAGAATTTCAAAATCACTCAAGTTTCGAACTAGTAGCTTCATTTCACATTAATTTTTACAAACTAAAGAAAATATAAATGTATAAATCTGAACTCAAGTGCTGTCCTTAAAACTTATTTAACACTTCCAAGCGCATTTGAAAAGTTTTATGAATTTGGTTTGACCGTCTGTTTGTCTGTTCGTGCTCTAAATCGTGTAAATACACTGCTATTATCATGCAATTAATATATGTTAATGTGATTTATTGTAGCATATTGAAAATGAAATTTGTAGCATTCAAATTTATTTGCAAGGACAATCAACAAAATAATTCGGCTACATTACTGTCTATTGAATAAATAGTTTACGGGAAATTTTTATGATGTTATGCTATTTCAAATATAGTGAAATTGATATATATAAAGGATACACATTATAAAAGGATTACTATGCAATAAAGTGCGCATAGCATTCATCGTTCTTTGCAGGAACACAAAAAAGAATTCCCTTAGAAGACTGTCTTTAACAATAATTGCTGAAAATGTGTTTTCAGTTATGGTACATGTTTTTTTTTTTTTTTTTTTTTTTTTTTAATTAAAATAATATTTTGAAATCTGTAGATTATAAACAACTTGAACTTGCACGGGCTCTCCTGACCTGTAGAATAAAATTTGTTCGGAATGGTATAAAAGTTAGTTTCGGCCCGACTCATACAAAAAAAAAAAAAAAAAAAAAAAAAAAAAAACTTCCTGCATTTATTTTGCATTGATTAACATTCATGCTTTTTCAAAGATTTATTAAATTTATTTATTTATTTATTTTGGTGGGATCTGTGAGCCCCTTTTCTTTTTAAAATAGCAGTATCGAGTAACTAGTAAACCGATGACGCAATTTTTTTTCTTTAGTTCGGTATGCGTTTCTACAAGCAGGAATATCGAAAGCGACATTGTTTAATTGGTTAACAACCTATTATGTAAAAAATTCCTTTAAATAATTTTTTAAATAGAAAAAGTGGGCGAGAAAATATATGATTCTTTAATTTCTCTGCGCGGTAAAATAAGAAGAAACACTTTTTATCTCTTCTGAGCGGGAAACGACTGATGCAACACAGGAGGGGTGAATTCACAATCAATGAGCAAGACCGAGGTATAACAGAAAACCTGTCTTTCTATTCTCCAACATTAATGGGATGAGAATCACTCCCACGGTCACTGCTGAAAGAATACAATGCCGGCAATTTTAGATTGGTTTCAGTTCGTATACTAAACGCTGTTTTTTTCGGTAGGCGGAAAAAAGCGTCCCCGGAAAAAAGCGCACGGAAAAAAGCGTCCCCGGAAAAAAGCGCACCGGAAAAAAAGCGCACCTTACAAGTCACATATTTAAATAAGTCTGATAATAATCCACATGGTTAACCTTAGAATAAGACACTAGAGTGGGATGATTTTCTGAAATTTGGTGTCTTTGCTCTCTCTTTACTGAGAGAGAGGGAGTCTTTAAAAGTTATCCCAAAACCTGTGATCGTCGATGTCGCAATGATAAGGATGTTTTCTAAATATATAAATATAAAATAATAGGAATTTATTTTAATTTGCCTCCGTTATCATTTTATGAACCCCCTTTGCCTTGCATATATATATTTACCCCTCCTCCAACATATACAAACACTTTGAAATCTCCTTTCAGGTACGTAATCATGTAAAGTACAAAGTGTGTTTGAACCAACTATGGAAAAAGTCTACGACTTTTGTTTATCATCTAAATGTGTGGTAATCATGGGCGTAAGAAAGGGAGGGTACTGGACCTCCCCCCCCCCCTAGAATTCTGACTTAACCCCCTAGAAAAGTTTTACAGTGAAAAGACGACTATTTCTTGAAAAATTATTTAAAAGTGTAGTAGTTTTATAGATGATAACTAAAAATCCCAATAAAATGCAACATTTAGTTTTCCATACCAGTGTGTGCGTGTGTGTGTGTGGGGGGGGGGGGGAACAGACTCAAAGTCACATAAGTGATAAACACCCAAAAACATGTCAGATATTAGATGGATTCTGGTCTGGAATATTCGATCTGGAATAATGGATTTCACGAAATTTACTTGAATCAAGCGAGAAAAAAGGAAAAAAGATTCTTTATTGTACGTTCCCTACGATGAAACAACTGCTTTCCTTCTTTTGTATAGGTTGTCCTTGGAACTCTCTGTACTAGCCGGCTGTTAAATAAAGTGATAAATAATATATTTATCTGAAAATGGAAAACGCTATATAATTAAAAATCGCTTCAATATGCTTGGCAATTCCTTTCCTTTAGGTTTAAAAATGAATCAGACAATTAGTCATTATATATTTTGTGTTGTGTTGACAGTATAATTTTTGAACGCATTAAGTGCAGCTAAATGATAATAAGCGAAATGAAAGTAAGAGATGGATACATTCGTCCAGAAACTTATAATAAGTTTCTTTAATTCCCACTCCCCCCCCCCCTTTTTTTTTAGATGCATGTTTTTCAAATGAGAAAGCAATTCGGAGATTTGCATCTATGAGATTTTAATGCTCTGCATCTTCTATTAAAAAAAAAATAAGTTTCGAAAGAAAATAATAAATCAATATTTAAATACAACAGTTCTAAAGAAATTAGTAAAAATAATAATAATAAGAAGAAGAAGGTTAAAAACAATTAAGAGCAGTAAAAGAAGTACTAATTTGTGTTCATGGGAATATTTCAACAATTAGAATATTCTTGTTTTTAGAATGCAATGCTGTTCTTCTTCGATAGCATCTTTCTTTCAGAATATTGCAAAAAATAATTTTAAAAGGAAAATTGTTTATAGCATATAAATTGAACTGCCAAATATTTGTATAGAATGGTTAATATTTGAGTTATATGTTTGAGGTTTTTGAAGAATCTTAGGATGAAACCATTTAAAAGCACAGTCAATGAGAAATTAGTTTAAACTTGATGAAAATATTCGTTCCCATACATAATTATCGAATGCCAAATATTTAAAAAATATATTTCTGAACAAAAAATAATATGCTTATGCAATATATATTTTGTATTGTCCATTTTTTTTTTGGGGGGGGGGGGGAATTCAACAGCTATTATTATCAAAAAATGTCATAAAATGTGTTTAAAGTTTTTGTGAGTTGAATAAATATCATTATTGACAGCCCAATTTAGTGAATTAAGGGCTTAGGCGCAACTAGCCGGTTTCCTTATTTCAGCGAGTATGTCTCTGCTTCTTCAAGATGACAAACAGCGTTGAGAGGTTAAAATATTCGAGACTTTTAAACTGGTCGTTATAGTTGGAGAGTCCTTAAGTTAGATGTTCGATATATAATGCGGCTACCTCAGTCACGTGAAAATATCCTCTCGCTAATGCTAATCCTGATGAAGAAATTCATAAAGATATATCGTTTGTATTTCAATATTTTTTAATGTTTTTTGATTGGATAGAAAAAAGAGCCCGAATTTATCTCTAGACCGCACTGACCAAAATTTCCCTGGTCGGGGTTCGGCTCGGAAAGAAAGTTAAATTTCGGTCCGTGTCCGACCCAGCATAGACGTATGCACGTGCCCGGGCCAGAATGGCGAAATGGTTCCGAATTTTCTAACGGGCCAGCAAAATTAGAATAATTTTTCGAACAGGCCAGGCCAATAAACAAAATAAACGGTCCGAGACGGCAAAAAAACTGAAGGGCCATATGGGCGAACACATGGACCCACTGGCACTTTATAAATATTTAAGCAGGAACGTTAAAATATGAGCTATTTTCAATTATATGGGTTTAATGAGAATAAGTATAAATGGGCGTCACCAGCCGATACTAGTTTGGCAACATCAATACAGAAATATAACTTTTAAAGTGTAAAGATCAGCATCGGAGAGTTATATTGTGAGAGCCAGGGTTTAATATTTTTTCTAGCAGGCTCGTACCGGCCCGAGATCAGGCTTGCTGTAGACGAGCCGGACTGGAACTAGACTTAATTGGTCTCAAGATGTGTAGGAAGGGCAATATGCAGCGTCGTGCGAAAAGGGGGGGGGGGGAGGGATGCGCTCAGCCCGGGCGCGGAAATTTAGGGGGCGCCAAATTTATACTATCAGCGTAATTTTTGGACTGTTACAAGAAACAGTTTGGGTCGGGGGGGGCACATTTTGCTTTGCCCCGGGCGCAGTTTTGCACGCACATCAAATGATTGCGGATTTTTCTACCTTCTCATGCTATCGCTTCCAGAAATTCTATTCAAAACGATGATTTTCACAGTATTTTCTTAAACTGCTTATTAAAAAATGGATAACGCCTTAATTTTTGAATAAAAATACCTGCTAATCCTGCTAAAGCGATCCACAACATAAACATTAGTTAACCCGACCAGCAGAAAAAAAAGGAAGTCAACCGGACCCAAACCCGTCCTACAGCAAAAATTAGAAGTCAACCGGACCCAGACCCGACCCGCAGCAAAAAATAAAAACAACATGACCCGCAATGAAAAAATTAGCCTCGAGCCACGCATTAAAGTCGAGTCTCCAAATTTCTAAAATCGCCCCCCACCTTGAGAACTCTCCAGATCCGCCCTTGCTAACTTCTTGTGGTCAGGCGTCGCTATTTTTTATCTTTTGTGTCAGCGCTTTGATGTAGAATTGCTTTTTCAATGCACTGAATTTCAACTTCAAGAGAGAAATTGAACTCGAAATCAGTTGACAGCTTTACAACTGAAAATGAGGGAGATAAACTATCCCTTCCTTTGTCAATTCAAGAAGCTTCGTACCTCAAAAATCATTTAAAGACTTTCCATGTCGGAAAAACTGCTTCTTCAAAGATAGATTTATTGCTCTTTTAGTGTAAATGAAAGTAGTGCTGTTTTCCCGCAGCCTTACGATATCCTGCGCCAGACCCCCCCCCCATCCCTTTTCCCTAAATGAAACGTTACATATTCACAGCCCCTAAACATCAACAGCAACAAAGACCGTAGATCATACACCTCGTAACATTATAACGAGATTCCTTGTCCAAGACTGCTCCGAATCTAGGAAAAAAAGTGACCGGAAAAAAGTTATCGGAAAAAAAGTGACACGGAAAAAAAGTGACAAGGAAAAAAAGTGACACGGAAAAAAAGGGACACGGGAAAAAAGTGACGATTGATTTTGGGGAATTATTATTGATTTTGGGGATTCATTGGTTAAGTATGAAAAGGGGATGGGGGGCTCATAATTTAGGTAAATGGGTTTTTCATGCTGAATTAACTGTTTTGGTTCAATTTTCGGATATACGTTCATACTGAAAAGACGCTTGCCAGATTAGTTTTGGGAAGGGACCATTACCCCCCCCCATCCGTCCTCAGTTAGATGAATGGGTTTTTATGCAGAATTATCCAACGTGTGTCAAATTTGAATATCAGGGCCTGACTAAGGCAGGGGCATGCGGGGCAATTGCCCCGGGCCCCCGGTTTGAGGGAGGCCCCCAAGGAGGGAAAAGTTTATTGTTAAAAGAGGGCCAAATGATATAAAATAGCAAAATATTACCAAAATTCTTTTTTTTTCAGTTTTAAGGGGTCTTTTTTCTCCTACCCCCTTTGCTTCCCTGCCCCACGTTCCTTTAAAGTAATAGTTACATCATAAGAAAATTAATAGTTAAAATTATTTATCATCTGTTATTATGTATAAAGATGTGAAATATAAATACTGAAATCAGTACTTGGTACAAAATTTATGCATACAGACAATAGGTTTGAATTTTAATTTTAGTCACTTGAGTATAAATCACAAACATTTTTAAGATAGAAGGGGGCCACTCTAATAATGTTTGCCCCAGGGCCCCCCACTGTCTAAGTCGGGCCCTGTGAGTATAGGTTCTTTTCAATAAGGCTTATATATAGTATATAATGCATGAAGAGTTTTAATGGTTATATATAGAGGGAGAACGGGGGATAACCTTTCTTAAATTAAATTAATAACTTTTTACGCATAATTATCCGATTTGCTTAGAATTTTGTACATAGATTCATTATGATAAGACGTATCTCTGATTAGTTATGGGGTTCTTCTGCTTATTATAAAGGGTGGGGGGCGAGCAATTATCTCCCCCTTAAACTAGATAAATAGGTTTTTATGCAGAATTACCCCATGTATTTCAAATTTTAAATATAGATTCTTACTGATAAGGTGGATCCCTGAATAGTTTTAAGGATTTGATATCTAAGTATTGAAGGGGAATAGAATATAACCTACCTTAAATTAAATTACTTTTTACGCAGAATTATAGGATTTGCTACAAATTTTGGATTATAGATTCATTATGATAAGGCTTATCCCTGATTACATATG